>CM051828.1:116600873-117854802 GCA_028451465.1 Erethizon dorsatum
CTGGCATAACATGATTTAATAGGCCACAACTATACAACATCATAAAGTTCAGACTATTTGGTTAAAAAGAAAAAAAAAAAGAAGAAGAAGAAGAAGAATTCTACCATTTAGTTGAAGTAGTCATTTTAGATACGACTTTCCTTGAGACCAGGCTCTATATTTCTAGTTCTCACTATGTGCCAACAGATTTTTAGAGCACTTTACAAAGATTAATCCATTTGATACTCAGAGTCAATCTAGGAGTTTGGTTGTTTTCGTATCACCATTTCAGAAAAGAAGAAACTAAGGCTTAGAGAGAGTGAATTATTAGTTTGTTCAAGGTCATAAAACAGTGATGTGACTGAGATTCAAAGCCAGGTAAGCTAGCTCCGAAGTGCATGCCCATTGCAGTGGGTTGCCTCCCCATGATTGCTCAGGGCATTATGATTTATGCGCTATAGTATGAACATCTGGATTAAGCGGATGGGATCTCCTTAGTGTTTTTATTGGTTTTGTGATCATATGCAATATACATAATCTCTCTGTGTCTCAGTATCCTCATCTGTAAAAGTTATAGTAATACTAATATTGGAAAAAGATTACAATATTAATTAACTTATGGGCAGTATTTTATTAGTTTATTAAGGAGACAGCTTTTTTGTTATTCAATTTTTGGCTTTTGATTTACTAGAAAGTAAATGACTGAATAAATGGTGAGCTTTTTCGATATTGGGTTTTGTTTTCACGTACATATAGCTAAGAAAAAATTGTCAGAAATTTATAATCCAGTTGCATGGATATGATAATATCACATTTCTTTACTTACAAGTGATGTACACAGATAACTGACTCTTCCAAATACCGCACAAGTTGTCCTTTGTTAAAATCTCTTCCTTTTTCCTCAGGACAGGGATGAATCTAGAACACAGCGATCTCACAGATGACCTTGGTGTGTGAGGAAGAACAGGACTTGTTGAGTCCTCATAAATTCTAACCAGACTCTAATTGGAGTGTGATTCTCTAGTCTTCAGGATTTAACAATTCTGTACCAGTGGTCAGAATTCCATTGAGCCCTCATTTTCAGCTTTGCATACCTGTTAGCATATATGCATATTTTAATGCATGCTTGAATAAATTCACTCATTTATTCAACTTTTCCATGCCAGACTTTTTCTTTTTTTAATTCATGGAGGCTCATGGGACCTCTTGAGTGAGGCAAGGGTTGAGGAACGGATGTGTATAGCCTTGGGAGCAGATTTAAAATCTAGATTTTATTTTTGTGCTGTTAAATGGAAACTACTAAAGATGTTGAGAGGACATAACTGTCTTAACTTGTGTAAAATCTTGGGATAGATACAGCAGACAAGGAATTAGGGCAGAAGTAATATAGTGTGATAAATTTGGGTGGTGGTAGCAAAGGTTTAATGTCTACTAGATGCCTTCTAGAGAAGGTGGTGGCCTTTGTCATTACAGACTGGTTTTGAGAAAGGACAGAGCTCACACCTTGGGTATGCAAAGATAGGAGGAAAAGACCAGTACGTAAGGGAGGAGATCTCACCTGCTGCCTATTCTTGGAGCAGGTGACCAAGGTATATACACAGTGGTAACTTGGTTCACAAACTCAATTATTTCAATGATTCTGGTTGCAAATTGAACTGGATGAGAACCAAATCAAATATCCCCATAAGGTCAACACAACTTACAACTGAGTTTGATTCGGTTCTTTGTCCTTTGTTTGTGACCAGAATTGTGGAAAAAAATCAAGATTTTGGAAAGAATCAAGTTAGTGAACTAAGAACTAGACAGATCGATAGATACATAGATAGAGATAGAGATATATATCTTTTAAGATACCTACACCTATATTACCTTTTTTGAGTACCTATGTTTTTGCAACAAGGAAACACCCATGTACAGTCACCAAATTTTTAGCATACTTTAAAAAAAACCATAGGTCAAAAAATGCTTTAAAAATAACTGCAGCAGCCCAGTACTGTTATTGTTTCTATTCTTCAGCTGGACATAGTGAGAGCTTTAATACCCACAATCATTTTTTGGCCAAAGTTGATTTTCTTTTTCCAATAGATGCAAGTTAAACAATTTGGAGCTCCTTAGATTCTGTAGTAATTATTTTAACAAGGACATATTAAGTACAGGCAGATATTTTGAATAATTGTGCAAAATACCCTGATAGACATATGAAGATATATATTTGAAAAAAAACATGAATTCAGTCTTAAAATAACTTAGAATCTTGTCAGTGAGTTTATTGTGGTGAAATATATGGAAGTAGGACATTCTTCGAATGAAATACAAATAGCAGATTGAGTAATGATTGAATTCCCAAAAATGTCTGACACTGAGAATTGTATGTGAAGAAACAACTTGATTTCTATGAGAATGAAGGTTCAGAAGTTCAGACAAATGGTTCTTGCCATTCAAACCTGTCAGACTGTAGAACAATGGTCATTGCTTGGGAAAGGAAGACAGAGGTACTGTACAAGAGAACTGGGCTTCAGGGAACTATGATTATGATTATTACCATTATTATTTTGGTCTGCCATTTGGAACAAGAACAGATTTTATTTTTAATAAAAGTTCCTCCTGGAATCAGCAGGTTCCTGCATTTAGACCATGGAGGAGAATACGCCACACTAGCTCTGTCTCCTGCCAGAGGCTGGAGTCCTGCACTCCCTACGCAGAAAGCATATTTCCCTTGTCAGGTCTTGAAATTATCTTTAGGTGATCGGCAGATTGTTACAGACTCTTTATGCCATTTGAGTAATCTTCTTTCCTTTTTTTCTTTTCTCAACCTTAGTTTGGTAAATCATGCCTAGAATTCACATTGCATTCTTGCAGTTTCTTTGAAACATATACACACTTGTTCTATTGTAGATTCAGGACTGAACTTATTTCAAGGCTGAGCCCCGAGTTCTAATTAAAGTGTGTAAAATATTTGTATGCATCATGAGGTATAATAACGAAAAATCTTTTTAAAATGTGTACATGTATGTCCTGCCTGCAGCCCTGAGTGAAATGGGGTCCCCTTAATGCCTGTAGGAGGGAGGCCCCCATAGGACGGGTTCCCAGGTCTTGGGCCTCTGTGCATTACCTTCAGCACAGTTGGAGAAGGTATCATTCCTCCTCAGGAGTCATTTGGCCTAACTCTAATTAATACTTCACCTAATCTGCTAGTAATACCACTAATTGCTCACAAACTGGCTATTTAATCAACACTCTCCTAACAGGGCAAAGTTTTTTTTTTTTTTCTCTTCACTTTTTTTTGTGCTCTGACACTGTGTAAACTTATGCAACTGGTTCCCAATTGCTTTGTTTCCATGTAATTTAACAGCACGACATTATTTTCTCATAAGAGAGGCTTTGAATTTTTACTGCTAATGAATAAATTAACTAAAAAAGGTTAATCTGCCTACATGTTTATGAAACATTATGCAAATCACTCTCCGAAAGGTTTAATGGTAATTGAAAGCAATTGAAAACCATGGTACATTTCTCCCAATTTTCATTTATTTTTTTTTTAAAGTATACAGATTACACAGATTTTTATGTTTTACAGATGCGTATGGGGAGGGACTTTCCTGAGTCTCTGACATCATCCCACGGCCTAAGTCTATTAACGAAAACAAGTGTGGCCTCTTTTTTTGCTCAGGAATGGCATGAACTTCAGCAATTAATTTCAAAGCAAAGCTATAAATATGAAAAGAAGCCATGTGATTAATACTTCTACAGTGAGAAGCAAAGGAACTAATTATGTTTAGATGCTTATTGTAAAGCTTTGACAAAATGGTTCTGGCATGGAGTTGAAATTGTATGCAGTTTATGATGTGCTATTCACCTTGGAGTTATTTCGTATGAATGGCACAGGTGTGGAAACTTGAAAAGCTGTGGATCACTAACTATTTAAATGAGTGTCATTTCGTAAGGGAACTTTTGCCTCATAAAAGGCCAATTTTCTTCCACCTCACCTTTCTCTCTCCTGTAGTAAGGCTGGGCTGACTTATAGGGTGGTACAGGCATTTTTAGAAAACCAAGTGTGTTTAGAAAACACAGTACCTGTGTATGCCTGTGAGCGTGTGTGTGTGTGTGTGTGTGTGTGTGTGTGTGTGCATGCACGCTGGGGAACAGCAGAAGGCGTATATCGAAGATGACATCTTCAATAAAAAGCCCCAGCAATTTTCCTGTTTGGCACTAACAGTCCACCTGTCTGAGAATCTGAAAGTGGCTAATTAAGTTGCTGTTACAATTTTTAAAAATGTATTTGTAGGGACCGGTGAGATGGCTCAGCGGCTTAAGCGCCTGCTGGGCAAGCACGAGGGCCCGAGTTCGACTCCCGGAACCCACATACAAAAAAGGGGCCGGTGATATTGCTCAGCGGCACGGGCGTCTGCTGGCGCGCGAGGTCCTGAGGTCGACCCCCCGGTACCCATAAAAAAAAAAAAAGTGTATTTGTGGTTCTCAAAATTTTTAGTCTCAGAATTTTTTGCATTTTTAAACATTATTGGGCACCTCCAAGAGATTTTCTGTTCGTTAAATCCAGTGGTAAGCTGGTAAATATTTACCAGTGGACTCTCCAGGACAAAAGAACTATTTGAATTTGCTGATTTCTAAATGGGCTAAAATATACCCATTAGGACTGATTTCAACCACCTCTTCAAAGTCAGTGAACTGAAATTGTGAAGGCTTTGAGACTCTTAGCAATCTGGCACAAGTCAGTGCAGCACATACCTATCACTTTTACAAGTCAAGAGCAATCAATTTAAAAATATTTATTTATCCATTTGTTACAAAAAACAGAGCCAATTACATAATTTGGAAAGCCCCTTATAAAAATGAAAAAGTGAGGACTCTGTTCAAAGACCAGGAAAAACATTGACAAAACCACTAAAATAAAACCATTTTTCCTTTCCTTTGTGGTTCTCTCATTTTTAAATTTATCATTTAATGTCACTAGAGGTTAAAGGATGATTAAAAATTTAAATTCTTTTCATGGATTTTGCTGCACATCTCTGTGTTCTGCAATGTCCTTTTTAAATGAAAATATAAGAACATTTAACTCTTTTGTGCAATACATGCATGTTCCATGGCTCACACGTGCATACTAATTTCCTTCTTGCTGAAACAGAGGACACAGCACAGAACTAACACAGATGTTTTTATTTCACCTGTTGAGGTGCACACATTCTATCAACTCTCCTCCTTACTGATTTATAAGGGGAGATTGAAAGGAAATAGAACTCTGGGCTTGTCCCTATCTTTGCATTCCTTGTGTGTCATTTCAGGGCAAGTGTTTGGCTAACCGAGGGACGTGACACAAGCAAGAAAGGATGTAGTGGGGATTCTTTGGCTGCTAGTGTTTCTTAAAGTTACCTTTTGTCTGCATTTAAATAAAATTCTGGTTCAAAGAGAAGACTTTTCCGCTTAGGAGTATCAGTTGACTTAAGGGTCAGCCTCAGATGTAACACGCTTCCCTTGGACATGCTTCAAATAGTCCCATGCAATGTGCTCATGGGGCATTGTGCATGGTGGATAGCAATGGAGTGGTAAGGGAGAGACAAGCATATTGCATATATTTCCTCTGTCTTCTGCTTGAACACAAAAGCCGTGAAACTTCATTTATAGAATAGATGTTAAAATATTGTTATGGGTGTATCTAGCTGTCCCCCCGAAGCCTCATGTACTCATAGGTGGGGCCTTTTGGAGGTGGCTGGATCTAGGTTGTTTGATACTGGGATTAAGGGTATGTGATAACTGAATGGGTCTAACATCAGTCTGGCTGTGGATAATGGAAGACCCCACCACCACCTCGTCTCTGGGGGCAGCAATCAATACACTTGTAGCTGGGATGGAATAGAAAGGGAGAGAGGGAAGGCAGGCTGGCTGCTGCTTGCTGCTTGCTGCCTCCTGCCTGCTATTCCATGAACTATTTCTCATCTGTGAAGCCCCTTTCCCATGCTGCCCTGCCTCAGGGCCAGCCAACTATGGACTGAAACCTATACAAACTGTAAGCTGAAATAAAACTTTCCTTACTAACGTGTGGGTGTCAGGTGCTTTGTCTCAGCAATGAGAAAAGTGACTAAGACAAGTATAAAATTAAGAATTCCACAAAAATGGCAGCAAAGGATTACCTGGATCCATTCTAGGTTTAGGATCCTGTATCCCTAACCTGTCTTCATACTCATGAGAACACCCCTGAAAACAGAAAGAGCAAATTTATCACATATTAATATATTTCATGAAAAAGAATTGCTTTTTGATAATGAGAAAAGTGACTTTATTTTGTACATTTGCAAAAAAAATTTAATATCTACTTTATTAGAAGACAGCTGGATTCTCTAGTCTGCTTCTCCATTCGTCCTGCTGCAACATGTTGTTTTGAATGTGGCACCTGAAAAAGAACTTCTCTGAATGAAATATGTATTGGGACAAATAGGAGAATTTTAATAGCCTGTTTAAACAATTGTGGAAAGTCTCATTTGAAGTTATACTAAAACTCATTAAGTAGTAGTCTTTTGTAAGTTAATTATCCTATGCAACCTGATATATTAAGGAACATTTCTACTCTGTTGAATTTCAATCCAGTGATCTGTACTGCACTTTCAATAGACCTTTGACCATGCACGATTTTGTAACACAATACATAATTCATTAGAAAACTCTGGCTAAGGGAGTTATGCAACATTATGAAATTTGACACATTTCATTGTTCAGTAAGACAAAAATAATATTTATTACTGTCACCTCATTCTTATCAGAAGCTGTCAAGCTTACAGTGACTGATAACAAGTTTCTAAAACTTATAATAATTTTCATTTAAAGCTCCAATTTTATCATTGGCAACTAATCCTGTCAATTTTTCCTCTTGAAATGACAGGTGAAGTTCTTTCATTTTGGAGAAAATATCTGCCAAGTACATCTGGATAAGCATGATCTGTCAATTATTTTTCAGGTAAATTTTTCAGGTAAAAATTATGTCCCCTGGTTTTTCAGGTGCTAGTTCAGCTGGCAATTCAAACAATGACACCACTCTTCCGTCTTCACATGACCGTCACAAGTGGATAGACACTAGAAGTGATTTAATACCCTCTCTTGTCACACAGAATATTGAAAACACACGACTCACGGGTCTAAAATTCATTATATTTATTGAGTTTTACTAAATTGTTAAATTGATGTTTATGTTTAAATTTACCTTATTTGTTTATGGGTGAAGAATAGAATGGCTCCTAATGTAGTTAGGTGCTGCTGTTTTAATTTGTCTTAAGGTGCCAGTAGTTCGTACAAGTGTGGACACAGGGAGAATGGAAAATGGCATTGACACTACCATAAAACTGTATTAACAGTGTGTGTGGACCCTCTAAATGGATTTTTTGGAATGGATGGACCACTCAGTGGGAACTGCTGATGGGAAATTACAGTAGGAGGCTTTACTCTGCCACTTGCCTCTGAGCTGTCACCTTTTCTCTCTGAACCTCAGTTTTCTCCTCTTTTAAATGAGTGGAATAACACGGTCTTTACCATCAACACTTTGACTCTAATAAGCAAAGGAAATCCTGCCTGAATATTTGAAACTATAATGACCTCCAAGTTTGACTCTGTTTCCTTAAAATTATTAAGGCTTTCTTGTACCTAATACTAATTGCATCTTCAAGGGATATTCAAAATATGCAGGGAATGTTTAAATTTAAAAATAATTTTTATAGTAAAAGAAACATCTACATTATTCCCCCTAAAACACTCCCTCTTGCTTCAAACACATTTATATCATTGCTCTTGCCACTTTCTAAATCAGTTCTGAAAGTTCTCTTTATGAAATACAATCAAAAATACAATGAATGTAACTGTCAGGTATCATCCTATGGAAAGGCAGGTTCATAAAGACCCTACGGTGTGCACTCACACACTTGGTTCGCTGGGTCTGGCACCATGCAACTTCTGACTCCCCCAAATTATAAAGACCAGAAAGGTAAATATTTGAGTTGATTCAGGACATCAAGGCAGATACTCATAAGAGAAAACTTCCTGAGCTGCTTCAGAAGATGGCACGAATGATGGAATAAATGTGTTCAAAGTGAGAGATATTATTTTGAGGTGAATTAATGGCAAGGTGTTTTTTACTGTAATTTTTTTCTAAATTTAAAGATTCACAGTATATTTCAATCATACCACATTTATTTTACTATTCAATGTGGCCCATGCCCAGTATTTCTCACTTTTGTACTTGCAGTGTCTTCTGTGCTCACCGTGATTCGTAGTTTATACTACTAAAAGCTAGGTCTTGAACAGAAACCTGTGATATATTTTTTTCCAGTATCACAGTACTTTTTCTAAATGCTGGAAATGATATTGAAAGAAAGAAAAAGGTGAATAAAAACTGGTTTGACAAAAAGACTTAAAGCATTTTTCATTCCTAAAATGACAGAAGAGGAACCCCTTTAAAATCGATAAGCAATAATTACAAGATTACTCATATCTGGGGAAGACCATAGTGAGCTTATATTAGATTTAAAAATGTTGCTTTTCAAGAAGTTAATAGTGCAATAAAACATGCAAACATCAGACATCTTGTCTCCAAGTTTATATGAAAGAAACGAGACAAAACCAAAATGTACTAGAGTACTTTGATAAGAAAACTCTTGGTCTTTGGGTTTGGTTTTCCTCTAAGATTTGGTGTGATTTCTACAAGGACAAATCTGGAATTAATTTATTACCAACTAGTTGTTCATGAGCAATAGTTACTTTTTTTTTTATATGCAGGTACCGGGAGTTGAGCTCAGGACCTCGTGCTTGCCAGACAGGTGGTTATGCTACTGAGCTATATCACCGGCCCCCAGTAGTTACTTTTTTTGTAGTAAAAACAGCGCACTCATTGCCTGTTGAGCAAATACAAGGGTTTAAACACTTGTAAATCCACGAATGAATGTGAAATATGAGAAGCTGAAAAGTCACAGCGACTAGAGTATCAAATGCAACACGTGTATAATCACTGGCAGGTTGTAGCTTTTATATTATTTAGGTTCATGATGAGTCCCTGGCATTTAGGGACACTTTTCCAAGAATTGTACATACAAACCTTGCTACTGTGATGTACCTCACTGGAAATAATACCTCCTTTCTTTAACCACAGCCTCCTTTCTTCAACCACACCCTCCATATGGCCTTATACTGTCACCATTTCAGTTATTAAGAACTGAAATTGTATTAATATTGCATGGAACATGCAACATCTTCTAACATAAGACATTTCATTATTTTTTATGCACTAAAAATACCAAGTAAATAAAACTATCTTACTATTTAAAGATTTTTAATATTTACTGTTGGATCCTTTGATTAAATTTTGTAAGCAAAGTAAATATATGCTTAACTTTTACCCTCCCCCAAAAAATACCATCTTGTGACATTAGAAAATTGAGGATCTGAAATTTCTTTTCAAGATAGTTAATCCCACCCTCATTCCCGGGATTTTCCTGTAGGTCCTGGTTGCATTCTAAAGGTTTTGATGATGGTTCCTTTAAATCTTACCAGAAGATATCAAGAGTAAGTTATTACATAGAATTCATATTATTCATATTTATTCCTTAAACGATTTATAAACAGCTCGTGGATTAAAATGTCAGTGTGCTAAAGTTCTCCTCTCATACTATCAGAAAAAACAGCCAAGTTAGCACATGCATAGGCAATGACCACTCATGTTTACTGCAACTGACCTATCATAACTGAAATAAGCCATTTTCAGGGATACCAAAATTTGTGGGGAAATGACATGCAATGTAATTTAATATTTAATGCATGTAGTTACTTTATTTCCCAGTGGAATATAAGGTCTTTGAGGGTAAGTTTTTTTTTTCTTTTTCATTCACGTATAGGGTAGAACATTGTTCAATGCATGCATTAATTGCACAGTTTAAAAATTAATGATGCATAGGGGACTGAGGGTGTAGCTCAGAGGCAGAGTGCTTACCTAGCATGCACAAGGACCTGTTTGGTCTCCAGCACTCCCCAAGAATAAAAGAAATTTATGATGAATAAAAGTGCAATATAGCCATAAAATCTGCATGGGATATGTGTGGAAGTGTGGGGAACTTTAGTAAACAAGAGATTTGTAATCAGAAAGATGCCCAACTTCCTAACCTTGTTTTGACACTGCATATGTGACATGGCGTAAGTGTTGAAATATTTAACAATAGGATTTACCTTGTGAATTATAATTTTTATGAGTTTTACAATTTGAGTATAGAGTCAGTCAGCCTAAGGGTAAATTCATCGGTAATTTCTAGTAAAGAGGAAAACTGCCCTTCCTCATCACGCTCAGTCTGGTGCTAATTTTAGCAACCAGATCAGAATTCTTAGATTTCTTGTTGAGATGTACTTTTATTTTTAAAATTTTATTTATTTGTTTCTTTATTTTTTCAGTCTACACAACATTGAAAAAACAACCTGGAAAAGTCAATCTCTTTAGATTTCCACATCTGGGATCTACTTTCCTCTTCTCCAGTGTAGTAGCTAAAACCTGAATAAAAGCCTGGTGCCAAGAGACGAAGCATATTCTGGAAGGAAGAAAATGATTTCTATATTATCTATAGTTTGGAATAGAATGTATATTATTATTATTTGATAAGTAGAGAGCTTGTTAGGCTTCATAACACAGAATTCCCAAATCTTTGACTAGTAGGTATTTCGTATCATGCTTTGAGGACAGAATTCAGGTGAAACTAAAGTATGGAAAAATAACTCAGTCATCACCTTGCAACTATGCTCAGAGACCCACATAGGGAGGCTGCTTTCTCTCTTTCTATGAAGCTAGGAGTGTAGAACTGGGTCGATTGGCCTCTCAAATTAATATATTTAGTAGGTAGGACATTGAGGCACAGATATAAAGGCATCCATTCTACACTACTCAAGAAAGATTTAGTGATAGATCCAGCTGTGAAACTACTTTCAGGTTTAATTATCTAGTCACTTGATATTTAGCAGGTTATTAATACACACCTTTTAACTTGCCAATATATCTATGTATGAGTTGGAGAAATTTATCAATATGCTTGAGAGGGACACATATATATCCAATATTTACTACCACTATTATTTCCCTAATACAGCTGCTTCAGAAATCATGGAGAAAGAAATTAAAAGTGATATAAATTGGGAACAATTAAAGAAATGCATATGATCAAGCCAGGCCAGGCAAGTGACTTCAAAATTTTAAGAACGATACTGCCACAACATGCAAGAGGAGATTATGCATTTAATAGAATGCTCTGAAAACTAAAAAGTAGAATAAGTGAAAATATTTTATTTAAATGTAGAGAATCTAAATCATAGAAATAATCTCAAGAGAACAGATGTCAATGTTGCACATTTTCAATAAATTGGATAGATGGCAGTATTGTTAGAACATGTGTATAACATTTGTTGACAGCTAAAATTATGATTTTCAAACTAAACTGAGATAGTCTTCAAATAATTCACCAATTTATGTTTAGTTCTCCATTTAGTTTGAAATGTGTGCTTCATAAATTGTGTCCCAAAAAGGTGTGCAATTATAGTGAGCCATGCCGTTTATTTTATCGTTTTTCCAAAATTTAATTCAGTCACACAAATATTTTGAAAAGTTTTTGTTGATTTTCCACCATGTTTTTGGAGTTCTCAAGTCTCGGTGGTCTCAAAATTCAAATCATTCAAGTTTCCGGATTTATTTTCATCCAATACATTGGACTGTGCACAGTCTCATGTCAAAAATAGGATGGATTCATGCCTTATATCAAAATAAACTCCTTGAAACAATAGGAGTTTGGTTTAAACAAGAAATATTACAATTTTCCATATTTTTTCCTTTAACTTCATTTTCTAACTCATAAAACCGTGAACCAATTTGAATGTTTAGCTTCCCTTCTGGTTTGATTTCTTTCATGCCAAGTGATGCCCAAGGGAGCATTTCACCTGGTGCTATAATGGGAAACTTGGCAGACCTTAATATATCACTGCAATGTTTTTTCTCAATTATATATTTTTTTCCTTGTGTTTTTTGGACATATTTCAGATGGTCTTGACCATTAAGTTTCTGTAAATGAATATTCATCTGAAAACTACTTTAAAAATATCCTTGTACAGCAATTTAATAGCTTCATGATAGACCTTATTATTAAGATAGGCAAAATTACTGGTTATTTAGTGTGTAAAGATATTAGTAGAGATGAAGCTAGGTGAAATTACTTGATGTGGATATGCTATTTAAAACATTTAGATGTTCCCTTCTCCTTCTACTTTTTAATCAATTGTTGAAGGAGTTTGAGAGATGGAGTGACACATTTTTTCAAAGACAGAAGGACAAAGCAAACTAAGGAAATGGGCAATAGTAACTTAAATTCTTGTGATAGATAACGAACAAGGTAAATGTGAGTTTTAGTCTTGATTATTTTATAACTTATCTGTCCTACTGTAACTTAAAGTCTTGTGATATATAATGAACATGGTTAATGTGAGTTTTAGTCTTGATTATTTTATAAATTATCTGTCTTACTGTATCATTCTTTCACTCTAGCCCTCTACTTTTTATCTCTTCACCCATTCTGCAGCAAATATTTTGGCTAGCCATTGTGTAACAGAGTGCATCCAAATTTAGGAGAGAAGAGAGTCAAACAAGCAAGGCAAGTAAAGTAGGTTGTGCCAAGTACCAAGAGAAAATTCATGCATAATATGGAAGTACAGAAGGATGATGATTAGCTCAAATTTAAGAATACAGAATGCTTCCTTGAGAGAGTGACAGCTACTCTAAATTTTATTGTCTGAAACGCATTTAGGATATGTGGAAGCTGGTTAACATGGAAAAATGTTTCACCACATGTAGGAATTGGAGGTAAAATGAATAGTTCGTCAATGGGAAGGAGAGGCATGCTTCAAAATATTTTCTTATGCTCTTTTAGCTATCAGTAATTAGTCCTATAAATTCTAAATATCCTTCAAATCTTCTTGCATATATATATATATATATATATATATGTCAGAATAAAATTAGTTCATATTTAAAATTGCATGTGATTTTTCTGTCTTTGAAGAGAGCAAACAAGGTATTGTTAGCTGAAAAATCATTTTATATTATACTGTACAGAGTTTGGTGGGTAGTAGAAAGGAAAGGCTAAAAATTCTATCTACTAATTCTTTAGTACTATTAAAATTTCAAGATTATTTATTTATTTATTTAAATTATTATTATTATTATTTTTTTTTTTACCAGGAATCAAACTCAGGGCTTCAGGCTTGCCAGGCAGGTGCTGCACTGCTGAGCTACATCTCTGGCCCTAGGATTTTTAAAAAGTGAGTTTTATTAAAATCATATTGCAAAAGTAAACATAGACCCAGAGATTTGAACCATGGCAAGCTAAGTAGCTATATACAGTAAAGAGAGGGCAGATGGGAGGTGCAGATGCCTTCCAAAAAAAGGCTAAACCATGCGGATAGGTGAGCAAGGACATTCGAAAATCATGATAGCTATTGTTTAGTTTCAATTAGCTTGGATTTTGTGATTTCAAATCTTGGTATGGCCATCAACTTTAAACACCACTCTTTAACACAGAAATGTCTGGCTGTTGAAGAAAATCAAAGAGAGGGATGAAGACACACATGGTTTTGTATGGAGCAGAGCAAAGAAAAAAGTAACAAATCAGTGAATCACGTTGTGTTTGGTGGAGGACATGGGGCTATTGTAAGGATATAAGTTAAAGGACTCAAGAGAATTTTGTATAAACATCAAAGGTAATGTGACCACACTGACAGCTGATGGGCACAGAACATTTTAGAAAATACAGTGAAAAGTTTTTTACATCTGTAAGATGACACAGTAAATTCGCTTTCTAATAGTTTATGCTAATGAAGAGAAGTAGTAATAGTAATTATCTCAAATTTTTAATACCCATTTTAAAATTATTTTCTTGTATTTGATTTTGAAATAAATTTTCAGCTAATAGCACTTCTTTGTTTTAACTTGTATTAAAAGCACCATCTAGATAGGTAAAAGGAAAAGAAAGCTAAGATTTTAATAAACTGCATATCATCTTGATGCATGTAACTTAAAACTTGCTGTGTTTTGAATAATGTATTTTTCTCTTGTAAATCCCAGTGGTTGTCTCTACTCAAATACACCTTTCATAAACCATGTCACACATTTACCAAAACCAACTGAAAAAATCTGTATATAAATATAGCTTTCCCTTTTGAAATGCAATAGAATGATATCACATATTTCTAGCTCCATGTCTTTCCTAATTAGACAAGTGTTAATATCCTCTAGAGAGTTTATTACAGGTTACAAACATACATAAAAGAAGCACAACTATAAATCTTAAATATACTACTGTGTGATAAAAATTCTTAATTTCCAAATAGCAAAAACCACAATTCATTATTTTGTTCCACTTATCTGCTTGTTTTGCCACTCTTTTAAAACTACAGAGTTAGAAACAAATATTTGTGTTTTATGACTTTAAAAGAAGAATGCTGGGCTAGAAATTGATGTTTAGTCTTTTCACAACAGAGTCTAGATTACTCAAAACTGAATAAAATCAAACAATTTGCTTTTTATCCCTCATGGTACTTATTTTTAGCATTTCATTTAAAATAAGCAGTTTTTTTTTTCAGTATAGCCAGTCTTTCATTATTTTGAAATCTTAACTCTCTAATGTGTACCATAAACATAAAGCCACTCTCAGTAAGAGTCTAGGATAGCATTGAAAGTTTTAAATAAAACTAAAATCTGTTTTCAGTTAATGCAAAAATAAATTCATAAAATGATTTTATTCTTATTAGGTGTTTTAGCTTTTCTATCTTCACTCTTTTGTGAAACTGAAATTGTAAATCAGAGATAAATGGTCTGCATCTTTATAATTTTAAGAGCATGTTTAAAAACAGTTGGCCTTTAGGTGCGATTCTGTCATTTAGAAGATGCTACTACACATAGATGCATTTGAAATATTCCCAAACTCACCACAGTGCTGTATATATGCATGTGAAAATCTTGAAGAACTGCTGTTACATGAAAGTTCATTCAGCTTGATTTCCTTAGAACTCTTCTCCTTCCTTGGTTTGGATTTGTTGTTTCACAGCAATATTTTTTATGGCAGCAAATAATACATTGAAAGGAAAAACGTAGAAGATCCCTATAAATACCGTAGAATAGTATCACATTTTTCTGGGTCCATGTCTTTCCTAAGGGTTTTTAAAAATCTACGTCCTGAATAACTGGCCACTTCAGTTCAGCGTCGAATTGTATTTGATTGAAAAATGGAGTAGGATATTAGCAAAAAGCATAACTAATAAGATTTCTATGGTCACAAAATGTTAAGTCATTTCATTTTCCTGAAGTTCTGGACACAAAGCAATTCTCCACACACTGCTAGGTGTAGCCCATGGCTTAAATTACATATGCCAGTTGTCTAAAGCCCTTTGAGGGTATTACGTGTGCACACGATATAGTGGTGCTCTGCTAGGGTAGAGGATTTCATTGTATGATCAACAACCTGAGGACCCTTGCACTGAAATTTGAAAAATGTTGGTTTGTCAAAGTAATTGCTGTACTCTGAAAATTGTGTGATCCAAGTTTTATTTTCTCTGAATTTTTCTCCTTAGATTTATGTTATCCTCATACTTTCATCATGGTGCTCATTGAGAAAGCAACATGTCTCTAATTTAAATGAAAAATAAGGCATTAGATTGGAATGGAAAAGTACAGTCTGAAAATTATTCACTGATCCCTCCTGAATACAGCACAAAGCTACAAGAAACATAGTTATGAATGTCAAGTTCAAAAAATTTTTCTTTGTCCCTTTTACTTTATTCACGTGCTTGCTCAACTTGATCAGTCACCAAAGCATCTATTTACTAAAATATTTTCTATCTTTGAAACACTGTGCTAAGTTCAATGGAGAAATCAAAGGAGCATAAAACATGCTCTTGTACACCAAAAAATTATACGTTAGCATGTGGAGATTCACAATACAAAGCCAAAACCCATAAAAATTCTAGAAGTGTTATTAATCTTTCATGTATATGAATACTCCCCTGTGCACAACATACTTACTAGTGCATGAGTTTTTCATCCTTCTACCTAGTGATATGGCTATATATTTGCAAAATCACATTTCCATATCATATACACAATTATTGCAAATAATGAGGTATGGATTAAGCTATTCGTACTCTACCAAAAGAGGAAAGGTATGAGTTTAAATATTTCCATTTATTTTATACATATTGTATTTAGTTGTGCCAATCAGGGTTGAAACAAGAATGGATAGATTCACTGTGTCTCTTCAACTCTTTTATTTTACAATTTATTGCCACATGAATCAAAGAATATGGTCTTTTTTTTAGCTAGAATTATGCCATGTAAATATCTCTGAGGATGGGCCAGTGTGAAATCCTGTCTGGAATCCTAGAGTCCCTTTTTTTCCCCTTGTGGAACTAAAAACCAACAACACATAGACTATCAGAGGAGAATCAGTTCTGGAGAGAAACGATTCATTCAGATAGCCTAGGAAGTTAAAATTTTCATTTGAGTAATTTTGACAATTAAAGAAGTGCAGAAAGAAAATTCAAATGGGAGATTCAGCATATAATTAGTTTTCCAGAAATGATTTTCTGGGATATTGTCAAAAAGAAACTGAGACTCCACCGTACCTGAAGGGGTCACCACCTGGTTCTTCTTTGCTTTATGGGTCTCTTTATATACATACTGAGCTTTTTGGAGGCTATCAATTAGGCAACTAAAATATTGTTATGAATATTAGCTCAAATATGTCAAAGAATACCAGTTCAATAATTACAAACAGGTTGCAGTGAACTCTTTGAGCTCAGTTAATGAACAAGAAACAAATTTCCTTTAATATTATCAGACTTTTGTATCATTAACTCCCCTATATATATATATATATATATATATATATATATATTTTTTTTTTTTTTTTTTTAATGTGGGTACCAAGAGTTGAACTCAGGACCTCACACTTGCCAGGCAGGCACTTACGCCGCTGAGCCATCTCACCGGCCCTCCCCCATATTTTTTTTAAAGAACAAAGTCACATAAGCACTGCTTGTTTTAGTGATGAAGAAAACACTGTGGTGTTCAATACGAAGGTTAAAAAAAAAAAACAGAATTTGCGTCGAGGTCTAATCAGAAAGCATATGAAAACTCTCATAATGTGGTTAGGCTACAGTTCTTCAGGAAAGCAAAATGGTACTAGCAAAATCATGAGAAAGAAATTAGCAATTATATTTAGAAAAAAAGTGAATGTTTTAGAGAATAAAATTAGCATAGAGAAGTAGTGGCATATAATGTTATCTCCGGCCACAGAATCTTACCTCCTACTCATATCTCTTTCTAGATTTCTGAGTGACTAGCCTGTCAGCTTTATACCTTTTCAATACAGGACATCATACACTGTTCTTTCATGAACACCAATGATAAACAAAACAAGCTATATTTCTTATGTCGTGTGATCTCCATTCTAGTGTGTGCATTTAGGTGCAGGGACGGAAAAGGGACATGGGAACTGATTCTAAAAAAATTATAAGTCAGTGAAAATATAGTCCATGAAAGATAACATCTTTCGAGCCCTTGCTAATCTAAGCGTATTTTAATGATAATACATTTTTTGTGTGAGGCAGAATTAACAAGAATTGTCATCTCCTGTCCTGAATCTCACTTGTGGGAAGGATTTTGCCATAGGAGAAGTCTGGAGGGATAGACATTCATTGTCATTTAAGTATTTAGTGAATGCTTAGTATGTGCCATATGCTTTCCAAGGGGTTAATGATGACACAAGAAGTAAAATCATTACCTCCTGGGGTTGACTTCCTAATGGATGAAATAAACAACTGGATCAATCAATCAAATAAATGAGTGAAATATGGAATATATTACCTCCTGGTAAGTGCTCTAAAAAAAGCAAACAAGGCAGGAACAAGGTAATACAGAGTTTGTGATGGCACATTTAGACAAAGGAGAGACAGAAAATATTTCACTGTCAGGTTGACATTGAAACAAAGATCTGAAGACGTGTATGTGTATTTCGAGTACAAAATTTCAACCATAAGGAAATGGAAATTGCACAGTCCCTTGTGTTTCACATATCCAAGATACACAAGGAGATCCACGTGCTAGCAAAGTGTGAGCAAGTGTTATGTGGCTTTGAGATCAGAGGAAAAGTAGGGCCAGACCATGGTGAATATTGGAGAGAAATTTCTCTATTAACGAGTTACATCTTATCGTATGTATTTTGAAGATATTTTTGGAGATTGATTATTTTATATTGAGCAGGGTCTTTTTTGGTGATTCCTGAACTAATTCCATCCCTACTCTAATCTCCTGACAAGAATACTAAGAGTTAATCATGTGTCACCAGAGTCAGTCAGCTGAATATCTAAGTGACAGACACTGATATTTTTTTCTTGTTGTGTTAAAGGTATCATACAGATGATAAATGAAAAAGTATAGGAAGTACATTATTTTCTTCCAGCAGCTGAAAAATGATCTTACCTTAGTACTGAATTGGGCTTTTGCTATAAAAAATAACCCACTCATGTCATATGTCTTTAGAGTAAAGGACATTGAGTGAATCATTTTCAATGACATTCCACATGATTATGGAGACGGCCACATGATTTGATTCTAACAGCAAATTAGATATAAATATTTTATACCTTACCCTTTTATCCAGTTGCTGCTGTATTCATTAAACACCAAACTCCCCTCATTTAAGAGGAACTCCCAGATTTTATGCTGGCTGGTGTTCCCAGTAGAAAATATAGTAATCATTCAATAAATATGTAGGGGAGGATTAATAAGTGTGCATTAGGATTCTGAAGTACTGGATGACTATATAATTTAAATATACATTAAATTAATATTTTAAACAATTAGAATCAGTGGAATGATATTTGCTTTAGAATAAAGATGACATCTACTAAAAAAAACAGAGGATATAGGTAAATATGATTATAAAATTTGAAGAATTTCTGCAATTTAACTTTCGGTTTAACAGACCAAATGACTTAAGCCAGGTGTGGTGGCATGTACCTGTAGTCTGCCTGTAGTCCCATCTACTTGGAAGGCTAAGGTGGGAAGATCCCTTGAGTTCTAGAGATGGAGATGAGCCTGAACAACAAAATGAGAATTGGTCTAAAAAAGATTAAATGATTTATCAATTTAATTGGATTCGTCCTAAATGTCTTAAGCTAATAAACTTCAAATGAGACTACACAATAGATTTTCAAGAATTTTTTTGTTGCTCTAGATAAAACTAAGTGGAGGATTTTTATATGTCTGTTGGGTGATAAAAGAAAAACATTAAATTAGATCACACGAAGTCTGATTCTAGCTTTGATGATTTTTAAAACTAATTTAAAAACAAAGACATATCCATGTGGTTTCCTCATCTATGAAACAGCTGATCTTTCCTGAGAATGCCCACTGGACCCTCATTACCAGAAGCACTTTAAATATACTATCTCATTTAATCTTAGCAATGTCCACTAAGTAAAAGTGCTCCTTAATGAGAAGGTCACCTAAATTATTTCTGTTTTTTCTGAAGTCTCTTCTGGCTCCACAGTTCCAATTTATTCACATCACTGGGTTTATTTCCCCATGGAGCAAAAGAATACCTTCCAATAGAAAATATTGGTAGCTGACCAGGCAAGGAATCTGGAGTCCTTTCATCACCTGCCTTGTCGTATTAATGGTGCATGAATATTGAAATGAAATTTTGATGTATAGCCTAGATTTCCCAATTTCTGGCTATAGAGTTGCATATTAGTACATGAAGTATGACTTCTATCTGTAATAATAGAATCACTGAGGGAATGTGAGTTAATTAGAATATTGCTGCAAAAGTTTGGGCAATAGCCCATTAAATGTCACAGCTTCAGCAAACACAGATTGTGGGAAAATGCTAGTTTCTCAAAATACATTCACGTGATCTTGCTATGGGACAACGTGTAACTTCTGTCACCAGCGTACCTTCAGGAGATTATTGTTACTGTGGGCCTTGAGGGAATAGAGATATTAACTATAAAAACACAAAGTAATAATCTGTGTACTTCTTTTTCCATTTGCACAAAGACATAAATGAAATGATTCAAACAAAATTGCTAAACACTCATGGTACAATAATTTATGTGCACGCAATGATATTTGACAAAATATGTTTTTTCTTATCAACGAGCATAGTTTGTATTTTCAATGTGAAGTATTTTCCAGGCCATTTATAAAAGAAAGAATTGCTGTTGTGTGTGTGTGTGTGTGTGTGTGTGTGTGTGTTTAATAAATGGTCATTTATCTCTATAAGGGAATTAGGAACAAAGGAAACATTTAAGTAGATATAAGTAGGATAATTTGTTTAGGTATAAAGGTAAAAGGGAAAACAAATTCTTAGTTAATAAAGGCTTGAATACAAACATGTTTCCTGTTACCAGTAATTATTGCCTAACTTGACAAGCCAGCAAGCAGTTATTGGAAAACGTTTGAGAAAATATAGTTTCACTTTACCACTGTTGGCCTATAACTGCCTGCATGAATAGTCATTGCTCTTTATCGCTGATTTTGCTGTGTCTCTCCTCTGATGAGGAGAGACAAACTGTGGGTACCAAATTCTGGGAATAGAGCAGCTCAATTATCATCTGGACTAATTTGAATCCCACAGGACCATACTACATTTAAATGATTGATATTGATTCAAGAAATAGGCTTCAAATGAGCTGGTAGAGCAGACACAAAATTAATCTCTGTTGAAAAGTGAGTAAAATCAAAAGATGAGGGAAGTGGGCCAAAGGCTCTCTTAACGACACTAGGATAATCAAGATCCATGATCATTTTTAATACTTGCTCCAATAATTAACAACAGAATTTTGTGTCTGCAGGATGGATGAAGCAACATTGTGAAAACAAGTAGCACAGAACAGACGTAGGGAAAGTGCAGGAAAAGTATTCAGGATTAGGTGAGTAGTCGATGGTGAAATATCTGAAGTCCAGTGATAACACACCAAGCCCTCCTAGAAGTAGTGACATTGAATGCAAGCTTTTCACTTGTTTCAACATGTTGGGCTTCGCATATACTTCTTTTTATATTATGCATTTTTTATCAGAGACAGAAGTGGTAGAGAAACCGTATCTATGGAAAAAAATATTAAATTTCTTAACCAGTTTGTAAAGGCTGGAGGGGCTACTTAAAATCAAGACAGAAAAAAAAAAAAAAGATAAGAAAAGTAGGAAATAACAAAGAAAACTTAGAACAATAGTAAAAGAGATTACTAACTACACATTCCCGTACTAGAGTCACTTAAATAAGAAAAGGATAAAAGCAAGTTTTGTTATCTTACATTTGACCCTTTTTTTTTTGCTTTGCATTAGAAACAAGAGTCCTGAAACTTTGGATATCCGAACTTTAAAAAATCTAACTTTATGGGTTCTGGGTAGTAAAACTGCAAGGGAGAAATGGAGCCACGTCTCATCATTCAGCCTTGTGTCACCACCATATTCCTATGTGGGGCTTCTGACACCCATACCAGTGCGATGGGCCTAGGTGTTTTCACGGTTGGCTGAGTTGCACATGTTAATATCATATAAGTGAAAACTATAGTGGCCTTGTCAATAACAAGGAAGGAGTCTAGCTTTTTAGTTATGAGAAAGGTTAAATTTTCTGTAGGATATCAAGAGTGGGTTTGTGGAGATAGTAGATGTATTTTGGTAAATATAATAATTATATGCTTAGCGAGCATTCTTTAATATTTTAACCAAGTCAGTGATAATACTTGTGTGAAGATTTCCTTCACTGTAATAAAAGATGTGCGATAATAAACTCAAAAGGAGAAAATATTAATTTCGGCTCATGATTTTAGAGGTTTCAGTCCATAGTTGTCTGGCTTTTAGGTCTTCAGTGAGGCAGTACATCATGACAGAAGCACGTGGTGGAGGAAACTCTTCAGATTTTTTAGTGGGCAGGAAGCCGAGAGAGAGACAGAGGAAGAGAGAGGTTTGGGGGACAAATAAAATACTTCAAGTGCATGCCCCCATAGATCTACTTCCCCTAACTAGCTGCCACCTCCTAAAGTTTCTACTACATCACAGTAGCCTACTAATTTATGAATCCATAAATTAATTAATAAAGGAATTAATTAATTCATGAAGTCAGAGTCCTCGTGATCCAATCAGCTCCCAACAGCCCTACCTCCGGACACAGCTGCACTGAGGACCAGGCCTCAAGCACATAAGCTTTGAGGAAACCTTTATAATCCAAGCCATAACAACTCCTATCTAAGTATCAGAACTCTTCTAAAGGTGATGAGTGCTTTAAACAGACCATAATTAAGCTCTGACTTGATGTAGATGTTACTAGGACTGGTTCAACTTTTGGTTTAGGAGATTCATAAAAAGCCAAAGAATTCTTTAAAAGCAGACTCTGACTCTCAGAAGTTAATAATGCAACATTGCATCTGACTTAGATTCATTGTTGGCCTATTCCTTTTTTTTTTTTTTAATGTGGGTACCAGGAGTCGAACTCAGGACCTCATGCTTGCCAGCAGGCGCCTGTGTCGCTGAGCGATATCACCTGCCTGTTTTTTTCTTTTATGTGGGTACTGGGAGTCGAACTCAGGACCTTGCGCTTGCCAGGCAGGCGCTTATGCCGCTGAGCCATCTCACCGGCCCTGTTGGCCTATTCTTAATTAGAAACTAAGAGCTGGTGGACCCAGCAGCGGTATTAATGTCATAAGGCCCTAAGCTGGGCATGATTACGAGTTGTTTCTCTTGGTATCACAGAGCTTTGGACTAGAAACCACTACAAATGAGAGGACACTAGGAAGAGTTTCTGGACCAGTGTTGCTGATAAGAATTCTCTGAAGCTTGTCTATAAAATCCAAATCAGGCAAAATGGTTTGCTTCAAACTGATTACAATGAATGTTCAGGGTGAGAGTAGATGTAGAAAAAGTCTTCGAAAAAACCCTGGAAATAGAATGGGTAATTTAACTGGCTTCTGAATACAGCTTTGTGGCCATAGAAATGGGATTTTTTTTGAACCTTTAAAAGTTCTTGAGAGTAGCAAAAGATCCTGCTTATTACTGAAATTCCAGTGATCTTATGTTTTCTTGGTGGACATAGTTTAAATGAAATCAATTCCTGCCATGTTACTTCGATAAGATAGAGTTATGATAATTAGGCCTGTTAGACCATTTATTCATTTATTTATTTATTTTGTGGGTACCGGGGGTCGACCTCAGGACCTTGCGTGCCAGCAGGCACCCGTGCTGCTGAGCGATATCACCGGCCCTTTTTTTCGTATGTGGGTTCCAGGAGTCGAACTCAGGACCTTGAGCTTGCCAGGCAGGCGTTTATGTCGCTGAGCCATCTCACCAGCCCCTGTTAGACCATTTAAGTATAAAATCTTTTCTACCATTAAGTCTGGTGTTAAATTATTTTATTCTCTATATAGTGTCTTGCCAATGCATATAAGTATATAATTTCTATAAAATTCTCCAGTGGTATAATTTACAAAAAGATGTCAGTCTTCGAAGTCTTTAACTTATAGAATCTGTAAGTTCTGACAGACCAAGAGAGAATCTACCAGAACATTTTTTTAAAAACATTCAAAGAAAAAACCATTGGAGAAAATCAAAGCCCAAATAGAAAATGAGCAAAAGATCTGAATGAACAACTCACTAAAAAATAAATACGTGGGTAATAAGCATGTGAAAAAAAGCTCTATGTTATAAACCATTAAGAAATATCAAAACAACAATGAGAAACTACTAAATACCTAACAAAATGGCAAAAATCCGAAATGAAGTTAACAACAAATGCTGACAAAGATGTGAGGCAACAGAAATTTTAGTTGCTGATAAGAAGGCAAACTGGTAAAGCCAACTTGCAATATAGTTTGATAATTTCATAAAAAACTAAATATGCTCTTACCATAAAATCTAGAAATCATGTTCCTTGGCACTTATTCAAATGAGTGAATAATGTATATCCTCACCAAAACCGGCACAGATATGTTCATGCAAGCTTTATTTATATTGTCAAAATATGGAAATAAATGAGTTCAGTGCATAAGTGAGTAAACCCTGAAATACCTATATAATTTAGTGTTACCAATCAAAAGAAGTGATGTATCACACCGCAATACTGTAGGATAATCCTTCAATGCACTTTACTTATTGAACAAAATAAATCTAAAAATACTGAAAATTATTATTTTTTTAACTGTAAAATTGTGGAAAAAGCAAAATTGAAAGGATCAGTGGTTGCAAAGATTTGAGGAGTGATAGAAAGATGAGCAGTCAGAAATAAAGGCATTTTAAGGCAGTAAAATATTTTGTATAATACTATAATAGTGTATTCATACCCCAGTATACTTGTCAATACTCGCAGTATATATAACACAGATAATGAACCCTATGTAAACTGTAGACTTTGGTTGATAGTAATGCGTCAATATTAGTTCATGAATTGTAATAATTGTGCTCTGCTGGGGAAAACTGTACATGCTCTAGCAATCTCAGGGTGTTAGTTGTGATGATATATGTGAGAATTCTCTGCATTTTGTTCACCTTTGCTTTGAGTCTAACAATGTTCTAGAAAAGTCTATTAATTAAAATTAAAGGTGCTAGCGATTTAGCTCAGTGGTATAGCACCTGCCTGGCAAGTGTGAGGTCCTGAGTTTGATTCCTGGTATTCCCCCCCAAAAAAGAAAAAAAAATCTTAAAATTAAATTAAAGAATAAGCTGGTGAAAGAGCTCAGTGGTTCATGTCAACACATTTCCACCATGCTGAAATCCATATTTTTTGAAGTGGCACTGGCACTGATTTCTTGGCCACTCATTACCTACCCCATATGATGGCATTTGCATGAGGTGATATTTCGCATTGATTGTTTTGCACTCAGAAGATACGATATATAACCTACTACCTAAGTAGCCTTGTGAAAGATACATAACTTTTTTAATCTTCACATTTGTAATCTCATGAGATATCTATAATTTTACATGAGATAATTTATTTGAAATCCTTAGTATAATATTTGGTACATGAGCTCAAAAATGCTTTTTGTCATTAAATGTATGAAGAAATGGAAGCTGAATATAGTACACTTTTTGGTATATATGTCTTTTCCTTTTCATACACATTCACATGTATTTCACACGTATGCACCCCGTGCCACACACACACAGGCACACACTTTTCTTTGCAGGGTTAATCTGTCACAAGTAAACTCAGATTTTATATTTTTAGACCAAATCCTTGTTTGTTTTAAATAGTTGTTCATAAATTTAAGCTAAGTAATTAAAAAAATTTATTTACTTTTGATTGAGTTGCATGCTGGAGTTAAATACAGCTCACGTATCAGAGAATATGCTGAAAATACGAGTTATAGAATATGAGCATTTTCTTTTACATTTTGAAACAGTTTTATTGAACATACCCCACATCCAACCATTTAGCAATGTACAATTCAGTAGTTTTAATACATTCACATAGTTAAAAACTATCACCATAATCTATTTCAAAACATTTTCATTCACACATTTTGCCCCCAGCTCCTCTATAGCCCAAAACAAATAATCATGAGGTTTCCATTTCTATAGAGTTATATATCATGAACACTTCATTTAAATGAATTCATAAAATATATGGTCTTTTTGACTGGCTTTTTTAGCATAATTTTTATAAGATTCATTGTATTTCAGGATTTAGCTGTACTTTACCCATTTTTATTGCCAAATAGCACTTCATTTTATGTCTATGCCACATTTCATTTATCATTCCTCAATCAATAATAATCAGTTTGAATAATCAATTGGGCATTTTGGGTTATTTTCACAATGTTTTTGTGAATATTGTGTATATAAGACATATATTATGCAAAATGCATATATAGGAGTAGTATATTTTATAGCACATAACATGCTATATTCAATTACTAGAAATTCTTTCTTAAATGTATCAAGAGAGAGATGTTAAGTGACCTACCTGAAATTCTCACAAGCTTCCAACTAGCTTCTGTGTTCTGTACAGGTTACTGTGGACAAAACATCCAGTGTCTTCTATTATTTAATCTCTTCCTAAAATAATAAAAACTTAAATCTACATTTCCTCATCCTCCCTCACAGTCAAATAGAAACATGTAACCAAACTTTGGCCAATGAATGTGAATGGAAATGCTTAAAACATCTAGGTCCTTGTTATGGGTTGTGTCTAGATGTCCCCCAAAGCATCATGAGGTCATAGGTGGGACTTGTTCAGAGGTGGCAGGATCTAGAGTGTGTGATGCTGGGATTGGTTCATGGTGCAATGCTAGGATCAAGGGTGCTAGGATTAAGGTTGTATGTGCTACCCTCCCTAAGTAGACTGGATAAGATAAAAGGGGCAGAAAGACGCTGTTAGGTCCCTTGCTTGCTTGCTTTTGCTGTCTTCTGCCCTCCACAAACTGTTTCTCCTCTGTGATGCATGTCTGCCATGCCACCCTGCCTTGAATCGAGCAGATTATGGGCTGAAACCTCTACAAACTGTGAGCCAAATAAACCTTTCCTCCCTTAACTTGTGAGTGTTGGGTGTTTTGTCTCAGCAACGAAAAAAGTAACAAAGACAGTCCCGATCTTAAAGAAAAAAGAAGTATTGTCTTGATTCCCTATTTTTCTTCTGTTCTGCTGACTGGTGTGTAGAGGTGAAGGTGGGAGCTGGAGTGGCCATTATGGGTTGAAAATTGAGATATTTTGTGAACTATGGAAATATGAGAGAGCAAAGTAGAAAGATCCTTGATCCTCCCCCCCGAAATAAAACAAAGTCGCCATAACAACTTTGAGCAGCTCAGTTCATATTCTTTTATTTTGAATCTTTGCGTGAAAGCAGCTGAAGCTCTATGCTAATTAAGAAAGCACCACATTTACAGAAAAGGTTTTGTTCTCTATGGAACTTTTTACTATGCAAAAGATTCTGTTTTGTTTGTTTCAAGTATATTCAGCTATAGAAAAAAATCTTTGCAATTGAGTTTTGTATAACACTCTTCATAGACATCTTTTCTTTCCGGCTCCATTCTGTACCAATAATTCTCTGAAATTTTCTTCAAAAGAAAAAAAAAATAGTCTGGCAAAGGACTAAGAAGCATTGAACAGACTGATTCCTTTCAAGATGAGGCAGTTCAATTTTGAATTAGCTCATCTCAAAATCTCATTTATCTATTCAGCCCGTCAGTCATTAGGCTGAGATTACACGGGATGGTAGGCTATAGGCAGGGAGGAGGGTAATCAAACACAGATATTCCCTGAATGCTGACTGAGCTTACAGCTGAATTAACGCATCTTCCTAACTTGTTCCTAAGCCAGGTTTTCCCTGTGTCACATCAGTGAAATAAATAAATAAGAGACATCATGTGGATGTCATATTTATAAAATTTCATCATGTTGCTTACTCACATGGATTTAACCTATTAATTTCAAGGGTTGGTTTTAAGGTTTCAACATGCCCCAGGAAGAGACAAATACGTTTATTACCGTGGGTTATTTCTAGAATGTAGGATGTACGTGTAGCTATACTTCCATGGTTGGTCTGAGGAGTAGAGAAGGGATGTCATAATAGCTCTCTCCTTTTCTTCCTCTAATATCCCCGAAGCATTCATTTTCTTCCTATTTTCATGGCTTTGAACTTCGGACACGACGCTCGCTGGTGTACATTATTCTTGGTTACACATGGCTCCGTTTTCTGCCATAGTTCCAAGGAAGAGGGTGCTGGGCAAGGACATTCTGAAAGCAGCTTAATTTCCTTTGAACCACTTACTATTCTGCTTAATTTTAGATTCCCTTTGAATTTCTCCCCTTCTTTTCCTGTGTTTCCTCCTTGAAAGCCCCTCTGTCAACAGTGTCAAATAATGTCATTTCCAATACATCATCCCTTTCAGTCCTTTATAGGGGAAACTAGGGTGAGAGATGGTTAACAACTGCTCGGCTCCAACCATTGAAAGTACAGAAAGCGACTGGACGGCCGCTGTGAAGGGGCTTTCACCACGAGCTGTGTGCAGTGTGAACAACTGGGCGCTCGCTTGAGCTCTTAATTACCCCACACAAAGAGCAGTGTTTGTTCCTTATGCACACAGGATTTCCCCGCCTACTTTACATCAGTGTTCATGGGGGTCTGGCTGTATAAACCCTCTTCCCTTCTGCCATAGCAATGGTGGAATAGATGCCAAGACAGCTTTCTGCTTTTTGCTCAGTGACTGGTTTCACATGAAACAAAACACCTAATCTCAGAGCTTAAGCCTCCTCATCCCCCACACGCCACACTTCAGGCTGTTGAGGCTCATGGGATTTTCTTGCTTGCTATGTCAGAGGGGCCAGAAATGGTGCCCCCCCCACTCACTTCACCCCTTCCGAAGCTCTTGAGAATCACTTTCATTTTTTCTAATGTCAGCTTGATGTATTCTAATGTCCTTTATAGGAGTAGAATCAGAAGCTGAAAATATGCAAAAATATAAATGTATCCTGCATAGGTCTCACAAACACTCAGTTTCCTGCATTTCCTCCCTGGACACAATCCCATTTAGATGTCCCACATCATCTGAGCCTACACCCTCACTAGATGGTGATGGCATCTTACTGTCAGCTTCATTCCCCCAAATCTGTTCAAATTCTTTTCAGGTTTCCCACTTTCAGGATTTCTGGAGTCTTTACATTTTCTCCCAAATATTTAGCTAGCAGCTTTCCAAAAGATTATTCACTAGTAGGTAGGAACTGGCCAAGCTTCCATTAGCAACACATTGTTATTTGTATTGGTCCCAAATCGTATTTTTTACTACAATGCTTTTTTCTTTCTTTAATTTTTTTTTTTTTGTGGGTACCAGGAGTCAAACTCAGGACCTCGCGCTTGCCAGGCAGGCGCTTACCCGCTGAGCCATCTCACCAGCCCTAATGCTTGTCTTAAACTTGAGGATCCTTACGATGAATTTCTCTACCTAGTCTGAGAGTAATATAGTGATAGGAGGGACCTGAGTTTACCTGACAGCACCAAGAAGGGAGGTTTTTCAAAAATCAGAAAGGTGAGTCTCATCCCAGATTAGAATAAAAATATCTGTTCTTTTAAAATCCGTGTTCAGATTGTGACCGCCTAATTCCTATCTGCAGGGATAAAAGAGATGATAAGAAATGTGATTTCCTGGATTATTTAGGGTGCCAGTTCCCTTGTCAGTTAGTAAAGGAACAGGACCATCTCTTTAGTAAAATGAATGAAATCTAGAATGAATACAAAATATATTTCATATACATATTTATATATATTTCATATGTATATGAAAATATCTCCCAAGCCAAAATGGCATTTTTCATAGATTAATTTTGATTAGAAGAAGATCTTATCATTCCAGATTAAAAATTTTGGAGATCAAATTGCAGCATTAAACATTTAAAAATGTTACCTATGCTAATGACAATGTTACTTTTTGTTTCAGCGGATATTGTTATATATGCTATTATTGTTGATCTTTAAGAAAACCTTGATTTGTAGGGATTACTGTCTTATTACTAATAGTAAGAGATCAACCTACTTTCTTTAATGCCACTGATACACATTTTTTTGGCCACAAACCTACAGTGTTCTCCTATGGGATGCCTCCTTATTTTACTTATCTTCCAAATATTTCCCCTTCTTCATCTCTGATTTCATTTCCTAGTTCCAAAAGTGTAGAATAAGTAAAAAACGACTACAAACAACAAGGTCAAGAACAAAGAAGGAGTAAAATATATTCTTCCCTAGTGTTCCAGAAGTGGCTTCCTCTGCTCGGATAAAGATTTAATAATGTGCCATGGCTGGTAGGAATTGTCGTCACTGCGGTGAAGGGACTGGGTGTTGATGGACTATGCGTCCTCTACAGACTGCTTGCATGGACAGCCCTAGGTTTATATTTACAAGGCGTAGGCCATCAACATGAGCTCTCCCTGAATATTCCTTGTTGATCTAATTCCTCAGGCTTTGAGCTGAAGTATTCAAGCAAAAAACAAACAGACAAACAAACAAACAAACAAACAAAAATTAGATCTAATTTAAAGACACAAGAAGTCATTTGACAAGTTTCTGGATGTGGCTGGGAAACAGAGCGGTCAGTTTTCTAAGAGCAGCACAGTGGCGTGATAATTGAGAGCAAACGACCTTGCTGATGAGGTCTGCAGTACTTGATAAATTTTCTGTAAGTAGAAGGCTCACTAAAAGATGGAGTGAGCCACTTGGGGAGGAGCCTCCAAGCCCATTCAGTGTGGGAGGGTATGGAGTGTCATTTATTGATACTCATGTGGGCCTGGTGGGGTGAGAAGTTTTGAGAGACTCTAGTCATGGGACAATGTGGCTCATTATGGAAAAGTGATAAATGCCTTAACAATGTATGCATCTGAATTAGAAATGAAATAATTTGAAAGTCAATGTAGCATAGACTTTAAATTGCTTTTGGCCTACAAGCTTAATATACTGGCCCACTCGCATAATAATTAAGCCTGAGAGTTAAGTTCTTAGAGAGGAAAGCCATCACTCTTCCTAGACAGGCAGGAAACCTATAATCCTTATATCCACGTAGGTCAAAAGAAAAAAAAGGATAAATTGAAAGACACCCTTCTGTCTTGAAAAGACTGAAGCTGTGAGCATGTGTGGAAGAGGAGGAGTCAATGTGTGCTGGCTTATAAATATAACTTCCTTTCTTCACGAGCTCCTCATTCTTGTGTGGGGATTATTAATGTCCAGGGCCACGTCCTTACACTCGCAGCTCCTGCAGACTTGGTTTGATTGGATGTGGATTCAGTAGCCAATGTTTTCCGCACAATGTGAAGCAACCTTGAGTAGTAAAGCTTTGCCCTCTTTCCTCCATCTGCCTCCTTTGATCCTCTCTGGAGGATGTTTGAGAACTAAATGAAATGAAGCCCCCTCAGTACAGCACAAGGGGTGGCACCTGTAAGAGTGGTCACTTGATGGTGGCTGTCATGATACCCTGGATAATCATGATAGACATCTAGACTCCAGAGTTGTGGATAGACATGCTCAAGAGGTCTATTAAATCAGTTGTTCTTGGGCTTTATTTTTTTTTAATCTCCTTAAAAAGTTTTTGAATGATTATGATGTGTGCTCATGGTAAGGAATGTATGATGCACTCAAAATTATGTATGAATTTGTGGAAGTGAGGAGAGGGGAAACATCACATACATATATGATAAAGAGAATAAACCAAGGAATAAGAGAAAGTGGAGATAAGAGGTTAGTTCACTAAGTTGAAGAATACACACTTGCAATTTTATTTTGAAAAATAAGATTGTGATGCTGCCCCTAAGCCAGGTCACAGTGGCTTTATTTTCAGGAGGAGCAAATTGCCAGGAAATAGAAAGGAAGAACAGAGTCCACTGAAGACATTAATTTCTGTCACATCTCTTGTGTAAGAGGGACACATACCTGGGTTTTGGAAGGTGTTGCTTAAATTATGGTCCAAAGCTCTTTATCTCAGAAACTATTGGAAGACTTATTAAAGGCAGATCTATAGTATTTGCCCTGAGTTTCTAATCCAAATTTTTTGAGGATGAAATTTAGAGTTTACATTGGAAATGATCTCCTCAGGTCGTCTTTACACCCACTAAAAGTTTAAAACCAATGAGTCGGGGAAAGAGAGAATGTCACTGGAAAAGTTTGCCTGTCATTAATCGAGAGACTTGGGGAAGTTTGGAGATACTGCCACTGGTTTCTGTTCTACCTTTACATGCACACATTTAATTAAATAGGAAGTAGATATCAGAAAAGGAAAAAGAATAGCATAAGGGATGAAAAGGAGTGAAAAAGACAAGAAGTTATGCAAAGGTAGTATTAAAACCTTTCCTCTTCCCTCAACTCTCAAGGAGACATTCCAGTTATGGTAACAATTTTGTGGTAGACATGTCAAATAACTGCCATTTGTGCCTCCTTTCATACCTTCAGCACCCACTGCAGTCATTATTCATAGGTTACCCCACTTTCCTGCAGAGCCCTGACATTGTCTCACAACTTGTTCAGACATATCCCTTCATGTATCCACTTTTATTCAACTGGAGTTACTATAGGGGATGAAACCTTCATGTCACACTGGGTGAAAGCAATTAATTATTGTCTCCTTAAAGAAATAAGTAGAAGAAAAATCAGTTCTCTTACACAAAGTGTCCTTTGAGGGATTTTTGAAGGTACTTGCTCTCTTTCTACTTTCATGTACCTGATGTTACAAGATGGGTGTGGGACCCTGTTTTGGGGATCGTATTTCCTAAGGAGAAAAGCCGAAATATTGAAAGGCTGTCAGGTTCTGAGTTAACCCTGGGGTAGGACGGAGTTTTGTGGATGTATTAGAAAACTGCTCTTCTGATGAGAGATACTCAGGCGAGGGTGGTGATTGGGTGGCAGGTTCTGCTGAGTCACAATCTTGCTCTGTGCCTTCCTGGCAGTGTGGCTGGGCGAACTCAGATGCTTCACCTTCAGCCACGTCATCTGTGAGATGATGGGAGTAATGCTAGCTACTTCCTGCATATGTTGTTGAGTGGATTAAATGAAATAATGCCTAGGTCTGACACATGACTATTAGAAACTATTGATTCATGAGGATTTACCTGTGTGTGCTTCTTTTCTCCATTAGAAGCTTGAAACACTGAAGGATTGATTAATCAGGAATTGAGATAATTAATAATAAACAGACAAAGCCAAATCATACAGTATTTTTTGTTCTAGTTGGAGCCTGAGTGTCAATCAAATCTCAAATCTGAAGTCACATACGATCTCAATTATTATAATAAGAAAGTACATAGGCAATTAGAATATGAATCCAAGAATCTGTGTTGCCTATTGAGACCTTGGGATTATCCCGGAGGGTTTTAGATTGGATGGTTGTGACTAAGGGACATGACTGAGTGACAATTTCAAACAGAATGCTGTGGAAGAGGGTTACACGCCTCTTTAACAACACTCTAAAAGGCAGATAAGACTGTGGTAATTCTAACTCTTTGCCTCTCATAGCGTCAGGGTTTTAGGAAGCTGACGCCCCCTTATACTGTTCTTTATAGGATTCCCTGCCATCAGTTTCCAGCTCTAGAATCTGCCGCAGTTCCTGATCTGCTCCAGTGAGCATCCGCCGACTTCCTTCCTCTACGTTTTGGGAAAGTAATGAACTGTTTGCCATATAGAGTTGGAAACAGATATTAGAAGGTCATTGTGTTGCTAAACTTTGATATATTGGGGAATGTGAACTTTTCCAGGGCATTGAAGTATTGTCAGGCAGGAAGCAGTGGAGTAAGTGGATTCATCTATCACTGGAGGAAACACGGGCATAGCATCACTGCTTGAAGGTTGAGCATGGAAATACACAACCTTGATTAAACGGCCATAATTCCTCAAAGCAGTGACATGACTGGCAGGCTTGGGAAGCTGGGGCCTTAAAATATAAATCGTTGGAATTTATAATGTACTATCAATCCACTAAAGAACAAAGAAGGGTTGGGGTTCCCCTAAATTCAAACTACCGAATAATTATTTTAACATTTTCACGTGCTGATTTGCGATAGTCTTTTGATGGTTAAGAGAAAAATCCATATTTCTTTTCTGCTTTAACAAATATCAAGGACAGTTTGTATGCACTCTAATGGTAATATTTAATGTTTCTCTAGAATTCATAGTATCTTCGATTTGTTCGTGTTATTTTAAAGTATGGATTGTAAAGTTGGGATAACTACGAATGGTAAGCAGTAGTTTTACCCTGAAAATGTTACACACTTACCTTACAGAAACAAACAAACAAACAAATCACCAGTGAATGCTTTTATTTTCTTCCATGAGGAAGTTTTCTACAGATATGTTGCAATTATTTCAGATCTTCCAAAGAATGAGGATGAGCATGTTACTTACTGGAGCAAGAAACTAGGGAAATGTCTGACGTTCAAACAGAGTCTTGGTTCATACTAGGAATGATCTTGGTCACATTCCTAGAAGTCAACCTTATGTCAGCATCTCTTCTCCTTTTGAATACTTGCATATGTACATAGGAGTAGAGAATAATCACTAGGAAAGAAGAGACTTTATTAAAAGTCTGAAGAACGTAAGTTACAATTTGAAAGTGACTTTTATAGTTAATTAGCTTGTTGTTTGGTCATAGCAAAAAGTATTCAGTTCTTATTAAGTGCCTTTCTAAGCAGTATGGGAGCTGGTAGGAGAAGAGCTTCCGCAAATGGCCCAATATCTGGAAGAAAGCATTAAATATACATATTACACTATGCATCTGGTTGTTTCAGAAAGCAAATGGAATCATATACATTCCAGAAAGAGATGTGGTAATACTAGCTCAGCAGTCAGAGATGGCTAAATTGAGTAGATGTTAGTTCAGAAGGACTTTGAATCCTGGAGATAAATTTTAAAGTCTGATGAAACATTCCTTAGAGTAACTAGTGTTGTATTATTGGCTCATTACAGTTTTAGTTATTTTTGTATCCCCAGAAGCACCTAACACACCACTTTGCTTATAAGAGAGACAGAGTAGATGCCTATTAGTTAAATTGCCAGTTCTCAATCTTTCTGTAACTAATTAAAAAGTTACATGATGCTCAGTGAGTGAAACTGGCAGAAACAAATGCCATCTTCCTGTGGTTTGAGTAGATGAGTGCTATGAGTGGATTAGGGCCACCTGAAGCCTGGGCCAGTCTAATTCCTCACTGTGTTCCCTGTGTCTTTTCGCAGCACCTGATGCAGAGTAGGTGCTGAAAATATCTGAGGAAAGAATGCATACATATTCATGGGTGGCCATGTGCTAGTCATGTACTTCGTGCAGCTCACAAGTGTGTCATCACCACACCTGTCAGCACTGTCAGGCTTTGTCAGATTTAGACAGGTGGTTTTTGTAAGAGCACCTATCTAGATAGTGTATAAGCCATCCCAGGCTCATTCCTTGGTTCCTTCTCTCTCTGGAGAGATTTTCATAAAGGAAGCCACCAAACAGTAAGGCAGAATGGAAATAGACAGACATAAACTTTGTGCCAGGTATTAGTTCTAATGGTCAAAAAACACATCTTGCTTGAAATGAAAATATATAAAGACACTTAGAATCTTTAAGCCAAAGTGACTGAGACTTATTATTCAATGCTTATTAGGAAATTTCATGTCTTTCCAAAGAGATAAACAAAATAGTGGCTTTGGCTGTAATGGTATCTCCTCAAGCTGAATATTCTCCAGCTATAAATGATATATTTTATACATGACTCGTGCATATTTTATAGATGCTGGAGAGACCTACAAATCACTTTTTCTAGGAAGGGTCACTTTAAGTTTGGGCTTTAAGTGAAAATAAATTACAAAAACATGGCAGCAAGGTGCTTGTTAAAAAAAAAAAGAAACAAACAGGAATACTTTTTGAGTTTCTAAATGAGATGCTTATGGAGATGGCAGATATCTTTTGAGCCAGTTATCCCATTTTAGTTAAAACTCTGGAGAAATCTAATACTAAGTAAGTCATAATCATAACAATCAGAACTATGACCACATCATTTATTTTATGTATTTTGTTTCAGAAGCCAAGTTAGGCTGTATCCACTGAGAGCTGTGAATAGCTTCAAATATGTAAGTTTGCTTCATTGTTTACTTGGTGGATGTGTCTTGGTCCTTTTAAATGCAGGCCTTGTGCCTTATCTCACTGTGTATTCACAAAGCAAGAAGACTTCTTCCCTAGACTTACAGATACCCATGACAAGGCCCAAATGAATAAGCAATGTAGCCAAGTTAGCAGGTGCAAGTATTCAGCTTGATTTTATTACACTGAACCCACATAAGGAATTACATTCAGTGGTGACGATATATCTGACCAGTTCAAAGTGATTCATTAGCACAAAGAAATAGCAAAGTGGGAACAGTTCTCAGAGCCCTTGGCAAGCATGTTAAAGCAGGCCCATGACAGATGAACTCAATGAACTAACAACTTAAATAGCAGTTGGGAACCAAGAATGCTAAGGAATGAATGGGCTGACCTCACAACAGTGAGCAAAACTTCATGACTAGAAAACACAAACTTTTGGGCCCTTGTGGGAAAATGTATCCCATTATGTAGTGTTTAAGGGGAGTTGATGGGGCCATATAGTTATACATGTCGTTAATTAAGCTTAGCATAGACAGGCCACTGATGTCTACCTTGTTGCCTGATTAGAATACTGGGTCAAGAATGTTAGATACTTACAGACTGTTTTTGCATGAGAAACCATAAGGGAAATGGCCCTCAGAAGTACATCTATAATTCATGGATCAAACCAAAAGCTGCGCATGCGTTCTTACATTGCTATGGATTCTTTTCCCCAATTCTTGTAGGAGCAGCCATGCATAAGGAAGGTCAAATCGTGCTGTGCGATTCCATTTCTGTTTGACTTGTTTTCAAGATGCTTTGGATATCCTGAGGCATGGACAAGGACACTGGAGGAGAATGGAAAATGTAGGTTGAATTAAAGGAGACATTTATTTTCATGGATCTTTCAAGGACCCACAGATATTAATTAGACAAAAATGAATTATTATATATCTAGAATGTATAAGGATGCCTCATAGAAGCCTTTATCAGATTAAATTGTAAATATCTGGGTGCAGTATGTTTTACTTCTTTGGTATTCATGATTACTTAGTACAGATACAGCCTAAGCCACTGTGATATTTTTCCCCAAGTATTTGTATTTGCTTCTAACGTTATACCTTACCACCTAAGGGTTTTCTGTTTTGTTTTTGCATAATTGCCATTTATATTTTGAGGTATAAGTATAAAACTCATTAATTAATATATATAGAAAACTTCAAATAGAATCTATACTTATGATTTTTCTTAAATAATAAGCTACACATATTTTGGTATTTTTCTCTAGGTTAATTTTAGCAACTGTTTATATAAGAGAAGTTAAAATAATTTGTTAACTTGACATAGAATTTCTTTTTTTAATCGCGAAGTATTAAAGTAAGTATGCTATGTCAACCATGAGGGTTGTGTAACTAATGAGTTTCACAATTAAATAGCAGCTCAGAGCCATCCTTTGCTAAGACCATGGAGCAGTATGCCAGTTTCACTAAGTAACTGTGAAGTTGACCAAATACCTTATCACAAAGGGAAGATATGGCTGGCAATGGCCTGAGATTAGATCAAAACATAGATAGTAGAGCCTGAAATAAATCATTATCCAGCACTGTTCTTTACGCATGCTTGAAGTCTCTTCTGAATATTTTCTACTTTAGTTTGAAAAGGTGAAAACCATCACTTTCTGGTATCTTGAGTGCAAATCCTAAAGTGCCTACAAAATGAAAGTGGCCTGTTTCTAATATTCTTCTTCAGTTTTCAGTCTGTTGACTATTTCCATGTCTAGATAGATGATAAGATTCCAGGAAAGGTAAACGGTTTTTATGTTGGTGGGCTGGCGTTTCTTTCTTTGTATACTGTAAAATCATATTGTTATTCTCTTATCATTTTGTTAGGAAATTTTTTTTTCATAAAATAAAAAAGGAGAAAAGCGATCATATGGTCTGAGATAGATATGTGCATGCACGAAGAAGACTTTTCATTCTCCGATGATAGCTAGGGAGATAACTTCGCCTCCTATGTTATATGAACTTGATGGACAGCAGTTTCCAGACACATCAGCCTGCTCTTGGCTCATTCTCTTTCATCAAGATTGCTCCTTTTTAAGCATGCATTTGCAAAACTGCACTCAGTTTATATTCTGGGACCATCACACCTTTCATTATCCTTCCAACTTGATGGCATATATACACCCAGTCTCAAACCCTCATTTTACATCCACCGTACCCAGCATTCCTCAGTCTGTTTCCATTGCTCTAAGCAGGGAAAAGACAGTTGTCAGAGCCATCAAAACAGACCAAAGGCTGTTGATTGACCACATGGAATTGGGTACATATTCAAAAATGTCTTTGCATCTGCCTGGGCTGTTTAAATGTGGGTAAGTTGTGCACATCTGCAAGCCAGCTGTTGCCTTCAGCTCAGTCCTTCTGATGTAGGAATCCCAGGAGGTCAAGGGGAAGTTCTGATCTGTTTTGTGCTGCACAGGCACGTGGTGGTGCAGGTGGATCCTCGCCCAGCCCAACTGTCAAAATGCAGAGAGGGAAAGTGAGCCTTATTGACCAGTCTTATTGTTTTCTTTTGAATGATGCATTCATGGAGTTACGTATATCAGATGAGACCAGCACCTCAGGAAACAGAAGCCTTTGTTCTTCTCTGACCAGCTGAAAGTCACCAAGTGGGGCTAAACAGTGCTCCTCTCATTCCTTTTTTATTGTTTAACTTACATGTGTATGCTTTACGAAACTGGAAGATGGTGGGAAGCAGTTTGTGAAGGACACAACAGATGGTGTTTGTTTAAAAAGATGGGATTATAATATTAAATTCTTCCTTGTAAGGACAGCAGTCACTTCTGACTTTTATTCTGCTGTGACCTCTCGAGAAAACATCAATCAAAAAGCATTTAAAAAGAGAAAAATTGAAGTTAAGAAGAAATGTGTGGGAGTTAGTAAAAATATTACGGGCAGTAATAATAATTTAAGAGTTTCTTTGGAGGGTCAAGGATAATATGAAAAGAGCAAAGACAAATTTATTTTGCAAGATAAGAGATCAGAAAAATGAGTAAATTAGGTATTAATGAATGGCCTGAGAGTCCCTTTGGGACATCTGAATATAAAACTTTTTTCCCAAGTCTTAGTTCCAGTTGCTTGTATACAATCTTTTAACATCCACAGGCAGAAGACAGGCTGTATGGTTGTCTGCTCTAATCTTTCTTCCCTGATCAAGTTTTCACAAAAGTCTCATCAGACATCTCTCCTATAGGGTAAGAGATAGCACTTCCTCTTTCCTCTTTCTATGCCTTTGCTTTATTTTAAATTCTGCTTTTGCTTTTTTCCTCACCACTGGCTTCAGTCTTTTTTTTTTTTTTTGTAATAAAAGAAAGAGATCTAACCAATCATTTACTATATGAAGTTTATTACTGTCTTTTCTCTTACAAATAATAGCATTTAACAGGAAAAAATAAAAGAATACATGGAGGGCCAGTGCGATAGCACAGTGGCACAAGCACCTTCCCAGCAAGCACAAGGTCCTGAGGTCGACTCCCAGTACCCACATAAAAAAAAAAAAAAATGAATACATGGATAGCCATATGCAACCCAGCAAACAGGGAAATTTCAAGTGTGTTGTTGGTCTGCATATTTGGAGGTTTTGTGACATATGTTTTAATTTTTCCATGTATCATCTTTCTTTTTAAGATAAGGGCATCCAGTGTCTCTATGCTGATCTTTAAGCATATCATTAAAAGGTGAATGAATCTCATTACCTGTCAATAGGCATAACTCATAACTGTGGTGCAGACATACAGAGATTCAGGAAACGGGTTGGGAGGACTGGAGAGTGGCTCAGTGGAAGAACACATGCATGGGTTCAATCCCCATGCCAGGAAAGAAAAGGAAATGGTTTGAGAAAAGAAGAGATTCCCATAACATCTTGAATCATCCACTTCTCACTTGAAGAAAGCTTGTTACACCTAAATTATACAAGGGTTGATTAAAAAGGTGGTGAATGTTTAAATTAAAACAAAAATTATTACAATAAAAGACATACTGCCATTGATCCTCCTCTGTATGTATCCCTTCAATTTGATTACACTTGTCCCATCATTGTTGCCAGTTTCTGTAGCAGTTCTGGAAGACTTCTTTTGGTCGTTGTTGGATATAGTAAAAAAGTATAGTGATTGCTCCTGGCATGTGCTATACGATAGAATGACAGGCTCATAAAAACACTAGGATGGGGCTGGTGAGATGGCTCAGTGGCGTAAGCGCCTGCCTGGCAAGCACGAGGTCCTGAGTTCGACTCCCGGAACCCACACAAAGGAAAAGAAGGGGCTGGTGATATCGTTCAGTGGCACAAGCGCCTGCTGACAAGTGCAAGGTCGTGAGTTCAACTCCTGGTACACACATAAAAACAAAACAAAACAAACAAACAAAAAAACACACTAGGAAGTGTCCTCATTCTCCTTATTCACCAAATCTGGCATGATGTAAGTCCTGGCTCTTCTCAAGTGTCAAAATGACCATGAAAATAAATGTTTTGAATCAATTCAGGACACTTAGGCAGCAGAGCAACTAAAGACACTCATGAAAAATAAATTTCAGAACTGCTTCAGAAAGAGACAAGAGTGACAGGAGAAGAGGGGTCAAAGTGAGGGAGAGTGTCTTGAGGGGAATACATGGCAATGAGTCTTTTCCTGGAATATTTTTAAAAATTTAAATACTTTATTTTTTAATCACACCTCCTATTAGATTCTTTGGGAAGTGGAAAACAACTCAGATTATCAATATGCTACCTTGGTTTGCTTTGTAAATACACGAGGCTATTCTCTCACTAGTGAAAAACATAAAACTACGCAAACTTACATCCCTGTGGGCATATATGATTTGTTTTTCTCTTATCCTTATTTCCTTCTTGATTCTATGAGACTAGTTATGGATAGTGGTTGTTCCATAGAAGTTTTAATCGAGCAGCTTTCTCATTTTAATTTGCCTCCAGATAATAGTTTGGTTTCTTAATTAATGCCGTGAAAACACACATTATGATCTTTACCTGAAGCATGTTTTGATTAACACCAGTACCCGTGGTTTCGCTTGGCTAAGGTACTCTTTTCCCCTGCAGAGAGACTGTGTTCTGTTAAGCAGCTGCTTCATATCACCCCAGAGGTTGCTGTATTTTGCTAACTGTAAAATAATATTTATTTATGATAGTTCGTGATGTTCTTCATATCTACTTAAATAAAACCCCCTGTTGTCTGAAACAGATAAGCATCTCTCTCAACCTCATTTTTTCTTTTGCTCTCTTTCTTATTTGGCTCCTTCTCTCTCTCACATGCAATCTCAATATCTATATAACTTCATGTGATAAAGTGCCTATGAACATTCTTGAAAAATTGCTCATGATAATAATGATATTAAATAGTGGAAGTTTATCGAGCATTTCTTATGTGTTTTCCTTTATTGCAGGGTTTTACATTACATTATTTCACTTGTTTCCATTTCAGGCCCACAAAGTAGGAAATAATCAATCTACTCATAAAAAAGAAAACTGCAGAAATTCAGAGTGGTTATATAGCAACCAAGTGGATGAAGATCTGCATTGTACCTGCTCTGAGTCCACCTATTCTTTGAGTTAAAACTAAAAAATTTATAGCTGATTATATGGATACCAGTCTCTTGAAATTAGAGACACTCACAGACATAAACCAATTTCAATACACCTCCCAGAGTGGCTGTTGTAAGGAGCAAAAGTGACCATGACACTCTCTCACTTAAAATTATTGAACTGATCCCGATTTCCCTCAAAATGAAGTTCAAGTTTGCTACCATGGTGTCTCTGTCTTTTATGGTCTGACTCTGGCATACAACTTGAACTCCATCTCTTGTCATGCAATTTCTCCTCTTTTAGCAGAGCTATTTCCATGGACTTGTATATTTCATCTTTATCTATTTGCAATGGACTTGTTTTCCTCTCAGGCTGAATTCTACTTTCTTTAAATCTTCAAGTAGGACAATTCTTCCTTTGGGAAACCCTCCAGACAATCCCAGTATCGCCCGATTGTTTGTGTTTGTGCGTGTGTGTATGTGTGTGTCTGTGTGTGTGTGTTTGTGTTCCCACAAAATGCTGAGCTTGCCAATCTTTGCCAACTGGGCTTTTCTCTCATCTAGTCTATGAAATGATCCTTGAAGGTAGGAATAGTTTCTTCAATACTGCCTTCCCATCCACTCAATGCCTACTACCAACTAATGTCAAGTGTGCTCAACGAATGAATACACAGGGAATCAAGGGTAAACTTTGAGTTAATATATATTAGTGGTTATCTCTTCAAGCTCACCTCTAAGAAAATGATTTTTTTCTCTCCTTTAAGATCAGTGTATAAGGGTTGATTTAGGGATGGCATGTGTTAAAGTAATTTCTCTAGATCTGTTGGAAAAAAAGTGTTCTTTATAAAGAATAGTAAGTTGGAGTATTATAGATCTGGGTCTATGGATGGCCTCAAATGAAGAAGCCTGATTTAAAATTACATATAATTATATTTGTATATGTGTGTGTGTCCAAGTCGGTTATGTCAGGTTTTTATAAAATCTCACTAAAATAATATTGACTAATATATTGCTTTGGTTTCGACTCTCATGTCCCTTATCTAGTTTCCACTCCTATTAATTCTCAGTTTTTGCCGAAGTTATTCTGACATGTGAATATGAACATGTTACTTTCCTTCCTAAAACGCTTCAGTGGCATTTTATAAGTTTTTAATGAATACTTTGGTGTTGATTGAAGAAGCTCTGACCACCTGCCTCTCTAGTCTTATTTACTGTTATCCTCTCATGGGCCACAGCTCTAACTCTTACATTCAATAATACTTTTACATAATATAATTTTACACTTTTCCAGGTTTGGGATATGCATTCATTTTCCATCAGAGTACCATTCTGATACAACTTTGTGAATGTATGTTCTTACATTCACATATTGATCAAATAACATCACTTCCTTGCACAGTTCATTGTTTTATCCCCTTCTCTCACATAAAACTCAAACCTACTCTGTCAGGGTTCACTGCACTGCATGTAATTTTTTAACTCCATGATGGTCTTCCCATGGAATAATTTGATCCTTAGAGTCAGTGTAGTTCCTCGTCCATCATTATAGATATATTCTATAACACGTTCTTGAAATAATGCTCAATAAGTGTATAAAATGAATAAATAAATCAAGAAAGATGATTTTTAACTACTATACTTATGTAGTAGGGATTGGTAACATTTTTCTATAAAGTACCAAAGAGTAAGTATTTTTGGCTTGCAGCTGTACTGCCTCTGTCACAACTCTCAGTTTGGATTGTAGAGCAGAAGCAGGCCTACCACTGGTGGATTAAAAAAACAAAACAAAACAAAAAACATCATTTACAATTGGACAAAAGGCTAGATTTTCCTGTGCCTTAGTTTGTCAGTTATTCATGTAAAGGGACAGATTATATTTCTTAAACTGACATAAATGCACTTTAAAAAGAAAAAAAAAACCTCTACATGTAACAGTGATTAAGGGAACCTAGATTTTGAAATAATAATGTTCAAGTTGTTGTTTAGATATAAAACATTTGATATAAAAACTTTGCCTTATAGCATCTTTAATATGATATTTTTACCATAGATTCCAATATCTCCATTATATTTTGTAAAAATCTATCTAGTCACTTAATGAATAATGTTGATTAAAAGACTAAATCATACTCAGTTATTTGAAAAACATTGAAATAAGACTTTTAAATTTTACATTGATTATACTGTTGGGAGAAAATACATTTTACTGTACTCAATAGATTACTAAGCTTTTTTTTTTTTTTTTTGAGAAATACAGAGCTTCTTTTATTTTTCTTAGTTTTCAATGGTTATTTTTTAAATAGCTTTTGCTTTATTTCCAAAGCCAAAGAGGGTTCTCTCACCTACATTCAGGCTAGCTGTTTCACACTTCGAAAAGGCTCCATTTTGCAGAGCAAATGAAAAGGATGACTGTCATAGCTTCATATTTTCTAAATCATTCAATTGTGGACTATTTGATGATTTCCGATGGAGAGCCTCTCCAAGCACTGAGCCAGCACAGTCAGAAACGGTGAACTTGGGTGGAGATGACAAAACTCAAATTAGAAAGCTATACATGAGCACACATATGGAAATCATTTAATTATTTGTAGGTCATCTTTTGGACAGTGTCTGTTGGGCCCAGCTGGAGCTTAATGCAAAAGCCCCACAGCTCTTCCAGTCTCCTCTGTTCCTTTCAGTGCATTTTACCAAAAAGCCACACAAATTTGCATCCTAATTAGATTAAGCTTTTGACCAGATTGGCGCAAACCAATAAAGGCACCTTTATGCAGATAGGAGGACATTGTCCTGGCTGCATCTTATTCTCTGCATGTGTGCACATATATGTGAGTTTCTTGATGCCAGTTCACATACATATATTTTTTGTTCTTTCATTTTTGTTTATTCAGCTTGGTAGATACTGGGTGGGATTTTTGATGCTTTGGTTTTATAAAGATCATACCAGATTCATTTGTTCTTTTTAATGAATAGTGTGCAATCTGCTTTTATTTTCTAAATTTTAAAGACACTTGACATCAGTGTGCAAAAGAATTTTAAATGCTGTATTGTTACAGATCCTGAAACATCCTTTGGAACAATAGAATTTTTACAACATAGGCAATTAGACCCTCAAAGCTGATCCACTTTTAAGCAATCCCCAATTTAAATTCCGTTCTCTTACATGATAGGTAACAGACTTCCTGTATCCAGCTCTGTCTCCCCAAGAGAACAGACGCAATAAAATATATTTATATTACATACACATTTCAATATAATAATTTACTAGTATATACAATATAATATCTTCTTTTCCCCAAAATAAGACCTGGCTGAAAAATAATTGGCCTTGAAGACAAAAGGTCAAAAATGCCAGGCCCAACCAGTCTATCCTTGCCTCACCTTCCATAACTATTCTCGTGCTCAGTGGCTACTCTGTAAAGCAGGTAAGACAGGGATAGCCTGATTGGGGCTGGCATTTTTTTTTTTTTTTTTTTTTTTTTGGTGGGTACCAGGGGTTGACCTGAGGACCTCGCGTGCCAGCAGAGGCCTGTGCCACTGAGCGATATCACTGGCCCTTTTTTCGTATGTGGGTTCCGGGAGTCGAACTCAGGTCCTTGCACTTGCCAGGCAGGCACTTACGCCACTGAGCCATCTCACCGGCCCGGGGCTGGCATTTTTGATCTCTAGTTTTCAAAGCTGATTATTTTCCATTAAGACTTATTTTAAGGTAAACATGCAGATAGGAGGATATCATCCTGGTTACATAATATTATATATATGGAGATAGAAATATTTACTTTTTAAGGAATTGGTTCATGTGATTGTGAGGTCTGGAGTTTTGTAGGAGAGCCCAGTAAACTGGAAACTCAGGGTAAAGACAAGACTCTGACTCCTATTAGTACAATATAATGTCAGGATAAAGAGTATGGCTACCAGATCCTGTGTAGCTATAAGGTTTCAGATAAACCCAAATTTTTTGTTTGTTTGTGTCTTAACAATTTTACCTGTGGGTTCACCATTAACTTGAATGAAAATGAACAGAGGACTTTGGACACTCAAACTTCTGTTTGGAATACCATTTATTAGAAATTTATGTCATTTCTTATGGAAAAGGGAGCATAACTCAGAATCAGAAACTTGAATAATGGAGAATCAGTCACGGGAAGTAGGTTGGGTCCCAATGTACAACTGGTGGCAAGTGTCTACAAGGCACGATCGAAAACTATGGTGAATGTTTAATTTTTTTTTAATTATTAGTTTTATTGTCAGTTGTTAAACTCACCACGTCACTTTTGCCACTTTTTGAAGCATTTCTGGAGGTCCTCTTTTAGTAGTGTCTTTAGTTTTGCTGTCATGGCTGCCTCAATATCCCGGATTGATTCAAAACAATTAGCCTCGTAGTCATTTTGATTTGGAGGAAGAGCCAGAAGTAGGAAGGTGCCAGATCCAGGTAAGAAGGTGCCTGAGGATAGATATTAATATTTTTAGAAGCCTGCCTTTCCTTCGCATTTGGAAACTGCATTCACTCTATTTTTGATCACACGTCGTGGCAGCTGCATTCATATTTTTGATGACTCCTGGTAAAGAGGCTCCCAAAAGAGGACTTGAAAAACTGCTTCATAAAAAGGCAAGAACAATGTGATAAGTGTGTTCAAAGTGAAGGGGAGAATTTTGAGGAGGATTAATGGCAATATGTCTTTTATTATAGTAATTATTTTTAATGTAAGTATTCACCCTATATTTTTATCACACCTAATATCTTTTTTTCAGAACTTTCATTACCTACAACACACCTTCTGTTTCTTCCCTTTTTTGGAAGAAGTATCTATGCTGGCTTTGCTGTAGATGTGTGACAGGGGTAACTAAATGTTGAAGAGGACAGAGGAGAGAATTTACCCCGTACTCTTTGGTGACAGGTCTTTGGACTATGAGAAGCGTTTTCTTAGTGGTCTAATCTCCACCTGAATTTGACTTAGAGAGGTGATCATGGACATCGAGCCTAATGGTATAATTGAAACCTTGAAGGTTTGGAAATGGGATAAGATAATTTGTGACAAGAGGGCAGACTCTAATGGATTAAAGGCAGCCACACGTTCTTTACTAGGCTCTTCCTGAAGACACAGGGTTTATTTCTTCTCCTCGTACATGTGATCCTATGATTGGTTAACCACGAAAGCCAGTGGAAGGGACAGTGTGGCTTTTGCAGCCCAAGTCAGTTGCACTCCTGTGATCAGTCACATACTCGCTAGATACCAGGGATAATATTCTGACAGCTTTTCTCTTTGAATAGTGGGTCTCCAGTGACGGGGAGCATATGTTATTCTACAGCAGAGAGATCTTTGCGTTCTGACCAACAATTTCATCAGATATTCAACACATTTGTTGAGAATGTACTATGTTACCGAAATTTTTCTGATTGGTTATGTAAGTGGTGTTTATACTAGACTGCTTTTAATTCTCATAATTCTTTTAATTCCAAGACTGCTTATAATTCTTATAATTCTTTTAATTCCAAACTCAGAGTTGGAAAAAGGAATAATGAAATATTCATCTTAAAAAAAGTTACACCTTCTTTTGTTTGTTTATTTGGTTGTTTTGTTTTTACTGGAGATTGGACCCAGAACCTTCATACTGAGATGACATTCTCAGGCCTTTATTTATTTTTTATTTTGAGGTAAGATCACAGTAAGTTGCTAAGTTACCCAGGCTGGGCTCAAACTTGTAAACCCCCTGCCTCAGTTGCTCAGAGTGGTGGGATGAAAGGTGCGTGCCACCTCACCTGGCAGAATTTATTTTCATTATTTTAATAGAAGATGATGTTTATTTTATGTGCCTGTCTTACAATATCATGATATGAAGATAAAGTATGGTTATGTAAAACCCAGGGTAGCAGTTAGGAAAGGAAGAATTGTAATTATCAGAATACAAAAATAATGGAAACATTATCTTTTAATACTTGAGGAAAATTCATCACAACCTACATGGAAAGTTTTCAGTTGATGAATTAAAATACAGAGACCTTCTTATTTAAGATAAACATAAAATGCTGAACATTTCGATTCAGTGGCTAGAAATCTGTTCTAATTTGACATTGACAGCCCTTTACGAGTGCTTCACACACAGCAAAGCAGCATGATGTTAAAAAGAAATAAAGTATGGTTTTGACAAAATCTGAACAGAGTTAGAAGTGAAAACATAATATACAATTTTATAATATTAGGCTCTAATGATATAAATATAATGACTAGTACAGTGTTAAGAACTTCACATATGTTATCTCAATTAATCATAAAATTATAGATTGCACATTCACAGATAGAAAAATAGAAGCATTAATCCTCTCATTAATGTTGGACTGAAAAAATTGGCTTAAAGCTGCCTTTGTACTTGACTATTAATTTTGGCTTGAAGTAGCCTCATTTTCCAGTAAATTGTACCCCAGCTTGTGGTATAAACAGATTGCAACCTAACTAAGCGTACACTTTTGTTACCAAGCAACTGAGTCTCAGTCAGTCATAGCAACTAAACCTCTAAGCCAATCAGAGGTCAGGTGAAAGCTGCCGAAACACAACTATGTAAGTTAAGTGCTAACTACTGCCAATCAGGTTGTTTCTGTATGTCACTTCCTTTTCTCTGGCTAAAATGTATGTGTGGTGTGGTTGGGCATCCTGAGCCATCCTTGGTCTGGCATGCTGTCAAACTCCAGAGCTTTTGATCTTGCCCAAGTAAACTTTGTTAAATTGAACTGGCTGGGTTGTTTTTCTTCTAATAGATCATTTCTCAAATCAGCGTTTAGTTACTCATTGCCTTAACAAAGGAATGAAACAACGCCTTTGCTCACAAGATGAGTATTGATGTTAAAGACCCATAAAGAATCATCTTCCAACAGCACAAACAATCACAAAACTTTCACTATGCTGATGGAGAAACCACATGGAAGGGTCATGGAGAGGAAGAGTTTTGAAAACACATGGAGAATAAAAGAACTTCAGCTGTCTCAGCACTCCAGAAATCCGCTGAGGAATGTAGGCCAGTCACCCAAAGCAGACAACCAGGCGAGAGTAAAATGTTTGTGTTTTTGAGTACTACATTTTGAAATGTCTTCTGTTTTAGTACGAGTAGTGTTCCATCGTATGAACATGTCACTTACTTTACAAGCCAATTCATTTTATCCCTTTAAAAATTAAAAGCAACATCAGAGAAAACGAAGTATAAGGCTTTAAAGATTCCATGGTTATTTAAACCATAACTTTACTAGAGCACTGAAAAGTAGTTAAACAGAATGAGGACTAGGCAGGAAGTTGAGAGATCTGAGTTTTCAGTCCAACTCTGTCAAAGATTATTTGATTACTTCAAGTAAGTGAGATTAACATTGTAGATTTGATTTTTTAAGTTAAATGAGAAACTAAACTTTAAACTGAGTACGTTGGTCTTTGGATCACTTCCATATCTTATCTTCTGTAGCTCCAGATGTAAATCACCTAGAACAGTACACATATTTTTCAGAGATAGGGAATCTTCATTTTGTATAAATTTCTTTCTAGTTTTGCATGGATAGACCTTACCCTCTGGGCATTATAATTTACTTTTATGCTTCTGTGGTCACTATGAAATCAATTTCCTTCCAACATTCCCAGGCACCCCCAAAAGCACTATCTTCAATTAAGAAACTATTCTCAATTTCTATAAAATAACCTATTAGAAAATTTGTAAATTAACTTGGAAGAATTCATGTCTAAACAATATTAAATCTTCCAATCCAAAAATTCTATATGTATTTTTCATATTGTGGTTTTCTTTGATTTCTCTATGTAATATTTTGTATTTGTCAATATCAAGGTTCTACATATTTCGACAAATATATTTTATTTTTCTGATTATATGGATATTAAAATTTCTCTATTCAATAGTCTAGATAGTATACAGAAATAAATTTGAATTTTAAATATGATAATGTACCACATTTTCATGCTAAATTATCCTATAACTTGTTCAGTTTTTCATTTTGTTTTTTGGAATTTCCTTAGTGTTTTAACTTTTAGAAATATTGTTGTTTTTTAACAGTTTAAATTTGTCATTTCCAATTTCTTTTCAGTTTGCCTATTTTTCTTGTCTGTTACACTGTCTAGGAACTCCATTCTCATGTTCAACAGACATAGTGAGACAGAGAATGTTGCTGTTTTCCTGAATTTACTGGGATCAAGCTTTGTCTTCCACCATTAATAGATGAGGAAATTTTTTAGAGATGCTTTCTGTGTTTGATGAAGTTCCTTTCTATTACTGTGTTGTGGAGAATGGCTACTGGGTTTTTTTAAATGTATTTCTTGAACATGTAAATTTTTTCTTGCTCTATTAATTTGGTGAATGATATTGATTGTGTTTATAAACATTCAATTAAATAAGTTTTATTTAATTATAAAATATTTGTGTTGCTGGATTTGATTTGTTAATATTAATTAAACTTAACCTTCTGAAGTATATAGAGTTTTTTTAATTCAGAACTATCTGATCTTTGTCAATATTCTATGTGTAACTTGATAAGGACTTGTACTCTTTAGTTATTGGATTTAAGTTTCTGGAATTATCAGATAGTTCGGATTGGTTGACATTGTTATTCCAATCTGTACAACTTTGCTTCTATACCCATGCAGTTTTCTAAGCCTTATCTCAGTTACTGAATGGATGCCAAAATTTGCTAGGATGTCTACAAATTTGTTTTCCCTTTTATGTCATTAGCTTTTGTTCTATGAATAAACACTTGGAATTATTAAATCCACTTAATTCTACTTTCTCATGTTTGGAAGAAAATTTATTCTACCTGTTTGCAACTGTCCCATGAAAGGTCCAGCTAACAGTTTGTGTGACAAAATTCCTGTTTTCCAAAGACTACAAAAAGAAAAAGAAAAAAAAAAAAAAACACACACATTCGCCAGAGCGAATGGAAGAGGCAGTGACTGTTGATCTCTGTGCAATTTCATCATCTTCACGGCATCATTAGCATTTGCTACCTTAGCTACATAGCTTTTCCTAGGTGCCAGGATCTAGTCGCTGGACCATCGAAGTCTATATAGCAGGGACAAGAAGATGAGAGCCCTCAGGAAGAGACTGATAGTCTGCTGAATCTCCCAAGCCCGAAAGCTGTCTTTTTTAATGTGTATGATAGTCCTATTAAATATATATTTGTATTTAAAGTAATGTATCTACTTTAAAGTGGCAGTATTTTAGGATGTTTACTTTCACTTTTCATAAACCAGTGAAGGGTAAAATTGAATCCACATGATTGTGAGGACAGACAAAAAGTCCAAATTAGGTCCAAATGGAATTGGGGCTAAAGACAAGCAAGTATTTCCTTCTGTGATCCCTGGAGGCAATTCAATCACTAGGATCCAATCGTTGTCCTAAACATAGTCTACATAACTGTGTGTAAGTACAAGACTAACAATACTGTCTCTCTACTAGTTCAGTAGCTGTATGTACCTCATATGAAGGACCAAAGAGATTCATGTAGTTAAAACTCTTTCAAGTAGAATCAAGTTGCACTCAGACCAGCCCATAAGAGTGGAGATTTACTGCAAGATGCCAGTCTAGAGTTGTTGGGGCTCTGAGTCTGAAAACGAGGATATGACTAGGCCTATGACAAACAGAATTCAGGAGAGTTATGACATCAAGATCAAGGTGGGTGGTTGAATTATTGAAAGCCATAGCAACTCTGAAAGCTTATTGATTATTTCTGACCTGGGGACTTCAGTTTAATTAAAAGTGTGTCAGAATTATTGCAATAAGCATTACAATTAATATGCATACAATATACTGACTGTAAACCTGAAAATTTACTATATTCAACGCATATATGCTCTTCTATGTAGAGACATAGAGAAGTCTAGAATTTAGTACCTCGCTGAGCCCATATTTTTTAGTTGTTCAATACCTACTGAGTAGAAGCCAAGCCTGGGGCCCTTGAAAAGAGGTGATACAATTTACATTTGATGACTCTATCCACTGCAAGCAGAAATAGAACTTAGAATTCAATGAGATTTAAGAAGCCATGTGAACCAGAGTTAATAAGCAAACTATTTGTCCTAATTTCAGTGGCATTTTAATGACCTTTATAAATTGTCTTTCAGGCCAGATATTTGGCAAGTTCATTCTTTAAACTGTCTGATTTTTTTTTTTTTTTTTGTGGGTACCGGGGGGTCGACCTCAGGACCTCGCGCACCAAAAGGCACCCGTGCCGCTGAGCGATATCACCGGCCCCTTTTTCGTATGTGGGATCCGGGAGTCGAACTCGGGCTCTCGCGATTGCAAGGCAGGCCCTTATGCCGCTGAGCCATCTCACCGGCCCAAACTGTCTGATTTTAATATCTAACACCTACTGTTTGTTTTCTTGCACCATTGTGATAAACTTTTTTTTTGCTTTTACCTTTTTAAGAGTAAATTTAAAATAATTTTTAATCACTTTCTCAAATACACTACATTAACTATGTATAACATGGAGCTCTGAAAAACTCTTTGGCATCCAAGGGGTTGGTTTGCATACATGAAAATTTGAAAACTACAGTATTAAACTTAAAGCTACCATCTGTGAAAGCAAAATCTGTTTTGATTTTTGCTCTGTGATGTATTTTTTATTTATAAACTCAATCTCATATTATAATTTCAACCAGTATCCTCTTCATTCACAGACTGCATTTTATTTCACTTTATCATTTAGACAATTTTCCACTTTTCCAATTACAGAAATCATTTCTTATTAGATATCTTTTTCCACTCTGACCCCACCTGCTGCCCACTGAGTCAGCTAAGGAAATGCCATCTATGAAGATGTCAAAATTTACATCATCATTTGCCTGTCTTTCTCTCTCAAAATAGTTTTGAATCTGTGGTATTGTTATAGTCTTTCCGCTCAAACAACTGTAAGATTTTCATAGAGTTTTCCAGATGTTTTTTGTGAATGGAAACTTTGTTAAACCACAGTCTGTTAAGAACTCATAAAAGATTAGGTTGCTTGTTTTTCTTCTTCCTCACTTTGCTCTAAATTGAAAATGAGTTCTATGTCGTCTCTGGTTGGAAAGATTTTCCTCCTCTCTTTCTTCCTCAGTGGACCACAGTACATATTTAAAGTCATAATGAAACATCGTTCAAGTGAAATTTACAAGACAATGCCACTGATTTCAATGCCATTAAATATCAATACAATAGTACCAGTTTGACTGAGAAATAACCATCAGGTTCTGTAAATTTAATAGTTACCCAGAAAAAAAAGAAACCTCTAAGTTTTTGCAGCCCAGAGTGCAGGATTTAACAAATAAATAGTCCATTTTGTGCCAAAATTGAATTGCTAACTGATTGACCACATCCTATACTGCGCAAGGAAAAGGCCATTATTGTTTGTACAAGTGTGTTTCATTCGAAATTTGATTTTCGTAGATAAATAGTACAAAGTTGGCATTGCTATATTAACCTTTGTTTTCTACTAACTACAGATGAGGGAGTGTGGGTACAAGTAGAAAAGCTAGAAGATTTAGAAAAAGTGGAATGCCTGGAGATCTAAAATTGGCATACTCTCCTGAGGTGCAAGATTGCTGATTGGGATTTGTAGGAATTAGGTCCAATTTAGTGAATTTTTATACTAATATTGATATGTAAAAGAATTATGAACTATGTCTTGTTGTAGTGGTTATCTCTCAGGATATATAACAAAATATATGCTTGAAGTAGAAGCAGTTCTTAAGGTAATAAAACATAGATGAAATATTATATATGATCATACTGACACTAATGATAGAGAGTATATTTTAGTAAAAGGTATCCTTTGGATGACTTGACTTGTATCATTAGTAAAAGCTATCTTACACTAGATTTTTTCCAAAATGTTTTAATCAAGAATGCTATAATCAATATATTCTGTAATGGCTTATTAATGGAATTATAAAAGTGCCAAATTCAGAATGACCTTTTCAGTTTCTAGGATATATATATTCTAGGATATATATATATGTACAAAATACAAGCACAGACACACATACATATATTGCTCAATTGGAATATTGGCCTCCTAAAGCAGTAAATTGCCCATGGATTGCAGATGATTTATTTTAATGTAATTTTAACAGATAGTTGAACAGCTTTAAGTATTTGACCTGAGAAATAGTTATCTTTTTAAGAAAGAAGCAATGGATATCTTATTTTAATAACGATTATGATAATAGGATTTATATGATAAATTATAGTTCTTAAACGTATCCTGTCTTTTGACTCCATTGGTTCCTAGTTCTATAAAGAAGGCATGTTTGTTAGTATTCTGATATAGTAGATGAGAGTCTTATTACTCACAGAGGTTGAAGTAGGTGATGAAGGTTAGCAAAATCAAGGAAAGCTAGTGTCAAAACTTAAAATCTGGGATGTGTGTCTTCTAAGACTATTGCTATGGTCAGAACGTCCCGGTTCTCCCAAAATTCTTGCGTTAAAACCCTAATTCCCAATGTGATAGTATTTAGAGATGAGGCCTTTAGGAAATGATTAAGTCATGAGGACAGACCCTTTCTGATGAGATTAGTGCCCTTATAAAAAGAGGCAGGAGAGAACTTGCTTCCTCTCTGCTCTCAGGACTGCCATCTGCAAAGGTGGGAGAGAGCTCTCCCCAGACACCAGATCTGCCAGCACACTGGTCTTGGACTTCCAAACCTTCAGAACTTTGAAAAAGGAACTTCTGTTGTTTAAGCAACATAGTCTATGGTAATTTGTTCTAATAGCCAGAACTAACTTAAAAAGCAATGATATTTCTAGACAGAAATTTGTCTTTTTTTTTAAATAAGCAAATTGTAGACAGAGCTTTCTGGGAGTAAAGACATAAAAAATACAATCTTGCCCATATGCAGGCATTATTCCAATAGCTTAGTCTGCTTTTCTACTTAAGTCCCTGAGATGACAATTTAAAGTAATAAAATCAAAGGGGAAATTATGCTGATTTAGAAGGGAGTTGGAAAAGTGACATACAAACTTCCATTATGAATTTATGGACCACAGAATTGACATGTTACAAATAACATTTTGTCTAACCTCATTCTTTTGCATTCTGCTTTTAATGAATAAATGGCATACCATTTGCTCAGTTAGCAAAGATGGAGCTCACTCCCGCCTTCTCCTTTTTCTTTCCCATCTACATATCAATCTCTTAGCTACTTGTAGGGACTAAACATGGTTCCCAGACAATCTCCCCTGCCCTGTTAAACCACAGGAGACTGGTATCAAAATCTCCCAGAGTAAGAAGGGTGAGGGAAGGAGCGAAACCCCTGTGATATATTCCCATCACGTGTGGAATTCTTTGCTGCATACTTCACAAGCGCCTCAGCTTTGAAGGGTCCACTGTTAGCTTCAGCTGTCCTTGGTCTTTTATCAGTGGGGTTCTCTTGGCCTTGCTAATGAGCTCCAAAGCAGATTCAACAGCAGCCTAGGGAGGCACAACTACTAAGAGTTCTTTCTAACATCTTCCACATAGTACTGCTGAGATAGCAATGTGTCAGACCTTTTTCAAGGCCATAGCTAGCTCTGCAATTTACTATAAAACACTTCAGTACTAACGCTGAGATGTTAGACTCATGTTATTTTGTTAAAAAAAAAAGTTTTGATTCTGGGAGCCTATCCCTATACCCCAACCTGAAATCATAACAAACTTAATAGGAGAAAGATCATTATCCAGGCACAGGACTATAAATTCCTCCTTTATATTCATGGTATATGTAAGAAAATAATTTTCATTAGTGGACTTGTTTGTTAATCAACTTAAAGAACACTGGAAATAGACTCAAATGCAAAAAAGTAAAGGTATTTAAGGTTTAGGGACTGATTAAATTTATATTAAAGATTTTTCTCACATTCGCCTGAAGATGTTGTTGTGAGGATCTAGTAAGGGCTTTACCTGTTATCTGTGGGGATAACATTTGGCAACGACTTTACAAACTGTCCTGGTTTCAGCTGCTGCCCCTGCAGAGTGCTAGTAGCCTGATACCGGTGACACTGAGTAGTGCTATGTCTGGAATCCCGGCTTTCATGTTTGCCCCATGCAAGGTTGGAAGAGGCTTAGTAGGCGATGTAGTTTTTCTGAGCTGCTTTTTGTGATTAATTGTTAATGCATGTTTAATAAATGAATATCTGGACGTGTGGTACAGTTTGATGTGGGGCAAGCTTTTGTTACACCTTCAGAATGAGTTTGTGGAATAAGTAGTAAATCTAACTCATTGTGAAACTTCATTGTCAACAACTATTAAACACCAAAATATACTCCAGAAATTGTGCATCTGCAGCTCTCTATAGGTCGTTTTGCCCCTTAAGTTCCGATGGAATAAATAAATTTTTATGGTGAGGAGTCATATTAGTGTTTCTTTCCAGATACTCTAACCAGATTCAGAATTATGATCAATTTTTTTTTACAAAAATAGAAAGGAAACGAGTTATATTTCTTAGTTGAAATCAGTGTTCAATTGCTTTATTAAGAATTACATTTTACTTGGAAATATGTTTTATGCTTTTTGTCAATAATATTTTGGTTTGCTTTATTTTATTTCAAAGATATGGTCTTAGTTACTTTTTCTTATTGCTGGGACAAAATACCCACCACCCAAAGTTAAAGGAGGGAAGGTTTACTTAGCTCACGGTTTGCAGAGGTTTCAGTCCATAATCGGCTGGCTCCAAGGCAGGGTGGCACATGGCAGAGGGGCAACAGTTCAGGGCAGTGGAAGACAGCAAAGTCAACAACAGCAAAAAGGGGGAAACAAGCCTCTTTCTGCCCCTTTTATTTTTCCAACCTGCTGGGATTAATGTGGTGCTAATCCAGTCAATGGACTGATCCAGCAATCACTCACCCTTAATCCCAGCACCATTAATTCCAGCATTAGACCATGAATCAGTCACCAACTAGATTCAGCCACCTCCAAAAAGCCCAGCTTTGGTGACCACATGAAGCTTTGGGGGAATATCCAGACATGAACCATAACAGATATTTTCAATGTACACTTTATCTTTATATTTAATATACAATTTGCAAGGTAATACTATATCTTTTCATGGTTCTCCCTTTTTAGGGAAATAGCAGCTAAAGTGAGTTTTTTTCTTTTTAAAATAAAGGCCCAGTATGATTTTCTCCATTGTAATTCATAAATTGCCGAGTGAGTTTTCTCTTAAAAATTATTTCACAGGAAAATTTAATGTAAAAATTGCAAGGTGTATGCAAAAAGGATTTATATTAATATATTATTTAAATACAAATATTAATACATATATAGCTTACAGAAATATTGTATATGTGCAATGGCAAACAGAAACACCAAAAACGTCACCCAGGATTTGGAGGCAGATTTATTTCACGTTAGACAGGCACTGATCAGGATCATTCCTAAAATATCAGGCCTCGAAGGCCCAGGGAGGGAGGTTTTTATGGAGTTGCAAAGGGGAAGTACAGAGGCAGAGTACTTGGCTGTCTTTGATTGGTTCTTACAATGTGCATCATAGTGACCAGCTATGCATCACAGTGACCAGCCGTTTCTAAGAAACAGAAGTACCACTAGCTGTTAACAAAAACTGTTACCTGGGCAGCTAACAGAAACTGAAGTATACTGCCTGGGGCGGGGGCATTTTATGCTACATATGTACACAAATATGTATATGCATACACACACTTATATTTAAGATTTTCTTTAAATTTCTTTAAATTACAGTACCGTTTGGGACTAGAGAAAACATTTAAAGAACTATTAAAAAAGATTGTCAAGGATCCCCAGTGGATATGGCATAGTTGCAGAGAACAATATCATTTTATTCTAAGTGGATTTGTATTTGTCTTTCATTGAGAAAGAATAATGAGGCTTGATAGCATGGGGGCATTATTAGAAAGGCCTGGAGAGTGAAGGCCTTGTCTTGATAGGGGATATGATCACATCCAATTTCATTTCATCTTTGGCTTCTGCAAGAGGAATCTGGGTACTGTTAGAAAGAAATCTCACCTATGAAACAACTAGTCGCAGACATCTCTAGACCCTGAATACAAACAATAATAACTTTAGATGGTCTGTGATAGAAACTTGATCCTATAAATTTACCTTTTAGTTGTTGCTGAAAATCCAGAGAATAAATAACAGACATGATGGCATCTATTTTGAGGTTATTGCCTGACTAATTTTCCATGTAATTTATCATATAAATCCATGATGTCCTAACATTTCACCCAAGTGTCACCTTGGTACAAATTGGACCATTAGCTGAGGTTTTTATTTTATTCTCACAGTTTTGACTGCAAGGCTTCTATGGCAAAGCTTTGGCACAGTTCTGTGTCCATGTTATCAAAAGAACATGAAATCCAATCTGTTGCAGATCTCACTGCATTTTCTGTACTGAAATTTTTATGATACTCTTTAGGTTAGGGTTTATTTCCATCCATCATTATCATCAAAACTCCATAGTCTATGTTCAGAGTTTTGTTTGGAGTTTTACAATCTGTGGGTTTGGATAAATGCATGATGCTGTAATCCACCATTATTGTATTATACAAAGTATTCTTTTCTGCTCTAAAAATCCTATGTGTTTTGCCTATGCATCACAACCTCTTCCCTAACCGCTTGCAAACCACTGACCATTTCACCATCTCCATAATTTTGCCTATTCCAGAATTTCATATGGATGATCAGTAGTTAGCATTTTCAATTCGCCTTTTTCATTAATAATATGCTGTGAAAGTTTCCTCTCTGTCTTTTCATAGTCTTACAGCTCATCTATTTTCAATACTGAAAAATATGCCATTATCAGAATATATCATGGTGTATGTACCCATTCATCTCCGGAAGAACCTAATGGTGGCTTCCAAATTTAACAGTTGTGAATAAAGCTGCAATTGACATGCCATGTAGGTGTTCATGAACATCAATTTTCAGCTCCTTTGCATTAACATCAAAGAGCATGACTGATATAGTATATGATAATAACATTATTTTTGTAAGAATCCTCCAGTGTCTTTCAAAGTAACTGCATTGTTTTGCATTCCTATCAGCAATGAAGGGAAGTTCCCGTTGCTCTCTCTCTCTCTCTCTCTCTCTCTCTCTCTCTCTCTATATATATATATATATATATATATATATATATATAATTTTTTTTTGTGGGTAGCAGGGGTTGACCTCAGCACCGTGCGTGGCAGCAGGTGCCTGTGCCGCTGAGCGATGTCACTGGCCCTTTTTTCGTATGTGGGTTCCGGGAGTCGAACCCAGGACCTCGTGCTTGCCAGGCAGGCGCTTATGCCGCTGAGCTGTGTCACCGGCCCTGCTCCATATTTTTGCCAGCATTTGACATTGACAGTGTTCTGGATTTTGTTATTGTAATAGGTCTGTAATGATGTCTAATTTTTCTTTTAATTTGCATTTTCTTGATGACATAGTATGTGAGATAACTTATTTGCCATTTTGTGTATTCTTTTCTGTAAGATGTCTGTTAAGATCTTTAGCCTGCTTTTTGTTTTTTTTTTTTTCATCTTTTGATTTCATATTTTGTAGATTTTTAGGCTACTGTTTCACAAGGTTTCATTTTCTGTTAAGAATATGAATCACATTAGCTTATTAAACATGCAAATTTTGGACCCAAATCTAATCACTAGAATCAGAATACCTGGGCTAGGAACTACTAATCTGAGCTTAAAATACATATGTTCTCTTGTGCTTCTTAGTGAATGCTAAAATATTAAAAGCATTGTTAAGACCACTGTCTTTCCACAAGTCCAGATGATTTTTTCAATAACAGAGACTACAACTATAACCACTATACCATAGAACTTTCTGGAAGGCCAGGCTAGGGCACACTTCACTGTCATGGGAGATGTAAAGTTGTACAATTTTTTGGCGCAATTCACTTGTATTCTTGTTCTTTTTTCTTCCACATTGGTTTCAGCCACTCTAGATCTTCATTCTTTGCCTCCTCACTTTTCCTCTGCTTTTCTCATTTTCCATTTCTCCTCTATGACCAGAGCCCTATTCATTTAATCTGCCCTTCTCTCAGGGTGTGCAGTGTTTGCTGCCTGTACTACACGTATTTTGACGGCGTTGGTTTCTGGGAGATTGTTGAAGAATTCTGATCTATTACAGAGGAAATCCAGTGTTTTGGTTTATATGACGCCGCAAAGTAATTACAAGTTTTCTCCAGTTCAGGAGCAGCTCTGGGTCTTTCATGAGGTCTGACAGTGAACCTGATGCTCTTGCATCTGGATGCAGAAGGCAGAAGTGATGTCAAAAGTCTACCCGAAATCGGTGGATTAGATTGCCATAAGACTTTAGTTGAAAAGTTGATTGCCTTCTGTTACCACATTGTTAATTTTTCCACTTCAACAAAATTGGCTTTATAAAGTTGGAATGTTGGAATGTGTACCACATATATCTTTTCTGTGTTGTTCTCACTAGAGCAGCCACTCATTTGCTCTGGGTTAGGAGATTCCAGTGTCTGGGGTAGCAGTATAAAAAACAAAAAACAAATGAGGAAAACCAAAACAAAACAAAACAAAAAACAAAAAAACACAAGACTTTGAGTGACACAAAGAGAAATGTGTATTACGCTGAAGAATTCTTTCATAAAAGCAAAGGGGCTTTTATTGAACGTTACACTGCACAAAATCAACATAAATTTCCACTTGTAATTTTTATTTTTTTCCAACATCTTCTTTGTCTTTTGGTCACTAGGTCTTGATTCTCTATTAACATTTTCAGTACAGATTCTCTATTTTTCCCATGTTATGGGTCCTGAAGCCAAATATCTTCCCTCTGAGTCATTCTATATATTCCTTCCATAATGTTTATACATGAATAATTTATGATGGTGGTAGTCCTTACCCACTGGAATTCCCAAAACCACTCTCTTGAGGCAAGAGTTATGCAATCCATTTGTTTTGATGATCCACCCTCCTTAGAAATAAATGCGAGATTGCTAACAATTCCTTCTTTTCTTTCCTGACCCAAGCACAATGCACACAGACATGCACATGATTTCTAGTTAGCTGATGTGCAAGATACCTAACCTCACTGAGCTTCAGGAATAAGAGCAGTACTTATCTTTAAATGGTATCAAAAGAATTAATATAATTATAAACTTTAGATTAGTGAGAGCTACAGAAGTATAAACTGGTATTATCTTTGGTTAATCATATATGTGATGTCCTTAGAATTTATTAAAGGGAACTTTTAGCATGACTGTCTCCTGGCTTTTGAAAATAGGGAATAAAAAGAAAAAAACAAGAAGTGACAGCTTAAAATCTAGCCGCAAACTAATTCAAGCAAAAACCTTTAAAGAGAACTATGTTTTTTTTGTTTTTTTTTTTTTCTTCATTAGTAGATTTGGCCAAGACTCAAGTGTAGCTTCCTGACCTGGTTTTGCACTGCAACAAAAAGTCTTATCTACATGAGAATCTCTGCCTTCTCTCTGCTTGCTCTTGGAGGCAATGATCAGATGATCTACTCTCAGGCTTGGGAAGTGTCAAAATTTACATAGGAACATGAATATGGAGCTGTCACTGCCTTGCTCCAGGCATCTTGCCAGGCTGTGAAGTTGAATATTCAGTTGGATTTGTATCTCATCATTACAGCTATGGCCTTCCAGGGAGACCAAAAGGGCCAGACAGCAATGAATTAATGAAGCTCTGTGGGAAGTCTAAATAGAGACAAAAATTTTCATCTATATTTGTTTAAGAATGTTGAAGTAGAGCCTGCTTTCCAAATGCCATGTCTAATTTAAGAGCAGGCCTGCAGTGGTAATAGTCCAATATCATCGCGCATCTCTACTGCCTGCTAAAGCTGATACCAGGAGACATCATGCTGCGGAAACAATTATATCAACATAATTGGAAAATATTTCTTTCGGTGCAGTTCTGCCTTAATTAAAGCTCATTTTATGTCTAGGGAAGGAAATATTTTTTCAAAACTTTGGGGTATATTCAAATTTCTTTCAAAAAAGAAAGCCTGTATAAAACACACAAAGGACGGCCAGTGTAGATTAGGGATAAAGAGAATCAAATGGAGATTTTTATGTCAGGAGACATGGGTTTGAATTCCAGGCCTGCCATTTACCGACTACATGACCTTGGGCAGGTGACTTCAGATATGTAGTCTAGGTTTTGTTTCCATGGAAAATTTCTGTGAAAAACATTATACTTCTGAGTATTGTTGTGAGGAATGAACTTGCTTATGAAAACATCTTAAGAAGTATGAGGGTAGAAGGTGAGATTCTGGTATGTAGTTCATGTGGTTAACAAAGGAGAGGAATTAAGAAAACTTCAGAAGGCTGGAGGTATCAGGGTTCAAATACCTTCAACGGGGAGTGACTAGATTTATAACACTTTAATTATTAAATACATCCACTTAATAAACTTTTTAAAACAGTTACTCTTTGGTATTAATATGACCTCTCCCATTTTCATGGATTCTCAGTAATGTCTACCAGTCACATGGATGGTTATGTGAATATTTCATTTTTGGTGAAGAGAGAGATGGCTTAGCCTGTTTCTCCTCTGAATCTGGTATATCAGAGGTCACCTTTGAAAACAAACACTTGGTCATAGTGGAGCAATTAAAATGTAAGCATACTAGAAAAATCACAGTTACTTTGGAGAGATACAATTTACGTTTGGGCATGGAAGAGGAATTTCAGATGAAGATCATTTGGCTCAGGAAATTCATCTGACATCTGTATTAGACACATACATCCACTAATACTCAGACTGGTGAACATAAGTATTCAATAGATTTTTATTATTATTGTTAAACTAATTAGAATATCTCAGAATGATATGCCACTTGATTAAATAAATTTTATCCTTTAAAATCATTTCACTTTTATGACCTGCTTAGCTCTTAGATCAGGTTGCTTCCTGTGTGCTATAATGGGTTTTCCCAAAAAATCACTCATCATAATCCACTCAAGTTTAGTTGCATGGTTATATGTTCATTTTAGGAGAGATTCTGTGGGAAAGAGATTTTGCTCATCTTGTAAAACTCTGTGTTCTCAGAGCCAAATACAATGCCTGATTCATAGTTCAGGATAAACAAACATTTGTTTAATAAATAATTTCATTCTCAAAATATAGATGAACATCTAGTGTTCTTTTGCACATAGAGACAAACTAAAAATACGAGAGTTATATCCAAAGTAACATAATTTGTAAATGTTAGACTCATGACTGACACTTGGTCTTTTTCTTTTTTTAGGTTAAGAATCCTCATTATACTTTTTCACTACAAGCTTTTCTAATCAGAAAAGGCAAAAACTAATAGGATTTAAAATTTCTAAGATAATTACCTTAATTTTATGGAAAATTGGTCAATTACCTCCTCCTAATGGTTACTACTCTAAAGGAAATTGAAATTTTAATGATAGATTTCATAAATTTGTATCTCTTAGTCCTTGACTCAGGCTTCAACTCTCAAACTGAAATACATAGTATAACTTTTAATTGGCTGCACTCTTTCCAGTCTGAAAGAAACAAATGTTCTTTGTGATTGAAGAAATGAATTCATGGCCTTGAGACAGAATCTAGGATTTTGATACCCTGTCATTAAATCTTCATTCTAGAATCTAGATTATTAGGTGCTGGTTAGCCCAACATTGCCATTAAGACTTAAAGCATGAAGCATTTTGGTGACAGGAAATAGGTGCAGAGAGTGGCATGGGTTTTCAAAAGCAGAACACTGGTCACATTCATGGACCTATCCAGAAACTCTCCTCATTTCTCTCACTAAGTTTTATCATCAAACTCTGCTCTAATCTCAGATGATAGCTTCAAAGTCATTAATTTCAATTGTTTTACAGGCTTGTCATCTCCTTTCTATTCACTAAGTGCATAATTTTTGTTAGGTACTTTTACTGAAATACTATGATGATTTGGTGATTGTATCAGTTTCAAAGCGTTGAGCTAAACATGACAGAAAATGTAACAGAAGTGCTTTTAAAAACATACAACATTCATTTACTTCACTTGCCAAGATGTCCACAGGGAGCCACTCAAGAAGTAGGATGGCTGCTTAGAGGTGTGATTATTAACCTAGCTTCTTTCTATCTTTCTGGGGTAATCTAGGAGAATTCCCCTACATCATGTCAAGATGCCAGATGTACCATCAGACATTTAGTGTAAATTTCAGGTAGGAAAAAGGAAATGCATTTTCTCATAGGAAGCCTCACTGTTTTATTCAGAATTAAAGCTCCCAAGGCTATATCTTTGCTTGAATATATGTCAAATGGCCAACCTTAACTGAAAGGTGGCCAAGGAAAAACGTTTGAGCTATTGATTGGACTAGGCAACCAAGAGTGTCTGCCTGTAAGATCTTACGGTTCATGTCAAAATTCTGGCTTTGTTCTTCTCTTCTTATTGCTACTGTCAGTCATCTCTAATAACCAGGAGATAGGACATGCAACTCTAATATTCTCATTTCTTACAGTAAAGTATTACGTGGGTGTCAGAACCCCAGAATCTTAGGCTTACCAAAGACTTCAGAGGTCATCTGAACCAATCAAGTATTCAAGGTAGACTTTCATGAAAATGAATTTGCTCAGCCTGCCTTAGAAAATCTTCAGTAATTTCTGAGAACCAGAAGCTGGTTGAGGCTGCATCAGGAGAACGTAGTTTTCCATTTACTTTAGATCTTCTTTTTTTTTTTTTTTTTTTGTGGGTACCGGGGGGTCGACCCCAGGACCTCGCGTGCCAACAGGCACCCGTGCCACTGAGCGATATCACCGGCCCCTTTTTTGTATGTGGGATCCGGGAGTCGAACTCGGGCCCTCGCGCTTGCAAGGCAGGCACTTACGCCACTGAGCCATCTCACCAGCCCTAGATCTTCTTAATGGTGCCACCTACCAGGTAAAGTGGCCCTCTGATGAGCACCCCCAGGCCCCACCCCAGGCTCAAATGGGAGGAGAAAGTGCAAAGCAGATTACACAACAGCATCCTTACCTGGAGTCCTTTCCCCATGTAGTTGCTGCTAGTCTGGGATACTAACAGACAGCTGGAATATTCTGAAGGTGAAAATTAATGGTTAGAAAAAGAAATGCTGTCAGGCAAATTGTCAACAACCTCTTTAGTAGAACATTAGGTATTCTCTGAAGGTAATGGAGCTGGTTTGACTAAATTGTCAGTCTATTTTGTTGGATTAAAATGGAAAGAACATTAGAAATAAGTACTGGAGGGTTCTGAAGGTAGCTTTCCCATACTATTGCTGGATAAAGGGAGCTTTTGACAGGCCTTAATTAGCTCAGCTAGGTGGAGACATTTTAATATTTTATTTGTAGCTTAATTTTGTATATATAGGTAAAAGCTGTTGGCCTGGTATTTAACAGTCAAGAAAGTGAGAATGAAAAGAAGTCTTTTATTTTTGAGTGAACAAGTCATAATTTTTTGACAAAGTACATAAAATGAATATTCTAACAAATTACATGCTTTGAAGAACAGAATGATCCCAAGAAATCTTTAAACTCATCTACCATATTGTGGAGGACAGATTACATCAAAATATGCACAATGCCCTTTTCAAACTGCTGTGGAAATTGATATAATTGAAAACAACTTTTTCTGTGCCCTTTTTGAGCCTTAGTTCTGACATATTTTAGATAGTGTGGGAAGTGCAAACTTAAACAAATATTCTTTTACAGTCAGAAAGAAGCAACCTGTGGTATAAAAAGTCTACTATAATGTGATTTATTTGATATTTGATATGATTATATTTGATATGATTACTGTTAGATTTTATTTTCAGTTTTAAAACCTATATTTTCTTGTTTCCTTTGAAAAATATCAAGAGTTGGCAGAACCTGCTCAGTACCTACAAAGACACAAAAATTGTAATTTGATTATACAGAGACATTTACAAACTGCTTAACTTAAAATGCTTGTTGTTTAATTCTAAATAAGGAATGATTTTAACTTTGGATATTACACATACACACATACATATATATGTATATATCTGACAGCTTAGCTTTTTATACGTATATTTGAAGCTACTGATTAGGTCTTCAGTAGCCAGAGAAGTTAGATTTACAAGAGCTACTTCAAACGTGTCTACATCACACAACCACAACATGGAACCTTCCACTTATATCCTAAATGAAAAGGCTGAGATGGAGCTGTGAACATAAATACATACTATGGGTATTTTAAAAAAACTCAATGTGTATTTGGAATAAATGGACAAATGAGAGGAGACTAAAAGTTGTTTCCTTCATAATGTTAACCAATACAATAGTTTAGACAACATGCTAGGAATTAATCTAGTGGCAATATCAGGAAGGGATACTGAAACAAAAAGATGATCTACCCAAATTGAATGCTGCATCGTGAGAAAAAGTGTGTGGACTATTTACAAAGATATAAGTAAAATGTAAGGAGATGACAAAGCACAGTTTTTAGGCTTCAAAAGGCTAGCAGAAGAGCTGTAGCTAAAACCTGAAGAAAGCTGCAAACAAAATCCCTCCAGACCAGAAATGTCTTCACTGGCTGATGGGCCAGGTATGTAGATGATTTGTGAGGAAACAAAGGACCAGTTGACTAGATGTGTGTCTTCAGTCCCTCCAATCTGTAGCTAGTATTCCATGTTAGTCAAATGCACCCTGAAGCAGGCATAGGAAACATGCAAGTGAGACTTCTGGAATATGGAAAACGTTGAACAGGGGACAGAGCGGATCAGAAAACAGTCTGCATGATGATCGAAAGCCCAAACTCTAAAGCCAGGCTGCTTACTTTAAAACACCAGCCTTGCCACATATTAGCTACAATCTTAGTCAAGTTATTTATTCTTTTGTTGCAGCCACTTATTTATTTTTATAATGGAGAGTAATACCAGTACTTCCTAATTAAATTTCTTTTAATAAACTTTTTATTTTAGAAGAGTTTTAGATTTACAGGAAAGGCTGACATGATTGCACAGAATTCTCATTTACCCCGTATCCAGTTTCTTCTAGTACTAACATCTTCCATGACTGTGGTATATTTGTCATAATTAATGAACCAATATTGGTGCATTAAATGAAAATCCATGCTTTAATCTGATTTCTTTAGTTTTTAATCTTGTCTTTTTTAATGTTCCTGGATCTCATCAGGGTATGCATTAGATTTAACTACCATGCTTCCTTAGTCTCCTCTGGGCTGTGATACTATTTCAGTATTTCCTTATTTTTGAAGATCTTCGTAGTTTTGAGGAGTACTGGTCAGATACTGCTAAGGAATGTAAGCCAGAATGGCTCTCAATATTTTTAGTTGATTTATAATTAACATACCATAAAATTTCTACTTTTAGAGAATAGTTCAGTACATTTTAAATCACTACTCTAGGTTTTGTAACCATTATACCAATCTAATTCCAGAATTTTTCATTCTGCCAAAATATTCAATACCCATTTCTTCACTTCTTAAGTCCCTGGGAACTACTAACATATTTCGTTTCTCTTCAGATTTGTCTTTTCTGGGCAATTCATAAAGGTGTAATCATACCATAAGTGGGCTTTTGTAACTGGCTTCTTTGATTTAGTGTAATGGTTTTAAGATCCATCCACATTGTAGTAAATAAATGTATACATTTATTTTCATAGCTGAGTAGTATCCCATTGTATGGATATAGCAACATTTGTTTTTCCATTCATCAGTTTATGTATATTTAAATTGTTTCCCCTTTTTGGTGATTACAAATAATGGTGCTATGAACAGAACATTGTTTAGACCTGGAGTGTCCTCCAGAGGCCCGCGTGTTAACAGTGCTAATCCCTCAGTTTGTCAATATCGGGAGATAGTAAAACCTTTGGAAGGTGGGGCCTCCTAAAAGGAAGTTGGGCCATTGAGGGCATGCCCCCGGAGGCCCTTCTCTTCCTCTCTGTCTCTTTTTGATTCCTGATTGCCATGATGTGAGCAGACTTTTCTACCACACACTCCTTCTATGATATACTGAGGCCCAAAGCAGCAGGACCAAGTGATGATCAATTGATACCTCTGGCAGTTTCTCCTGAGGTCAGTTTTCTTAGATATTTTCTTCCAATAACAGAAATATGACTAATACAGAATATCAGAGTATAAGTTTTTGTGTAAACATGTTTTCAATCTCTTATATTATTGCTTATGCATACAATTGTGGGATCATGTAGTAACTTTATTCTTAACTTTTTGAAGAACTGCAAAATAGTTTTCTGTAGTGGTTTTTTCATTTTTACATTCTCACCAGTGATGTATGAGGGTTCCAATTTCTCCACTCCTTATCAGTACTTGGTATTTTTGTCTTTTTAAACTTGTTCTTCCTAGTGGTATCTTAAGAATCTTATGTAGGGCCAATGAGATGGCTCAGCGGCACAAGCGCCTGCCTTGCAAGCGCGAGGGCCCGAGTTCGACTCCCGGAACCCACGTTTGAAAAAAGGGCCAGTGATATTGCTCAGCAGCACGGGCGCCTGCTGGCACGCGAGGTCCTGAGGTCGACCCCCGGTACCCACAAAAAAAAAAAAAAAGAATCTTATGTGAAGTGGTGTCTTATTGTGAATTGGTTTAACTATTCTAATTAGCTACTTGTATTTAGCATCTTTTCTTGTGTTAATATCTTTTGAATATCCACTCAAATTCTTGGCCCACATTTACATTGGATTGTTTGTCTTTTTATTTTTTAGTGGCGCAAGTTCTTAATATATTCTGAATACCATTCCTTTACCAGATTATAGTTTATGAATATTTTCTTATATACTGAGGATTATCTTTTCATTTCTAGGCAGTAGTGTTCTTTGAAGCATAAAAATATTTAATTTTGATGAAGCCTAAATATCTACACTATCTTTGGTTGCTTGTGCTACATGTGTCATTTACAGCTAAATTTAAAATGCTTCCCTAGGGCCGGTGAGATAGCTCAGTGGCATAAGCGCCTGCCTGGCAAGTGAGAGGTTCTGAGTTCGACTCCCGGTACCCACATAAAGGAAAAAAAGGGCCAGTGATATCGCTCAGCAGCACAAGTGCTTGCTGGCAAGCGCAAGGTCCTGAGGTCAACTCCCGGTACCCACATTAAAAAAAATAAAAAATAAATTAAAAAAATGCTTCCCTAAAGTCTCATCTCATGATTTCAAAAGTAGAGCTTCGAGAAGTAATTAGACCACAAGGACTCTAATTTCATCAGTGCTTAAATCCATTGACAAGATCATAAATTGACGGCATTAATTGGAAGTCATGGAACGTTAGGAGCTGGGCCTAGTTGAAAAGGTAGGTCATGGGGGCATGACCTTGGAGATTGTCACCGCCTGCTTCCTCTTGGGCTCTCCCTGCTTCCAGGATTCTATGAATTGAGCAACTTTCCTCCGCCATATTCCCCAGCCATCATGTTTGCACCTAACCACAGGCCTGAAAGCAATAGTGGCAACCCACCAAAAAGATGGTAAGACAGTGCAGTATCCCCAAAAATACTTAATTTGAGGTAGCACAGATTTACACCTATGTTGTTTTCCAACATTTTTACAGTTTTAATACTTACTGTTAGGTCATCAATGAATATTGAGTTAATTTTTGCATGTGATGTGAGGTAGGGACCTAACTTTATTTTTTTTTCATGTAGATATTCAGTTGTTCACTACTATTTGGTGAAAAAAATCAATTAGTATCAATCTGTTTGTTCCCCATGATTAGACTATGATTCTTGCTTTGGAAGAAGAAAGGTCCATTATAGTCACACAGTATCATCACTAAACTTACCATTAATGAAGTAAGTCAGGGCCACTTGGATATGGTGGTATTTGCCAGATTTCTTTATTTTTAAACTAGTCTTCTAAAATCTCTTTTCCAACTGACTTTTCATCCTGTATTCTTTGGAGGGAGGTAATTATGTCTAGCATATACTTCAAGACCAGGGAATTACGTTGTACCAACTTGTAGGCAGAATATCTACATGAATTATCTGGGATTCTTTTGTGTGGGAAATTATTCTATTTGCCCAATTTTGAAATGTGGTTCTGTCAATATGACCTCATGGATCTTTAATAATTTTGTTATAAGCTAATAGTGCCTTGTTCATTGTTGATTGAATTGTTGCATTTTTAGTGCTGGGCTTCAACTACCTCCTTTGACATACACATAATTTTGTATTTTGTTACTTCCATAACTTTCTGGTGCTATAAGAGGCCCCAAAATTATTTGTCTATTTCATGCCCCACTCCTACAATTGCTTCCCCAAGGAGTAAAGTTACTTTTTAATTGGAAAATACTATTAGAAATCAATATCTGGGTCTTAGATTGGTCATTGCTACTACAGAGTTATTGAGTCATTGATTCTAGGTCAGTGGTTGTGGACCTATGGCACACGTGCCACCACTGGCTATTCATTACACTGAAAGCTCTAGAAGGTTTGCCAGCACTGTTTTAGGCCCTCTAAGCTGCAGAGCATAGGTACGGTCTTATGCACAATTCTTTTTGCCTCTAATCTGACAGAATCTACTCAGTCCCAGTTACTTAGATGTGGATCTTATTTCTCTACCCCATACAATGAGATAACTCCATGCATTTTACCATATTTAGATTTGTTTGTCACATTTTGTATTCGATTTAGGATTTCCCAAACACCTGAATGATTTTTTTTAATTTCATACATTAAAATTTACTTTTTGTGCTATAGAATTATGTGGGTTTTGAAAATAGCTTTTTGTATTCATGATTACATTATCATATCACTTCATTTACTCAAAAAGTATCCTATGCTTTAGTTACTCTGACCTCCAGCTACAAAACCCCTGTGACCATGATTCATTTATAACCTTATAAATTTGTTTTTTTCCAGAGTGCAATATAGTTAGAATTATATGGTATGCAGTGTCCTTTTCATCGTGGTTTCTTTCACTAAGTAATGAGCATTAATAAATCATCTGAATCTATTCACACCTTTGCAGATCATTCATTCTTACCCACTGTTATGGTTTGAATCTAAATGTCCTCTCTAAAGCCTCATGCTTTGGGTAGGTCATTGGATCATGGAGGTGTAATAATCATCAATGGATCAGTCAGAAGAGGCAGTTTATGGTGGGCATGGCCACAAAGCATCTATCTCTCTTCCTGGCTCCCTCTTTGACTGGCTCTGCTTCCCTGCCACCATGCTGGGAGCAGCTCTCCTCTGCCATGCACATCTGCCATGCCATCCTGGGGTGGAGCAAGTGGACTATGGACTGAACTCTCCACAAACAGTGAGCTGACACAAACTCTCATTTAAGTTGTGAGTGTCAGGTACTTTGTCCCAGCAAGGAGGAAAGTGACTAAGACATCTACTACCCTTAATAGCCTTCCAGAGTATAATCATATCACAGTTTATCTGTCTACTGGTTGAAGGACATCATGGTTACTTCCAGTTCCTGGTGATTAAGAAAAACATGCTGTAAATATTTATATAAAGTTTTGTGTAGCCAAAGGTTATCAAATTATTGGATGAATACTTAAGAGGACAATTGGAGGATGACAACGCAAGAATATGTTTCATTTTGAAACAGCTAAATTTTGTTCAAAATGGTGATGCCATTCTGCATTTCTTCCAGCAATGAAGGAGAGAGAATTCCTGTTGCTCCTTTTACTTACCAGTAGCTATTATGGTCTCATTTTGACTCTAGGCATTTTAATGCATACACAGCAATATCTCATTACTTTTATTTACATGCTTCTAATGGCAAAGGATGTTGAGCATCTGTTCATATTTGTATTTGGTATCTACTTATCTTTCAATAAAAATGTGGTATCTTAAGTTTTAAGAACTTTTGCTCATTTTTTAACTGCTTTGTTTTATTGTTGAGTTTAAAAATCTCTTTTCTACATTTTGGATGCAAGATATTTTGTTCTTTAACTAGATATACACTTTATATATATTCTGTGTCTTGACTTTTCCTTCTCTTAATAGTGTTTCTCAAAAAATAGATTTTTCAATTCTAATAAACTCCTACTTATATTTTTCCTGTGTTTTGCTTCTGGTGCTATATCTGAAAAAATGGACAAATTTAGAATCATGTAGATTTTCCTCTATAATTAATTTAGATATTTTCCATTTTTGCATTTTGGATTTAAGACCTTGATCAATTTTGGAGTTAAATTTTTTGGAATCTGTAGGATGTATGCTAGATTTTTCTCCTTTTTTAGAGATATGGATATCTAGTTGACTTATCTATCACTACTTGTTTAAAAAGTCATTCTTGTTCTAATTATTTGACTTTAATCCTTTTGGAACACTATTTGAATATGTTTGAACCTATTTGTAAGCTTTCTATTTTGTTCCATTTATCTGTATGTCTTTTATTTATTTATCTTGGTCAGTACCAAACTGGCTTAATGACTGTAGTTTTATAGAATGTATTGAAATAAGATAATGTGATTTCTACATTTTCTACTGTTTGTTCAAAGTCATGTTGAATATTCTAGATCTTGAGACTTTTCATATAAACCTGAGTATCACCTTGTCAAGATCTACAAATACTGTAGTTTGCTGGGATTTACTTTGGGTTTCCTTAATTCATTCAATTGAGTTTGGAAAAAGTGTCATCCCAAGAACATTGAGATTTTCAATTTCTGAAAATGCATATCTTTTCATACATTTAAATAGATCCTTTTACATTTTTCCACCAGTGTTTAGTGTTTGTACACAAAATGCTCCTGTAAATTTGTGTATAAATATTCATAGAAAAGTATTTCAATAGTTTATTTTGAGAGTGCTGTTATAAGTGTTTTTGGTTTTTAAAATTTCAAATCCTAGCTTTTCATCGCTGTTGTTCAAAACTGCAATTGAATTTTATAAATTGACCTGTATCATGTAAAGTTGTATGTTGTTATTTTCAGGAGCTGTTGTCTGCATATTCTTTGCATTTCCCACATAAATATCCATGTCATCTATGTATAAAGATGATTTGATTTATTTTTCTTATTCTTTTGCCTTACTTAGGATTTTCAGTAAAATGCAGACTATGAGGGATGACTAAAGACATCCTTTCTGTTCTCCATCTCTGGGTGAAACTTTTTGTTCTTGCCCCTTGAAATATGTTAATTCTAGGATGCTGTGTAGTTTTTAAAAATAAAATCAAAGACATTTTCTGTTATTCCTAGTTTGCTGGGAATTTTCATTATGAAAATGTTTCAATTTTATCTCACGGTTTTTCAGTATCATTTAATATAAGCACATGATATTTATTGGTGGATTACATTCATTGGTTTTTTGTATGTGAATAAACCTTGCATACCTGGGATAAATTCTATTTAGCTAGGGTGGCATTGTTTTATTCATTATATACAACTTGCCAATGTTATTTCAAGAATTTTCCATCTGTTCTTACAGGATATTGATCAGTAGTTTCCTTCTAAAGTCTCTATATGGTTGTGTTAATAGAGTAATGTTGACATCACATAAATAGGTTATGAAATGACTCTTATGCTTTTATTCTTTGTTAGAGATTCTTCAGATATGGAGAATTGGCATTCTTTCTATTACTTGGTAGACCTCACTAATGAAACCATGAGGTCCTGTGCTTTCCCTTTTGGTAGGTTATAAACTATTGATTCAACTTCTTTAATAGGTATATTACAATTCACATCATTTCTGTTTCATTATGTAAGTTGTGGTAGTTTATGTCTTCCAAGGAATTTGGTCCCTTAACCTAGATTATCAAATTTGTTAACAGAGTGTTGACATTTTTTTTTAACCTTTTGATGTCCATGGACTCAGTGGTAATAACACTCTTTTATCCCTGATATTGGTAACTTTGTCTATTATTTTCCTCTTCCCTAGCTGCTTGGCTGGAGTTGTATCAATTTTAATGGTTATTTCCATGAACTATCTTTTGACCTTTTTTATTTTCTCTAGTAATTTTATAATTTCTGTTCATTTTACTTCTTTAATCTTTATTATCTCTTCTGCTTGCTTTAAGCCTAAATTGCTCTTTTCTGTAGCTAAGCTAGAAGCTTAAGTTATTGATTTTAGTTCTCTCCTCTATTCCAAGATACACAATCAATGCTGTAAATTTTGAAGCTCTGTTCTCACTGGATTCTGACAAAATCTGATAAGGTGCATTTTAGGATTTTTTATATAAAACTACTTAAATATTCTCTTGAGAATTTTTCTATGATCCAAATAATTACAAGTGTATTAATCTGAAAATATATGGAAAATTTTCAGTTATCTTTCTATTATTGATTTCTAGTTTTAATTCTACTATGATCTGAAATTTCCCTTCCTTACACTCTTAAATGTGTTAAGGTGGCCCTTAGATCAGAATATGGTATGTAGATTGGTGAATATTTTATGTGAATTTAAGAAACATTTGCATTCTCTTGTTGTTTCTGCAAATGTTAAGAGATCAAGTTGATTCATAATATTGTTGAGGTCATTTGTACCCATACTGATTTTCTGCCTGATTGATTTATCAATTATTGACAAAGGGAGGTTGAAATTTACCACCCTTAGTGGATTTTTCTATTTCTCTTTTCAGTTCTATGAGCTTCGTCTACTTTAGTGGTCTCTCTTGGGTGCACTCACGTTTAGCATTGCTTTGTTTTCTATTATTTGATCTTTTTGGTCACTGTTTAGTACTCTTCTTTATTCTTGATGCTTTCCCTTGATCTGAATTCCCCTCTGAAATAACATAGGTTTCTTTGGATTAGTATTAGTGTGGTGTAAATTTCTCCATCACTTATCATTTTAATTTTAATTTGTGTCTTCATATTTAAAGTTGATTTATAGTGGAGAATAAATATATAATTTGATCTTGTTTATCTATTTATGTAATTTTTATTTTTAATTGATCTGTTTAGGGTATTTATATTTCAAGTGACCGTTAATACAGTTGGACTGAAATATCTACATATATTATTTGCTTTCTATATGTTACATTTTTATCTGCTTCTTCACCGTGCCCTTTTAAGCCTTTTGTGGTTTCATTTCAATATTTTTAGGTTTCATATTGTATTTTTTTAATGTATCAATTATATTTAAAAATTGTAAGTGATTTTTCTTATAGCTGAATTATACTTTTTGTTTTGTTTGCAAACTGGGAATAGAACTCAGGACCTTGTGCTTGCCAGGCAGGCACCATGCCCCTGAGCTATATCCCTGGCCCTGACTTATACTTTTTAAAACAAATTAAATCTGTCCTCAAATAACACTATGCCACTTCATAGGCAGTGCAGTTATCTTATTTTCTTAAATCGTTTTATTTTGAATAATTATATTCATGATAGAGGTTATTATGCTACAAATGCATATAACATTAGATCATCAGAATTCTATGCACTTTGAAAAAAATGTACTTTTATTTTTTATATTTTTATTTTATAAAAATATAACACAAAATTCCATAAGAAAATAAGGGGATAATGATAATTAGTACAAAGCATATCATCATATTCAAAGTATTTATTCAGAGTACAAGACATAGACAAAAAAGATTCTCTCTTACAACATGTACTTTTTTTTTTTTTTGTGGGTACCGGGGGTCAAACTCAGGACCTAGAGCACCAGCAGGCACCTGTGCCGCTGAGCAATATCACCGGCCCTTTTTTCGTATGTGGGTACCAGGAGTCAAACTCAGGGCCTCGCGCTTGCCAGGCAGGAGCTTATGCCGCTGAGCCATCTCACCGGCCCACAACATGTACTTTTTAACATAAAAATTATAGTTTTTCAGAATGCAGGGAAATATTTTTTCTTTGTGGCAATTATTTTACTGCATAAACACATCTTTGATTATGCCCTAGATGTATTCTATACATGCATTTGCTGGGTCAGAGTCATGCTTATATTAAAGGCCATTTTCTCGTGTGACCGAGGGGTCATCTCATGCATATAACTCAATGTCTTTTCCCTGCCCAGGCTGCAGAGCAGCAGCAGGGTGTGGTATGGGCTGCTTTCTTTTATAAAATTTTTACACGAATGTATGTTTATCATATAAGGCATACATTAATCATGCAGATTGCTATATTACACATAGAGTATTTTCAATTTGTCTTACCCATTCTTTATCATCCCTTTCTTCTGCCCTTATACCAGAATCACCAAATACGTTTTGTTATTATTGCCTTAAATAAGCAGTTATTATTTTCCATCATTTAAAAAATAAAACATTTTTTCTACATCTATTACATCCAATACTCACCATTTCTTTATGTAGATATATATTTCAGACATATGTTTTTTCCATATGCTTGCACAGACCTCTTACTATTTCATAAAGGAAAGTCTTCTGGCAATGAAATCCTCGTTTGTCCTTGTCTCTATTTTTATTTATGGTTTTTCAAGGATAATTGTACTGGATATAAAATTTTTGTTGTGTGTTTTAAATAATTAACTTTATTATCTTCTTGCTTGCATAATTCCTGCTGTCTGCTTTCATTTGTATCTTTGTTCTTCAGGAAATATATTTTTTTAAAGGAGGAAAGGTTTATTTTGGCTCACAGTTTGTAGAGGTTTCAGTTCATAGCTGCCTGGCCCCAAGGCAGTATATCATGGCAGAGGGCCATCAAAAAGCAGGCAGGATGATATTTTTTGATGTGGCTACTTTCAAAATATTTTTTTCTGTGTTTAGTCTTCCATAGTTTGAATATTGTATCTTTAAAAGAAATAGATTTTTTTTCTTTTTAAATTTATCTTGCTCGTTGCATTCCCTGGAACTGTGGCTTGGTATGTGCCATTACATTTGGAGATGTTTTGACCATCACGTCTTCGAATCTTTCTTTGCCCTGTTCTCTTTACTTTGTGCTTTTGAAAATGTGCATGCTATACATGCTGAAAAAATCACAATTTTTGAATATTTTCTTCTATTGTATTAATTTTTTCTTCTGTATGTATTTTGAAAATTTCCTAATGACCTATTTTCTAAATCATTGAGTCTTTCCTTAGTCGTGTATAATTCAGAAATAAGCCATAAAAGACACTATTCTTTTGTCTGTAAAAGTGTTTTTATTCCTTGTGTTTCCTTTCGACACTTTCTACTTTAGATATGCTCAATTGGGCTTATTGAAACTTCAATCATTTTTTCCATCATTTTTTCCATGGTTCAGTCAAAAACCTTGACTAAAAAGTACAACTGAGCCAATCAAGTGGACATATTCCAAAGGTTAGGCAGGTTTATTATTCAGATCATAGGGTATTTTAGTCAGTTTTGTTTCATCTCTCTTTCTTCTCTTATCCCTTATATAGTGAATAAAATTAATTTTTGTTCCAGATATAAGCAGAGTTATTATAATATTTATCTCCAAGATGTATAGAGACATAAAGTGTGTTGAATTCTAAATCTGGAATCAGATGGCCAAATGATCAATTATAGTCTAGGTCAAAACTAAGAATTATTCACATTTCAAAGAAGGAAATTGAAGACCACTATCTTTGATTCATTTCCAGGACCAACACAACTGAATACATGAATGCCACGTGATGGAATAAAAGTGCAGTAAAAGGGCCGGTGAGATAGCTCAGCAGCATAAGCTCCTGCCTGGCAAGCACAAGGTCCTGAGTTCGACTCCTGGTACCCACATTAAAAAAAAAGGTGCAGTAAAAGCTGAGCAAGGTTATGCAGTCCTGTAATCCCAGCTACTCAGAGGCTGAGGTAGGAGGATCTCACAGGTTCAAGCCAAGCCTGGGTGATTTGTCTCAAAATTTAAAATAAAAAGAAATGAACAAACAAAAAGGGCTGCAAAATGCAGCAAAATGTGGGTTAAAGAAATTGCTATGAGCAAAAACATTGCAGTCATTCCAACTTTATGGTTAAGAATTTGCACCCCTGTTGGTTTATCTTTGTACAGACCAAAGGCACAATATTGTAAGAAGAGGATCTGGGGATTGGGGCAGAATGGCCAAAAACATACTTAAAACTTTTCTTGAAGCGTGGCAACCATAAAGAAACAAACCAATATAAATACATAAACCATGTGAGCAATGCTAGGTGCCTGGATCTCAGGTTACAATATGTAACATTTTAAACAAGTGCTATACTTCAGTGTGATTCATTATACTCCCCAAATACTCTGGAGAAAGATATATAAAGCATTTTGCCCACCCTCCCTCCAAATTCCTTTTGGCTAAGAGAGCAATGTTTTTATAATTAAAGTTTCTCAAAATATTTCCTTTTGAAAAGGTTAGCATCAACATGACACATCAGAGAAACTGCACAAACAGCTTTGGACTACAGTATTTCATTTTCAGCACAAGCCACAAACTATCACTCTTTGCTGATACTTTGGATTGAAGAAAGAAGAAAGGTTCTCACATGCCAAACCTCTGAAATATTCTTGTTTTCTTTGAAATAGTGGGAAGAAAACACTTTAAGCCCTCCTGAAATAATACAAGGCAGAGATGATCATTCCAGGGTAAAAAATTTTTGTAAAAACAGCTGTTAAACATTCATATTGTGTGTCCTCATGCTGTAACTTGAGATTGTGATGATGCTTTTCTCTTTCTTTCTCCTTCTTTTTCTTTCGTTCTTTCTTTCTTTTTTACAGCAAAAAAAAAATTCTAGTTTTCACACACCCTGTTCTTTTTTTTTTGAAAATTTAACTCCATAATAAGATGATTCTATGCATCCATCTACCTTCTGTCAAAGGCATTGCAAGCAATTTGTTTTCTAATGAAAATAACATAGGGCCATGTCTTATTTTGCAGGCAATTTTTAGTGGAAAACACAAGGGAATGGTATACTAGCAACTGATTTTCTGCTGGTAGAATTATTTTTTCCCACTAGAAAGCTGAGGTCAGAAGGTGGGAGGAAAAAGGAGTCCTGGTGAGGAAGTTATTGTGCTTAACATTTGTTTGTGGAATAAATGAATGAATGAAGGCCCAAACAGGAAAATCCCCACAAGGATGTGTACCTGTAATATTGCAATTACATCACAAGTGTTGTTTTCTTTTTCTTTAAATACATGAATGAGGGAGAACAATGATGTCTGAACTTGTAATACATGTTTGTCATGCTCAGAGGCCCAGTGATACGGCACCAATTGGAAAGTCATTTTTTTTTTAATTGAATGGATGTGTGTTTAGCACGCTATCTTTCAAAAAATGTGCTGGGCTTGTGAGGCACACACAGGATTCCCACATATTTTGCACGTCCTTTGAAGAAAGTTACAATATAATGGTAGATATAAATATTAATTGAATAATCTTTTCAAATTATCTTTGTATATAGATATCATTATAACTTGTGATTGGTATGGTGAAAGAAAAAGATTAGGGATTTAGGGTTTATAAACATGTACATGCACCCTGTCCTATGATTGGAGATACGGTGACGAATGCCATCTCTGAGATTGCGGTACTTGAGCTAAGATATGAAGTTTGAAATGGAGGCCACTGTAATAGAGAACAGGAGTGTAGAAAGGAAAAGAAGATACTAAAGCCCTGAAGTGAAAGCATAAGTCATTTTGATTTAGGGGAAGTGTTTTGTAAAACTACATGTGGATTGCAAAATATCAATGGAAGCCAGTACTCATGCTTAACAGTGCTACTGTCAGAAACAGTGAGATAACCTAGCCAGATAAGAGAGCAAATCCTACTCCTGTGCCACACAAGGCAGCCACTGCCCACAACTCAGGCAGTTACAACCGCAAGCTCCTGTACACAGGATACCCCAAGTCCCAGCATTCACCTGTCTTTCGAGCTCATGTGTGAACAACACCTGAGTCACTTTCATGAAATTTCTCACCTTTCAAAGTGAGGTTTTTCTTTTCACACATATTTGCTTATTTTATCCATTAGATATCATGATAATGGCTCAGTGTGGTGTCCTTTCACCTTGGCTGTTGGAACTCGCACCAAGCATGGAAATCCATCCATGCAATTTCCTTGTTTAAGAGTTAATCATTTCCTAGCTTCAAATACATCCTGCTTCCTAGTTTGGCATTTGAGCATCTAATTATCTGACCACAGGCTACCTCTTCTGTTGGCAGTCTATACCTTCCCCTACGCAATTTTTAATCACATGGCAAAAAACTGCTTTGGTCCACATGAAAGCATAGTTTCATCCCCTCTTCAGGTGTGTAAATGTCAATTTCTCTAGATTAAATTACCATGCATCATCTCCTTTCTTGTCTGCTTAATTTCATGCTTCTTTCTTTCAGACTCCGTTTTTTGGCTGTATCCCATCCAGATCACTTTCCTGATGGCCAAGCAAAGGGATATACAGTGAGAGGCTAAAGAGGTGGACTTTCATTTAGACAATATGAGAAAGAATCTTGTATCCTCCATTTGCAAGCTATAGAAATAAAATACCTCTCAGATCACTATGATTAGTTTTTATTAGAATGAGAACAATTAAAGTAACATTAATTAATGAAGACTTAAGTAGTAGTGCGTATGGAGCACTTGCTTAGCAGAGAACCTGGAAGGCAAAGAACATTTCATAGGCAGTACTAATACTTATTGACATTGTTCATTATTGTAATTATTCATACAACTATTCTATGTGCTCTGACCTCAGATCAATCATGACTTTAAACATGCTAGATTAAATATGTGATTATATGGCGATGTTTCCCTGTAAACTGTAAGACCTCCAATACACAACACACTGCAGCAAATAAACTTTTTTGCAATAAGTGTCTGTATTCAAGTAAAGCTCATAACTTCCCAACTCATTATCTGTGTAGGTGTTAGAATTTCTCCATTAATGTCAAGGAAATAAAGCCAAATTACAAAGCAATTAGCCATTTGTATTTGTTTTTCTTTTTTTCACTTTTGGCTCATTTTAAATATAGACAGAGCAAATAACATCTCCAGCTTGTCTTTGAAGTGTTTTTTTTTCTTTTTTTGCACATATTGTACTTTGGATAAAAATAGAAAAATTATATCTTTCCAATTTTTAAAAAATATGCTGAATTCAATAAAATTACTCTTTTATGAATTCTGAAACACATAATAAAAGCATTTAGGGCAAACTGGTGAGGCTACAATGTTATAAAATAGTTATTGTTACTAAAAACAACAATCTTTCAACTTTAATATTTTTAAAATATGAATTCTGTGACATTATTGGAAACTCAAGAGAACTATGTATAGGTGATGTCCTGATAAAGGTCTAAGCTATAGAAGTCAAGAATTTAGACATAGGGGGCCGGTGAGATGGCTCAGCGGCATAAGTGCCTGCCTGGCAAGCGCGAGGGCCCAAGTTCGACTCCCGGAACCCACATATGAAAAAAAAGGGCTGGTGATATCGCTCAGCAGCACGGGCGCCTGCTGGTATGCGAGGTCCTGAGGTCGACCCCAGGTACCCCCCAAAAAAAATTAAAAAAAAAAGAATTTAGACATAGAAACTGAAAGGCAAGCCTTTGATATTTTCCCAGCAAAAATGTGAATATACATTAATGCATGGTAGTACAAGAATGTATATCTAAATTTCCATTAATCTAAAAATATAAGCTTTGCATTTTCTCTTCTTTTTTTTTTTTTTTTGTGGGTACCGGGCGGTCGACCTCAGGACCTTGCGCGCCAGTAGGCGCCCATGCCGCTGAGCGATATCACCGGCCCCTTTTTCGTATGGGGGTTCCGGGAGGCGAACTTGGGTCCTCGCCCTTGCCGGGCAGGCGCTTAAGCCGCTGAGCCATCTCACCAGCCCCCTTCTCTTCTTGACTTTGTTCATTCAGCCCTTTTTGGACAGGATATGGGGATGGGTAGTTGGGTTGGTAAATGATCATCCCAGAAATGGAATAAGTATCTCTCTTCTTCACCAGTAATTATTAACTACTGTTGTAAATTTTTCAACAGTTTTTCAACACTCACTGCCCTTTATGAAAGGGAAAGCCATTTTTTCCCTTTGGCTTGCTATTTGAACATGTTTTTTTTTGTGTGTGTGTGGGTACTGGGGGTCGAACTCAAGACTTCGCGCACCAGCAGGCGCCCGTGTCGCTGAGCGATATCACTGGCCCTTTTTTTTGTATGTGGGTTCCGGGAGTTGAACTCAGGACCTCCCACCTGCCAGACAGGCGCTTATGCTGCTGAGCTATCTCACCGGCCCAATATCTGGACATGTTTTACCACATTATTATATAGGTTACTGATTGGATCTTAAATCCTGTTATGATAGAAAAGAAAATTTTGTGACAAGAAACAAAAGAATGCTAGGTAGAAAAAGGTGCAGTCTGAGAAAGATGGGAAAGGAAGGGAGACATGAACATCAGAATTCCCCCAACAGGAAGATGGTCTCAGACAAAGGACCCTTTACAAAAGAACCGGGCAATAGAGAAAATAAATTCTACTTGAAAAATCATTTATTGCTAAAACTCTGTTGAAGTAAATTTCCTCCAACTCATTAATTACTCAGGTTCGCATTTGTCACAACGTTATGCAAACTTGATGAACAGACCTTATTCAGCATGTCTCTTAGCCAAAACTGGGCCAATGCCATGAGAATGTGGTCTGTTACCAGCTGCTCTATGCGATGCCTCTCTATAATTCATTTTTGATAAATTGCAAGGTCAAATCAAATAGATCTCTGTTTACTTGATGGCATAGTGGAGAGGAAATTCTGTTTCTTATACCTGAGGTTCAAACTGTGCCTATGTACATTACCTGTCATCGAGACAGTTGGAAATTGTGGTGGATTAACTAATGGTTAATTTGTAACACCCAGCTGAACTGGGTCAGTGTGGTTCTGGGTGTGGATGACCTACCTGAGGGTTGTTGCCAACGGCATAAAAGGAGAACTGGAGCGGAAGATGGTGTGCTGTTGATTCTCCTGATGAAGCTTGTCATGCCGGTTTTCCTGAGGTAAACTAAGTTGTCCTCATCCTTAGAGGAGCTCTGATCCTCGCTCTTGCTGAGGATGGCTGCGGCTCTTTTTAGGGGAGCTCTGGTCCATACCTTGAGCATCACTTCCCGGCTCCAGTGCAGACCCCACAGCCTGGTGGCACAGATTCTTCATCCCACTGGAGCAGACTTTCTAGCTTCCACCACCTTTGGGCCTTCCCAGTGCAGATCCTTCATACAGACTTGCACGAGACATTGTCGTGGGCTCTGGGCCTCCAGTCGGACTTACGGAGGACACTGCCATGGGCTCTAAGTCTTCAGCTGGACTCATGAAGGACATTGCTGTGGGATCCAGACCCTCAACTGGATTCTTTGGGTCTCTAGTGCTTGGACAGGTCTCTGGCACTTTTCTGCATTTGACTCTTTGGGTGACTATTATAAAATAATCCTATAAATTATGTGTCCTGTATTAAATCCATTCCCTTAAAAGCCCTGACTACAACAAAATGGATATTGGTGACAAACACTTGCATAGCCACAGGCCAGTATTGTGAAAATCTATAAACATTGTACCTCAAATATTCACAAATGACTTTAACGACAGCTCCTGTGGAGCATACATGAAATTTACACTACAATGGTGATAACAGATAATTTTCTTTACATAATGTAAACATAGATTGGATTTTAGATTAATAAGAAAAACATATGAGAAAGTTTGAGAACTGAAGAGCTCACATGTAAGATTTAAGAGAAGGATCTATATTGCTAAGTTTGAGCAGATTTATGCATTTAATGTGCTAGCTGATTATCTCAAGTACAAAACATTCCAGTCACTATTAGAGAAAAATATTTCAAAGAGAATTTATGACAATAAGGTTCAACTTTCTTCTTTCTGACTAAATCTTCACCTTCCAACCTTGGAGTGTATTTGCTATAATCTAGTACTCTTTACCCTCAACTACTATTTTTCTTCCTTAGGAATTGTCTTCCCTTTTCTTCAAATTTGAAACTCAAGAGTGCCATAACAATTGGGAAACGATTCGGAAGAACAATGTCAGTTTCTGACAAGTTGACTTTTCTCTCACTTGAGGGCATCAGAAGAAATCAGCAATGAAAAGAAAACTGATGAGGCTTTTGGCACAAAAAAATCAAATTGAAATATGCTGCCTCTCTTCATTCAGCACTTTAGCTCTTCTCTACCCATTACTCCAAATTCTTGACCACAAAGCGCTCTGACAGTAACCCTCACATGGCCTGAAAGATCACCTGGCTCTGTGGGCTGCTTGGACAGTGCTTTAGATCATCACGGCCCAGACAAAGAATTGGACAGCTCAGCAGCCAGACTAAAGCTTAATTGAATCAAATGATGCATTATAATAAAACACACAGAAAATTTAATAGTATTATTAATGTCAAAATATTTTCTTAACAGAATGCCAATTTCTAATACTTCTGTTAATGCCAATTTTTATAATGTATTTGGAAAAGTTCTGTTAGATGAGGGCAACATAAAATATTGCTTAGACTTATCCATCAGGTTGTTCAGAATGTCAGAGAGAGAACACAGTTTTCCAGCCTTGTCTTCCCACACTCTCTTTGGGATCAAAGGAAGTTATGAAAAAAACAAAACAATGGATTTCAGGAAAACAAGAATTTAATGGACCAGAATACTTGAGGAAATCTGGCAAATTCCAGGCTGATGGCTTTGTATTAATAGAGAAATTCACAACTTGAAACACCAGACACAGAATACAATCTTCATTGAGAAAGCCCTTGAGGTATTGAAATCTGAGCTAATTGCACAAAGGACAGGGCTAAGACACATGGCAATTATGAATGTAGTTAATTAAATAACTTTATCAGGAATAAGTGCACCAGTTGAGATTTCACCCTTCCGTTATTCTTTCTCCTATCTTCTGTTATCTACACTGGCAGTCTTTTAGTCCTACGATAAAACATAAGAGCTGCTTTCTACATAAAAATGGTGGATCCAAAAAGATAGACTCAATATATTTGAAGAGTCAAATTATTCACAGTATGCTTCCTAACCACAAAAGGATTAAGCTAGGATTTCTTCCAAAAAACAATGACAAGAAAACCACAAACTCCCTAGAAACTCTAATGTCTTCTATAAAGAACGCAAAACACAAATTGAAAAAAATATTTTATACTGAAAGTCAGTGAAGCTATAAAATACTTGACAATGCAGACACAGCAAAATCAACGTCTTGAAAGATATATATTTAATAATATATTAGAAAAATATATTAGAAATAGTAAAACATAAGAGTCAATGTTTTAATTTTTAATCATAAAAATCTAAAATAAAGTCTAATCAAATCCAAGGAATGTAGTAGAAAATAAATTCCAGAGGTAAGTGGGAAAAAAAACTTAATGAAGTATAAAATAACTATCTAACACAGATATATACAAACTAAAGTTTGTTCTTTCAACATGCCAATAAAATAGATGATTAGAAAAGTAATCAAAATAGGGCCAGTGATATGGCTCAGCGGCATAAACGCCTGCCTGGCAAGCGAGAGGTCCTGAGTTCGACTCCCGGTACCCACATAGAAAAAAAAAAAAGAAAAAGAAAAATAATAAAAATAAGACATGAATTATCTATATTATGCATGCAAATGGCTACGAATGATTCTAAATTATTATCGTATAATGGTAAGTGTGTAACATGGACATTTTTATAATAGTAAATTTTATAATTTTTATGAAATAGGAAGATCTATTGAATAATATAGTCACACTTACCTGACCCACTCAGACCCAAAAAAAGTGTACTTTACTAACTCCTAGTCAGTCATCAAACTAATCAAGTTGACATGCAGCTTAATTTTCACATTCCTACACAATAAAATCCACAAAATTGTGGATTTTAAGAGGAATTAAAAGATCTTAGTAAGTGCAGAGAAGTACTTTTTTTCATAATTTAAGCTTCAAAGTTGTAAGGAACATTAATTTTCTCAAAAGTAAACTATAAATTAAAAGTTATTTCAATAAAAATTCCAGTAGGATATTTTATATAAATCACCATGCTCAACTTTAGAATTGCAAATAACTTAGAATACCCAGCCAACCACAAAGAAGGGTAAAGTTGAAAGTCCTTTATGAATACTTTAAAAGTATTATAAGGTTATAGTTATTAAAGCAGCTATTTTTTTAGAAAAGAATGAACTGATCATTATTACCAATTTGAGAGTATCTGGATAGATTCACACATATTTCTCCAACTGGATTCAAGTGGAAAGCAATTACTCTGAACATTTATCACAACTACAAGGGGTGATGACAATATATGGTGAATGTTTAAATTAAACAATGAAGAAAAAGATATATTGCCATTAATCACCCTCAAAATATGGTAGTATCTCAGATCAGGAACACTTTTGTTTGTGAACAATTTGGTTTGTAAACAGAAGTGTTTGTCAAAATTTTGTTTTTGTTTGCAAACTCTGCATTGGGTGACAAACAGGACCACAGCCACCTTTTCCAGAACGTTAGAATGAATCAAGTTGATGAACAGAGGTACCACTGTACTCTCCTTCCTTTCAAACATATTTATATCATCATTGTTGCCACTTGATAAAGCAGATCTGTAAGTTTTGTTTTGTCAGTGTCTTTAAAAGGTGTAAAAAAAAATGTGTTGAATGCTGCTGCTGAACGCCATCCAACAGAAAACAGGGCTCCTCATCCACCTTTTTAACCATGTGACTTCTGCAAATAACTCGCCATGTGTCTTCTGCCTTTTCCCCATAGTCCTAATGACCATAAAAGTACAGGTTTTGAATCTTTTCAGGACACTGAGGTATCCCAGACCGTGCAACTAAAGACACATGGAAAGAGTGAAAATCAAGCCCCAGAGACAGAAAAAAAAAATTGTTTGAATATATTTGTGCATATGTATACATGTCTGTGTATAAAACAATCTCATATGCAATATATATGTATATGTATTTGTACACATATGTAAATATACTTTCATAAACAAGCCCCTCATTTCAAAAAGTAGATGACAGATGACCATTGGGAAGAAAAGCAGAGGATTTAAACATGCAGTTCACAGAGGAGGACAAAAAAGAGGACAACCAAATGGCCAATAAATAGGAAAGGTGCCCAAATTCATTAGCTGTCAGGGAAATATGAATCTATATGAAACCATCAGTTACTGAAAATGAGAAAGACAGTGAAATATTCAGTGTCAGCAAAGAAGTGAAGCAAGTTGCAGCTCTCATAATTGCCACTGAGAGTAAAATCACTTTGGAAAGCTATTTAGTAGTATCTACTGAAACTGAGTAGTTTCATACTCTATGATTCTGCAATTTAATGTCTTGGTACATTTCCAACAAAAATGTGTTCTCAAAAAAGGATAGACTACAATGTTTATAATAGAACTAGTCTTAATAGCCCCAACTGGATTGTATTCTGTGCTATTGACAGTGGAATGGATATATATTTTTAAATTCATACTACTATTCAGCAATGAGAAAGACTGACAATGTAACAGAATGATAATATGGATATCCTCAGCATGGAGATATCTTATAAACCTAAAATTGAGCGAAAAAAATAAAACAGACACAAAAGAGAACAAATTATATACTAAGCAGAAAGTGGAGGATTCATTGCCCTTGGTGGGAGGAGAGAGCCGTCACTTTTACAAATGTTCCTTGGAATTTCTTTTCTCCCTTGAGTGAGAAAGCAAAGCCAGCGAGACCCAAGTGAGAAAACGATCCCTCTGTCAAAGGGGTGATACTCTGGTAAAGTATTTCCCCCATGGGACAGATGCAACAACAAACTTTTAGTGTTAATTCACCAGGGAACACAGACTTATATGGCCACACTTTTAATTAGACTGCAGCCTAATGATAATGTATCTATAAAAATCTGTATATTCTTATCTGTGTGTTTCCTTTAAGATGAATATTATCCAGGCATTTCCTTAGGATAAATTCCTGGGATGAAAATTCCTTGGTTAAAATTTTAATATGTAAAGCACTTGATGATCATTTTAAAGAATATATCCAAGACAAACACTCCTGTCTTTCCCCAGGACTTACCTAATGAGGACAAAGATCAGTTCAACTTTCCCAGTAATAGAGATGGCCTGTATACTTCATGATGTAAGCACATTTCATATTAGTACTCTCTGGCTATCTAGCTTTTTATCCTGCCTGAACTGATAATTTCATCCTCAACCTACTCAGACATGTTTCCTATAGTAGTTTTAATGAATGGTATTACTCTTTAGCAATATAGATAGATATGCATTGTTGCTAAACATCCTATCCCATAAATGCTTAAATAAAACTTTTTCATTAAGATTGTCCACAAAGGAATCTCTTCCCTTTCAAATTAAAACACTTATTATGTCCAACTGATTTTATTTTTCCCAATATACATGAAATGAACCCTATGGAAACACGAATGAGAGACAGCGAGGACAGGTACATTTGCTTACTACATTCTGGTCCCTGAAACCCAGCAGCACCCTGCTCAGGGATTTGTACTGCACAGCTCTATTTTATAATCAGCTCAGCAGCCCTTAATAGTTTCTGCGCTCACTGGGAGAAATTTTCTGATTAAAAAATAAGAGATGATTAAGAAACTCAAGTGAAGAAGTTGAAGGTGGACGTCTTTAATAGTTATCAAGACAAGGATGAGGACAACAGCTAAGGCTGAAAAAAGAGGGCGAGATGGAGAAGATTAGCTGGAAGATGGATTGAATTTAATAATGGAAAAGATAAGAAATATGCTAGTTCCCGATGATATGTAATTGCAGAGAATTTTAAGGTCTAATATTCTTTCATGGGAAAAGTCTGATAGAGAACTTGAAGCTGCTTTGTTTTTGTTTGTTTGTTTGTTTTTCCTTTGAGTTTGGACTCTATTCAAAGAGAGCATAGCATTTTGAATAAGTCATTTGAGATTTTAGTTTTTCAGTTTTCTCAACCTTAAAAATAATTTGATAAGAGGACAACATTTATAGTCCTAGTAAGTTATTTGTTTTTTTGTTTGTTTGTTTGTTTGTTTTGTTTTATGACCCTTCATTGCGTACATTGAGTACAGGGGCTATGTTTAGTGCTTTTATTTTATTATTTTTTTCTTTCTTTCTTTTTGTTTTTGGTTTTCATCTTGGCACCTAGTATCATTTATAGAATTCTTTAGGTAATTACAACTGATGTTCTTTGATTTTTTTCCTGCATGAAAATGGATACAAAAACCAATGTAGAAATATTTTAGACAAGTACTTGCTTTTTGTTTCCTAAATTTTACGAAATCATCCCCACTCTTGCCCAGAGCATGACAGCCATCCATGCATGGACGTTATGACTTTCATGCACATAAAATTGAAAAAATTCCCACCAGAGGCTCAGAACCTGACTCCAAGCTGTCGCTGCTAAGCTCTGAAACGACGGTGGCCCATACTCCTGGCAACAATAGAGCCTTCTTCCCAAAACACTGCTCACATTTTTCTTTTCAACCACAAACTAGAACTGTGGCTCAAAATAGGAAAACACATTTTGAAAAATAAACTGAAGCCCTGAGTGGATTTCATTATACTATAGAATCTCCAGAATCTGATACAAAGACCCATTTCAGTACACAATAATGGGAAATATTTTGTACAGAAAGAAACCAGAGCAATTCTTCTACTCCCCTGTACAAGGGTTCCCCAACCATTTTGCAGAATACTATTGATTTTACTGTAATTTTTAAATTTTCATTTACTGACATCACAGAGAAGTTAATCAGGGAGTGATAAATGGGTTAATTGTATTATTTAGATTGGACTACCATCACAAAATACCAGACTTGGTAAATTAAATTACAGAGGTCGATTTTCTTACTGTTCTCTAGGATGGAAGCCCAAGATCAAGGTTCTACTGGTATCTGGCGAGAGCACGCAACACGGCTTGCTAAGGACGGCCGTCTCACCATGCCCTGCACGGCCTTTCCTTAACGTGCACAATGAGAGGAGGCTTCTGTGTCTCTTTCCATACTTATAAAAAAATCTGGGGCCTGTGAGATGGCTCAGCGGCGTAAGCGCCTGCCTGGCAAGTGCGAGGGCCCGAGTTGGACTCCCGGAACCCACACATGAAAAAGGGCCGGTGATATCGCTCAGCAGCACAGGCGCCTGCTGGCGCACGAGGTCCTGAGGTCGACCCCCGGTACCCACAAAAAAAAAAAAAAATCCATCTTACAGGATTAGGGTTCCATTCTTATGCCTTCATATAATCTTAATGAACTCCCCATAGGCCCCATTTCCAAATATAATCACAACAGCGGTTAGTATTGCAACATCTGAAGATAACAAGGACAAAATTCTGTCTTTTTTTTTTTTTTTGTGGGTACCGGGGGGTCGACCTCAGGACCTCGCGCGCCAGTAGGCGCCCGTGCCGCTGAGCGATATCACCGGCCCCTTTTTCGTATGTGGGTTCCGGGAGTCGAACTCGGGCCCTCGCTCTTGTCAGGCAGGCGCTTAAGCCGCTGAGCTATCTCACCGGCCCCAACAAAATTCTGTCTTTAAAGATCTTGGCTTAATTTCTTTTCAAAACAGAAATAGCATTAAAAGTGAATCTTTTACATTATAGTTGCTGTGTTTGAATTTCACATAGTAAATTTTAAATTCAAAGTTGGAGGGGGTGGGGAGGGACAGAGGCAGAGGGAGAGATTGTGATTTAGTATGGGGCCAAACAGCACTGCAAAATATTTTTTAAAATTCTTTAAATTTTTAATTTTTACAAAACACAACTACAATTCAGTCTTTAGCCAACAACTAATGAACAAGTCGTTTATGTCAAATAAATTCAGAATTTCCAGAGTCTATAATTAGTGTTTCAGCTATAAATTGATGCATCAACTACTAAAAAAATACCCATAAGCCATTTTTACCATTATAAAAACTGAAAACTACGGAGTGAGTGCTTCAGTATTTGATATTTTGATTTTTTGGATGCATAAGTTATAGCATTTTATAAATGTGTTTTGATTAACTAAAAGTTATATGTGATGAAAGTTTCCTTTAAATAAATTAGCCATGAAATTTTTAGTACTTCAGAATGTATTTAAATTAAAACTTTTTTATTTTCTCCATCAACATGCTGGAGAAGACACATCTCAGGGGTAGCATTCTCACTTCTAACAAAATTGTGCTCGTCTTTTTGCTATGACAACTTCCAGACAATTTAAATTCTTGAACATGATGTGGGATATATCTTAGGTGGTAACACTGATCACATGCGCAGGGAGGGTGAGTCAGAAGTCCTAGTAAAGGAGAAAATAAATTTTATTTATACCATATTTCCATAATTTTTTGCTCTACTTTCTTTGGTGAAATGACTTCTGTTGGGTTTAAGTATTCAGTTATTTTAAGTGACTTGGAATATTCAGGATAAAATGAAGTTTTTATCACTGTGAAATTCCAGAATGTAAACTGGAAAAAAAATCTGTTGAATAAATTGAACTGAAATGCAGGTGGCAATGGGGACCCTTCAGCTGGGAAAATTGTGTTGGTCAGCAGAACAGGGCTCAGTTTAGAGAGGATATAATTAGGGATAAATACATCCCTGTCTTAAGTAGGCACAGATGGGTGATTCTACTAGCAAACTCAGTATGGAGATTTTCATCCCTCCAAATAATACTACAAAATTTACATCATGTACACATCAGTTTTCTTAGCTGTTAACTTGATTTCTGACCTAAGAGGCATTGTTGCAGATATCAGTTTAGTGCTGCAGTTCCTGCACTTAGGACCTTCATACTCCCCTGCTTTGGAGACCAGTTCTTAGACAACTGAGTGAAAATTTACATTTTTGATCGTTCACCAAAAGTACTGAATAGAAGAAAGGAATGTTGGTGCCGGTGTCTCTTTAGTTATTTCGTTCATTCATGATCTTTTTCTTTCTTTCTTCTTCTATGATTCTATCCTAAAGTTTATTTTTATTTCACTAATTGTCAAATAACTTGTAATTGTACAAGTTGAAAAGGAAATATATTATAATGTACCAGATTTCATCATTTTGATATTGTCCACATTCAATTCAGTGTCTAAATTACAAATCTGTGACAAATCTATGAGCAAGAAGCAATTATCTCCCACTATGATGACCTAAAAAAAAGAAAAGGGCAAGACTTCAGGAGGAAGAAGATCAACTTCACCAGCATCTTCTGAATTCTATAATTCCCTTGTCCTATGCTCTGTGACTAACATAACTTTCATCTCCTTTTGAACAAATTCAAGACACTCTTTCATCCCATCATGCTGTTTTGAGTATAAATATCAGTGTAGTACTAGTAATTCTTCAGATTCTATTTTTATTTTGTATTTAATAACCATCTGTTCCAAAAATGTCTGATTTCTGTCAAGCCAAGAACTTCCTCAATTTTCTTATTGCTACTCTTCTAAAATATAGAACAGCGCTGGAAAAATAACAAACACACAATAAATCTTATTTGAATAGATTATTTATTATGTATTTTTTCCATAAGTAGTTTAGGAGATATTCTTATGCTATTTATAACTTTCTCAAATTTCCACAAATGTCTAAAATAACTGTTTTTCACAAAAGATAACTTTTTCTCTCTTTCCATGGTTCCTGGCATACTGCTCTGTCCTGTTGTAAGTTAATCCCTTCTTCATATACTCCATGAAACTATACACTAGTTTCACCCATGGAAATTGTTTGCCGAAAATAAGTGGTTCAAAATTTGAGTTTTAATCCAGTAACATTTTAGCTGTGTATATTTGTAGTCATAACCTCTGCAAACTTCAGTTTTATAATCAGATATATATGATATTTAACTTACAGATATAGTATGAGATTTAGAGACATCCAAATTCAAAGAAACTGGCCGTCTGTCAGAGAGTCAAAGCACGAAAAGGAGTTATTGCCATGCTTTTTAGTATCTAGAAATATTTAAATGCTTTTGGTAAGAATATTGAATAAATTGTCAATAATTACCTGTAGAACTCTCAGTATCTTTTTCGGCTATCTTTTTGTGACAGTTATGCTTACTTTTGCTGGTGGAAAGCAGCTAGGGAAAGACAGATCATTTTAATCTAACTCGGTTTGGTAGAGGGTGTTAGCCAATGTGGGAGCTTTGTCCTCTCTGGTCTTTAGGGCTGGGACATCAAGGTGTCAACTAAGCTAGCGGTATTTACTACAAATTTTTATTCCATGTTGAGTCTAGATTTTTAAATTTTGTTTCCCTCAGTTACTAACCTCCGTGCTCATCTTCCAGCCTCTAGACTCCCACTTCAAAGTTGAGAAATGGCTCACAGGGAAAATTAAGCTGATGTTGAGTATTGTATTAGTCACTTTTCTGATACTAGGACAAAATACCTGACACCTACCACTTAAAGGAGGAGAGGTTTAGTTGGGTTAAGAGTTTCAGAAATCTCATTCCATGCATGTCCAGCCAATTCCAAGGCAGAAATGGCAAAGTGGAGCAGTATGAGTAGAGGAAATCTACTCAACCCATGTCAGCCAGGAAGCAGAGACAAAGGAGGAGGAGCCAGTGACAAGAATACATTCTTCCATGTCACCCCTAATGACTTGCTCTTCTGACCAGGCCCCCCCCAATAAAACATCAGCTATGAATGCATGAGTTCATTAATTCACTAGTGAGTATGGCATCGCCTTGATAGAATCATCCCCAAGAGGCACACTTCTAAATTCCTGAAACTTGGGGGGACGTTTTAGATCTAAGTCATAACAAGTGTGTACACAAACTTGCTTTCTCTTCAAGACCTCAACTTCTCAAGTCCTGTCTGACTTGACTTACATTCTTTTAGAAAATTTTTGTAAAGAATTTTTCCCATAAGTCTTCTTGTTTTTTCTCAGTGGGAGAAAAAATTTTATTTCTCACAGAAAGAAATTTATAATGGGGATAATTTAGAAATGAAATTTTACTTATCATCTCAAATTTATTATGTTTTTAATGACTACTACATCACATTTAATTTGTAATTTGGTAAGTTTCACATAGCATAATCTAAGACTACCCACATGTTTTTCTGAATGATTGTCACTAATTATGATCCAGGAAATAATCTCCTCTATAGTGTTATTATCATTGAATGTCAATTTCCATTTGCTGTAAAATATTCCATGGTCTGCACAGGATTGTTAAGAAAATGAGATGGCACATGAAAAGTGAATCCAGGAAGGTTTGCAGTAACACTCACCAGGTCTCCTCTGAGTTTTGTCACAGAATAGGAACTAGCTCTAACTTTGAGATTGGGTTAAAAGGCATCTTGTGGACAGGCAACTTTCAGCGCAGAGCTACTTTGCCTGAACTACTTTGTTTACTTAATATGGCTGCCTGACTGTGAGTGCCTGGATGCCAGTCTCCATTAGCATGCACGTACATGTAAAATTAATCAACAGACCTAGCAACTTGCAGCATCGTCCCCTTAGAGCCTGGGGTTAAACATCTGTCTGGAGTGATGTTTCCTGAAAAGCTTTACGTAATAGCAAGAGGAGCTCAGAGTGGGTACTTAGTGGGAAAAAAGAGCAAGACAGTCACTTGAGGGGAAGTGCTGGATTTCAGTGAGCTGACAGCCTCAGCAGCCTATCCGGAGGTCACAACCTTAAACTCGAAAAGCTTTTAAGGCTTCTTGCATCTGTGTTGCCTGACTGCCTTTTGCATTAAGCACTCATGACCAGGATGCTCTCAGCATATATCTTTTTCAAAGTTTCCTTAATGTGGATGAAATTCTCTCGTTCTTTCAGAAATACCCATCCCATTGATCACAATTCTAATTTTGTTACATTGGGCTGAACTATTTGAGTTTTTCACATTTTACTACTGTTCATCTGAACCAGCAGAATTTAGATATATTTTGAGGCTGGTTAAAACATGAGCAAGACACCACCCCCCATTTGACAATGTTTGTGATGTGTTAACAGGCAGCAAGGAAATATTGAAAGAACATGAGCATTTGGTTCACTTCCGGGCTGTACTATTTATTCACTAGCTGTGTGGCTGAATCTGTCTCTTTGTCACTGTACCCTACCATAATCTCTCTAGAGATCTCACCCTCAGTTTGTGGTTGGGGTTATGTGGATTGTGTTCTGTCTGGAAGTTGCTGTATAGCAGCCTCAAGAAACCAGTCTTATGTAGTTTTTTTTTTTTTTTTTTTAAACATAACGGATATTACTAGAGAAATCGAGTTAACTGAATTTATAAATAATTAATAGTGGGGAAAATAAACTTTTTAACAGTGCCTAAATAACTTCTTCCATGTAGCTATTCAGTGCTGCTCAGAAATTGCAACAAAATGATAATAAGGCCATCCTAAGGCAGTTTATTTAGAGTAGCAAAGATTTAGAGACATGCAAGGGAGAAGTTCCCTGGAGTGAACAGCTGTATCACCAAGTATCAGTCATTTGTAAGTGAGTAATAGTCCGTGTTACTGAGTTGAGCAGCAAGGTCTGTGTTCAATGCCATCTATGCACTGAATGCTTAAAGATGTTCTGTTAGCGAAATAATAAAAGAAGAGTGATCATGCTTTTATACAAGTTTTCTTAAGTTAGTCTGTTATTAAATAATGGGCACTTTTTCACATTTAAAATGAAGTCATATTATATATGATATCAACAGAGTCTTCTTCTAGGAAATGAATGAGCATGGAGTCATGAACTTTAAATATTAACTGTATTATGTTCCTGTCACCTATCACCTTGGGCACATTAATGAAACCCTCAGAATACTTGTTGTGTTATATTTAAAATAAGAATTACAAAAGAAATTAACTTCTCAAAAGAACTTCTTTCTCAAAGAGTGGATGAGAGAGAGTGCATTGTTCTGACTAACTGCTAGCTTAGAAGTAGAGTAGCTTATTGGAATTAGAGGAGGCAGAGTCAGGCATGGTTGTGGATCTCCAGATTAAAAGTAGATCCTGTAGACTTGTACCTATAAGAGCCAGACTAGTACCCACCCAATTGTATCCAAGTGCTAATCCCCAGGACCTGTGAATTTGTGTCTGCCCATGGTACTTTGCAGATGTGATTAAATTAAAACCTTCTTATAGGGAGGATTCCTTAGATTATCCAAGTGGGCACAATATAATGAACAGAGGCAGAAAATGTGGTGTTGTGATATAATAAAAACTTGATGCACCTTTACTGACTTAACAGATGGGAAAAAGAGACCGTAAACTAAGGAGTAGCAGTAGCTTCTATGAACTTGAAAATGTAATGTATTTACTGAAAATAATGCAATACAGCCACCATTTTGATTTTAGTCCATGAAACCATGTCACACTTGTAACCTACTAAACTATAAGTTAATAAGTTTGGATTATTTTAAGCCATTGAATTTGCGGCTGTTTATTAGAGCAATAATAGAAAACTAATCCACTAGCTAACATGGTTACCAGCATGCAAAATGATTTTTATAATCGAAGGAAGGTTTTAATTTGTTGTATAAATGAATGAATGAATGAATGAACAGTGAATGAATGAATTACTACAACCATCCCTATGAAGATTTCCAAAGAAAATACCTAAATGGTCCTGGCCTGTCACCAATGACTGTGTCATTCTTTACACATCCTTTAAATCAAAACTATATCCTTTTTGGGAAATGTATGTCACCACTAATAGCTCATTTCTCACCCATCAACATCTAAGCACATTTTCTGTAGCAGAGATGTTATAATTCAAATACTGGATTGCACAAATAGCTTCCTGTGTGGAAGATGTATCAAAGTATGGTTTTTTTTCACCTTTGCTTCTATCTTGCAATACCCATCACAGAGCCATGCCCAAGTAGAAATACAACAGACAGTAGGTGAAGGAATGAATGGAATGAAAGATAGAAACCAGAAAATGACTGTGAGTTCCATTTGTCACTTCTGAATCAAATCCCTTTGGAAATTGAAACATATTTTAGTACTGCAAAGGGTGAGGGAATGTTGGAGAATGCCAAACTCCCCATTTCTCTATTCCTGCCTTTCCAAGTCCTTTATCTCATAAAGATATTTTCTCCTTGGTTGAAAATGCTTGTATTAGAGTATACTAATACTATATGAAATGATGCCTAAAACTCTATCGCTTTATGTACCAAACTTATTTTCTGGCTTATGTTATAATCATTTGAAGCTTTTCTTTGGGCTTCAGGTCCTGTTAGTGATGTTGTTGGTAGTGATAGGAATGAAGCTACACCCAGAAATCCACATTCTCCTCATTGGTCATGGCAGAAACAAGATCTCTCTTCACTTCTTTTTTTTTTTTTTTTTGTGGGTACCGGGGGGTCGACCTCAGGACCTCGCGCGCCAACAGGCGCCCGTGCCGCTGAGCGATATCACCGGCCCCTTTTCCGTATGTGGGATCCGGGAGTCGAACTCGGGCCCTCGCGCTTGCAAGGCAGGCGCTTACGCCACTGAGCCATCTCACCGGCCCTCTCTTCACTTCTTTATCCTCCGTGTCTACCCTGCTCATGTATGTAGAGGCACCAGTCAGGGGATAAAGTGTAAGTGTAGAGAAGATATACAGGCTCTTAACTAAATTAGACCAGTGAAAGTCACCAACATTTCGTATTTCAATGTAGGGCACTAATGCCATACCTTGCCAAAATGGACAGGGTTTGAAAATGTAGTTTACCTTTCTCCAAACAAGAAAAACCAGACCATGCAAACATGTTGACAGTTTCTTAATTTTCCCCCAAAGCCACCTTAGTCTTATGCCCAAATGTAGCACACCATAAGTCCATCCCCAAGGGAGAAAACCTAAGGTCCAGTCTAGTCACTATATCTATTCAAAATCCAGGACCTCCTAGACTTGAATGGCCCTCTTGATTTGGTCTGAAATGAGTTCCCTGTGGTCCGGCTAATCATAAACTAAACAAGCAAAATTCCCCCACCATAAACACAATCGGCAATAGTGGGATAAGAAAAGAGCAAAAGCCATACTGACATGCATTAATAAGAAAAGAATGGGTCACTCAGAAATTTTTCTCCTGTAGCAATTCTGAATTCCCACTGGAAAGATATGTGAAAGCCTTGGAACTGAGGAGAGGAGAAATTATTTTTCTGGTCCTGACTCTACCCTCCACATGTTGTATCTTATTTGTCACGCCTCATAGCAATATCTGAGGTAAGAGGATGTTGTCAGAAAATCTATCACATCAAGCTAGCTTCTTATACATAGAAGTTTGGAGAAGCAAAGCTTACTACAAATCTCAAACATCAAATAATTTTGTATATTAGTATGCCTGGATGTTAGTAATCATACATAAATTGTTAAATAGACTCTCAACAACGCATTTTCCTTTTCTCTTCTTGTTCCTAACTTTTAATTTTAGCTATGTTGAAGCTGTGAAGATTCAGTGGAAAAGAAACACAAGTGGCTAGGAAAGGAAATACAAGTGATAATCTTTGTTGCAAAGCTGCATTTTCTGTCATCTATTGATATATAATTGCTGTATAATTAAATTTATCAAATTCATCTATACAAATTGATATTTACAACACACACACATCATTCTATAATCTCTGTCCTATTTATAGCATATAACATTTCTGGCACATTGAAAAATTTCATCATGCATCTTTACAAACAACTTCTGCTTTACCCTTGTCCCAGGCAACTGCTGGTCAGCTTTCTGACACTAGTGTTCACGTCTCTTTTTCTAGAATTTCTTTAAAAGGAATTAAGGAATTGCACTTTTTTTTTTTGAGACAAGATCTCGCTATATGGTTTGGGCTGCCCTAAACTCACTATTTTGATCACGCTGGCCTCAAACTTGTGGCAATCAACTTGCCTCATCCTCCCAAGTGCTGAGATTACAGGTGTGAATCGCCACACCTGGTTTGCATTCTTTTGTATCTAGCTTCTTTTACTAAGCCTAGTGAGTTGGAGAGGTATCTTGTGTGTATCAGTAGTTCCCATTTTATCCTGAATAGTATCTTGTAATGTGGATATAGCATATTTGTTTCTTCACTACCATGTTGATGGACATTTGGGTGGTTTCCAGTTTTTGGCTCTCTTGACTATGACCCATGACCGCTTGGTTACAAGATTTTGTGGGAATATCCTTTATTTCTTTTTGATAAATATGGGAGCAATAAATATGGTAAGTGTATGTTTGACTTTACAAGAAACTGCCAACATAATTGTATGATTTTACATTCCCACCAGCAATTTATGAGTTTCAGTTATTCTCTCCAACATGTGATATCATCATTCTTTTTTATTTTAACTATTCTAGAAAATATGTAGAAATTTTTTTGATGTTTATTTCCTTTCTGTGATGATTGCACTATGTCTTTTTATGTGCATATATATCTCTTTTTATAAAGTGTCTTTTCAAATATTTTGTTTATCTGCTTTGTCTTGTTGAATTATAGAGTTCCACATATATAGTTCGGGGGAAGAAAGGTCATTTGTCAAATATTTATGTTGCAAATGTTTTCTCTCAGTCAGGGACTTGCCTTTGAGTTCTCATAATGGAGTCCCGTGTTGAGCAGAAGTTTGTGATTTAGATAATTCAATGTATCAGTAAAGTGTTTCAGGGATTTTGCTCCTTGTGTTTTACCAAAGATATCATTGCTCTCCTCAAAGGCTTCAAAGATTTTTCTCTCATGATTTCACACAGAAACGCAATTGTTTTAGCTCTTACGTTTCAATCAATGGTCTGCTTTGGATCAGTTTGTCCATGTGTGCGTGCGTGCATGCGTGGGGGGGGGTGAAGGCACAGGGTTGACATTCATTATTCTGAAAATTTTACATTTCACTAAAAAGTTTTAAGTAAACTTGTCAAAAATTTTTACCAAAAAGAAAAAAAAAATGGTATGAAATTTTGATCAAGATTGTCTTAAAATGCTATTACAGTTCTGGAATGAACAAGATTTCTCCTCGTCATGTTATCTGTTTCATTTTAGTTGCTGAGTTTTGAAAAAAAAAAAAAAGTATGTTTTTCAAGAGGGACACTGTTATGTGCTTTTTGACCTGTAATTTCGACCTGGAAGATACTTTCTTACACTGTGTTTCTGGAACAGTTTGTGCAGAATTGATATTATTTCCTCTTTAAATATTGACTAGAATTTACAGTGAAGCCAGCTTGACCTGAGGTTTTTATTGTGAAGAAGTTTTGGTAGTTATGTGACTTTTCTGTTTATTTTTGCCTGATTTCTGAGAGCTTGATTATTCAAGCAAGTTTTCTACTCCATCTACACTGTCAAACTAATTGAAAAAAAATTCCCAATATTTCCTGATTGTCACTTAATGGGTATAGCAACTGTAGAGATGCCCCTATTCCTTTCTTGATATTAGTAACTTATATTTTCCTTGTTTATTTATCAATTGATAGATTTTTCCAAATTACTAGATTTTGTTTCACTGACTTTCTCCATTTTTTCTCTGTGTTCCTTAGTTTCTACTTTTTAATTTTTGGACATCTTATTTTGAATAACATTTGTTTATTTCTAATTTCTTAAAGAAGAAAATTTGATAATCAATTTGAATTCTTTCTTCTTTCTAAATATAATAATTTAGCCATATAAATATGACCCTATGTATTGATTTAGCAATAGCCCTTATATTTAAGTGGTTTCTTCAAAAACATTTTGAAATTTTCATTATGATTTATTATTTGACTCACGGGCTACTCTGAAATATGTTACTTAACTTACAAATATATGAGGATTTCTCAGGTACTAATGGTCATTGATTTCCTACTTAATTCCATTGTAGTCACCGAGCAAACTTTTAATGACTTAGTTCCTTTTACTTTTAATGAGATTTACTTTTTGGCCAGAATATGGCTTATTTTGATGAGGTTTCATTGAGCACTTAAAATTTGTTCCTCTTTGCTTGAAAGTCCATTATTTGGTAAAATGTTCTATGGATATCATTAAATCAATTTGACTGGTAATTATTTTATTTTCTAAGCCCTTTATTATTTTTCATTATTTAAACTCTACCTTTCCTATCTACTGGTAAGACATATTTGAATTTCTAGTTATAATACTGATTTGAAAAAGTTTCATTACACTTCTACATTTTTATTAGTTTATGTGTAGTGTATTTTAAAGCATGTTTAGATTTTTATATTATCTTGAGGAATTGATTGATTTATATATGTAAATATGCACCTTTACTCCTAGTCCTGAACTTTGTTTTGTATTCTTTATGGTATTAATCTAATCAATAGCTGCTTTTTGTGTAATGTTTTTATAGTATATTTCCTTATATTAATTTTAATCTTTTTGTATGTTTAAAACTAAGACATGTTCTTACAGACAGTACACAGCTGAGTTTAGCTTTAATATCTTTCAAAATTATTTTCTGCCTTGTTTAGGTTATATTTCCAATTTTATCTTTATCTCTAGATTTTTCTTTCCACATTTGTTTTTCCAATTTTTTAAATTTTAGTTTATTAGAATATGTGTGTAGTGCACAATATTTACATTCCTTCTGGGGATTTGGTACATGAACATAACATAATTCTTTGTTTCATCCCTTTTCCATTCCCTCCCTCCCCCCCTCCCCTTCCCTTGATCCCCCCCCACATTTTTTTGTTACATGCCTGCAGTACATCATATTTACATTCCTTGAGTGGAGTCAATACATTTGTGTAATCCCTATTCCTTTATCTCATCCCTTATCCCTTCCCTCTCTCTTCCCTTCCTCCATCTTTTGATTCTTCCCTTTAGAGAATGATCTATTTCCCTATTTCTTATTACCTATTTATTTATTTTGCTCTTTAATTTTACTCTGTGTTTCTCATATAAGAAAAAAATGTCGGGGCTGGTGAGATGGCTGAGCGGCGTAAGCGCCTGCCTGGCAAGTGTGAGGGCCCGAGTTCGACTCCCGGAACCCACATACGAGAAAAGGGTCAGTGATATGGCTCAGCGGCACGGGCGCCTGGTAGCATGCAAGGTCCTGAGGTTAACCCCCGGTACCCACAAAAAAAAGAAAAAAATGTCATATTTAAGTTTATGTGTCTGATTTATTTCACTTGGTATTATGGTCTCAAGGTGTATCTATTTTCCTACGAATGACTCAGGTTTATTTTTATGGCAGTGTAGTACTCCATGGTGTGTAAGTACCACATTTTCTTTAATCATTCATTTGCTGATGAACATACAGGCCACTTCCAAGATTTACCTAGTATGAATTGTGCTGCTATAAACATAATTATGTATGTTTTCCTGTAATATGATATCTTTAACTCTTTCAGAAAGATACTTAGATGGGGAATAGCTAGGTCCAATAGAATTTTTAGTTTTAGTTTTTTGAAGAATCTCCATACTGATTTCCACAGTGGTTGTACCAGTTTACATTCCTACCAAGAGTGTAAGCGGGTTCCTTTTGCCCTGTAGCTTCTCCAGAATTTGTTATCATTTGATTGCTTGACAATATCCATACATCTTTTTTATTTTTATTTTTTAATGTATGCCCTGCTGTTTACGATTTTGATCTTTAAATTATTATAGCATGGGTTATCCCAGTACTATCCACATTTTGGGAGACTCTGACAACTGCATGCTTCCATTTCATATCTCTCCAATGATGTTGTGATTTTACAGCAGTTTACTTTTATATGTATCACACATAAACCACACAATATATTGACATTATCTTAAACATTTGCCGTTAAAATAAATTAAACAATATAGTCTTTTATAGTTTTCTATATACTTTACAGTATTTTCCATCTCTAGAATTTCTTCCTTAGTTTGTATGCATGAACATTTGCATATAGTAATATGTTCCATCTGCTTAAAGGTCTTTTTCTTAAACATTCTTTAAAATGTAATTTGAGAGAAATGGCTGTCCTCATGTTTTCTTTTTCTTTACTAAAACTTTTTTTTAAAATGTTGTGTTCATTTTTTTCACTTACAGAATTATAAGTGGGCATTTGCTCCCTTCAATATTTTAAAGATGTTGATCCATGGTTTTTCAGGTTGTGAGTCATATTTTCTATGCTGCTTTTCAGATGTGATAACTTATTGTTGAAAGCTGGACATTTATTTTTCATTTGTGAGTTTTGGATTTTGATGTATTATTTTAGAATATTGGAGTTTGTCCTGAGATGCAGTCAAATTACTGAGAATCAGTTAAATTACTTAGAATAATCTTTAAAAGGCTTAGATTTTGTGTGTAGCATCCAGAAAATACTCCTCACCTCAAAGGTCAGTTTTATCCCACCAATGAGATATAGCCTTCTAAAGTTTCTGTATGATCCACTTCGCATTATGAGTTATTTTCTTTCTGATTGGTGTTAATGAAAATTATTGCCAGCCTCATTGTAGGCTTCAATGTGACTTGAGCTACTCCCCACTTATTTTCCAGGCCTTATGAAGTTTTCTCTCTCTCCAGCTCAGGTAGATACTGAGATGGAGACCATATTTTGCCTTGAAAATCTCTGCAACTCTTTTCCTACACAATGCCTTTCTCTTCATTTGTCTGTCCTGCAACTTCTAGTAACCTCGGTCTCTGCTAACTTTAAAATTACCTACTCAACACAGTGAGATGTTGAAGCTACTGTTCTTTCTACTTTTTTATTTTTCTTGGCATCTACACCAGGTAGTATTTGAAACAATAACAAGAACATTGTTTGTTTATTTTTTTCAGAGACCCTGGTCTTTTCTATCTATTGTCCCATTTACATTTATGAATGTATGTATATGAAACATGGTTTCACACAATTTGTTCATTTTTCTAATTGTTTTTAACAAGAATAAATTGAGATGTTATTACTTCATTACTGCTGAAAGGGATGTTTCTGATATAGCTTTGTTTCAGTGTGATTTTTTTATTCAAGTCTTCATGTAGACTTGGGATCAGAAGAAATTTGTGTTCTCACTATGACTCTGAATTTCCATAAGCACTCTATTTTCTTTTATTTCTGCTTGCAACTTGAGCAGTTCTCTCCTTGCTATCTTTCTTGCGATAATTTCACAAAAGTGTGTGATAATAGCCAACAGACACTAATACTTTTATGCTTCTCAATTGCTTCCTCGCAGCTGCTAGTTCATTAGACATGTGATCTTTCCACAGGAAATTGCAGGCAAGAGTTTTACCCAATGCTTTGCTATTTTGTAATATGGGTCATCATCTCTTCAGGCTCTAATAAAAATTTTATTATTTCTTGTTTCTTGTATGCTAAGCTTTTGTCGCATCTTCTATATATATATATTTTTTTTTTTCTTACAAAGGCTATCTGGTGGGTTTATCTGGGCATTGATAGCCAGCTGACAGTGAGAAACAGGAATGAGGGAGAAGTGAAAGCACCCTGAAAACGGCACATGAATTCTCTGCCCATCCTACTAGGGAAAATTTGCTCCTTTTCACGTTTGCGTGCAAATGGTGATGGGAAATTTCATTTAGATGCATAGTCAGAAAATAAAGGCCAGGCTTAAGGTACTATGATCCCATCTTCATACAACGCTGGATTGCTTTTATTGACAGAGATACCTGTAAGAACATCCTGATTTATCCATGACCAAACTCTCCAGTGCGTGGAGTGGGTTCGTAGCTATGCCAATTGACTAGCCAAATCCTCGAGGAGAAACTGCTGAACTAAAACAAGCTGAAGGTTTTAGATCAGTCTGAATTCATCACAGTTTCTAAATATTTCACGGGTATTGGATTCAATGTTTTAACACAAGCAGGTGAAAATAGTAACAATTATTTTCTCGTAATTATTCAGCAAATCCTGTCTCATACTAAATTTAGTTGAAATGTCAGCATTTTAAAAATAATATTGATGAAGTACTCCACATAATGAGAGAGTGAAATAGTGGACTGAATTATGTCATGAGTAACCAGTCCCTATACCCACTATGTCATTCAGGAAAGCCTAGAAACTTTGAGGCACTGAGAAATACATCAATAGTGGGAGAAACAGTACATTTGAATCATGAATGATGGCTGCATTTGCTAACTGGGGAGCTGGTAAGAAATGCTACAGTTGAGTAAATCTATTATTTTTAGGGGACTGGCTAATCTTGGGATGGCTGCATCTAATAGCAGGGACAAGAAGAGGCAAATCGACTACTTGGGAAGTCAGAATGGTCTCTGTTGGGATACTTAGCAATATAATTGATCTTTGGGCTCCTAGATCCCAGAGACATGAAAGTCCAACATATATGATTATTACAACTGAAGAAAACTATGCTTTATTTGACTACTCTCTACTTTTAAACACTGTGACTGTGAAGTGCAACCTCTCCCTCAAATGTCAAACATGAATGATTTCACAGAACTAAAACCACTTGAACGAAATAAAGCATGAGGACATTTGAGGATTATGCGAAGAATAAATATTATGAGTATACTCTACTAAGTTTTCTCTTGGCCCTCCCCAATGGCCCTTGCAGCTATTCATATGCCTAATTTTACATGGAGAAAATACAATCACTGACATCATTTTTTAAAATAAAATTAGACATTAGGTATGATCTAACACTAATAGGTAGACACCCAGCACTTCATTGTAGTTTACTCGTGAGAAATGTAATCATTTAGTGACTACTTTAACAAACCTATAGTGCATATCTGATGTGTGGTTTTTGCCTATGATAAGGGTGATGAAGAAAAATTAAAATAAAATCCCCTCACTGTTGAATTTACATTCTTTTATACAAAAACAAATTTCAAATGCAGCTGTAAGGTATTATGTCAAATATTAAGAAATAGTAGGTTAAATAAATAAGTACAGGACATTAACATGGTAACACGGAGTTGGGGAGGGGATACCCAATTATAATAAGGGTAATTAGGGTAAAAATCAAGTAAAACCAGAGAGATGTGTGGGAGCTTTTTCTATGGCTGTCTTCAGGAAGAGAATTATGAGCAGAGAGATGAGGCAATGCAAAGAACAGAGGTGCCACCCTCCTGGTGTGCCCTGAGGAGATGAGCATGGCTATGTCTGCATCAATATTGAGAGGGGAGATGTTGAATAGTTAGATGTATGAATCTGGAAATGAAAAAAAGAATGCCAGATGGCAGAATATGCCAACTTGATTATCATCAGCATAGGGCTTTTATTCTAAGGCATGAAAATGTATGAAATTATGAAGGGCATAGGTCTAACTAGCACAGAGAAAGAAAATATTCTTACACCCAAGTTATCTAAAATTAAGGGCTTTCACATTTTCTAAGACGCTAAGAACTTTGAATAAATCTGACTTGTGTCAGAGCAAGTGGTATCAAAATATGCTCTGTAGCTTTTTCCCCCAGTTCCAGAGTATATAATTGGAAGACATATAAGCAACTGGCAAAAAATCTCTGTTTCAAATTGACATATAGAATAACTAGTATGTAAGGACTAAGTTGAAGTCTCCATAGTAATCCCTGTCCCCAAACCAATTAAACAAAAGCAAAGTTGTATGTTATGGGACAGATATGTCACATATTTTATGCTCAAAACTTGAAATCTGCCATTGGAACTTCAATAAAATTTTATTTAATGCTCTAATTTGGCCATTGCAAAAGACTTTATAAAATAGCAGTGTATTATCATAAGCTTAACCAGGTACATAGTAACTAAAACTCCAGCCATGATCTTAGATGTTGGTACAATAAATACAAAGTCCCTATTACCTGGTTTTCTTATTTTAATAGGAACGTTACGTTTCATTAAATAAAAATCCTGATAAGTATTTTGCTTGTTTTTCCTCCCTGAAGACATGGTCTCTGCTATGTCTCTAAAATCAATTTTTGTAATTTGCACCACTTTGGCCCACAGAGATCTTGCTTATCAAACCGAGTATCATTATGTCATTCTGGTTTACCATACTGATGACCTCATGATTACAGGAAGTGTAATGGAAACAAAAAGCAACCACAATAAATGCTTTTGTAAGACATTTGCATTATTCTAAATGGGAGGTAAAACCCTTGCATCCAAGAATGCCTGATACAGATAGCTGTGGGTTTTTCTTCATTCTGTTTTGTGTTGTTTGTGAGTCTGGATTGTGGGGATCAAACTCAGGGCTTTGCACGTAGGAGGCAAGAGAGCCACCACTGAGACATACACCCAGCTTCCAGACATACTTTTACAGGTAACAATTAGCTAAATTGATTAGTAGACAGATTAGCTACTCCTTATTTAGATATTAAATATGGATATTGATGTAAATGATATATTTTTTTTGCAGTAAACTACTAATAGGGCATAATATCTGATTTCAAGGACTCAGAGGTCAGTTCTAGAAAAATATTCATATCAGGATAATATTACAGATATATTTCTTATATTAAGTAATAAATTCAGTAGTGTTGACAGGCACAATCAATGAAGAACAATATCTAGCATTGACATAGAAGTTTTGAAACTTTAAAGACAAAGGCATTCTCTTATAAGCTGTGAAAAAAAAGTGATGAATTGTGCAGATGAATAATTTTGAATCTTAATATCAAGTCCATGTTGAAAGAAAAATGAGGGAAAAGCTAAATAATGATTGAATTTGCATCAGTGTAACTGTGCCAAAATGGTTTTTTACTTTTACAGGTAGAAACTGATTGTATTTCAAACTTACAGGCTAAAATAATTTGTCAACTGGTAATCTATATTGCAAAGTTTAAAACAAGAGAAAATTTAGAAGTTCAAGTAATATAAGTTTAAAGAAAACAATGAGCTTTAATTGTCACATGGACTTGATTTTGTTAAGCAAAATATGTTAATAAAAATAACACAATGTGCGTGGTGTGCTCTCCTGTAATCCCAGCACTCAGGAGGCTGAAACAGGAGGATTGCCATGAGTTTGAGTGTAGCCTGGGCTACATAGTGAGTTCAAGGGTAGCCTAGACTACATAGCAAGACCCTGTCTCAAAAAACCAAAACAAAAATACAAAACAAAACAAAAAATAACACAATATAGTGTCACAACACATAAATATTTTTCTTAAAAACATTTTTAACCAAGATATAATATCAAAAATTATACAGGGGTTAGGAAGTAATGTTAAACTACTTCCTTAGTATCAATTAAGAGATTAAGCCGGAATAAAACAAATATATAGATAAAACCTAAAACTACTGAAGGCTACTTAACAACTATTACAATATTTAGGAATTAGATTACACACTATATTTTAAAAACTAGCCAAAAGAAAGTTTTGAGGAAGAAAAATAAGAAGAAAAACCGTTTAATGCTTATGTGTGTTCTATCAGCTACTGGACCAAAGTAATTATGCTAATTTGAAGAAACTGAAGAGTTTAACCTTATTAAAAACCAAACAAATATATACAAAACAAATAGTAAAAATGGGTGCAGGTGTATGCTTTGAAAAAACTTAGAAAAGTGTTTCCTGGGCTTTAGCCTTCCTGAGCAAGCTGCACAGGCTCATGGCCCTAACATTCAAATTCTTAAAATCTGGGGTTTCACGGCTTCCTTGCCAAGTTTGTGTGAGGATGTTACAATGGCTTGAAAGATCTAAATTTTCAGCATCTGGCTTCTACTCTCTTCCCGATCAAGCTGCCTATCACTCTGACGCTCTGTGTTGGACCAGAGAATGAATATCAACTTTCCTCTGTATCATATTGTTTTACTTTTACCTAGGAAAAGCTTAGGTAGTTCCTTGACCTTCTACTGTTTTTCCAAGCTAATACTTTCTAGACCATCAAGATCCTCTACACTTGGGCAATTTCATAACATCACTTCTGTAAGCACATTTTTCAAAATGAGTAAAATGTAATGTGACATTTTCTTTCCACTGATGGGGAAGTGTTTCTTTCAGATCTGTAGCTCTAAGGTTTATCAACAGCCACTCTTATCTTCCTGTTTTTGGAACAGAACCTCAAAAGCTTTGCTTGGTAACTATCTTAGGCTAATGGTGGATAAGTTATCAATAGGAAAGTGAACCTAATAAAGTAATGGGAGCTCAGTATATAGTCTGGCTGCATAATGATAAACATCAGGAAACCATTCATGCATCACATAAGAGATACACATTTCACAGGTACAATTATACTACATATAAATTTTGATCATTTGGTAACATACATTTATTATACTGTGACATAATATAAAAGCTCAGGTTATTTCTAAAGATCTATAAAACAAAAATATACAACTGCAAAATAAGTCATTATTCTAATTTGTGAATAATCACCAGTTATTCTTCTGCAAAAAAAATATATGAATCAGAACAAATCCTGTCACTCTTTCTATTTAATATAGCATTAGAAATTCATGCAATATCTCTTAGAGCCAAAAGGTGTAAAAGATACAATGGAAAACAAAGGAATGAAAATAGTACTTTCTAAAGATGACGGCTACATGAGAGCATGGCAGACCACTAGAAAAATTAGTAGAAAAAGTTAAGATTACCCAAATTCAGTGTGGAGGTAATGATAATGTAGAAGAATGATGGAAATAATAGCAAAAACATTTGCATTCTTCTACAACAGAAATAGAGTTACCGAGACTTAGGTATTAATTTAACTGGAAAAAAGGAATGTATTTTTTTTTAAATCTTTAATTTGTTATCAGAGAAAAATAGAAAAAATAAATAATTGACTAGACCTATTTTGCTTTATTCTTTAAGAGAGTAAATGATAGGTAAGGCCCTTATAGAGTGTTTTATAGAATATGACAAGTTGTTAATAAAGTTAAAATTTTAAAAATTTGTTGATTTAATCAATGATTAGCATATTTTAAAATTAATGGTGACATTTATTATGTAAGCTTTATAATACATTTAAAGTTTTTAACCATCAAATTTTAGGAGTAATATGAAAAACCATTAAAAAGTGACCAGAAAAAACAAAATTTAAACTGACTACAAGAATCTCAACTGTGGGCTGGGGATATAGCTCAGTGGCACAGCTCCTACCTAGTAAGAGTGAGGTCGTGAGTTCCATTCCCCATACAAAAAAGAAAAAAAGAATCTCAACTGTGATTAAAAAAAAAATACAGGACTGGATGTGTAGGACAATGGTAAAGTAGTGCTTGCTTAGTTTGTAAAAATCCCTGTGTACAATCTTCAGCTAAACAAAAGAAAGGAATACAGAAAATAATATACATTCTCATGGGTTGTGTTTGAAGACTAATTATTTACCCATTCTACATTTCACATGATGCAATAAACTATAAGGGATTACACTTAAATATAATCTATTTGTGAAATTAAGGAAAGAGCGGCCTGAATGTAATAGTTGTTCTAAACCCAAAGAAGACAGATTAGTGATGAATGGAACAAAAATATCAACATTATGATGGATAGATGTACATATATTGTGCATAAATTTTAAACAGTGAAATTGTGCAAGGGATACTTTCAGAAGCCAGGAATAGCAAGCCTTGCCTACAATGACTGAAATAACAACATTTAATTATCTGAAATGCAAGGCAGTCTGGAGATTGGCAATCCAGAATTGGCACAACTCAATAATGATGCCAAGAATATTTTCGAACTCCATTGTCTGCAGGTGGTTGCTTTTTTGATCATAGACCTTTCAAAATACTGTTTCCAGATGGCTGTGACAAATCCAGACTTCATGCCACCATTCAAAAACAATAATCAAGGATGATGTTGATGAAAATGTGTTTTTTCCTTTAATGTTGTTATTGTTCTTTGTGTTTTTACCAGGAATAGAAAATAACAATTCCCTGAAATTTCTTCAAGAAACTCAGTCCTAGACTTAATGACAAGAAATGGGTGATATGACCACTTCCAGGTGTCAAAATCTCACAGAAGCATGACATCTACCAACCCAGTTAGTCATTATCAATCCTTGAGGTGGAAAATAAAACGTGTCTAAACAGGAGCATGTGTTAACAAGGAAAAAAGAGCCAGATGACTGCTACCTAGCAGCTAGAAAGTGTGCAGTTTAAACCACTAATATTAATTCAGTACATAGTGGATATCAGGTGATAATAAACAAATCAATGGGTAAATATAAGCAAAATCTACATGGCTAAAACACACCACTTAAAGTGGAGGTAAATTAAATTTATGTGTCCAAAATGTTCATTTATTCATTCACGTAGCAATTAAGTTTGTCATACATTAGTAATCACCTTAGTCTGTTTTCTGTTACTATAGTAAAATACATAAGCACAAATAAAGGGTATAGTATGTGACTTATGGTTTCTGAAATGAAGTAGTTGGAGGAGACATGGTAACATCTGCTTGGTATTTGGTAAGGGCCTTCTTGCTTCATCTTAACATGGTAGAAGGCGTTGTATGGCGAGACAGCCCAAGATTGCTAGCTCAGATCTCTTACTCTTCTTATAAAACCACTAACACCGCCCTGGGAAGCACTGCACCTCATCTAATCCACCCCCTTTGCAAATACCCCACCTCCAAATATCATTAGTATTGGTTTAGAGATTAAATTTCAAACATCCAAAATTTTAGGGCACACTCTCAAATCATTGCAAGGATTACACTACATTCTAGGTATAGATTAGCGATTGAAATGATTTCTATTCTAGTATCTGAAATTTTATGATTCTTTCAGAGAAAACTGAATAAAATCTGGGACCTTTATACTATTTCTGTACCACTGTTATGTAATAGTTAAAATAAATAGTGACATATTCGTCAGAGATAAATCTTGCAATTTAGTAATATCTGTAAAACTATAGAGTACATTTTTATGAATACTTCTGCTTTTTAAAGTTTTCTTGAAATGTGTATGATAATTTAATGAAAAACTGAAAGCAACTAAATATCTGACAGCAAGTGAACAGCTAATCAAACTGTGCGTTCCCCATGCATTGAAATGCAATGTTGCGATTTAAAAATTTAAGGCTTTTGGACAATAAACTCATATAAATGTGCATGAAATAATATGTGAAAAAGCAAGTAAAAAGAATATATTGAAACCCGTTATAATCTTTCTTACCTCTTATAGATCTGAGCTTATTCAGTACTACTTAAGAATATAACCACTTTCTTCCTATCATCGATACCTTATTTTCTGAGAAATCTCTTCTCATTTCATTGTTTTTTCCCCTGTTAAGAATTAGAATTTTAGGGCTGGTGATACAGCTCAGCGGCATAAGTGCCTGCCTGGCAAGCATGAGGTCCTGAGTTCAACTACCTGTACCTATATATATATATATATATATATATATATATATATATATATCAAGAATTAGAATTTTGGAGTTAATTCCTATGTGACTTATTATTGTACTTTGTCAAATTAGTTGTGTATGCTTCTGTCTCTCTAGTTTATTAGCAATTTGTATGGGAAGAAACTACGTGCCATTTATCTCTCTATTCCTAGCACCTGAGACACAATACATTATTCTTGAGTCCTCAAATATCTATAAATATGTATATTACAAGGAAAATATTCATAAAATATTTGGCTGGATGAATCTTATAAATGCTCAATAAATACTGACTGACACAGTGAATGGATCTTTATAGAACTGTAATCATATGATTATCTGCATTTTACTGTAAGATGTTTAATAAAATTTAACATTCATTACATGCATTTTCTCAAGTAAAATATAACATTTTGTCTATTTTACATTGAAGATGAAACTAAAATGCAAAATTTAATTAAATTTGTACACAGCTATGGATATCTTTCTTTGTGGCGGTTCCCCTTAGTTGCTTTATCTGGACTTCCGTGTGGGATTTACTAAACTCAGCATCATACTAAACTTAGCTTTGCTTGATTTACCTGCCAGATAATTGTCAACTCAGGTGCTGTTGATGTAACTCATTATCATTAAACAAGCACTTGCTTTCTACTCCACAGCAACTACATACTTGTGTTCTTTTTGTTGTCATTGTTTCTTTTTCATTTATTCATTTTTTTACGTGAAAATGGGACAGGGAAGGAAGGCCATGGTTACACATTCAAAGAGACAAAGAAAGAGGCTCCAACACTACTTTTGCCCTTTCAACCAGTTACCAATAAAGTAAGGTTCACTGATTTTGTCTCTTTATGTTACAAGAGGATGCATTTTATTTAAATATTCTGAAGGCAAATATGCTGAATCTTCCACTTGAGTTAACATCAGACTTAAAATAGGGAAAGAACACTGAGCCACAGAAGTTTCAAAAAAGGATGTGTATGTAAAGTTACACTAGTCTTTGAAATATCTATTCCGAAGTGTTAATTACAGGGCCAGGACATTTCTATTTTTGTCGTTTTTGTGGAAGTTTTGATATTTTATCCAATGAAGACAGTTATCTAGATTGCCTTATAAGAATTACTGATTCTTAAATGCTGCTGGCAAAGACAGAAATATCTTAAAAGTCTTTGATGTTACATAAATAATTATGTTTTCATTACATGTATTTCTACGAGTTCCCATGAAAAATCAAGTTTTGGCTTCTTTTGTGGGCCAGAAATGTTGGTGTGTAGAGGTGGGAGGGACAGATAGGAAAGGGCACAAATGGTTTAGGTTTAACTGTCCATGTTTTTGTTGGACATGAACAGCAAAGTGAAATATGTTAATCTTTTTCAAAACAGCTACTCAACTATCAAGTCCCTGGCTAAATTCAAGACTTGGAAAAGAAATCAATCTGTTTAAATGAGATCTTGTTCGAAGGAAAGCCATTGGTTTCATTATTTGTTTCCAAGGGAAATAATTGTAAACATGTTATCAAAGTATCTTTTTCTAGGATACCTTTTGCTTAAAATGTTGGAAAATTAATATTCGACATGATATCATGAAAAGGAAGTATATATTTTCAGAATCACTCCAATGTTGAGGGAGTTAAACTTCCTCAACTCATAAACTCCTCCAGATGAGAGGAAGTATAACATCCGATTTTTGTTATCAGAATTCTACTTGTAAACATGTGCAGTAAATCTTACCCCAAATTTCTGGTTGACAATTTCTTCCCATTACCACATTAAGAGGATCAGTTCTTCCCCATGTATTTCAAAACTTGAACCCAGTGAGGCCACCCAGGCCCCAACCTAACTGCAGTAATATCTTTTTTCATACTGCGTAGAGAAAATAGGACGAGGTCTCCTGCAATTTCTGCTTCCACCCATACAAAACTGTCTACTGTTGCTCCTATTTTGTTTTGCTTTCTTCTTCATCAGCACTTGTGTAAGGAGAATGTTCCCTCTCACATTTCAGAAGACGTTTCCTGTAAGGGTTCCTTGGTAGCTTTTCTCTAATCAACAATATCTTCACAATCAAATTCATTTTTATTTTTTATGTGGGTACCAGGAGTCAAACTCAAGACCTTGTGCTTGCTAAGCAGGTGCTTATGCCACTAAGTGATATCACTGGCCCCTCAAATTCTTAAAATGATCATTAAATATATTTGTATTTGTATGATTGTTCCACTTAAAATATTTCGCTTTTTAAATTCTTTTGTTACTTTGATTCCCCAAAGTAAGTCGAAGGGGTGAAATAAAATTTAATTTAGCTTACTGGATATTAAACTAAAATGTGTAAAAAAGTATTTTTTTCATACCTGAGAACTATACATTTTTCTTCATTTAAACACTTTGATAATTTGTAATTGTTAATTAACACATGGGAAACTTACTGGTAAGAGCACTAAAGATAAATTTTCCTTCTAATATGACATTTTGATGTAAATTTAGATCTGTGTGTTTCACAAATGGCAGAAAAGAAATTGGTGTTAAAACAATGGTACTGAGTAATACAAAACTGTGTATTCCATCTGTGTTCCTGTCTCTTCTGTGATGGAAATAACACTAAAACCTCCTTAATTATTTCCTACTCCCTCTGTTGCTGCTGTGTATATTTTCTTGTGACACTGGAAGAAGTTTAACTAACCTCTAAGTAATACACATACTTGCATATCGTCATATTCATATGCATGTGTGTACATATATGTGCATACTGTGTGTGCACATTTACACAGACACCTTTACATCATGGTCACACTACAAGTCCTATTCCTGTGGTTCCCCTCCCACCTGTTACTATAGGAGCAGCTGCTCTTCTTAAACAAGCCTTAATTCATGAGTATCCCCAGGGGTTATTCCCATGTGAAGCCAGAAACTCATTCCCTCCCCTTATGCAGCATCTGCCAGTTTTTTCACTCCTTATTTATCTTGTGGGGGAGATGCTACAGAATAGAGAGCCAGGAAATCAATTGTTCGCATAGATTTATTATTGAAATCAGTGCTGGCTTCTGAGCTGCTCATGCTCCTAAAAAATGCTGTGTGCAGTACCCATGCTGCTACTTTGCTGAGTGTGATAAGTTGTGGCTAACTGGGCAGTAGTACTGGGTTCCATTAGGCCACAAACTTTGGTCCTGTTTTACAACTATTCGCAAGCCAAAGTTACTAGCATTTGCCTCAATATCCCTTGGGTTGGGCCGGTGAGATGGCTCAGCGGTATAAGCACCTGCCTGGCAAGCACGAGGGCCCGAGTTAGACTCCCGGAACTCACATACATAAAAAGGGCCGGTGATATCGCTCAGTGGCACGGGTACCTGCTGGCGCGCGAGGTCCTGAGGTCAAACCCCGGTACCCCCCCTCCACACACACAAAATACACCTTGGGTTGTCCCCAGAAATGAGAACTCTCAAATCCCATTTATTAACCTCTAAAATCTATATGACTTCACAGCAAGTATTGGGATTCAAGGTGCCTACCATGCACCAAGCACTGTACTGATTTTGGAACAGAAAGATCAATAGGAGTAAATCTTGATCTCAAGAATTTTATTGCACGACAGAGGAGAGAGATGTGTGAACAACTAACATGTGTCCATGACTGTAATAGAAAAATATGGACCGTGTTATGAAAACACGAAGGAAGAGGTATTTAATTCTGCCTGGACAATAAAGTTTCTTACAGAAGAGAAAATCTTGGACTAGATTTTCAATGGTTAGAGTAAATTCACCCAGGAGACAGAGGAGGAAAAGGAATCCCAAACACAGAATTGCATGAACAAGAGGAGCAATGCATGAATATTTATTCAAGTTCCTATGTGCTTAACATAGAGGTTAAAATCTCAAAAGTCTCTATGGGTCAAAAAAGTACTGAAGTCAAACTAGCAAGATGTTAAAACATAGGAAGAGACTACATAAAAACACAAGTAAAGGATTCTTGTAACCCAGTCTATGAAAGAAGAGACTGATGTTCATCTCCAGGAAATTGTCAACATGTTGGAATGAATTGGCAAGAAGAGAGCTTTTTCTTTTAAAGTACTAATTTTAACGTTAAATATCATTGTTGAAATATTTTAGTAACTGGTTTCATATTTAAGACTTTGAATCTCCGAAGGATGATATTATTTAGGCAAAACGAACATGCCCTTGAGCATTGTCTGTCCTCTGGGTCACCAGTGTGCAAGGTGAAGCTTAAATGTGTGTGCAGGGGCTGTCGCATGAGGTGTTCATTCTGAGACACGTTAGCTTCCTGGAGACCCGAAGCAATAGGCCAGTTAAGCGGTGTTTTCTTTTCCTGGGTCCAGAACGTTTTACCACTGTCGCTGGCACTCATCCTCCATTTTACTTTTATGAGATTCATTTTGACTTCGTCTCCTTTTCATTTTATTTTTTCTTTCCTTTTTTTTTTTTTTTTTTTTTTGTGGGTACCAGGGGTCAAACTCAGGACCTCACACACCAGCAGGCGCCTGTGCCGCTGAGTGATATCACTGGCCCTTTTTTCGTATGTGGGTTCCGGGAGTCAAACTCAGGACCTCGCACTTGCCAGGCAGGCGCTTATGCCGCTGAGCCATCTCACCAGCTCCTCCTTTTCATTCTTAATTTTAGAGTTAACTTCTGTCTAAAAGTCTTCTTGGATTTACTTTGGTTTCTCAAAAACATTTTGTGTGTCTCCAGTTTCAAGGTTTTACGAAACTACTCGGTGTTAGTTCTGAAATTCATGTAGTCTGAACATCTCTGAATCACAAACTTGCTAGGAGAGTGGGTCATCCTGTTAACTGATTCTTTCTTTTCTGTGTATCAACTCCACTGCTGAAATCATTGAAATAATTCACAATCTCTGAAGACATATTCTGGAATTTCAAGTGGCATTTTTTTTTACGCTCTCCATCTCTCCATTCAAATATCCTATCTGCTTAGTTTGGTTATCCACCTGCTCAAATAGTTTCTTTAGCTTTTCAATATTTAATTGCATTAATGTCTCAGTTGGAAAACTGCAACATATGATGTGTCTCTGGGTTTGAATCTGTTAGTTGCTTGACTTTTGAAAATTCTTTCATTCTTTTTTGCAGTCTCATAATTTTTTATTAAATATTACATACCATGTATAACAATAGGAACTGTTAAACAGTATTTACTTCTAGAAATACTCATACATCTTCCACTAGGTGAGTAGTGTAGAGCCTTTGAATTAGTCAGGGTTCTCCAGAAAACAGAATGAATAAGAAATATATATATATATATTTCATCACAGTCAGTGATGAAACTTGTTTGGTCATTAGTAAGTAACAAACTTAGGATGCATTTTCATTTTGAGGGACTTCAGTCTTTTCCATTAAAGACTTCAGTTGAGTGGATCTGACTTGCCTATATTATGGAGAGAATTTGATTTATTTATTTTTATTAATTAAATTTATTGATACATTTTAGGTATACATAATGATCACATTCATCATAGGGAATTTGTACTTGTACATGATATAATTTGACTCTTTTTTTTCCCTTATTCCTCTACCCTCTCTGCAACCCTTCTTCCCCTCTTTATCTAAAAAAAAAAAAGGCTTTGTTTCCATTTTTTCCTTCTTTTCTCACTTTTTTCTTTTCCCTTCCTTCATTTCCCCCTCCCCAGTATTCCTTCCCATTTGAACATTTTCTTCCTATTTCACAATATCTATTATACATTTTGGTCCTTATTTACACTTCTGGTTTCTCACACCAGAGAAATGCAGTATTTGCAGATGTGTATCCAATGTATTTCACTTAAGAGTATGGTCTCAAGGTGCACTCATTTAGCTAGAAATGTCTTAAGCTTATCCTTCCTTATGGCAGAGTAGTACTCAATTGTATTTTTAAAAAAGCACACATCTGCTTTATCCATTCATCAGTTGATAAGCATTTGGGCTGTTTCTAAGATTTGGCTATTACATACTGTGCCACAATAAACATGAGCATACATATATATCTCTGTGGTATGATGGTTTTAATTCTTTCAGGAAGATACCAAGAAGGGGAATAGCTGGGTCAAATGGAACCTCTAGTCCTAGTTTTTTGAGTAATCTTCCACTGATTTCCACAGTGGTTGCACCAGTCTACACTCCCACCAATAGTGGATAAGGATTCTTTTTTTCCCTACAGCCCTGACATTTATTATTGGTTGACTTCTTGATAATAGCCATTCTTTTTGGGGTGCGATGGAATCTCAGCATTGTTTTAATTTGCATTTCTCAAATGACCAATGATATTGAACAATTTTTCATATATTTATTTGCTGTTTCTATGTCTTCATCTGAGAAGTGTTTATTTATTTCAGATGCCCATTTTTGGAATGGGTCTTTAAATTTGGGGATCCAGTTTTTTTTTTTTTTGAGTTCTTTATGTATTCTAGCTATTAGTCCTTTGTCTGAGGAATGGCAGGCAAAAAAATTTTCCCACACTCTGGGTTGTGTCTTCACTCCGTTGGTGGTGTCTCTTGCTGTGCAAAAGAATTTTAGTAAGATGAGATCCCAGTTGCTGATTCTTTGTGATCATTCCTGTGTGACTGGGGTTTTGTTCATAAAGTTTTTGCCTACACCAATGTCTTCAAGATTTCTACCTGTTCTCTCTTGCAACAGATTCAGTGTTTCCATTTTATTTATTTATTTATTATTTTATTTTTTTGTGGGTACCGGGAGTTGAACTCAGGACCTCGTGCTTGACAGGCAGGCGCTTATACCACTGAGCTATCTCACCAGCCCAGTGTTTCTGTTTTAATATTTAAATCTTTGGTCCATTTTGATTTTATTTTAGTGCATGGTGGAAGATAGTGGGAGTAATCTGATTTAAATATTAACTACCTCTAAAATTTACCTTCATAGAAAAATCCTGACTGGTGTTTAACTGATCAAATTGACCCTGTAGCCAAGCCCCATTTATATGTTAGACTGATCACCACTGGCTTGACATAATCTATGTCTCGACATAATCTTGTAAGTCTTTGAGCTGGTTAAAGTTTAATTGTTGAAATACTTAACTCTAGTGAACCTCAGATTAGTGCTCAGAGGAGAGGTAGAATGTCGAGACGTTTTTGTTGTAGTTGTACCTCCATCCTCTTCTTCCACCCATCCTTGAATGTCTGAACTGCAAGGATTTGGTCTTGGACCACCCTTTTGCCTCTCTCCCTTCAGTTTAGCACTCTTTGATGGTATCATTTTGGGAACACTGAACATTTCTGTCTTACTCCACCTGCAGTCTTAGTGAAGCTTTATACAATTTAGCCTCCAGGGTGGGATTTTGTATTGTTCCTGTTCAAGGAAAGCCAATTTCTGCTTTATATCTGCCACTCATCATGGATAATGTTTTCTTATTTTTCTCCTGATAGATGGCTAATTCTAATTAGTATAGAACCTTAGGCTCTAGCCATTTCCTACCATCCTCCCATATTTCTCTTGTATATAAGTTTTGCTTTTCTTTCTTCAATGACAATATACCATTGCCTGTGCCAGTAAGCAAGAGAGCCTATCCAACCTTCTTCACCATCTCCAGGCATTTGTTTCATGGAGGTTCAGGGCTTAGAAAAATGCATGGTATTTTGTGCCTGCATCCCTATACCTTCTAGGCACCTTTTTCATGTCATCTTCCAGTGAGCCAGTGAGGGCCTGCCTCACCTTAATTCCTTCTCCTCAGCACCTGGTGGAGGTTTGTGGGAAAGAGTTTGTGACTGGATTATTTTTGGGTCACTTGTCTTGAAAGAAGACTCGCCTATCTTTGCATCACAGTATCTCTGTCTGCCTTGAAAAAAAAAGTCTTTTTAGAGATAGAAGTCATATATTCAAATTGTATCTAGTCTTTTTTTTTTTTTTTTTTGGTGTAAGGAAGGAAGGAGTATTTTTTGTAGTGCTTTTATCCTATACAGAAGCAGAACTTTTATATTTACTTTCTGTTCCCTCTATAATCAAATATTCTGTTGAAAATCTAACGAAATTTGTTTGTTGCTTAATTATTGTTTTGTGCCTCAAAAGCCAAACTGAAGTTATGAGGCAACATAGCTGCTAAAAATGCTTATTTGAGTTAATGTTAAAAATCATTTCATCTTCTACATGTGAGGCTTTTTTTCCCTCTCCTTGATCATATAATATCTGAAAATGGTGTTCAATTTTAAAGTACAATAAGCACTTGTTTTCTATTTATATTGCTTTTGATCATCTAATCTGTTGTATTTGTCTTATAGATACTTAGAGTTTAATGACCATTACCTTGATAGCTAATCTTTTATGGTACGGTTTCATTGTACCTCTGTGATTTCCCTAGATTTTCTTCAGGTTTATGATCCAAACATCCTTTCTCTCCATAGCTCTTTAGTAGAAGAGGAAATTTTCATTATTTGCAGTGAGATGTAGTATAAGCAGCAACCGAAGCTTGTACTGTGGATTATTTTTTTTAATGTTATTACTATTAGGAGTAATAAACATTGATTAAATGCCCATTGTGCAGTAAACTAAAAAAGATACTGAAAACTGGCATCTCTTCACAGGAAGCTTCCATCTTTAAATCATGACAGATACCCTCCACCTAAAAAATACACAGCACCACTTAAATTTGTTTTATGGAGCTATAAAACTTAAGATGTGGTGGAAAGTAGGTGTCAGCTAATCCAATATGCCCTGGTAGATTTGGATTCGTGTGTAATACCTATTGCTGGAATAGTTACATTGCTTTTCCAGGAAGCAAAGTGTATTATTTGGTAGCTCTAAAAGTTATACAATCCTTTCTTCTCATAAGATAAAATCCAGGATAAATCATGGGCAGATATGTCTCAGAGAAGGGTATATTTAAAATAACTTCTGTATATTAGGGCTGTATTAAGGCCAAGACAAAAATTATTTTACCCACTTCTTCATGTGCAAAAGGAAAAGGAAGACAAAAAGGTTATCAGTAAGTTTTTTGAAAGGCAATTGAGAAGATCAGGTCATAAGGAATGTCCACAAGATACCTTCCTGGCTGCAATTCTACAGTCAGTTTTTATTTCTTGATCAGGATGATATGGTAGAGAAAACCAAGCATGACAAAGATTACTGAACTTTGCGGGTATAAACTCCTAACTCATCCCAACTATTTTTTTTTTTTTTGTGGGTACTGGGGGTCGACCTCAGGACCTCGAGCTCCAGCAGGTGCCCGTGCTGCTGAGCAATATCACCGGCCCTCTTTTCATATGTGGCTTCCGGGAGTCGAACTCGGGCCCTCGCACTTACCAGGCAGGCGCTTACGCCGCTGAGCCATCTCTCCGACCCTCATCCCAACTTTTTACATAAAGTGTTAAACTGAAGACATTTTATTTATAGGCTGTGTCAAGGTGTCAATATATACTTTAAAAACTAATGTAGACTTATTAGAATCCAAATTCATTCCCACCAGCATCACTATGGAAATCAGTATGGAGATCCTCAAAACACTAAAACTGGAAATTCCATTTGACTGGCTATTCCCTTTCTAGATGTCTTTCAAAAAGAGTTAAATTCATCATATTGCAGTGCATACTCACATTTATAGTAGCACAATTCATAATAGCTAAATCTTGGAAGCAGCCAATGTATCCATCAACAGATAAATGGATAGAGAAAATGTGATATTTACAAACAATGGAGGACTACAGTGCCATAAAGAAAGACAAGTGAGTTATTTTTAGAAAATGGATGCACTTTGATATCATAATATTAAGTGAATTAAATCAAATACACCATCTTAAATATTGCACGTTTTTTCTTAAATGAGAAACCCAAGCTATAAATAATGAGCAAAATAAAAGATAGTAGGAGATAGAGAGAGAGATTTTTCTCAAAAGGGAAGAGCCTTAAGAAATGGAATTAGGGGACAGACAGTGAATGCAAAACTAATGAAGATGTGTTATGTACATTCACCAACTCCACATAAGGAGTGTAAACATTAGGTACTGCAAATATGTAAAAAATACAAATTCATAAAAAATTATTTAGGTATTATATTAAAATACAAAAAAAGGAAAAAACAAAAACAACAGCTTAGACCACGCCAATTCGTTGCCTCACAGTTCTGAAGGCCAGAGTTCAGAGTTAGGACTGTGACAGTGCTGATTGTATGTGAGGGCCCTGACTAAAAGTCTACTCCAAAACATCTTCTGGCTTCTGAGGATTGTGGGTATCCAGGCACTCCTCAGCCTGCAGATGGATCTCTCCCTGGGTGTGACTATGTCCAGATTTCCCCTTTTGGTAAGCACAGCAATCATCTTGGATTAAGGGCCCACTTCTAGTCCAGTCTGACCTCATCTTAATTAATTGCATGAAGGTAAACCTTATTTCCTAATTAAGATCACATTCTTAGGGACTAAAAATTAAGATGTCAGTACATGAGTTTTTGGGGTGGGAGGCACAATACAACTCACACATATATAAGTAATAAAGACAAAGCTTTTTTTTTTTTTTTTTTAATGTGGGTACCGGGAGTCGAACTCAAGACCTCGCACTTGCCAGCAGGCGCTTGTGCAGCTGAGCTGTCTCACCGACTCAAAGCTTTTTTAAAAAACTCAGATCCACAAGCTCTGTGACTTATGGAAAATCAATCAACTAATTAAGAATTATAGCAAAAATTTTCTCAGCATTTGGGAGGCTGAGACAGGAGGACCACAAATTTCCAGCCAGCTGAATTACATAGTAAGACCATGTCACAAAAAAAGAGTATGAGATAAATTATAAAGAAATTTAAAGGCATAAATAAAATTCCAATAAAAGTGCATTTGTTATAGGGTGAATTAGAATACCAGTACTCAGTTTTACTGTATGATTTTGAAATTTCAAATATAAGACAGCACCTGTCTCATGGCTTGTATTTTAGTCAATGCAAGGTATATGCAAATAGGATAAAAGTTTTAAGGAAGATTACAAGGAGTTTTCCATTATATAAAGTAAAATAAAAAGTGATGCAAATAATTCAAACAATAAATCAAGTTAGCATTTTTAAGAGAATGACAACAGATTTATCTTCAACATAAAGAGCTGAAAAATACATGACTATGGTTTTTCTTCAGGATGTAACTTGGTCCTTTCTACTTTACCTCTGACAGTGCAACCTGCACATGTAAAGTGGGAAAAAAAAAATCAACTCATAATGATGGTTTGATGATGCATCATTTTACTCATAAAATATTAGTTCTGTTCTTTTGTTTTCCCCCTTCTAGATTTTTTTTTGTGGGTACCGGGGGGTCGAGCTCAGGACCTTGTGTGCCAGCAGGCGCCCGTGCCGCTGAGCAATATCACTGGCCCCTTTTTTGTATGTGGGTTCCAGGAGTCGAACTCGGGCCCTCGCACTTGCCAGGCAGGCGCTTACGCCGCTGAGCCATCTCACCGGCCCCCCCCTTCTAGATTTTACTCCCACTTTCTTTACCAGAAATATGGTTGACCATGAACCCAACATATGCTGTTTACGGAGGAGAGGAAGTGAAGGTATGTAAAGGTGCATTTGATAAAGAAAATATGCAGATATATTTAATATTCATATACAATATTAAGTAAATAAAATTTAGATTTTTACCAGAATTCTCTAATACCATCTAGTACATAAATTCATTGTAGAATGAATATCATTTACCACAAAACAAATCTTTAACAATCAAACCTAGAAGGTAAGCAGCACTTGTATTTACTCTATTTGAATTGACCAGATCTCTTACCTCCATAAAACTGTATGGCTTCCACCATTAAGATTTCTTTTTCAGATTTATGTATTTTTATTAATAAATACATTTAAAATATTCTGCTAATCAAAATTCGTGGGGGTAAATAACAAAGATTTCTGTTACAAAATGGCAAGAAGATCACTGTCTTTTTACAATTCCAAGATAATTTAAAACAAAATGAAACTTGTTAAGTTCTGATAAATAAGCATTAAGGGTATATTCACTCACTAAACCATTTTGAAGATTTTCTAGTGCATTGTGTACCCAAAAATCTAATGATTGTGTTTTAGCTTATATCTATACCATGAAGGAGAATGAGTTAGGGAAATCTACACTTCAACAGATACCTTCATAGCTTTACAAATAAAATGACAAATATCTTATTTGATCTTTACATGTTGCTAAACAAACAGAAATAGTTCAGGACTACTTTTTTTTTTTTTTTTGTGGGTACCAGGGGGACGACCTCAGGACCTCGCGCGCCAACAGGCACCCGTGCCGCTGAGCGATATCACCGGCCCCTTTTTCGTATGTGGGTTCCGGGAGTCGAACTCAGGCCCTCGCGCTTGCAAGGCAGGCGCTTACGCCGCTGAGCCATCTCACCGGCCCTCAGGACTACTTTTGAAAGCCAAATTCCTACTTTTAGAATTACATATAACCAGCTGGTTGGATCTCGACTTAGAGGACAGATAGAAAAAGGAACATGTAACTTTCTTTATTATGGGCACATTGAAATATTACAGTATCTTTCATTGTATAAATTTTTCACTTACCCATTATTTACTTTCAGTTAAATTATAATTATTTTGGCCCAGATGCAGAAAGGGAAGCATATTTTATCAAATGGTGAATGTAAATTCACATATAGAAACATTTGGGCATATTTTTTACTTGGTATTCAGATTCCTTTACTGAATTTAAATAAATTCAATTATTTAATGAATGTAGCAGGCACAGGTCCACAACCACTTATCTATAGTTCTCAAATATTCAAAATCTGAAAACTAGAAATTTTATAATATAGTAACTCCTTAAGGGTAAAACCTGACCTTTTGTAAATCGATCAGGTGATAAAACCTGAAGTCATCCCACTTAGCATAAACAGCTAAATGTTTCATTTTGGAAATGTTAATATTTAGATTCCTTGTCAGCTAGAAAGTTTTAAGGTGGATGCATTGTTTTACACTTATAAAACATCAAAATTTTTAAATTGATAAACAAATCTGGCCCCAGGAGATTGCAATGAGAAATTGTGGATCTGTAATTTTTCCCTTCCTTCATAAAATAAAAAAAAAGAAAATCCTATACAATTTTTAAAATACTACAAAGTAATTTATCTCAGTGTGTTGTTTGTTTTTGTAAGTATAAAAACAATCTTATAATGATCCTTTTTCTTTTTGTGTGTGGGTACCGGGGGTCGACCTCAGGACCTCGCACGCCACCAGGCGCCTGTGAAGCTAAGAGATATCACCGGCCCTTTTTCGTATGTGGGTTCCGGGAGTCGAACTCAGGCCATCGCACTTGCCAGGCAGGCACTTACGCTGCTGAGCCATCTCACCGGCCCTAATGATCCATTTTGTGAGTAGACAGACTGGTATCTTTTGAAATACTAAAATTATTTTTTCCTGTAAGAGGACTTACAATTTTCAATTAAACCAAAAGAGACCTTCCTCAAGTTCACATGCTAAGGCTGAGGTCTACTAATTTTGTTTGGACTAGTTTTAATTTTTTTTGTGAAAGTCATGGGTTTTGTTATTATGTGGACTATTGGGCTATTTCATGACAGTCAAAATCACTCATTAAATGGAAGTGTCCACATGGCCTGAAAACATAATTCATTATGCCATAGTGACACATGGGCAAGGGGAAGCTGAGATGCTGTGTGGTCAGATGCAATTTTGGCTTTTAAAATTGAAAAGTTCTATGTTAGATGAAGCAGGTCTCTTGGGAGACAGTTTCATTATATTCTTGATGTTAGCCACGTTTGTCTCACGGACAACATTTTCATTTTCCTGGTTTCATTCCATTGGTACTAAGAATATCCCTTTGTATGACTCTAAATAATTCAATATTTTAGCTCCTGGTAATGGGCTCTTTACACTCCTATTTCCTGCCCTCACATTATCCAATAAAACCCTTAACTTAAATTTGCTATTTTTTAGAATATCTTTTAATTTTATTCTCTGGACCTCAGTGTACAAGTCCTTCATCTTTTACTACCCGAGTTTCTGTACTAGATGTGGTCAGAACTACTTAATGAGAATAATATAACATTTTTTTTTACACAAAAGTAAGATAAGAAGCAGCAATTCATATTTTTTTTGCTGACAGTCCTGGGACCTTACAGGTTGTTTCTGCCAACAGCCATCTGCTCTCTAGTTCCCACTAAGACAAATAAAACCTAACAAAAATGATGACTACAATAACGGAAAGCAAGGAAAGAGCTCTATTTTTTTTTTTTAATTTAACAGTTGCAAACACCACAATGACTCTCTATTCTATAATGAACTAACATTTGACATTGTGTTATTTTCTTTGTTTTTCTTTGCCAGATTTTTCAAATCATTGACATGTTCTAAAGGATCTTATTTTAAGCATTTGAAAACACCTCCTTGTATACTTAGTGTGTTTTTCTCCTATCATATTCACAGCATTAAGGGAAATTTACTGAACGTGTTTATTTTTTATTTTTTGTTTTTTTCTCTTTTTGTTGTACCTGGTACTTAATAAGCCACTGAGCAAGATAAGAGAGTGAAGGTGACATGGATTCTCTGTCTAGTGCAACTTTCAGGGTTGTGAAGAAAACAAGTATATATAATAATAAAATATACCATGGTCCCACACTAAGAGTACATCTATCGGTAGGTGGATGATAGATGATAGATAGATAGATATAAGGATGATAGATGAGGAGGGAAGGAAATGGGACTTGAAGAAATAAGTATAAACTACCATCAGACTTCCTAATAGAAATTATTCTAGTGTCACTTCAAATTCACTTCCTGGTAAAGTCGTTAAGATCGGAGCCACTTCATGTTTGCGACTTCTGTACTCAAGGAATGCAAAACTTTGTTCATGCTTCAGAATTCGAGCTGTCCTACATACTAGATTTGAACAATGTGCAAATGATGTTGTGGTAGTAGTTCTGAGCCTAAATCTCAAGTCCTTGTACTTTAAGTTTTGTCTTAAAACACTAGATTTATCACGTGAAGAATTCTGAGATCACTGTGGGAAGGACGAGACTGTGCTGGGAGAGCGACTGCAAACCAGCCTGGCACACCACCCAGACTGCGACGTGACATTTGGTCCACCCATCTCTTTGGGAAATTTCAGATGACAGTGGCTACAAGAGTGACCCCAGGGAAAAAAAAGAGGTAAAGGAGGACCTCAAGATGGCGGATGAGTAAGAAGCAGGCAGCGAAACTCTCTCTAAAAGTTACCATTGGAACACGGGAATATAGCGACCCAGAAAGCGCAGGAGGGGGGGGAGATGCCTCCCCAAAACCCAGAAAAGTTCTGAAGCACAATCTGGGACCCCCGGCACCAGTGACGGGTGACTTAAAACAAAGAAGAAGGAAAGAAGGAGCAGACCGCACGTGCGCACCTTCTACTATCCCGGGAGTTGCAGCGCCACAGAGGCTCAATTCTATGGACACACGGTGGCAGCTGGCGCCCAGGGAGCCCCCATGGAGGATCCTGAGACAGCGGCGGGGCAGGGGAGTGGCGGAGAATGGCGCTGACTGGCAGTGAGTGTCTCTCAGCCACAGCTGCCCCGCGCCAGAGAGCGACCGGCTGGGCGCCATTGTGGGGGGTGTGGCGAAACTCAGAGCGGCTCGGAAACTGCTCTGGGAACTTGTGCTCCAGACAGGACAGCACGGGGCCTCTCAGGCCCACGAAAGTGTGCTGAGGTCAGCAGGCGAACGAGACTGGACTCTCAGCCACACCTGTCCCGCACCAGAGAGCGACTGGCCCGGCGCCATTGTGGGGGGCGTGGCGAAAAACCAGAGCGGCGGGAACCAGTGCAGGGAACCCGCGCTCCGGACAGCGCGCTGAGCCTCTCAGGCCCAGGGATCGTGAAAGGGCGCTGAGAGCAGAGGCGAGCTAGAATGGTCTCTGCCTGAAAGTACACGCCTCTGCTCACTGCCCGCCAGAGGGTGCTCCTGGCTTACTGGGACGGACCTGCACAGAACAGGACTCTGTCACCACAAGGTACCTGCCTACAACAGAGTCAACACCTGGAACTGATTCTTTTTATTTTTTTATTTTTATTTTTATTTTTATTTTTTATTTTATTTTTTTTTTTCTCACTGATTTGTTTTTTGTTCTGGTGAAGGGTTTTTTTGTTTTTGTTTTGTTTTGTTTTGTTTTTTGGTGGGGTTTTATTTTTGATCTGTCTGTTTTATTGTTTTTATCTTCGTTTTTGTTTCTGTATGTGTATTTGCTCTTTCCTTCATTATTCTCTCTGGTTTTTTATATGAGTGTAAACAGCGCCTCTAACTTCTTTCTGATTGTGGTTGTGATCTGTTCTTCCTTTTATCCCTTCCTTCTCTTTTTACCACCTGTCCTCTGCACTAGTGTCCCAATTTTAGTGGGATCCCTCTTGGTCCTCTAACCTTACATCTAATTCCTTCCTCTTCTCCCAATACTCTATTTCCTCCTTAACTCATTTTAAATTTAAACTTCTCAGGGAAAAATTGACATACATAGGACTTGTATACTGCATATAATTTTTCTGGTGTGTTTTAGATTTTGTTATATAACCGCAACTCTATACAGCTAAAAGTGGTAAATAACTGGTTAGCTCAGTCTGTCATTTTCTAGGCTGTGTTTGATGCTTTAGTTAACATTATAGCCAAATGTGAAATAATTGTTCTAAACATCTTTCCTTCCTGATATTTCATGATTGAGATTGACTAAGGGACACAGAAAATACAGTGGCACAGTACCAAAGAATCAAGGACTGGGCCAAACAGGTAGCAACTTCGCATACCCAACAAATTGAAGAGGTAGGATCTGGCAGAAAGCTCAAAACCTAAAAGCAAGCTCCACTTGGAAGATACTGCAGAGAAGTAGTCATCTTCTAAAGATCTTGAACACTAGCAATAAAGTAACATACTATAGGTAATTTGCAAACATCACCCCAGGAATTAAAGAAAGAAAAAATGAGACGACACTTAAACAAGATGCAACCCCACACATCCAATTCACCAAAGGCAAACCTAGGGAGCAACGAGGTGGGACAATCTGAAGGCCACCCACCTGGCCTATCTGAAGTGGTAACAACAAAGCAACTGAATGAGGTTCTGGAAAAAATTAAAACAGAAATAATCTCACAGATAACTGCAGAGATAATGTCTACAATGAAGACCATGCTTAAGGACACTATAGTTGATACAGACAAAAAAATAGATGAACTTAAGAAAACTATAGAAACCATGAATGCTCAGCATAGGAAAGAAATGGAATCCATAAGGCAGATTCAAGCAGATACCCAAGAGATAAAAAATTCCATTGAAAGTATTTGTAGCATAATAAGCCAATGCGAGGACAGGATCTCAGATATAGAAGACAGGCTTGCAATTAGTAATCATGAAATGGAAAAATTCTTAAAAATAGCAAGGGACCATGAAAAATCAATTCAGCAGCTGCTAGATGACTCAAAGATAAACAACTTAAGAATAATTGGAATAAATGAAAAAGCAGGAGATAGCATCAACGACATTAAAACCTTGTCAAAGACATAATCAGGGAGAACTTTCCTGGAAGAGAAAAGGAATTTGACACCCCTATAAGTGAAGCTTTTAGAACACCAACTAGACATGATCAAAAAAAAACTTCAGCCAGACATATTATAGTCAAGATCCCAGAAATTCAACAGAAGGGCAGAATCTTAAAAGCTGTTAGGGAGAAGAGACAAATCACCTATGAAGGAAAACCCATCAGAATCACAGCTGACTTTTCAGCACAAACCCTCAATTCAAGAAGAGCTTGGAATGATGTATTGCAAGCTCTAAAGGGAAATAATTTTCAGCCCAGATTGATGTACCCTGCAAAACTATCTTTCAAAATTGATGGGGAAATAAAATACTTTCATGACAAAGAACATCTGAGAAAATTTATGACCACCAAACCAGCACTCCAAAACGTTCTGAAGGACATTCTAGAAAGAGATAGGAACCCCAACAGAAGGAATCCACCAGGCAGGGCAAATAATTAAATAGCCGGAAAGCGGAAAAATAAAGAGTGGGAACCAACAACAGGAAAATATCATGACAAGTCAATACATATCAGTTTTAACCATCAATGTTAACGGTCTCAATTCACCAATCAAAAGGCACAGACTGGCGAAATGGATCAAGAAGCAAGATCCAACAATATGCTGTATACAAGAAACACATTTAATTCAGAAAGAAATTTATAGACTGAAAGTCAAAGGATGGAAAACAATACTCCATGCCACAGGAACCCAGAAAAAAGCAGGTGTAGCTATTCTTTTTGCAGACAAAGTGAACTTCAAGCCAAGAAGGATTCAGAGAGATAAAGACGGTCATTACATCCTTGTAAAGGGAACAATCCAAGAGGAAGAGATAACGATCATAAATATATATGCTTCAAATACCAATGCACCCAGCTATATAAAACAAGTACTAAAGGACATGAAAAATCAAATAAGCACTAATACAATTATATTGGGAGATCTCAATACTCCACTGTCACAAAAAGATAGATCAACTGGACAGAAAATCAATAATGAAATAGTAGAACTGAACCCAACTTTGGAACAAATGGACTTAGTAGATGTCTACAGAGTGTTCCATCCCACAACATCAGAATACACATTTTTCTCAGCTGCACATGGGACGTTCTCCAAAATAGACCACATACTAGCTCATAAAACCTGCTTAAGTAAATGCAAAGGAATTGAAATTATCCCATGCATATTATCAGACCATAGTGCAATGAAATTGGAAATCAATGGCAAAAGATCCCACAAAAACTCCCTAAACACATGGAAATTAAACAGCATCCTCCTGAACAACCAATGGGTCACAGATGAAATTAAAGAAGAAATTAGTCACTTTCTACAACTGAATGATAATGACAGTACAACATACCAGAACTTATGGGATACAATGAAAGCAGTCCTAAGAGGGAAATTTATAGCATTAAACACTTATATCAGGAAAATAGAGCAAGCGCAAATAAACAACTTAAGGGTGAACCTCGAGCTTCTAGAAAAAGAAGAGCAGGTTAAGCCAAAAGCCCGTACAAGGGAGGAAATTATAAAGATCAGAGCAGAAATTAACGTATTGGAGAATAAAAAAACAATACAAAGAATCAATGAAGCAAAAAGTTGGTTCTTTGAAAGAATAAATAAGATTGACAAACCCTTATCCAACCTTATTAAAAAAAGAAAAGAAAAGAATCAAATCCATGCAATTGAAAATGAAAAGGGTGATATCACGACGGACCCTGCAGAAATCCAGAAGATCATCTATACCTATTTTGAAAATTTGTATTCTACTAAGATGGAAAATGCAGAAGAAATGGACAGGTTCCTAGATTCATATGAATTACCAAAGCTGAATCAAGAAGATTTAAAAATCCTAAATAAACCAATATCAGCCAATGAAATTGAAGATGTAATTAAAAACCTCCCAACAAAGAAAAGCCCAGGCCCTGATGGATTCACTGCCGAATTCTAAAAGAAATTTAGAGAAGACCTAACGCCCCTACTTCTCAAACTCTTCAATGAAATTGAAAGGGAAGCAATACTCCCAAATTCATTCCTGGAAGCAAGCATTACCCTGATACCAAAACTAGAGAAGGACCCAATTAAGAAAGAGAACTACAGGCCAATCTCCCTAATGAACATAGATGCAAAAATCCTTAATAAGATACTGGCAAACAGAATCCAACAAATCATCAAGAAGATTATACACCATGACCAAGTTGGATTCATCCCAGGAATGCAGGGATGGTTCAACATACGTAAATCAATAAATGTAATACAGCATATTAACAGAACCAAAGACAAAAAACACATGATCATCTCAATAGATGCAGAAAAAGCTTTTGACAAAGTCCAGCACCTTTTCATGATAAAAACCCTACAGAAAATTGGAATAGAGGGTCTTTATCTCAACCTGGTAAAAGCTATCTATGACAAACCAACAGCCAATATTATACTAAATGGCCAAAAACTGAAAGCCTTCCCTCTAAAATCAGGAACAAGACAAGGATGTCCACTGTCCCCACTTTTATTCAACATAGTTCTGGAAACTTTAGCCAGAGCGATTAGACAAGAGAAAGAAATAAAAGGAATAATGATTGGAAAGGAAGAAGTTAAATTATCATTATTTGCAGATGACATGATACTCTACACAGAAGACCCCAAAAACTCCACTAAAAAACTGCTAGATTTAATAAGCAAATTCAGTAGTGTAGCTGGATACAAAGTCAATACTCAAAAGTCAATAGCCTTCCTGTACACAAATAACAAACTTACTGAAAGAGAAATTAGGGAAACAATACCTTTCACAATAACATCCAAAAAAATGAAATACCTAGGAATCAACCTCACGAAGGATGTAAAAGACCTCTATACTGAAAACTACAGTACTCTGAAAAAGGAGATTGAAGAGGATATCAGAAAATGGAAAGATATCCCTTGCTCCTGGATAGGAAGAACCAATATAGTGAAAACGGCCATACTTCCAAAATTGTTATACAGATTTAATGCAATTCCAATCAAAATTCCAACAGCATATCTCACAGAATTAGAGAAAACAATTCTAAAATTCATTTGGAATCAGAAGAGACCTAGAATAGCAAAGGCAATTCTGGGCAACAAAGGCAAGGCAGGGGGCATCACAATCCCCGACTTGAAATTATACTATAAAGCTACTGTGATAAAAACAGTGTGGTACTGGCAAAAAAACAGACCTGAAGATCAATGGAACAGATTAGAAGATGCTGAAACAACCCCAGACATACTAAGCCACCTTATCTTTGACAAAGGTGCCAAACACATTCGCTGGAAGAAAGATAGCCTCTTTAATAAATGGTGCTGGAAAAACTGGCTCTACACATGCCGAAGATTAAAACTAGATCCATATCTTTCACCATGCACTAAACTAAATTCAAAATGGATCAGAGATCTAAATATTAAAACAGAAACATTAAATCTGCTGGAAGGTAGGATAGGTAAAACCCTTGGAGACATTGGTGTAGGCAAAGACTTTATGAATAAAAACTCAACCGCACGGGAACTATCCCAAAGAATCAATAACTGGGATCTCATCTTATTAAAAAGCTTTTGCACAGCAAGAGAAACCACCAACAGAGTGAAGAGACAACCCACAATGTGGGAAAAAATGTTTGCCAGCTGTTCCTCAGACAAAGGATTACTATGGAGAACATATAAAGAACTCAAAAAAATCAGACCTCCCAAATTTTTTTTTTTTTTTGTGGGTACCGGGGGGTCGACCTCAGGACCTCGTGCACCAGCAGGTGCCCGTGCCGCTGAGCAATATCACCGGCCCCTTTTTCGTATGTGGGTTCCGGGAGTCGAACTTGGGCCCTGGTGCTTGCCGGGCAGGCGCTTAAGCCACTGAGCCATCTCACCGGCCCCCATGACCTCCCAAATTTAAAGACCCACTCCAAAAATCCGCATCTGAGATGAATACACATTTCTCAGATGAAGAAATACTAATGGCAAACAAATATACAAAAAAATGTGCAACATCACTAGTCATTCGAGAGATGCAAATTAAAACAACACTGAGATACCATCTCACCCCAGAAAGAATGGCTACTATTAAGAAATCAACTAATAACAAATGCTGGAGGGGCTGTGGGAAAAAAGGAACCCTTCTTCACTGTTGGTGGGAGTGTCGACTGGTACAGCCACTGTAGAAGTCAGTGTGGAGATTCCTCAGAAAACTAGGGTTGGAGGTCCCATTTGACCCAGCTATTCCCCTTCTGGGCATCTTCCCAGAAGAATTAAAAACATCGTACCACAGCGATATATGTGCACCCATGTTTATAGCAGCACAATTTGTAATAGCCAGATCTTGGAAACAACCCAAATGCCCATCAACTGAGGAATGGATAAGAAAGATGTGGTATTTTTATACAATGGAGTACTATTCAGCCATAAAGAAGGATAAACTGGAGACTTTTATAGGTAAATGGATGCAACTCGAGAAAATACTCATAAGTGAAATAAACCAGAAGCACATGTGTAAGCATCGTATTATCTCTCTAGTATGAGAAACTGAAAGAGTAAATAAGATCCAAAATGTACAATAGATATGGTGAATCAAAAAGAAACTGGTCAAAAGGAAATAGAGACTGGAATATGGAAAAGAAAGAAGGGAAAGGGAAAAAAAATTGTATATATATATATATATATATATATATAAGATGGTTAAGATAGATACACTACCATTTTTACTTAGTTCATTGAAGAGTAAGGTTTGTGCCAATAATGTTTGGACAATTGAATGCTAATGTCTGGTGTCCTGAATAACTAACTTAAAGATAGTAATACGTAATGTATTAACCATTGTTACCCTCCTATTATGTTGTTTTGAAAATTTGTTCTTCTTTTGATTTGTTTTGTTTTTTCTTCTCTTTAAAAAAAAAAAAAAAAAAAAGAGTGACCCCAGGTAAAACCAGCAGAATTGCCCAGGTGAGCATTGAATCGTACACTAATTTTTTGAGACACTGTATTTTGGGGTGGTTTATTATGCAACAAAGGCAGCTGATACGGACTAACACAAACATGTAGACCAGACAAAGGACATCTTTTTTTAATGGAGACAATACATCAAAGTGTTTTCTATGATCCATGTTGTCACTTTCCCTGGAAGGATTCAGTAGCACTATACCAGGACCAGTATAGGCAAAATCAAGCAGGAGATCACAGTAAAGCCCTTGTCTGTGTAATCATCAAATAATTATTTAAATCTAAGATATTTGACTCTTTAATTGAAAAGGGATATTAAAACCTTTGAGAATAGTTAAGAAAAATATCAACAAAACCATGTTGCTTCTAGAAATATCAAATGAGTTTTTTTAATTTAAATTTTATTTGTATCAGAGTAATACGTACACACTTTCACTCCTGCTCGTTACTGATTTCATGTTTAAGAGAGAGCTACTCTCAAGTCTGTTATCTCTTGTACTGACTTTCACATTTTCAAGTAGCAGTCTTAAAAATAATACATTTTTGATTCTTCAAGTTGCATATTATCTGCTTTCTTCCTACCATGGGCAAAGAGAATTTAATATCCACCCATATATCACCACTTCAGATACATGCACTTGCCTTCTCCCCTTGCTCCCAATTTATTACTTTGGGTTAAATTAATACTCATTTTTAAATTGTAACTATTATGACATAAATATTCTTCAGAGTAAATCCATGCAATGTCGACTTTCTTTCTTTCTTGTAATCTTTTATTTTATTTTATTTTATTTTATTTTATTTTATTTTAAGTTAATAACTGCTTCCATTATTCATTTTCTTAGTTTTAGGGTCACAATTACTAACTTATTACCAAATTCTCCTCCAGACTTAAAAAACTTGTCACAAAATGATAAAACACAACTGGGAATCAACATATTCAATTTTTTCTCTTGTAGACATGTAGTTTAAGACTTCTAGTTCCCTATCCAGTGTGGACTTGTTTCTCTCCAGATGTAATGGACAACTGTTATCCTTGGTATAGGACTTTCTCAAACCACAATCCTGGGAATTCCGTTCTTCTCTGCTACACTGGATTTATGATTTCTTAATTTCCCAGCTGTCTTTCTTTCTTGAATTCTTACCTTATTCTGTTATGTCTCATTCTCCCATAGCTTCCTAATGAAGGGTAATGGCAACAGAATGGCTATTCTTTGAAATCAGGAAATTCATACCCTGGCAGTTTTTATGAATGATGATATGTAGGGATGGTCTGTGCATAGTCTAAACAACTCTGTTGGCAATTTTGAAATGAAGGTAAATTTAAAACACTTTCTGCCTTTTTCATCCATTGTCATATTAGAATGTGCTTCTCACTGAGTAAAATACTTTATGTCCAACATTTTCCCTTGGAATTTTGAAAGCATTTTCTCAATGTTATCTAGTTTCAGATGTTCATACTGTCTAAGTTGGAAACTTTTTATTACTGGAATTATTTAGAATAAAAAGAATTCTAAGATTTCCAGGTGGTACAATGTGATGTGAATTTCTTTTTACTGATTGATCAATTTATTGCTGAGCTGTATATTGTCTCCTTCTATTTTGAATACTCACATCTCTTCATATCTGGAAAATTATATTTACTTGTTTGTTTTGTGTGTACTTTTCCTTTCCATTTTACCAACTCTCTCTTTTGAGAAATCTTTTAAGACCTATTCTGGAGGTGTTCTCTAATTGGATGTCTTTCGCTTCAAATTCACTTTTCTTTAAAAAAAATCAGCATTTTATGAAGGTTGTTGGAAAGTTTTTCATATTTGTAAAAGCCATTTCTTTTTTTTCTTTTCTATGAAATATCAGCTCACTATTTTGGCTACTTTCCATTTGGTTTTAGACAATTTCCTTCTTGATATCTAGGGGCTTTTCATCTATAAAGGCATTGTGATACAGGCAGCAAAGTATTTATAAAATATATTCTCTTTCCATGTTGTTCACATTGTTTAAGCCTTGTAGATTTTATTTTTTCAATCTTCCAAATTACGGATTCTGGATTTTTATTTTATATATTCAAGGCTTCCTTCCTTAAAATATTAAAGTTTACATATTAAACTTTTATTTTATTCCAGTTATGTGAGTGCATTTTTCTTTCTGAAAATAAGTTTGGACTCATACATGAAGTACAAATCATAATTATTAATATTAATATGAAGATAATCATTATTATAATTAGCAAATTTGAACATTTGTGTAACGTATGGCAGACACTGTCCTGATGACTTTAATAATTTTTACAAAATGTCTTATGAATTATCACCCCCTGTTGTACAGAAGAGGAAGCTGAGACAAAAAGCATGCAGCTTACGGTCACTCAGTAAATGTGACTTAGTGAACGTGACAGCTGTGACTTGAAACTTAGGTTCTCTTACTGAAACTGTCACGATTTTAAGCACTATGGTATTTTCTATTATAAAACTAACATCTCTGATAATTTACATTTGTCCTCAGGTTTCCTTGGTTAATTTTAGTTTGACTTCACCTTAAATTTCAGAAGTTCAGGTTGTAGAGTTTAGTACTGTAAATCAAACATTTTCCATGGGTTGAGAATCAAGCTTTCCTTTTCACCAACTCTATCCTTCTTAACAAGAGAAACCTCAGAGCCCTTGAAGATTTGGACCAAACTATGGCTGGGCAGACATTTCTTATGTGGTCTAAAGCATTAGCAATATGCAAACTGATCAACCATCCCAAGAGGTCTTAGTTCTGGGAGACAGAGTCATCGTCAATCACATAACTTAGGTCTCTATAAATAATGGAGTGGTGGGCATAACATGGTATGGGGAAAAAGTAACAGAACTGCATACTTATTTCTGAGAAGAGGAGTTATTCAATCTGTAAAAGAAGGTAGGAGCTTTTAAATGCTTTGTACTCAAGCCAGAGTTCTTATATTTCCTTAATTATTTATGAATTACTGGATCTTAATATTTCTTTTGTACTTTTGTAAACCATCACCCATCTAATCATGTTTTAATTATTTTATTTTATATGAATATATATTTATACTGCTCAAGTTTCCTTGAGCTTTTTTTACAGACAATTAATAACATTGCAAATTACTCCCTTATCCCCAAGGCACGTGCTTAGAACTAAGAATCCTGAATTTGCTGGAAGAAAGAAAAGGCTGCTCAGTGCTGTTACATAAACAGGTGGATTCTTCAGTGGGCCCTGGGTTTTCTGCTCTTTTCTAAGGAAAACAAAGTGTGGTAGTTATCAAAACATTCTAATATTAGCGATGCCTAGAAGGTGTTTATGTGCAATTAGTCAAGTAAGTGCTATTTTTGGAACATTGAGCATTCCTGTTTGGTAGTTTGATAATCTGTCTATTGAAAAGAAAAGACAGCCTTTAAAAAAATCTATCTGTAGTCATTGGGTAACATTGATTATCTATGTTTGCCAGTGCTGGGAAAAAGGGAAATCACTGAGTGTGACCCAGATTGCACATAAAAAATTACCTACAAATCTAAAGACAGGATGAATGACATACTGTACATGCAGACTAGCGCCCTCTTTATCTTTCTTTGTTCTGGAAGTTAACAATGTTATTTTTCTGCAAGACCATCTCTCTGTGTATGCACGTATCTCCCAGACATCCTCAAACGCTTCTGAAAATTTCTGGGAAACAAAAATTTGCTCATTTTCTGAGAAAAAAAAAGAAAAGTAAGAAGCTGAGCACAGATGGGCCCGGTTGAGTCTCACGGTCCTCAAAGCACTGTTCCATTTCTGGTGTTATTCTTTCTGTACTTGCATATGATTCTCTCCCAGAGAGCAATCTGAGCAGGAAAGAAAAGAAGAAAGGGACAGTTTGTCTACTGATACAATCTTCAGGCAGCATTTGATGTACCCAGGCCTTGGAAAAAGTCTGAAACTGCATTAGTTTGTGGCAAATGTGAATTATCATCTTTCTGTGTCAAGTTGTTCACATCTTTTGATAACGCAGTGGATGATATGTTCTTAGAGCATTTATCATGGCACTTAACCCACTCTGAAAGAAAACTCTTATACCCTTAGGAACTTCCATTACCAAGTTATCCAATATTCATCTTGCCCTAAGAGCAACCTCTAAAGATAAAGTCCAATTTATACAATCAATTTTTCTTAATCACTCCATTCAACAATGACTGGAAATGACTCCAAGGAGTAGAAGAGTGTGATGAACAAAAGAGAGCTTTTTTTTATTTTAGCTTTGTACACATTTTTTCTCATGCTCATTGTTTATACTTTGCTACCACAAACTGTAATAAAACATGTCCATCAGTACATGTTACTCACTGAATTTGTCGTTTAAATATTAGCTTATTTACAAGATTGGTGTTTATTAAAATAAAAAGTACCGTAAAAAATTGGAATGTAAAAACAATTTATAACAGTAGCTTATTGCTTGTGATTATTTTAGTAATTAGACTGACTTTTAATGGACACATAAAATGATTATGTTTTCCTTATTGGACATGGGTCAAGGAATGAAAATTAACTCATGGTATTAGAAAATAAAATAGAGTTTGGGAAATTAACTAAAGATCCTGATGTTTCCAACAAGCCCAGCAAGTTTTTATTCACAGAGAAATAAACAGTGCTGGGGCCTGGAAGATCTCTTTGTGATGCGATATGAATTAGTTTAGTTTGTTTTTCTTTATCGATCAAAAAACTTGACTGTAACAGAATAGTGCTTCATTATGGTGCTCTGTAAAGCAAACCACAGGCACTGTAACAAAAATCTGAGGGATAATTCATGATTATAGTGATTCCAATCCTTTCATGAAACTCTGCCCTTTATTTATTCAGTTGATCTTTATGGAAACATGTTTTTGGCCAAAGAATATTAAGGTTTGAATACAGTTCTTTAGCATTTAGCAGGAAGTGCTACATGGACAGATATGACTTGTGTGGCTAAGTAGTTTGACTGTAGAGAGTATTTGAATGATGTAGTAGATACTGATGAATCTGAATTCCCGTGTCCTTGGACTCTATTTCAAGATCTCACGCAGGTATGGCTTATACTTTCCTGAAATGCTAGGTGCACCTGTAGCTGCTGGGCTGACACATTCATAGGATGGGCCCTGAGGCAAAAAACAAAAACAAAAACAAAAACAAAAAAACTTTTTTCCAAATACTGATCAGCTCTCCAATAGAGCTACTACTGTCTTTTCTGCTTCTCAGGAGTTTTGTTGTCACCCACAGGGATCGCCTCTGCTTAATAGTCACCAACTTCCTGTTCTAATTTTATGGTGGGAAGGCAGGGAATAGGTGTACCCCCTGAGGCATTTGGGAAGTATAAATGTGGTTTTAAACTTAGTTTTTCACAGAAAGTGCAAATTTTATTTTTACAAAAGTAATGAATCAAAGTAAAATCCATCATCAAACTGGAGTCACTATTCCTGGTCATTAAAATTATTTTGCAGTTGGATATGGCACACCTCTAATCCCAGCACTCTGTGAGGCTGAGGCAGGAGGACAGCAAATTCAAGACAACTTATCAATTTAGCAAGACACTGTCTCAAAATATAATAATAATAAAAGGTTGGAGATATAGTTCAGTGCAAAGGCCCTCAGTTCAATCCCCACGACCAAAAAGTTTCACAGTATGATCTACAGAATAATCATATGTGCGTTTTAGGGTTTGTCATTGATGTACATATTTATTTACTATAGGTTTCACTTTGTCACCATTTAGACAATGAAACTCAAATGTCACTTTTATTTTTTAACACTGTCAATCAAATAAATTCTTGTTTGGCCTTAATAAATTCTTGTTAACTCCATGAGGTGATAGTAGAAGCTGGGGAAAAGGTTTCCTCTTTTTTGTTGTAAATTGTTTCATCTCATTTTAGGTAATTACTTATGAAGTATAACTCTAAAGAGAGAGGAGCACGTAGTCTGAAGGTATTATGTAATGGATTTTATTCGAGTCAAATATTTCAGGTCCCAAGCTTTAAATTGCATTAAATTCCTGTTTTGGGTGCTGTCTGTCCTTTGAGAGAGGTGTATCTTAGCTACAGATAGTAGAAATTAAGGAGGAAGGTGGGCTCCAACAGAGTGTTTTGTTTTTATTTGGACTGAGTCTCATAGGACAAAATGGATGTCAACAAGGATCATGTGAAGAAATTCACATTATTCATATTAATTCAAAGGACCAAGCAAGCCAGTGGGATGGCTCAGTGGCGTGAGTGCCTGCCCGGCAAGCGTGAGTGATGTCCTGAGTTCGACTCCTGGAACCCACATATGAAAAAAGGGCCGGTGATATCGCTCAGTGGCACGGGCGCCTGCTGGCACGCGAAGTCCTGAGGTCGACCCCCAGTACCCACAAAAAAAAAAAAAAGGGCCAAGCTAAAATTTAATCTATGACTCAAAGATAATCATCGAGTGTTTATTTTAATTTTCAACACTTTAATGCCCAAGACAACAGAACATAGCCCTGGATAACATGTGTCCTGTATTCACAATTTTTTTTTAATTCTTAGACTGATGAAATAGTTATGAGTGTGTAGCAATTTGGGTTCTCTAGATTAGCAGAACCAACAGTTCTGCTAATATATGTACATGTGTGTGTATGACTGTGTGATGAGATTGGCTCATGTAATTATTAAGGATGTGAGCCTCCAAATTTGCTTTTAGCAAACTGGCAACCAGGAAAATCAATGTAATACTTCCAATTTGAGTCTGAATATCTGCGAATCAAGAGAGCTGATCAGATAAGTCGTAACCCAAGATCAAATGAGAAGACAATGTTTGTTGTGGTTTGTGTCTGGATGTCCCCCTAAGGCCTCATGCAGTCATGAGGGGCAGCCTTTTTGGAGGCAGCTAAATCTAGACTTTGTGATTGGTTCATTGTCCAATGCTGGGATTATGGGTGTGAGTGCTACACCTGCCCTAGGGTGGGTAGCCTACATACAATATAAGGGAAGGAAAGAGGCTTGCTCTCTCTCCTCTCTGGTTGCGTTTGCTGTCTCCCACCACCATGAACTGTTGCCCCTGTGCCATGCCACCCTGCCTTGGAGCCAGCTGATTACGGACTGAAACCTCTACAAACTGTGAGCTAAATAAACCTTTCCTTCTTTAACTTTGGGTGTTGGGTATTTTGCTTCAGCAATGAGAGTAAAGTAACTAAGACAATGTCTCAGCTTAAAGAAAGAGAAAATGAAATTTTTCTTTCTCTACCTTTTGCTCTACCCAAGCCTTCCAGGGATTGATTAAGGTCTACCTGCATTGGGGAAATAAATCTACTTTATTCAGTCCATAGATTCAACAGCTAATTTCATCCACAATCACCTCATTCAGAATAATATTTAACCAAAATTCTGGGTACTTGTGATCTGGTTAAGAGGACATGTAAAATTAATCATCAAGCAGGAGGTAGCCATGGTCAAAGTTAAGTCCATTTATAATGTTTATTTGGTTTTCTTCCAGATTATCTGTCTATTGAAAATCCATACACATTGCTATGGAAAATTATTTGTTTCTGACTAATTCAATTCACCACACATTTATTGGGCTCTTACACTTACAAAATTTGATGCTAAATTGTAGGGAAAACTGAGTGAGGCAAAGTCCTTAACATAATATAATTCGGTATTGAAAAACAGATGCACCCTAGTTGCAGTGGAAAGCAGAATATAATATGATAGACATAAACTGTTTCCAAAGGAATAAAAGAGGGTAAAGAAATAACTTTTTCCTGAGTTCAGGAATATGTTAAAGAAAGGTCTGAATTTTCCTGAATTAGGAAAAATGAAAAGGAAGGTTTGAAAAGGGTTGATTTCATATTATTATATCTAATCATTCATTATCACTTTGAAGCAAATTTGTTTTCACAGCCCAGAGTATTGGCAGAATGAGTGAATGTGAACCATGGGTCTCACCCAGGATTCTCGCTGAACCCTTTCAGGATACCTGAACTATTTCGATTCAACACCAAGGAATGTCCTGAACAGTGAAACTGTGATTAGGGTATTTCTTACCTTCTTGCGTAGTTCTGGCCTCAAGCATATGGTCATTCAGAGGGCAGGCGCTTGCTGAATGTCACTGAGTAGAAAAAGAATATAATCCATAAGAAGTCTTGCAATATAATTCAACAATTTCCCTACAGAAAATATTCTCAGCCCTAAATTAATTTTGTTCCATACGGCAGTGAACCAGGAACAGTGGTAAAATATTCCTTTTGGTTCAACATTTTCTGTAATGAGTAGTAAAATAGTACTCTAGAAAAAAAATTTTAATTATTAACTTTTTTGTGGTACTGGGAATTGAACCCAGGGCTTTGCAGTGATTTGCATCCCCAACCATTTTTAATATGTGTTTGTTTGTTTGAGATAGTGTCTCGCTAAGTTACTGAGTTGCCCAGGCTGGGCTCAAACTTGTGATCCTCCTGCCTCAGCTGCCCAGAGGTACTAGAAAAAAATTATCTTTCATACTAGGTGGAAAATTATTGGACAGACCTTATTATTTTTTGTGCTAGAATAAAACTGTACTCATTAACTTTTCTGTAATAATAATATATGATTTTTATTGATCTTGTTTCATAATTCTTATCCTTTATAAAGAATGGCTGTAATAGATTTGTGCAAAATGGGAGGGCAGAATAGAAAAATGGAATTTTTTAGCAGGATAATAAGGAATACAGAAGATATAGGTGCTCTTTATGACAAATATAATCTAAATGGGGATAACAAAGTTTTCTACTAAAATAAAGATGTATGTCATTCATATAGTAGCTGTTGTGAAATAAATTCTGTGTTAGACACGTCAACATTTGGGACATGCTATATATTATAAGAGTCTGAGGTCAGTAAAAAAAGACTTTTTAAAACCTTTATACAGGTAAGTGATAATTCATTCTTCACTGATGATAAAACTCATGTTCTCAATATACCACACTGATCTTGTAGCTTGAATTTTATACCAGTTCATATTTTTTTCACTAATATGTCTTTTACATGCATTCATCCCTTTGTATACTTCCTCCATTCTTCCTTATCCTCAATGGATTCTTTCTCGTACCATTACAATGGTTTTTTGACAGACTATTTCATTTCTAGTTTTCTGTCTATGCCAGTTGTCAATTTACTGTCTTTACAATTCAAATCCACTTGTGTTTTCTTGGCTTCGCAATATTATAGGGCAACCTTATCAATGATATTTTCTTGCCAACTGGCAGAATATCATGAGCAATAGAAAGATGAAAAAGGGGCTTGCCTTTCTGACTCAAGGCCTAATTTTTGTGGACTTTTAATCCCAGAACCACAACAATGCTTTGTACGTAATAAAGAGAAAAAGAAGAAAAAAAGAGACATAGGTCATAGAGGGACTAATACTCTTTTATTGGGCCTGACAGGTAAAAGCATGTTATCTGGAGCTATAGAGAATAAACTTTTCCTTAATATAAATAATAAATTATTTCCTTAAAATAAATACTAACTTCATTAAAATAGAGATGCTTCCACAAGAAATGAGATATCTGTACCTTTAACTCCTCACATAAGTGTGCCTCAATAATGGAAAGTTTATTCTTGAACATCAATAAGAATAAGGTAGGGCCAGTGATATGGCTCAGCAGTATAAGCGCCTGCCTGGCAAGCGCGAGGTCCTGAGTTTGACTCCCGGTACCCACATAAAAAAAAATAAGAATAAGGCAGAGTGAATGTTTAATGAAGGAACAATATGGCACAATTCAAACACCAGATGAGGAGTTTGAGAGAGATAATTGTTAAGATTCTTTGAACTCTGAGATTTTATTCTTGATTTCATAGAATAACAATCCATTTGAACATTCCCTGCCTTCTTTAATACCCGGTTTTTCTCATGCTCGCCATCATTACTATTATGCTCTTTCTCCTACAAGCAACGTTTGAGGCTGTGTCAGTTATGTAGTGGAGTTAATGCTTCTGTAATGAATGGGGATGCAAGCTGGTACTCCTAATTTTCAGTTTTAATCACCAGAAAATGCGCAGCTGCTTGATGGAAAATAGTGGAGTTTAATATGAACATCTTCATGTCAACATTTCAGTTTTCCTTCATTACCTCGTTTCCTGAACAAATACTCCACATTCTCCAATGCTTAATAGACAATAAATTAAAGATGTGGCTCATTTAACAGCCACATTGCAAAGGATTTATTTTCTCTGAGGCTTCAGAAGTTGCGCCAATACTCATTCTATCTTCTATATTCACCCCTAAAATTAAAAGAAATATGCTATGAAACAAATTGTATTGGGGAACAATAATATACAGCATTTAAAAATCACTGATAAACCAAGGACACACTCCTCCAGTCAGATAGACTTTTTCTCCTCTGTTTTGGAGCATGCATTCCTTTTCAGTAATATAAATCTATCTCCTTTGGTCTAAGAGATGATTTATTCTCCAGAGCCCAATAAAAATCTGTTGGATTTTAAAATCTGGAGAGTTCTGTAAACTGCAAACAGGAATTTACACACCAGAACTGGCCAATGGTCCATCCCTTAGAGCATCGTGCTTCCTATTGGGTCTAATGATGGATGGCTTAGGAGAAAGCCATTAAACTCACCATGATGTCCTTAATTGAGAAATATAGACATGCCAACCATATTTTTCCTGGACTCTGGTATCCAGTTAGTTTATTCCATGGTGCTCAAGGCATGATAACTATTTATCTCAGTATTACAGCTACAGAGAGACTTTCATTTTTTACAAGAACATATTATTAAATTTCTCATAAGCATCTGATCCTAATTGAATCTTATTAACTTCTGCTGATTAGCAACTCACTGTAGAGTGAATAAGTAATCACAGTCCACCTTTTAACTTTGTTTAAATACTTCCAACCAAATGTATATAAAATTGTGATACCTCTTACTATATGAACTTCTTTTTTTTTTTTTTTTTGTGGGTACCAGGGGTCGACCTCAGGACCTCGCGCGCCAGCAGGCGCCCGTGCCACTGAGCGATATCACCGGCCCCTTTTTTGTATGTGGGTTCCGGGAGTCGAACTTGGGCCCTCGCACTTGCCAGGCATGCACGTAAGCCACTGAGCCATCTCACCGGCCCTATATGAACTTCTTAATGTAACAGTTATGAAAATTGTGACCCACTAGAAGTGAATATATTAACAAATCTTTATAATTAGTTGTAGGATGCATTATTTGGTTATTAAGCTACAAGAAGAGAAAGTTCAGTTCATGACTTGTGAATGTTTCAAGACTTTTCTGTATTATTTGCTTAAACCTTTTAGGATCCCCATACTTCTTTACTAACAGAAAATTAATTGCCACTGAGTTAGGCTACATTAATATGAAATATGATTAACAATATCCTGGCTTGGAAACTACTAACAATGTGTTAACTGTTTTTCAGGACAGCGTGGACAGTATACTTTATCTTTTATTTTTTTACAACAGGGGCGCAAACCAGTTCATGCAACTCTGCTGTCAGTGTTAAGCTTTTGGTGGAAGGGTTATAAGTGAACCATCTATGTCATGGATGGACTCATTGTCATCACCTGCAGAATATTAAGCAATGCGAGTGAAGCCAAAATCTCACATTCGGACCCAGCGCCTCTCTGAGCTAACTGCTCCTCAGGCTTTTTGGAAAGCGGGGTGTTTCTATGTTTGGAAGACTAAGGGGAATGATACGTCAAAAGATTTCTCACTTCATTTTTTAAAACATAGTTTATTTATAGCAATACATGGACTAATGGAGAGAAGGGCTAGAAAAAGCACTAATCCTTGAATGATTCTCTGTGTTTTGTTTTATTTTGTTTTTTTGTCTTTGCAAAGACTGATGAGTCACCTATTGTCTTAGTCGCTTTCTTCCTTAGTAAGGCACAATCCTGGACACCAACCATTCAAAGGAAGGAGAGGTCTATTTTGACTAATGTTTCAGTCTTGTTTAGCTGGCTCCAAGACTCGATGACATAGCAGAGCTGCATGGCGGAGGCGAGCTGAGGAGAGCTGCTCATGGCCCGATGGCCAGGATGCACAGAGAGAGTAAAGAGAGGACAGAGAAAGAGATAAACCCTTCTAGGTGACATCCCCACATCTTCTGCCCAGAACCTACCTCCTAACAGCAAGTCAGCTGTAAACTCATCAGTGAATTAATCCACTAAAGATTATCATGTGCCCATAATCCAGTCACCTCCCCAAATCACCACCTATGAGCTTATCAGGCTGTGGGGGAACATCTAGGCATAAGCTTTAACACCTTCTTTGAGTGAGAAGCCATAAATCAGTCGCAGGTAATAGTCAAATACAAAAACTTTTCTCTCTGAGCAATAATATATTAACAAAAATGTATTTATGTGTATGACTAATGTGACTGAAATGGAGTTTATTTAGATAACATGGAATGAATGTCAAGAGCACAGGAATTACACATAGATGTCCTTGAACTGAACACTTGACCCAGGGCGTCACTGCTATGTGGAATAGAACAAATACCATCTATTCTCTATTAATTTACTTCATAGGGATGCCATAAAGGACAGGGACTTCTGACATACTTATATCACCATTCATATTGTTACTATTGTTATTACATTTTATAATTTATAAACTATGTGATAATGTATACAAGTAAATTATATGAGCAGAACTTACTTTAAAATTAAATTAGTTTTTGAGAACCAGAAAAGATTTTGAGTTGTTAGAAAGAATTAGGGAGAGAAAGAGAGAGAACATTGATAATGTAGTTATGTGCAGCATAATGATTTTTCAGTTAATGACAAATAGCATATACTGTGGTGTTCTCATAAGACTATAATGCAGTTGAAAAATTCTTATAACCTAGTTACATCGGAGTTGTATGTTGTATTGCTGTATAAGCAAGCCTTCTGGATTGCCAGTCTTACAAAATATTGCACATAAGAGTACACATTGTACAAAGTCCTTGATAATGATAATAAATGACTATGTGGCTAGTTTTTATATTTACTAAACTATCCCACATCAAGCGATTGACTTAGATGCTCTAGGTTTGTGGAAGTGCTCTCTATGATGTTCACACAGCAAAAAATTTCTCAGATTCTTGTCCTGTCATTAAATGACACGTTGTAAATTGTTGCCTTTGTATGGCACATTTCATTAGTATCCATCTATGATTCAAAAAAATAAAAAACTGTGTATGAATTATTGCTATAAATTTTTGATTAGCATTTTTTCTCTACTTATTGAGACCTTGTGAAAATGCCTTAAACATAATTTGCATTATTGCAAGACAATTTTAGACTGGCATAAGGGTCCCAGCCATGTCTCTCCCTGCATGAATAGACATAACAGACACACTTAATTAGTATTGCAGCTTCTCAGTGGCATCAGAGTTACCATCATATTTTTAATGGGATCCCATTTTCTCCAAGCATCTACATATGAGTATAGGTAGGCTGCTAGAGGAAAACAGGAGGAAGTTAATTTGTGCCTTGCTTAAACCTTGGCTTAAAAAACTTCTCACAAATAACTTCTGTTCCATGTACCTGAAGAAAAATATATAAGTCGGCAGATGTACAGGCTGACAAGCTCTTAAGAAATATTTGAAGTCAGCGTGTGCCTTCATAATTTGTCAGAGGACCCCAGGACACACAGTGGTGTAGATACTTACACACAATCTGTCCAGTTGAGAACAGAATCTGAAACAATGGCTGGTTTTACCCTTGAATGTGTTCGCACCCCTCACGTATACCTCTTCTGCTTTAGAAGATAACTTCTTGGTTAATGTTTTGATCGATATTTTAAATATGTAGTTTAAATTTTTCGTGTTCAATTTCAGAAAACGTTACAAGAGCCCCCCCAATTTAAATTCTCTATAAAAAATGAAAACTGTTTAAATTTTTGGTACCTTATATTTCAAACCATGTTCTTGTATGCAACACCATTTCTTAAATCCAAATTTGGCAAGAGTATTTGTTGAATTTTATATCTGAATTTACATACATTTGAATATTAAACTATTGAATATTTTAAATGGGTTTATTGTATATTTTCATTTTTTTCTTTTGTGAATTATATGCTATCTTTCTATTACCACCATTATTGCTTTTTTTTTTTTAATGTGGGTACTGGGAGTCGACCTCAGGACCTCGCGCTTGCCAGCAGGTGCTTGTGCCCCTGAGCTATCTCGCCAGCCCATTATTGCTCATCTTAATGCTATTTCCTAGCATGTGTATATTGAAATACTAACTCTCAGCTACATGTGATGCAAATATTTTTTCTAATTTATAATCTTCATCCTAATAGAATCAAATCTGATTCTTAGAAATAAAATCCATAATTCTTATCTTTTAAATTTCATCTGTTTTTATCCTTATTGATCAGTTCTTGAATAGACTGTAGAGATTTGAAAAAATTACATTTTAGTTTAATATTTAATTAGTAAATATTCAATTATTAATTCCATATGAATCTGTGATATAAAATGATGATTCCAATCATATTTATTTTTATTGCTATTGTCCATTTTTATATTATTGTTTTCCAAAAATTATTCTAGAATCAAGACTCCTAGTCTAAAAACCTTATTTCAAGGAGGAAAACTATCTTAAAGAAATAATTTATGAAAGGCCCATTCTGAGATATTTTATTTACCAGAAGCAGAAATATAACTACAATTGCAATTCAATTCTTTTAATACTTATGCCTTGGGTTTACATTTTTATTCATAGTTTTCTTTCTACATTCTTCTTGTCCTTTCAACCTGTATTCTGCATATCTAAAAGACACTATTTCCAGCACAAATTATCTAACATTTTATAAAAGTGAAATCTTGTTACAGAGACTATTAGATGTTATCCTGAAATAAAGATGAAAATAATGTTGACCGTGATAGAAGCTAATAATATTTATTTCAAGCTTACCAGTTTGCATTTGCACTTCACGTACATTAGCACTGGACTATGAGCTCAAAAAGGGCAGAGGCTGAGAAAGTCCTGTACACTGCTTCCTTCCTAGTATGTAGGACAGTGCTGTAGACATTCAGCAAGTATTTACTGAATATTATTGAGTGGGCTCAAATCCTCCAACCAGTGCAGAAATAAAGACATTAATTAATATTATCACCATTTCATTGCTTGTGAAGCGAGATTCACATGGGTTACATGTTTTACCAAATGTACAGGGCAGACTCCAAATAGGACGAAATTGAGATTCACAAATGATGTTCCTGAAACAGTACCTTCATCTCATCTACTGCTGCTGTCAATGAATAAAAATTTGTAGGAATTTTTTTTGCTAATTACTTATACCTGTGAGCAAGTGGGTACATAGCACATTCACTAGTTTAATTAGGATTAGGGGGATAGAAAGCTATGCAGTGGGAGTCAGAAGTCAAACCCAAATCTAATTGCAACCACGTGTTTCACTTTAATCTGTTCTTCTGGCAAGGAAAATGGGATGGAGCTGAAACATAAATTCTGCACATTACCTAATGTTCACAGTGTGACTGTGAGTATATTTGTGTGTAAGCACTCAGGGTGTGTGTGTGTGTGTGTGTGTGTGAGAGACGGAGAGAGGTGGGGGACTGGAACATGTCTCAGAATTCTCATAATTTATTCTTCCGTCAGAGTTACACAGATTTATCTGTCTAATAAAACCAGTGCACATTTGCAGACTCTTTAACATTTTATAACTGTTTATGCAAGTAAACTTGGTTTCTCATGTGTCTGCACAAGTGTAAAATCACATACCTATATTTCTAAAAGCACAATATAATGTTCATCTATTTAGTTGGCTAGAAATTTTGCCCTTCATCTGAGATGATGCGAGCTTTCCAGTAAGAGACAGAAGGGCCGGTGAGATGGCTCAGCGGTGTAAGCACCTGCCTGGCAAGTGTGAGGGCCCGAGTTTGATTCCCACAACCCACATATGAAGAAAAGACCGGTGATATTGCTCAGCGGCACGGGCGCCTGCTGGCGTGCAAGGTCCTGAGGTCGACCCCCGGTAATCACAAAAAAAAAAAAAAAAAAGACAGAAGAATGTCTTATTTCATACATCCCAGAAACATTATGAGGTCTCAATTAATGTCTGTTGAATTAAATGTCTAGAAATGTGACAACAAGTTTTATTAATTTCTGAACAATAATAACAATGTCTAAATACTTATCAGTTTTTCTGGTGAGAAATGAGGCTTATCGTTACACTTTTATATAAATGTAAAAGCAAGCATCTCTACCATGTTATATGTAAAATGTCTACAAGTGCAAGGTTCTCATTACATTAATGGTATTCACACTACTCTGACTTGTGGATGAAGCCACATCTGTCCTGTCAAATCCCAGAACCTGGTGTAAGAACGTTCACGTTGCTTGTAGTCAATACGTAGTTGTTTTGCAGAGGGAATGCTTAAAAACACAATAAGGTTCTATAAATTTCTATAGAACTTAATTCCAAAGAGGAAAGGATGACAATTTGAGGTATACAATTGTAACAGGGGTCTGTTTATAAAGAAGCACATTGTTTATTGCTGTGTAGACTAACAGTCAGTAAGAAATTTTATGTCAAGTTCTAAAAGGCGTACACCGAGCTAGTATTTATAATGACTAATTCGCCTGCGTATCTACAGTATCCCTGCAGGCTTGTAAAATATGAATAAAGACGTTTTGTGGATCATCCCTTACCTAAGTAATTCTGAGTGTGTCATGATGTCCAGCATTCAGACATAAGTTGGTGAGAGATATTTGGAAATATCAGTGCTAGCAAAGCAAATAAAATCTGCAATTTAAAACAGTTATTAGTGAAGCTAAAACTTCAAAGACCTGCAGAAGGAAAGAAGCCAAGCCCCATGCTGTCTCCACACACAGGTGTGACAGTAGCCATTGAGAGATGATCTGTGGGAGCCTGCCAGGAAACATGGCTGGATTAGCACCCCACTGGATGTTCTCTGCATTTTTTTGTGTGTATAGGAATGCTATTGATTTTTGAGTGTTGGTTTTGTATCCAGCAACACTGCTGAATTTGGTTATTAAATCTACAAGTCTTTCAGTGGAGTTTTCGGGGTCTTCTGTATAAAGTATCATGTCATCTGCTAATAATGATAATTTAACTTCTTCCTTTCCTATCTTTATTCCTTTTGTTTCTTTCTCTTGCCTAATTGCTCTGGCTAATGTTTCCAGAACTATATTGGATAGGAGTAGTATTGGACATCCTTGTCTTCTTCCTGATTTTAGAGTGAAAGCTTTCTGGTTTTGACTATTTAGTGTGATATTGGCTGTTGGTTTGTCATAGATGGCTTTCAATATATAGAGGTAAATACCATCTATTCCAATTTTCTGTAGAGTTTTTACCATGAATGGACATTGGACTTTGTCAAAAGCTTTTTCTATGTCTATTGAGATGGTCATGTGATTTTTGTCTTTGGCTCTGTTGATACGGTGGATTCTATTTACTGATTTGCATATGTTGAAACATCCCTGCATCCCTAGGATGAATCCTACTTGGTCATGGTATATAATCTTCTTGATAATTTGCTGCATTCTGTTTGCCACTATCTTATTGAGGATTTTTGCATCTGTGTTTGTTAGGGAGATTGGGCTGTAGCTTTCTTTTTGGGTTGGGTCCTTCTCTGGTTTTGGTATCAGAGTAATACTTACTTCCAACAATGATTTTGGAAGTTTTGCTACCCTTTCAATTTCATTGAAGAGTTTCATCATTAATGTCATTAGATCTTCTCTAAATTTCTTTCAGAGTGAATCCATCAAGGCCTGGGCTTTTCTTTATTGTTAAGTATTTTTTTGACTGATATCAGGTAATTTAGAATTTTTATATCTTCTTCATTCAGTTTTGGCAATTCATATGTGTCTGCAAATCTGTCCATTTTTTCTGTGTTTTTCATCTTATTAGAGTACAGGTTCTCAAAAGAGGTATTGATAATATATTGGATTTCCATAGGATCTGTTGTGATTTCACCCTTTTCATTCCTAATTGCTTGAATTTGAGTCTCTTCTTTCCTCTTTTTGATAAGGTTGATTTAGTCTTTCAAAGAACCAACTCTTTGATTCGTTGATTTTTGTATTGTTTTCTTAGTCTCAATTGCATTAATTTCTGCTCTGATCTTTATAATTTCCTCTTTCATGCAAGTTTGTGTTTGATTTGTTCTTCTTTTTCTAGAAGTTTGAGCTTCAACATTAAGTTGTTTATTTGAGCTCATTCTGTTTCCCTGATGTGAGAATTCACCACTATAAATTTCCCTCATAGAACTGCTTTCATTGTGTCCCATAAGTTCTGGTATGTTGTATCACAATATCATTTAATCATAGATACTGTTTAATTTCTTCTTTAATTTGCTCTGTGACCCATTGGTTGCTGAGGAGGGTGTTGTTTAATTTCCATGTGTTTATGTAGTTTTTTTGGTTTCTGTTGCTGTTGATGTCCAATTTCATTGCACTATGGTCAGTTAATATGAATGGGATCATTTCACTTCCTCTGCATTTACGTAAGTATGTTCTAGGGGTGAATATGTGATCCGTTTTGGAGAATGTCCCATGTGCAGCAGAGAAGTATGTGTATTCTGATGTCATGTGGTGGAATACTCTGTAGACATCTACTAAGTCCATTTGTTCACATGTTTTAATTCTGATATTTCTTTGTTGATTTTTTGTCTAGTTGATCCATCTAATTGTGAGAGTGGAGATCTCCCATTACAATTGTGTTAGTTAATTTTTCAAGTGCATTAATATTTGTTTTATGTAGTTGGGTGCACCGGTATTTGGTGTATATATATTTATGACTCTTATCTCTTCTTCTTGGATTATTCCCTTTACAAGGATGTAATGACTCTATCTCTTGCTCTTAGATTGTTCCCTTTACAAGGATGCAATGACATTCTTTGTCTCTTTTGATCAACCTTGGCTTGAAGTTCACATTGTCTGCAAATAGAATAGCTACCCCTGCTTTTCTCTGGGATCCTGTGGCATGAAATATTATTTTTCATTTCTGACTTTCAGTCTATGAATTTCTTTTTGAGTTAAATGTATTTCTTGAATATAGCATGCTGTTGGATCTTGTTTCTTGATCCATTCTGCCAGTCTGTTTCTTTTAATTGGAGAATTGAGAGTATTTACACTGATGGTTATAACAGATAAGTATTGGTTTATCTTTCTCATGTTATTTTCCTGTTGTTGGTTCCCTGTCTTACCCCCTGTTTAATTGCTTGCCCTGCCTGGCAGCTTCTTTCTATTGGTGTTCTTGTGTTTGTGGTTTTCATTTTCTCTTTCTAATATATCCTTCAAATAATTCCGAAGAACTGGTTTGGTGCTCGTGAATTTCTTCAGTTGTTCTTTGTCATAGAAGTATCTTATTTCTCCATCAATTTTGAAAGATAGTTTTGTTGGGTACATCAGTGTGGGTTGGAGGTCGTTTTATTCTAGGGCTTGAAATACCTCACTCCAAGCTTTCCTTGATTTGAGGGTTTGTGTTGAGAGGTGTACTGTAATTCTGATGGGCTTTCCTTTATATGTGATTTGCTTCTTTTCTCTAACTGCTTTAATACTCTGTTCTTGTGCTGAATTTATGGAGTCTTATTATTATATGCCCTGGTGTAGATTTATTTTGGTTATGGCTGTCTGGAGTTCTATATGCTTCATTTATTTGTATGTGAAATTCTTTACCCATGTTTGGGAATTTTCCTGACATTATTTCTGTGAGGAGGTTTTTTGTGGTATTTGTGCTGTCTCCAGCTTTCTCATTGACTCCAATCAATTTATGTTGCTTTTCATTGTTTCATCTTGCAGCTATTGGATAGATTTTTCATGGTCTCTTGCTATTTTTTTATTTTTAAGATATCTTTCTTTTTATGGTCACTATCCACAATCTTGTCTTCTAGATCTGATATTCTATCCTCACTTTTGTTAAATCTGTTGCATATACTTTCCCTGTTCACTGTGATTTTTGTTTTCTTTTTTCTTTTTTCTTTTTTGTTTTTGTTTTTGTTTTTGGTATAGGGATTCAAAATCAGGACCTTGTGATTGCCAGGCAGGCACTATGCTGCTGAGCTATATCCCCAGCCCATTGTTGCATATACTTTCAATGGAGATTTTAATCTCCTGGATTTGTGTTTGGACCTGTTTCATGGATTTCTTTTCTTTCCTATGTTGGGCATTCATGGTTTCCCTCATTTTCCTGAGCTCTTCTATTTTTATCTGTGTCTACTCTAATGTCTTTCATTTTGATCATCTTTCTTTTTCTACCTGGAAGATTATTTTTTCTATAGCTTCTTCCATTTGTGTTTTAGCTTCTGTTGCTATCATTTCAGAAAGTTCCAGTGCTTCACTTCCAATTTTCTCTATCTCATTGTGCTCTGGACTTGTCCTGGATGCATTGAGGGTCTGGGGTTGCATTTTGCTTCTGTGTTTTGTCATTTTCTATTTTCTTTTTTAAATTTTATTTTGTTTTCTGTGTTGATGCTTGACAATTTCTTATGGCACATAGCTTTATCACTAGTATCAAGGCTTCTCTAGGAAATGTCTGTTCCTCAGGGATGTCTTTTAGATGTAGGTGGTTCTTGATCTTTTTGTCTATCCCAGCATTATACATTCCCAATGTATTAAGGATGAGAATTTGCTATTTGACTCAGCACCTAGTCCTTTGGTACCAGACTATGGTGATGGTTATGACCCCATACAATCACAGTGTTATTATACAAAGGAGAAAAACTAATTATAACATGTATGATATCCTGGCGAAAGTAGTACAGTTAGCAATAACAATATCATCAAGTACAGCTTAGCTAGTGACAAACTGTGGTGACTATTAACTTGATACGTTTAACCATAGGGGCAAAGTCTATAGTTATATAACAAAATCCAACATATACCAGGAACCTGTATACAATGATTTTCTCCTTAGTGGAGTGATTTTACCCTGTCATGGGGGTGTGGGGGGTATTAAGAGGGGTAGTGGACAAGATTAAGAGATGAATGAGGTCAAATATAATAGAAACTAGGTTGGAGGGCAAAGGATTATCAACCAAGTTTTGGGAAACTGGAGGACACCAGGACACCGGGTAGTACGAATGAAAGGAAAAGTGAAGGAGTATTGAAGTGAGCAAGAAAGAGAAGAGACAATGTTCACTCACCTGAAAATATCATAAAATCAAGAGATACTTGAGGAAAGTAAAAAGGAGATGAGTAGAAGAAAACAAAAAGAAAGGTAAGAAACCTAAATAGTGAACAGAGAAAGAAAAATAAAGAAAAAGAAAAAACAAAAATAACTGCAACAAAACAAAACAAACCAAAAAACCCAAACAGATAGGAAAAGAATAACGAATCAGACAAACAAAGAAAAATAAAAGTAGTAAAATCCCTCTGGTGTCCACAGTTCTGTGGTAGTACCCAAGTCATAAATGTGCTGTGTCCTCCAGCCAAGTTCACAGGGGGGTTTTGCTGGGTAGGGGGCTGATCTCGACCTCTGGATATGGGGCTGGGATTGGTCTTCTGTTGCTCAAGTTCTCCCAGAGTCCTTTGATATAGAATGGCAGCCCCGTCCCCTTCTGTTCCGTGTGTATGTGTGTGTTTGTGTGTGTGTGCGTGTGCCACAGCACAACACTGGTTCACCTAATGTACCAACTGCTGGCTTGTATTCTCACTTCTGCTCTGGCCTTTTCCATGCCACTTGTCCCGCCTGCCAGCATGTGCACCCACACCAGGGCCTACTGTCACTGGTCCTGCCTGGGTCGGTGTGTGCCTTCTCTGCATTCTTCAGTAGTATGATTTTTGTTTGGTTACCCAGACAGATTTGCATTCTCTGTAATTCTGGTGTAGTTTGGTTCACTTATTCCACATTCTCCCCAGTTTTTTTAGTGTGTGATAGAAAGCTTCATTTGGAGAACTAAAACACATGATGAGTGGAACAAACTTGTGAACCTTCCTAATTTGCAGCTTATCTTAACAAGTTTTAATATTTATACTTTTCTGCATCAGTGCTCTGCACTAATATGGGAAAAGTACAGAAAAAAAAGGAAAAGAATGAATTAGAGATCAAATAGTTGGAAAACACCTACTATATAATGAGTCTCTCAAATACACAAAGGTACTTATATCCCATAACTACTCCACATAGCAACTACACACACAAACATGGGGTTCAAGCAATTGTAGATTTCTTTGACAATTATACTTGCTTTTAGTTCAGATTCCTGAGAGCAAATTAGAAGTACACCAGGACTCACGCATCCAGGAATTCTCTCAATTACAGATTTAATTAAGATGGTTTATTAAAGAAAATTATATACTCTCTAAAGGTGGAAAATATAAAATATCCACTATCTCTATAGTATTTCAAACATTTAGTTGAGAATTAGAAAAAAAAAAGGAAGGATACCTAGGAATAGAAACAAAGGAAAAAAACAAAATAAAAACCATAGAAATAGCTACAATATCATCAGTTATGAACTTTAAAATAATTGTGGAAAAATTCAAAAAATAAAACAAGAATATTTTTGTAGAATATTGTCATATATATAAAAGCATGAAACTAAAATATTGGAACTGAAGGGTGTAATAGCAAAATGTTTGGTTTAAATGAACTAAACAAATTAAAAACAACAAAAGAGAGAATTATTTACTAGGAAGTTAGCTTATTTTAAATCGTATCCAAGCTGGTGGAGGAGAAAATTTATAAATAAAAAAATAGATTGAACATAATATGCAACTCTCCATTCATTAAAGTTTAATTATGAGACTGCAGCAATTAAGTCCCATCTTTGGCTCTGTTTCTTTTCTATTTCTCTTGCTCCTTCCACCACATCTGCAATTATTTCCTTTACTGCAGCCACAAAGCTTTGAAAATCTTCCATGAGGACTGGATTGACTTCTTGCAAACTCCTGTTGATGTTGACATTTTGACCTCCTCCAGTGAATCACAGATATTCTTACTGGCATTTAGATTGATGAGTTTTTCCCAGAAGTTTTTCCATTTACCTGCCCAGATCCATTAGAAAAATCACTATAGCAGTTCTAGCCTTACATAATGTATTTTTAGATAATGACACTTCAAAGTCAAAATTCTTCTTGATCTGTACCTTGCAAAATGGATTTATGTTCACAGACAAAAGACAAAACCAAACAAAACAACATTAATCTCATTGCACATCTCCATCAAAACTCTTGAGTGAGCAGGTACATTGATAATCAAGAGTGGGCTTTAAATATTTGTTAATCTATGCTGTAAATAGATATTTAGTCATTTAAGCTTTGTTGTTCCATTTCTAGAGTAGACACAGCATAGATTCAATATTAATCCTAAGGGTTGTCATTTCTCAGAACATTAAATGAGAATTGGCTTCAGATGAAACTCACAATTTCATTGGCCCCTAACAAGGCAGTGTGCCTGTCCTTTGAAGCTTTTACTTCTCCTCTCAGGCTATGAAAGTTCCAGGTAACTTTGCTTCTTTTTGCACTGGAAGGCTGTCTCATCTACCCTGAAACTTGGTTATTCAGTGCAGTCACTTTAATCAGTGATCTTATCTAAATCTTCCCGATATCTTGATGTCGTTTCGACATCAGCACTTACTCCTTCCTCTTGCACTGTGATGTTACAGAGAGAGCTTCTTGCCTTAATACACACAAACCAGTATCTGCTAGCTTCAGATTTTTGTTCTTCAACTTCCTCAATCTTCTCAAGGGTTGAAATTGAAGATAGAGTTAGATCCTTGCTCAGGATTATTATTTTAGCTTAAGGGAATGTTGATGAGTTGATTTACTATTCAGCCCATCAAACTTTCTCCATATCCATTTTCTTTCTTATCATTCCTCTGTTTCCTAGAGTAGCACTTTTAATTTTCTTCAATATCTTTCCCTTTTCATTTACAAGGTAGATAACTGTGTAGTTCAAGAGTGCAAACTCTGACTTTGTTTTTTATTCCCTTTACACGCTAACATTCTCTCTGTAAAATTTACACACACGAAAATTCATTAGTGAATTCTTAACATTTAAGAAAAAATATCAATATTAAGCAATATATTCCAGATGATTAAAAATTGTAAACAATTCTCAAATTATTTTATGATTCAGAAAATTCATGATATTAAAGCATGTAGCTTAAAAAAAGATGTCATAGGCCAAATTTTCCTGTGATTTCTTAAAAAGTTATTAACAACTTTAACCCAGAAGTGTACACAATAGATAATACAGAGTCATTTTACTGGTTTATCCCATGAATTGAAATTTTCTCAAATATGTCAAACTTGTTATGTAACTCACTACATCTTCCTTTTTTTTTTTTTTTAATGTGAGTACCGGGAGTTGAACTCAGGACCTCACGCTTGCCAGCAGGCACTTGTGCCAGTGACCGATATCACTGGCCCTTCTTTTCCTTTTTGTGGGTACCGGGAGTCAAACTCAGGACCTTACGCTTACCAGGCAGGCGCTTATGCTGCTGAGCTATCTCATCGGCCCTATATCTTTGAAATAAATAATAGTAGACTACAATAAAATGCTTGAAAATACCAAATATTTGTAAGAATGTGGTACAGTTGGAAAACTCATACGATGCTGGTGAGAATGGCACAGTTTTAACAAATTGTTTTATATAATCTTCTAAATTTCAATATCCACATACTAAATAACCTACTAAGTATGTATATGTTCTACATGAGCACTAATTATGTAAACCAAAAATACATACAAAAAGATGCAGAACAGAAATAGTTATGATAACCCCAAGTAGCAGTAATGCAAAACTCCATCAAAACCATTCTACATATTAAGAACCCTATGCAATTAAAACTAAATACATGAAATAATATATATGAATCTCAGAGGCAGAAATTTGTTTATGAAAATTCCATATAAGATATTGCTTGATTTGTCATGAAAAATGGAGATAGACAAATTGATGGTTATGCAAATTAGAATAATAGTGTTTTGAAGATAATGTTTGGGATAGGAGTGAGGCAGTCTTCAAGATAGTTAAATTCCATTTTCCAATCTGTTTAGCATTCACACACATGTGTTTATTTTTCAATAATTATAAGCTATACTGTTACGACTTGCAAAATTTTCTCTTTGTTATATTTTTAGAATAAAAGAAATGGAAACACCCATGCTTTCTGATGCAAAGAAATTGTGTTCTGAAAACTCACCAGAGTTCTCTGTAAAATGCAAGAGCAATGTGTCAGGTGCTTCTGATCCCAAGTGACCAATTAGAAAATGGGAAATTACCTAGCTGTGTTTTACAGAGAATTTGTGGATAATTAGAAAATTGGAAATGAGCCACTATTGTAAAAAATTGCAAGTTTGGCTATAGATATTTAGCCCAAGGGATATTAAATGGCTTTGGCAAAATTTTGAGTAAGAAATTCAGCCACTTGATCATGGGCTATATAATCAGTTTAGGGAGACTGGGATTACTCAGATGAAAGAAGTAGAAGTGAACAATAAGCAAAGAAAACCCTATTGCCAGTAAGCTTATGACCTCTCTCAGATTGAAGCTATAACCAAGTTACCTCACTGATGCAAAGATGAAACAATAGGTAATAATGCATAGCTATTTATAAATTTAAACCAGAAATTCTACTTTGCAGTTGATGGCTCTACCTATTCAGATAAATAGGAAACACAACCTCATTCTTACATGAATATTTTCAGTTCATATTGTACAACCATATTTCACTTCTCTATCCATCGATAACCTGACAAAAGTACTTCTGGGTTCAACTCAGGTTCTTTGATTACTTCAGGAACAATTTTACTGTTTTGGCTTATATACTTTCTATAAAATCACACTAACAAGATTGGATATTCTGGTACTCTAGAATGCTAGTATTTTTCTTTATGTAATAACTTAATTTCAGATACTCACTGGTAGCTTCAACCTGTCTACTAAATAGACTTCTACAGTATATGAAAGACTTTGCTTTGCTCAACAAATCTGTCTTTCTTCACTCTCCTGGAACAGAAGCTCCTTTCCCATATCACTCAGCCCTCGCACCAATGCCTGGAGATCGCCTAGCTCATCTGGCTACTTGCCAACAAGAAAGAACACCTTTGCCTGAATTGTATAGGCAGACCCTCTGAGCAATAAATAATCTTTCCACAGAAAAAAATATTAAATTATGATCTTCTTTCTGAAGTTTGTGGGAAGGAAAATTAATGTGCTAGGCAGAAGAAGCTGCCCAGATGCAGTGGTTCAGAATTATCCAGTCAGAGACAACGAACACTACAAGAGCCCAGCAAGACCAGGGTCCTCGAAGAGTCTGAGAAGCCACAGCTGGTAGAACAAATGTAGAACAAAATACTAGAGGCTAATCTTTCTATCAAAACAATTACGCTTGTTTCACATTTTTACTCTAATAAATTAATGTTGAATTGCATTTTTAATTGTTGAGTTTTCTATTAGAAAAGCATTAATTTGTCTCTTTGAATTCGTTTCACAGATAATTTGTCCTATGATTCATAAAGTAAAATATATATTTCTATTTTACAAATATGAGATCTTTAAAATAGATAAAAGTAGAAACCATGTATGTTTTGGTGTTACTAAAAATCAAGGTGTGGATATTTCTATGCACATTAAACAGACACATGGTTGATAATTACGTAGATGGAATGCGGATCTCTGCAAGAGACAGCAGGTTTAAAGCAAAAACATGGGATCAGAAGGAGAAAAGAAGCAGGCCACAGGTGAGACTGAAAAATTGCAGTGAATCTGAGTGATAGGAAAGAGAAAAAAATATATCAGAAGAAATATAAGAAATAAAATGAAGTCATCCAGTTACAAACCGATCTGCTCTCATGGAGGGATTACCACTAGAGGCTGGAAAGATTTTGATGTTCATAATGATGGCAATAAAGAGTATGGAAAATGCATATTACGTTTATTAAAAGTAGTCATGAAATGATATAGTTCTGGCTTTACTGGAATAGCTGGTTTCCAGATGTATAATAGAGACTTGTGATATTACAAATAATGATTTATCAGGCAATTTTCTTATCAAAGGGAAGTGCTTATCTATATCTCTTCTTTAAAATTATCCCCTTCTTTAAAACGCAGAAGGTCATTGAGTTTTTCTACTTAAATAGAAGAGAGTGGTTTTTTGTTTTGTTGGTGTGCTTTTGTTAATTGCATGCTTAATGAATCTCCGCGGGAGTCCCACCATGAAAGGGGCAGGATTATGTTACTCAAAGAAATGTTTTTCAAGCCTCTACCATCATCTAACCCCAGATGAACCAATGCTCCAGCAGAGTGGAGATTTGGAACAATTCAACAGGGCTCTATCCATCTCATTCTAGAGAAAAACTAAATAAAACAGTAAGGATGTTTGAAGTTGCTCTTTTAGTAGAAATTTGCATATTAATTAAGGAAGATTTCATGAGGTGTAAATATATTATTGATATTTTGAGTCTTATTTTAAAATATTATAAACAGATTTATATTATTTGAGGCCACATTTTCCTAAGGGTGGGCACCCTAATTCTATTAGCTGGAGAAGTAGCAGGAAAATACATAGATTTATTGGAAGAATGATATGCTAGGCTTCATAAGCTTTGGTTACGTAAGTCTATCCAGGTGGATTCTCAGTATAATCTGTAAAGATGAATATAAATCTATGAGCACTTCTATGATTAGTGTAGATATTTTAAACTCAGTTAACAGATAACTGCAACACTGTTAATGAGGGCATAGAGAAGGAATGTCTAACAGATTTTGTTAACTGGGGGAGCAGACCAATATGATTTATCAACATACATGAATTCTGTAATGTATTAAAGCCTTTTCATTACATTATAACAGTGGTGGTCACTGAAAGTCGGCACTACAAAGCAATGATTTTTGGATGTAACTTTAATGAAAATATGTAACTTGTAATTATAACATCTTTATGATTCTCTGTGTGCTTAACATTGACCTTTTTCCTTAAGCATATAAATATGCCATTTGAAAATATCCTCAAATTACTGCTTTCCTTGCTGATATTTTAATCATATTAAAAGAAAAATTAGTAAATTGTAGCCCTACAGCATCAGGTTTATTAGTAGAGCCCTGTGATTTTTCTTTTTCTTCTTCTTCAAGAGAAAGTATTTTAAAATAATAAAAATTTGACTTTATAAATATTGAATTTATCCAAATATCCTACAGAGCAGTAATGTTTGGGGAGTGCATACAGGCTATTAAAGTGTTTTAAGAGGCCTTTAGAATACTACTGGGAAGTAGAATTACTGGAAATGCATCACCTTCTTGAGATGTCAGCGAAGAAATGACTCCACGCTTTTGTGTCAGAATCACCTGGTTTTCAAAGCCTGGTAACTGTTCTGGGATATGTGCTCAATGAACTCCAACTTGTTTGATAGTTTCAATTACTCAAAATAAAACTAAAATCAAGAGGATGCTAGACCATATCTATTTATAGTTATAGTTTGCATGGATTCCCCTTTAGAGTTAAAGCACTTAGCTCACTTAGCTCTGCTAAGGGCCTGGTACATCCCCTGTGCGGGAACCTTGTCCTGTGTGTGAACTTGGCAGGTAGAGCAATCTAAGATGCAGAGCATGTCCAGGATGCACAGGCATCTAGTAGCTTCCGTCAAAGTTTAAAGTGACCTAGGGAATACTAAGCCCCATAGATGAAGACTTTCATCCCTTCCAGTTTTGTTCTAACATAAATTATGCTATCACTACTTTATTAAAGGGCTGCTATGCGGCTTCCCATATTGGCAGGATATTTTATTTCTGTCGCTAGACATTTCCAAACTAGAAACCTAGGATCTCTCATTTTCCCCATTTGGGTCTTCGTATTTTATTGGGCTGTGTAACATCTGCTTAGCTCAGATTATTAAATAAGTCATTAAGACTTGTTTGATTATAGTAGCGTTAGGATTTTTATTTATATATGTTTCAATGTCTAAAATATACACACAAAACAGACACATGCATGTAAATACAAATACATGCATACACATATTTTTTCTTCCTCTCCATTTAAATGTTTAATTATTAATCTTAACGTGTCACTACCAGTGATTTGCCATTTTTTTTTTGTTTTTGGTCAACTTGTTCTTTAAATAGAGTATAAGTGACATGGAGTAGATCTTAGAATGGACACCTTAGAAAGAGACTTTCATATGAAAAGAGACTGGCAGTTTCTTTGGCAGTGGTTTTGAGACCTAACCCACTAAGAAGGTTAGGAAGTTGGACTGAGCACAGAGAACAACTCACCCAGAATTTGGTTGTGTCTGAGATTTAATTTGTCCTGTAAAAAGCTCTGGAGTCACTGCTGGTGAGGCTACAACAGGGAGTTGGAGGAAGGGATGGTTAGCCTGGGCCAAACTGATTTTGTGGCCAAGAACGATCACAGGGATCAATATGTCAATGCATCTATGATCCAAAAGCAAGTGCTATTCCTGACAGCAGGGCAAAGCCATGTCGTATGTGACACAGAGCCAGTTTTTACTACAGAGCACGATGGCTTTGCTCTATTCATCCCTATACACCAAAGTTAGAACAGTGCCTGGTAGTGTGTAACCAATGAATAATTGCTGAAAGACTGTAAATGATTTATCAAAATCTTATGAATTATAACTTATTAATTCATCAGACCCAGACAAATAAGCTCTGAATAACAGTATAGACTAAGAAGGGAGAAAAACTATGGCAGTATTCACCTTAATGTAATAAAATATAGATATAGCATTATATTTAATTATACAACCGAGTAATTGTAAGGTCAGCAGAGATGGTCTTTCCAACATATTTTAGTAGATAATAAGGAAATATTTTGGAAAGTATTGATACCATGTTCAAGGTACTCTCATTATTAAATGGGGAAAACAATAATATTGGATCTCCACATCTGTGGGTTCCACATCTGTGGATTCGAACAAATGCACATTGAGAATATTTGGAAAACTTGCATCTATACTGAACATGTACAGTCATATTTTTATGGTCATTACTCCCCTAAATAAAATAACAAATGTTTACATAGCATTTGCATTATATCATTATTATAAGTAATGAAGGAATGATTTAAAATATATGGGAGGATATGTATAGGATATATACAAACACTATGCAATTTTTTATAAAAGACTTGAGCATCTACAGACTACAGTGTTCATAGGATGTCCTTGATTCAATTCCCCATGGATACTGAGGTAAACTGTATAGATGGGACCGATAGAAGTTTTATGAATTTTAACAAATATCTGGAAATAGGGCCACTTTGGAGGTAGATATGTCAGGCAAAGTGTTTTAGGGAACTTTAATTTTCATACCATTAGAATATTATATTTTCAGCTATTTCCCAATTTATTGGTTAAGACATTGTGATGGTTGTGATTTGGAAGGTTTTATTTCACATACCTGAGATGAGACCTCCTGAATATTTATTTGCAAATTCAACCAATTTAGCCATTCTAATAAACATTGAGGGCCGGTGAGATGGCTCAGCGGCTTAAGTGCCTGCCTGGCAAGCGCGAGGGCCCGAGTTCGACTCCTGGAACCCACATACGTAAAAGGGGCCGGTGATATCGCTCAGTGGCACGGGCGCCCACTGGCGCATGAGGTCCTGAGGTCGACCCCCCGGTACCCACAAAAAAAAAAAACATTGAATCTCTAAGACCATCTGAATGCTTGTTTCTTTAGATACATATTAAAATTGTAATGTTACATGAAAGAATATAATATCCCCAGGACAAGCACAGAATGCAAATATGTTAAGAATTACATGTATATCACGAAGAAGAAGGATAAAATATCAGGCTGGTCAAATTTTTCCCAGAAATATAACGTCCAAAGAAAATAGAGCAACATCAAGGAGAAATTTGGCACAGAGTGTATAGAGAGCAAGCATCCTGACAACTATCAGGTTTCCCAAAATTTTCATATCTGCTAAGGAATATTTCCTCTTTGATCTCTTCTAAAGAGCAACACTTGAAGATAAACTACAGCTGAACAAAGATAGCTAGGGGAACTATCTACAGAGTAACTGGTATTGGACATTTGAAAGATGTTTACGTGTAAAACTGACACTAAAACAGAAGCAAGGTTATGTTTCAAAAAATAAAGTAGATGTTTTGAAAATATTAAATAACACAAAAAGTCAAGGAGGAGGAGAAGTAAAGAAGTTAGGAGAATGAGTTCTGTGTTTACATTTTCTATAATAGCTAAATCAAGTGTAGATTCATAAACAATTTTAAGGTACTAAGAAAGCTAAAATAAGGAAATGGGGTAGAGGAAGAGAAAATCAGGGGCGGAGGAGAATATGTTACTGTTTCAGTCCTTATACTAGGTGAATAACAGGTTAGTGAAAAAGAGAAGAGCATGTTTTTATATAGTAACCTCTTCTGCGATATTATTGTGTAAAATATAATTTTAAAAGAACACAAAAAGTACAAAAGGGCCGGTGAGATGGCTCAGCGGCGTAAGCGCCTGCCTTGCAAGCACGAGGGCCCGAGTTCAACTCCCGGATCCCACATACGAAAAAGGGGCCGGTGGTATCGCTCAGCGGCACGGGTGCCTGTTGGTGCGCGAGGTCCTGAGGTTGACCCCTGGTACCCACACACACAAAAAAAAAGTACAAAAAAATCATTCTATTATAGGGCCTATGCACACACATATATACACGCACAGATCAATGTAAACTGATCACATTGTAAGATTTGCTTATTAAAACTATAAAAATAAAAATGATCACCCAAAATACAACTGAAAACTTCAAAACTAGAAAATACAGCCTCAGTTTATATATTCATGGAACATTCCTAAACATAACCATACAGTAGTTTGTAAAAATTTATTTTTAAAATTTCAAGCATTAAGAATAGCGAGTCATTTTTAACATAATATCAAAGATCTCCATTGATTAATAACAAAACTAAAGGCAAAATTATCCTCCTGCATAGAAATTGATATATTAATACTCTTTATTAAACTATTCTTGACAAGAAAAGAAAATACAATTACAAATAGCAAAATTTAAGAAAACCAAAATAATAGATAAAAATACCATTATTCAGAACTAATGACATCAAGGAAAATTAGTGCTCCAAGCAAAATTCATCATCTTGAATAATTGTGTTAATTATAAACCTAAAAATTAATGAAACATTCCATGCAAAAAACATAGAATAAGAGCAAATAAAAACCTGGAGTATAATAAATAGAATCAATAACTACAAAAGAAACATAAATGATGTAGCATAAAACAAGAGATTTATATTTATAAAATGTTCACACTTTAAATAAAAATATCAATGAAAAGATTGAAACTAACCTAAGAAAGCAGAAAAGTCAAAAATAAATGAAAAAAAGAAAATGCGTTAATTTATGTAATTAAAAGACTAAATTGCATGACCTTAGCAAATAAACTTTTAAAGGCTGGATAAGACTGGATATATTTTTGTTTTTCTTTTTATATGTGGGTACTGGGAGTTGAACTCAGGACCTTGCGCTTGCCAAGCAGGCGCTTATGCCGCTGAGCTATATCACTGGCCTGTAGATATGTTTTTAAGAAAATATATTTTGCTGAAATTCTTCGCATAAGTGATTTTAAAAGAGTGTGAGGTCATCAAATGTGTGTTAAGATCATCAACTACATCTAAGAGAAAAATTCTCAACAAAATAACCACCATAGCCAACTCTTCCACAAAGAAAATTTACTAAACATTTAAAGTGTGGTAATTTCAATAATGAGAGAATTTCAGAATACACTAAAAGATTACAGAACACCGAAAAAATGGAAATCTTGTAAGGTTCGTATATGAAACAAGTATAACATTGATTCCAGCATTCAGTATATTATAAGAAATTTCACTTATCTCTATTAATAAAAACAATAAACTAAATAGTAGCAAAAAAAATACATATGAAGAAGTGGGGATTATTCCAGGTATTCCGGTCTATGTTAATATTAGGAGCTCCACTAATAAAACAATAATATAGCAAGAGAAAAAAAGGCAGCAACCGTTTTTATTTAAAGCCAATATTTCCTTAAATAGGAACGATGGATATGAGTTAATGTGACAAAAAAAAAAGTCTCAGAAAACAACCTAACAATTTGTTTAGTGAAGAAACAGTTGAAGTCCTTGTAAAGTTGGGATGACCACAATGAACGCTAGCATTAAACATGTTATGTGAGATTTTAAGAAGATGAATGTGTAAACATTGAAAAGAAAGAAGTGAAACTATCTATCTCATTTAAAAGAAAAGTCTTAATACTCGAATAGATAAATTAAATGCATAGGACTTCTGGTTTCTGCGATTAAACATGAAGAGCTTGGCAGTCATCACTTCCATCCTTTCAAGAAGAAAAATGAAAACAAAAGAGTTGCTCAACTCTGGACAGCCAGGTGAATTCAGAAAGCTGCAACCAGATGTGCTTGCTTGAATGATTGCTGAGGGCAGGATGGCGAATGAAGAAAATAAATATTAAAAAGACAAAATTAAAGGACAGAGATGATGACAAGATTCTATGCCTTCACTACCTCAGATATAACTCACTTCTCCAGAGTTTCTGCTGAGACAATGTTTAAATTGACTTGTCTATGGTGGTTATAGTGGTCTTCATAGAAACTTGTTAAAGCTTGAAAAAAAATGTAAAAATTAATCAATTTTAAAAATTATTTTGAGAGCCAGGGATGTAGCTTAGTGGCACAGCTCCTGCCTAGTAAGCACTAGGTCATGAGTTCGAGTCCCGGTACAAAAAAAAAAACAACGAAAAAACAGTATTCTGAGATCATGGAATGATATTAATAATGATGACAATGTGTGATTATAGCCTGGTTGTTTTCCTAAAGAATTGACTCATCTTTTTTTTTTTTTGTAGTTCCCTCTTTCAAGTTTATAAATGATAGCTCAAGTTAGCATAATATTTGAGTCTTATTTTTATTTTATTTCTGCTTAATGTATTGATCCAGCTGTGTGACGGCTGATATATCATTCTATGCCCTTATTTTTTTTTTTATTTATTTTTTTTTTGTGGTTGAATGAATGTTTTTTGTACATTCAGAATTGACTTTCTTTGAATTTGTGCCTGAATTTTTGGCTGTCTTCTTAGGGGTAACTTATTACAAAACATGAATGAAGATTTTCTAGCTCTGTGAGTTTTTCTCATGTTAGATAAGACTTTTACAGGGTTTGGAATTACAGTGGCAAATTCTTATGTAAATACGTGAAGTTATCACACTACAGACAAAAAAAGAACAAGAGTTGGTAAGTCAGTTCTTCCCTCGGCTGGGTCACAGCTTTTTCACCAGGATTTGAATTTAGTCCAAATTGATCTTTGTATACTTTTCATCAATTGAACTAGACAATTCTTAGAAAAGAGAAAGAGGCAAAGAAATACTGAAGATGAGAGGATTTTTGTGTCTGGCCTAATCTTGAGCAATGTCACTCTTAATAACAACAAATGCTATTACTCCCTCTGATGTCCTGTTTGTTGATGTTATAAATGACTGAAAATTAAGGTTTTTAGAGAAAATCCCGACAAAGAATCTACTAGATCATTTCACAAGATGGCATTAACTTACATTTAGGAAAACTGTAAAGACCGTATTCTCACTGAGTAATAATTGTTTAGAATGGAATATCTAAGGAGTTTCAGTGTACTAAGGAAAAAACAGAAAATTAGTTTTGAACGACTTGTAAAAGATTACTAAACCAACAAAGTATATAGACATTAATAACTTCTTTCCTATATACAATAAAATTTGAAGTTTTACACTTCAAATACAAAACAAAACAAAACAGATAAAAGAATATGAAAGCTTGGTATCAAAAATAAAAACTCAACTGTCCTGGCAAAAGTCTCCAGCAGCTGTTTTTTGGTCTTGGTAGTTTCTGGTTTTGAAAGATAATCAATACCAAAGCAATACAGCAGGAAAACAATGTATCAGTAGCATTGTTTTGTTTAGTAAGGTTTCTCAGCGAGCACTATTCATTGACATTTCTTAGTTACATTCATTTTATTGACCATTCAGTACATTATACATAAATTTAGCATGTTAGAATTTAAAACACATTTTATGAGATGTACTATTATAAATATAGCTGCAGATATAGAGCATAATAATAAAGAACTGAGTGTTGCAGATGAATGGACTCTTCCATATAATGTCGTTTCCCAATATTGGGTAAGTTTATAGTGAAATATGCTTAGAACTCAGTTTTACTTAATATCATATTTTTCAACTCTTTCCTTATTTCTATTGCAATACTAGTTGCAGTGCTAGTTAGTAGTGATTATTAACATTTTAATTTGCATAATTTGGATTTAGGCAACTCCTTCCATATTTGCTCATCAGTAAACAACTGAGAATTTAATGATAGATAGTTTTTGATAAAATCCCTATGATGTTAATAAAGAAACTATACAACTATAAGAAGTAATAAATACAAAACTCATTATATGAGAGCCATGATACACAAAGTTTGATAAAATTTTATTTCATTGGCATAAAGTCTTCCATTTAATTTTTTGTACTGGTATTTTTACTGATACAGGAAATAAGGTTCAGAGAAGAAAAAAGAGCATCCAAGTTGTATAACAAGTAAGTAAAGCAATTGAATCTGAATCTAACTTACTGTTAACTTTCCATCTGAGTAAGCATGTAATGTGTCCAAGGTAAAGAAGTAAGTATTAGAATGAAGTTTCAAACCTAAGATTTCAGATTTGATATCACTTGCATTTTCCATAGCATTGCACTTTAGACTTTTTCCAGAGGTCTCTCAGCATTTTTTTTTTAATGAGAAGAAACTATTTTTCAATTTCTAAAGCTTTGATGTTCTCAGTGAAATATATTTCTTGCCAATACAGGTATTTGCAATGAGTTTCAGGAAGGGAAATTTTGCAACATTAATCAGACTGAATGTATACCCAATATAATTCTTAGGTCTCCTAAAATGACTTTTTACATTTGGCTAAGAACTTTGTTACATTTACTCTCATGTACATTAGATGACTTACATACATTTTCTAGGTAACTATTTTACCTAGCTACTGGTTCACTGATCTATTTGTATATTATCAATTTAAATTTGTTAGATTGACATGGGATAAAATATAAATAATGAAACATATCCCCTGTTTTCATTTAAATACCTGTTAGGGCCTGGGCATGGTTTTGCATGCCTGTAATCCTAGCACTCTGGAGGCTGAGGCAGGAGTATAACCATGAATTTGAGGCCAGCCTGGACTACATAGTGAGTTCAAGGACAACCTGAATTACATGGTGAGATGCTGTCTCAAAAGAAAGAAAGAAAGAAGAAGGAAGAAAAGAAAGAGGAAGAAAGGAAGAAAAGAAAGAAAAAGAGAGAGAGAAAAAAGGAAGGAAAGAAAGAAAAAAGAAAGAAAGAAAGAAAGAGGTCCAGTGAGATGGCTCAGCGGCGTAAGCGCCTGCCTAGCAAGTGCGAGGGCCTGAGTTTGACTCCCGGATCCCACATAGGAAAAAAGGGCCGGTGATATCGCTCAGCGGCACGGGCGCCTGCTGGGGCGCGAGGTCCTGAGGTCGACCCCCGGTACCCACAAAAAAAAAAGAAAGAAAGAAAGAAAGAGAAAATTAGGAAGAAATATTTATTCACTGTCTTTGGTATCATATGATTAGCAGCCTAGGAATGAATGCTCCAATAGGTTATACATAACATTTTGTAATTTACCTGTAAAAGGGAGATGTTCATTGAGATTTCTAAGCTTATAACTCAAACTAGATACTCCTGCATGCAAAATATTATATTTTGGAAAAGAAATTGGAGGAAATCCTAGAATCATAGCCATAGCAGACAAGATGCAGCTATATTTTGGTGAAGGAAAGTACAATTAACCAAACTAGTACTAATAGTATTATGATTGAAATTTTACCAAGAAATATAACTGAAATGTTAAATTGGGCTGGGGATATAGCTCAGTGGCACAGTGCCTGCCTGGCAAGCACGAGGTTGTGAGTTCGATTCCCGGTACCAAAAAAAAAAAAAAAAAAAAAAAAATATATATATATATATATATATATATATATATATATATATATAAAGTTGACCAGCTTTTCATTAGTGTGAAGAAATGTCTGATGTACACGAAATGGGGGAAATTTCATTTTGCACCTAATTTCAAAGGTCCATGTTCAGCTGGCTTCATTTCTTTTTGGCCTGTGTTGAGGCAGAAACAACACAGAGAAAGGTACAGTGAAGGGAAGCTGCTCATCTCATGGTCACCAGGAAAGCAGCAGGGAAGGGAAAAAACCTTAGAAAAAATATTCCTTGTTGAGGGCAGTGACGTACATCCTCTAACTAGGCCCCGCTTCTGAAAATTGCTGCAACTGTGGAACAAGCCCTCAGTACATGAGTCTTGGGGTTTACTTCATATCTAAACTATGATAAACACGAGCATAAAAAGTTCCATGACGAGACATCCAATACTCACCTACATACAAATATCAGAGAAAGTATCAGGTATAAACAGCCCCAATATGAAAGGAAATACACTTTTGGAATTATAGGGACAAAATAAAAAATAGCATTATGGTTCAAAAATCCCTCACATAAACACAAGATGAATTTTTAAGGCAGAAGTGAAATCATGTGAACATTTTAAGAAAATACACTAATATATAAAGATATCGAGGAATTGAAAACCTTCTGGAAGAGATGGCCCTAAACATAACAGATAACAGTTAATAAATGAACATATAAAAATGCTTTGGAGCTAGAAATACAGATTGAGTACCACTGGGAAGATTATTTTAATGCTATTGCTATTAATAATATAGTTAACAGTTTTGAAATATTGTGAATATAATATACCACATGCACTGCTATGTCCCTTTCTTATTTTATCTAATCTCAAATTAGAATCCAAAATTCTAGGTTGAGTGACTTTGCATAAAAGAGACAGATGTAAGACCTAAATCCAGGTCTGTCTAACCCAGTGGCTATTTTCCTCACAGACTCCCAGTTGCCCGTTTTGCCAGGCAGTCTTTGTGAACACTGCCCACACAATGCCATGTTCATGTCGATTCATATCCAAAACAATATACATTAGTTTGGATAAAATATGCAGAGCTTTAAACTGTAACAAGTTATGTCGTTTTTGTTATATGTCAAGACTATCAAAACTAGGAACCATGTGAAGAGAAGTCTCTTCTGGTTTTATTTTCATTTTTCTTGTCTTATTGTCATTTCCCCTCAGATCTTGGCTTCCCTTTTGGCAATTGTTTTTCAGTAACTTTAAGGAAATATGTCTGGTGATGCCCACAGGTTCATGCCCCTCCCTTGAATGTGAATGGTGATTGAAGATTCAGATTTTTAAAATGAATGTAGTCTTTCTCTTAGGCCATAGCAATAGTTTCTGTATGATTTTTCTATTTGTTCCAGTAAAGCTTTAAGGAAAAAAGGAAACTCACTTTCTATTAGTTCTAATTGGGGAATATAACATTAGAGATTTTGGGGAGGATAAAATGATGAAAAAGTCCTGCCTGGGAGCAACTAAATGTTCATGTAGTTTTTGAGAGATTAGGAAAACAATAACAACAAAAAGATAAAAACCAAAAGCACAGTATGGCTGAATAAATGCTTGAATACATTTATACTGAAACAATTATTGCTTACCTGAAATACAACTCTGACTGAACATTATTTTATCTGAGAACCTTGAATACAAGAAAAGCATACCTGGAATTGGAGAGTAAGAGACAGAGTCCAATGAAATCGAATGAGGTTATAACTTTACATCACTGAATGTCAGCCTAGGTTATGTGAATCAAGAGGTCATTTCTGCTACTAGTGACATAAGGAGTCCTGCCCAAGAAAGTGATCTAAAAAGATAAATAAACTAAATACTTACGCTTAACATTGTTTGAACCAGTAATATAAGTAAAAGGCATAAAAGTTTGTACTTCCATGTATTTAGAAACAATGAAAAAAGTGAAGATGAATTGACATGACATCTAGGAGTTTTCAAAAGTGCATCTGAGATCTGTTCTACCATAACATTGCTTCATGTTGTGACTACCTACACAATGCATAGGTCAAAATTATTTGGCATGAAGAAGTTATTAGACATCCTAAGAAGAGATTCTATCTTTATATAAAGCCAAAAGTGTCCAAATTTAAACTCCACTGAAAGTTTTATACTAATATCTGCAGAAAACATAAGATAATTAACACAAGCACCAAATACAACACAGATAGAAAAATAGTGTGAAAATACATAGAAAAGGTAATAAAGTCATTTTCATTTGTCCTAACCTCAGTAATCTCTCCCTGCTCTGAATTCTGTGTTGGTCCTGTATAACATAATTTAGTGTTCATTATTGATTGCCATATAATGCTGTCTCTCTCATGCTGTATTCATTCTTTTTTACTGTTTTATAATTTATTTTTATAAATATTTTATTTTTATTGGTATATGTTTGCAGTTACATAGTGATTACATTCCTCCTGGGGAGTTGGTACGTGTACATAACACAGCCTAATTCTTTCTTTGTTGGTTCCCTTCTCCCCTCTTTCCTCCACCCTCAGTTCTTGGACTATAACCTCCTTAAGAGCATTGCTATGAGGAAACACTGTGGGATGATGAAAATGTTTATGTGCTTAACAGAGGTGGTGGCATCATGGTTGTACTCATTAGTCAAAATTGATTCAATTGTGTTGCTTCAAAATGTGCAGTGTAGGGCCAGTGATATCGTTCAGCAGCATAAGCACCTGCCTGGCAAGCACAAGGTCCTGAGTTTGACTTCTGGTACCCGCATAAAAAAAATGTGCAGTGCATCTTTCTTCAGTTATACATGAAAATATTCTAAAGCATGGAAATTTGCCTGCAAGTTACTCAGAAACCCTATTGTCAGGCTAAGAATTAGAAAAGGGAAGAATAAGTGAGAGTCCAGCGGATAAGAATAAGCTCAGTTTTAGAAGTAGTTTTCTTGAAAAAGATGATCAACACTCTCACATATAAGATTCAACACATCATGCAGCCCAGACATAATGAGAACACAGCTTGGAAATTAGCGATGCAAGTTTTCAGGCAGTAGTAATTATTGTTGTCAAATAACTGGAAATTTCCAATATCTAGAGAGTTCTTTTGGGGTTGATTCACATGTTGATGGTACACAGTGAATATTTAGTATCTAGTTTTGATCCTTGTGGATTCCCAAACTTTAGAAGAAAGAGGAAAGTGATAAAACAAGTGAGACATAGAAGGAGTAGCTCATGAGATAAGGGAAATGAATTTGGATTATTAGACTCATGAAGAAAAAAGTTTTATTCTGTGAAATAGAAATACTATTGCAGATTGACTAAAATAAAAGCAGCGTTAGAACTTATCCCTAGGGTACTCTGCATCCTGAATATGGGAGAATAAATTTGATTATAAGCCTCATCCATCAATGAGGATAAAGTTAGCCTATTGCTAGGCTTGATTATAGAGGCCTCAATGACTGGAAGGTTCTTACACCTTAAAAATCCTGAATTCGAAAAGAGATGGGGGGCCAGTGAGCTAGCTCAGTGGTGTAAGCGCCTGCCTGGCAAGCACGGGGGGGGCCGAGTTAGACTCCCGGAACCCACATACAAAAAAGGGCCGGTGATATCGCTCAGTGGCACGGGTGCCTGCTGGTACGTGAGGTCCTGATGTAGACCCCCGGTACCCACAAAAAAAAAAAAAAAAAGAAAAGAGATGGGGTGGAAGATTCAGTGGTAGAACCATTTGGTTTATGTCTGTCTCAAATTTCCTCTCATGGTGTTACTGGCAAATAAGGCACTTGATATTTTTTGATTGATTTCATGTCAATAGACTAAAAAAAATTGCGTATGATAATAAAGTTGAATTTCATATGATTCATGTAGAAAAATTATGAATAAATAATGTGATTAAAGTCTAGAAAATTTTAAAGGACCTGTATTGAGTAAATGTAAATTAAATTTTAGATTATTAATAAGACGATACTCTATTTAAACCTCAAAGAGGCAACTGAGAATAAACAAATGCGATAATACTAATTTTAAGAAAAGGTAATACATTTTTTTATCTAAAATGGCAGAATGTGGTAGACATAGAAGTATCCTTGAGTTACGTCAGCTAATATATCACTCTAGCTGATAATTCCAAAGTGAAAATTTAATGTAATTCAAATTTACAAACCTTTGGAGACAATTCCCGCAATTATTTGAGGATGTTATTATGGGGAAAAAAAGACAATGCTCTCATATAAACTCCACCCTACTTTTCCCCTTAAGGACTTAATGAAGATTAGAACTGATGGAAGTTATGTCCCAAACACTTTTAATAAAGGCAAATATTGAAAAAGACTACAGTTACTTAAGAACTTTGAAATGCAGAATGTTTCGCTTTAGTTTGGGAAGACTGCCTTTTAAAATCAAGGACTCACTTTTGAAATATAGTTGGTATCCCAAATCAAACTGGGCAATGCTTGAGAAAATGATATTGCAGCCAAAAGGCATCCATCTGCTTTTGGAAGGATATGTGTTTTCCTTATGGTTAAAGGAACTGAATTCCATGAAAAACATTATCTTCAACCAAGAAAGCAAGGAGATTTTTTATCAAAGGTCATAAGTTTGCATCCCAATTGTACCATTAAAATGTGCTCCTTTTCAGTAAAATTCAGCTCATTTGAGATTGTTTTGTATTAAAGATAGCTAACAAATCATTCAACATACTACTATATTATCACTATCTTTAGCCAGCAATAATTTAACTATTAAATAACAGTCAATGACATTAGTGTTTCACGTTTTATGTATCTTATTTGCTTACAAACAATTTTATATATTTACCACTTGATTACTGATGAATAGTAAAACTCAGATTCCAAAACAACTGTAACAGTGATTTATGTATATGTTTTATAGGGATAATTTAATACATATGCCTGCTTGTTTTCATGGCATTTCGTATGAAACTTAAGAATAACAAAATAGTTATTAATGATGTCTAAAAAACTATAACTCTTAATAATAATATTTGATGTCTATGTGGTTTTTTAGAAATCTACTTTAGAAATCCACATCTTTTAATAAATATGTGGACCCATGTACATATATGCAAAAAATTCAATTGACTTACAATTTTAATTTTTTCCTAGAGCTGTTACTCTTGGCCAATGTGTGTAAATTACTTTCTAAACTTATTTATAAAACGTATTTATAAAAATAAATTCATACAAACGGAGTTGTTAGTATTTATTTGACCTGGTAGGTTAACTAATCTCCTCCACTTTCCAGTGTCAATATACCACCGCCCCCTAGTGGACATTGGTAAAATAGTATTTTAGTGGTAAAGGTTAAAGGGGTTTATTAATACTGTTTATTGCAACAGAATTCATGCGTACAACGAAGACAGCTTTGTATTTTTTAGTGCACTTTGTCTATAAACCATTTACATAACTATCTATATTTTAGTTAGGATGTCACCAGCTATCATGACACTGAAATATCTGTACTTTAAAAGTTTATATAGGCACTTTTGCACATCAATATGTGTGTACTCGTAAATTAATTTGATCTATTGCTATATTAATTTCAATACCTGTCATTGATATATATTTGTTTGACAAACGTCTTTTATTAAGATTTTCCTATATATGTTTGCAATCAGACAGGGCTTCAACTCTTAATAGGTTTATTCTGGCATTAAAAAAAAACAAGCATTTCTATATGGTACTGATTTTATCCAAATACTGACCCTCCCAGGTATTAGACTGGTGACTTAGAGAAATTTTAATTTTTGAAACTTTTTTTTGGTAAAATAAAGGTTAAAAAGAATATTGTCACAGAGTAGAAGTGGTCGAGTCTCTCCCAAATTTTAAGGCAAGCTCTCCTGGAGTCTGGTGATATCTGTGGTTAACAAAGCGTATGCCTGAAATGTGTAAGCACATACACAGTTTTATTATTGAACACTGAGAACCCTGTAAAAAATAAGGAAATCTAAGCATCAAAACACATCATAGATGGAGCTTTAGACTTAAGTGAACAAGTATACAAGTACAATTGGATAGAATATATTAAATACTTTTTACATATCATCCAGGAATACCACATAGAGGTTAGACACTAAGAAGTTCAGAACAGATATTTTTGAGTTGACTGATAAGCTCAACGATTGCCCAATCAGGTGCTCCAGTTTATTAATGAAAGAGCTTTGGGTTTAAATAAATACTTCTCTGTAAAATCATTTATAGATGAGAACATCCAGTTAAAATTCATTCTTAAAATATTTTTCTATACATATAGTCAATTCTGCATATTTTGTGTGAATTAAGAAGTTATTTAAAATAATCATATAAAAAAGTTATTATGGAAAGTGAATCAAAATTTAAGAATTCCAGGCCAGTTTCCTGATAGCAAAATTTTGAGAAGGTTTAGTGAATATCTGAAAAAGTAGAAATAGAAAGAGAACAAAGAGCTACATTCAAAGGAATGCAATGGATAGTTACACAGGCATGAAAATTAACCTCTGTCATTGTAATTATGCCCTGTGATATCTGGAAGCTGTCTGGAATCATTGTTTTGGTGAGTGGACTTAGTTTCATGCTTTAGAAACAAGCTGGTTTATGGTTCACTGAATAAAGTATGTCTTCTCTGACCACAATGGTCTGTGGTAAAGTCTCCAGCCAGTGGATTCCATATTCATTTCCACTGGCTTTGTCCTTAACTAGTCATATATTACAGGATGTGTTTACTTATCTCTTAATGTTCTCTTCATGGCAAAATGGGGATTTTGGACATCAGTGATACATTTTTTCCCCTTTCTTTGTCACATGTTATAGGTAAAGAGGTCAGATCTTACAATAAGTTTGCCATTGTTCTATGGCAAATTTTCTCAAATTTTTGTGACTAGAAGAACCACAGCAAATTTTGTGAAAACCATAATTTTCTTGAATCTACCCCAGAGTACTAACTCCTAATTTTTTTCAGAGTTGTCTGGAAATTTATGTTGACAACAGATAACCAAATTTATCTTATGGTTATCTAAACACTGTATTTCTAGTCAGTTGTTTCTACTGGGAACAAATTCACATAAAGAAGGTGTGAGCACAGGGAGTTCAAATTAAATATTAAAAAAAAACAAAATGAGGTAATTGAGACTGTGTTAGTGTCTTCCCCATAACTATCTGCGTAATTTTTCATCTTTTAGATTAGGATAATGCAATGGACTTTTTCTAAAAGCTGCTACAGATTTTACATAGGAAATGACAAACAAAAACCTTAATAATTAATCTCCCTTTCACCTTTTTATTTTATTTTAGACTAGTGAAACACTTTTGGTGAGAGAAGGAATATACTGTTATCAGTATCTCTGAATTTGTTAATTTTTTTTTTCACATGTGGGTACCAGGAGTTGAATTCAGAACCTCAAGCTTGTGAGGAGGGCACTTATGCTGCTGAGCCATATCAACGGCCCTGAATTTGTTAATTTTAAGTAAATAGATACCCAAAGTCCATGAGTAAAATTAAGAATTTGACATTTATTAATATTTTTATTGCTATCTAACAAGTTACCATGAACTTAGAGGTTTAAAATTTTTAAAAAAAGTATTATCCTGGATCAGGATTCAGTACATTTTTCCTGGGTTGTCTACTTAAGGTGGCACCAGCTGCAGCCTCGCATGGAGTCTTAACTGGAAAGACGGGTGTGTCTTAGCTCCCTGGGTGTCTCAAAGCAAGGGAAGGAATTCTGTCCATCTTAAAAGAGGTAGTTCACATCCTATGACAAACATTTCCCTATTTCCCTCACTTCCTCAGCTCTTGGACACATTCTAATCTCTCTTCTCTGAGTATGATTTATTTATATTCCTTCTCTTAATGCAATCATGTAATACTTGTCTTTAAACCAGTGCTTGGCTTATTTCAGTAAACATAATGACCTCTAGGCTCATCAATATAGTGGAAATAGCAGAAGTTCCTTCTTTGTAGTAGTTGAATAATGTCCCTTTATATAGTTTATACATATGAACATGTATATTACAATTTTGTCCATATATCCATCCATGAACATTTAGTTTGTTTACATGTCTTAGCTGTAGAGTAATGCTTCAGTGATTATGTGAATGCATGTATCTCTTTAATATATTTATTTTATTTCTTTTGGATATATACTGTGAAGTGTGATTGTTGATCATATAGTACTTCTATTTTAGAATTTCCCTAAAATGAAACAAAACTAAAAGAAAGCTAACTTATGAAAGACTATTAGAATCAATTTGTCAATTTCTAATAATCATATAGCCTGTTACAGCCTCAGATTGACTTCTGAGGCTATAATTAGCTAATTTGTACTTACAAACAATTTTTTTGAAGGAGGGAAGCAGACAACAGAATTTAGCTGGAGTAACAAGAGACCAATTGCTAAGGGAGAAAAGTGAATCAAATCTTTATTTGTTTGCTAACCAGTTTATGATGCATCCACTCTGAGAGCTGCATCTACTCTGTTCCCACTCTCCACTTAATATGTAGCTGTAACTTACCATCTTCGCGACCAAAGGATCCTTATACCTCAGATAATAAGCTGAACAGAACCAAAAGATTGCTTAACTCATCTGGCAGAACCACAAGAACTGGTTCTCTATTTGACAAACACTTACACTGTAAATGCTGCATGTTCTTATTACTACCGAATAAAATGCAATAGAATAGAGTGTCACGTGTGATGGGAACAGGGTAACGTGCTAGAGAAATGTATCAGATATCCTCAGTGGATAGCAAGTGGTTGCCAACTCCAAAGTCTCTGAAAGAAAATTCGATTTCTTTCTCCTGAGACGCACACTGGCAAGTCCAGGATGTGTGTTAATGTGTAACAGTGATTGCCCTACTGCATGATCTGTGGCAAATACATACCTGGTTTGTGGAAAGTTGAAAATTAAATACAGACATCAGAAAGTTGGGGGTTTGTTAGGTGTTTGCTCTAAAATGCTAAAGAACTCCCATTAAGCTACACGTTGCAATAATTAAAACATTGCTTTGAAATGGTTTCAAAACTTAAGCAGATCCAGGGGAACTAGAGAAGGAATTAAGAACTAATTACATTAAAGTACTGAAGATCAAGTTCTCATGGGTTGGTAGCTTCACGTTATTGTTTCATTAAAACGATAAAGAAAATATTATAAAGAAATATCAAAAGATTCCTTTCCAGGGTTCAATTTTTGTAATAGCGTTTATGTGAGTTAGTTTACCTTTATTCTAGTATTACACATTGGAACCACTCCGAAGTCTGTTGCTCTTTTTTTGCAAAAACATATGCAAACAAAAATCCAAAAATGCATTCACTTATTAAAAATTATCAGTTTGGAAATAGGAAGGACTGAATTTAAAAATAGTATTTTTCAACTCCCAATGAAAGATGATATTTGTATATGATCAATAAAATGCAATCAACATTATTTCCCTTTTTATTTTTTCTCTTTCCTGAAAAATAACATTCGTATTTTGATTTACGTCAACCCATGCTTTCAAATGAAGCGAACATTCTGCCAGTTTCCATTGTCTTCTCAGCAATTTTGAAAGTTTCTGTTCTCCCACCCTGGAGAAGGAGAAGGTATGAGTGACAGTAGCCTAATCCCCCTGCGCACAGACATGTTATTATTAGTAGTGTAACATTATTTCATGTGCTCTATTGTACCATGACACTTCTTCCATCCTTTACTCTTCCTCTAGGTGAGTGATCCTATTTTGAGGCATATGTGAACAGAGCTGAAGGAAATTTTCTAGAAAAAGCTCTGCCAAGGGCAGCCTTAAGAATGTTCCTTGAATCTTCCGGATACAGGGAAGGTAACGGAGCCAGAACGTAGCTGCTCGCCTGGGCACTAAGCAGAAATCTATTGCCACGTTGAGCAGAGCTACGTTTCCATGAGTTGGTGTAAGGAGGTGACTGAGCCTGGCAGAGATACTAATGCAGGTTTGTCCTGCAAGACACAGGACTCCTTTACCTCGAGAATTCATAACGACCTTGCCAAAATTCCTCTCGTCAGCAATCTGTCTACAATTCATTGCAACTCTCCCTCCCTTTCTTCTTCCTTTGGTGTCAGATCTGCGCTGTGGACCAGCAGCTCTCCCAGCATTTCGAGGATCCCGGGCATCTTTTGTCTCAGGTGTTTCTCCTAACAAAGTCATTGCCCTTTTAATCTTGCCTTGGAGTTCCCTTCTCAAAGGACCCAGATTCCCACAGTCTTTCATTCAAATTTATATACCAGGGATGTTAAGTATCCTGCAGAAAAAAAGAAAAGGATTTTTTAAAAAATTAACAGAATTTAAAAATGAGTCTAATATGAAAATAAGATTGGAAAAGTTGATTCATTGTAGAGTGTCAGGTCCCTGTGGTGGCATTAGCAGATTGATAGTGGTAAAAATGCTTCTTTACCTACTTGCTGGACTTAATAATTAAGTCTGATCTTTAAGGCTATCTAAAAGTGCTTCGTGGTATTATCTACAGAATTATTGAATTTAAGGTGTATATCTGAGTTTATAGGTAGGGCATGGATGATTCAAACTCTAACATATTTCTAGTTTACTCCAACTGTGTTATTGGATGTAACTTTCCTTTTTGCTTATCTTGAGCTCAGCGGCCAACCTTCACCAAACTAAAGACATCAGAATCCTCTAACGTAAAAGATAAAAGCATCCCATCTAAGAGGCTCTTATTGACCTTATTTTGCTCTTCATAAAGGATAAAGGGGTTCCTCAATAATGTTTTTTCGGAGTTATGTGGAAAATATATGCTCTCCTGGTAAATACTATGCACAGTGATGCACAAGAAGATAAGGAGTTTTCAAGCCTTTTAAATGCAAGGCTTCCTTTACAAATAAAAGTGTTATATATATACCTCTCAATATTTATGTATCTTCACTTAGAATAGTAGGCAACTCAAAGTGAATGCAAACATTATGTGTATGTGTGTATATATATATATATATATATATATAATATATGTGTGTGTGTGTGTTCCATAGTTGTAGCTCAAGGTAAATATTTGACGGACACACACAGATTCAGACACACGTATAATTTTGACATCTAATGCTCTTTGTATGACTTTTCATTGTGCTGTATTTAAATTATGCAAACTTCAGATATACTTAAAATTAACTTTGAACAATTGTGGAATTCTAAATTTTATGTTGGAATTAGTAGATTATAATTTTAAAAATCACGTGCTTCTGGTGGATGTGTTTGCTTACGTATTAAGTATGATATTCCTGATCCCTTTTCTCTTAGAATAACATCCACTACGTGTATGCTTTCAAGGAGAGAAAAATTTGTCAATTGATCAATAAAATAATGAATTTCACTTTAGTTTTAAATGCCGGAGCATGTATTTTATGCACTTAGCCACTGTGGTAGATCTTTTTTAATCTCACCAAAGTTAACTTGTTTTCATGCTTTTGTGGAAGCCATTTTAAGCTTAATTTTGTAGTTTTTTTAGAGTGATATCACCTCCTTCAGGCTAGGTTGCTGGGATATTAAAATGTAGAATACATTGACATATATCTCAGAGTGCCACCCTACTTCCCCAAGGGAATATTTCTTCTTTTAAAATAGTTTTCTTTCATACTTAACATTTATTTAAATACTTTTTAAAATACAAGCATGGGTTATATCCAACACACATAGTGTCTCTCTCTCCCTCCCCTCTCTCTCGCTCTCTCCAAGGATAGTGCTACCCACAGTGATCTCGATCAATGTGTAGACGTGCTTAGTAAAATATATGCCTCATTAACAAGCTTCTTATGTCAAACTCACTACATTTGTGGATGCAGGGGCTTTTTGGGAAACCTGTTGTAAGTTGCTGTTGTCCTTTTCTGTTTGGTGTGAAATCTGTATCCAGAAAGAACTAATCTACACTGAGGTAAAACCGGCTTCTAAGAGGAAATTTTATTGTTACCTTACAGGACATGCCAGCTGTAGAGGATCCAGAGAGATGGCTGCTAGATTTATTCTATCGTTGTTGCTCTTAATTTGTCAGTTAAATTGCTATAGGATTCACTGTTAGAATTTGTAAAATTGTACCAAACATTTTATCAGTTGTTTGGCCTGGGTATGTTAAGGTAGATGTGGATTGGAAAGGCAAAAATGTCTGACGCTATCACATTGTCTGGAAAGGACATAAAGGTAAACCTCCTACTTCCTTAGCTGTTAACTAGGAATCCAGTGAGTGCACAAAGTGAGACACGATGTTGTCGCTGTTCTACAAGGAAGGTATTTGTGGGTGTTCACAACTTTGTGTTTATAATGAAGGCACTGTACAGACATGAGAAACACTGCTTCTTATGTTGCTTTCTGGCAATAACTCTATGATGCTTGCACTTTCTAAGTCTTCACAAAAGCACTGTAAGATTTATATTCACAAGAAACAAACCCAGAGGGGAGGATTTTAGCTATGAAATGTACTTCTTAAATTCATAGCATTTCTTTGGCAAGGAAAATAAGTTACATTAAGTTTTTTTCTAAACCCTCCTCACCTTTGAGAAAAATAATGTTCTTAATTCTACTAAAACACTAGAAAAGCAAGGACCAGTCCAAGAATCTGCCAAAAGGGGAAAACTACCAGGTGCTTAAATGGCAAACATCCACGGGGTATAGTTGAATGAATAAAGATGAATGGAGATGAAACATTTAGTTTGAAATGAATTCAAGGAAAAATTAAGCCAGATTATGACTGCAATATAATTTAATCTGTTCATTTTGCTCTAGTTAACCCCTACATATAAAAATATGCACTGGAAAAACAGGAACTTGGTATAATATATATTGTAAAAACATATGGTAAGTATCCAAAGAGAAGGGTCAACCTCAAAATCAAGCTAACATAGTGCTCCCACTGGACAAAAATTAAACCTGGGAAGCCTGTTAAGTGCACAGTCAGAAAAAATATATTACCTATATTACAGGAAATGGGAAAGATAAACCAAATAGGAAAAGATCAAACATAAAGTTGCCAAAACTTATAAGGAATTTCACCAATATGGATCCTTTTCTTTCACGGATTGGCATCATACCTATAATGGAAAACTACTAACAAAGGTTTGGCATAGAATAAAATACTTTTCAGGATTTTTTTTTTCTTTCATAGGAAACAAAACATCAATAAAATCATCATTGTAAGTGGGGCGGGTTAAAGCTCTTCACCGATGTCTATGGAAAACATATTGTGTTGGTTTTTAGTGGAAAATTACTGAGCTGTTACTGATCCGGGATTTGTCTGAGCATTTTATATTCAAATATTCTTTTATGTTTCAGAACAATGTCGAATTTTGAGATTTGTGCATAGATAGTTGAATATATTATTCTCTGCAGGGCAGTGTATTAGTCAGGGCTTTCAGAGGAGCATCAGAACCAAGAGCATGTGTGTACTTGTGTGAGTACATGTGTGATTGTGTGTGTTTGTGTATGTGTGTATAGTGTGTGGGGAGAAAGTGAGACAGAGAAAGAAAGAGAGAACAGAGTGACTGATTTACGTTAAGCAATTGGCTCTGGCAATGGTTGAAGGTGGTCTGGTGACAGAATGTTTTCCTTTTCTGGGGATCTTGGTCTTTTCCATTAAGGAATCCACCTGGTTGCATGATGCCTATCCACAGCACAGAACATATTTTGCTTTCCTCAGTACCAATTCATTTAAATATTATTCATTCTAAAAACAATCTAGTGTTTGACTAAATACTTGAGTACCATAGTCTAGTCATATTGATATATAAAATTAACTCATATTTGGATTACCATCAGGTTTAACATTAAATGCCACTGTGAACTTTTTGCTTTAATATTGTGTAGTGTGGGATAAAGAATAGATGTTAACAGGCCCTTTCATAGCCAGTATGTTGTTGCTCATGAAATCAGCTTCCTAACTTCAATGTTTGGAAAATATTTACTTGTTCCCTGTAAATGCAAGCTTCCCAAGCAGGTAGCGTGGGGTTCTATGCCGATATCAGCCACTCAACTCTGTTTGCTTGTTGATTCTAGACTCAAATTATTATGTTCGTTCTTCATTTTTTTTGTTTGTTTGTTTGTTTGGGTACCGAGTGTTGAACTCAGGACCTCGTGTGCCAGCAGGCTCCCGTGCCGCTGAGTGATATCACCGGCCCTTTTTTCTATGTTGGTACCAGGAGTCGAACTCAAGACCTCGCGTTTGCCAGGCAGGCGCTTATGCCGCTGAGCTATCTCACCAGCCCTTCATTTCTTTGATACTGCAAGACGGACAAAGTTGCATAGACAATAGATATTACATAAAGAAAAATCCTGAACTTTTATGACACCCAGACATGAAGGAATTTTTTGCTGTATCAACCTGTAATATAGTAGCATATATTTATATTAAAAATGATAATTTCCCTTCATATTACATAAACATTTCTATTGTCTTCATTTTATTAAAAAATTTGAATCTATGTACTAAATTTTAAACACAGCTTTTCTTAACCATCAAACAAACATGAAATTACAACACACACACGTGTCCACAACACATTCTGTGTTCTTACATTTGAAGATGTAACTTTTCATGTCATACTTGATTTTATACCATTAAAATTGTTCAGAAGTATGATTTGATGACCGTAGTATAATTTGAAAATACTAATTTAATTGATAGTCCTATGAAGGTATAAACTCCAACTATCTTATATTTAGTTTGTTTCCAACATTGTTTTAATTGTGAAATATATGAAATATCTATGTGTATCATCAGCGTGATCATATTTCAAATTCAACACTTTGATATCTAGGAGGTCTTCATTACTCATGCTAGTAAGCTTCCTAAATTTATCATAATTAAAGATGCTAAAGATATTTCATTGATTTCATCTTACTGAAAAATATGTAATACCTTTTAGTTTCATAACTGGAATATTATAAATAAATTTTACATATTTAATAAAACCTAGTGAAATTTAACACAATAGTATAATGACTATCATGACAGTATTATTGTAAAGGTTCAGAATTATTAATATACTTTTCCTGCCTGAATCATGAATGTTTTGTTTCATATCAATGGTCAGATCTTATATATTGAGAAATGCTGTTTAGTGATAACAGAAGACATAAATTTAAAACCTCATTTGTAATCCATTTGGAAAGAAAAAATAATGAAGAAAAAATTTGTTCCAGTGGATTTCTAATGTGTATCCTGTAAAAACTGATTACACTTATCTTTATCATATTAACAATATTTTACAGTATCAGTATTTGCCATACTCTCCTTATTTTCCACAAAATTTACATTCTTGTTCCTTTCAATATTGTAATTAATGATGAAGTATATTTTTCATAAATATTAATGTGCCATAATTTTATAAGCTACAGTATAAATTTTTCTTAGTTTTACTTCTGTTACACATTACATTTTACATAATATTTTAACAATTGTATTTTTTTATGCGGGTACTGGGAGTCGAACTCAGGACCTCACGCTTGCCAGGCCGGCACTTACACCACTGAGCTATATCACCAGCCCTAATATATTGTTTAACAAAAATTTTTTTTACGTAATATTTTATTTCAAACTGCAGATCTGTATTTTGAAAAAATTTCCAATTACTAGAATTTTGAAATTCTCATGAAAATATCTTATTTAATAGTTATAGTAAATTCTTCAAATTTACATAATTCTTTAGGAAAAAGTTTCATTTATTTAGTCTGTTCATGTTTCTGTCCATTTATATCAATTTGTCTTAAATTCACATCAAATACCCATGTACCTATATATCACATAATTGCATTTTTATTTCTGAAATGACTTCACATATAAAATAAAATTATTTAAAAGATTTTTTAAATTGACCTTTTATGCTATTATGCCAAATTTTTAATTTTAGAATATGAACATTCCTGCTTATTCCTAAGTATTAGACATGTAAACATTTTCTCTTTGATGATGCTATGGACTGAAATGCACTCCCTCTAAATTGATATGTTCAAGGACAGGTCGCAATGTGGTGTTATTTGGAGAAATACATAATTAGGTTTAAATGACATCATGAGAGTTCGATTTTATTTTATTTTATTTTATTTTTGTGGGTACCTGAGGTCGAACTCAGGACCTCGCGCTTGCTGAGCAGGTGCTTGTGCCGCTGAGCCATCTCACAGGCCCGAGAGTTAGACTTTTATGCTGGAATAATATTCTTATAAAAGAAGACACCATACATCGTCTCTGTCTCTCACTCTGTATGCCTTGTGAAGATAATAACAATACTCATTGTGTTGGCATTGATCATGTACTATTGGCTTCTAGAACAGTGAGAAAATACATTTCCATGCTTTAAGCCACCATTTTATTGTAGTTTATTATGGAAATCCTGGCAGACTGAGACAGTAGGTTATTGCTGTGTCAAATTCCTTTTTTTTTTTTTTTTTGTAACAGGAATCGAACTCAGTACCTTGTGCTTGCCAGGCAGGTATTGTGCCGCTGTGCTATATCCCCAGCCCTTGAATTCCTAATCATGTGAAAGTGATCTTTCAACTGTATACAGGGTGAGGATGGAAGAGTTTGAGCTGCATGCTAGAAATATAAATGGAAAAGGTGATTCTGATGAAATCTCAGAAGGAAATGAGAAACAAGTTAGTAGAGAGTGGAGGAAAAGGCAATTCTTGTTATAAAGTGACAAAAAAAAATTGTCCAAAATGTGTCCTATAGTTTTATTCAAGTTACAACTGCTGAACAATGAAATTGGGTAGATGATGTTTCTAAGAAACCTATTGCAAATGCAGCTTGGCTGTTCCTGACTGCTTATGGCCAAACATGAAAGGTGAGAGAGAAACTGAAGAGGGAATTGCTAAGCAAAAAGGAACTGGTACTTAAAGATTTGGAAAATTCTCAGCCTTACCCATATTGTAAAATATGAGGAAAAGCATGGCAAGCATGAGGTCCTGAGTTCGATTCCCGGTTTTCCCCACCCCCACCCCAAAAAAAGAATTTATTGGGATGTTTCAGCCAAAATACTGAAAGTGTGAATGGAAGAAGATGAGATGAGGAGAGTTAGGATTAGGATTAGGAACAAAGAGGATGGAAATGAAGGGGGTGCGAGGGAATTTCTTGAGTTTGATGGAACAGGACAATACACCTATTTGGCTGTGAACTTAAATTAGTTTTTCAGAAAGTGGGGAAAATGATGACAAAAGCAATTCAGACATCATGAGCGTCAGTCTTAGCCTCAGGCCTCAGGCACAGCGGGACACACGTACTGTGACTAGACCTCTGGCTCAAGGTTGTCCCACCAGAACAGAACCCAGCAGAGTCACAGGGGTGTGGCCCCGCTTAGAGCTGTGGATATTATGCTGCTCTCCCGTCCCCCCATTCAGTTAAGACTGAAACGTAAGAAATCAATCCAAAGAGGCTTATTAAATTCTAGTGAAATTTCAAGCGTTAAAATTTAATGAAATTAGTAAAGTTTGACCTTGCTTGAGCACCACCCCCATGCCTTTGACTTCTCCATTTTGGAATGGGAATGTCTGCCCAAGCCAGTCCTCACACTGCATTTTGGAAGTGTGCAACTTGCCTATTTCACAAGGTCCAACTTGTGAAAAATTTTACCTCAAAGATGATTTGTACCCAAGTTTCACTTATGTTTGGTTTAGATAGTATTTTGAAGACAATTTAGATTTTTAGACTTTAGAGTTGATTCGGTAATGCATTAAGATTTGGAGGCTGTTGTAATGGAATGAGTAGATTATCCTCGGGAGAACATGAATGAATTCTGGGGACCTAGGAAGGAATGCTGTGGAGTGAATATAGCTCTCCGAAGTTCATATACTGAAAGCCTCTCTTACATTGCTCGTGTTGTTTTCATAATACATCTTAGATTGGTTAGTCCATTGATCACTTTTTCATTCCTGGATGAAAATACCCAACACAACCACCTTAAAGTAGGAAAGGTCTATTTGGATCATAGCTTCGGTGGAGTCAGTCCATAGTTGCTAGCTCCAAGGTAGAAAAGGCATGGCAGAGGGACGTGGTGGGGAAAGCTATTCACCACATGGCAGCCAGGGAACACACAGAGAAAGAAGGAGCCCTAAACATGAATGCACACATCGTTCCAAGTCAAAACCTCCCCCATGACCTCCCCTTCTGACCAACCCCCACATCCAAATATGAGAGTTTTGAGGGACATTTTATATCTAAACCATAACAAATAACTTAAAACGACAGAAATGTATTGCTCCCATTTCTGGAGGATTGGAAAGCTAAGGTCATGATATCAGCATATTTGGATTCTCGAGAGGCTCCTTGTCCTTGTTCATATATGGCTGTTTTTCCCTGTGTTCTCATATAGTAGAAGGCATGTGGGACCACTCTAATGTCCTTTTTATAAAGCCACTAGTCACATCCAGAAGAGTTCTCTTTCCATGATTTAATAATTACCTAAAAGTCCCAAATGATAACATGACACTAGAAGTTAGCTTTCACTGCATAAATTTTGATAGGATACAAACATTTCAGTCTATGATAAGCCCTAACCCTCAAGATCATGATATTTGGAAATGGGGAGAGGTCTTTCAGAGACAATTAGACTTAGATGATGTCTTAAGAGTGGACCCCCATTATGGGATTAGTACATTTACTAGTCAGCTTTCCCATTTCTGAGGCACAATGCATGACACCCATACTTAGATGAGGACATGTTTAATTTAGCTTACCATTTCAGGCATACAGTACGTGGTTGGCTGGCTCCAAGGCACGAAAATCATGACTGAAGAGTTTGGTAGAATAAAGCCTAGAAGCAAAATTGAGGAACTGTGCTGGAGAGAAAAGGAGAGGGACCTGATGTATTACCCAAAGTCATGTCTCCAAGACCCATCCAGACCAGAAGTGTGGCCCACAATTCCTCCGTGTGGCCCCCAAGCAACTCACATTGACCGTATCAAGTTTACCTGTACCCTTATAAAAAGAGATACCAGCGTCTTACGGTCCCTGTCTCTCTCTGCCATACAAGGCTGTAACATGAGAGTGTCTCTAGTCAAAATCCAACAGTGCTTGCACCCTGATCTCAGATTTCTAGTTTACTGCCCATTTCATACTACTTTGTAGTATCTACCTGTTTAGAATAAGAGATCTATAGCAGTAGAAATTTAATGTAAAATTTAAATAATCAAAAAGAGTATAGCAAATAAGAATTAAACAAAGTCTGTTGACTCTCAAATCTGAGTATTGAAACTAAATTCAGCGCAGATGCTGAGCTACTGGTCAGATGATAATACTGCATGCCGTGTTTATTCCCACCTTAGTGAGGGTGTGTTTGCTTCAGTTTCTTCATTTAGATTCAATATAGACAGTATACATGGCATGCACAAGAAAAATATGTATTTCAAAGTGCCTAAGTGTTGCCAGTTGTAAATATAACTATAAACTTTTGATCATTTTTTCATCTTATATCTTTCACATAGTGAATATTAGTGTTTATTATGTTGTTAAAATGAGAGTAAGTTCTTTTATTTTTATACATTTTAAATTTTATACTGCAATTATACTTGAATTATCAAAGTGGGTTTTAGATAAATACACCGTAGGTTAAAAAATGTAATTCAAAGAGGCCATACATTTGCCCCTCAGTTTCAAATTTACAGGCTTTAGTACTACGAATGTCATTTGGGTGCCGTTTTATCACAGGCCCTGAATGTAAATTCTGAGTAGACTATGCACTAGCCATGGAAGGACTCATCCAGCCCACTACAACTTTTAACACAGTGATGAACTAACCCATTTATTATGAGGCTTTTTCATCTGTAGGCCTTTATCCACTTAAAGAAGGGCATGCCCTTGAGTTAGGAAAGAATGTGCTAAAATGACCTAAATTGTCTTACTGAATACTTTGAGAAGCAGATAGCAGATTTCAGTTGCCTTTGAAAGACTGATAAACAGATTTTAAAATGGCCATAAGGCAAATCTTCAAACTGTAAATAATAATTTCTGCTTCTAAATATTTTAACTGTCTGGAGGGAGAAATCTTTTCTGAGAAAAGCATATGATGAACTTTCTTTTAAAATAAGCTACAATTTGTGCACACATTAAAATAAAATTGGTACCTGATTTTATACATAGTTTTCTTTCTGTCTATCGCCATTGACTAAGCAAGGTATTCATCTTGAAGTGTCACAGGTCACCTCTCTAGTCTGTCATGAAGATACTGCACATGTTCAACCTTACAGAGGATGAGGAAGTACATGTTTGTCGTTCTCCCAGAAAAGGATATAAAGGTGATGTTTACTTTGACAGATGAGGGATGAAATGCAGAACCTTATAAATAGTTGAATAGAGATAGAGAAAATGAATAAGATAGATGCAGAGAGGCTCAGCAATTGGATTCAGATGAAGAATGTCTCATTTGTGTGAGACATTTCTGACAGTGGGGACACACTGTTTACCCTGCTTTTCATAAAAATGGGACTGCAAACCCACGAGGGAGGATGGATGTAAATGTAATCTAATGCTAGTGACTCAAATGGCACATTCCTCTTTAAATAACCAATGAAGTCTGACACATTCATTAAAACAAATAGGAAAAATAAAAGCCGGAGTTCCTGCTTGTAATAATATATATTTTTTCATCTAGCCATTCTTTCTTAAAAAGAAATGTATGTGGTCCAGTCTTTTGAATAGTTGCACCGATATTTCTATGTATCTATTGTGTAATTTGTTATGTGTATCTTTCTTTCACAGATAATATTCATCCTCTGAAGATTTGGTAGGAGAAATGAAAGAGCATTAGAAATGCAAAAGGAAATCCAGGCTTTTGCAGCACCCTTCTGCCACTCTTCAGTGAGTTGCCTTTGAGTAAGCCCATATCTATCTATTTCCTCATCTCCCAGTTTTGTGGTCAATACTAAATAAGCGACAGGTACATGCATATGGTAAAGCGCTACTGAACATGAATTGTTTTCATTGTTTCCTTATGGAAGAAAGGAAGACTTCCAATTATTCAGTGGGTTTTTAATTAACAGACTGTAAAATGGATTTGGGTTTGTACTAGCCTTTGGCCATTCCGTGTTTTTTATCTAATCAACTACTAACTGTCATGTGAGAGAATAAGGAGGAAAATTAAACTACATTTTTACATGGACCTTGCATTTAAAAGGAAAACAATTATTTTTGGTAATAGACTTCTTTGCTTTTTACAGCATAGCATGGTTCCACTTGAACTTGATATTACTGATCTTAATCTTGTTTATTAAGCAAAACTCATCTATGATGTCAGGAGTTGATTCTGAAGTTAAACATAAATTAAAAAGAAAAAAGAAGGGAGGGAAGAAAAAATGGAAAATTAAATTGAAAATATAATTTAAAGTTTGATATTGATACTCATGTTAAGAAAAGCATCTCTTAGAATGGTAGTAAATGATATTATATTTAATTGTTCTTGAATACTGTGTTAATATCCAAACAAATTAATTTATCCACATAAATAAAGCTTAAAAAACAAAAACACATATTTTATAGACTTTGACTAAAGGGAAAAACAATTTTAAAACAGATGTTTCTTTTCTCCCTTTTAAACAAATATTATACTGAAATTCTTCACACCAGACTTTACTGATTAATCTAGAAAAGGGAATGACGGGTGCGGCTGATGCTAATCACAGGTAACAGATACCAAACTGGGGTCCATTTTTCCTTCTGCATCTGACAGCAACATCTGGCCCCTTGGCAGGCTCTGTCAACCTCTGCGTTGATGTCCTAGGAGCTGCCTCCAGCCTGTCAGTTTCCTGGGATGTCGCCTTTGGGCTGAGGCTCACCACAATCATTTTATTTTGTTGTTACTCACACTGGGTCATAAAGGAATTTTTCCTTCGGTTTCTGCAGTCGTAGAAATATCATGTGTAAAGTCAAGCCTATGATGTTTTTCTTTCATCTTTAGGTGTTTTATAGGTCCTTTGTTTTCCTAGGTCAAATTTCATCTCAGGTATACTTTGAATTCTATCCTAGAGGGAACATCCAAATGCAGAACAGTGAAATCCTTCCAAAGCACAGTGCAAAATTTTTCAGAAGACCATAGGATTATACTATGCCCAAGTAACATAAAAGTAAATGAAAGGGGCTACAATGAAAAGGAGGAAGAAACTCTAAATTCCTTGGTTTCATCACTAAGGAAAGGGAGGGCCACCCAAAGTGGAGTTAGACAGTCCATCAATCAAGAATTAAAAATCTACTAGAGGGCCGGTGAGACGGCTCAGCGGCTTAAGCGCCTGCCTTGCAAGCGCGAAGGCCCGAGTTCGACTCCCGGAACCCACATACGAAAAAGGGGCCGGTGATATCGCTCAGTGGCACGGGCGCCTGCTGGCGCGTGAGGTCCTGAGGTCGTCCCCCCGGTACCCACAAAAAAAAAAAAAAAAAAAAAAAAAAAAATCTACTAGAGAGAAAGAAGAATATAGATGAGATTTCAATTCTCAGTTTCAAAATGTAAATGTTTTAGTTAAATTTAACATAATCACGGAACGCAGAATGATTTCAAGTGGAAAGCTATGTGCTGCAAATTAAGGCTATGGGACATTAGTAGCAATCATCTCCAGAATGTTGCCTTTGTTATGTAATTTATATCATATATTTAATTTACATAATTTATTTAATGATCAGAGCCCTGCTGCTGCTTCCTGGCAAAGAAAAATGGCATGACTCAAAGGGTGATTAAGAATTTAGACTGCAGATATTCTCACTTCAAAACAGACTTTTAATCTTAACTTCAAAATAAGGAAATGCTTTTGAAAAAAAGATCATTTTTGTCTTCCACGTATCAAAATACATACATTACAAAATATTCAAATTACATTCATAAATGTATGTGTGGATCACTCTCACTTAATCTTTGACTCACATAAAGCCTCTCCTAATAGATACCAGCCAAAAACATTCTTCATATGCTGACATGTGCACATTTTACAGAAATAACATCTATTTAAACATAAATGGGATTTAACCTTTTAAAAACATTATTAGGATCATGATATGCATGTTCTGAGACTTTATTTTTATGTCAAACGATATATTCTAGAGATATTTCAATACCAATACAGGAAGATCTGCTTCATTATTTTTAACAGCTGTATCATATTCTGTGTTACGAAAATTTGAAAATATATAGCATATGGTTTCCTATTTGATGGACACTGAAGTCATCCCTAATAGTTCAGAATTATGAGATAATATTATGGTAAACCTCATACTCATATTATTGTTCACATGTGGAAACATTTGTCAGGGATAGAATCGCAGAGATTGAGTTTCTGAATTTAAGGAAAGATTCATTACAATCTTGGGCTTATATTATCAGACTGGCTTAATGGAGACTTCACTATTGTACAGTTAGTTCATCAGAACTATTGTACAGCAGAATTCCTATTCTTTTCATCATTTTTTTAAATCTTTATAGTTTGTCTTTCTAATAAAATGAGATATAGATCCCTGATTATGAATAAAGATGAGATTATTTTGTCATTTGAATTTATTCTACAATGAATTGACAGATTAGTTTTTACTACATGAATTGACTAATTTTTACTACATTTTCTGCTGTAGTTATCTTATTTTCTAAGTTTTTTTAAAAAAAGTATGTACTCTGGATAATCTTTGTTTATTAAATAAAATGCACCTTAGTTTTTTCAAACTGTAATTTATATTTTAATTTTGCAACAATTGGCTTTATCATAAAGAAAATTTAAATTATGATACTTGCAAATTTTTGCTTGATTCATTTATAGCTTTAGCTTGGATTTTTTTTTATAAAAAATTTCTATAAACACAAGTTACCTAAAATATTCTTTGACCCTGTCTTTCACATTTGTTTGTTAGACTTTTAGTTTTTTAAACCATTAGGTGCATGACAGTCAAATTTCAACTTGATTTCATATCTATTAGGTATAGCCAATTTTGCACTGATTAAGCAATAATTGCTTAAATTATTTGCAGTTTCCCGATGTCTTATGTTAAATCACCTTTAAGAAATCTATTATTTTATTCTGCTCTGTCTCATTTGTTAATTTTGCTTTCTCTACAAACAAAAATGATTAACTGCTCTATAGTTTTGTAAAAGTGGATTAGTTTTAAAGGTAATGTAAATAAAATATTATTTAGTTACAATTCATGATGTAGAATAATCTTTATGTTTTCATTACATTAGAATAAGAAAGCAGCTAGTTTATAAAATGTTCTCTCTCTCTGTGTATCTTCAAAGACATCTACCTTTTTGAAAGAATTTCGAATCAATGAATTTCAAGATGAAGCGGTGAAAATGGCTAAGTTAAAAATCAGCCTAGCTTTGTCATTAAGTTGAATCATTGCTAGTATGTCTAGGAAAGCATGGTTACATCCTCAGCTGCCCTAAGTAATTTGAATGTCAGTCCGTTGGCTTCCTGTCACTTTCTATTCCAGTGGAAGTGGGTTCCTCAATTGCCATATTTAAAGCTAAGTACACTGAACAGCTTATGGGTTTTTTGTGAATGATTTACAAATTAACTGTGGAACCAGACAACCACTGTCAATTCATCAGTGATGAAATTTCTCTCAGGGCAACTCTGGCTGAAAAGGAACTTTAGTGGATGTTATTCATGTGTGTAACTGTGCCAGAGAGAAATCCAAAGACATTCGCACTTATCACACGCCATTAATAGCAAAAGGGAAACATAAACCGTTTAGATAAATTATCTTATTTTTCTTAGAGTTACTCTGTTTGGAATAATATGCATTTATTGGGATGATTTTACTTCAGTCAGAAGTAAATGGGACTCATGGCAGGAATTTTCCCATTTTTTTCACTTATCAATGCATTTCTTAGAAGCATATTAATTGAAAATCTAATATTAATGATATAATATTATCAGGTATTTATCAGGCCTAATACAGAACTTAATGAATTTTTATGGATAAGAGAAAGCTCATAAGAATGTCACTATTGAATTTTACAATATACCCCTTAGGGTCAAGAAGGGTTTTATAGGCTACTTAAATTTTCAGTATAAACTTTTGTTCCAACAGTTAAAAGGTAGTTCTCTAAAACTATTCCCAGGTACTACAGGCTGTGGAAGGAAAAAATAGGATGCTTAGGTATGAGAACGCTAAACTGGCAAAGACATGTAGTAGAAATGCTCCCATCCCTCATAGGACAGATAGGTAGACTCAGAAACAAGGTTATGGATTTGAGAAGGCACATAAACATGAACATCTCAATTTATTTTTGTATTAGTTTCCTGTTGCTGCTCTAAAACACTTATCTTAAACATAGTTGCTCAAGTAACATACATTAATTATTTCACAATTCTGGATGTTGGAAATCAAAATGGGTCTCACGGGGCTGAACTCAAGGTCAGCAAGTCTAGCTTATTTCCGGAGGCTCTAGGGGAAACTACTTCCTTGGCTTTTCTAGTTTCTAGAGGTAGCCTGCATGCCTTAGCACATGTCCACTCCCCTCATCATCATAGCCAGGAATAACACAGGTCTGACCTGAACTTCCATCCTCATTTTCCTCTTCTCTGTTCTCTTCCTTCATACATCTTTCATTGAATCTGGTTCCTCTGCCTTGTTTCACTTACAAGTTCTCTGAGGATTATTCTAGGCCTACCTGGGTAATCTAGAATAATTTTCCCCACTCAAGACTCTTTCACATAATCACATCTGCCAAGTCCCTTTTATACACATAAAGTAACATATTCTCAAGTTGCAGGCATCGAGATTTAGGCACCTCAGGAAGGCCATTATTTTGCTTATCGTACCTTCCAACAAGACATCAGCCAAAGTTAGTTTCAAATGTCTGCAAAGAAATTGATAGAAACATCAAGTTTTCAAAAGTGTGTTCAGTGTAACCAAAGACCACCCAGACCTACTGAGCAAGATTGCCTGAAAGTGAACCAAGGAATCTACATTTTTCCACCAAGTGATTGTGAAACACAGTAAATATCTGGATGCTTGATTTTAATGTACCATTTACACAAGAATAATTTTAGATTTCTTTCAAGAATATGCCTATACCTTGTATTCCCCATTTAAATTAGGAAAGTTTAGGAGGCAATGTGGATCAGGCAAAAGGTGGGAGATTTAGAACAAGAATCATTTGGAATTATGTTCTCATCCTTTTCAGCTGTGATTATTAGCTCTGACCATTCACACTTAGGATTGATTAAATCCTTTTTCTTCTAACCAGCTGTTTTCTTATTCACAATACAGGATGATACCATCTACTTTGAAATAAAAATTCACCTATTGAATTTTTAGGTGAAGTAAATATTTAGCTGAAATGAAAATTTATAAAGTAAGCAATAGTATCTAGAACTTAATAATTATACAAAACCAGGTCCTTATAAAATTCAGCACAATGTGTATATCTATAAAAATGACCTTCCCACTAACTTAATATACCTTAGTTAACATGTCTTTTGCCCATCTTAGACTTGCATTTTCTGATTTCTCTTTAGTTGGAACAGAGGTGCCGAGATGATTTCAGCTCCTCCTTCCTGTCCATATGTCTTTGCTATCTGTGGTCTTATTTCTGCAAGTTCTGCGTGTGGACTCTGTTGCCTGTTGGTTTTTGTTCAGCGTCTTGGATTAAGAGGCTGTGGCATGTTAATCTCTGTAGTGCATTTCTCCCTGGACTTTCCTAGTCAGCTTCTCTTTCATCTGGACCTCTGTTAGCCTTCAAAGGCACCATTCAGGGCCAAACTTGAGGAGGATTTAGGGCCTGGAATAATCACACTAGGTAACCCCTTCCTTTCTGGTTAAAAGAAGAGGTGATAAGATATAAAAAGGAGGGGTCCCAGAGCTTGAGAAGCAGGCATGAGGGCGAAGGCATCCATATTCCAGGTGCCTGAATCTGCACTGTCTTAAATCTGTGAGATGATTGTAGTGCTGGAGATTCAAAACTGTGTAGTTAAGTGTTTTAATGGACAACGAATTAATATCTTAAGACTCCTAATAGCATTTCTATAAAAGTATCAGTAATATTCATATTTTTCACCAAAAATTATTTCATAGTAAATAGTAAATTATCACTACTAAAAAGGTGACATATACATTTATAGTTGGCATCAGATGAGTTTGTTTTTATAAAGAGTAACTGAAGTACATATTAGCACTGGAAAAGAGACTCGATTATATTGCACTAAACCATCTAGCAAAATAAATAAAACATCTGGTTAAACAGCTGTATTTTGATGTACATAAGTCATAAAATTGAATTGACTTTTATGAATGGTTTTTTCCTTTGCTTGAAAGTACCAATGACTCTGTGTACTTAGAAAAAATGAATTTTCCATTTTCTTTGGAATATTTATATGCATACGCCTATGCCCATGGCCACACTCAGGAATAGGCACACAGTACAGGAAGGTGGTCACTGTAGTGCTCTGTTGAGAGTGTTCAAGTTTGATTTAGATAATTAAAATATTAGTAATACTATAAAATTTAATTTACCTACTTTTTCATAAGTTACCTAATAATTCATTTGAACAATATGTAACCAAATTTAATCTCCTTTCCTCTTACGAAAAAAGTTCTAATCCAACTTCTTAAAAAGCAACCTACCCTTGCTCCCTTAACTGTTGCCCATCCAGAATTACCAGATGCTCTTTTTAGCTAGAATGTATACAAATATTCATTTTCCCTTTCTTGATTAACACACTTCAGCATTGTGAGTAACTGAAATACTTACAACACAGTTCCTGTGATTTTAAACATAGTTTCTCAATATCTTGACCTTTGACAACAAATCATAGTTTATCCGTTTCTACTTCTTTAAAGGAAAAGAAACTCTTTCCTGAGACAATTTCAAAAATTGAAAATAAATCTATTAAACTAATGTCTACTTATGTTAAGAAATTATAGATTCTTTATAGATAAATAGAAACAACACTGATTTATGTTATGGGTATTCTTTCTCTTTATACAAGCTTTTTTTCTTCCATTTCTAATTTTAGGGCTATAAAAAAAACAAGATGCTATTGAAAAGCCAATAAATGCTTCCTCAACCTGATATTATCTTGTTTTCTTTTAAAATTAAATATCAAGAATCTGCCATATGCCCAGCATACTATTATAGACTGAGAGACACAAACACATCTGAAGCATGTTTTTTGTTCTTGGAGAACAAACATAATTTATTTCCCTGTTTTAGCTACAGATTCCTTTGGAAGTTGCTCCCGTACTGCTGTGTATCCTAAGGTAGTAAGGAGCTTGTTCCAGACAGGAAAGAGAAATCACCATTCCTCTTTTCTTTATTGCAACACTCCTAAGGCTTGTATATCATGCGGCAATTTGCTGTTTTCCTGAAACATAAATTTGAATTGTGAGTTTTCAGGCCTCACTGAGGATTCACTTTTCTAGTGAATAGGAGTGGAGGTTCTAATGGGAGTGGGTTTTATTGGCACAGAGAAAATTTAGAAAGGAAGCGAAAGAGGCCTAAAAGGATAGGATACCTCCTTGGTATCTCTCTGAACTGAAAGAGACAGAGACAATGTGGGACTCGCTATTGGCCATATTCCCTCTCACTGGAGAGGAGAAAAGTTGGGAGAAAGGAATTTGTTCAGTGCCAGCCTCAAGAAAGGAGGGACTGGCAGCTATCTTCAGTGAATGCAGCAGGTATTGGCAGAGATCTGCCTGGTGAAGGGAGGATGGGGGAGTGGTCCCCAGGGTACCAGTCCTCAGGGGAGGGGGCCGAAGGAGAGGAGGATCTGACAAAGATACCAAGAAGGAGGCATCTGCATCACATATGTTTCTTTTTCTGCATTACTGCTGCCTTTGAGGATAATGAGTGTGTTTAAAGTTATATTTTAACATACAATTTTATCTAAAAGGCGTTATTTGTTTGGCAACCATAGATTTTGGGGTTTATGTAGATGTTAGGGGGCTATTCTATGAGAGGATTTTGTGCTTAACTTTTGAACAATCATTGAGAGATAGGTACACGCACCCATCAAATAGATTTCTCAGTTTTATTTAAATGCAGTCTGTCATGCCCATTACTTTTAAAATTTTACGCAGACACATGAATTTATACTTTTTCCTGCAACAAGTTCAGTTTTAAGAGATAGAAAAAAAATTCGTCAACATCTTTTCAATGAAAAATTGAAAATACTTTGCTTTTAATAAAGTGATGTAAAGGAAACCTGAAATATAAAAATACACTGTGACTACAGTTGTCAAAGAAAAAATTAAAATGTTGAAAATGTAACAACCTTCTTGAGACTTGAGATCCACATGATGAAACCTGCATTTCCCAGTCAAGGAAACTGCCTTCATGCTAGCAGCAAAGAACTGGGCTTTCTGTTATTTGTTGAGCAAATTACTAGGAGCTGAAAAATACAAGGCATGTGAAAACGTCTTAGAGCCGACTTTTTCTGAAAAGTTCAGTGGATGTAAGGGGTGAAGGCTGCTTCTGGCAAGAAATAAGAGAATTTTGGGGTGTTACAAAAATCTGCCAACCCCTGATGCCTACTAAATGAATATTACATATTGGCAGTGGCACCTGGATTTTACTCAAAATGGGGGAGAAAAAACCGGGTCCTGGCAGATGAAGGCAACAGTCAAGCTGCAAATGTAACATGCATACAGAGACACGCATGTGCAGTATATAATTTTTTTCATTTGTTTCTCTTCAGGCAAATTTGAGTGTGGACTTCCCTGCTAATTACCCTTATCCTGTGTCTCACAGTGTCAACCACCCTCTCAATAAATTGCAGGTGACTTATTTTTTTTCTCCAACAAATTCTGTTCTGTGTTTAAACCAAAAAGCAGATAACCCATTTGTATGAAATTATGCATGACACTTTGGGGAGTGGGTTGTATACCATGAAAGCCAAAAAAAGCAGACCTATTTTATTTCATTACCAACACCATTTTCAGTTCTGGGGGGTAAAAGCTTTTGTAGTTTTCAAAGATAATTTGTCTCAATTTCATTTTTTTCATTGTGAAGAATTCAAATCAGTAAACCTCAAAAAGTTTTAAGGCATCTGTAGAAAGTACAAATCCCAAATATATTATATCTCTTTTGTATTTAGAGGAATAGAGAAAAGCAAAAGTAATCAAACAAAAACAAACCAGACACACAGATGAAAACAAAACTTCAGGGCGGTGAGATGGCTCAGTGGTGTAAGAGTCTGCCTGGCAAGTGCGAGGTCCCGAGTTAGACTCCCGGAACCCACATACAAAAAAAGGGCCGGTGATATCGCTCAGAGGCACGGGCACCTGCTGGCGCGTGAGGTCCTGAGTTTGACCCCCGGTACCCACAAAAAAAAAAAAATTATATATCAAAAATACTCACAACCTGTGAAACACTGAAGTCATCCTGCAAATGGTGACTCTCTTTTCCCTTTCAATTGGCAGTACATTTTGTATGAATTGGGATGTTATGGGTAGGTGCAGTATATAGTCCATATATACTATATGTATATCTTTCGCTGGTTTTTGGGTAAACAAAATGGGCAAGCAAATCCTGAATAAACTAATGCAAAGAGGAAATAAGATATTTATGTGACTTACTACATCATAAATAAAGTATTTATGCTAGGACTTGAATAGGCAAGTAGCACAGCTATACTGCCTACAGCTTAGGGTTTATATGCAGATGCCGAGGTCCAAAATCTTATCTGAAAGGAAAACAAGAGTGTGCCTAGAAATGCATAGCTTTGCACATCAGTTTATAATCTCTCACAGCCTTTGTTTAGCATTTTGTCTGTGTCATACAATTGGCTGTGTCATAAGTCAAGGAGACAGGCAGATTGCCTTCTGGTCAAAACTGAACATACATTTGTGGCATTGGGCCAAACCTACGTTTGATGACTTCATTGGTCACTTGGCAAATATTACACAGCTACTCACCCGAGTGTTGGACATATTGACCTCAAAACCAAGAGACCATTATAGAACAAGAGCAGACACAAGAGGCAGCAATGTGTCCTTTATCTTGATATCCCATATGATTTGATCCCCAAATACCTCAGGGAGCAAAATCTTCAATTTTCTTATATTTCATTTCCTAGCTTCATAAATGTGTCTATGACACCAGTTTATTAGTGTTCTTCAAATACATCTAACATGATAAATTCAATGATGTGAACCTGTAGGAAGGTCTGTGAGTTGTAAAATGGTCAAGTTGCCTAGCAATACAGTAGTGCCCAGAGCAAGAGAGCTGAGATAATCCGGAGGGATAATAGTGCAAAGATATATTCTTTCTTCCAAATGACAGCAAAATAGACAAAAGGAAAAGAACACACTTCAGATCAATAGGCACATGCCAAGTATCAAGGTTTTACTCATTTGCAGTGTGAGCTGCTGTTGAAAACTTTATCTGATAATGGCCCTCTGCTAGTCTCTAAAACCTATCTACTTCCTCACCAGCTGAGAGGGCGCTAGAAAGAATGTGATTGTGATGGGAATGACTGCCTTTGAAACCTTCCATCTTTGACTGGAATGCAATGATTCTTGTGTACGTTGACATGTAAAGGAAGTTCCAGAGACTTCCAAAAGGCCTTTCCTCCTAAAACAGCCTGCAATCCTAGAACTAACATAGGAGCCTTTCAGTTGCTAAGAATGTATTTCAACCATGCATTCAAGATCCTAGAACGTACATATCTGATTTTTTATGTTTTATTACACCTATTAGGATATAAATATTCTAATGTGTGCAATCCTATCTTCGTAAGATTGCATCAATGGATCTCTGGATGTTAAGATCTATAAACCTAGAACTGAATGGAAGGAAGGAGCCTCCAACAAAATCAAAAACAAAAATAAACAAATGAAAATCCCTCCATTTGCTGGTACTTTCCTTTCTCTGTTCTTATGGAAGAAGATTTACATAACCAGAACATTTTTTAATTACAGTAACTCCTTCCTTTACCTTCTAAGTTCCCTTTTTAAGGGTTTGTATGTCCAAGCCCATGAGGTAACTTAGAAATAAATACTGGATAAGATGTCAGTAAACTATGGAATACTAAAATTATTGAATAGCATCATCTTTCTTAATTATTCTTTCTGGCACTAATGATAGCCACCAAAAAGACCCAATGTTACCTTTTAAATGAAAGCCTTTTGAAACATATTGGGGAAAGGAGTGCAAATATCTCCAAAATTTATTTTAATAGCTGGTAGGTTAAAAAAAATCCATGATTTTCCAAAGATTCCTTTATTTCCTCCCTTAAGAAGGTAGTACTACACAACAGTAGTACTTGTAATTATAACAGTTACTTTGTCAAGGTTACCAGCTCTGTATTTACAAACCTTCCTATTTTTACTTAGCTGCTACTATTTGGTAGAATATAGAAGAAGAAAGAAAGAAACCATGGGAAATTCTAATAATTAAGTAAATTTTGTTTGTGAGTTATGTTGAGATCCATGGTATGATTTAAAAATAGAAATTGAGTGAGGAAATCACAAGTCTCCATCTCAGTCATTTGTAAAAATTAAATAGAACCTCGATGCTCTGCTCATCACAGTTATATTTGCATGTGCAATCTGCTAAGCACTGACAAATACCTCCGCCAGCCTCACTATTTGGGTTACTAGGGTGACCTGCTGCCTCTCCTGGCCTCCACAGGGCTCACCCTGAAAGTCTCTTTGCTTGTTGTTCTCTGTCTAAGTGAGACTGTCTCATTTCCATTTTTGTCAGGGAGATCATTTCAACTACCAGCTACTAAGACAGTTTTAAAAATATCTGTCCTCCCCAACTTATTCAATATATTTCGGTAAGTTTTGGTTTAGGAGGTAACATTTCTGGGGCCATAATTATTGATTGAGTGAAAGAGTAAGGAAGAAATTTCACCTAATTATTCTACTCTGTCATAGTTTCTTGACTCATTCTTCTGTATTCTACCAAATAATGTTTGTCATCTCAGTGTTGTTAAGGTTCACTATGGAGTCCAAGTTTTAATCCAAAAATTAACACATGGTTTCCAGAATCTTTGCTAATAACACCCATACTGATCAAGTCAATTTGATTCAGAAATTAGGTTCTTCACTATTTTACCAAATAGTTCAAGGATCTATCTTGATGTGTTCACCAGCAGCTTACAAATTCAGTGAACAAAGTTCACTAACTCTTTAAAAAATGTAAACCTTTGATTCCAGTATGAACCAAAAGCTGACTGTCGTCAGAAATGGAGACAGAAGGGGTGAGAGGAGGACTCATGAAGAAGATCCACGTAGTGTTGCAGGGTAGCTCTTTCAAATGAAGAAATAGTAAATATCTTCAATACAGGAAATAGCTCTTTGAGTCCCAAAGATGGTTTGGTGGTGCTTGGGCATTGGAGTATTAAAAACACCATGGTGCCCTGTAACACAGTTTGAGCTCAGCATCCCATTCTTTCCTTATTTTCTTAACTTTTTCAGAAACAATCAGGAAAGACTGTGATCTTAACTCATTTTATAATGTAGCAACAAGCACACTTGAATTTTTGTGTTTGCATTGTTATTATTTTCATTCTGTAGCTGTTAAAAATTAGGGATTATTTATCACAATTCTGGAAGTTTCTTGGGTTTCTGTTACTATGCTTTTACCATTACCTAAGGATTCTTCTTTACTGTTGTTGTTGTTGTTGTTGCTGTTAAACTGTGTTGAGGGATTCACAGAAGGACCCTGCAATGAATCCTCTCAAAGTTCATTATTCTTCCTACTGTTCAATAGTAGCAGCCTATCACTTTCAAGACCAGCCCTTTGTAAGCATTTAATTTCAGGCAACTACCAGTGAGATCTTAGCTTTCTGCTTCTCTTCCCTGAATAATAATAGATTTCCACTTAGCTAGATAACTAATATGAGACTACCTGATTTCCTTGAAGGTTTCTTGCATGTACTTCCTGTGCCAATTTCTATGCCAGTCAGGGTTCTACATCTTAGAAATAAAATGACAAACTCTTATTAATTTTAACACTAATGGGCTCCTTAGGAAATACATATATAAGTCACAGAATCCATGGAAGGGGGAAGAACCAACCTCAGATAATGAAAAAAAGACTAGAGTTGCTAGATAGAAGGTAACTGACTCCTGCTGGCTTATATGGGACTTCCCCAGTACAGCAGTGAAAGTCAGTGTTGCGGGAAACTCTCAGTTCTGGAAAACCTGGAATGATTTGTCACCCTTACTGGATGGATATAATAACAGCGAAGCGCTAAAGTTAAACCATACAAACAGCCTAGTTATGTGGCCATTGTCTCCACCACTAATCTTGGAAACTGTAACCACTGATCTGGAAATTATGTACCATGACCCCATTTCCAAACCTAAATAATCTCAAAGTCTCTCTTGGGCACTGGCTGCAGAGTCAACATTATATCCAAATCATGTGTTTTGACCTTTTGCCTACCACTGCTAAGTGCAAATTGTCAATTTAATTAGGCTTTTCAGCTTTTCTTGTCAAAGGCCCAGATATTGGCTCCCAGATGGAATTTCATGAGGCTAGAGAAAGAGAAAGACAAGGAGAAAGAGGAAGAGGAGGAGAAGGAGGAGGAGGAGGAAAGACAAGTCCTATTTTAGGGCTAAGTAAACAAGAATGGCAAATCAAAAGAATATTCAAGTTACACAAAATCATGTAAGACATTGGTGTGTGAAAAGGCATCAGAATGAAAAAAAAGCTTAATTTATTTTTCTGCTTTTTGTTTTGTTTTGGTATTGAAGATTGATCCCAGGCCTTCCTATTGAGCTCCACAGCCAACACATTTTACAGTTTTTCTAATTTTTTTTTTCATGTATGTACCAGGAGTCCAACTCAGGACCTCGCGCTTCCCAGCAGGCGCTTGTGCCCCTGAACAATATCACCGGCCCTTTTTTTTCCTTTATGTGAGTACCGGGAGTCGAACTCAGGACCTTGCACTTGCCAGGCAGGCACTTATGCTGCTGAGCTATCTCACCAGCCCCAGTTTTTCTAATTTTGAGAGAGCATCTCCCTAAGTCACTAAGTTGCCCAGTTTAGGTTCCAAACTGGGATCTTCCTGCCTCAGTCTCCCGGAATGCTAGAATTACAGATGTGTGTCACTACACTGGCTGAGAGGAAGTTTTATACCCAGCTTGTTGGGCAGTTGTGGGGTGGTCAACACACTTATCCTAGTGAGCATTTATCACCCCAAACAAAGTCCTTAAAGAGACAGAATACGAGTTGCTCAGTCCAGATATCATTGACTTGGGTCCATTTATTTTTGCAGTATTTGGTTATGTTCTTTTCAATGGATGGTCTTTAAATTCTTAAGGAAAAATAGAATAAAATAAATATTAAATAGACAATACTTTTCTGAAAATTTGATCTGAATTTATGATTAGTGCTAGAGAAAATCCTAAAGATTTGATGATCAGCTTGAAAAGCGTGGTTCTCAGTTCCATGGGAAATAGTTTGTACTGCCTTATGTTATGTATATGTTTCCTTCTTGCACATTCTGTTATCATATTGTGGTAGAACACTAGGGGAAAAGAAGTTATTGAAATCCTTTCTCTTCTTTCTGATTTTCTAATTAGATTTCCTGGAGTTTTGAAGCTACTGGTCAAGGCTGGATGAACTGTGGGTGTTGAGAAATAACCTCACTAAGCGATTTAGCTTTTACATGATAAATTGAAATATAATAGTGACTGACATAAATAATGTTTTTGACAACTCAGGGAAAAAAATGTATGTGCTTTAATCTCTAAGTAACTATTTCTAAGACATTTTTTTATTGACTTAGCAAAAATTCCATTCATACTTGCAATGAAAAAAATATGTATTATGATATAGAAAAAAACTTGCAATTTCTAAAAATCACATTAAGAAATACCATTTACTCGATTTTAGCAAATACTTTTCAACCATGAAGTCAAAAGATAAATACATGCAATAAAGATGACTTATGGACTTCAAGTTTTAAGTCTTTCTACTCTGTGAGTTTTACAATGAGAGTCTGATAACCCTAGGTCAACATTTTCAATCATAGAGTCTAGGGAAAGAAGTATTGCTCAACTATTTTTTTGAAAATGTGTGTAGATGGTTATTAGATCTTTTAGTTACCAGGCCCCGATGTACTTTGTTGTTGACCTCCTGCTTACCTCTGAGATTTGTAGGTGAAATTTCATTATTACACTGACTCTAACCTTTGCATGGGGAGAACAAAGGTGTATAAATAGCTGTTGTTCAGTTGCCTCCTGCGTTGAGCTCCATGATGATGTGCATTTATAATCATACTTATTTTGAGCATTATTAAGTGAAATGGCAGAGAGAAATCAAAGACATCAAGTACATAGTGTAGCCATTAGTAAGCCAATAGAAAAGGGTACCTTTGCTTTGCATCAAATTTTGACAGCTGTAGTACATATTTATAACATCACAGTCTACTTCAGAAAAGTTGCACATATTCAAACTGAATTAAAAGTTATAAATATCAAGGTGTAGCTCATCACTTGGTAAATACCCATAATCAACCAGTTGATTCATCTGTTGTACTTGTAGACACATGAACACATATTTGAGGGTTTCTTTGTTGTAAACCGAGATGTAACACAGCTCCTGTATATGTAAAAAATACTAGTGAAAAGGTAGTAAAAAAAGCGCTAAATATTTTGTCCTGTTAATAGGACAAGTAATTATAAATCTTAAAATATTTTATATGAACATGGTTGAATGTCTAGTAAGCTTGATCTTTCTGGGCAATCTTGATGGCTACACTTGTTTGCTGGGGTAATAAAGATTCATTTTACTTTTATATGAAAGTACAAAATATCTGTTTTAGAATGATTGTGTGGGCAAAAATACATTCAGAGTTGCAAAATATAGGCATAAATTTATGTTTAGGGTCTGTTTTATTTTAGTACTCTTACCACGAAATAAATGAGGCACAGAGAAAGTGAGAATTTATACATGTGAGATGCGCCAGCTAATCTTAGTCAATTTGACGGGATGAAAAGACTTCTGAAGCAGTGATTGGAGCATGGGATTATGCTGGTAAGAGGTGGGGCCCACTTGGAGAGTGAGGGTCACTGGAGGTACGTGACTTTGGAGGGTGTGTCCCTCACTGGAACTCTTCCTCTCTGCCCTGCTTCCTGGCTGCCATAACATGAGACCATACCTGTCTGCCATGATCTTCTGCTCTATGGCAGACACACAGCAATGAAAGTCACTGCCTATGGATTATTATTATTATTATTTTTGTGTGTGTGTGTGGGTACCGGGGGTCGACCTCAGGACCTCGCGCCAGCAGGCGCCCGTGCCGCTGAGCGATATCACCGGCCCTTTTTTGTATGTGGGTTCTGGGAGTCGAACTCGGGCCCTCACGCTTGCCAGGCAGGCGCTTACACCGCTGAGCCATCTCACCGGCCCTGCCTATGGATTACTGAAACCTCTGAAGTCATAAAACAAAACAAACTTCTTTAAATTGTGGGTGTCTGGTACTGTGTGCCTGCAATGGGAAAGCTGACCAACACAGGAGAGTTCATGTCTTGTAATAAAAATAAATTATATGGATTTATTTCCATCCCAAGAATTTATATTTCAATATTTTACTTTTAAGATATTTTCTCATTTGGACATTTTGTAGACATTCTTATCAAAGACCTCTCTTTCTCTTTTTTGAGAATTTTATCAACATTCTTAGTTCAAAAAAGAATATCATAAAGTATATGTTTCCTAAATGCTAACATAACGTTTAATGAGTAAAATAAAAGATAGATAATAGGAAGTAGAAAGATCTTTTTCAAAAGAAAAGGGGAAGATGAGATGGAGGGAGAGGAAATGGAAGGAAGTGAAAGGGATCACGTAAGAGAAGTGAAGAAAAAATTGGGAAGAGAGCTTTTGCAAATGGGAAGGAGTTGGAGGGAGGAGGGAAGGATGGGAGAGAAAGTGGATGAAAAAATAATTATTATGAGTTATGTACATGTATCAACTTCTGCACAAGGAATATAATCATTATGTACTGCAAACATGTAGTAATAAAAAGATTTAAAAATAAAGTCACTTTCCTGCTATCTGGTGTAAACACTTGCTGTATATAGATGAGAATGCCAGAGGATTCTAGAAGATTGAGAATCGATTCATGTTAAAAGCCAAAAAGGAAATGGGAACTTTGATTTCATAACCACAAGGCAATGAATTCTACCAACATTACTGAGACTAGAAGGGGACCATAATCCTAAAATAAGATTACAGAACCGGTTAATGCCTTGATTTCAACCTGGTGAGAATGAGCAGAGGACCCAACTAAATGGTATCTGGATTTCTGACCCATAAAAAAATGAGATAATAAGTTTGTATTGTCTTACGATACTAGGTTTGTAGTAATTTCTTATGTAATAATGGAAAACTGATACAAAATGTGTAATCCTTCATATATCACATATGCTCGATTACTCATCAGATGGTCTACCTACTGGATACCAAGACACATGCAAATATGAGTCATTGCTGGTGTCTGACTTTGTCGTATAAACATCATAGCTGTATGTGTATTTGCTGTATTATTGCTATGAATGAATGGTAAGATATATTTTACCCAGCAGCTTGTTACTTTGTTCTCTAACTTTTAAATATTTTAGCATATGGTGTATAGAAATCTATTTGTTATCTAGCTCTGGGACCTGTGGAATGTCAAGGTTGGACACGTGAAACTTCCTGCTCTAGCATTCAAAGCATTGCTCACTGTTTCAGGACAGAGTTAACAGCTGTGGCTTCTGTCCTTCCTCACAATGTCCTAACACCCTAATGTCATGCGATCGCACAAGGTTAAAATTTGTCCATTAGCGCATCTCTCTTCCCTACTAGACCCCGAACTCCTTGAAAAGAAAGAACTTATCGCAATATCTTTGATCAATATTTGCAGGCCTAGTGCTTGAAAACTAGCAGCTGTCCAAAAAATAAGCATTTACATTAATGGACATGTACGAAAATAGGCATAAAATTTTCAATTCTATCATGACTTTCAACCTGAAATACCTCTTGTTTTGCTATATATCCCCAAATACACATAAACGCACATTTAACATACATCTTGTTATCTGTCTTACATTGAAAAAGGGCTGATCCTTTATTTGCTTGCCAGATATGTTTGCATCAAATCTTCCAAACTACAGGTTGCTATTAGTCTGGAATTTGGTCCTCTAGGAAATATTAATGAAGATGATTTTCTCTGTTCCTTGAAAATTAGTTAATTATTAAGGTTTGGTAAGCTTAATTTATTTTTTATAAAAGTAAAATTGAGGCTCCATAGTCCTAAGTAATCTAGACAAAAAGTCAAACATTAAAAAGCAGAAAGAAAGGAATAACAGTTGGATGTAAAGAATGTTTCCTTTTCAGTCTTTGTAATTGACATTTTCATATGCAGAAATTTTAAATGAACTTGACAAATGTAGTAATACTGCTCAGTGTTCACAAAATTGTCTACAGTAATTATATGTCCTGGGGTTAAAATTGTTCTTAATTATATCTTCACACTATATTCTGGTTATTTATAATATCTGTTTATTATAATAAAATGTTGACAGCAAAACTAAAGGTATACTGAAGAAAAGAAAGATCATCCATGTCAAGCTGGGTTTCAGAACGGCTATAATCAGGAGTAGAAAGGGTTATCAGCCCAAGCTCAAAAACATGGCTTAAACTCTCTTCGTTTCTTCAAAATCTAACAAAAAATATTCATATAATTGTGTATTATCTTAAGACACTCTGGAGTGGCTAAGCTCAGGAAGGGAGGGCTCTGGGCCCCTTATTTGCATACCCAGCACCCATAGCAAGGTTTCAGCCCTGTCCCTCATTGAAACAGGCCTGCAGCTACTATATAAGCGGAACTCTAAGCCGCTTCTAGGTTTTAGCCCAGGAGGGCTCCATCCTGTATACTGACCCTGCTGTGCTGCTGCATAGGTCTGGTTAAATAAAGACTTGCTTTGGTGCTCCTGTAAAAAAAAAAAAAAAGAGTTAATGGATATAGGACAGACATACATTGTATGCCTGGCATACCATTACTTGGATTTTAAATATGATGAAAATGAGAATTTGAAGACAACTAATTTTGTTTAATTTAAATCAATAAATGTTCTCTACTATTGTATTACCATTAATTTATTGAATCTAGATCAATTAACTTAATTGGCTATTGTATTATTATAAAAATTCTAGTAGATTAATGCTAAAGTAATCGTAGAAGTCTTTTATAGAAGTACATATTGTGAATAATATATATTTTATGCTTCTTTATTTCACAGAATATTCTTTCAAATACATGTTATAGAATAAATACTAAACATTTAAATTTTTAGATCTCCGTTAATCCTCGGCACAAATTAGACAAGAAGATAAGTTTCTACATCAGAATGCCTGGTGATCATCAAACAATAATTGTTTCATATGAATTCATTTTTGAGATTTGATAGTAATTCAAATTACTTAAAAATAATTCATATAATTCAAACAAATCATTTTCCTATTTCCAAAACACTATCTTTTCTTTCATATGTGCAAAATAGTATTCAGTGGTGCACTTAGTGGATGTAAAGGAGAACAGCTATTGTTGGAGTGGGGGAAGGTTTGGAGGGTAGTGGAAAGAGGGAGGCTGACCTTGACTGGTGCACATTGTATGAATATGTGGAAATATCACCCTGAACCCCATTCATTTGTACAATTAATACATGTTAATTAAAAACCCCAGTTCTGTATGTCTGCCCCACCCTACCCTTTTCAGGATTGTCATGAAAATACTGTGTCAAAAGAAAAAATGATGGCAGAGTTAGAAACTAGCCAGACAGCATCTCTAAGCTAGGAGGCATAAAGGAATTTTGGGATGAAATTGTTCGGGGTGTATCTTTGTAGAAGAGTCAACAAACCTAAGAGTCACAACACGAGCAGAACTTGATCAGAGCTTGGAGTAACTAGGAAGGACAAGGTGAGATCAGGTCAGAGAAGGAAAAGCTGGTGAGTACCCTGCGGTGAGTATTCTGCCCACACTTTAGATCCCCTGAGGAAATTTTTAAAAATCATGTTCAAACTTCATCTCAGATCAATTAAATCAGAATCTTGGTTGGAGAAAGGGGTGAGGTTGAGAGTAGTGCACACATCACCTTTTATAAAACTTTTCCGTGTTTTTTGTATGTGGAAATGGTTTTGAGCCATTGATCAAGAAAACAAAAATGCAATCTGCTTGTGTCTCCTGGGAAGCACTAAGGTGTCACTAGAGGATGGCCAGCTCTTACCTGTGTTCTCAGCTTATTCTCCTGTTGGACAAAGGCTGAGGTAATGTAAGGTGTTGTGCTGCGTCAAGAGTTCACAACTAGTGCCGGTGCGCTTGTGACAGTTATGGGAGTATCAGAGTCGCACACTGACCTGTCAATATCAGTGAAACTTTTATAGCAAACACTTGAAAAGAAGTAAGATGACAAAAATTCAAATATACCAGGCAAAACAATAAATGTAACCGGACTGAAGTTCTTATAATGAAATGCACACAGGACACATAAAACAATGTCATTTTATTTGTAAATGTAAAATAAAATCATTGATAAAATGTTGAAAGGACATTTGCAAGTAAAGGTAGAAGATAAATGGTTCTAACAATTAAAGAGGATCCATGCATCTTCCCTGAACTATTATACATTTGAATGGCTGTCATTACTCTCATTTTGTTCTGAGAGGAAATTAGGGCTCACCAGGGTAACCACATTGCCCAAGACTCACCTCTAATTGGTGCCAGATAGCAATGACCTCCAAGTTTGTTATGACCTCCAGTTATGACCTTTCCCTCAGAGGTTCATAGCCACCCTGGTATCCTGAGGTGATACTGAGGCCAGAGAGGGCTCTGGATTACAAAATATAGGATCGCATTGACCTAAAACTTGGCACTAATATTTTGGCATAAGCAATATTTCTCATGGAAAATGCTGAGGGATGTGTTCCCTATAACTATCTTTAGATGAATCCCATTTACACAGTGGAACAGTTTTTATGGTCACCGCTGGCTTCTTCTGCCTCTGACTCGCTTATGAGTACTGGGCAAGGAGTTCCACTTGCAGATGATGAAATCTATCTGGAAAGTCACACTGAGTAAACAGAGAGAGGTGTGGATCACTGGGCAGTCAGCCCTGTAGACGTCTGATGTGTCGCACGATGTATTGCTTCGGAGGTATTGACGGCAATACCTAGGGTCATCAACAAGAACACACAGTCCCTTATGGTTTAAAGAAAAATGGGCTCTGGTGTAGTTCTTGGAGTTTGTTTGTTTGTTTTTTGGTTTTGTGAGACAAGGTCTTGCTATGTAGTTCAGGCTGGTCATGAACTTATTACGTTGCTCAGGCTGGATACAAACTCATAGTTATCCTCCTGCCTCAGCCTACTGAGTGTTTGGGATTACAGGCTTCTGCCACCACACCCAGCTGCACTTGGATTCTTACTCTCTTTTTCCTTCTGGTTTTTTGTTGTTGTTGTTGTTTGTTTGTTTGTTTGTTTGTTTTGCAATAATCTGACTCACTACATACATGGCAAGTTTATGATACTGAATACATGCTACCATAAATTCATTTTCTTTTTACATATATTTAATACATACTCCTTAGAGTGTATAATTTAGTGAATGCCTCATATTATTAGACACTTTTGCTTGTCAATAAATATATTAAAATAAGTTGGAATAATAGATATTACTTACATTCAAAGATAACTTGTTTATATTAATCATAGAGAAGAGATGAATAGCTACCTCTGGTAATACAAATACATTTTACTTGATATATTCTTCTGAAAATATCATTCATATTATTAATAATAATGATTGCTTTTTAATTAGTGATTAATATATCAAACACAGGAGTGAGTTTTTATGTAATATAAAATATAAAAATTGTTGTCTCTGTGTGGTGATGTTTGCTTGCATACATTTGTATTATAGAGCAAATATATTTACTTCAATAAAAAGAAAAAAAGCCTTTTAAACAGTCATTGTAGCTCTGCAGGGACACAGGAGAAATCTGAGCTGTAGTTCACAGTTCTTTTTTGTCTATGATGCTGTAATGAATACCTGTTGTACTTCCAACCACAGATGGTATCATTCAGTGGTGGTTAAAAGGATTTCTCTTCATAAATCCTGTAAAGTACATAAAGATCCTTTCATAAGGGGCATAGGTGTGTGTTACTCTCTATGGTGGGTGTTAATATACACATTTATTTTGCTAGGAAGTGAACATTTTTTCAAGGATATGTAACTCTATAATTTATTATGTGGATGAATGTTGTTTGTATATTATATTTTTTCCCTTCTTAAATTTACTGAAGTACAAAAAATGAATTCTATCTCTTAAGTCATTTGAGTCCTAGAGTATAGAATCATGGCAAATTCAAATAGTGCTTCTTGTATATGGAAGAAAAGAAAATGGAAATAAAATAAATTCACAAAATGTTTAACTAAGTAAGATAGTGATGAAATAATTTTCTACCTAGAAATTTCATGAACTTGCATGAAGTAGATGGGTGGGAAGGGAAAGGAGTAGAAGACATACACTGAAAAAAATGTGGAATTGTTATAATTAACCTAGCATTAAAAATGAGTTGTAATATATACCCTTGGTCCAGGATATCATTTTACTCACAGTTAAAATGGAGAAACTATATCACAATTGAAAGAATTTTCATTAGAAGCATAAATTTCCTCTGGATCTTAAATATGTATCTATGCAGAGAAGCATTTAGGTTTATAATACTATAAATAAGGAGGAAGGAAATCTGTGGTTAGGGATTTACTTATTTACCTATTTTAGAATATAACTAGAGAGGTAAAAATGAGTGATTTAAATATAACATATGCCTACACATTGTAAATAGTCCCTCAAGTCATCAATCTGTAAAATCTGGTTCATTAAGAATCTCATTGACTTAAAGAAGCAGAAAAAATGAGTTAATTTAATGCAATAAATCCTACTGAATATACATGGCAGGAAATAATTTTAAGGTAATATTTATTAAAAAATTTGTGTTCAAAATATATTTTCATACATTATTCATACTATATATATATTTATATAAATATATAGAATGATTAAATACCTTTCATACATTATTCATACTACATATAATTATATATAAAGATAATTCCATAGAGATATATGTATGTTAATGTATATGTCATGTATATATTAAATTAATGTACATCTTACATGCAATATGAGCATATTCTAATACTAGAAAAAGTTAAAATGCCTTGAATTCAGTTATTGGGCCTACTCTGTTATTCCTGATCAACTCATCTTACTTAATTTTCCTTAAAGTGCCTATCGCTAACAGAAAGGCTATAATTTTTCATTTGATAGTTGACGTGCTTGTACTCCGTCTACCTTCAACTAAAACGTGAGCTCCCTCTAAATCTCTTCTACTAGCAAATCATCAATCCCAAAGGTAAGATCAGGATTATAGAGGACAATCTATAAATATTAGTTGAATAAAAAAATATGTCATTGAATTTTAACGCATAAACAATAATTTGAAAGCTTATATTTTATTTTCTGTGTCTTTTAAATCCCTAAGGAATATTGGGGGAATCCTTAATTACCCAATCTTCGTTATTGATGAAAATGTTACATGACTGTGGTTATCATATATATAGCATCTATATATGATATATATAGATGATATATATGTGTGTGTGTATACATATATATGCAAATCATTACGTTTTACACCTTGAACAGATAAAATTTTGATTTTTCAATTATGCCTTAAATAATCTGGAAAAAATAAAGACAATGAGAAGACTGCATTACTTGAACTATATTCTCTACTTTCTCTTGGATTTTACTCCTTTCATTTCAAGCATAGTATGACCCGTTTCCCATCCATCCAGTCCACATGCTTAATATGTGTCTGGTGGAGCCTGGAGACAGTGGAACTAAAGTGCAAGTGTAAGAGGCTGGCTGTGGTGGTGCGGAAAGGACTGCGATCTGAAAGGTAGCTGAGCTCTAAATTTTAAATGTCCAAGGTCCTGCATAGGTGATACCTGCCACTGTGTTCAAGGAAGATACTAAGAGAGGTCTAGCTTGCAGAGAGTGGGGTAAACACCAGGGGTATGGAAGATGAGGTGGTAGGGATGGTAGTATCTAGATTTTACGTGAGCTTGCAAAGTTCTATCTTTTCTACTCAGTGAATGGAGGACAACTGGAGAATTCTAAGCAGATTAGTGGCAGGATTTGTTTGAAATCTCCACTGAGAAGAGAAATCAGAAGCCAGAAGTAGATGGGAAAGATCCTTATGATGCCCATTTCAGGGTGGTCTGATACTCTATCACTGTTGATCTGGCAGATTACACATCTTTGCTCCTTCTAACTGTCCTTCCTAGTCCTTCCCTCTAGTTCAAAAATGTTGAGTAGAAACAACAAGCAGAGAGAAGAATGGAAAATCCAGCCACAGAGTCCCACTTCTGGCAGGCAGCCAAAAGCAAGACCACAGTTGGGGTAGGAAAGAACTTCACTGTGAAGAGAGTTTGGGCATTTTGATGATTACTGTACATTGGATTAGATTAATTCAAAACTGAACTAAGTATGAATATAACTTACCAGATGGCTTTTTTCTAAGAGAGGACACAGATATGAGACCTAACCAAGATTTAATCCAAGGTTGGGGGGTGGTGGGGTGGGAATAGCTTCAAGAGCTTTGAACAATAGTATGGAAAATATGAAAAAAAAAAGAGTTTTTTAAAAACTTTTTTCCCATTACATCTGATGGTTTCTGCTCTTTTAATAAACTGAATATGGGAACTGTTTATGTTCATGTGATACTCTTTTTTCTTTGAAATATGGTATAGATTATCTACATTGGGGAATTAATTGTTCTAGGAAGCCCTCCAGCAATAAAACCTTTTTTTATCCTGTACTTCTAAAAATTTGAATATGATTCCCTGGAAAACACTTTTGAAACTTTTAGTAAAGGAAGTGATATAAGTATAATCTTTACAAATGTATGATGCGTTTGGGATCAACTCTCTGCCAGTTTCTAATAGGTCACTTCATATCATATACTTTCTCTTATCTGTGATATTTTTATTCCAGGTATTTTTGAGAGAAAGAATATAAGCTAAAACTTATGTAAAAAGACCCATTCAAGGCTGGTGAGATACCTCAGCGGCATAAGTGCCTGCCTGGCAAGCATGATGTCCTGAGTTCGACTTCTGGTTCCCACATACGAAAAAAGGGCCGGTGATATCGCTCAGCAGCACAGGCGCCTGCTGGCGTGCAAGGTCCTGAGTTCAACCCCTGGTACCCACAAAAAAAAAAAAAAAAGACCCATTCAGTAACTGAAAATAAAGTAGGTGATTAATAAATATTGTTCATTTGATATTAAAGATAAACAAAAAGCAACACTTTTTTAGTTCGTTTTTGAGTATAAATTGCTTTAAATAATTACACTTTTCATGGGTAACTTTGATCACTGGTGAATATGACACCCATCTTTTGATTAAGTAAATGCTTTATACCCTTCTAAATCCATTTGCTATTTTCATTCAACACTTAGCTTTTCAGAAGTATTTTATATGTATTATTCTGTTGGTACACACTTTTATAAAGTATTTTTGTTTGAAATACACTTGATTTGAATTTATAAATGTTAGGTAGCTTTTATCTCATTTTTGCTTTGCTTTGTCTCTGTATTTGTTTTTTCATAATTCCATCCATGTCCTTTTACAACGACTGTCTAGTGCCTTCTTCAATTGTCTGCTGCGCTGTGCATCTACCGTATTTTAGTAATGTACCGAGCCTGTCGTGTACTGACTTTCGCTATTGCTATTGCTTTCAACAGTTGTAGTTACATTTATATCCACGTGCTTGGAAGGGCTTAGGTGACAATTTAATTGAGATATGTACCCAGGTGTAAATGAATCTTTAATTGGCTTAATATTGTCTCATAATTGTTCTTAATGGCTACACGGACTTGAATCCCATAAGTAATACAATGTTTCCTTCTATTCCAACATCTACTAATATTCCAATACCTATTTGGCTTCTGGAGCTATTTTATTTTAAATTTATAATTTAAAAAGTACCCAGGACGGGGGCCGGTGAGATGGCTCAGTGGCTTAAGCACCTGCCCAGCAAGCGCGAGGGCCCGAGTTCGACTCCCGGAACCCACATACGAAAAAGGGGCCGGTGATATCGCTCAGCGGCACGGGCGCCTCCTGGCGCATGAGGTCCTGAGGTCCACCCCCCGGTACCCACAAAAAAAAATAAAAAAAAAAAAATAAAAAAAAATAAAAAGTACCTAGGAATGTGTTCCTGCTGCTTAATTTACCCTTCTCTGTTTACTGATGTGACTTACAATCAGTTGTTATTTTGATGGTTTTAATTTTGTAAATTGCTTTCATATAACCTTGCTCATTTTTTACTTTCTTCTGGCTGCTGCTGGTGACTTTCATTTCCTACTTGGTCAGCCCTTGACAGTTTTTTTTTTTTTTTTTTTTTTTTTTTTTTTGTGGGTACCGGGGGGACGACCTCAGGACCTCACGCGCCAACAGGCACCCGTGCCGCTGAGCGATATCACCGGCCCCTTTTTCGTATGTGGGTTCCGGGAGTCGAACTCGGGCCTTCGCGCTTGCAAGGCAGGCGCTTAAGCCGCTGAGCCGTCTCACCGGCCCATCCCTTGACAGTTTTAATATGGCAAATATTTCCTCCAACTGGTCATGAGAAAACTGTGTGCCATAATGGTAAAGACATAGATACTTCATTTATTTTCCAGGTGATCTTGAATAAATTATTTATTTAATAAGTTCAGTTTTTTCAGCAAAATGGGCATAATATTTTATTTATTACATTATCAGTACTTCCAGGCACACAATAATTATCCTATAAGTATTAACTCTTACCATCTCTTTTCTTACTCTATCCATGGTGTCCTTTGTATAAGTGAAATCCTTTATTTGGAACTGTAATTGAATTCCTTATAGTTCACTCTTTGCGGATTTTATTTAGAAACTCTTTCTTCACTCCTACATCATGAGATGTTGCGATACATTTTCTTCTGTTAAACGTATTGTTTGAATCTTCACTTGTGGCCCTTTAATCTATTGGATCTATCTGGATTTCACCATTGAATGTGATTTTAGATAAGGATCCGGTTTTCTTTTCCTTCAGCCTGAGCCAGGTTTAACAATCTCACCTGCTAAGCCTATTGATTTCTGTGGTCAAGTGAACATTTACCTTTTTAAAATGTGACAAAAACAAACAAAAACTGTAAACTCCAAGGACAGCAGAAGGTTTTATGTTAGTGTTGAGCTGGAGTAGGAAAGTTGGCTCTTTGGAGTAGAGCCTCCGGGTTTATGGTTTACCTTTCCCATAGAAATCAAGGATTTTTGACATGCTTTTCATAACTCTATGATTTAAATAATCACTTGTCCCCAACAAAACAAACTTGTCTCTTTTCAAAGACAGTTTAATTAAATACTAAGTGTGTGGATCTGTATAATTTTGTGATTCCTATTTAAAAGGTTTCTTAGTTACTTTTCTCTTGTTGCTGGGACAAAATACCTGACACGCAAAGTTAAAGAGAGGGAAAGGTTTATTTAGCTCACAGTTTGTGAAGGTTTCAGTCCATAATCAGCTGGCTCCAAGGCAGGGTGGCATGGCACAGGGGTAACAGTCCAAGGCAGCAGGAGACAGCAAAAGCAACAACAGCAAAAAGCGGGGAACAAGTCTCTTTTCCTCCCTTATAAGCAGGCTACCTGCACTTGGGTGGGTGCAGCCCTCACACCATCTCCTTGCCTCCTCTTGCACAGGCTCAGGATGTTTACAAAGTGAGGACCCCGGCCCCTTGCTGAGTCACTTAGTTCAAATCTAAACTTCTCCAGTTGGCACAATGAACAACATCCTAAAATGGTAAGGGCGTGTCCTCTACACACTGGGATGTAGAACTGCTGCATTATTTAGTTAAGCTTCTAGACTTCTCAAGTTGACACAGTGTATCAACCATTACAAGAGGCAGTGATTTACTTTTTAAATTCTCTCTGTCTTCCTTTTACGTCTTATCCCAATATTACCTGAATTAGTAAAATGTAGATACTGTATTAAGGTATTTTATCAAGGAAAGAAAACATATTCACAATTACTGCAATTGTCACTGTGTGCTGGAAGAAGAGGAAAGGAATATAAGGTGCTGAACTGCTAAAAGGGGAATGGTCTCTAAAGATGTATGATGCTGAGGTGTGAATCTTAGCTCATGATTTTTAATTTATATAACCCACTCCAAGAGTCTGTTTTCTTATCTCCACTACATAAGTGTGTGTTGCATGTGTTCTTGTATTAATAGTACATCTCTTTCAAGTTTTTTTTTTTTAATGTGGGTACCGGGAACCTAACTCAGGACCTCGCGCTTGCCAGGCAGGTGCGTATGCCGCTGAGCTATATCACCGGTCCCTCTTTCAAGTTTTTTTTTTTTTTGTAGGTACCAGGGGTCGACCTCAGGACCTCGCGCGCCAGCAGGCGCCCATGCCGCTGAGCGTTATCACTGGCCCTTTTTTCGTATGTGGGTTCTGGGAGTCGAACTCTGGCCCTCGCGCTTGCCAGGCAGGCGCTTATGCCGCTGAGCCATCTCACCAGCCCTCTTTCAAGTTTTTAACCAAGCTTTATAATAGTCAGTATATGTTAAACCCCATCTTTTTCTTTCCTAAGTAAATAATTAGACAGTCAATTCACAATTTAAAATGCCATTTCTTATATAAAGGTAATACTTTTACTCTTTTCCATTCTGTTTTTCATAGTTACACCATTTATATGCTTAAACCACAAGTAAGCATATGAAAAAATGATTAACATTAAATCTTTACTTTTTGGTTTCTGACGGGAGACTAGATGGTCCCCAAAATAAAAATCCTTAAATAGTGTATTGCATGATGGACATGTTTCATACACTACCTTCTTTGGAGCCAGGTTTTTAGAATTGATAATTTTGCCTTAATTAAATTTCAGACTATACAAAAGCTTCGATCATGGATTTGGGGCTGCTTCTACCCTCTTGAAACAAACCAAACCAAAAACAAACCAAAGCAAAAAACAAATAATTTAGCTGAGCATGGTGATGAATCCAAGCACTTGGGAGGCTGAGGCAGGAGGATCACTGTGAGTCTGAGGATAGTCTGGGCCACATAGTGAGTTGAAGGCCAGCCTGGACTACATAGCAAGATAGACCCCGTCAAAAAAAAAAAGAAAAAAAAAAGAAAGAGAAAGAGAGAGAGAGAACCAAATAACTTGTTTAAAATATCCTCCCCTGAATTCTTCATTTCCCTGTACTCCATCCAATCTCAGCAGAGACATACAGTACTTACACTGGGAATAATGCCAATATGCATCACTTGGCCAATTAATTTCAGAGCTTCAATCTCAACTATCAGACATATTTTAAAAAGGTATTTTTAACTTGCAGCAGAGACCTAGCCTAGGTAGCATCAATTGTGTCATCCTGTGTACACGGAAGTTCCCACCAATACTGAGCTTAGTCTTTAAAACATTCCCCAGGTAGCACTCTTGTCTTTTGAGTTTTGTTTATTCTTATCAATCTTGTGTTTCCTCCTCTGGTTTTTGGTCCTTTTATGTCTTGGTTGACATGCCATGCTTCTAATCTGCATGACAACTACCCAGGAGATTTTCTGTTTTGCAGAGTTTACTAATGAGATTGTTGCTATCCTCAGATTCTAAAGGAGAAACTTCTTCATTAGGTGAGGTTCAAGTCAAAGTCAAGAGAACTTGTATTACAGCTGCAGCTGTATGAGACAGTTCAAAAAGCAATGGACTGAAGGCCAAAAAAAAAAAAAAATCTAGAATTGAACCTAACACTCTAGCCCACTAACTGGATGAGTGTGTTTTTCTGTTTCCTCATCTGTGAAACTATGATAGAGAAAAAAAGCCCAGCTAACTTAAAACATACATATAAAAATGAAACTAAAAGTCATACAAAACAAATGACACACTCCATTTCTGTAGTTTGGATTGACAATTCAACATACTACTTAAAATTTCTATACTTTTAAAAAAGTGGTTTCACATATATTAGTTCATAAAATTCTCCTTTTTATACAAATAATTGCTTAATAAACTTGAGAATATGAAACAATGGCATCTTGTATCCCCTTTTTAGATTATCCTCATTCCTTAGTGAAGCTAAGTATTTTTAATTAAAATAGAATTTAGATTTTTAATCAGGCTCAGCAAAAATTGATATGTGGAGTTATCAAAAATTAAATTAACATATTTCTATTCAATGATTGCTAGAAAGAGGATGAAAAAGTCATTTTAAATAAAATTGTACAAGTTATATAAATACAGAATTGTATTTGCATAGGCAAATGATAAAATATATTACATAAGAATGAAAATGATTAATATATCAGCAATTTATACTCTGAGACTAAAGAATGAGAAAAATGTTCAATATTTTGTTTAAATATCAGGTACTTTCCTTGTCAATCTAAAAAGAAATTTATTTCACAGTTAGTGTTAGATTAATTCAATAATTGATAAATATTTATTATACAACCATTACTTTAGCGTTACATGAAAATTGTATATAATTGTCTGAGTGGAATATTGATCTTGTTCTTTCTGGTTTTTTTCATTGGTAATGGACAGCATTTGTGTTAAATATAGGATTTCTGGGCAAGCCAACTTCTGAGATATGAATCTAGTATTTCATAGTAATTTTAATATCTGCACTTTGAACATATTTATCAGTTGATATATTAACAAAGCTGCCTATCATCTCTCTGATTTTGCAGTTTTACCATTGTTTATTTAAGCTTATCTGTTATATATTACATATAAATGAATTATCATTTGGTTTCATTTTATATATTTGAATATAATTCTTTGAGATGAGTTTCATCTTAGACTTAAGGAAATTCATAAAAATAAATTAGGTATACATATACCCAAAACTTTATATACTCTTGTCCCATTGAAGACACTTAGTGGATATAAGTTAAAGAACTGCCTTGTAATTCCTGAGATAACCAAGAAAAAGAAATACAATACAGTCATGTGACACATGACAATGTTTGGTCATAGATTATAATTTTATTTCTGAAAATAGTGACATATCAGGTACTTACTTTGGGAAGGATTCCAGGACATGGCATTGTCATCAAAGGTGACATTGTCCACACCTGTCATTGCTTCTCAAGACAGAGGTAGATACTGATGGTCTTCAGCCTATGTAGTGCATCTGTGTCTCAGTTTTTATTAAAGTGTTAAAAAGCAATAAATATTTCAAAATATCTTTTATAACATTTTGGTCCTTATTTATACTTTTGGTTTTTCACACCAGAGAAACAGTGCAACATTTACACATGTTGTGAAATAGGAAGAAAATACTCAAAAGGGAGAGGGCATTGGGTTGGGGAGGAAGGAAGAAAAAAGAAAAAAAACGAGAAAAGAAGGAAAAAAAATGAGAACCAAGCTTTAGTAAATAAGGAGAGGAAGAGGGTTTGAAGGGAGAGGAGGAGAATGGGGAAAAAACAGAAGAATCAAGATATATCATATACAGGTACAAATTCCCTATGATGAATGTGATCATTATGTATATCTAAAATGTACCAATAAACTTAATTAATTAAAAAACAAGGTAATAAATAAATATGAAAAAAATTTAAAAATAGAAAAACAAAAAATATATGAAGAAAAATATTTTTGCAAAGGTGTACAATGTGTTTTATTTTAAGCTAAATGTTATTACAAGGGTCAAAATGTTGAAAATGAATGAGTTTGTAAACTAAAAAAGTTACAATGTGCTAAGTTTAATTTACCATTGAAGAACTGTATAGTGAATCATCCAGAGAGAGTTTCCACTTTACAAGGTCAGTTCATTTTAAGTGTCATACATAGGTATAAACTGCGTTAAAATATTTAATACCATATTTTTCTCCGCCTTTTCTACATTTACTTGTATTTTAAAAAAGAGACACTTAACATGTTTTTTTTTAATTGAATGCAATGCTTAGTACATTAACATGCTCTACAGGTTTGCACTCTAGGAACAATATGCTATATCATATATTCTAGTTAGGTAAGCTGTGTCTTCCAGGTTTTTGTAATTACACCCTATATTCACTCAGTGGCAACATAACCTAATGATGGATTTCTTAAACTTAACCTATCATTAAGTGAGCATAAGTATAACAGTGTAACTATAAATCTAATTGAAATGGAATGCCAAAAAATGTTTAACTCAAAAGTCATGTGCTACAGAAACTACTTTGCACTCCTGAGAAAAACAATTAAAAAATAATGAAACCTACAATTAAAAGACCAACATAAAGCCATATTCATGTATGAGGAAGAGATAATAAAACTTGTTAAAAAAATCAGGTGCAACTTTTATGCTATCTTCAAGATATCCATAGTATGTACAAAAATACAAAGATTGTAAATAATCAGATGGAAAAAGATATACCATGTAAACAATAGTTAGTTTGAGAAAATGAGTTGAATGTATTAACATCAAATAAGGTCAATTTTAAGACAAGAAGCACTGCAGGAGAAAAAAGACAATATTACATAATGATAAGATCAACCTAGCACTAATATATAACTTATAAATGCATACGAGCCTAATAAAAGAACATTAGGAGAAACTTAAAAAAAATGGTTGTAACTGGAAAGAGAAGTAAATTCACATTAATATTCAGAAAATTTAACTCCCTTTATTCAATAATGGATAGGTCAATATACAAAGAATCAGTAAGGGTATAAAAGATATGAAAGAGACAACCAGCTCCCCTAATCCTATTTTTATTTATGGAACAAAGGATCCACCATCCGTAGAATGAATAGTTCTTTCAAGTTTGTAAAATAGTTTGCCAAAAAAGACAATGTTATGGGGGATAAAACAAATTTCAACAGATAGAAAAACCCAAAAGATTGAAACTCTCAGGTATGTTTTTTTGACTATATTACATTATATTAGAAACAAACCATAACATACCTTGAAAACAGTCAAATATGTAGGCATATATTAATTTGTTTCTAAAAAACGTATGGGTGATTAGCAAATATGCTTAACTGAATTATAATGAAAGCAGAACACATCAAAATAAGTGAGGTATAGCTATAGCAGGGCTTTAAATGATTGCTTTGGAAAGACTAATATTCTAAAGCAATGATATAACTTCCACCTTTAGAAAACAGAAAAGATCAAATTAACTTGAAGTAAAACTAAGAAAATAACTATGAAAGAACAGAAAAAACAGAATAGTAAAAAAAGTGCAATAAAATCAATAAAAATAAGGATTATTTTGAAAAACATAAATCTACATACAAAATTCTAGCTCATAATAAAAGAAGGAATAAAAGTTGTCAATAGCAGGAATCAAGAAAGGGAAACAAATACACACCCTATAATCATTAAAATTAAAAAACAAATATTATCAAAATTTATGCTAATAAATTTGACAGTGTGGATAAATAAAAAATTGCTGAAGAAAAATAATCACCATAATGCACACAAGGAGAAATAGAAAACGTGAAAAACTTTTATGTTACTTTCCTATTGTTGGTGTAACCAATTATTACAGTGACATAAAATAACACAGAATTATCTTCTAAAGTTCTGTATTTCAGAAGTCCAACGTGAATTTCATGGACCAAAATCAAGGTGTTGGCAGGGCTGCCAGTCTTTGGGAGGCTTTAGGGAAGAAACGGTTCTTTGTCTTTTTCATCTTCCAGCAGACACCTGAATTAACTGGCTCATGGACTATCAATCTATCTTCAAAGACAGTAATGACCTGGACTCTCTCTCATACTGATATGTCTGTCCCTTTCTACATTTAAGAACTCATGTGATGGCAAAGGATCTACTCAGATAATTCAAGGTAAACTCTCTACTTTAAAGTCGACAGATTATTAACTGCTCTAATCAACTTCGCAATCAAAGAAATATATTCACAGATTTGAAGAATTAGAATGTGGACGTCATTCAGTGTCTACTTTTCTACAATAGCTCTCTCAATATATTAAATAATTTAAATCAAAATTCAAAATCTTAACTCAAAGAATCCTAAATCCAAATCTTCATGTGTAAATTCTATTGACTATTTATGAGTCAATCCTGTAAAAATCATTCAGAGTAAGAGAGCACCTCCCAACTCACTTATTTTAGGTCTGTGTTCACATAATGCCAGGACTAGCACAAGGCATTCTAAGGTGCAAGTGTTTTGTACCAAATTACTTGTAAATGTAAACAGGTGAATCCTTAACAAAATATGATCAAATGAAATTCAATACTATATAAAGAAATTACACATCATGACCACATAGGACTTGCCCTAGGAACTCAAGTTAGTTTAATATTTGAAAACCAATTAATGCATGCTGTATAATTAACAAATTAAAAGAGAAAAATAGGAGGAGGTCAATAGACACAAAATTATTTGACAATACTCATTCATGATGACAGATCATAGGAAGCACATGATGGAATTACCTCATCCTAAAAAGATTATTTAAAAATCCACAATAAATAGACCTTATAAAGAGAAAATGAGAAGTTCCTACTAATTTTAACAACAAAAAAGTGAGTATCATATCTCTCACTTTCCAGTGAACATTTTTCTGGAGGTCCTAGAAATTGCAATAAAAAAAGATATAAAAGGCCTAAAGATTGTAAAGAAAGAAGTTTATTCATAAATGACATGAATGTTCATATTAAATAGCAAGGAAAGCTACAAAATATGAAAAAAATTAGCAGTGAGTAGCTTTAGCAACATTGCAAGACATACAGTTAATACCCCAAAATCAGTAATACTCCTATTTCTTATCAATAAATTGTTAAAAAAACTAAAAATTTGCAATTCAAGTAAAATGACATCAAAACATGAAATATGTATTTAGGCATAAAATTTAAACTGTATGTGTAAGAACTGCGCATTGAAAATTCTCAGTGCAACTCTGTAAGTATCAAGTACAGTGGCAGATATTAAAGAAAAACTGGAAAATCCTAGAGATGGAATGAAGAACTCACTATTATTAAGATGTCATTTCTCTTCAACTTGAACCATGGATTCGATACAATCCCAATTAAAATTGTAACTATTTTGTAAACATTAACAAGCTGATTTAAAAATTTCAGTAGCAATGTAAACAAAATTAAAGAATCAGTCACTTTAAAGAAGAAAACAAAGTTAGAGAATGTATATTACCTGATATCAAGATTTAATACAAGCTGGGAGTGGTGGCACATGCCTGTAATCCCAGCACTCAGGAGGCTGAGGCAGGAGGATTGCTGTGAGTTTGAGGCCAGCCTGGGCTACATAGTGAGTTCAAGGCCAGCCTGAATTGCATAGTGAGACCCTGTCTCAAAAAAAAAAAAAAAAGAAGATTTAATGCAAAACTAGGAAATCATAACAATCAGGATCATGCAATTTTAGAGTAAGGATAAACATATAGATCAAAAGAATAAAATAATGACTCCAAAAATATACACATTTGGTCACTTGATTGATAAGAATTCTTCAAACCAATTCAATTAAAAAACAAACATATTTCTGACAAATGATGCTGGAAATATTGTATATTTTTATGGAAAAAATGAAACTCAGCCCTTCTGAAATATTAACTGATTTAAAGACCTACAAGAACTAAATTTGTAAAATTTTAAGAAGATGATTTAGGAGAAAATCTTTGTACTCTTTTATTAGTCGTTTTCCATCCCTTGAACAAAATATCTGGTGCCCACAAATTAAAAAGAACTTTATTTGACTGATGGTCCATTCCATGGCTGGCTAGATCTAAGGCATCAGTGGCATATTGGAAAGGCATGGTGGAATAAAGCTGGTCAACCGAAGGCAGCCGGAGGAGTCAGAGAGTAGGGGAGAGCCAGATACAGGAACACACCCTTCTAAGTCCCGCGAACTTTGACCCACCTCCAACCAGACCTCACCTCCTAGAGTCATCCATGAACTCCTCGATAGACTCCTGACAAGTCTAGTACTCCTACAACCCAGTCGTCTCCCAGCTCTGAATTCACCAGACTGTCGGGAGATATTTTAGATGCAAACTTTAATGGCTTTTAAAAGTGGTTATGGAAGGAACAAGGAAACGTGAAACATAATAGAAAATGGTTAATAACTAGACTTGATATTTAAGAATTTATCACTTTGAAACATAATGTAAAAAAACAAAAAAGCAAAGCAAAAATAAAACCATGCATAGACCATTTTACTTATATTTATAAATAAAATTTTATATGTAAATAAAATTTTATTTATATGAAATATTTAGTAGTTTTATATAAACATTGCATTTATATATATTTATTTTTATGTATTACATTCTTATATTTTTATTTTAAAATATTTTATTTAATATTTACTTATTTATTAATATGTAAATTTTGTTTCTATTTCTTATTCTATTTACATACATTTCATTGTGTATTTTGTTAATATATAAAATTATTTATTTTTAATATTTTATGTAGTCTGTACCTTTTATTTAAAATACAGAATTCTGTATTTACTTAACATTTTAAAATCCATATTTGTTGTATATTTTATGTGCTTATATATCATATATTTTAATATTTTACATATTAATTATATATTTTATGTATATTTTATTATTTTATTTACATATGAATACTTTTATTTATAAATATTTAATATTCATATATCCTTTATAGGATAAAAATCTAATAAATGACAGTTTTCAAAATATACAAATCAGCAATGCATGAAAATCAGCAGTAGGATGGCAAATATTCTGGTAAAAATGGGCTATATGTTTAAATAGCTACCACACAAAAGAAAATACATGAATGTAAAGATGCTAACATATTTAGTAGGCAGGGAAATGTGAGTTATAGCCAAGGTAGTTACCAGAACAAACCCACTTAAGAGCTCAAATTAAAAAAGAAAAGAAAGGAGGAAGAGAAAGGGGGGATATAATACTGGGATTATGGGATTAGGAAGGATATATAGGAAATAAAATTCTTATACATTTTGAGTAGGAAGGCAAATGATACCATATCTTACTTCAATTTCACTACTAGGCATTTACCAAAGAGAAATAAAAATGTATGTCTGGTCAGCATTTCATACTTAAATGCTTATAGGAGCTTTATTGATAATAGTCACCAAAATTAAAAAGAAACCCACCGTATCCACTACTAGTTGAATGGCTAATTGACCTGTGAATTACTCAAGCAATGAAATAGGAATGGCATCAGCAATCTAAATTACTGATGTACTCATTGAAGTAATGAACCCGACAAAAACACTAACTGACCAATACTGCACTCAAAAGCCTACATACTCTATAACTTCATTTATTTGTTGTTCTATAAAAGGGAAAATCACTGTGACAGAAATGTGGTTGCCTCATGTCTAAAGGTCATAGAAGGAACTATCTGTAAGTAAGTAGCAGGTAGATTTGGGGAGGAAAAAATCTGGATATTTTCAGTTACCTCAGATGATGATACTCAGATGAATTGTACTTTTTAACATTAATTTTCTGGCCGGTGAGATGGCTCAGTGGCATAAGCACCTGCCTGGCAAGCGCAAGGGCCCGAGTTCGACTCCCAGAACCCACATATGAAAAAAGGGCAGGTGATATCGCTCAGCGGCATGGGCGCCGGCTGGCGCGTAAGGTCCTGAGTTCGACCCCCGGTATCCACAAAAAAGAACATTGATTTTCAAAACATCAGTTTCCTCTAGAATTAAGGGTAGATGTTCCCCGAGATAGAGGCTAGATTTTGTCCTATTTACCTTGATCTTTATATGAGACACTACTCAGAGTTCCGTGATGTGATGACCATGGCTGAAGAGGTGTTATGAGCTCTTATACTTTACTTTATTAGCATAATTGTATAATTTAAATTATATAACCATACATTGTATCTTCTAGAAAATCAAATAAATTCCATTGTGCATGTATAGAAACAATAAGGAACCAGATAAAGCCTGTAAGACTCCCTCTTTTTTTTTATTTTAAAGAGAAGAAAAAACAAAACAAATCAAAAAAAGAACAAATTTTCAAAACAACATAATATGAGGGTAACAATGGTTAATGCATTACATGTTATTATCTTTAAGTTAGTTATTCGGGATACCAGACATTAGCATTCAATTGTCCAAACATTATTGGCACAAACTTTACTCTTCAATGAACTAAGTAAAATTGGTAGTGTATCTATCTTAACCATCTTATATATATATATACAATTTTTTTCCCTTTCCCTTCTTTCTTTTCCCTATTCCAGTCTCTCTTTCCTATTGACCAGTTTGTTTTTGATTCATCATGTCTATTGTACATTTTGGATCTTATTTACTCTTTCAGTTTCTCATACTAGAGAGACAATACGATGCTTACACATGTGCTTCCGGTTTATTTCTCTTATGAGTATTTTCTCGAGTTGCATCCATTTACCTATGAAAGTTTCCAGTTTATCCTTCTTTATAGCTGAATAGTACTCCATTGTATAAAAATACCACATCTTTCTTATCCATTCCTCAGTTGATGGGCATTTGGATTGTTTCCAAGATCTAGCTATTACAAATTGTGCTGCTATAAACATGGGTGCATATATATATCGCTGTGGTACGATGTTTTTAATTCTTCTGGGAAGATGCCCAGAAGGGGAATAGCTGGGTCAAATGGGACCTCCAACCCTAGTTTTCTGAGGAATCTCCACACTGACTTCCACAGTGGCTGTACCAGTCGACACTCCCACCAACAGTGAAGAAGGGTCCCTTTTTCCCCACAGCCCCTCCAGCATTTGTTATTAGTTGATTTCTTAATAGTAGCCATTCTTTCTGGGGTGAGATGGTATCTCAGTGTTGTTTTAATTTGCATCTCTCAAATGACTAGTGATGTTGCACATTTTTTTGTATATTTATTTGCCATTAGTATTTCTTCATCTGAGAAATGTGTATTCATCTCAGATGCCCATTTTTGGAGTGAGTCTTTAAATTTCGGAGGTCTGATTTTTTTGAGTTCTTTATATGTTCTCGATAGTAATCCTTTGTCTGAGGAACAGCTGGCAAACATTTTTTCCCACGTTGTGGGTTGTCTCTTCACTCTGTTGGTGTTTTCTCTTGCTGTGCAAAAGCTTTTTAATAAGATGAGATCCCAGTTGTTGATTCTTTGGGATAGTTCCCATGCGGTTGAGTTTTTATTCATAAAGTCTTTGCCTACACCAATGTCTTCAAGGGTTTTACCTATCCTACCATCCAGCAGATTTAATGTTTCTGTTTTAATATTTAGATCTCTGATCCATTTTGAATTTAGTTTAGTGTATGGTGAAAGATATGGGTCTAGTTTTAATCTTCGGCATGTGTAGAGCCAGTTTTTCCAGCACCATTTATTAAAGAGGCTATCTTTCAGTGAATGTGTTTGGCACCTTTGTCAAAGATAAGGTGGCTTAGTATGTCTGGGGTTGTTTCAGCATCTTCTAATCTGTTCCATTGATCTTCAGGTCTGTTTTTTTGCCAGTACCACACTGTTTTTATCACAGTAGCTTTATAGTATAATTTCAAGTCGGGGATTGTGATGCCCCCTGCCTTGCCTTTGTTGCCCAGAATTGCCTTTGATATTCTAGGTCTCTTCTGATTCCAAATGAATTTTAGGATTGTTTTCTCTAATTCTGTGAGATATGCTGTTGGAATTTTGATTGGAATTGCGTTAAATCTGTATAACAATTATGGAAGTATGGCCATTTTCACTATATTGGTTCTTCCTATCCAGGAGTAAGGGATATCTTTCCATTTTCTGATACCCTCTTCAATCTCCTTTTTCAGAGTACTGTAGTTTTCAGTGTATAGGTTTTTACATCCTTTCTGAGGTTGATTTCTAGGTATTTCATTTTTTTGGATGTTACTTTGAAAGGTATTGTTTCCCTAATTTCTCTTTCAGTAAGTTTGTTATTTGTGTACAGGAAGGCTATTGACTTTTGAGTATTGACTTTGTATCCAGCTACACTACTGAATTTGCTTATTAAATCTAGCAGTTTTTTAGTGGAGTTTTTGGGGTCTTCTGTGTAGAGTATCATGTCATCTGCAAATAATGATAATTTAACTTCTTCCTTTCCAATCATTATTCCTTTTATTTCTTTCTCTTGTCTAATTGCTCTGGCTAAAGTTTCCAGAACTATGTTGAATAAGAGTGGGGACAGTGGACATCCTTGTCTTGTTCCTGATTTTAGAGGGAAGGCTTTCAGTTTTTGGCCATTTAGTATGATATTGGCTGTTGGTTTGTCATAGATAGCTTTTACCAGATTGAGATAAAGACCCTCTATTCCAATTTTCTGTAGGGTTTTTATCATGAAAAGGTGCTGGACTTTGTCAAAAGCTTTTTCTGCATCTATTGAGATGATCATGTGATTTTTGTCTTTGGTTCTGTTAATATGGTGCATTACATTTATTGATTTACGTATGTTGAACCATCCCTGCATCCCTGGGATGAATCTAACTTGGTCATGGTGTATAATCTTCTTGATGATTTGTTGGATTCTGTTTGCCAGTATCTTATTAAGGATTTTTGCATCTATGTTCATTAGGGAGATTGGCCTGTAGTTCTCTTTCTTAGTTGGGTCCTTCTCTGGTTTTGGTATCAGGGTAATGTTTGCTTCCAGGAATGAATTTGGAAGTATTGCTTCCCTTTCAATTTCATTAAAAAGTTTGAGAAGTAGTGGCATTAGGTCTTCGCTAAATTTCTTGTAGAATTCGGCAGTGAATCCATCAGGGCCTGGGCTTTTCTTTGTTGGGAGGTTTTTAATTACATCTTCAATTTCATTGGTTGTTATTGGTTTATTTAGGATTTTTAAATCTTGATTCAGCTTTGGTAATTCATACGAATCTAGAAATCTGTCCATTTCTTCTGCATTTTCCATCTTAGTAGAATATAAATTTTCAAAATAGGTATAGATCATCTTCTGGATTTCTGCAGGGTCTGTCATGAAATCACCCTTTTCATTTTCAATTGCATGGATTTGAGTCTTTTCTTTTCTTTTTTTTAATAAGGTTGGATAAGGGTTTGTCAATCTGATTTATTCTTTCAAAGAACCAACTTTTTGCTTCATTGATTCTTTGTATTTTTTTTTAGTCTCCAATACATTCATTTCTGCTCTGATCTTTATAATTTCCTCCCTTGTACGGGCTTTTGGCTTAACCTGCTCTTCTTTTACTAGAAGTTCGAGGTTCACCATTAAGTTGTTTATTTGCACTTGCTCTATTTTCCTGATATAAGTATTTAATGCTATAAATTTCCCTCTTAGGACTGCTTTCATTGTATCCCATAAATTCCAGTATGTTGTACTGTTATTATCATTCAGTTGTAGAAAGTGTCTAATTTCTTCTTTAATTTCATCTGTGACCCATTGGTTGTTCAGGAGGGTGCTGTTTAATTTCCATGTGTTTAGGGAGTTTTTGTGATTTCTTTTGCCATTGATTTCCAATTTCATTGCACTATGGTCTGATAATATGCATGGGATAATTTCAATTCCTTTGCATTTACTTAAGCAGGTTTTATGAGCTAGTATGTGGTCTATTTTGGAGAACGTCCCATGTGCAGCTGAGAAGAATGTGTATTCTGATGTTGTGGGGTGGAACACTCTGTAGACATCTACTAAGTCCATTTGTTCAAAAGTTTGGTTCAGTTCTACTATTTCATTATTGATTTTTTGTCTAGTTGATCTGTCTTTTTGTGACAGTGGAGTATTGAGATCTCCGAATATAATTGTATTAGTGCTTATTTGATTTTTCATGTCCTTTAGTACTTGTTTTATATAGCTGGGTGCACTGGTATTTAATGCATATATATTTATGATCATTATCTCTTCCTCTTGGATTGTTCCCTTTACAAGGATGTGATGACCGTCTTTAACTCTCTGAATCACTCTTGGCTTGAAATTCACTTTGTCTGCAAAAAGAATAGCTACCCCTGCTTTTTTCTGGGTTCCTGTTGCATGGAGTATTGTTTTCCATCCTTTGACTTTCAGTCTATGAATTTCTTTCTGAATTAAATGTGTTTCTTGTATATAGCATATTGTTGGATCTTGCTTCTTGATCCATTTTGCCAGTCTGTGCTTTTTGATTGGTGAATTGAGACCGTTAGCATTGATGGTTAAAACTGATATGTATTGACTTATACTTGTCATGATATTTTCCTGTTGTTGGTTCCCACTCTTTGTTTGGTTTCCCCTTTCCTGCTATTTAATTATCTGCCCTGCCTGGTGGATTCCTTCTGTTGGGGTTCCTATCTCTTTCTAGAATGTCCTTCAGAACATTTAGAGTGCTGGTTTGGTGGTCATAAATTTTCTCAGATGTTATTTGTCATGGAAGTATTTTATTTCTCCATCAATTTTGAAAGATAGTTTTGCAGGGTACATCAATCTGGGTTGAAAATTATTTTCCTTTAGAGCTTGAAATATGTGATTCCAAGCTCTTCTTGACTTGAGGGTTTGTGCTGAAAAGTCAGCTGTGATTCTGATGGGTTTTCCTTTATAGGTGATTTGTCTCTTCTCCCTAACAGCTTTTAAGATTCTGCCCTTCTGTTGAATTTCTGGGATCTTGACTATGATATGTCTGGCTGAAGTTTTTTTTTTTTTGATCATGTCTAGTTGGTGTTCTAAAAGCTGCATTTATAGGAGGGTCAAATTCTTTTTCTCTTCCAGGGAAGTTCTCCCTGATAATGGCTTTGAACAAGGTTTTAATGTCGTTGATGCTATCTCCTGCTTTTTCATTTATTCCAATTATTCTTAAGTTGTTTATCTTTGAGTCATCTAGCAGCTGCTGAATTGATTTTTCATGGTCCCTTGCTGTTTTTAAGAATTCTTTCATTTCATGATCACGAATTCCAAGCCTGTCTTCTATATCTGAGATCCTGTCCTCACATTGGCTTAATCTGCTACAAATACTTTCAATGGAATTTTTGTTCTCTTGGATATCTGCTTGAATCTGCTTTATGGATTCCATTTCTTTCCTATGCTGAGCATTCATGGTTTCTATAGTTTTCTTAAGCTCATCTATTTTTTTGTCTGTATCAGCTATAGTGTCCTTAATCATGGTCTTCATTGTGGACATTATCTCTGCAGTTATCTGTGAAATTATTTCTGTTTTAATTTTTTCAAGAGCCTCATTCAGTTGCTTTGTTGTTACCACTTCAGATAGGCCAGGTGGGTGGCCTTCAGATTGTCCCACCTCGTTGCCCCCTAGGTTTGCCTTTGGTGAATTGGATGTGTGGGGTTGCATCTTGTTTAAGTGTCATCTCATTTTTTCTTTCTTTAATTTAATTCCTGGGGTGATGTTTGTAAATTACCTATGGCAGGTTACTTTATTGCTAGTGTTCAAGATCTTTAGAAGATGACTACTTCTCTGCAGTATCTTCCAAGTGGAGCTTGCTTTTGGGTTTTGAGCTTTCTGCCAGATCCTACCTCTTCAATTTGTTGGATATGAGAAGTTGCTACCTGTTTGGCCCAGTCCTTCATTCTTTGGTACTGTGCCACTGTATTTTCTGTGTCCCTTAGTCAATCTCAATCATGAAATATCAGGAAGGAAAGATGTTTAGAACAATTATTTCACATTTGGCTATAATGGTAACTAAAGCATCAAACACAGCCTAGAAAATGACAGACTGAGTTAACCAGTTATTTACCACTTTTAGCCGTATAAAGTAGAGTTGTGGTTATATAACAAAATCTAAAACACACCAGAAAAATTATATGCAGTATACAAGTCCTTAGTATGTCAATTTTTCCCTCAGGAGTTTAAATTAAAAATGAGTTAAGGAGGAGTCTCCCTCTTAAAGGAAAAATGTAAGGCTTGTGCCTGATTGCAAAATTCATAAGAATTCTAATGAAGAGACCCTTTTTAATAGATACAGTAGAAGGCCTTTTTTTGTAACTTTCTTTAGTTAGCTTGCCTCTTATCTAAAAGGAAGAAAAGCTTTCATTTAAAAATTTTGTGGGCTATATGTGATTACTGTACTTTTGGCAGTAATGTAAAGGAGATGAAATAAAGGGGCGATCTACTACTTTACTATCTTAAATTACAGTTATTTTTAGAGAAAAAATAAAAAGTCTGTTTTGGAATATATACAAGGAATAGTTGCAGATAGAGGGAAAGTAGGTTTCATCTGTTAAAGAGAAAGAGATGTACACACTCTTTTGCATAATAACTATGTAAACAGGCATAAAGGGAAAGAGCCACTGGTGGAGAAGTGAAGGTTCTAGGGAAATCAGGGAAAGTATAATTTATATACCTGCATCAAATTGGTTTGAACAGAGCAGCCATTTAGAATGGTGAGGTGAGTTATAAATAGAATTATATTAGGATATGCAGAGCTCAAAGTCAGAGACAACTAGGAAAAATATAAACCGCTCACCTAATATCCCAGGTAAGGGAGACAGAATATATAACTGTCATTTCAATGAGTGTGAATAAGGCCAAATTTCTGGGAATCTGAATGTGCAGCATACATTTGATGACATGTTGAGTAGACAACATGGAAACCTTGATTTGTAATACTTGGTGCAAAACACAGCTTTGTGTATTTCCAGACCAAATGGCTTTTCTTTCTGAGCTTTTGATTTCTAGGAAATGAGAAATTTAAATCCTGGTCTCCAGGCTTTTTTATATTTTGATGCTTCCTTTCTGTCATCTTGACATCTATGCTGCTAACTTTATCTTCATTTCATTTGAAATTCCTTTTTTTGTGCGTTTTATCCTTAGTTTTGAAAATGCAAATATGTTGAGATTTCCTTTTATTTTAAAAAGAAGAAAAAAAAATAAAACAGATTTAGTTCATTGAAAAGATAGGAATGTTGAGGGTTTTAAGAGCTTTCTTGCTTGGCTTTAATTGATTTCACTTTGAATTCAGTAACTATTCATTGGTAACCTCTGACTTGTTGAGCTCTTGTTGGTCCCTGATGGTGACCAAGATCTGGATTGTGAACATCTGTCCAGTGGGGTAAACAGAAAGAATTCAAATTTCAAATTGCTTCAGTTTTACAATCCATAACATAGAATTTAATACTCCCTTTAGACATTTAAAATATTTAAAGAGCAGTATACATAGAGATTTAGTTTCCAAGATCATTAGAAAATTGACCATTGATTTTTAAATATTTGATCACAAAATGATGAGAAATCTTCCAATGCAATGCCTCCTCTGCACAGATACTGTAATGCGCAGGGTCGGGGTGAGGGAGGTAAACTCGCAAAGCCTACTAAGACAATGGGAAACGTTCTTTGCCCAGGCATGGTTTGGAGAAGCCTTGGGCCCAGTGCAGCTGAAATAATGCCCACCTTCATAACTAAGCATCTTTTCTTTCTGGACTATTTCAATGTATGGAACAAATCACTGTTATCATTCATGTATTCCTCCGTGTTATATTGTTTGTCTTGGCTTGTCTAAATCAATCTCAGATCGAAAACCAACTCAAATTTTCACTGATGTATAAAGGTGTCCCTTGTGGGCATCTGTACTGGTATCTCTAATTCTTTCAGTGATAATTGTGTATGGCCTACAGTCTAACTATGTATTGTACGCTCACTGTTTCTTGAGAATATATTTAATTCCTATAAAAGTTTGCCATGCTAATTAGGTTGATGCTATTTGTTATTTGGGATGCTATGCAAATATTTAGAATTATTGAACTTAAGATTTGTGAAATTTATGAATTTACAAAGAGGAGTTGAGGAATTAGATGATATTTCACCATGCACGTTCTACAACTGCTCAGGCAAACAATGTGTTTGACAAGTTTAATATCTCGTCTGGAAAGGTTATCAGGGTCTTCCAATATTTGTACATTTAAAAAAGTATTTCTCATTCCTTTAATATATCCTTTTAAATGAAAAGCAGCATAATATGATAATTAAAAAGCTAGTTATTTGGCTGGCCATGTAAGTCAGTGGTGAAGCTCTTGCTTAGCATGTGCAAAGCCCTGGGTTCAATCCCCAGTGAGACAGAGAAAGAGAGAGAGAGAGAGAGAGAGAGAGAGAGAGAGAGAGAGAGAGAGAGAATTATTGAAATCAGTGCAGTTTTAGTTCCTTTTAATATCCTTACATTCAAAGACAAATTATTTATCTTCTCTGTGTGTCAGCTTTCGGCTATATGATGGGGATATAACACTATTTTCCTCATGAAATTATTATGTAAAATTAAATAGATACCAATAAAGCACTTAGAATATTGCCTATAAAAACATTAGTTCTCAATAAATGTTAACTATTATACTGGGATTTGAAACAAGAAGTCATTTTCGTGGTTTCCAGGAGCATGAAGCTAATAGAAGGCAAGAATGATAATTTTCCTTTATAAACATTTGAAACAAATCCCACAGCAGCTAACGAACATGTTCTATATCTCTGACCACCTGAGTTCCTCTCTTACCAAGGTGGTGAGAGTGCTCTGTGAGAAGCTGGCTCTGTGACAGTGTTATAGTCTACTTGTTCTCTCTTCTCATAACTCTCTCTTGCTTGCTTGCTCTCTCTGCTTTTAACATGATGTCTACTTACAACAATTTTGCTGTCCAGATTGCAATCCTTATAAGTCCTTTTCAGAATCTTTGTTTCTTGTGTTATTTTATTGGACACATTCCATTCCATTCTCTGAAGGAAGTTATTTTTCTTTTATAAAAGTGTTTTCCATTTCTCCTGTAGGCTCTTGCTCTTTCCCCTATGACATAATTTCCTATGTGTGAACTTCAAATAGTTTCTCTGACATGTATACCCTTGTACTTGCCATGGAGGCTTTCATGAAATTTGTTCCATGTCATTGGTTGGACTGTTTCATAATTCAACAAAGACTAATGCCATAGGTCAGGCCCTATGCATAGAGTTTTGGATATGATGGTAAGAAAGAATAAATCCTTGGCTTTTTGGGTTTATAGCTGAGCAGAAGACAATAAACGTTAATTAATAGAGAATAAACAAACATATAAATATTATAATTCAAAATATAACTTTTTTAAAAAGAACAAAAAATCATACAAAATCATAATGCGCAAATCCAATTCAGAGGGTGTTTAGTGTTGGTAAAGGAGGATGTTTCAAGAAATTCTTTGTCTTGAGATTGTCAATTTGTCTTATCAAGGAGACAGTAGGATATTCTTTTGAAGTGCAAGAAATACACATGTAGAGGGTTTTCACTTATATAGATGATACTTACTAGTGTAAAACAGATTGCGATGACTTTAAAACACTACAGAGGAAAGGCTCCAAAGATTAGCTATCCCTAAAGTGATTCTAATATGAAAAATTTGAAGAAAGAAAGAAGAACCATTATGGGAGAGAGAGATACAAAATAAATGTATACCAAGAAGAAAAGTTTCATGTTCCACAAAAGAAGGCACAAAAGAAGTTCTCCCAGGAAAGACCTAATCATTAACTGTCTTGTCTGCTACTGAATAATCTAGTTGGGTTATTATAGAATAGGCAGGGATGGTGACTAAGCGATCACTTAGGAGCTTCTCAAGAACATTTTCAATGAAGAAGTCAGATGGGTGCCAGATGAGAGGATGAAAAAGAAATGCAGACAGGGAGACAGCAAATGTCTTTAGTGACATGGCAGAAATGCCAGCACTATCTTTATATTTTCTCTCCTACACAATCTGAACCCTGTAAAGTTCACAAATCTCATAGTGATACAGAATAAGGACTACATTCTTCATTTCCTTTTCTGGCTCAGTATGGCCTTGTAACTAACAACTGATCCTTGAGCTAAAAGAGGAAACACTGGGTAAGGTCTTCCAGAAAACACTCCTAAAAGAGTCCTGCCAAACCATGTCCTCTTCCTTTTGCCCGGTCTTCAATGCTGTTGCCTGGAATGAAATGAAAGCTGCTATTTTTGGTCAAAATTTGGAGGACAACATCCTATCTGTATAACTGCAGTGAAATGGGAAAAGTTGGTTCCTTACATCATAAAGCTGCAAATCCACTATCATCTCTCACTTCAACAGACAGTACTAAAACCCTATGTGGGAACAGCCCATGTTTGGGATTTCTATCCTACAGACCTGAATAAAATCCTAGCTGACAGAAGATTCCAGGCTGTAAGTAGAGCAAATAATGTTTTCAATACAATTTTAAAATGTAATTAAATGCAGAAAAATTCAGGGGAGAGTTGAAAGGTAGTGAAATTTAACATAAGGAGTTTGTTTTTTAAAATCAAATATACAAATAGATGACTGATATATTAGATAGATAGACAAATAGGTAGATGCTGGAATCCAAAGAATAGGTGATGGCGAATCTTAAGAATGGAAGGGAGAGAGACAATTCCTGGAGGGTAGTAGAGGGAGGAAATACTGTGCAATGAGACACAAACAGGCTTATGAATTTTATGTTTGGAAAAGGAGACAGTTTTTGAAGGCTGCTATCTTTTCAATGGAGGCATTTAGCTCACTGGCCTAGGGAAATAGAAATTGAAAGTTGAGTAGGTATGAAATTATTCTTAGAATTTCACTCAAATACCTATGCAAGAGAAATTCTTAGAAAGGAGCATAGGAAAATAATATTTATGATAGTCACTATTATCTCTTTGGTTTGAGAATATCCAGAAGGATTATCTTCTTAAATGATTCTCTACAGATTATGAAGGAAAAAAAGGATTTCAGTAAAATGATTGATTTTGAATTCCTGGCAGACAACAACTCCAAGAAGCAACCCAGTCTCCCTATAGTTCTTTTTTTATGGAAAAAAAATAAAACAAAATTTCAAAACAAAATAATAGGAAAGTAATAATAGTTAATACACTACATATTTTTATCTTCAAAGTAGTTACTCAGAGTACAAGATACGGGCCTGAAAAATTCTCCAAACGATATTAGCACAAAACTTTCTTTTCAATGAACTAAGAGAAATTAGTAGTATAATTAACTTCTTGTATTTTTTCCCTTTTCCTTTCCTTCTTTTCCTCTTTCCCCCACCCTAGTTCCTTCCCTCATAGTTCTTGGTCCTTTCAATGTAGAGAATTTCAAACAATGTGTACAGGATCATAATTTCTTGGGAATGTAGGGACCAAAAGATGACTTTCAGTCTTTCCTGCCTGTATCAGTCAGTGTTTACTGGAGAAGCAGATATAACACAAGATATACAAATGTATAAGAATTTACAAGATTGGCTTACAATGGCCACTCGCAGTTGGATGTGAAAGAGTGCAGAGGGTTGTGTACACGTGGAGATAGAAGGATTTAGTTTAAAGGTCTGGAGCTCACTGCAGTGTCCTGTGGGAGTCTGTATCAGGAGGCCAATGTGTCTGCGATGGAAGGCTGAGAAGTCTGCACTGCAAGCCAGGACGTGATGTCCAAGGTGAAGGCAAAGACTGAAGCTCCTCCAAAGAAAAAAGCAGAACGATTCTTCTTCATTTCCCCTTTATACCATCCAAATGACAAGCTGCCCTAGGGTGGGTCTTCCAGACCGTAGGATGTGGAATTGCTGAGCCAATTTAGTTGAGTTTCTCTTACTCAAGTTGACACAATTAATCAACCATCACACTGCCATTTCATGTAGATTCCACTGAACAACAACAACAAAAAATCTAGGTCATATTTTGAATAACTACTAAACTACTTGTACCATAGTATGATATTCCTTTAGGTAGAGTTAGTCATATTTTACCACATTGTTCCAAGTATTAAAAAATGGAAAATTATAAAACAACCTTAGATTTAGGGATTAAGAAATTCTTATAGAGCCTCTTTATGTGAAATTTGATAACAAGAAAAAATCTAATGAATATCTTGGCTGACTTTCCATTGATTATGTTACATAATGTAAGTGGCTCATTGGCTAGGACAGTGGTTTCTATTTCCCTTGAATTGAATCATTCCTTAAGCTTCAGATTAGAGCCCTATCTATACTATTCCTGAATTACTCTCTGTAATGTCAGCACCTCTACATAATATAAAGAGTTTGACTCATCGTAAGGGTCAAGGAAAATGAAGTAGGCTGCGCATAATGTTCTCTTTTAAGCTCTCAATAAATATAAATTGTGTGCAGGTGCTTTAGTTTTTAGAGTTAGTTTAAATTTGTTTTCAGTAGGAATTATGTTACCTTAGTATTTCTGACTTCTGAAGATGAATATTAAGAAGAGTAAGGAAATATATTCTAATAGGCAGCAAGAGACTGGTATTTATAGTGCTGGAATGTTATTTACAGTGCTGGAAATTTAGAAGAAAAACTAAGATACTATGGGTAAAAGATTTGATCCTGAAAGTTTAAGTTAAACTTAAGATTGCAAGAGAAAGAATCTGGGGCCGGTAAGATGGTTCAGTGGCATAGGTGCCTGCCTGGCAAGCGCGAGGGCCCGAGTTCGACTTCCGGAACCCACATATGAAAAAAGGGCTGGTGATATCGCTCAGCGGCACGGGTGCCTGCTGGCATGCGAGGTCCTGAGGTCGACCCCTGGTACCCACAAAAAAAAAAAAAAAAAATGAGAAAGAATCTGGCCATGACTTAGTTTTTCAGCATAGCATTAAGGCGGTCTTCATCTTAATAGGTCCTGACATTTAGTTTCATTAGTTCGATCAAGGATAATAAGTTCTGAGTAATTAAGTTAGCTGAGTCATTCTTGTAAGAGACTATTTATCAAAGCACTGAATAGTATTTTATAACACCTACAGAATTCTGTCAATACTCATTACCATAACGTACATGGAAAAATAAATAGAGAGAGAACAAGTGAAGGAAGGAAGGAAGGAAGGAAGGAAGGAAGGAAGGAAGGAAGGAAGGAAGGAAGGAAGGAAGGAATTAAGGAAGTGAATGTGGATAGATACTGGAAAATATACTTTTTTTTTTTGGCTAAAATCCTGATTTTCTGGAAGAATGCATTTTATTTCAAAAGTGAATAGATATGTCTTACAGTTCTGGCATAGTAGAGACAATGTTTATTTATGTTAATACCAGTGCAGCATCCCTTATATTTATATCTTCTTTGTCTATTAGAATTTGAATTACTCTTGCAATTTATTCACATACATTTAATTATTTTTATGCAAAACACAGACTTGTGTCCTTCCTTGTAAAATTTCATGGTAACTCTACATAATATGACAGACACATCACTGACAATAATTTCTCCAGAATTCCAAGAAAGAATGGATTCCCTTGAATTGAAATAGATTAATAAGTAATTTCTTTCTTTCTTTTTCTTTCTTTCTTTCTTTCTTTCTTTCTTTCTTTCTTTCTTTCTTTGGGGGGAGTACTGGGAATTGAATTCAGGACCTCATGCTTGCCAGGCAGGCGCTGTGCCACTGAGCTAAATCCCCGGTCCCTGGAGAAGTGTTTTCATTACCTCTGTACCAACCAATATTGAAGATTTACTGTAATACAAGCATCACACTAAGCTTGAGGTAGCAAAGCAGGTTAATAGATGACAACTGGGGAAACTCGTCAGTTATCTTTTATTATGGAGAATGTATACATCAATAGACTTTGTGCATAAATTAATGAATGCTTGATAGGCTGAAACTGATTCCAGAGCCAAAGTTTTCACTTAAATCTAAGAATATGGTCCAATATGTAGATCTTAAGTTGAGAAAGTATAAAAGCTTCTGTAAAATAACTAGTTAATGCCTTGTCTTTAATAAGACCTCACACTTGTGCTCATTTTTACTTGAAATATAAATACTCCATATGAAAAGTTGGCTAAAAATAGTGAAATGAAAGCCTTTAAAATATATTTTAGAACTATAAAATATGATGGTATTATCCAGTGATAGAGCAATTTCAATGCTGTATTATTCTTGAGGTACCCAAAACTCTCGCCTTATTTTTGCCTTTCCTCCCATAAGTTATCTGCATTTTAGCTGTGTTGATCTCCCTAAATCTTTCCACACATGATGCTCTGATTTCACTGTGCTGTTTTCCACATCAGTATACCTTTGCTAGGAGACAGTGTGAGTTGGTAAAGATTCTTGTTTGAATATAACAGCATTTACTGTCTAAACAAAAATAGATGCATGAAGGGATATAGATAATACAGAATTATTGAAAAGACTGAAGAAACAGATTTAAGGCTGGTTTTTAGCAATATCCTTTAATCTGTACAGAGATCTAAATGCCAAGGGAGGGCCGGTGAGATGGCTCAGTGGCTTAAGCGCCTGCCCGGCAAGCGTGAGGGCCCGAGTTCGACTCCCGGAACCCACATACGAAAAAGGGGCCGGTGATATCGCTCAGCGGCACGGGCGCCTCCTGGCGCGTGAGGTCCTGAGGTCGACCCCCTGGTACCCACAAAAAAAAATAAAATAAAATAAAATAAAAATAAATGCCGAGGGAATCAGTGCTTCTGTTCCAGGAAAAGAGTTGCAGAACAGGGGCCAGTGCCACGGTCCTTGGCACCAGAAGTAACACACAGTGATCCAACCTGGGCCAGTCATCTGGAGGTTCCAAACTCTGGTTCTGCCCCAAGCAATTCAGTGGCAGTGTGATATGTAGCACATCTGATAGGCAGATGATAAATAAATCCCATACAGAATTCGAGTCACAACAGAGTCAGAAAGATGGTTATTAGCTTCCCAAATGTAATATTTTTGAATGCAATTGGAAGGGTTTATGATCAATTATTTGTAATCCGTAATAACTTCGTATTTTAATTATTGGCTATTAGATCACTCCCAGTTATCCATCCAGATTCACTCATTTATTCATTCACTCATTTTCCATACATCATTCAATCAGTATTTATTGGATCTGAAATAAATTTCTGGCTGTATGAAGAAGTTATTCATGATTATGACCTATGTTTTTCTGTTTTTATTTAGGCTGTGAATGTTTATATAAGAGATTTTGTAAAAGATCGTAGTAATTATATCCTTCATTATTTGTCTTCATTACAGTGCGATCTCGGTCGAAGTCCATTCAGGAAGAAAGAGTCACTTCTATTATTTCAAATAGAAACACATGCATTAAAATCTTACAAAATTATGAAACGCCTAAGGCAGCAAAGATTAAGGAAGTTGCTGCTAGGGTAGGAGATTTATAGAAACAGTAGCAGAAGGGTATAAGAGAAACTGACTGTGATTTCGGATGCCTGCTGTACAGAATTAGGGAGTTGGCAAGAACGTGTGGGCAGAAACTTCTGTTAAACTCCACAACCACATGCAAACTGTCTCTACTGATCTGTTTGTAATAGCACTGAGTCAGGATGTTCACATGAGCTTTTCTGAAAATTATATGTGTCTTACGTCTTCCCTCAACTCCAGTCATAGAACCATGATCCTTCTCATCTGTCTTCCATATTTGATCAAGTATCTTTCATTGACATGATATCACTGGAAAAAAGTTCTGGAAAATATCATTATTAACATCACTCTCAGAAGAAGAGACAAATGTAAGTGGACATACTATTCTGAGTTGGTGACAAATTATATTGTACTCTCTACCCATTTGACAACCCAAACATCAGTTCTACCAAATTAAATATTCTCCCACTTCATGAGATGCAACTATTCCTACTCTTCGAACTATAAGCTCATCCATTTTCTTCAAAAAAGACTATTTTGGGAGATAGTCAATTTTTCCTAACTCAATCACAATTTCCTCTAATAATATTCAACAATTTATTAAAACATAAATGTAATTTTGTTGAAGCTGTAAATTATAGTGGCAAGTCAAACACAATAAAATTTGTTTAAACAAGGAGAGAATAGAAATTGATTGATTAATGTATAATTAATCATTGTTCAGCAAACAAAAGAAAATAACATGCATGTGTATCCTTTGCACATTCCTGCAACTGATCCTATGGTCATAGTTACTATTTATTCTTTCTGCCACTGTGCATTCTGTCCCCACTTACTATAAACCAACTCCCAAATCAGTTGTGATTATTTGTCTGATGAAATATAAACTACTTCTAGGAAATTCTGAGACATTACTGCATCTTCTAATATTTAGTTACTTTCACTGTTTTTTAGCATTTATTACTAGTGATAAAACTATTAAAAGTCACCTTAGAGATGTCCTTAAGATTCAGATCTATTCCTTTATTTATCTATGAGGATAAACCATTCCATCTTTGTACAACGAGACATTTAACAGCATAGGATCCAAAGTTGCACAGATAGGTAGGAAAACTTTTTAGTTTCTTATCGTCTATGTTCTGGAAATGATTCATCCTGACAGAATCGGACAATCTCACTATGTAAAGATATTCAATTTAATCATATATGAAAATTTCCTTATCTTCATAATGTAACATTAGCAGGTGGCAAGGATTAGGAAGTAGCAATATTTCAGAACCACTAGCAAGCCTACCAGAACAATGTAGCACTATGGGATGGCAGCATCCAGCTCACTGGAAGAAATGCATGTATTGAATCTATGGATTTTCTCCACCTTGGTTATCAGTATAACTTTTATGACCCCTTTGCAAAGCATGAAGTATGGTGTGGAGGTGGGAAAAGTAGCTTACAGCTAAAGAATGGGTTCTCTTCACAGCATTTCTGTAGTGGATATCTTCTCAGATGACTTTTATGGGTATTTAAAATAAGACATAATCAATGGCAATTACAAGATATACATTCATATATTCCCACCCCATAGCTCCCTGTTATTAATCTTCCCTCTTATTCTTATCTTCCTGATCATCTGGATAAACATTAGTCACTTGTCTGAATTATAGTGGAGACACTCCCCCCTACTTCTTCTTGCTGCTTAAAATTCAGCCAGTGATTTTTCTTGTCAAGTATAAGACTATAAAGTTAAAGTGGACTATTTTTGGGTGATACCAGAGTGACATCTGCATTCGTCAGCAAATTTGTTCTTTTATCAGTCAATGTATTGTAACAATTTCCCATATTTTACATTCATTATACTTTAAAGGAGAAATGGCATTTTTGTTGCTTTAAAACCAACAGGAATCTGAAACAATTGCTCATGCAAACTATTTGCCCTTTCAGTATCCCCTGGAACTCAGCATCACCTGTATCATTTGTACGTTAGTGGTGGAGTTCTGCTGCCATGGAAAAGTCAGTGATTTTGGAGAACAGATAAGCTAACAGTCCACTCGTAACAGCCAACCAGCTGAATTGCCATAATTGCATGGTGTCTCTAAAATATTCAGTATTAACCATGACTCAGTAATATGCAAGATGCAGCTTATCAGAAGTTACTAAAGAAGAATCATCTTCATAAAATAAATGTTCCCTCTTGTAGCTTCACAGAAAGATCCTTATCTGCTGGAGCTACTTTGACAAAGACTGAACATCGTGATATGAGGCCTAAATGAAAACTCATATTGTACTGATTCCGAACCCTCTTAAGAGTCTTCCTCTGCTTCTCATGGTATCATTGCGATTGAGCACATTAACATCTGATGTATTTTTCCCACACTTACCCAAATCTACCCACATTGGGTCTTTCATTCAGAAGCAGCTCACAAATTGCAACAAATTGACCTTCAATTGGAAGAAGAAATCTTGACATGCTCACATAACCATGTGCCCAGATACTTTACCAAATTGCAGGAGACTTAATGTATTTTAGCTTATCTTCCAACTCCAGCACACATGCTTTAATACTAACTATATTAGGTATTTAATTTTCCTTCAGATGCAGAGGAAAATAGACAATGAATATCATGCCAAGCTGTCAATAGACAACATGTATTTCAACTATAAACTCTTGGGGGCCTGGACATTCTTTTAAATCTGTGTTCTTTCCTTTTAATAAGTATCCAGATGAATGACTGAAGGAAAGAATAAATGTATTCCTGCCTAAGTGATTTTTTGCACAGTAAGGTCAAACTTTTCAAATATTCTTGAAGAGAAACACTGGCTTGATTTTTAACATGGCTTTTTAATTTTTTAACCATAGATGTACCCCTTCTGAGTCAATGATTTTTATCCCAATACTTATAACAGTGCAACAATTAAAGGACTCAAATCTATGACAGCTCAGGGCCTATGTGACAGCCAAGATGATTTTTCTGTCACTTTGACATTCTGTCAATGATGCAAATCTAAGGCACCTGGGTCAGAGGAGTTGCAGATTCGTTCTGTACATCAAGGGGATTTCACATTCAATTAAGTGAAAAGCCACTCAACCTGGATCCAGTTCTTGTTGCTTTAGTATATTTCCACTGGTTAAAATGATTTTAATCAAACATATTAGACTGAATTTATGTGCATTTCTAACTTCAGTATGCCACCATATTTCTAGAAATTTCTGGAATTAGAAATCCATTGCTTAGTTTCTGATTTAACTTTTTTTTTTTAAGTTAATGCTACCATTTAAAAATGAAGTCAGATTAAAGTAGCATATAACCTGAGATAACTGTTTCTTTTATTTGTTCATTTATTCAGTTAATATTTGTTGAGAATTACTAAAGTGGCTGAGATGATTGTTAAGATGTTACAAAGGTTAGCAAACTTCCTCTGACAGATAATTTATATTCTAGTAAGAAGAGCTAACACATACATAAGTTAGGTTTTTTTTTTCAATCTTAGAAATAACATATCAGGATAGACATACATCCTATGCAGAAATTTAAATTGAGGTAATGGGAAATGGATAACTTTACATGGACCATTTAGAGAAATCTCTACATATTTTGCAAGGAATCAGATTGAAAGGAAGAAAAAAATATGTATAGAGGAAGGGAACAAGCATTCCAGGGAGATGGACCAGGTAGCATGGGGGTTGGCAAACATTTGCTTTAAAGAGGCTGATCTTAAATATATCACAGTCTCTGTCACCACTAAAATTTGCTGTTCTATTGCAAAATTAGTAATCAGAGATACAAAAATGAATAAATGTTGCTATGTTCCAACAGAACACTGTAAAATCAAGCAGTTGGCATGATTTGGCTCTCATTTTAGTTTGCCAATCCCTGAATTAGTGTAAGAATCCTAAAGTGTAAACAAACTTGACATGTTAGAATTTAAAGAAGACAACAATGATTATATTCTTACAGCTTGGGTGAAAGTACGAAACAAAGAAAAAATTGCTACAGTGTCAGGGCTTTGTAAAACAAATCAAAATAAAGTTATTAGGTCATACTTTAACACTGTAATAAATTGCAAGTTTAACAACAAATTCTTGCTGTATGTCTATCCATAATTCGTTTTGCACACTTAGTGTTCTGGTCCCCTCTGCTTTTGGACTTGGGCTCATGCTTGCTTTGTCCAGTGGAATGGCTACTGTGTGACACGTGCAGAAACTTGGTCAGTTTTTATGCACTGTGGCTAACTTTCTTTTTTGTTTTCAGGATAGGCTTTCCTTCATAAAAGTTCTAATTCTCTCTGGATGCTCAAGGAGGAGGACGTTATAAGGTGACAAGAGTAAAAAAACATAGCGTCTTCGTAAGATTATTCCAGAAATGTAGAAAAACGATGATGATTTAGAGTTGGGTGAAATAAAAGTGAAGATTGGGACTATGTTTGAGAAGTGGATTCAACATACTGTTATGAAGAGTTGGATGTATACAGCAAGGAAACAGATATCCTGGATCACCTATTATCATAGTCAGTGTGGTAGAATGGTGGTGTTGGATTGTGAGGTGGGGAAAGAAAAAGGGTCAAATAGTCTTTAAAACAATGACAAGAGAGTTCTGCTCTGTCAGTGAAATGATCAAGATAATGTCTAGGACAAAGTGGAATTTCTAATTTTATAGATATTCTTATTCTTTCTTCTTAAGTACTCAAATTGTTGTCCTTAATGTTGCTACTTGAAGGTACCAAATTAAGTCTGATGTTTTGACTAGCAAAGAAAATAACAGGTGTAAAAATTGAACAGTGAAGAGAAATGAATACTGAGGTGAATAAAGAGAGAATCCCTTCAAATTTAAACACAGAATTTTGTGTCATAAATCTTACTTCACATCTGTCTTTAGCCATATTTATCCACCTCAGCATTTTTTCTTTACAGTTTCTCAGTGCATCTTTGTTTAATGGAAACGTTCTTTCCTTTTCAAAAGTCCATAGAAGGAAAACCATTGGTTTTGGCCCTGGGTAAGTGAAAGCTTAAATATTGACCCTATCATTAACCAACTCTGTGATCTTAGATAAAATATGTAATCTCTCTCTCTCTCTGTCTCTGTCTCTCTCTCTCTCTTCCCCTTTCTCTCCCAACTTTCCTGTATGCACAATAAAATTTACTAATTCTTTTTCATAGATTTTTTAGAATATTTAAGTTTTTAAGATTCATTTACCTTTATTAGATAATGTTTATGATACTCCAGACATTTCTCATTTCAGTTGGTATAAAATTCAAATTCTAGATCATGACTTAAGTTGTTCATTATCAACCCTGTGTCCACACTCTGGACTATAATTCTACCTATTTTTTTTTTAAGTTTATTGCCTTTCTGCTGAACAGTATTTTTGCCTCTGCCTCTTGAACATACACTTCTCTCATCTTTAAATAAGAGGCTTTCACATACTTTGCTTCATTTCCACATGGCCTAATACTCAATCCTTACAACATCAGTTTAGATATCTCCACTCAAAGATGTCCACTTATCAGGTACTCCTATGTAGGGCATTTATTTTAATGTCACTGATCTATTAGATAAAACTAATTAACCTAGTTAATGTTACCATTCAGTTTCTCCACTAGAAAGTAAACTCCATGAGACAAGAACCATGTCATGCTAGTCACAGATAGTAGACAGTGATTATTAATCCTAAATGAATTGATGAATTACCTCACCATCTTCTATACAGGACTCATTAACTTAATACCTGTCATAGCTAATGCTATTATCATATTTATTATGCCTTTCACGTTGAGATAGGGGTTCAGTGATTCTCCACTTTAAACAAAAAGCTAAAAGTTTATTTCTCAAAGACTCTTTCCTTATTCATTCCTACTTCTCTTTAAGTAGCCCCCACTGAAATTGGTTGTCCCTGTGATGGAACCAATTTGTGTAGCTACCTTTGGTTTGATTGAAGGGTTTTCCAGTCTTCAACCACTTATTCCAGTAAATAAAATACCTTACATAGTTGGGCCTTGATTTGTTACTGAGACAGAAATCTTTCACATGACCCCTTTCATAACTACAGGCCAAATTTCTACTAATTAACTCCACTTCTCCTTCTGTCTGTGTTGGAAATAGCTCTAAAGGCAGCAATCACACCATATAGGTGCTCTTGTGTTAAAATACAAATATACAAAAAATGAATGGGAGAGTTTTTTTTTTTTTATATGGGTACCAGGAGTCGACCTCAGGACCTCAAGCTTGCCAGGAAGCGCTTGTGCCACTGAGCAATATCACCTGCTCCTTATTTCCTTTATGTGATTATCGGGAGTCGAACTCAGGACGTTGCACTTGCCAGCCAGGCGCTTATGCCACTAAGCTATCTCACCAGCCCCCTGAAGAGTTCTGACAAAGCAACGACTTAAACTGATTTCTGATTTTACAGGATTGCTCTGGGTGCTGCGTGAATTGCAAACTATAAGAAGTCAAAACTAGAAGCAGGGAAGCAAAACAGAAAGCTGCCTCTGTAGCCCAGGTAAGAGATGATGGTAGTTTGGGAATAGAGCACAATTATAAAGAAGCTGAGGAGCCTTGGGATATATTTTGAAGGTAAGACTGACAGTGTGCTTGTGGGTAAATTAGGGATATGAGAGAAAGAAATCAAGGATAGTTTTACAGTTTGTTTTCTGAGAAACAAGGTGCTTTAGTTTGGATCTTAAACGTCCCTTAAAGGTCCTTGTGTTGCAAGTTTGTTCCCCAGCTTGGCACTATTAGTAGGTGGTGGAAAATCTAAGATACAGAATGAGTGGGTGGCCTCCCAATTATCTAGCCCCTTCCTCTTCCTCTCTTTGTGAAACAGATGGCTTTGCTATACCATGTTGTCCCACCATGAGGTGCTGCACTCCCGACAGAGGCCCTAAAAGGAATGTGTCTCCTGGATCACGGACTGAAATCTCCAAAACTGAGAATCAAAATAAACTTTTTTCTCCTTTTAAGTTGATTTATCTCAGGTCTTTGTGACAGTTCCATTGTGACAGTGTATAATTTGATTCATCTCAGGTACTTGAACTAACGCATATGGTAATTGGTGATGCCATTTGTTTAAAAAGAAATGTTTGTTCGGGTATAGAATCAAGAGCTCAGTGTTGGGCCGGTGAGATGGCTCAGCGGCATAAGCGCCTGCCTTGCAAGCTCGAGGGCCCGGGTTCGACTCCCGGATCCCACATATGAAAAAGGGGCCGGTGATATCGCTCAGCGGCACGGGTGCCTGTTGGTGCGCGAGGTCCTGAGGTCGACCCCCTGGTACCCACCAAAAAAAAAAAAAAAAAAAGAGCTCAGTGTTGACATATGATATCTAATAGGTTTGTAGTTCTACACAAATCTAGAGTTCACAAGAAAAACGGGGATGAGGCTATAAATATAAAAATCATATGCATAGACATGTTGTTAAAATCCATCTAATTAAAGTAACAAAGAAGCTAAGTGTAATTTTAAGAGGTAAAGGATTGATTTGGGAATGTTCCTTAGTTGAGGAAATGGTGTAAGCAAATGGTGTAGAATGAAAGAGATTGAGACAAGAAGCTGCTGAGATAGCAGGAAGCCCAGTAATTATTTCCTGTCCATAAAAGGAACTAACTTTGAAGCCTGAATGTAAGTGAAAACATGGCGAGATGACTTTCCCTCTCAGTAGTTTCTCTTCTGCCACACTGCCATTTTTTCTCCTTCTCACTACATAATTAACATGGCTAATTGACCATATAGTAGATTTCATGTTCACTGCCAAAATGAACTGTGAACGAGTCTCAATACTCTCATACATTAATCTGATAGCTTTTTATCCTAATGCGTGAAGTAGGTTATAACTTTGAAAACAAGAAATATTACCCAAGGCACCTCTTCTGTAGATGAAAATTATGTATGTTTTCTAACAAATGTTATATTAGTTCAATGAGATGACGCATTTCAAAACACTTAGGCCATACATAAAGTACACTATTAGTACCAGGATTCATTGCTATTTTTGCAATAGAAGCCAGTGGTAGTGAGGAAAGACAAAGAAAAGGAAATGATAAACTTTGGTTTGTTTCCTTTTTGATTTAGAATGAACCACTGACTGTGTTTAATTTTCGTTCTTTTTCTTTAACACAAGTATTCAACTTTGCTACTCATAACTTTAAGTCTTATAAAGTGTTTCCTGCTGAAATGCCATGCTGACTGGAATTCAGCAGCAAATAAATATTGCTGTCCTCACTAATTTGAAACAGTATGAGTTTTAAACCTCTAGCTGCAGGAGATTTATTAAGATTACAGTTTTCATCACCATCCCTTCAGTCCATCAAGATAGGTCAAAGCTGTGTAAACTTTTTTAATAAACTAAGCAACAATTTCTATTCTTTTAGGCTCTGTTTTCTGAGCCAGTAATATTGTTAGAAGCACAAGATTGAAGTAAATCAACCACATATCCACTTATCCATGTAAATATTATAACCTGTTTTGAAATAAAATAAAGATTATTGAATATTTTATTTAATTTTAACTTTAAATATAAATTATCTCTTGACAAAAAAGAAGATATTCTTGCTATACCAAAAACTGTATTTTTAAACTTCATTTAAAATATAAATATGTGATTGTTTAGCAGCTAAAATGGTAAATATTGAAAACACATTTTTTTTTAGCTATTGCAATTTTCTAAACATTAGTTGCCCAATTATTATTTTTTTTATTTAGAATAATTGGCCTCTGGTAAATGATTATATGGTCAATAACTCAAATAATAGCCATGCAGAATTCTTCCAGAAATACTTTACTGATTATAATAAAAAAATGCATAGAAATACTTCGGCTGAAAAATTATAGAATATTTTGAGCAATAGAATTTATGGACCAAGAGCTAGCACTTAAAATGACCCCTGTCTTGTTGGGCAGAATTAAATTAACAATCAAGTGAACGTGAGTACTTCACCTAATAGTCCTGTCTGAACATAAAATTTTGTGAAGAAATTGAATCATTATATACCAAATGCAATTTAAAAGGCATTGATTGAGTCTTTTATTTCCTAGAAGCCTAGCATGAATATTTATCTCAGAAAAAAAAATCCCTTTAAATCAAATGACTAATTAAATAATCCAATAAGCTCTGTTACATAATATATTTTCAATCAATATTTATTCAGTGAGTGCACACATCTATTATATGTCTAAATTTTCAGATTACTGTTTTTTACTTGTGGCAAATATGCACATTTAAGCATTGCAGTTATTGTTAGAATTCAAGAAAACTTCCTTAAATACATCGTGATGGTATTATTTTAATTGTACTAAGGTGGGATAAAATTATTCCTTTATCAAATTTGCCTCTTATCCATATATCCTTTTCCTCTGGAAAAAAGACTTTATTTTTTGTTCTAATTTCTGAGGTAGCTGTGGAGAATAGAGAGAGCACTGGACCTTTTCATCACTTGTGACCCTAAATAACCATTTGATGTTTTTATGTCTTCTTTGTTGCCACTGGAAAGTGATTCAAATGGCTTAAAGTTTATGTGCTAATACTCCTCCCACTCATAAGACTTTCACAAACTGCTTCAAAAACTCAAGATACAAATAAAATAGCATCTTTTTTTCTAAGAAAATGCTAAAGAACCTTTATAAATTATAAATACAACATCTATTATTGGCATCTTAAGCTGCTCTACTCTCCTTGAATCGTCCAAGAACTCCAGATATTTACCTGGGTAGAGTCACCCCCAAACGGAGAAAGAGAGGAAAGCAGTTTGGACACATTTTCATTGTTTCTCAATGTTGCAGAATCATGATCAAGATTGAAGGCCACTAGTGCCTTGTCCTAAGGACCTTGTCCAATTTCAAATTATGGACCATCCAAATTCACATGAATGACATAAAATAATTATTTTTAGCGTGCTGAGTTTACTGATTATTATTTAAACTGTCGTTTTTTAAATATACTTCTAATTGTTCATTTTGCTTAATTTTAGTCAATGTAATAAATTGATTTCTGTATCAAATATTTCCTGAGGCTCTGGCATTTATAATGTTTTGGTAAATGACCCAGCATAAGGGACTTAGCTTGGAAAAATAGCTATGAGTTTGTCTCCAGTGGGTCGGTTTATGTCATTTTTTTCCCCAGAGTCTTGTGTGCTCAGCTCTGTTTCCTTAACTCTTAACTATTTGCACTTAGGGATTGTATTTCTGTCACTGCTTTATCCCCTTGTTTTGTCATGTAACACATTCTCAGTAAAATGTTTATTAAATGAAAAGATAGTTAAATAAAGCAAGGAAAACTTACATGAGTTACTGATTTAGGACAGATGTGACTAGATGGTCAGGCAGAGCCGATGCACCTTCAAATTTCTTCCTCAAAAGGCCTGGAGTTATTTCTCTGCCGCAAGTAAAGCGCTCAATTCTATCAAATAAAAAATGTGCGTCATCTTTTAAAATAAAGCTATCCAAGAAAGGATTGAAAAGGTAATTGCGAGCGCCTTTGTTTCTTCAAGCCCTAGACTCCAAAAGTATTTGTTGTAATTAAAACAAAATTAAATTCCTTTTCTTCCCGCATGCAAGTAAACTTTGTCACAGCAATGGAATTGGAGTCTGGAGAGAATAAGACTCAATTGGAATGATTCACAGAGTGGGTTGGGCATTTCAGTAGACTTGAATGTTGTACTACATTTATCAATGAAAAGTAATGAAAAATATTCAGTAAAAATAGATCTTGCTACACTAAGAACCTAGTTACCAATGAAAACATTAAATTCAAGTAAAATAAAGACATGTTCCAGAATTTCAAAACATATGGATTGTTTCAAACAAGATCTTTTCATAGTTGTTTGTTTGCTTAAACAGGCACATAGTTATATTAGGGCAATGCACACTGTGAGATAATTAATTGAAGAAAATGAAAATCAGTAGTCACTAGTTAAATATTTGTTGACTGATTAAAATCCAATGAGAAGTTTCACGCTATTTCCTGTAATTCATACCAGACTCCTATGCAATTTGTAAAGGCATAACTCTTTTGGAGAGAGAGATGTGTTTGGAACTTGAAAGAGGAGATAGAGCTGATAAATGACAGAGACAGGATCGAGAAGCTTGTCACTAAATCCCCAGCATTGATGCACCACACCATAGCTACATTTATGTATTCACCAAAGATTTGATGGGTGCCTTCATTATGATTGGCACTGCACCTGGGGAAAACAGTGGTGGACACTGCACGCATTCTTTTTTTTTTTTTGTGGGTACCGGGGGTCAACCTCAGGACATCGCGCGCCAGCAGGCGCCCGTGCCACTGAGCGATATCACCGGCCCTTTTTTCGTACGTGGGTACCGGGAGTCGAACTCGGGACCTCGTGCTTGCCAGGCAGACGCTTAGGCCGCTGAGCCATCTCACCGGCCCATGCATTCTTGTACGTGTCTCCTAGAACTTAGTTCTGAGTGGGAAGGAGAAAATTATGCAAATAAATATTTAAAGCAATGTGTATTTACACATCACAGCCCATTATTTGGAATAAAAATGATTGATTTGCTAACAGAGAAAAAATGAGTGGCAACTAATTTAAATGACATAAGTGATGAGCTTGCCATGATCATTAAAGGTCTTATGAGCAGACTCAATAGATAAATAATGAGTTCAATGGAGTCTAGAAGGGTAAAAGTACAGATAGACTAAAAGAAAGGAAAAGATTTCCATCACAAGGGCAACACCAGAGATCAGTGAAGGTAACGAAGTTAGTGCTCTCTGGAGACACCGGGATTATCTTGAGAGCCCGGGTACTGGGTGTGCACTCCCTCCTTTAGATGGCTCCCAATTCAAAGCAAAGTTCTTTTAGAGATTCTGTTTGAATTTATCTCCGAACTCTTATTCCATAACACTAAAGCATAGGAAGTTTCATTTCTCCACCTATTTGCTGAGAGATACCAGTTATTTTGTTGTCTTTTTAGTTATCTCATATGTATCTTCAGAGTTTCCCAGGGACTGTGAGAAATTAAAATATAATCAAATTTAGTTTTCATCAGATAGCTCCATTATGTCCTAAACCTTTGAAATATGTTTATTTAATGAATGTTAAATTTCATGTGAAATATGTTTATTTTCATAGAATATTACATAGTCTTTGGAACAGTTGGGTTGGAAAGTACTACATGCTCTATCATTCTCTGAATTCAGTTGCCACTGATATTAAAAGCTGGTGAAGGCTACAGCAAAGACATGTTTAATTCTGTTTAGCTTAGCATTTCCTAAACTCATTTGACTATTGAACAGTTTTCTGTTCAAGGTTCTTAAAGAATTTTATCTTTAAAGAAAGAATTTTATCTTTTAACTAATACTTTAGGAAAAGCAACTTCATCTCTACCACATAATTCACAATACATAGAACTCTCTCTTGGGAAAACATTTTGTTTCCTAAATTACTACTACACTAAATCAGATATGAGTAAGTGAGGAATAATTTATCTGCATTGCTATTTTGTTGGCAAATGTAAGTGTTATTAAGAATTTACTCATATATGCATATAATTTTCACTCTCATTTTGTATGATTTTAAGTAGCCCATCTTTCCACCAATTATTGGAAAAAAATCCTATTAGGGGATATTTTTCTACATGTATTTCATTTTTACAGTTGTCCTAAAAGTAGAGCCAATCATAATTGCCAAATTGTACTTGTGTGTCTTCTTATTCTAATTTCAGTATACAGATTTTGAGTCAGGATTCTCTTCCACTTCTCGTGACTGACATTGTAAAGAATGATAGATTTTATAAGTTAAGCCTAAACTTTCTATTTCAAAGGGCAAAATAATCTCACTTCTTAATTATGTCTTCATAGTCATTTTTTTTCACTTTGGCCAAATACATTAGATAGACAGATAGGATACAGATGCAGATATAATTTTCTCAAAATGCAGTCACTAGTGTATCTTTTTCTGTAAAAAGCTTACTCTGTTGTGTCGTTACGAAGCCTCAGAATGAAATGAACCTGTCACTTCTCACTTTGCCGTGTTGCTTATGTCCTGAGTTTCCACCAGTTTTGAGTGGGGCTTCATACGTTCCTTGCTGGGATCATCTATTCATTCTTCAAATTTGACATTTTTGAGGTTTTTTTTTTTTTCTTTTTTGAGTCTGCTTTAGAAAGAGAATACCAGCATTTCAAAATAGTTGTAGTCATGATAGTTTTGATATATTTTATTTTTAATATTGTCAGAATTAATTATGGGCTATGTAATAAATAGTTTGCATTTCATATTAGGATTAAGTTATAAGAGAATTAATATTCTCTACAGAAACCATTGTAGTCTGCATCTTAAATATCTACTACAGGACCATATACTTAAAGTTTAGTGGCCAGCCTGTGATACAATTGGAACTTTTATGAAGTATGGCCCAGTAGAAGTAAATTAAGTCACTTACGTGTGTCCTTGAAAGGTATATTGGCTTTCTGTCTTCCATGAAGCGAGCAGCTTTGTTCATCCATACACTGCCTGCTATGACATTCTGTCTTGCCACAGCCCCAAACGCAATGTCTCAACCAACCATGGACTGAAACTTCAGAAACTGTGAGTTAAAAATAAATATTTCCTCCTTATAAATTGAGTGTATCTGGTATTTTGTCACAATGATGGAAAGCTAACACAGGAAATATAACAGTGATTTTTACTGGAAAAAACTTCAAGCTGGGGATTTGGCTCAGTGGAACTGCCCCTGCCTGGCAAGTGCAAAGTTGTGAGTTTGATTCCTGGTACCACAAAAAAAAAAAAAAAAAAAAAAAAAAAATGCTTCAGACCACCTCTTAAGATTTTTGAATAATAAAAGTGTAAAAATCTGAGGTCCCAAATAACTTACCTAGGGTTGTTATTATTTTTATTACATTAAAAAAGGAACAGTTTGGGAATCCCAACATGTTCATATTTCTCCAGCACAAAACTTCATTTCATTAACAGAATAGTACGCATGACTGAGTTTAGTACTAACTCCTTCAAATGCTACTTGTCATGACCTTCCAGATGAGTCTTTAATAACCCAATTAGTGGCTAAGTGTTATGTCAAGTAAGGGCATGTGTATGAAGAGAGAAAAAATCTGCTATTATATTACAAAGACAGAAATTATATCATGCTTATCAACATACTTTAGCTAACTGCTAAATAAAGTAATTTGTATTCTGAGTCACAATTCATTTGGAAAAAAAGTCACTGATTTTTTAACTGATTTTTTTTTTCTACTTAGGGTAGGTTACCATATTAATTTTTTAACCAAATGCGGGTGAATATGTTATTGTTTGGAGTTGTCAGTGATTGCTGCACTTGATTTCTGGAACAGTAGTAGCAGTTTCTCTGATCTTTATAACCTATCTTTCACCAACGGTTTCACAGCCTTTAATTCTCTGCATTATATCCCTTGTTTTTTTTTTTTTGTGGGTACCGGGGGTCAACCTCAGGACCTCGCGTGCCAGCAGGCGCCGGTGCCGCTGAGCGATATCACCGGCCCCTTTTTCGTATGTGGGTTCCGGGAGTTGAACTCGGGCCGCCGCACTTGCCAGACAGGCGCATAGGCCACTGAGCCATCTCACAGGCCCCTAGACTTTTTTTTTTTGTTGTGGGTACCGGGGGTCAAACTCAGGACCTCGTGTGCCAGCAGATGCCCGTGCCGCTGAGCGATATCACTGCCCTTTTCCCATACGTGGGTTCCGGGAGTCAAACTCGGGCCCTCGCGCTTGCCAGGCAGGCGCTTACGCTGCTGAGCCATCTCACCGGCTATATCCCTTTTTGATGGAAATACTTACAGTTGTTTCATTTCCCCATACTAACTAGTTATTATTCAGTAAAAGATAGCGTACTACCCTTTCATAAAGAGTATTTTCAGTAGTCTGCGGAAACCGAGGCTCAGAGAGTTAAGGATATTATCTAAGACCCTTTCATTACAATTGTTATAACTGGAGCATAAACTCAGTTTATACCTTCTGATTCATCACTTGTGCTCTTCTATTATAGCATTTCTCTTTAAATCTTAATATTTTCCTCTACAACATAGGATTTTAACAATTGCCTTGTAATCTTAGAGCCTATGATTGATATCATCACAATTTATAGTATCTTGCATTAACAGTGAAATTTCTGCTTGTACGAAAAATGACACCTACTGGTGCATTTTCTCAGTACATTTTTATTTCAATGTCTTTTCCATCTGATTGTCATTTAGCATAAAGCTACCAAATCAGTTCTCATAATTTGAAATTCCATAAATGTGCTGGTTTAGCTTACAGGTAAATGATACTATGAAGAACTGCTGTTTTGAATCCAATAATGACACAGTGGGAAATAAGAAAATAGACATTATTAAGCAAGTGAGAGAGAAAGCCTTAAAGAACTGATTTTTGAGTCAAAATTCTTTCTTCACGGAGTGAGGAACATTAGGGAAATGCCTAAGGTAAGCAAAATGTTACAGCTGTAGATATTTTTCATGCTTAGATATCATGTTTATTGTCCTGGGAATATATTTTCTAACTTATTGAAATAAGCCAGCTTCCTATTTCTTTTTCAAATTCAAAAATGTCCTTTGTATTTAAGACAAATCAAGTCAAAGATATAAATAGATTGGACAGCCTAGTGCTTAGAAATAGCTGATTAGGGGCCGGTGAGATGGCTCAGCGGCGTAAGCGCCTGCCCGGCAAGCGCGAGGGCCCGAGTTCGACTCCCGGAACCCACATACAAAAAAGGGGCCGGTGATATCGCTCAGCGGCACGGGCGCCTCCTGGTGCGCGAGGTCCTGAGGTCGACCCCCCGGTAACCACAAAAAAATAAATAAATAAAAGAAATAGCTGATTAGGAAAGGCAAAGAATTAGACAAACAGACGCTTTCACTAAGAAGATATCACGAGTGAATTTTCTATGTGAATAAATATGTAGAGTAAAATACACTATCTTTAATGCTTTATTAAGTGGAAAACCTGCTTGAGTTCCATACATCCAAGTGAATTGTGAAATCCTCAAAGTCAGAAGAAGTCATGAAAATACATAGTGTGTCACTTAATGACTGAGACACTTACCAAGAAGTGTGTTATTGGGCAGTTTCAGCATGGCGTGAACATCAAAGTGCACATACACAAATTAAGAAGACATCACTAGGCGACATACTCTGATGAGGCCACTGCTGTATATTCAGTCCATCTTTGATGGACATATCTTCATGTGGCATGTGGCTGTACATCTACCATCTGTATGTAAAGTGTTAGTCTGCTCAGTCTTTTCATAACACAATGCCACAGACTAGATGGTGTAAACAACCGAAATCTATTTTTGCATTATTCTGCAAACTGGAAGTTTATACCAGCAAAAATTTATTTCTGGTGAGTTATTTCTTCCTGACTTTCAGGCACCTACCTTCTTACTACATCATGAACTTTCCCTTGTATGTGCACAAAAGGAGAAATCAATGATCATTAGTGTCACTTCCTCTTCCTATAAGGACACCAATCCTTTCAGATTAGGGACAAACCCTTATGATTAAACCTTAATTCCCAATTTACAGCCTCTACCTCCTAATACAGTCACACTACCAGAGCTCCAACATATGCCTTTTGGGGTTATATAAGCAAATCAAAATATATAGATAGTATAAGCTGAATAAATATGTTTAGGGATGAGTTTGAGACTAATAATTGCAAGAAGAGAATATGAGTCAAAATCATATTAATTTTCAACTGACTACTACAAACCATTTCCTTAATATATGGACAGAATTATCACTTTATTCATAAAGTCAGAAAAATTAGAGTTGGAATATCATTTTTGTTGCAACAGGAATTTAGTCAATATTTTCCCTTATATTTTTATTCACTGAATTTATGAATGAAGCTGAAATTTGGCTTATTTTATGTTGAATATATTTTCATTGTCTGTTTAAAGTATAAGTATATGAAAACCAAAAGGCAATAGCATTGACATTCAGTGCCCTGATCCTTCCAGAAAAGAAGCATTTCTAAGATTGGAAGTAATAAAAATTAAGAAAGGAAAACAGAATGGATTAGTCCATGTAAAAATTAGAATCTTCTGACAGTAATTATCATTTTTAAAAACTATACAACACAGTGAGGAAAAAAAATTGACAACAAATACTTAAAATGCTAAAATCTAACCAGGAAACAGAAATCTATCCTTTCTATTGATAGCCAAAAATACATACCTGAAATCCCACCTACAATAGTCATTCAAAATGCAGGTAAAACATCATCATTGTAAAAGATGAATACATATATAGTTATGCCAGATACAAATATAAATTACAGCATTTGTAAAACTTGAGGACAATACATATTATATCCTTAAAGTTTTAGCCCATTGATCTGATTCTGCTATGTCTGGGAAGAAACAATACACAAAATTATGGGTTTGATGTAGTAGGCTCTAATGACTCCTAAAGATATGTCTTGAACTCTGGAATTTGTGTATGTTACTTTATGTGGCAAATATTTTGCTAATGTTATTAATTAAAAGTTTCAAGATTAGAATTTTAACTTGAAACATTCCTTTGGGCACTTTATGACATTGCTGAGTCTCTATTTTAAAAAGTGGGGAAATGGCAGATATACACACACACAGGCACTGGGGAAGGTGATGTAAAAGATGAGCAGAGAGATTTGAAGATGTTTGTCTGGAGTACTGAAGTGATATGCCAATAAGCTAAGGGATGAAAGCACTCAGCAGATATTGGAAGGGGTTATATATACATCCTTTCTCAGTCTTTTGAGGTATTGCTCCCCTGCCAACCCTTCAATTGTGTCCCACTGATACCGATTTCAAACTTCTGGTCCCCGGCATTGTGAAAGAATAAATTTCTGTTGTTTTAAATTAGAGAGGTTGTGGTAATTAGTGAGAGCACACACAGCAAAGCTAGTACATGCAGATAAAAATATTCATTAAAACATCATTTATAAAAAGAAAAAAAAAATCCAAGCAGTTCCAAAACTATGGAAATGGTTAAACGAGTTGTGGTGTAGTATCTAATTGAATATTTCTATACTAGTAGGAGGAATATACGAAATGTACTTTAGATGACAGAAATTTTCTTAATTACTGACTAATAGCTTAAAAATTCATAGTTATTATAATGGTAAAAAGAAATAAGATGCTATTTGTTAGGAATGTAATTCCTAACAAGGCAAAAATGAATCATGGGCCAGTGAGACTTTCTCTGCCCCCGTTCTGGGGATACCTCAGATGTTAAATACAACTACATGCATTTACAAACCTCTGAGAAAAGAACGGGCTATGGGAAGTGTGGAGGAATGAATACTTTTTCCCTACCTAGAGGAACATTAGTCTAAGATGTAATCCCAATGATTAGTTTGCAGATGTCGGTATCACCAAGAGAGACACAGCTCACAGGCTCTGGGTGATACAATGCTTCATCCACATGGAGAAGATTCTTCTTCTCCAGCAGGTTCTTCTTCCTGAGTGACTGTCAGTTCCCCAAGGCCAGTGGGACTTCACTCAGTTATCACAGACGGATGACTGACTCACATCTTGTGCTGTCTTGTGTCGTGGGACAATGTCCCCTTCCTGCTATAAACAAAGCAGTGGGAATGGGCAGGTATCTTGTGACGCATACATTGTAGAACAAAGGAAGGGGTGCACATAAGCCCGGGCAGAGAAAGATTCTGCCAAAACAGTGATATGCACAGCGGTCTGTGAGAGCTCCTTATGTCCTGGATAGAAAATGTTTCAGGCCAATGCTACTCTTCTGCCACCATGCAAGGGGCAAGAGGCTGCTTATGACCATTCTTCTCTAAAGAAAGGCAGTCTTGTTCTAATATTTTAAGGGAGCAACAATCCAGGACTACGGATGCCATCTATCACAAGTTAAGTGATGGCTGAAGGAGAACACACTGGGTTATGTTTTTTTCTTTCTTTTACATGGCCCTAGAAACATCATTTCTGTTCTTCATCACATCAGGGCAGAAAAACAGCAGAGCTGCTCCAATATCCTCGGGGTTCATTGTGTTTCCGCAGGAGAGCACAGACACCTGGCAAACAGGCAGAGGAGTGCAATGATAGAGGAAGTGGTAGGGAGAGTTTTGGAGAACTGTATGGTCATTTGGTCAGAACACAGCACAGTGAAGTGGGTAAAAGCCAGTTGTGCGATGTCTGCTTTCTGTTCTGAAAACTATGGCCCCCCTTTAAATCTACCAGCATCTGCACAACTCAGAACCTGAGGCTTTGCCCTCTAATCTGTCCAGTATAACAGGTAAGCACTCATCCCAGGGATGATAGAAAAGCATTTTTCAACTGGTACAATCAGTCCCCCATATACATGGGTTTTGCATCCCTGGATCCAGCCAATAATGGATTAGAGATAATCAGAAAACGTATGTCTATTCTAAACACGTAGACATTTTTCTCATCACTATTCCATAAACAACAGTGTATCAATTCTTTAATAGTATTTATGTTATGTTAGATATTATAAGCAGAACTAGTTTGTTTAAAATATATGATTTAAGGTATGTATTCAAAGTACATGACATATGTGGATTCTATGCAATACCATGACATTATATGTAAGATACTTGAGCATTCCTGGATTTTGGCATCTGATGGAGGGTCCTGGAGCCAGTGTCCAGTGGGCACCAGGGATAACTGTGCCACACACAGTGTGGACAGGCAACATTTCTCATCACTTTATCTGCCACAAGCCAAAAACTCACGGGTTTGTCCAAACCAGGGACTTCTTAAACAGTTTATCAGACCCCTGATACGCTAATGACAATTTTTTTTCCAACAAGCAAATATAATTGGGGGTTGTACAGCTTTCTATTCAAGAAAATAGGAGAAATCAACAATGATATCATTAGATAAAAAATATTAATGGTTTATATAGATCAATAATTCACTGTGGATATGATAAACATCCTGAAAGTAAGAAAGAATATTGGTTACATTAAGGAAAATATAAAATTAAAATACTGGATCAGATGGAAATACTTCCTATCAGAACATACTACTTTTAAGAAAAATCCAGTAAGTTGGAAAATTACAGTATGGATGTAGTCATACAACACTGGTATGGAAAATTATTTAGGAAATATCCTAGACGTCATTGTGAAGAAAGAGGGCCATAATATACACTCACACAGGGAGAAATAAAGAGAGAAAGTATGTATATAGAAGAGTTGGTACCAATAAAGTTTTGGAAAATAACAGAAAAGTATTTGAAGAAATAATGACTAAGTCTTTAACTGTATTAAAAAAAGAAGAAAGTATTAGAAAACTTATGAAATGCAAAATATAATAGAAAGAGAAGTCCATATGCAGATGCATATAAAAAATAAACTTTTGGCAATTTTAGCGTGGTTGACCCTTCCAAAGATAAGAATTATAAAGTCTTAATGATAATCCAGAGAAAAGTGGAAAGTAAACAGCTTTTGGAGATTTGAGAAGAGGTCAATTTTGAAAGAATCGGTGCAGCATGTGTCCTCTGTTTTTATGGATTTTTAACATTAAGGCAGACCACAGTTTAATTCCAGGGGGACACAGTTTAATAGAAAATCTTCAGTCTTTCTGGCCTGAAGAGCTAGAGGATAGAATTAGGGCAAGCACAGACGTTGGAAGGTGAAGATGGAACTGTGGGAAAGAGAGAGCCAGGGGCCTTAAAAATCTATACAAATTGTGACTGCATCTCTGCCTGAGCCCTGAAATACGCCCCTGGTTCAGCTGACTGCAGGCACCTCAGCCAAAGATAAAAAGACTGAGACTGATGTTTGCCATGCTGTTCAAGAATCTGTGTGAGTATGAATCCGACCCAGCTATCTTCCTTCTAAAAGGAAGGAAAGCAAAGGGCTATGACAGATTTGCAGCCTCCACCAAATAACATTCCTGATGTCCAGGACACAATCCAAATGACTTAACGTGTGAGGAATTAGGAACGTGTGACCCATTCCAGGAGGTCATAAAAGTCAAACACAAACCACATAAAAATGCCCCCAGATTTGGATATAGAATTTTAAAGCATCTATTTCTTACTCTACTCTGAATTTATAAGTAGAAACAATAAAAGAGCAACAAAAATTATCAGGAGTTTTAAAATTGATTGTATAGCTTAATAGCAGAATAGAAATGACGTACCTAGAATCTGTGAAAGAAGATAGCTTTGTAGAAATTTTCTGATACGAAACAACATGGAAAATAATGAACCATGGAACAATAACAAGAATTCTAACATGTGACAAAAATTATAGCATGTTCTAAATGCTAGAAGATGTTGGGAGTAAGCTACCTCATCTGAAAGAGCACATATTGTAAGAATTGATTATCTGGAATTCTAAAGGAGGAAAAGCTCATCTAATGGAAAAAATAAATTCAGAACACTGGTTGTTTCTGGCAGGAATAGCCAAGTATTGATTGGGAAGTGGGAAAGGAGATTTTTCTGAAATAAAGATAATTCTCCATATCATAATGAGGATTTTGGTTGTCACAGATGTGTGGATTTACCAAAGCTTGACAAATGTACAATTAAAATTTAGCCAAAGAATTTTTTTAGACTGTATCAAAGTAAAAACTGACAACACTAAATTCTAGGTAGTGATTTATCTATGCAAAAGTTTACTGATGTCTACAAAGAACTTTGAAATAACTTTAACTTATAGATTCAGGAATGCATAGAGAAATAAATGAACAAATAGGAAACATTGGTGATTGAATGTAGGTGACGATTATATGGTTTATTCACTGTAAAGTGCCTACAACTTTGCGGTATGTTTGAAATTTCTTATATCTTGAGAGAGAAATACTTGTACCAAAACTTGGGATAGATTTAAACTATATGCATATGAACTATTATATATCATACAGCAGTATGAAAGGACATATATGCAAAAGTTCCAGTGGTGCTTATGCCAGGGAATAGGAACAAGTGGCAGGAGTGAGAGGGTTGAGATGACGATGGGGGAGATGACAATGGGGAAAATGCCCTCACTTTAGATACATATGAATTGACCAGTGGCAATGAACAGAAGATGTGGTTAAATCAAGTCCACCTGTGAAGTAAAATAATAAATGAGATTTTGAAAACCATTGAGGTATAATGTTGGAAAAGACAACCATCACACATCATACTTCCAAGTAACAGCTGAGAAAGATTGGTTGGTTCACATTAGTATGACTTGAAATGATTGCCTGCATTTTATTACTAATTCTGTGTTTTAGGGACTGGCTACTTCCATAATGATTCAGTTCTGATTCTGCATGCAAACATTTAAAGCTCTGTGTCCTCTATTAATGGTTTCTCTGATAAGGTCTGATACCAGTACAAAATTCTATGTGCTGTGTAACTTTTGTAGAATCACTTAATTGCCTGGTCTTAAATGTCCTTATATGCAGAGAGAGAGTGAGGATTACATTCCTTTTTTAAATGACTGCATCATTTTCTGGGGAGGCATTAAAACAGATAAAATGGAAAAGTTTTGGAGAACATCCATTTCTAATTTCAACACTGTAACATACTCGTGGTTGGATTATTGGAGAATTATTCTACTTCACAAGCATATTTTCTTACCTATAAAATGGACAAACGTATCAGTCTAAGTTGTTAGAATTAAGCAACAGTATAAGTAAGGCAAATTTTAGCTTATCTGTCATAAAACATGACTTCAACAAATAGTTTTGTTCGTACAAACTTTAATGCAATTTTCATCTGTGAATAGTTTTCACAAATCATCAAAAAATCCTATCAGCCTTTAACCAATGCAAGATTTGATTATGCCTTCAAGAGCTCCGTGAACACTTGGTGTTAGCAGTTCATTAGATATAATTTTTCTCCTGCTTCATATAAGTGAAGTCCTTGTTCTGATTCACCTGACAGATGCCGAACTCCCCAAGAGAGGCTTATTAAACATCCAGCCAACTGGAATATTTTTCAGTTCCAACTTCAAATACACCCAACAAGCATTTATTTCAGCAAGAACGTCAAAGCATTGGTTAATAGTCACTGTAACTAGAGTTTTGGAGCAATCTTCCTGCCAAAACTAACTCAGATTGTCCCAAACTCTTGCCTTGGTCCTCCTCCATTTCCTTCCCTCTTATTTTTCCTTTTATATTTTTCTTAATTTAGTCCTAAACTGTATGAACCACTTTAGAAATGGTGAGCGTTATGTCGTGGTTTTAAAATTATTTTTACTTTTTCCCCTAGTATTGGGAGAGTGCTGATTAGAAATTGATAGCTAGGTGCTGCAAGCCAAGTATAGAAACAGAAACAAAGTAGGATTAAAACATGGCACAGGATGACCTTCAGGGGGCATGCCTGAAGGCTCTGAAGTTTAATGGGAATGGGGAAGAAGCAGAGATGGCAAAAATGAAGCAGAAAGATGCTCTCATTTTTAGAATCTACATTTAGAATCTTGCCAGTTCTAAAAGACTTTGGTCACTTACTAAGCACGGCAAAAGGGGCTGCATTTTAGATCCAGTTTTTAAGGAACCAGGGTGGACTTTAATCTATCACTCAGCCCCCATGAATGTAATGATCTCTGTGCCCATCTTTGAGCAGCAGACCTATTGTGATCATGCTCTGCAAACAGACACTTTGTTTCTCAACTGACACTTTTGCGCAAGATATAAAGGTCATACCTACATTCTCTTCTTGCTGCGGAGCAGCATTGTAAGTCACAGTGGATAATGCCACAACTCCCTGTGATCCGAATTAATTTACTGTGAGTCCACTATCCATTTTTGACACTTAAACTCTACTTGCCAATTTGCAAGTCAGCTTACAGATTTTGTAACCAAGGGGTCACACAATTATTCTTTGGCCCATTGTGAATTCTCTGATGTGGTTTTGCTGTCTATGGTATTTGATTAAGAGGGTGTTCTGAGGACATATGCTTGCTCTTAATAATGAACAATTAGATAGAAAGGATTTCAAAATCAACAATGTAATTTTAAGGACCTAAGGTAGCCTGTCTGCATTTTTCTTTTCTACCTTAAAATAATTCCATCAATGTTGATATTCCAAAGCATTTTAACCGGTAGAGAAAAATAATCTGTTCTATAGTTAAAGGTTAGTACTAAAAAGCAAATGTCTGTGATTTAACAAACATTCGTTGAACTGAATTAGGTCACATACTGGCTGGATATTATTTCCCAACATTCCTAAGTTCACATCCTTCCTGGAACCATGGAATATGACTTTTTGGGAACTGCATTAATTATAGATGCTATTAGTTAAAATGATGCCATGCTGTAATACTGTGAGCCTTTGGTCCTTAGTTCCTTGTGATGAGTGTTTTAAGAAGTAAGGAAGAGAAACATAGATAAGAGTCTGCCAGGGAGAACTCCATGAAAAAATGGGAGCTGCCGATCAGCGTATGTCTACAGCCCAAGCAAAACCAAGGGTATTGTTTATTTCTTTGTTTGTTTTGAGACGGGGTCTCTCTACATACTTCAGGATGGCCTTGAACTCACTATGTAGCCCTAGCTGGCCTTGAACTTACTACAGTCCTCTGCTTCAGCCTCCCAAGTGCTGGGATTATAGGCATGCACCACTCTGCCTGGCTGCAAAACCAAGTTTTACTGGCCATGTGAGAAGGTAAGAGAAAGTAAAGAATTAGATTCTCCCCCAAAGCTGACACCTTGATTTAGGATTTCTAGCCTCCAGTATCGTCATACCATAAATTCCTATTGTTTTAAGCCACCCACTTGTGGTATTTGTTAAGCCAGCCCTAGAAAACTAACACAATTCTTTTGGATAATAAAATTTTTATAACATAAAGGCACTGAGCCCTGGGGTAAAGAAATAAGAGAAAGGGCTGGATATAGTCAAGAAAAGCCCCTTTTGCCATGCTTAGTAAGTGACCAAAGTCTTTTAGAACTGGCAAAATTCTAAATGTAGATTCTAAAAATGAGAACATCTTTCTGCTTCATTTTTGCCATCTCTGCTTCTTCCCCATTCCCATTAAACTTCAGAGCCTTCAGGCATGCCCCCTGAAGGTCATCCTGTGCCATGTTTTAATCCTACTTTGTTTCTGTTTCTATACTTTTATGATATATCCAATACAAGTATCTTTATGGGTAAGCTGACTAGTAAAACCATTCATACAAAAAATATTCTTTTTTAGCCCTTGACTATAAATTTGAATGAATTAATAAATGAAATTATTGGGTACATGACATTATGAAGCAACTTAGGACACAGAACAATCTTCCTTTAGTTGAGCATGAATTTCTTGAAGTAATAATGTTTGTATCCCCAATATTTTATCTAGTACAATGGCTAGGTACAATGTTGACCTTATGAGGAAATTGATTAAGTTCTCATCCAGTTCGGTTTATGACCAGAATCATGGAAAGACTTAATTTCGTGAACCAAGGTGCTATTGTATAGAGAAAACATTAGATAAACCTTGATGATTGTCTAAAAACATAAAAAATCAAATTCTAGTACTAGGATTGTCAGAAAGCAGAACTGTCAGAAAGTATCATTTTTGTAAACTTGGATTTTATGAAGATATTGTATAAAATATAAGGGAAATATGAAAATAGAGACACGTTGTCTTAATATTTTGTTTATGAATGTCAAAAGTATTAAAAAGGGCCAGTGAGATAGCTCAGTGACACAAGCGCCTGCTGGCAAGCGTGAGGTCCTGAGTTGGACTCCTGGTACCCACATAAAAAAAAGTATTAAAGAAAATATAAAAATATATATATGAAAATTTTATTTTTTCATTTAACATTTGTGTGAACTCACCCTAGTGACTTTATCTACATAGGCTTATATATATTTAGCTTCTAAAAATAAAAACATGACAATAGGGAAAAAGAGATTGACCAAATTATGTCAACAGTCCTTTCCTGGCTGAAAGTACAATAGAAATCAAAGGTGTTATGGTTTGGGTCCAGATCATGTGTTGAAGACTTGGTTTTCAGTTGATGGAACTGTTGGCAGGTGATGGAACCTGGAAAAGGTGGGGAGTAGTGGGAGAAAGCTAGGTCATTGAAGATGTGCTCTGGAAAGACATGGGGACCTCTTTGTGCCTCTCATTCTGCTTTGTGGCCCTCACAAGTTCAGTAGCTTCCTACACTATGTGTTTTGGCCATGATGTACCACCACACCACAGGTCCAAAAGCCTCCTTCCCGAGTGACCAAGGACTGATATTCTGAGTGAAAATACATCATTCCTCCCATTAAGCTATTTGTCTTGAATATTTTGCGAAGTAAATGGAAATCTGACATGGAAATATTTGGGAACACCTAAGAAAAAACAATTATTTGTGCATAAGAAAATAATAATGAACATTACCATCCATGATTTTTTTATGTTTTGTGTGATTTTATAAATTTTTACTTGGAAAGAAATTCAAACTTACAGAAAATGTCCAAAAGTGATGTAATATCTTCCCATGTAAGTTTTTCTCAAATTTCCCAAATATTGTGATTTTGTCACATTTGAACTCCCCCTTCCCTCCTTTCTTCTCTGAAATGTAATTTATGACAAAATATATTTTATACTTAAAGAGTCTAATCCAAGAACCAATCCAGACTTAAATTTTGCATTTAGTTATTATAAATCTGCAATTTTCATTACTTTGGAGATATTTTTGGCCTGTCCTTGTTTTATAAGGACTTGACAATTTTAAGTGAAGCACAGTTTTTTGTAGCATATCTGTCACTTTGGGCTTGCTAGATATTTGCTAAGGTAACATTCAGATTGTGCACCTCTTGACCAGAAATACCAGAAAGTTGGTCTTGTGACCTTTAGGGTGCCTACCAGTATGCAAAGGATTTCCATTTGTCCCATTACACATATAAATAATTTTGATTCTTGAATAAGTTGTTGTCTGCCAGGTGTCTTCACTAAAAAGTTCTTTATTTTGGTTTACAATTCATAAATATATGGTGAGGATATATTTTGAGATTTTATAGGTATCTTATTTGATCACTTTTTTTATCAAGAGAAGTTTGATGTCAACATTTCTGTGTTTGTTAGAGCACATAAGACATGGGATCACATATGAGGCTTATCAAGAGCTAATTCTGAGTGAACCTATGCAAGTAAGAAGCTGAGATAGTGTCTACTGAATCATCCTAAAGCTTGAGAATTCCAGAGCACTATGGGTAACCCAGGTGCTACTACTATGCAGGCTGAAAAGTATTTGAAGGTATAACAGATGGAATTTTAAGGAATTTATTATTATTGAAAAGTTGTATCATTTTATGCTTCAAACTACTTTAGATATAATTATTTTTTCTGCTTTGTCTTGCTATTGGCTGGTTTTTTAATTGGTAAGTATGAAGGATAGAGTAAGAATAATTCTATGTATATAGATATTTTCTATATTTTAAAGTAGATTATTTTTTAGAGCATGAAGACATGTACTTTTTCTTTTAGATATGTGTGGCAACTTTGTAGCATTGTTTTATGTTTTGTCAGTGTTTGGGATCAAATATTGATATATGTAAACATGACTGTACATTATTTTGATTTACCAAAAAAATTAAAATAACCTAATTCTTGGTGTACCTGATAATGGCAAAGATGAGATATCCTGTACATTTTCTTTCTTTACTTTTAATTTTTGTTTCCAATATTAACTGACAGATATAATTTCTCTTTATTATTGATATAAAGTTAGAGGTGAGCAGAATATTTGTTTACACTCTACGATACAGCTTACATTTTGTCTAATAAATGTTGTGAACATCAATTAGCCTAGTAATAATATAAATGACTCTTCAAAATATAGACACGAATAATCAAATAAAATTTAATTTACAACAGAAAAACTCATCTGAATAATGTGACATGAAATTATCTAGGAAAGTTGATAAAAGTGAATCTAGTTTTTACAAAGCAGATGGCAAGTTGTTTGTGTTTGCAAAGTGACAGTAAATTTAAAAAGCAATTATTTCCATTCTAATTATTAAAAATAAACTATTACTGAAGAAATATTAATATTAATAAAATATTAAATGGTAATGTTAATATTGGTTTTGACAGGTGTATTTTTAATTAAAGTACAGTCAGAACTTAATCTGCCATCTGTTTGCATTTAGCATAAGGAGTCCGTCCAAAGCTTGTAACATTGCTGTTTAATAGTAAAAGCATATTAAATTTGTTATTTTGTTGTGGAACTAATTCAGGAAATATTTGAAAAGCTTTTCAAAAGTTTTAAAAGTCTGAGTGTCACAATCAGAGTCACCTTCTAGAAAATGTGATAGCTTATTTCTCCAGGGAAAAAGAAACAATAGGGATAGCTAGCTAGCTAGATAGATTAGATGAGAGGTGGACGGATTTTCTCTCTGTGTGAGTGTGATGACATTTACTGTAAGTCAATGGCTCATAGAATTGTGCAGGCTGAGAAGCCCAAGGTCTCTAGTCACAAGCCACGGACCCCACAGAGCTGATGCTACAGTTCCAGTGCAAGTCTGAAGCCCTGAGGCTCAAGAGAGCTGATGGTGCCAGCCCCTTACTGAATCTGAGTCTGCAGTCACGAAAAGAAGTTTAAACTCCAACACCATCAAGCAGAAGGAAAGAGCTCTTTCTTACTTAGCCTTTTATTCTGTTGAAGCCTTAAATGCTGGGCATGGTGGCACATGACTGTAATCCCAGCACTCTGGAGGCTGAGGCAAGAAGATCAGTAGAAGTTCCAGGCCAGCCTGGGCTACATAACGAGACCCTGTCTCAATATAGATAGATAAATAAACAAAGGCTTAAATGGAGTGGGTGGAGCCCAAATGCATTGGAGACGGCTATCTGCTTTACTGAGTCCACTAGAAACAGCAAGTAAATATATGAAAAATTGTTCAACCTCACTGGTCATTCTAGTGATGCAAATTAAAACAACACTGACATTTCATCTCACTCCAGAAAGAATGGCTATTATCAAGAAATCAAGCAATAACATGCTGGCAGTGTTGTGGGGAAAAAAGAGCCCTTCTCCGCTGTTGGTGGGAGTGTAAATTGGTACAACCAGTATGGAAGTCAATATGGAGATTCTTCAAAAAACTAAAACTAGAGGATCCATTTGACTGAGCTATTCTTCTTCAGGTACTTTCCTGAAAGAGTGAGAAGCATCATGCCACAGCGATATATCCACACCCATGTTTGTAACAGTACAATTTGTAATATATAAATCTTGGAAACAGTCCAGATGCCCATCAATGGATGAATGGATAAAGAAAATGTGGTTTTTATATACAGTGGAGTACTATTTTGCCATAAAAAGGATAAACTTGAGACATTTCTAGGTAAATGAATTTACCTTGAGACCATACTCTTAAGTGAAATAAATCAGACTCATGGGTTCAAATATCACATTGTTTCTTTTATGTGAGAAACTGAAAGTGTAAATAAGGACCAAAATGTATGATAGGTGTTGGAAACTAAGAAGAAAATGTTCCAATGGGAAGGGGAACAATGGAGAAGGTAGTGGGAAGGGAAGGGTGGGAATAGAGATAAAGAAATTAAAAATAATGGAAGAAAAAAATAGAAATAAAGTTTTGTGAAAAAATTGTGTTTATGCTTTTCATAACAGGTTTTTAAAAAAATTGTATTAATCATTTGAAGTCAGTGTTAATTTTTAAAATTTTTATTGTTTTTAAAAGTATCAGCACTAGCTGGGGATGGTGTTGCACACTTGTAATCCCAGCACTCAAGAGGCCAAGGCAGGAGGATTGCCACAAATTTGAGGCCAGTGTGGGCTACATAGTGGGTTCAAAGCCAGCCCGAACTTCATAACAAGACCCTGTATTGAAAGAAAAGCAAAACAAAGCAAAGCAAAGCAAAGAAATCTACCAAAATAAAAAATATTAGCAGATTAACAAAATAAAGAATAATCAGACATAGTTGTCCAGTTTACTTTTTCAAAAATGCCAAAATGCCTTGTCACAATAGAATATCTAACTTTTGAGACTAACAGGTATTTTACCTGCTCCACCATTTTACTAATTAGAGCTGTATTTCTGTTTCATGATCTTTTATGGTCAATTACATGGATAAGTTGATGATCCTAGTAATTTTTTAATGGGGAACACATTTTTCATCAATAAAGCAACAACAAAAGAAGCTAATAAATAACACATTTTTTCTATCTTTTTGATAATCCAGAAAACAGAGCTGCAAAAAAAAAAAAAAAATTTGGTGGTGCTTTCCTGCTGTGCAATTTTGAATCCCTTTTAATAGATTTGAAAATACCACTGGAGCAGACTGGGCAGGAGACTGAAACCTATTAAGGCAGGTAATGCTCCACTTTCCACAGGCCTCTTATTAAGATGAGGTCATAAGAAATAAAACATTAAAAAGGAGAAGAAACAGAACTTTCGATAATGTAGTTAGCATTTGACATTAAGTGAAAAATATTCATGCCTTTCCTAGCCAAAGCATCTTGGTCCTCACAAACAATAACATATAGTATATAAAGTACCATTAAGAAAATTCCCCTGCTGTTCTCCATTAATTCCCTTTGGATGGGACAACCTTGAGAAGAACTTAAGTTTACCCCAGTCCCTTGGGGCTACAGGGTTTGTCTGGAATTACCACAAGTCTGGATCCCTTGTGTGACTTTTCGACACTGCAGCCTCCAGTCTCAGCTGGAAACCCTGTAAGCAAGGTCTTTCATGTGTTATTTCAACATTTCTCACTCCAGCCTCTGAAATGGAAACAAACCTTGTCTATGTTTATTATAGCTCTGGAAGTGAGGTTGAATTTCAGGACTGTTCTTCCAGGAATGTAAAAGTCAGTGTGGGAGTGAAAAAATAAAATTATTCTCATCCTACTTTGGTTCTTCTTCAGCCAGCCCTCCTTGCTCCTAACAGGGATCCATGTTGTTAGCAACATGTCATTCGTGCAAATGAATATCTTTCCATGATTGTTTTCTTCCCATTTACATGCATATCTTCTTAGTCTGCAACACCAGATTTCAGGAGATATAGAATAGAATTCACAGTAGCTCTCATTTATGAGCAGATGACAACTATATGCAAATTATGGTATTCAAGTACATTTTCAAAACCACATTGTCACTTCATGGACATAAAGGCAACTAAATGTTGTGTTATTGTGTTTTGGGATATCATAATAAAAGCCACCTCTCATTCTTAATTCCGAGTCAGATTTTTAACTTAACTTGGCACAAGCTTAACATTTATAAGTACTGACTTCTCCATTATCTTGCTTGAAGTATACTCTTCTAAGTGGTAAGGAGGCAGTGCTATTACAGTTTAGCAAATGGGGCAACCGTGTTTCTCGTGATTATGTCACTTGCCTAAAGAAAAAGTAATTTATTGAGAATAAGAACCAAAACTGGAAATAAGGCCATCAGACTTCAGGTATATGACCTAAACTTTCAATGAAATACTTTCTAAGAATCAAAGTGTATTTGTTGTTATTTGTATAAAATTAAAAGGCCACACACTTTCTCTCAAGATTGTTTCTGCAGAGTTGGCGACATAGGATATATACACTTTTATGATGACAAGCAAAAGTCAATGGTAAATTAATGAGCAAATAATAGTCATGATTGGAAGAAACTCCATGCCCTGAAGTGGTGAGATAAGACTTTACAGAGAACATTATTTTGATGCATTTCTTACCTTGCAAGAAAACCTATTCTATACTTGCTTATCAGACAGAAAGACGATGAAAAAGTAATAATAGAATATCAAACATTCCGAGTGTTTATATGTACCAAGACTTTCTTATTCATTCCATTAAGCAAAAACTAACAATAACTCCATAGTACAAGAATGATACTATCCCTTGTTTTACAGAGAAGATAAGTATGCTTTGCTATAATAATTGCTAATGCAAATAGTAATGCTCTAATAAATGATAACGCCATTGTATATACAAAACTAAACTGTCCTTAACAACTCTAAAAATGGAACCAAGTGATTGTCTCTCATTCTTTTCCCATTCCATAAGTTCCATAAGTGCCTGAAAGGAAAAAATAAAAATATTTTTCTCTACATTTGTCTTCAGGATTTTTAACTGATCCCAAGAAAGATTACTACTCTAATATGGAACAAAAATTTAGGATCTGGAAGATCTCTCATTCTCGTTCTGCTTATTTCTTGTATTCCTTTGCTGTGTTTCCTAAATGATTTCCCTCATTTTTTAAAATGGAAGTAATATTAAGACATGCTTCATGAGACATGAGATAAGTGAGAAAAAATTTCATCATTTCTGCCTCAAAGGAATATTATAAAGTAAGTCATAATATCTACAATTTTTTTCTTACGAGATCCAATCTACCAGAAAGAAAATGGAAGTTATGCAAGAGGATTTGTCATAGGAAAGCAAAACAGGAACGTTAGCCAAGGTGGTGTGTCCTGATGTTGGAGGCCATCTTCTCCTCGGCTGTTCCATCTCCGTCCACATCTCTAGAATCAGCATTGCATTCCACGTCATCAGTGAATGTAGTTTGGCACCACAAAGGAAATCTAATCCTTGATTGATAGATTCCTCACTTTTCAAGTAATTTCAATTTTTTTGGAAATGTGCAGACAAAACTTCATTTGGTTATGAATTAAAATCAGGATATATGTAGACATCAAAACTGATTTAATCTTTAAATTCCTCATACTTTTTCTCACAAGTTCTAAATTTTGACACTATGCATGGAATTATTTGATTTTTAAGATTGGAAAAAAATAAGGAGTTTGGACTCATTTCAAGAACTTTCCATATCTTAGACAGGAAGTTACCAGTACCTAATAAGTAACTGTGAAGAAATTTTTCTGAGAGTCATCCCTCATAGCACCATCAAACTCAGAACTAAATAAACTTTGTAATTATACACATTTGTTAAAGGACTTCATACTTACTTCTTCCTATCAAATGATAATTAGACAAAATAATAATAATGCAACTATTTTTAGAAAAAAGACTTAAGGCTGTTTGATTTTCAAAATAAGAAGTTAATGATACAAGAATTTACAAAGTACTATAGGCTGTTTAACAGATTAAAGTCACAATTTTTTCTTCAAGCAGAATTGTGCCTCTTCTTGCTAAAAGGAGTTAGACTCAGAAAAATATTTTGAAATTAGGATCATGCCAATATCCCCTTTGTGTACACATTAATTGGGGGAAAAGAAAATAACTAAGAAGATTTTTCAGATGAAACCGTTGCCAATAAAGAGAGCATTTGGGTGATCATTGAGTAACCCTTCCTGCCTCTTTCATGTATTGCTCTGAGAATGTATTAATCTTTAAAGCCCACTTACATTATAAATATTGCTTATGGCACAAATCATGCAAATTTATCCCCCTTTCATTATTTCAGAGCTTCCTGGGTCAAGAGTTATCATTCAGACAACATCAATGGTTTCCACTAAATCTTATTACATATCAGTGTCAGTTCATATTCAACCGTATGACAGAGCACCAGGATAAATCCCTGCCAGCCTTTGGCAAAGGCAGTAACGTAGGATTCTGTTTAGAAAAGAGAGCCTTGATCGTAAATAAATAGTAAGCAGCCTCATCGCTAAAGAATTTGCAAAATAGCAGAAAAAGATGTCAGTGACTTAGGACTGGAATGTGTTAATGAAGACTGCTCTATGGCTATGGTCAAAAGGGATGGAAAACTTTTCTATGCATTGTGAGCAGTCAAGGTGTCCAGAGAGAAACAACCCCAAGAAAAATGCGTGATAAAGTGAGATTTAAAAACACTATCTGGAACTGTTGCCTAATACATTTATGGAACCTTCTTGTCAATATTTCCTTAATGTCTGTTCTTACTCTCTAGCCTCCAAAGATACACATATCCAGTGCAAACAGAAATTCTTCCATTAAACATTTCCAATTTTTAAATGCTTTATAGATTGGTAGGTCCAAGAGGACAAAGCACCACTCTTTTAAGCAGTGAATAGATGTTGTAACTAAAACAAATGTAATTTATTAACTAATCTCTCCAGAGGGTAATCATAAGACATATTTTCTCTTTTACATAATAGTCTTGGAAGGCTGTGTACCTGGTCCAATTATGCAATCCATTTTGTGGATTTCTTGAGAATGTTCTGTAATTATATAACAATGCAAGAAATACAAACACATTTTAGTCAACATTAGTATTACTGAGCCTATTACTTAACACCAAGCTCATTTAGAAAGAGTGGCTAAAACATACTTACTTTGATAGGCACTAGCCACTCTGTTAGATAGTTTCCACATTTCTCCCTCAACTTTTACTCCTTAGAGAACACTAGGCTAAAAATCCATGGTGTAGTCATTTTGCAGATGAGAATATTGAAACGGGAGATCTGCATCAAGACTACACAGCCTGTACATACAGTGACTGAGATTGGACCCATGATGTGGATGCTTTGTGACTCTGATGTTAGTTTTATGTAGCCTCTGGGCAACCATAATGAAACAAATATTAAAGGACAGATATTCACCCTCTTTGAAGATAATTTACTGTCGAAAAATACCAGAAAAGGTTTACAGAGCAGAAATAACTTCATTGGAATAAATGCCTTTGTTGCCACCAGTCAAAAATAAAGCTCGTGTGAGGAGATGTAAAGCTTGGTACACTGGTGAAGGAGAGAAGTATATGACCTTATATGTACATTTTTTCTCTTTCCTAAGTTGGCCTCACACAAAAGTCAGTGCTCATAAGTTGCACTTTGATGATGATGATATGATGATAATGCAAGTGAAAAGGATGAAGAAAAATAACTTCTCTTTGTTGGTTATACACTAAACATAAACATGGTTTGTTAGATGACATGAAACAAAAACATTGGCAGAGAATTAATCTTGCCCCTTGTGTTCATAGATGAGAAAATACTGAAAACTTCGGAGAGGAAGCTGAATTAAATGTGGTCCAAAATACACAATATCTTAATCACTGGGGGCTGCATTGCCAAAGCTTATCAGTGCAGTAATTTAATTTATCATGAAGAAGATAAACAGGGCTGAGTTAGTCATTCTAACCTTTGGAGGAGGGCTACATCCCATATAGAAGAATTCCATAGCTTTTAAACATGACTATGTTCCCTGAGAAGAATTTGTAATAATTCTTGGTGACATTTGGAGATAAAACACTAAGTAAAGCAATAAGAAGAACCTTTCTAATTCATGATTAGCACTTATTTGTTAGTCCTCATTTTCAATTCATGTTACTATGTATGGACCAAAAATACAAATATGAATGTCAGATGATTTAAATATAAAACAAATGAGCAATAATATTATCTTTATTTTCTGTAATGCACATTGGACATATTGCAATATTTAATGAAAGTCTCTTTTTAGAACTGTATACAGTTTCAATTTCAAATTTGGTAAGATATTGTATACACTGAAAATTCTCTAAAATCTTTCTGTAACAATTCCTGCTTAAATTACTTGAAACTGCAACTATAATATTAATGACATCTCAGACTTGAAATAGTACAGCTTGTTTAATCTTTCAACACTAAATATGAAGCTGGCATGACATGTAAAAAACAAGTAGCCGTATAACTCTCCTGACGTCACAGATCCTTCAGAAAGAACACAAATAAAAGACTAGATGAGGAAGTTTTAAAAGCTCATGATGTCATTCTTTTAACATTGCCAAATTTAGGTTATCTAGTGAAGGGACTGGAAAACTTTTTCTATAAAACGCTAAACAGTAAGTATTTTAGGTGGACACAGACACTCTCTGTCTCAACATATCAGTTCTGATTTCATAGCACACACATAATCTAATTGACAGTACATAAACAAATAGGCAGGATTATGTTCTGATGAGATTTTATTCACCAAAGCAGGCAGTCATTCAGGGTTGGCCCAGCAGGCCTCGTTCAATAACCCTTACTATTCAAGGTAAATAATGGGCCTTGGATGATGACTAGAATAGGAATAGATTTTAAAGTCATGCACATTTTGTCAAATTTTATTTTTGTATCATTTATATGCCAAACAAATAACAATCTCCAGCCTTGATTTTAGCCCCAATAAAATAAATAGGCCATGCATATATGTCTTGCAATCCACATGCAGTTCTATAGAAATTTGTAGGCATTCCCCAAAGTTCAGTTTCTTTTTAAATGTGCGTGACTTGGAGAAGATATGATCTGTGCCAAGAGTATGCTACTTTAAGATTAGAGATTGACTTTAAGAATGACTGGGTGTAGTGGTGCACACCTGTAATCCCAGCACTAAGGAGGCTGAGGCAAGAGGATTGCTATGAGTTTGAGGCCAGCCTGGGCTAAATAGTGAGTTCAAGGCCAGCCTAGATTGCATCATGAAACCTTGTCTCAGAAAAAAAAAAAAAAAAAAAAAAGGTTAGAACAAAGTCAATTACTCTATGCCAAAAAATCTATCTATCTATCTATCTATCTATCTATCTATCTATCTATCTATCTATCTATCTATCTATTTATTTGTGGTACAAGTGACGGTAGGCAAGTGCTCTACTACCGAGGTACATCTCATCCCTTTTTATTTTAGTTTTAGCCAAAGTACCACTTAGTTGCCTGTCTGGCCTTGATTTTGTGACTCTTGCCTCAGGTTCCTGAGTAGCTGGGATAATGGTTATGTACCACTATGCCTGGCTTCATTACTTATTTTATGTTTGTTTATTTGCATGTTATTTTCTTTTTTGTCTGTCTGTAATTTTCTATACCACATTCCCTGTCAGGTCAGAAAACTTTTACTCTCCCTTCAATGTTTATATTAAACACCATATCTTCAAAAGAATTCAACAGAAATTGTTTTTCCTTTCTAGACCTTACTGAGCAGAAAATATCTTTATAGCATTTACCAAATCATATTGCAATTATTTATCCACATGGGAAATGCTCTTCAAAATATATCATAGTTTATCAATATTAGATTTTCTAAAGGCTAATTTTTTCAAGCCTCTTATTTATTATTCAGAAACTGAATGAAGGAGAAACAGTAACTTTGGAAAGGAAAAGAAAAAAAATATTTAAGATTGAAAGAAGGAAATAAGAACATTGATGGAAAGAAGGACTACAAATAATGATATTAACAATGTGTGGTTTTGAGATGCTGAAGGTGATATTTTAGTCACTCTATCTACAATATAATGTTTTGTTTTCAAACTTTTAGTTTAATTGTCATTCTGATTGGCTTAGAAGTAGCCTATGGGTTTAGTAAAGCACACACCTGGGTATCTTGGCAGTAGATGGAGAAGTAAACTAGGGGTCTATATCTGGCCTTTTCCCCCTTCTTATTTGTCACTCTTTTGTACTGTGCTTCCTGGCTGCCATGAACTGAGCAGCTTTGCCCTGTCATGCCCTTGATGTTTCTGCTTTGGAGCTAGGTGACTATGGACTGACTCCTCTGAAACTGTGATCCAAATTAACTTTTCCACTTTAAAATTGTATTTGTCAGGTATTTTGAATCAGTGACAGGAAAGCCAACTAATACAGACATCATTACTAATGATTTACTGGAAAACCGTTGTAAGAAATTCTCAGTAATCACAAATGATGTGTCTTTGAGAGCATCAATTCAAGTAAGAGATTATAACATTTCGTATTAAGTTTATTGGTACAATTTAGACATGCTTAATGATCACATTCATCATGGGGAACTTGTACCTGTACACGGTATGTCTTAGTTCCTCTTTTTTTTTCCTCCACTCCCCTTCCCTCCCCTCAGCCCCTCTTCCCCTCCTTATTTACAAAGATTTGTTTCCATTTTATCCTTTTTTTCCTCATTTTTTTCTTTTCCCTTCCTTCCTCCCCACCACTCTGTTCCCCTTCCCTTTTAAACAATATCTTCCTATTTCAGAGTATCTATTATATATTTTTGTTCTTATTTATAATTTCAGGTTCTCACACAGGAGAAAGAAGGGGATATTTATAGAGGTGTGTCTGGTTTATTTCACTTAAGAGTATGGTCTCAAGGTCTCTTCTTTAAGGCAGGGTAATACTCCATTGTATATTAAAAAAAATCTCTTCTTTATCCATTCCTTGGTTGGTGGGCATTTGGATTGTTTCCAAGATTTAGCTATTACAAGCTGTGCTACTATAAACATGGGTGTGCATATATCACTGTGGTATGATGCTTTAATTCTTCTGGGAAAACACCCAGAAGGGGAATAGCTTCATAGAATGGAACCTCTAATCCTAGTTTTTGGAGGTATCTCCACACTGATATCCACAGTGGTTTTACCAGTCTACACTCCCACGAACAGTGGAGTAAGGTTCCTTTTTCCATACAGCCTTGCCAGCATTTGTTATTGATTTCTTCATGATAGCCATTCTTTCTGGAGTGAGATGGAATCCCAGGGTTGTTGTAATTTGCATCTCTAGAATAATCAGTGATGTTGAACATTTTTTCATATATTTATTTGCCATTTGTAGTTCTTCCTTTGAGAAGATTTTTAAAGCATTTTCCTTACAAAATCATTTTCTTGGATGCATAGGTTTGCTTCTGAATAAATTCATTTATTGATTAAACAACTATTAGCTTTGTATTATTCTTAGGCAGATACTTACATACTGCTACAGTTTAGTTCTAGAATGTTCCTGAAAGTTCTATTATGTTAAAGGCTTGTTCCCAGCCTATGATAATATTGCATGGTGCTAGAATCTTTGAGAAGTGGGGTCTTGTAGGAGGTTCATAGGTCACTGGGGGTGTGCCCTTGTAAGGGATAATTGGATAAGTCTCTTTTTCTTTCCCTTTTTTGTGTAATAGTCATGGAATGATCAGTTTTATTGTGCCATCTTTTCCCACCATGATGTGCTACTTAATCATAACTACAACATCGTGGGGTCAATCTGTCATGGACTGGAACCTTCAGAAGTGTGAGCCAAAACACACTTTTCTCCTGGTAAGTTGATTATCTCAAATATGTTATAGTAATGAGAAACTAACACATATGCTTAATTACTTTTTATTATGTCTTCTACTATTTTTTCCCACTATCTTCAGTTATGTTAAACTGAAATGAATAAACAGTAAGTTAGATCTTGTTAATGGAAATATTTTTAGTTTCTAATAAGCATACAATTAACGTATTATAGAACACTTGTTTATCTTCTGTTATCAAAATACTTTAAAGTCATCAAGAAACTGAAATCTTTAAAAAAATTCTAATTAATTCTATTTGTATTTACAGCTATATATATATATTTTTTTGTTTGTTTCATTTTCATTAGGTTATTTCTAAATGAAAAAATGTACTAGACCTACAGCTGAATGCTATTAATTATTGCAAATTATAAGAATAATAACTGAAATGTTAAAGAGGAATACAGAAACTAATCTTTACAAACATCTTTACAAACATCTCCCAAGAAATCAATCTAGAAAAGTGTATAAAATTGTATATATATATATAAATATATATATTATATATATATAATTTTATATATATATCAGTGTCCCTCTTAAACAATATATTTGGTTGTTACCAAAAGCATCCTATTGATTTTAACTAGCATTCTAATTCTAGTTTACTTGAAGCAGTTGCATATCAGGAAACCAGTGTGACAGAAACCTCAAAAATGTCACTTGGCACAAGAATTTAAGGATCTCATACTTATTCTTCTTTGTCTGTGTATTCATACTATAAATATGGCAGTGGCTCCTCTTGTTTGCATTTTTTGGTTATCTCAATACTTTTGAATTTTATGATGTACAATAATAATGTTTTCTCCTTCAAAAAAATAAAACTATGCTAATTTTCCTAAGATTTCAGCAGATAGTTGCATTCAATGAGATCCTGGATACCAGAATGCTTACAGGGAGTGGCCTTCTAAATATCATTCTGCTCCCAGAAGACGTTGAGTTGGCAGTTCTTGCTGGCTGTCTGCCACTAGTTTTCTCCATGCTCAGGGCCTGTATTTCTGCTGAGACAAGGTGCCCACACTCTCTTTTACATTTCAAACCTTTATCTCTTCTGCCTTCAATGATTTTTATGGATGAACAAACCAGGTCAAGTAAGATAAGCCACTGACACTCTCCACTAAATCTTCCCACTTTTTAAGAACTGCCTTGAAACTGAACTTCTGATAAGAATTTCTGATTAGGACAAAGACTCAGGCCCATGTTTTTAGCAATGTTTGTTTTCATAAAAGAAATAAATTGGGCTCTCAGGTTTAGCTCTATTTACAATTTGTTTGACCATAGGGAAGTCATTAACTCTTCCAAGTCTCAGTTTCTTGGTTAAAAAATTAGAATATTCATGTCTGTCTTGCTCACTTCCCAAAATTCTACGGAGACAAAGTTGTGTATGAGAATAAAATTATAAACAGTGAAGCACAGTGGAATATAAATGACTTTTTTCTTCTTTTGATGAATTAGATATTATGCAATAAACTTTGTTTTTAGAGATCCAATATTATGTTATAGTTTCAAAGAGTATATTTTTTTTCATTCACCTTTGAAGTAATAAATGTTTAAACACATCAATTTTAAGGAGGAAATTCAATAAGGTTTGGACATAGAATAAAGTCCTGCTTTTTATTCCATGCAAAAGAAGAATATTAGAGTTCAGTATGCTGTTCTTAACACTCTTTTGTATCTCTAATGCTGACATTTTTATCACTAACAGGGAAGCCCAGAAATTGTGCTTGTTGTCAGAAACACCATGAAGTATGTGATATGGGAGTTAATGACAGGAAACATTGTCAAAGAACATTGTTACTGTGTGTTTGAAACACAGGAAATTTTGTGGCTGGTTCAAAACACCTGACACCTACAAATTAAAAGAGAGGTTTATCTTGGTTCATGGTTTCAGAGGGTTTAGTCCATGCTAGCTCCAAGACAGAAATTGCATTGAGGAAGGGCATGGCAGATGAAAGCTGCTTAACATCTAGCAACAAAAGCAAAGAAAGAATAGAGGATCTGGGTATAAAAATACACTCTTGCAAATGACAGACCAGTGACCCACCTTTTCCAACCAGATCCCACCAGCAACCAGCACATTCAGCTATGAATTCATTCAGTATATTTACCCAATGATGGATGGAGAAACCTCCATGAATCAATCACATTCCAAAAGCCCTACGTCTGAACACATGAGACTTTGGGAGGCATTTTAGATCTACCCTAGAGAGCCCCTGATTCCTGAACAACTGGTTTATGGCCTGTTAGGAACTGGGCCACACAGCAAGAATAGAGTGGTGGCCGAGTGAGCAAAGCTTCATCTGTGTTTAGAGCTGCTCCACATAGCTCCCTTTAGTGCCTGAGCTCCACCTCTTCTCATATCAGAGGTGGCAATAATAAGAGCATGAACCCCACTGTGAACTATGCATGCAACAGATCTAGGTTGCGTGCTCCTTATGAGAATCTAATACCTGATGATATGAAGTGAAGCTAAAGGTGATACTGCTAGTGTTAGTCATCAGCTATAAATACAGTTCAACATTATCGGAGAGGTTTGGCTGTACAGAAACCATCATAAATCATTTGTGGACTCATACCAAAACCTTATCAGTGAGTGCAAGGGCATCTTGGGTTTATAGTGGCAAGTGAGTTGATGTATATCAATTGTGCAGCTGTATCTGGTAACAGGATTTAAGTCAAAATCTCACATTTATTTTAGTCTATGCATGTCCTACCCATTATTTTGTTTACTGCATCCATCTGCAACCCTTCAGTGCACTGAGAACTTGTCTCAGTCACAGTGTTGGTAACCTCACAAGGAATGCTGGCCAAAATGAACAAAAAGTGAGCATCACTGGAGAGGTTCTTTGAAAAGCAGGAAAGACCCAATGAGGACAACAGAAAACTCTAAGACCACCAACAAAAAATAAACTGCATTTAAAAGAAAATACCAAGAGTCCTACTTAAATGATGAGTTCATTGCAACAGGATATTTGCATTTTCCAAGCCTGCTTTGATAATATGTGGTGACCAGCTATCCAACAAAGCACTGAAACCTTCAAAACTGCTTTGCTATATGGAGGCCAAGCACCCTACCTTAAAAGACAAACTGGAGCTTTTCAAAAGAAAAAGATACATGAATATGAAGAACAGAAGTGAATTCTTGAAGACCCCCATTTCACCCAATATGTCTGCCCTAATAGCATCATTCTTAGTGGCTAGCTGAATTGCTAAAGCTAAGAATCACTTTACTACTGGTGAATTATTGATCTTGTCTGCTGCTAAGGACATTTGAAGTGAATTTTTCGGAAAGTCTTCAGGTAAAGAAGAGGTACATATTCCTCTTTCAGTTAGCACCATAGCCACATGAGTTGATGAAAGAACAGAAGATACCAAGGCACAATTGTTAGGATTAAGGAGTCACTGTGGTACACAATCCAGGTTGACAAGTCTACTAATGCTGACAACCAGGCAAGAATGTTTGCTTTTGTGCAATATATATTTTTAAGGAGGTTATCATGAGGGTGTGCCATCAACCCACAGCACAGCTGCAGAACTATTCAAGCCTATGTACGATCATATATCAGGAAAATGAATCAGTCATTTCTTGACTGTATAAGAATGAATAGAGTGGCTGTCATGGACGCTTGGCTTTTTGGTTTCACTACTCAGGTCAAAGGTGTTGCTTCTGAATGTGAGTCTACACACTGTGTTAGTCACAGAGAGATGCTGATGAGGTGATAAATGTCACCTGAACTTAACAACATTTTGCAAAAGAAGATTGAAATTATCAAGGACATTAAAATGCATGCCCTTACCTCACATCTGTTCATGCAGCTCTGTTAAGAGATGGATGCAGAGCACACACGACTTCTTTTCAACACAAGATTCAGATGTCTGTCTAAAGGTAAATGATTGCCCAGCGTTTTTGAGTTATGATAATCACTCCAGAGATTTCATTCAGAAAAACAATTACCCTGGCATCATATTTCAGTGACACAGAATGGAAGACAAAACTTGCCTACTCAAGTAACTTATTCAACCTTCTCAGTAAACTCAATCTGTTACTTCAGAGGAGAATGACTGTGTTCTAGTGAGCAGATAAAGTGGCTGCATTTAAATCCAAACTAGAATTATACAGGCAACAAATTAACACTGGAATTTTTGACTTATCTCAAATATTAGCAGAGATGTTGAAAGAGATTGAGCCAGGGCCTTCATTCTTCTAGATTATGCATGGTCTCCTATCTCAGCTTTCAAAAGAGTTTGAGCAATATTTTCCAGCCAGAAAAGACCCATGCATTGGAAAGAATGAATCAATGACCCATTTGTGAATAAGCCTGGTGCATTGACTTTATCTGTGCTAGAGAGGATCAACTGCTTGAGATCACAAATGATGGTGGCCTTAAACATATGTTCCATGCAAGTTTAATTCGCCATATATTCTGGATTAAATCAGGTGAAACATCATGAGATTGCCACAAAAGTACTGAAAAAGCTGCTTCCATATCCAACATACTATCCTTATAAAGAATGTTTTCTGCAGTAAAAGCAACCAAAATAAGAGTATGGAGTAAAGTGAACGTAAGTAACACAGTTTTGGTGTCATTGTCTCCCATCACCCTGAGATGGGACCATCTAGTTATAGGAAAACAAGCTTAGGGCTGTCACTGAGCCGGTGTTATGGTAAGTTGTGTAATTATTTCATCATAAAAGAGAGTATTAATAATAATAGAAATAAAGTGCAAAATAAATGTAATGTGTTTAGATCATCCCAAAATCATCTCCCCTCCTCCAGTCTTTGGAAAAATTATCTTCTACAAAACTAGTCCTGAAGACTGCTGATGTAAACCATAATGCTAAAACAGCTCAGTAAAAAATAATGAAAATAATAATGAGATACTTGTTTAGTTGATCCAATCCATGTAGCTAGTCACTAACTGAATATAACATGATAAATTCTATGAGTGTATATGGTTTTGTTACTATTTTTCAGTCTTACTCAGGTAAAATTGGTATATAATAATCTGCAAACATTTTGAGTACAATGTGATAAAATGTGTCCAGTGAACACGTCAGTAAAGATGACATAATTAAAAGATAATATTTATTCCTCATCCATCCATCTTTCATTTCTATTCATATCCTTATTTATTTATTCAATATTCATTGAATATCTATTAGGCCAGGCATGCTACAAGTGCTAGAAATTTAGTGGTAAATAAAATAAAATGTCCATCTTTCTTGAGAAGCTAAATTACATAGGGTATTTGAGCTTTTGGAAACATTGCATCTTTTACTTTATAAGCAATGGGAAACCTTTGAAAGGTTTTGAGTAGAGAATTCTTATCTTCATTTATATTTTAGTAGTGTTACTCAAGGTATGGGGTTGAAAATAAATGTTATGGATACTCTGTTACTACAGGGATCCAGATAGGAGCTTATGGTGGCTCAGCTTATGGGGTTTACAACTCTCGAAGGAGGGAAAAGAAGTCTCATTAGGCTAATATTTTGAACACAAATTTTACCGCATTCTTCTGCCATGTTTTCAGTTTTCAACATCTATTCTTGATATTTATAAGGGGTAATCAAAAAAATACATAAATATTTACAATTTTTAAAAAGTTCTTAATGATAAAAGACATTTCTAAGAATTATGGGATAAGTGTGTTCAAACTGAGGAAGAATATTTTCAGGGATATTAATGTTAATGTCTTTTACAGTAGTTAAGTTTTTAAATTTAACATTTGCCATATGTTTTAATCATGTTGCACTGATCAAATTTTGACAGTAATTTCTGTCAAATAAAATCATTACAGTGCGGGGGCCGGTGAGATGGCTCAGCGGCGTAAGCGCCTGCCTTGCAAGCGCGAGGGCCCGAGTTCGACTCCCGGATCCCACATACGTAAAAAGGGCCGGTGATATCGCTCAGCGGCACGGGTGCCTGTTGGCGCGCGAGGTCCTGAGGTCGACCCCCCGGTACCCACAAAAAAAAAAAAAATCATTACAGTGCATCATCATCCACCTTCATCACTGGATCTGACACTGGGAGTTGTGACTCTCCCCCAAAGTCAAATTGACTGTGAAAGGTAAATGTTTTTAATGAATTCAGGACATCCAGGCAGTCACAATGGTGCAACTAGCAATACAAAAGAAGACTACTAGAACTGCTTCAGAATGTAGCAAGAAGAATGAGATACGTGCATTCAAAGAGAGTGGGGAAGTATTTTGAAGTAGATTAATGGTAATGTATTTTTTAGTGTAATCAATTTTTTAAAATTTACAAATAATGAATGTTTTGGTCACACCTTGTGAACTGTAGCATAAGTTCTCAAAATTTCTTAACTGAAATCATCATGTAAATGTAATAACATTAGTACTTTCCTACATATCTTTTACACAGGAAGATCAGCTGAGCAGCTTCTCAGTGCCCAGCATCTGTCTCAGAAGACTCATTACCCAGACCCTGTTCCTTTCTCCTTCATTTCTAGTCCACAGGCTGAGGACATAGCTCAGTAGTAGAGCACTTGCCTAGCATGTGCAAGACCCTGCATTCAATCCCCAGAACCGCAAAAACAAAACAAAAACCTTTATCATTCCACAAAGGATTACAGGTCATATTATTTTTTCTCAATCCTAAGGTAAAAAGTAAAAATTAGCGATATTTTTATAGTCTAGTGAAGAGGTTTTAAAAAGAATTATTATTTCCTTTCTTTTCTTGTAAGATCATATGAAATCAAACCGCAATATTAAGCCATTTTCATTTGGTGCACTTTAAATGTCCTTTAGGGAATATCTTGTTATACAATATAAAGTAATTTTAGTAAATTATTTTTTTTTCTCGCTTCATGTTTTTTCTTCTCACCTGTATTGGTCAGCTTTTCCATTGCTGGGACAAAATACTCAACAAACCATTTGAAGGAGATTTTAATTTGATTTATAGTTTTAGTGTATTCAGCCCAATGGGCAGACTCCAAGTCAGAAACATCGCAGCAGATGTGCGTGGTGGAAGAAGACTTTCGCTTCATGGAGGTGGGAAAGCAGTGCAGTAGAACAAAGCCAGAGAGAAAACGACCAGCGACTTCATATGGCACCTAGGGTCAGGCTTCCGTGACCCTCACAAGCACACGCATGTCTTTTACTAATCCCCTGGGCAGCCCTAAAGAAAATCAAGTTTACAATCCAGCTTAACTGTCATATCACCATTCAGAAATGTAACATTTATAAATCTTCTTTTGTCTTCAGGATTTATCTACTTAGAAATAACTTTATGAAGAATTTTATGATTATGGAAAGAATCATGGTAGATTGAGTTTTACTGGAAGGACATTGATGTGACAGATTGCTATCTCTTGAGCAAGTAAAATGTATCATTCTATAAAAGATGAAAAACCATTTCCCATTGTTTTGAACATAGGCAAATACATGAGCCAATTCATATTTGAGTAACAGTGTAGCCACCCTAAGCACATAGCTTGAGGTTTTGAATCCAAATATTTGCTTTGGGCCTTGCTTCTTCAATAATGAACACACTTTCTGTATTTTTTCTCCATCTTGTACAACAATACACCAGAAGAAAAAAAATGATGACATTCAGGAGAACTCAGAGGAGGCAATAACATGAAACTTAGACATCTCTTTTCAAGAATATTGTCTAAAGCATTTTGCAAAACTTTATGTGGATTATTTTAGATTCACATCAAAAATCATAAGAGAACAAACACAATTTTTGTTCACACAAAAGCCTGGAATGGGTTTGACATTTCTCTTTTAGTGTGTGTGTGCGTGTGTGTGTGTGTGTGTGTGTGTGTGTGTGTGCACATAGTGGTGGAACTTTTCCTTATTTCTTTTGTCATCTGAATATTTTTACTAAATCAATTTTACAAATCTTTAGAATGTTTTTTGGTCTCTGTAAAAGAAACATTGAAAAGCAAAATTATTTCTTTTCTTCTGCTGTTCTTGATTATCAAAAGCCTATTCTCTTTCCTTTTTTCCTGTATTACAAAAGAGCCACTTGTATTAACTTACTAGTTTCTATTATGAATTGCTGCACAGACCTCATCTAATTTTTCCAAATCTACTTGGTGACAGTTAAATTAAAAAAAAAAAACTCGAGAAAATACTCATAAGTGAAATAAACCGGACACACATGTGTAAGCATCGTATTGTCTCTCTAGTATGAGAAACTGAAAGAGTAAACAAGATCCAAAATGTACAATAGACATGGTGAATCAAAAAGAAACTGGTCAATAGGAAAGAGAGACTGGAATAGGGAAAAGAAAGAAGGGAAAGGGAAAAAAATTGTATATATATATAAGATGGTTAAGATAGATACACTACCAATTTTACTTAGTTCATTGAAGAGTAAGGTTTGAGCCAACAATGTTTGGACAATTGAATGCTAATGTCTGGTATCCTGAATAACTAACTTAAAGATAATAATACGTAATGCATTGACCATTGTTACCCTCATATTATGTTGTTTTGAAAATTTGTTCTTTTTTTTGATTTGTTTTGTTTTTTCTTCTCTTTAAAATAAAAAAAAAAACACCATATCAACCCATTTATCACAGAGAAACAAGGAAAGTTCTCCGAAAACAAGTCAAAATACATATTTGTATGCAACTGTAGAACTAAACCATAAAGTGTAGGAACATACCATCTGTTTCCATATTACCAGAACTATTATCAAGATGGCTCTGCATGTTAATCCTAGAGACTCTTGATGGGAGTTAGAGTTTCCCAGACCTCTGGCAGGCAGGCCTTTCTAGTCTGGCTTTGTGCTGTATCGGAACTCAGGATTTTTTCTCATCAAATGTCTTTCCAGTCCCTCTCTTTTGTTCTCACAGGAGGCTCAGGGTGTCCCTGCTCACACATTCAAATCAATATCTACCAAGTCCCACCTTTAAACTAACTCTTCTCTTCCTTTCCTCTATTTCGTAGCAATCCTAAATTCATATAGAATCTGTGCCACAACTTCTGGGAAAAGAACTGTAAAATGTAGAGGTTTAACAGAAACTTCCTTCCAAGTTGTAGAACCATTTTTAGAAATCGAACAGAATGTTCCCTTCTTAAAAACCAATAAATGCTCCAAATTTCATATGCTTTCAAATATTTTCTCCCTCTAATCCCAAAAATATTTAATTCAATTGTGATGATTGATTTTACCTGTTAATTTGATAAGCCCGTGGAGTGACCGGATTGGTTAAACTGTTTGTGGGTGTTTGTGAATGTGTTCCTAGACAAGAGTAGATTTGATTCGGCGATCTCAGTAAAGCAAGTAGCCATCTCCAATGCATTTGGGCTCCACCTGCTCCATTTAAGACTTCACTATTTTTTCTTTTTTTTTTAATTAATTTTATTGGCACAATTTTGACATACACAATGATCATGTTCATCATAGGGAATTTGTACTTGTACATAATATATCTTAATTCTTTTTCTTTCTAGTTCCTCTCCCTTCCCTTCAAAACACATGGTTATATTGCATTTTATAAGTTGAAAAAATGTCAATAATTAGTGAATATTTGTGAGCCTTTTCTTTTAGATGTGTTATTTAAATTGCCTAGATTTTAGTTTCTGTCAGTTTTCTGTTTTTGCAGCAATCCAGAATAATTCACTAACTGTGGAATAATTTATGCTTTAAAATATTACCTAATGTGTCTATGTTTTACTTTCAGGATAAAAAAACTCCCTTGAAGGTCAAAATGTAAGGCTCCAAATTTAAAACAATCTCTTTATTCTTTTTCCAAGTTTATTCACTTATCTTTGAAAATTTTTCAGAATTTAACACTTCCTAATGGTTTCTTAAATCACTGTGCATTTACAAATCCATAATAGCTACATAAAAGACAGTCTGTGTTCACATTTTTATGTGTAGCACTTTGAGAAGTACACTTCTATACAGAGTGAGTGAAATCTAAGATAATTATATCAATGGAATGGAAAAAATAATGACAAAAAGCTATATCTCAGCTTATTAAACAACATAAACATCAAAACTAATTTCAACTTGACTGTGCTTAGTTTGGATACATCATTTTAAATAATTACAAAATATTTTCTGCTACAGAACTTACAATTTAAAGACAAGAAAATGACAAAACATTTATAGCTAGTCTGAAATATTCTTGGCATTTCATATTAGCTTCATCACAAAACTTTTGTAGTTCAGTTATCAAAAACATGTATATAAGAAATATTTGTAAATATAGGCACACAAAGTTTTAATCTTTAGAAGAGGACAGGTTCTCGGAGCAAAATAATGCATATGTCCTCATGAAATAAAATTCTTATGTACATTAACGCTGAAAAGATTTAATTTTCCATATATGCCGTCATTATCAAACCAAATAACTTCATTTTTTGAACTTTAATCTGAATTGAGCACACACATTATACCCTCCAAATCAATTAATGTTATCTACTGTTGAAGTCTTTAACTGAATTATGTATGTATAATATATATATATATATATATATATATATATATATATATATATATAAACATATAACTGGAAATGCTGTTATAATCATATATATATTATATATATTATATGTATTATATATATATGATTATAACAGCATTTCCAGTTATATGTTTTGTCTGAATACATTTTTGTTACCACAATTCAAAAAAAATAACCCATGAAGAAAATTAAAAATAGTAACTATGGTTAAAATTATCGGGTTTTCAGTTTATATCATCTCATACAATGACATAAAATTGGCATATTCAACTGTTTGCAAAGATTCTTCTGCTAATGATTCAACACTTTAATAAATACTGCTTCATTTTCTTGTGCAGTCACAGGAATACTTGAAATGGAAAAGTAAGAGAAATTAATGTAAAAGAACAATCATTTGTTGTATATGAAATGTGAAGCCTCACAGAAAGGCATGTAAATGAATTTTCTGTAGCTGTACAATGTAAAGACTGTGTTTCTCTGTGGTCTCTTTAAACAGTGTATCAGCTATTTATGGCTGCATAACAAATTACTCTCAAATCTAAGTTGAACGATTGAGCTATGGAGAGTTAGAAATCCAGCAGCAGCTTTACTGAGTGGTTCTGGCTCAGAGTCTTCCACAAGACTGCAACGCCACTGTGGAGAGAGTCCGTAGTAATACAAAGACTCACCCAGAGCTGGAGAATTCGCTTCCAGTCCTTTTCCACAGTAGCTGGCACAATTCATGTCCTGCGTAGGTATTGGCTAGAGGTGCCCAGCTTGCTCTATGTGGGTTTCTCATAACACCTATTATTTCACAGAGCAAAGAGAGAAAGAAAGAGAGAGAAAAAAGATGCCCAAGATGAAAACCACAGTCTTTTCCATTCTAAAGTTGAATGTAATATGTTGTCACTTCTGCCATTTGTCACACTGAACAAACTGTACGAAGATGGAAATAGCAGGAGGCAGAGACCATCGAGAGCATTTGTATGGGCTGATTCCTATCAACACTTGTAAACTTTTGAAGTAAATGAAAATGTGACTGCTCGTGATTTCAAGTAGTAATAAATATGAAACATCAGACTGACAGTTGAACAAAATATACATTCATCATAAATTTCTAGGGAAGAGGAATTTCAGTCCCTATTTTTCTCAAATATTCATTTATATTTTCTTGATGACATTCCTATCGATAATGCTTCTTTAAAAATAAATTATTAACACAGTGATGAAAACAGTTATAGACAGATTGATGCCAAGTAAGAAATGACAAAGCACACACACTAAACTTTAGCAGTAGTATTCAAACTAATCACTGTGCTTTAAATCTGAGAAGTTCATGATCTAGATTAAATATTCAGGAGTATTTCAGATCTAAAACCTGGGGTCGAACTTGAAAAACATTTTAAAAAGAAGACTAGTGTAAAAATTCATCATAAGTCTATGACACAAAATTTACAGAACTTTCCACAGTGTTTTCTTGACTTATGAAATACTGGGTATTTTCTATTCAGATAGAAAAAAGTTCAACTGTATAAGGAATGGAGTGGTTTAAATTTAGCTTGCAGGTTGGAGATCCCAGCTAATGGGACAGAATGTACAAGTTTTTTTCAGTGCAAAGTTACATATTAAGCTTAGGGAATTTTGCATTTTTACATCAATTTCTAGTTTTATTCTTACTATATGTGGCATGTGCAACAAAGCAGCACGTGTGGAAATACACAGTGCAAGGACTTTATTATACAGGTTGGATGTCGTTTTCTTTAGAAATTTAGGTAAGAGATTTGGCCTTTTTTATTGAACACATTGGGCCAGAAAGGCAGGGTAGATTCTGAAGCACTGGTTTTGTTGAAGTTAAGTTATTAAGGCTGGGAACATTAAAAGCTAACTTAAAAAGCAATACTTTTTAATATGAAAAACTTAATGCAAAGTTTGTTTATACTTTTGCTTAAAAGGAAATGGGATGGGATTGTGTGGCAAATCATTGAGGATTGGTGTGATAGGAAATAAGAGAGAGGTCAAAGTCTAGAGCATTTCATTGTAATGGTCCAAGCAGCGCCAGGGCCGTGTGAGAGAAGCTGGTGCCCGGGAATCCTCCCCGCCGTGGTCTTCACCACAGGCCCCACTGGCTTCCCGGGCACCTCGACAGCTGGAGCCTCCGCACACTTCTGCTTCCACAGATTCCTCTGTGCAGACACGGGCACCAGCACACCTTCCTCCAGGAGCTCTGCCCTCTCCTTGGAAATGGGTAGTCAAGTAAGTAGTTAAGGGCTCCTAAGCTAAAGATACTATGCTCTGAAATGCTGGGGAAAACTTGGTATAAGCCTAAGAGGTATGAATTTTGAAAGAAAAATAAAAGATGTTCAGTTTAATCAGTGATTCTTTTTAAGCTATTCAAATATCATGAACAAGATACTAAATTGTACCTAAGGATTTGCATTACATTAAATCTTATTCTAAATCATGTCTGTTTAATAAATGACTAGTTGATATTTGTGCATGTTATTTAATAAAGAGCTATATTTTTATAGAAAAAAAATCTGAGCAGTTCAGATATTACATAGATCTCAGAGAAACTAAACCTGTAATTTATGAATTTCTTTAACTTTCTAGAAATTTCCATTTAATATTTTCAGTTCTCAGTTTACCCAGAGACAGCAAAACTGCTGATGAGAGGGAACCCCTTTGATTATTTTGTAGATTCAAATATCTGTTAAAGTAAGAAATCACTTTAGCGCATTTGAATGTCCCACACCATTCATGGAGACCATGTGAGAAATGGATGTTAAGGTTTAAATATCAGGTGTCCTACAAAGCTTCATATACTGAGGGTCTAATCCCCAATGCAGCAGTGTTTAAGTGGGGCCTAAACATGTGCCTGAATCGTGAAGACACTAACCTCTTCGATAGCTTAACCCACTGATGAGTTCTTTGGCTGAGTGGGCTAATAGAACATGGGGCCTCCTTGGAGGAAGTGGGTCACTAGAAGCCGGACTTTGAAGGGTGTAAGCTGTCTCCAGCCCTCTCCCCTCTCTCTCTGGCTATTCTCTTGCTCTCTGCTTCCACCTGCCATGGGTTGAAAAGCGTTCTTCCCCCGTGCTGTTCTGTCATGATATTTCTGCCTCGGTGGGAGCTGACCATAGCCTGAAACCATGAGCCCAACTGGAAGAAACCCTTTCTGCTTTAAGTTAAATATGTCAGACACTTGGTTTCAGGGATGAAAAGTTGACTAATATATTAGAGGTATAGTTAAAGCTGTCCATATTTATGGTAATAATGACAACAATAATGCAATACTGGAATGTTGATACTTTATTTGAAATATCATTGTATTAGCCAGCTTTCTGTCACTGTGAAAAAATACCTGACATAAACACCTTAAAAGAAGGAAAGATATTTCCACTCAGTATCAAATGTTTTGATACTAGTCTGAAATCCTGGCTTCCTCTGTCACCTTGGGCCTGTGACAAATCAGAATAATCAGGGGGATAACTCATGGTGAGCAAAGGCGCTTGCCTCATGGAGGCCAGGTAACAAAGACAGAAGATGGGAAAGAGATAGGTACCAATCTACCCTTCATGAGTACATCCCCAGTATCCCGACTTCTACCCATGGGGAGCCACATCCTAAAGATTCCACCTAATAGCACCAGGGGCTGGCAAACAAGCCTTTAGAGCAAGCCCTTTGAGTATATTTTCAGATCCAAACTGCAACTATCGTATACTTAATATACTTTATGTAAATATATTTATATTTAAAATATAGAAAGACTAAACTGAGTGTCTTTCTATATTCCAGGCTGATGGAAATAAGATTGTCTAGACAAAGTTGGCTTATACTCACTGATCTTCTTAATAATAACTTTATATTTAGGCTGAGGAATGGGTGAAGAGGAAGATAGATTAATATACAGATGATAGCGATGGTATTTCCAAACCTTTCATAGTAGTAATAAAAATTTGTTACTAGTATTTTCTCGGTAAGTGTGTCATTGGAAAGTTAGGAGAAGGATGGTAAAGAATTTGGGCTTTCTAAGTCCTATTTTTAATAACAATTACTTCTAAAAATGCAAGATAATTAACCCTATTAGACTGTGTTTGCATTAGCAACAGAGATATTTTTGTACCATGAAAGGATCCTGTTTATAGGGGTATAAATAATAGATAAGTAAACAGACAGATGGTAAAACAATTTGAACAAACATCCAATAATAAATGTCTATTTTTGGCAAATGTTAGTGGCATACTTATTTCTAACATATTCAAAAGAGTGCTTAATAAGTCTGGCATTGTTTTGAGTCCCTTCCAAAGCATCTTGGTGCTTCTCTAGAAGGGAATTAAGATTCAGGGAACTGGATTCCACATGGACCTGGTCTCCAGTCAGGAGTTCTTATAGCCTCTCCTAGAGCTATAGTTTATTCACTCAAGAGATCACTGTATCTCTCCATGTGATGGCTCCTGAGTTTTAAAAGTTGACATTAAATAAATTATGAGCAATTTTGATCATGGAGAAAACTATATACCTATCATTCTGGTTTAGAAAATGTAAAAATTTTGCCCCTCATTCCCTTAATTTTTTCTTGCAAAGTGATCAGTTGTTGTTCTTTATTACTAGATATTAAAAGTTGCTGTCTATATATTCTACTGCTACATTTTTATTGCTATTTCTAGAATATTATTTTTCTAGAAATTTATTTAGTGCAGTTTTGTATTAGTTGGAAATTCTCTGACGTTAGAAAATAAATGAGTGAATTGTCATAGCACTAAGAATCTGCAGGGTTTTCATTTCTACGCCATGCATACTCATGACATTTATATATTTTTATTGACTTATTTATATTTTTCTGAATATGTAGGGATTTTTTGTACTTGTTGTATAGTAATTCTTTTTACTCTTGATATTTTAAATATCTTTCCTGTGGCTATGGCAAGTTTACTAATGTTGGGTGTACTGTTTATTGTCATAAAGAACTCAGAGATTTTAATGTGGTTCAATATAACAGTCCTTTCTTATATTCTTGTGCTTTGTACTTTTGTTGTTGTTAATGTTTTGTGGGACAGACAATCAAACCTAGAGGCACCCTATTGATGACCTGTATCTTTTTTTTTTTTTTTCTTTAACTTTGCATTTTGAGACAAGGTCTTACTAAGTTTCCAAAGTGGAATTTAAAGTTGCAGTCTTTTATGAATGCTATTTTGAAAATTTCCTTTCTACTTGAGGTCATAAAAATATTCTATGTTCCCTTCCAGAAAGCTTAAATTTTTACTTTTTCAGATTTATATTTTTACTTTTGTGACATTTTACCCTATGGAAAAAAAAATTTCCCATTTTCCATGTAATGACTTCTCGTGGGTCAGTATTTTGATAACATCGCTAAATTTTGTTTTCTATTACTTAGCATTTTAATATTGCCCTTCTGGAATATGGACATGGAGTTCACACCAATTTCATGAAAATTTGAGATGAATTCCTTCTTTAGCAATTTGGAATTTGTATAAAATGGAAATTAAATATTGGCAATTTGTTCATTCATCTCTTAGTTGTCTTATGAGACCTTTAATCTATTCAATCAAATATTTTTATATATTGGACCAAATATTTTACTGTATCAGCAATAATGTTTTTCTCATTGTCTCATAGCCTGTTTTCGGCATTCAAGGCTGTATTTACATCTCTGGCTAATACATTAGGGCCATACTTACTACATTCCAGCTATATAAGTCCTTCTGCTAGAGGACAGTACTGAGCAGACTAGAAAGGAAGGTGAGACTGACAACTTTGACAGAGACACAATATTCAAATGAAATTTTAATATGTTTTTTAGGTTTGCCTGCTTAAATCGAAATGCAGAATTGCATTCACCCTCAGAAGATCTTTAGATTCCTACTCATCGATTGTAGGAATGAAATACGAAAGGTTTAAAGAGAACTGAGAATTTATTAGGTTTAAATAAAAACAATATTACACTGAATTCATATTTTAGTAAAACTAAAACCTGATTTTTATTTCTTCAAAATCTTGTATGTTTTCATTATGATTGACTGCATTACCAAATAGATTTGTGGGTAGACAAATAAGTTTACTTGAGATATGTCATGGAACTATTGCATTCATAAAAATGAAATCCAACTTCTTGTGATTTTTACATTTTCTCATGTTTTTGGATGCACAGGTATGGTAGTGATTTATATCCAATCCCACCCATTCTATCAATAACTCTGACCTCATAAGCCTGAAAAATAATAATCGAAGAAATACTCACAAAATTTAAAATATAACACAATATCTGTTACACAGATCCTTGCCAGCCTCCTGTTTTGCTGCTGCCTGCTCTGTCTGCCAATGCCTGTTTGTTTTTGGCAAAATCTTATGATGACTCACATGCTCATACATTTGTTAAATTTGTTCTCTCTAGGGAATGGCTCTACTTTTTTCTGGGGCTTTCATTCTTACCCCCCTTTCTTTTCTCCTTGATGATGTGAGATGGCCCATGGGTCACCTCATTCCTCTCTATCACCATTACTGACTTGTCAACTCTTCATTATTTTCTAAACACCCGTCATTTCTCTTACTCTCTCATCATCATGTTTCTCTGCCTACTCTGTTTTGAAGTAAAAATTATCTTACAATGTCTTACTACTTAAGGCTTTACTTGAGCATATATTTTCACATCTTCACACTCAGCCTTCCAATTCTTTTCCAATCTCCCAAGCTTGTCTCCATGACAATACAAATTGGGTTTCATGATAGTAAATTGTGATGTCAACTTGAACGGATTAAGATATCCCTAACAGATTAGTGGAGCACAGTTCTGGATGTGTTTGTGGATTGTTAATATGTAGGCTACAAACTGAACAGTAAGACCCACCCTGGGAGGAAGACCCACCCTGGTAGAAACAGCCAATAGGCTTGTAGCCTGGATGGAATAAGAAGGGAAAGAAGAAGTAGGTCTTCCCTTTTGTTTCTTCTGAGAAGCTCTGGTCTTTGCCATTCCCTTTAGATGTCCCCTTTGGTTCATTTAGGCTTCCAACACAGATCGTTTAGGTTTCTGACATGGAATTGCACTGGATTCTGCAGTGAGCTGCAGGCCTTCAACTTTTAACTGGATCCTCTGGCTCTGAAGTGTTCAGATAGCCATTTTCCATTTTTCCACCCCAGACTGTGCAGGCAACCATTGCAGGCCTACTTTGTGAATATTTTACATGTCATATTAAATCTGTACATCTAGTGAACACTAACTGAGACAGATTTGTTCAGTGGTAACCAGGTATCATACAGGTTTTATTTGTGTGATAAACTTCATAAAATCTATGATTTCTCAAAATACACTTAGTGACAGTATGACAAACAGTTTGTAGCTTAGAGAAATTCAAATTGTAGGGACTCAAAGGTTGTCTGTGGACACTAAAGGAGAGCTCATGATGACTTGTCTGGGTTACTGCTGGAAAAGACAATTGATCTGAAAGGAAGGCAAGATGTAATAGGGTAGTTTGTGGAGTAGCTTGAGGGAATGAATTAGAGAAAGGAGACATCAAGCTGTTGATCATTCCCCAGGTTTCCAGGGTGAGAAACAAGGAAGGAGTTGTATTCACAAAGGGACTCAGGAGGAAAAAAGCTTTAGTTTGGAAAAATTACACTTTTAAGTATTTTTTAAATACATTGGCATTTTTGATTGTGTGATCCATAAACCCTCCTGATAGACACAATCAACAGGTAATTACAAGTGGTAAACCTGCAATTAAGTAGGAAAATTACTGAATGGCCTTATGAACTTTTGTTTCATCCTCAGTTAGGTGGAAGAAAAGACTGGAAAGTTACATAAAATCTTAAGTTTGCTAATGACTTCTTTTTTTTTTTTTTTTGTGGGTACCAGGGGTCGACCTCAGGACCTTGCGTGCCAGCAGGCGCCCGTGCCGCTGAGCGATATCACCGGCCCTTTTTTCGTATGTGGGTTCCGGGAGTCGAACTGGGGCCCTCGCTCTTGCCAGTCAGGCGTTTACGCCACTGAGCCATCTCACCGGTCTGCTAACGACTTCTTTCAACTTACATAGGTGAAACTTACAAAACAGTCATAGCAGAGCCCTACCTTTCTGTGCTAAGGTTCTACACATTCTTTGCTCAGGACACTTTTAAAATGCTAACTCTGCACTAAAAGGCCTAGCTCTTTGCTTTGCATTTGTTCTTTAATCTCATTGCCTTATCAAAATCATTGTGGCAGATACTGCCAATAATGTCCTCATTGCCAAACACAATTGATAAATTTTAATACTTATCATACTGGATTCATGAGCTGGTTCCCTGATGCTTGATTACTGTTGTTTGGCTACCATTAAATTTCTTATTTTCCTCTTGATTCTGATTCTTCCTTTCTGAACTTGTCTATGAAGTTCTTAAATATATGTCTTCTGCATGTTTTTTTTAATTGATCCATTTTTGTTTTACTCTAAATCTGCTCCCTGGAAGAGCATGTAGGTGTATTTATTATGTATACAAAAAAAAATATATATATATATGGATTGAACTTTGCTAGTTCTCTTGAATTCTGGCTTTTTAACAAATGCATTGTTTTACCCCCCCCCAGGAATACTCCAAAAATACTTCATAGTCAATATATCCAAGCTCAGCATTTCTCCCCCTGAACTCACCAGGGTGGCTGTGCTCACACCAAGGAAAGATTAACTGCTGTTGTCGTTGCTGTTATTACAATTCTTAGCAGTATTAGCAGATGGTATTATAATATTTATGCATTTTAATATTTATATCCTTTTTAACACTGGCAAGATCCAACAACATTTGTAATAGTAAACTACATGTATATGTTCATTTCCATTTTTAATCAAATCTCATATTGTTCTCCAAGGTTGCTATTATTATTTAGTATCATTGTTATTATTATAACAACTCAACTAAACTCAACTCAACTCAACTCAACTAAAAATGTTTTGAGAAAAGGACCATTAACTTATTATTATATCTGCAGTTTCTTTACAATGCCTGACACTGAGTTTGTAAATGTTATGAAATGAAGCAAGGAAAAAAATTACTGTAAATAAACCATAGATTTTAGCTTATATTTTTCTGTCCTTTATGCATCACCCTCATCATTCACTCACTTGGTTATTTTCCACTTTCCCATCATTTCAAATAACCCTATCACTGGCTACTCCCAATTTTTTTAATTTCTAGTCTGGATCAATCCCCTGAAATCCATTCTTGGCATTTCTTTTCTTAAAGATAAATGACCCTCAGCCCTTCAATTTCTTTCTTACCTAATGTCAAGTTTACAAGCAAGGTATTGGCCTTCCTTCAGAACATATTAAGACCCTGACCAGAATTTCACACTTCTTTCTTCACAAGCAATGTGCTCCAACTTCCACCCCCTGCACCTTATAAAGCTTTCTGTCTTCTCCTGGCTTGGATTCATATCAGTTTTCTACCCTTAGGACTCTATGGTAGGTCCTCAAGCAATAGCTGAAGCGGTCCCTTAAAAAAGCAGTTAAGATCGTGTTACTCCTCAGTTCAGAGTTTCCAGTAGCGTTCTCTCACAGTAAGAACAATAAAATGATCCATAGGACACATGTGAGTGCCTCCCCCATTTCCTCTTCAGCGCACTCCTTTATGACCTTGTGCGTTTTGACTCTTACCTTCAGTCCTGCTTGCTTTCCTCCTATCACATTTGGTAAAGGTTAACTCAGGATATTTGATTTCCAGCTGTCTGTAGCCTTGCCTCCCCACAAAGAACCCTTAAAGATTGTTTCCTACCTCCTTTGTAGTTGGGCCATCTATGATTTAAAATTACGGATCAATTTTTATGTTATGTGCACTCTGAAAGCCTGTATGTTGAAGTCTAGACCCCAGTAAGAGAGTATTTAGGGTTAAGGTCTTTCTGAGGTGATTGGTGCCCATTTAAATGTCCAAGAGAGATTCATGTGTCCCTTCTGTCATGTGATAACATAGTGAGAATAGACAGTTGGTGAACTGGGAATCATGCCCTCATTAGACACAAAACTGACTGGTGTCTTGTCACGGTCGTCTCACAAACCCCATCATTGTGAGCAGGAAACTTGGGTCATTTATAAACCACTCTATCCATGCTATTCTGTTTTCATAGCCTGAACTGACTATAGCATTTTTCATTCACATACTGCTTTCTTTCCTGCTTTTTTTCCAATGCACTTGAGGAACACACTAAAAACTTTTATTATTCATTTTCTTCTGTTTCATCTGCCACACGTCAACCATATGTAACACCACATTGTGTATGACTGGACTGATAAAGGACTAGAGACCATTCTCAGAGGCTGTATAATTCAGCTGAGTTCAACCATGCTGCTTCTTGTCAGTTTTTTCACTGTTATATTCCCAGTACCCAGCACAAGTCAGGCACTCTTAAACAGTGTTGTAGCTCCAGGCTGAGTCTGAAGGCCTGAGAAACAACAGTTAATGGTGTGAATTCCAGTATTAAACTAGAAGGAGGAAAAGCCAATAATCTAGTTTAAGTCTGAAGACGAGATACACCAATGGTCCAGCACCAGGCAGTCAGATGGAAGGAGCTCGCTCTGCATCAGGATTTTTGTTCTATTTAGACATTTAACTGATTTAACAAGGTCTACTCACAGAGACAGAGATAGTGTCTGTCTTAGTTTTTTCAGTCTCTCTCATTTTCTCAGTCAATAAACTCTTACATTTTGTATTTTCCCCATGCTTTGATGATTTGGGATTCACAGTGTTGTGTTCAGTTTTTGATGTCAGCAAGCAGTGCAACCGATGTCTTTTACTGTTTAATGAGGAAAACAAATCAGTCAAATAAAGTAGCACCCTTATCTGAAATTTCATTTTCTCTAATTTCAGGTAGTCTGAGCTGAGCTAACCAGAAGTTATTATTTTCTTATTAGTTATTGATGCTAGTCTGTTGCTATGCCTAATTTGTGAGTTATACTTAATCACTGATATGTTTTCTTAGTAAAGTGGCACATTTGGGGTTCAGTAATCCTTGCAATTTCAAGCATCTGCTGGCATCTCCTATAGATAATGAGAGAAAGGGTGATTATTGTAGTATGTAGAATGATAAGGAGGTCCACAGCTGAAAGAAAAACTCATTGTGTTATGACTGGACTGATAAAGTACTAAACACTGTTCTCAAAAGGCTGTATAATTCAGCTGAGGTTTGGGTTTGAACTGACTTTGCTGTGATTATACTATAAGGTGTGTGAAATAATTGAAATGGCAGGAAAAGTAGTTACTGAGCAGGAAAGGAAGATGTCACCATTAGAAACAGTTAAAAGATGAAGACAGAAACAATGAGGAAAGGAGAGATGAGGTAGACAAGAAGAAATGAGCTCACACCACCTAGAGAGCTGCAGAAAAATAATTATGACACTGCACACTATAGCTAATAATAAACCAATATAGTTTTATTTGGTCACATATGATTTGAACCAGATTTGTAAAGTGGCCATTAGGGACCTCATGGAGTACTTCCAGAATTTAACATTTCAAAATACTGCAAAGTAGCTTATCCATGTGAATTGTTTTTAACAACTCTAATTTTGTGTACTATAAACTCATGTATTTTGAAGCAGAAAATTTCCATATATGTGTGTAAATTTAAATAGAAAATAAATTGTTATTCATTTGGAATGTCTGGGATTTGAGAGGGGAGTTAGGGGTAGGAGTTTAAGGCTCCAGGGACAATTTCTCTGTTTAGACTCTTTGATTGTCTTTAGAGATGCTCTGAAGAGAATTTTGCTATTAGAGAAACTAGCAGAAAGTCAGCAACAGATTTAGATTCTTGAGGGCTAGAATTCTGGTAAGGAAGAAACAGAGATCTAAACTGATATCTGTAAGAGAATTTTCCCAGAAGAGATTTGCCTATTTTGAAATAATCAGAGTTCCAAGTTGAAAAGCCAAGGGAAAGTTTTTAAAATAAAAATAAAAATAAAAAATAATGTTATAGTATCAAGATTTTGAGAGACCAAGATTAGTGTTCAGGATTGTCAGGGTTAGAGGTCCCTGTGAATAATAGCCCCAGGTTCTCAGCTAAAATTCTGTAAGCAGGGAGATTCAGAGTGGGCTACTAATAATATGATTAATAATAACAGTAATATTACTAAATCTGTATGCAAGCCCTTATTCCATTCGGCTTCTGATTGAATTAAGCTGATCAGCCCCTGTGACTCACAAAGGACTCAGGGAAAACTCTCTGAAGAAAAAGTTACCCATAGTGTCTACACGTTTTCCTAAAAAGTGCCTACTACTGAAAAATAAAAGCACCAAGTATGAAAAAAAAAAGACTCCTTCATAAACCAGGTTAAAAAAAAGATAAGAAAATCAGTTGATCTAGATATTAATTACAACTCAAAATATTGTATTAAAAATTTTCAGAAGATCATATTGATAGCAGATTAGAATCAGGAAAGAATTTAATGAGCTGAAGATTAACCAATAGATAGAAAATATCTAGACCAAGGCAAAGGATTGAAATATTGCCAATCAGCCTAGGGTTTGCTCATTTTGGATGGAAATTGTGAATTGGCCAAGTGCAGCTCTGCTAGCAGTCTGGATGTCACCAGATAAACCAGATAATTCTGGGTGCCAATAGTTGACACACCAGATGCTGGTCACTGCCACTGCCAGCTGTCATCATCTGATGCCAGCTTGTGCCAGACACTGTAGGTCAATTCTACCAGATACAGCTCTCTGCCACTGCCAGCCACCACCTTCTGTCACCAGCTGGTATGGGACATCATAGGTCAGCTCCACTCTACAGGGTATTGAAGTCTGCTTCTGCTGGCCACCACCTTCCCTGCCAGCTTGTGCTGAACAGTTGGTCATCTCTAGTGTGTGCTGGTCTCTGCTACTGGTCTTCATTGACTGCTGTGCTCTGGAGCTCTTCTGTTAGTAGCTCTGAGTGTTTATTTGTATTTCATTGGCAATGACCTCTCTGTCCACACTAATCACGAGAAAAATCCCAAGCAGATTTATAGGACTTCTGAAGCCCATGGTACCTGAGAAAGAAATGATGAGCAGGGAGGACACTGAAGCAAACTGTCCCAGTCAACTGCAGGGAAGGGGAAGCAAAAGGGGCTGAGCGGGAAAGCAGACAACTGCTGGGCCATGCCACACCCCCACCAGCTGACAGGGGTAAAAATGAGAGAGTCAGGGACTTCTCATCTGCCTCAGAAGCAGAGAGAGAAAAGAAGGAAGAAAGCTACAAAGACAGCATGTGAGATGCATGGAGTGAAATGAAAAATTCTAAAGTCCCAATTATTGAATCTCAGAAAGAGAAGACAAAAAGGGAAGGAAACATTGTTATAAAATATAATCCAACTAAGGAAAGATATTTATGCTCAAATACGAAATAACATAAAAGACACAAACAGCATTTGTGTGATGAAAAACAAATCTAGAAACATGACAAAACTTCCTATAACCAAAGACAAAGAGCAATCTTAATATACTCTAAAGAACAGAAGAAAACAAAATGTAAGATGTCATTCTTACCAAGAAGCAACAATAAAACTAATGGCTAACGATTTTTAATTCAACTTTATGCTGAGACACTAGTAAGTCCACATACAGTTGTAATAAAAGGTAAAGAATCAAGGCACTCTTTTGTCAGATTTTCTCAGTGGTAACCACTTAGAAAAATATACTATGAGATCCCAACCCAGCTATGGACATCAATACCATCAAGATGCAGAACATTTCCATCACTCAAAGTCCCGAAATTTGATAGCCTAGAGGAAAAGGGTGAATTCCTAAAAACATATATTGTACCTCATCACCCACCATATTCAACTTACTCATTATTTGTAGGGTCATTCAAGTTGTTAATTGTTTGTGGGCTTTTTTTTTTTCTTGTTTGCTTATTTATTTTTATCTTTGTGTTTGAGGATTTGGTCTATTTCACTTAAATTGTACAAGTTAGATTCAAAATCTGAAGTGACCTCTCTGTTTCATTCCTTATACTAATAATTTGTGATCCCACCTCTTTACTTTTTCAATCATTCAAGTCCTTTGTCAATTGACCTTTGTTATTTTAGTTGAAGTTTTAAAAGAACTTGAATGGAAAGTCGATTTGATTTGCTCATTTCTTTGTTTATTTTTTCCTGTCTAATATTCTAAATTTATTTCTTTCATAATTTATTTCTGTTTAGAGAATTGCCTTTAGTCATTTCTTTACAGTTAAGTACAGTGATGACAAATACTCTCAATTTTTTTCTTTTTAAGAATGCCATATTTTCTCATTTATGCTAGGAGATATTTTTGTAGGCTATTAGATCTGGACTGACAGGATGTTCTATATTAGTATTTGAAAAAAGTTGTCCCTTTTTCCTGAGGTGTCCAAGTTTTCTAATGAACAACCAACTATTGTTCAAATTACTTTTTCCCTTTAAGTGAAATATTTACTCTTTGTCTACTTTCAGGAATCTTTTTCTCCTTAGATTTTACAAGTGTCAATATGGCAAGTCTTTATGTATCATTTGGTGGATTACTCTGCTTGTGATTGTTTACTGCTTTAATCTGTACATCAATTTCCCAATTTGAAAAGCCCTTACTTATTATTTCTTTTAAGTTTTTAATCTGTGAACCCTTTCTTCTCTTCTCAATTCCTGATGCCTTGAATGCTAGCTGTTTGTTATAGACTTATTGGATCCTTAAGCTCTGTTCACTGTTTATTTTTACAATATTTTTGTCTATTTTGTACAGATTGATTTCTATCAATTTATCTTCAAGTTCATGGATTTTTCTGTCATTTTGATGCTGCTGTTGACCAAGAGCTTGAGTTTTCCCTAAAATCCTTTTTATTTTTTCTGTCTTTTTTGAGACAGGGTTTCACTATGCCGTTTGGGCTGGCCTTGAACTCACTTTGTAGCCCAGGTTGGCCTCAAAATCACAGTGATCCTCCTGCCTCGGCCTCCTGAGTGCTGGGATTACAGATGTGCACCATCACGCCCAGCCTATATTTATTTAAATAGCTGTAAAACCTCCATTTTTTTCTTTGATGAGACTATTTCTTTCAAATGTGTTTGTAATTGTTAAATGAGACATGTGTTTGTAATTGTTAAATCAGGTATTTATCAAGTTGCTTGATAAACTTTTTCTGACATCTCTATCACCTCAATTTTTAAAATATAAATTGTATTTTTTTCTTTCACTTTGAGATCTTCCTAGATCTTGCTATAATGATGGTTTTTTAAAATTAAAAGCAACACATTTCAGATACTAGACTATGAGACTCTATTCTTATTAAACCTGTTTTATCTGGAATTTTCAGATACTTCCATGGCAGAAAATGAAAGAACACAACCTTCTCAATCCTGGGTGGCAAGAAGAAGACAGGGTTCCCTACTGGTCCTCTGTTGACATCCAACAGTGGTGGGAAAACTTCTTGTTTCCACTGGACAGAATTTATGGTTTCCAAAGGTCCCATTTGTATCTTCCTTGTTGAAGTGGTAGAGGATACTATGTCACCTCTCCCTGTGTTATGCATTAGAAAACTCAGTGATATTGGCAGGTGCTTGGTCTCATTAGCAGTGGACCATTGAAAATCTTGGCTCTGTGGTTGGACTCTTTGGTGCCATCTCAATGGTAGACTGCAAGGATAGATGTCTAATCTCCCCATTTACCTTTCACTGGAATGGGCAGAGGTGGGTTACAGAATTTTCTGCTTTCTATGAGTGTAGTAAAATGGTTAATACCCAATAGTTTTATGTCTTACTCATACTGTTTTTCCTGTCATGTACTGAATTAAAGTTGGTTTTTTGAGAAGTTTGAAATATCTACTCAGTGAAAGTTCTATATTGTCAGATTAATTTGTGTCAAATCAATGATATATAAAGTAAGACCACAAGAAATTCACCACCAGGTCACTCCCTGGGTCTGAGTTGCCTACCCCCTGTGCCTTCCTCTGGTCATATTTCATCTTCTTATATCTGGTTTACCAACAATGTCAAGGAATTTCAGTTTTAATCATGGAGAAAATAAAGAAAAGCACTTCCTATCCATGTTTCTGGTATAGAAAATGATGATGGCTGACTTTCTAATAGAAATAATGAAGGCCAGGGAAGCAAAGTCAAATCTTTTTTTTTTTTTTTTTTTTTTTTTTGGTGGGTACTGAGAACAGAACTCAAGACCTTACGCTTGCCAGGCAAGTGCTTATGCCTCTGAGCTACATCACCGGCCCCAAATCTTTAAAATAATAGGAAAAATAAAATTTCAGACCACGAATCCAAGTTTAAAGGAAATATATTTCAAAAATAGGTAAAATGAGAGGAGTACCAAGTTGGCGGAGTGGTAAGCAGCAGAGAAAGAGCCTCTCTGAGAGTTGCCATCCAGATGCTGGAATATAGCAATGAGAGGAAGACAAGGAGGGAAGTGGGTCCCCTGGACCCAGGAAAGATCTGAAGTATGAACTGAAGCCCAGGGAAAGAGTGAAGACAGAAAATTCAACAAAGAAGAAGGTAGCTGGCATCACCATCTCCCTAAGATGGGACTCACTGCACAAGAGAAGCAATTCAAACTTGTGGACTCACAGGGACTGCTGGTGACCCTGGAGGCCTGCACAGAGAGACACAGCAGTGGAGGGGAGCAGTGGACATGAAGGACTGCACTAGCTGGCAGTGAGTGCTGAGGGCTCAGTCGTCCCATGCAAGAAAGCAATTGGCCATGAACTGTCTTAGACACAGGCCAGCTAAGCTCAGAACTCAGAGTGGCTGCTGGCTTCATCTAGCAGCTGCCAGCTGGGCTCAGGCCCATGGAAGGTGCACTGACAGCTGCAGGCCAAATGAGTCGGGTCTCAGACAGAAGGTGCAGACTCACTGAGATTATCCACTACCCCACCAAAAAGCTACTGGTGGCTTTCTGGGATGAATCAACATGGATCTGGACTCTGTCTCCACACATTATCTACCTGTGACAGCAGAGACAAACTTGGAAGTGGATTTTTTTTCTCTCTCGCATTTGTTTTTTGTTGTTGTGGCAGTGGTTTTGTTTTTATTTATTTTCTTTGTTTTTGTTTTTTTCTCCTTCATTGTTTGATCTTGTTTTTATGTGATTGTGAACAAGGTTTCTAGCCTCTTTGTGGTTGTTGTCCTGTTGTTCTTCTTTTTATCTCTTCCTTCACTCTTTCCCTCCAGTATTCTGCACCAGTTTCTCAAAGTTAGCCTGATCCCCCTTTGTCCTCCAGCTTTACTTCTAATCTCTTCCTCTTCTTCTACTCTAATTTCTCCCTAACCCTTTCTAAATTTTAACCCCTGAGGGTAAAATTGACATATTAAGGACTTATATACTGCATATAATTTTCTGGTTTGTTTTAGATTTTGTTTTATAACCAGAAATGTAGTTCATATAGTTAAAGGTGGCAAATTAATGATTACCTCAGCTTGTCATTTTCTAGGCTGTGTTTGATGCTATTGTTATTGCTGATGGTACCACTTTACCAAAAGTGACATAATTGTTCTAAACAGCTATTCTTATTGGAATTCCAAGACTGAAATTGACTAAGAGTCATAGAAAATACTGTGGCACAGTGCCAAAGAACCAGGGGCTGGGCCAAGCAAGCGGCAAGTTTTCATCCCCAACAAATTGAAGAGGTAGGAACTTGCAATAGACTCAAAACCCAAAAACCAATAACACCTGGAAGATACCTCAGAGAAGTAGTCATTTCCTAAGGTTTCTAAATATTAGTGATAAAACTACCCACCATAGGCAATTTACAAGCATCACCCCAGGAATTAAACTAAAAAAAAAAAAAAAAAAAGAAATGAAAATGAGAAGCCACTTAAATAAGATGCAACCCCAGATGGTCAATTCACCAAAGGCAAACCCAGGGAGCAATAAGGTGGGACAATCCAAAAGCCACACAATCCTGTCCTCTCTGAAAGACAACCTTGAACCCATATTGATGTACCCTGAAAAACTATCTTTCAAAACAGATGGAGAATAAGATACTTCTGTGACAAAGAATATCTGGGGAAATTTATGACCACCAAACCAGCACTGTAAAATGTTTTGAAGAACATTCTAGAAAGAGATAACAAGGACTACAGCTCCATGAACCCCAACAGAAGGAATCCTCCAGGCAAGGAATACAATTAAATGGGTGCAGGAGGGGAGCCAATGACAGCAAAGTAACAAGAAAAGGATAAGTCAAGACATATCAGTTATAACCATCAACGTTAATGGTCTCAATTCACTGATCAAAAGAGGCAGGCTGTTCGAATGAATCAAAAAGCAAGATCCAACAATATGTTGCATACAAGAAACACATTTAATTAAAAAAGAAATCCACAGAATAAAAGTCAAAGGATAGAAAACTATACTCCATGTGACAGCTACCCAGAGAAAAGAGAGTGAAGCTATTCTATTTTCAGAAAAAGTGAATTTCAAGCCAAAACTGATTAAGAGAGACAAAGAAGGTCACTACATCCTTGTAAAGGGAACAATCCAAAAGGAAGAGATAACAATCATAAATATATATGCAACAAATAGCAGTGCACCCTGCTATATGAAACAAATATTAACAGACATGAAAAATCAAATAAGCACTAATACAATTGTATTGGGGGATCTCAATACCCCACTGTTACAAAAAGACAGATCAACTAGACAAAAAATCAACAACAAAATATTACAACTGAACCAAACTTTTGAAAAAATGGACTTAGCAAATGTCTACAGAGTGTTCCACCCCACATCAGAATACACATTCTTCTCAAGTGCACAAGGGATGTTCTCCAAAATAGACCACATACTAGCTCATAGATGATGCTTAAGTAAATGCAAAGGAATTGAAACCCTATGCATATTATCAAACCTTAGTGAAATAAAATTGGAAATCAATGGCTAAAGAAACCACAAAAACTTCATAAACACATGGAAATTAAATAGCACCCTCTTGAACAACCCATGTGTCACAGATGAAACAAAAGAAGAAATTAGACACTTTCTACAATTAAATGATAATGACAATACAACATAACAGAACTTATAGGACACAATGAAAACAGTCCTAAGAGGGAAATTTATAGCAGTGAATACCCATTTCAGGAAAACAGAACAAGTTCAAATAAACAACTTAGTGGTAAACCACAAACTTCTAGAAAAAGAAGAGCAGGCTAAGCCAGAAGCTTGTATGAGGGTGGAATTTATAAAGACCAGAGCAGAAAATAATGCATTGGAGACTAAGAAAATAATACAAAGAATCAATGAATCAAAGAGTTGGTTCTCTGAAAAGATTAAATAAAATCAACAAGCCCTTAGCCAACCTTATGAAAAGAAGGAAAGAAAAGACTCAAATCCATGCAATTACAGAAGAAAAGAGTAAAATCACAATGGATTCTGCAGAAATGCAGATCATCCATACCTACTTTGGGAATTTGTATTCTAATAATATAGAAAATGCAGAAGAAATGGACAGATTCCTAGATACATAGTAATTACCAAAGCTGAATTGAGAAGATATAAAACTCCTAAGTAAACCAATATCAATCAATGAAATCAAAGATATAATAAAAAATCTACCAATGAAGAAAAGCCCAGGCCCTGATGGATTCACTGCTGAATTCTACAAGAAATTTAGAGAAGACCTAACACCACTACTTCTCAAACTCTTTAATGAAATTGAAAGGGAAGCAATACTCCCAAATTCATTCCTGGAAGCAAGCACTACCCTGATAACAAAACTGGAGAAGGACCCAACAAAAAGAACTACAGGCCAATCTCCCTAATGAACATACATGCAAAAATCCTCAATAAGATAGTGGAAAACAGAATGCAACAAATCATCAAGAAGATTATATACCATGACCATGTTGGATTCATCCCAGGGATACAGGGTTGGTTCAATATACACAAATCAATAAATATAAAATGACATATTAGCAGAGCCAAAGAAAAAACCATATGATCATCTCAATAGATGGAGAAAAAGTTTTTGATAAAGTCCAGCACCTATTCATGATAAAAACCCTACAGAAAATTAAAATAGATGTTCCTTATCTCAATCTGATAAAGGCCATCTATGACAAACCAACAGTTAACATCATAGTAAATGGACAAAAACTGAAACCTTTCACTCTAAAATCAGGAACAAGGCAAGGATATCCACTGTCTCCACTCTTATTCAACATAGTCCTGGAAACTTTAGCCAGAGTAATTAGACAAGCGAAAGAAATAAAAGGAATAACAATAAGAAAGGAAGAAGTTAAATTATCATTCTTAGTATATGACATGATACTCTATATGGAAGACCCCAAAACTCCTCTAAAAAACTGCTAGATTTAATAAGCAAATTCAGTAGCATAACTGGATACAAAGTCAACATTGAAAAATGAATAGCTTTCCTGTACATGAATAACAAATTCACTGAGAGAGAAATTAGGAAAAACCACCAACAACAGCATCCAAAAAAATGAAATACCTAGGAATCAATCTAATGAAGGATGTAAATGACTTCTACATTGAAAATTACAGTACTCTGAAAAGGAGATTGAAAATGATATCAGAAAATGGAAAGATATCCCTGGATCTTGGGTAGGAAGAATATAGCAAAAATGGCTGTGCTTCCAAAATTGTTATACAAAATTATTGCAATTCCAATCAAAATTCTAATAGCATATCTCACAGAATTAGAGAAAACAACACTAAAATTCATTTGAAACCAGAAGATACCTAGAATAGCAAGGCAATTCTGGGTAACAAAGGCAAGGCAGGGGATATCACAATTCCTGACTTGAAATTATACTATAAACGTACTGTGATAAAGACAGCATAGAACTGGGGAAAAAAAAAACAGACCTGAAGATCAATGGAACAGATTAGAAGCTGCAGAAATAACTCCAGATGTACTCAGCTACCTTATCTTTGACAAAGGTGCCAAACACATTCACTGGAAGAAAGATAGCCTCTTTAATAAATCATGCTGGAAAAACTGGCTATGCACATGCCGAAGATTAAAGTTGGACCCATATCTTTCACCATGAACTAAACTGAAGTCAAAATGGACAAAAGATCTAAATATTAAAACAGAAATATTAAATATGGTGGAAGATAGAATAGGTAAAACTCTTGAAGACATTGGTGTAGGCAAAGACTTTATGAATAAAACTCCAAATGCACAGGAACTACCACAAGGAATCAAAAACTAGGATCTCATCTTATTAAAAAGCTTTTGCACAGCAAGAGAAGCCACCAGCAGAGTGAAGAGACAGCCCACAACGTGGGAAAAAATGTTTGCCAGCTGTTCTTCAGATAAAGAATTACTATCGAGAATATATAAAGAACTCAAAAAAAAAAAAAAAAAAAACAGAACTCCCAAATTTAAAGACCCAATCCAAAAATGGACATCTGAGGTGAATACACACCTCTCAGATGAAGAAGTACAAACAGAAATAATATATGAAAAAATGTTCAACATCACTGGTCATTCAAGAGATGCTAATTAAAACAACACTGACATTCCATTTCAACCCAGAAAGAATGGCTATTATCAAAAAATCAACCAATAACATATGCTGGAGGGGCTGTGGGGAAAAAGAACCCTTTTCCACTGTTGGTGGCAGTGTAGACTGGTGCAATCACTATAGAAATCAGTGTGGAGATTCCTTAAAAACCTAGGATTGGAGGTCCCATTTCATTCCACTATTCCCTTTCTGGGTATCTCCCCAGAAAAACTGAAAACATTGGAATTCAAAATGGATGAGTAGAAGAGCAGCCTAGTTCAGAGCTACTCAGAGCTAGAGAAATTCAACTGAAACACAGGTAATTGGAAGAAAGGGGAGGGACATACACACTGAAAATAAAATCAATCCAACATAAGAGACTAATAGATCCAGGAAAACATAGAGAAAGGACTTAATAAAATGGCCAGCCAGCCCACCCAGCTGTTGCTGGGTTTCCAGATTGGGATGACTGCCTGACATACTTGGAATCTTAAAAGAAGAAGAAGAATGGGAAAAAAAGGATATACTAAAATAGTATGGCTAAATCAAGACATACAGGATAGACTTGGGATATAAGGTTCCCTGCATCTTCTGCCTTCCTCCAAACAGAAGATGCTGCAGTCCAGCAGTAAATTCTGCTCACACAAACTGCTCCCTCCCTGATATTTGGCCAGTTTTCCTTTTTTTGTTTTTTTCTTTCCTTTTTTATCTCTTTTCTTTTCCATTTCTTTTTTTCTTTTCTTCCTGTTTCTTTTGTGCACCAGAGCGCTAACTGGAACCACCAGGAACAAGATTAAAGACCACAGGGGTGCACAGTAAATGGAACAGCTAATCCCTCCCCGGTGCCCTGTGGTTAGAGAGGCACAGGGAATTAAACAGCTCTGCACCTAGAGACTGTGCTGCCCCAGGCTGTCCCCACGCTGCTGGGAACTGGAGCAGAAAGGCACCCTACAGCAAACCCCCATCTCACCCAAGGATGTTACAGACTACAGCAGAGGCAGATGACTGTGGCAGCAGAACTTGTAAAGCAACAAGTGGGAAGTTAGCACCCCACTTCAGGAGAGGACTAAGAATTGGGACTGAGCAGCTTTGGACTGCAAAAGCAGGAGCAGAGGACCAGACCACATCACAGCATCCCACCCCGGACAGAGCCTCACCAGTGGAGGAGGAACACAGAAGGCTGAGCAAGGACCAGGAGGAGCCAAAGGTGCACGGGATAGGGAAACATCCCCCTGTCTCTGTCTGAAAATAGCACAGCAACTGAGAAAGAGATGCCACCACCAAGAGAAACAGAGTTAGGAGAGGGAGGCCACTAAGGGACATACAGAAAGTACTGGCTAAAAACTCTGGCCCCAGGCCCCAACATCTGGAGGCCAAGATCAACCTCAAATCCAGCACAAACTCTACTGCAGGCCTGGCAGTGTTATAAAGTAGTTTTGGACTCTTGGTGGACACCAGAGGAATTTTTTTTTTATTTATTTTTTTTATTTTTTTTTATTTTTGTGGGTACCGGGGGGTCGACCTCAGGACCTCGGGTGCCTGTGCGCCCGTGCCGCTGAGCGATATCACTGGCCCCTTTTTCGTATGTGGGTTCCGGGAGTCGAACTTGGGCCCTCGCGCTTGCCGCGCAGGCGCTTAAGCCGCTGAGCCATCTCACCGGCCCGGAATTTTGTTTTTTTAATTTTATTTTACTGTTCTTTTTTTTTTTTTTTTTTTTTTTTTTTGGTGGTTTATGATTGTTTCCCATTTCTTTTCCTTTTTTTTTGTTTTTACCTATATTTTTGATCTAATCTATTCATCTTTCCCCCTTTCCTCAATTTTCCTCTCTAGACTTAATCATATTTTCATATGAGTGAACAGTCTCTCTAATTTTTCTGGTCAATTTCAACATTCCCTTGCTTACTCCTTCATTTTTCTCTTCTGCCCTCTTCTCTAGTTTCCCAAAGCTTGTGTGATCATCCTTCATCCTCCAAACTGGCTTCTACTTTATTTCTTTTCAGTTATCTCTGTTCTACCCACCATCCTTCTTAAATTTCCCCACCACAGGGTAAAACCACTCTGCCAAGGGGAAACATTTTGCATACGAGCTCCCAATTTATGATCAGTTTTGTTATATAACAGTAGTAGGTTTTGCTTCTATGGGTAAAGTTACAAAAACATTAATAGTTACCACAGTTTCTCAGTTTCTAAACTGCATTTGATGCTATTGTCAGTGCTAATTCTACTACTTATCTGGGATGTCACATCTGTTTTAATCAGTTGTTCTGATTTTTATAACAATACTGGGAAGTTCTGGGACAATAACCTCACCACACCCCAGCACCAAAGGACTGTGGACTGAGCCAAACAGATTCCAACATCTCACTCTTCATTAATTGGAAAGGTAGGCTCTTGGGACAGACACAAACCAAGAATCTCCTACACACAGAAGACTTTTTGAAGAACAAACCTTGCCTAGAGAGGCCATGATACTAGTGATAAAGCTACCTACTACAAAAATTTACAAGGATCAATACAGAAAAAATAAAAATAAAAACTTTTGGGATAGAAAATGACAAGATGCAGAAGCAAAATGCAACCTCAGGCCTACAGGCCACCCAGAACAATTCCAGGAGACAATGAGATAGAGGAAAATGGAACACACACACCTGACATTTCTGAAATGATAGCAACAGAAGTAAAGAAACAAATCCTTGAGGCTACAGAGGAAATCAGATCAGAAATAATCTCTCACGTTAAAAAAGAAATGTCAAAATTTATAAAGGAATTGCTCAGCAAATCTAGAGTAGAGATAGATAAAAAAAGATGATGGTAGGAAAAGGATGGAAATGGTGAATGATCAGTATAGGAAAGAAATAGAATGCATGAAATAGATTCAAACAGATATCCAGGAAATTAAAAATTCCATTGAAAGCTGGCAAAACTGCTTGAACAGAACTGAAGACAGACTTTCAGACCTTGAAGACAGGGTCTAGGCGAGTGATCATGAAAGGAGAGATGTCTTGAAAATAACAAAAGTTCAGGAAATAACAATTCAACAGCTTCAAGACAAAGCAAAGAAAAATAATATAAGAATAATTGGTATCGATGAAAAAGCAGGAGTCAACACAAATGACATAAATATACTATTTGCAGAAGTAATAGCAGAAAATTTCCCAAGCATGAGGAAAGAATCTGATATACAGATAAGTGAAACATATAGAATTCCAATTAGCTACATCCAAAATAAATCTACACCCAAACTTTTAATAATCAAGATCCCAAAAATTCAGCACAAGAACAAAGTATTAAAAGCTGTTAGAGAAAAGAAACAGATCACCTATAAAGGAAAGCCCATTGGAATCATGGGCAAATTCTCAACTCAAACCCTCAAGTCAAGAAGAGCTTGGAGTGAAGTATTTCAAGTCTTGAAAGAAAACAACTTCCAACCCAGATTGATGTACCCTGCAAAACTGTCTTTCAAAATTAATGGAGAAATAAGATACTTCTGTTACAAAGAATAACTCAAGAAATTCATGACCACCAAACCAACCCTACAAAGAGTACTGAAAGATAATCTAGATAGAGATAAAAATGACCACAATTCCAAGAACAACAGAAAGAAACCACCAGGCAGAGCAAGTAGTTAAACAGGAGAAAAGCAGGGAACCAACAGCAGGAAAATAACAGGACAATGATAAGCCAAAATATAACAGTTATAACCATCAATGTAAAAGGCCTCAAATCACCAATCAAAAGAAACAGATTGGCAGAATGGATCAAGAAACAAGATCCAACAATACGCTGTATACAAGAAACATATTTAACTCAAAAAGAAACTCATAGACCATAAGTCAAAGGATGGAAAACAATACCCCATGCAACAGGAACCCAGAAAAAAGCAAGGGTAGCTATTCTGTTTGCAGACAATGTGAACTTCAAACTAAGAATGATTGCAAGAGGTAAAAAAGTTTACAACATACTTGTTAGGGGAAAAATTCAAGAGGAAGAGATAACAACTGTAAATACATATGCACCAAACATGGGAGCACAAAATTATATAAGATAAAATTAATAGGCATGAAAACTCAAATAAGCAATAACACAATTTTAATGGGGGAACTTAATACACCATTGTCACAAAGAGATAGATCAACTACACAAAAAGTCAGCAAAGAAATAACAGAACTGAACCAAACATGTGAATAAATGGACTTAGTAGATGTTTTCAGAGTGTTCCACCCAACATAAGAATACACATTCTTCTCAGCTGCACATTGGACATTCTCTAAAATAGACCATATACTAGCCCACAGAATATGCTTAAGCAAATACAAAGGAACTGAAATTATCCCATGCATATTATCTGACCATAGTGCAATGAAATTGGAAATTAATGGCAAAATAAACCACAAAAACTTCATAAACACATGGAAATTAAAGAACACCCTCCTGAACAACCAATGAGTCACAGAAGAAATTAAAGAAGAAATTAAACAATATCTACAGTCAAATGAAAATGCAAATACAACATACGGGAACCTGTGGGACACAATGAAAGCAATTCTAAGAGGGAAATTTATATTGGTGAATTCTCACATCAGGAAAACAGAACGAGCACAAAAAACAAAGTAATGCTGCACCTCAGTCTTCTAGAAGAAGAACAGCAAGTCAAACCCAAAGCCCATACAAGGGAGGAAATTATAAAGATCAGAGCAGAAATTAACACAATTGAGACTAAGAAAATAATACAAAGAATTAATGTATTGAAGAGTTGGTTCTTTGAAAGAATAAACAAAATTGACAAACCCCTAGATAACCTTATCCAAAAAAGGAAATAAAAAACTCAAATTCACGCAATGAGGAATGAAAAGGGTGAACTCACTACAGATCCTGTGGAAATTCATAAGATCATGAGTACCTACTTCAAAAATCTTTACTAACATAGGATGGAAAACACAATGTGTGCCCATGTTTATAGCAGCACAGTTTATAATAGCTAAATCTTGGAAACAACCCAAATGCACATCAACTGAGAAATGGATACAAAAGATGTTGTCTTTTTATACAGTGAAGTACTACTCAGCCATAAGGAAGGATAAACTGGAGACTTTTATAGGTAAATGGATGCAACTTGAGACCATACTCGCAAGTGAAATAAACCAGACTCACATGTATAAACATCACATTGTCTCCCTAATGTGAGAAGCTGAAAAAGTAAATAAGATCCAAAATGTACAATAGATATTGTGAAATAGGAAGAAACTGTTCAAAAGGAAAGAGAAACCAGGATGGGAGAAAGGAGAAAAGAAGGAAGGGAAAAGCAAATATAAATATATATGTATACATATATATGATAGTTAAGATAGTTATACTACTAATTTCTCCTGGTTCATTGAAAAGAAATGTTTGTGCTAATATTGTTTGGACAATTAATGCCTAATTTATACTCTGAATAACTAAATTAAAGATAATAATACTCAATGTATTAACCATTGTTACTCAGCTATTATCTTATTTAGAAATTTTGCTTTATTTTCTCTTTAAAATGAAGTTAGAAAATAAATAAAATGCTGAGGTTTACAGATAAAACTATACCACTGAAGATCCCATGATAAAATAATAGAAAAAAAGTTCTTCATCCATAAAGAATGTATTCTCAGAAAGAAAAAAGAACTCCTGAAATTAATGTGTCTGCAGTATACAATAAGGTTGGGGAATACGTAGTTAATACAGAAGTTACTAATTTTCTTAGATTCCAGAAATGAAAAGCTGGAATTCAAAATAAAAATGCAACATCCTTTACATTATGACCTCTAAAAATAAAATACTTAGATACCGTTAGATAAAATATATACATATATAAAATCTATAAGAGGAAACCTGCAAAGCTCTGGGGAAAAAGTCAAAGAATTTAATAAATAGAGAGTTAACCTACATTCATGCATGGGAACATTCAACATTTTGAAGATGTCGCCTCTTCCTAATTTGATTTATAAATGCAACACAATTCCAATGAAAATCACAGCGAGTTATTTTGTGGATGTTTATCAAGTTTATTCCTAAATTAACTTAGAGAAGCAAAGAACCCTGAATAGCCAATACAATACTGAGAAAAATGGTCAGAGGACTTGCACTGCCTGACTTCAAGATTTATGCATATCTATGAAAGTTGAAATTAGTAGCAAAAGAATGTAGAGATACATGAGTGGAAAAGAATAGGGAGCTGAGGAAAACACCTACATGTTGGAGACCTGGCTGTACAGGGTTAAGTTGCTAAACACAGGGACCTCTGGCTGTGTTGGAAAAGAACATATGCATGGTGCTCTAAAGTGGAGATAACCACAGCTGAGGATACCTCACTCCAACCTCTATTAACTGAATAGAGATGGTAGCTGCAGGCGGCTCACTCCTGGAGATAAGATAGTTCTCTTAAATTAACATAATTTACTACTTGGGGAAGTCTTTGAACTACTCCCAAAGCTCCAGCTCAGTTTTCTGCATTTTCCTCAGTATCCCCTCCTTTTATTTGTAAACCAAATAAATACGGGCTGCCCAAAGAAGTTCTTTGTCTAAACCCCCAGAGAATCTCGAAATCTGTTAGAGGGTTTTGATGCTCCTTGAGCCCTAAAATCATACCACTTGTCTCATATATTTAAGCCTTCACTGTCTACTCGTTTAGGAGATTGGGGCTAGGCCAAGACCTCAATACCTACTTAATTATAGTCAAATAATCTTTGACAAAGTGGGAAAGGTAATAAAAGAGAGCACAGTTTTTTTCAACTAATGGTTCTGTAACAACACTAAAAAAAAAAAAATGAACATAGATATAGACCTAATACCTTTCCTAAAAGTAACTCAAGATGAATCATATGCTTAAATGTGAAACTATAAAATTATATATGATAGCACAAAATCTAGATGATCTTGAATATGGTGATGGCATTTTAGATAAAACATGAGAAGCACAATTCATGAAAAATTGATAAAGTGCTGTTGGACCTCATTAAATTTAAATACTGTGCCTCATGAAAGACATTGTCATGACAATGAAAATGAAGTGAAGATAAGAGATCTAGCCTAGGGAAAATATTTCCAAAAAACACATCTAACAGTGAACTGTAATACAAAATATAAAAAGAATGATTAAAAATCAACAATAAGAAAACAGCCTGATTAAAATGTAGGTGAAGATTTGAATTCATACTTCAACAAGAAAGAAATATAAATGGCAAATAAAAATATAAAAAGGTATTCAACATTGCACATCTGTGAAGAATTGCAAATTTGAAGGAAAATTGATGAATCTTGACACAATGATGTTAAGTGAAATAAATCAAACACAGAAGGTTAACTACCATATAGTCTTTTTTATATGAGAAAGTCAAAATAGAGATAATTTTAAGAGCAAAATAATAGAGAGATAATAAGAAACAGGCAGGGATATTTTTAGATATAGTAGTAGATCTGGGGAAGGGGAGAGGGGGCAGGTGGAGAGGGAAAGGGGTAAACAATGATCAAGATTCTAATAAAATTTTAAAGGAGATACTAATGTACACCTATGGCCATAACCCCAAGTATTCACCACACTAAATGCTGGTGAGGATGTGAAACGATAACTCTCATTTATCCCTGGTGATAAAATCTTGTAGCCCCTTCCAAGACAGTTTAGCAATTCTTACAGGCTAAATGCACTCTTATTGTATAAAAATTGTACCAGATCTGCACATGAATGTTTACACCAGCTTTAGTCATAATTGACAAAACTTGGAAGCAACCAAGATGATCTTCAGTAGGTTAGTGAATAAATAGACCAGTAGAACCACACAATGGAACATGAGACACTAAAAGAAAATGAGCTATAAACCCATAAAGAGTTATGGAGAAAACAAGGGCATACTACTAAGTGGAAGAAGTGAATCTGAAATGGCTACATATTTTAAGAGTTCAATAATATGACTTCTGGAAAAAGGTAAAGCTCCGGAGACTTTAAGCTCAGGGATCTGAAGAGTTAAGGTGAAAGGGGAAGGATTAGGTGTACTACAGAGAATTTCTTGAGCAGTAAAACTGTTCTGCACTATATTATAATGGCGGATATAGGCCATTGCCCATTTGTGAAAACCCAGAGAAAATTCAACACTAAAACTGAAGCCTAATGTAAGCTATAAAATATGTGGATTATGATGAATAAATGTACTCTCATTGACTGTAAAATATGCATCACTTTATTGCAGGGTGTTGACAGAAAAGGAGGTTGTATATGTGTAGAGACAAGGGGTATACAGAAAAGCTCTGTACCCTCTGAACAATTTTGTTATGTATATAAGAATAGTATATGTTAAAAACATGAAGTGTGTGTGTAATACATCATACTTAGTTCAAGAAACACAAAATTGGGTAAAATAGCCCTTAGGAACTTCTTCATTGAATATATAGAACAGGAAATAATATAAGGAAAAATGATCAACTTCATTAGTTACTGGACAAATGTAAATTGAACCACATAGAGATATCACTACTTCGTGTTCCTCAGAATGACAAAAATATTCAACAGACAATGCCAAGATTTTACAAAGTGCAAGCCAACTAAAACTCTGTTATATTGTTGGTGCAAGTCAGATTTGGTAATATGGCTTTAGAAAATCATTTGGTACTCTTTGCTGAAGGTGAATATGTGAATATCCAGATCCATGCCAATTCTACATGTATCCCTATACTTACGTGCTCAAAGCACTGTTACAAAAGTCAAAACTGTAAATTACCAAACTGCACCAGTGGAAAGGACAAATCAACCTTGGTACATTCTTAGAATGGAATACTCTACAGCAGTGAAATGAAGAAATGATGACCATATATATGAAAAATGTCATTAAAAAATGTTTGCACCAAAGAGGACAGTCACAAAAGTATACATATTATCAAGGTAAAAAACTGAAGGTAATCTATAATGTTGAAAGTAAAGATAACATTTTAATTTGAAGTTAGGTAATATCGAAAAAGCACATACAGGGATTGCTTTGTGTTGTGATGTTCTTTCTTTTTTTAAATTAATTTTATCAGTACATTTTACATCTACATAATGATAACATTCATCATATGTGATTTGTATGTGTACATGATATATCTTGATTCTTCTTTTTCCCCTTTCCCTCCCCTCCCTTCAGTCCCTCTTCCCCTCCTTATTTACAAAAGCTTTGTTCCATCTTTCCCTTCTATTATCTTTTTTCCTTTTCTCTTCCTTTCTTCCTCCCCTCCCTAGTTCTCCTTCCCTTTTGAACACCTTCTTCCTATTTCACAATATCTATTATACATTTTGGTCCTTATTTACACTTTTGGTTTTTCACACCAGAGAAACCATGTGATATTTGAACATGTGTGTCCAATTTATTTCACTTAAGAGAATGGTCTCAAGGTGCATCCATTTACCTAGAAATGTCTCAAGTTTGTCCTTTATGGCAGAGGAGTACTGCATTGTATAAATCAAAACAAAACAAAACAAACAAAAATCTTCTTTGTCCATTCCTAGGTTAGTGGGCATTTGGATTGTTCCCCAGATTTGGCTATTACCAACTGTTCTGCTATAACAATGGGTGTGCATATATTGGTGTGGTATGATGCTTTTACCTCTTTTGGGAAGATACCAAGAAGGGGAATACCCGAGTCAAATAGAACCTGTAGTTTTAGTTTTTTGAGGAATCTCCATACTGACTTCCACAGTGGTTGCAACAGTCCACACTCCCACCATCACCGGAGAAGGGTTCCTTTTCCCCTCTTTCCTGATCTCACTAGGGATGGTCACTTTAAGGAAAAGTCTTTAAGATGTACATTTATGATTCGTACATTTTCCAATATGTATTGTATGTTGTTAAAATAAAATGCTCATGAAGCATACCTGTAAACATTGTGAAATTGTCATAATTAAAACATGTCCTCTAGAAAATTTTTCAAAGATACAGGCATTTTCTTGACTAAAATTATGATATTTTTGTTGTTCATTTGCTATTGCTATTATTTTAATACAAAACTTTCTGGAAAAAAGTTACTAGCATTGTGTCAAGGATATGTACATTGCAGAGCAGTGGACAAATAATTATATTCCTTGGAATTCTAATGATTTTCTGATAAAGCAAATAATCCATCATTTTGTCAAAATCTAGTGGCCAGAGAAATGAACAGATCTAAATGAATGTAGTGATTTATTTTGATTCATGCCTTTCAAAAATAGGCTATTATATGTTTTAATCATAGGATATTAGTAAGATTCTTTGGCACATAGAAGATCCCTGTATTATTGTCAATGAAATCCCCGTTACTAACTAAAAAGGCACTGAGGCAATATGGAGCCAGGTGACATTTGGGAGTCACTTTTCCCTTCTCTGCAGGAGAATAAATCATCAGTGCTTAGGGAGTATAGTATGGTTTGAATTAAGAAGTTTAAATACTGGGAAGAGACTCCAAATCTGAAATTTTCAAATGACAGCTTAGCTACAGAGTGCCAAATTTTATCCCTCTTATGCTATGCTACTGAAAGCCAAGAAAAACCAGAATTCAACAAAGGGACTTTTCATGCTATCAACTGATTCAAATCAAGAAATCTGTGCAGGCTGGGGGCCATTAAACTGCGTGCTTCATATAAAACCATAGCTGGCTAATGTTGGACTGCGCCATTACCTCCACACACGTGTTAGAACAATGGGTTGTGCTTCAGCACTTGACATGAAGAAAGAAACTAGAAGAAGGTGTAGTTTGACTCGCTATATTTATGGGATCATAATATTTTCATTAACTATGTGAGTGTAATTCAGTGAATGTGTTAACACTTAGACACATCTGAACCACATTAAGGTATAAAGTACACACTCAGTGTTGATTAAAATCGCCAATATTCCCAACACATCCAAATCATTTTGTTAAAAAGATCAATACTGTGCTTGAATAACTAAACATCTGGGTATTTCCAAATAGATTATGGGACAACCTTATATTTTGGCATTATGTACAACTGGTGACACAGGTGGAGTAATCCTAATCATCATTCCTTGGGAACATTCACTAAGCTAATGTAACATTGTGAGTCCATCGTAACTTGAAATTTTATTGTGTTTTATATTTTTAATTATAGTTTACATACACTACTTTATTTATTTATGTAAAAACCTTTCCTATTATACAGAGCTCATTTGTTTTATGAGGAGATGTATGAAATGAGTGTAAACGATTCTAAGATCATAGTTAGTTATGTACAGGTGACAATCCATTTTAATTATGATTTATTCACATTCATCCCTACATCTATGATACTGCACAATTGATCATAATGTATGGGTTTTGTGAAATAAATCATCTATTGAAATACATAACCAGTAACATTTTCATGTATTCTCAACACCAGTGTATTACTATAATTTTCTTATTGGAATTTTCAGTATAAGGTGTATTCCCAGCATACAACTTGAAAATTGATGTTTGTATAGACTCAAAAAAAGAGAATTTTAAGTAGAAAGAAACCTACTATGGACTATCCCAACTTACAATGGTTTGAATTATAATTTTTCAGTTTTACAATGGTGGAAAAGCAATCTGCACTCAACAGAATTGTTCTTAGAATTTAAATTTTAATCTTTTCTTGGGCTAAAGATTATGCATCACAAATGTCTGTTTGCCTTTAACTTGCGTCACAACTTCCAGTCAGGCACACAATCACAAAGTGAAACAGCTGATAATCTACAGTGTGCTCTATAATTCAGCAATGAAATTTGGTAGGTTAGGAATATTAAAAACGTTTTTGAATCACTATATTTCCAATTTATGATGAGTATATACGAAATATCCTCCATATAAGTGGAGAAATATCTGATCATTTCTTGACAAACGGGGGAGGTAGGCTCAAAGGGTTTTTCAACCAATTTGAAGTCATAGGATAAACTCAGATTTGGCACTAGAACTAGTTCTGTTATTCATCATTCCAGAGCACTCCATATTAACTTTTGCTGAAAACAAAAGATTTTTAAAAGTCCAAATAAAAAGAATGAGATGTTCGTAAAATACTATTGACTACATTTTTGTTGACATTTTCCCCAGATTACTACAATTTTAGTCACATTTGCCATTTGGGAAAAATTTTAGTATTTCTTAGTTTCTATTCATATGGACAGCAGTGCTGGAATCGTAACACTACATTGCAATTGCAAATAGGAGGGAAGATTAAAACCAATTTATCATAGAAATAGCAATTTTTATAATACTTTGGGGAAAACTTTGCTTTTTATCTCTTTGAATTTTATCTAAATTGCTTCAATTGTCCATCATGATACCCGCTGCATAAACTTTGTATCTTTTCCATTTATATAAATATTTTCACTTAAAATGAAATACGTGCATGAGACATGACTTTGATTTTAGTGCCTAAGTAAGAAATAGATGCAGATATTTAGTCCTGTGGGGCAAATTAATGTGAAGAAGAAAATCATAAAAAATGAAGATTGTGGGCTGGTGAGATAGCTCAGTGGCACAAGCGCCTGCTCGGCAAGCGCGAGGTCCTGAGTTTGACCCCCGGTACCCACATAAAAAAAAAAAAATGAAGATTGCAAAGTAAGACTGTAATTTTTTTTTTTTTTTTGTGGGTACCAGGGGTCAAACTCAGGACCTCATGCCCCAGCAGGCGCCCGTGCCGCTGAGCTATATTACCGGCCCTTTTTTTGTATGTGGGTACCGGGAGTCGAACTCGGGCCCTCACACTTGCCAGGCAGGCACTTACGCCGCTGAGCCATCTCACCAGACCCAAGACTGTATTTTTGAATGCTGTATCAAACTCTAGGTTTGGAAATTAATCCTGCATTTTCAATGTTTTGTTACTCTCTCTCTATAAATATATACATATATCTTTATGTAGATGTATGTATATACATACTATATACATATATCTTTATACTCTTTCTCTACTCAGTTTAATTAGTTTCTCTGATATTTATGGGAGAACATTATCAATCTAATATTACTAATTAAATAATAAAAAGATATGACATTTTTAGGAACATAAAATTAATTGAGGGCAAAATGAACACATTTCACTGACTTATCGTATGTTTGTTAATCTAAATGCAGCCAACCATCTATAGCTTATTTTCACTTCATTTCTCCACCAAAACTAGCACTTTGGAGCCACATCTTGATTCTTCTTTAATTAACCCCAATAAATATATTTCATTTCTATAGAGCATCTAAAACATCTATAAAAGGGAAAGATACTCATGAAATTATTATAAGGTATTTCCTTTCCAAATAAGGTCATTTTAATACAACCGAATAATACATTCTTATTTTTAATTTATTTTAGTATTTTTTAATTCATACCAAGTTTAAGTCACATTTAGAGCTGTTTTTGAAAATGTTGGCTTTTAGGCGTACTTAGAATGTACTTATGAAATAAAATGATTTCTTGGGCCGGTGAGATGGCTCAGCGGCGTAAGCGCCTGCCTTGCAAGCGTGAGGGCCCGAGTTCGACTCCCAGATCCCACATACGGAAAAGGGGCCGGTGATATTGCTCAGCGGCACGGGCGCCTGCTGGCGCGCGAGGTCCTGAGGTCGACCCCCTGGTACCCACAAAAAAAAAAAAAAAAAAAAAAGATTTCTTGAAATTGGAAACATTGCAATAGCCTCTGCTTATTTTTTGTCATTGCGGTTATATATGCCTGTGAGTACATGTAAGCATTAGTATTATATATTTAGAATGCTTATATTATTTTTAAATAAGCATATTTATATAATATTCTCTTGTTTTACAAACTACCATGCCTGATCTAACTAAGACACCTGGCTAATTAGCATTAACAATTTCAATTTCTGGCTATAGTTTTTCATTGTTCCAAATTTAATGTTTATTTTTCTAGATACAATTGTGGTTTCATTCACATTTTTTTTAAACTTGCGCTTATTTACTAAGCTCTCTCATACCTAAGAGGGAATTTTCTAGTTTCCTTATTTTAATTTTCAAACTTCACTTTTTTTTACACTGATAATTAAAAGGGGAAAAATCAGAAAGACTGGTTTTTCTGCCAAAACATACTCTAATTCATAACATGAAATAATTTGTCATATTGCATCTGATATGATTCTGACAAAATATAGATCCTGGACTTACTAAGTTATAGTGCCTTATTGCTCAATGCTTCCTGACATGTAGAATAATTACTAATATCTAATTGTCAGGAAATCAATAGGCATTTAGATCTTATTAACTTCTACAAAAAGCAGTTTTTTAGGTCTGTGGGACTCTTCCCATGGGCCAACCTCTCTATTGGTGAATTTATTTTTTGAACAGACTTAAACCTATGCAATATTCTTGTGTCTATCTGCTTAAAAACCACTTAATGTCCAGCACAAACTAGCTTAACCATAAGGTTAGAACACCAAGTATTTGATTATCATGTGGGCATGTTTTGCTGCTGTTCTTTTTTTTTTTTTTTTTTTAATCAGGAATAAGACTAATTTCACTTAGGCTAGATTTTGTTTCTTAAGGCTAAAATAAAGTAATAGAAACAAAATTCAATCTAAGTTTAATGGCCTCGTCTGTGTATTGTGGATATTTGAGTGTTAACTGTTTTGTTTACAGCATGTTTGCTTTTTTAACTGTACGTATTTGGTTTGAATTTGTAAGGAATCAATTTATTATGTTAAAATTTGTAACCCTACAACCAAAATATATACCATTTGTTCATGTATATCCTCATATTGGCCTTGGGGATACAGTTAAAATTCCCGTTAGTGCTCTATAAAGTTCAGAAGGAGAATCAATAAACATTGAAGCAATTACAAAACAAGTGTTGGGCCAAATATCCTAAAATAGGAGCTCCTCTGGTGGCTTATATGGCAAAGCACCTAATTTGACCATTTTGAATATAGTAAAAATGAAAATGGAAAATTTATGATTCACCAGTCAAAATGCTGTTAGTGATTCATTAGTTTTGATCTAACCATCCTACAGCAAGAAAGCAGCTTCATTCTAAACTACTTCATTCCAGGCAGTAGGATACCTTTAGCTCAGAGGTTGTTCCCAAATAAAAAGATTGGGAAGATCAAATTATTGGTCAGACAATTGATCCAAGAGAGAATCGTTAACACACAGAAATCTAGGAGGAGTCCTCACCCCAATCCGGCCAGTAAAACACTAGCCTGTCTTTCAAGCTTCTAGTCTTCATTAATTTGTCTAGTTGAAACCAATGGTACCACATAAAGAATTCAAAAAAGTTAATTACAACATGGTTTACATTCTGGGTCCATCTGAACACTGAATGTCCCTAAAGTCAGTGTTTTTCTCAGGAAAGTGTCAATTGATATCGTATATATTCATGTAATGTTAAACTATGTAGTGAAAAATGAACTTTGCATGCTGCTGATTTTGAAATTTTTAACTTGTTGAGCACATTTACTATGGCTGTGGTATTCTTCTCCCCACCAGCATAGCTCAGGCCATTGATCAGGTCTTTCCTCAAAATTTCCTATATTTTACTGTCAGGGATGTTTACACGCAAGTTAGTGATTTGTCCCTCAAAGACACCCAGAAAAAGGATATCAGATGCCTCTTAACTTATAAGGGGGGTTACGACCAGTCAAAAATAGTGTAAGTTGGACTGCACTTAATATCCTAACCTTTTAAGCATCATAGCTCAGCAACACGATGGAGTTAACCACTGTTTATCCTCACGATCACTTGATGTCTGGGAGGTGCAGTGAACTGCTTCTGTCCAGTGTGGTAAGGGATTCATGCATATTTCTAACCCAGAAAATTCAAAATTAAATGTATTTTGTCTATGAATGTGCACTGCTTCCATACCTTCCTAAAGTTGGAAAATATTTCAGTAGAGCCATCCTAAGTCAGGGAGCCTCTATAGTACTACATGAAATTGCATCATGTGTCAATTCTATGAATTCTATTCTGGAAAAAGAAGTGTGTTTACATTTCAACTTGGGCCTTATGCATTATTAGTCTTTCAAGTGTCCCTGGCAGCATGCCATATGCAAATCAGAACTCTCATTTGAAGGGCCCTATATGAAATTCAAAGAGTGGATCCGTGTAACAATAGGTGATTCTACCTATCTGATTCTTCCTCCTGCAGTTTCTTCTATCTAATCTTTCACTTCCTGCCACAGTTCTCTTCTAAACATAAATATGATCATGCCAAGCCTTATGTTAAAATCTGTTACAAGTCAGCCAATTCATTAATCTTGTTTTAAACTACAAGAGAATCATAAACTTCGGTTCCTTTACATTTTCCACTTGTCTCTCTTCTCTCCAAACTCTACACTTTAGAATTTCAAATGTAATTACTCATAAGGCCTGCAGGAGCCACACTTCCTCCCCATTGCCATGCCTGTGAAATGTATCCTTTCTATTGTCTGGAATGCCCTTGCATTCTTCTCTCTGTCTAGTGACCCTCTTCCAATGATGTCAGTAATGATTACCACCTTTTCTGTGAAGGGTCAATGGCAGCTCTTTGCAGGTACAATCAACACTCCTTTATCTATGCACACTCCAAATTATTTTTAAAGCTTTATCATATCTTTGAGAATATGCTTTGTTTTTTATATTCAACATCCTGAGTTCTAAAGACATCTCATTCAGCTAAACATAATTTTTAAAACATTAAGAAACAGTGACTATATCTAAATGTATATCCATGAAGCAAAGGCTCAATAGATATGTGCTGAATATATTAATAAAAATGTTACCGATTTGAATGAATCATAATGACCATAATGAATATGCTTATATTCATTAAATAAATATTGATGGAATATGTATATGTATCAGTTTATGTACTATTTGATGGAAATATAACTTTCAGCTACATTTTTCTCACCCAAAGAATTGAGGAGTTTGCATCTATACCTCCTCAATATTATTGCCTATCCTTTGAGTCTCCAGGTCATAAGTTAAATGTGTGACCAGAGGATATAGTAAAACTAAGTGACTTCTTCTGGAAATGAACCAGTGACAAGCATGTCATTTGGACAGTGCTCTAAGGCACTACAGTGACAATATTTTCATTAATAAGGTATGAATGCATGAAATTTATAAAATGATGATCTAATTTACCTCCTGAACTCACTTGAAGGGATAACATTTTGAGGGTAATAGTAACCTTGGAAAATTGGATCCCAGCCATTCAAGATTGAGCACTGCTCCAGCTATTATAGTTCAACACACTCTATAATTTAATCTTGCCCTTTAAAGGATCTCCAAATACCACACAGTATATTTATGACAGCAGAGAACTGCAGCTAGCTTTCTCCAAATACTTGTACCATAGATCCTTCCACTTTCAAGAAGAAAAAAAAGAAAATAATAACAACAGCAAAACTTTTCAAATCATGTTTCCTTGGAAAGACTGCAAAGACCTAATTGCAGCTCCCTTGTCATTTTTCTCTTTTTGAGAAATATAACTTCAAAGCACTTTTGAATTATGTGAGGAGAGACAGTATGTATTTCCTACTTTAAAAGCAATTTAAGGTGGAGTTCTTGGCACAAAGGCAATTTAAAAATAGCTGAAACTTAAGAGTTGATACTCCCCCCTTGTCTGGTATATATTGAAGAGAATTATTAGCAATCAAAGCTGTTCACAAATGCTCAGTACAAAATTACAGACGTGTTTAGTTTTATAGATACACTGAGGAGAACAGGAGTGTACAATTAATGGCACTGTTTTTTGGGACAGAAATTTGAAGAGTCGTTGAGACATTGGGTGTAATTTTAATTATTTCAGGCCAACCAAATTGATATGGCACGTGACATATTCTTGCATCACTTTACTGAGATTCATTAAAATGGGGCATTTGGTGTTGCAACACTTCAGCATGCTATTAAAATCTAAAGTGTTGGATCCAGGAAGGCATTCGTTCACATCTTGTCCTGAACATTTTTCTATTACCTATAAAAAATCCTTCATCCACTGTGTCTACTTATCTATAAAATAGGTGTACATCTGCAATCACTCCTTTTGATTTTAGTGACTTATGGTCATTGAAAATATTCAGCTATAGTCCTTCATCACAAACTTAATTTAAACAGTTTTTCAGAACATAAAAGCCCTTACCCTGTTAGAAATTCTTGTAGTCTTAGCACTTCGGAGGCTGAGACAGGAGGATGGCTGTGAGTTCAAGGCCTGCCTGGGTTACATAGTGAGTTCAAGGCCAGCTTGAACTACATAGCAAGACCCTATCTCTAATAAACAAACAAACAAACAAACAAATGTAATTCATAGAAGAAACTAAAAGTATTTGGATACTTTAGGAATTGTTTTTCATAGATGAAGAATAAATTAAACACCAAACTTTGTATTTATGTACTATATAGATAAATAATTCACTGGAAAATCCTATACGCAAACTTCTCACAAAGTCTCAGCCATATTCACAAAGGCATTTTTGCACACATCTTTAAGATTCAATGAGTTCTTAGAGTGAAAGAAAAAAATTACTCTATGCAAATGTCAAGGTGGCTATATCCTGATAGATGGCATAAGAAGAAAACTTTAGCATTTAAAGTTCAGATCATTTTCAAGAAAGGAAAGCATCAAATATGTGCTGTATCACTCTGGGAAAACCAGAAGTCAGATGCGATAAAACAAAAACAAAAAAAAAGATGATGGTCAATTAAAATGAAAAGCACATAAACCTAAATGAAGGCAGCTGGACAGTTCTTTAGGAAGTAAATGGCTACATTTGTTAATGGGTGGAAAGACGTGGATGACATGGCTCTCCCATCAGAAAAGCTTCTAAACCTTCTGTCAGTCTAGAAGATACACTTCAGGCATATTCTGTAATGGCTTACCTAAAACAGGCTATTTATGGAAACTTATTTCTTAATACCTTTGATCTGTTCATCTCATAATTTAAAAGATCTGAAATTTAAGATTAAAATTTAATTATAAGTGGTAACGACTATAATATTACCATGGTGTCGTCAGAGGAAAAGAAATCATAGGGATCTCCTTGAAGAACACTTGCTTTGTAGAAATTGCTGGCTGACCCCAAACTAGTTTCCCTCATTATAGGTGACAGGTGGACTATATTCACCAGGAGTAGTTGCTCTTTCTTTGACCATGCGCCAGAGTTCTGGGCAAGAGCATACAGGTGGAACTGGTAAGTACTACTCTCAAATTGGCCTGGAGAAATGCCCATGTGTAATCCTCCATTTCCTATCGCTTTTGTGAGGTTAGTGTAGATGAGTATAGAAAATTTGAAAGCACCATATTGAAGGTAACAAAAGCATAAGAGGAAGAACTTATGAAAACTTACACTGTTGAGGCTCAAATCCCTGAATCACTGCTTGAAGGAAAGTTTCTGACCAAACGTAGATGGCATTTTAAACTAATCAGCATGAGAAATCAGTGTCTACCATGTTTAAATCTTAGCATATTTTTCATTTCTTACATGAGTTTTATCACTTATTAAGCATAAGTTAAATATGTTGAATAGATGCCCGAAACTGATTTAGAAATTTCCATAATCTGCACCAGTTTCCTCATACATGTTTCTATTCAGTAACCTGCCCTCTTTGAAACAGCAGGTTATATGTACCTTAGGAATTTATGCAATTTAAACTATGTAGTATATACTCTTTTTTTGGCTTCCTTCATAAATATTATCTTAGTAAAATTTATGCATGTTGTTGCTCAAATATAATGTATTTACTTTCGGTTAAGTTATAGTCCATTTAACATATCACAGTTACTTACTTTTGGTTTTAACCGTTTGGATTACTTTAAGATTGGTGCTACTGTGAAGAAAACTGGTAAGAGGCATTCTGCACAAGTCTTATGGAACCCATTAAAATTACATAAACAATACCTACATACATTATATCAGTACATGCATAGATAATATACATGTAATTGTGTAACATTTTAATGTTTGCAAATTATCATAATAACACTTAAGCATACTTCTAAAGAAAGAAGATGAGACAGACATACAAGCTGGCATTTTAAATATAACATACTGTGGATTTCGTGGCACCAGTGATGAAATATTTGTGACAAAGTCCCTGAACATGTTTTCAATCTATCCTTTCTCTAGAGCTTCCAACAGATACCAAATGCCAAGGAAAGGAGAGTAGATTGAGTGGCAGAGGGAAAGCATCAGAAATATCCAGAATGTGGTATTAGTCTGGGAAATTGAAAGTAAGTCAGTTACTGTATAAAAGAATGGGATAACTGGTGCGCAGATGATGTAAAAAAGCATTTAATATGCAATTTTCTAGTGCAATATTTAAGGAGTGTGATCACAATATCGCAATCATTCAACCAAAAGTCATTGTTCATAGATGTATTCTGAAGAATTTAGAAATGAAACATCTGGAAATTACTTTAAAATATTTAAGTAAAGAGAATAAAAAATTAAAATGACAAAAATGACAAAATGTTGACTTATTTGAACTCAGAGGTTCATTATACCATTTTATTTACATTTACAAATGTTTGTAAAACACAATAAAATCTTTGATATAAAATAATATTAATAAAATGCTTTACCAGAATCCTATCAACTATCAATAGCATCTCGGTGATTCATTCTTATTAAAAGTTAGTATATACTAATTTAGATTGATTTAAATTGGGATAGACTACAACTTACTAAAAATAGGTAAATATTCAGATTTATGTGTTTATCCTTAAAAGTTGTAAAAATGTATGACTTTTAGAATGCCATTGTATTTTTATTTAGTCAACTCATTCCAAACAGTTAAGGACTGAGTGAAATAATTATCCAAGATTAAGATATCACTTCTAAATAGTAAATTTTAAATAATCTGTTGTCTACATATTATCATTTAATAAGTACCTCTCTTTATTAAATGTTTGATTTTTCTTAACATTAACAATGAGGATTTTTAAATTTTTGTCAATTGATAGCTTTACCAATTAAGGAAAATAAATATTAATCGTAAAATTTAAACTATACTGATTCATGCAGTCATTATGCATACAGTGTAAAGTCATCTTGCTAAAATTTCTTGCAAAAGAAAGAAAAGTTACCGTGAGTGCTACATCCATGATAGCAGGAAAATCAATATAATAAATTACATATTTTATATCCACATATAAATGTATTAGATACATTCTGATCGTTCCCCACATTCTTGTAAATTTTCTAATGCAGGCTGTTTATGTCCCTCTATAAACAAATACTTTCCAGATAGCTAGGGTTTTTTACTTTAGCACATAGTTAACTATAATCTTTTAGATACCATAAATTTCCACCTAAATCTTTCCTCATTTATAAAGCTCTAGTGACTTTCAAAGTTAATTGGAAACTTGAAATTTTCCCTAAAGTTCATTGAATAAAAGTTCAGTGAAGAGATAATAATAATTACATTAAAAATAGGATATAAGGTGAGAATGTTAATAAACCACTTCAGAGCTATATTCTTACAAAATATATTTTAAAATGTTAAGTGCAGAGTAAATAAGTCTAAGAATTTTAAGAAAGTTCTGAATAGAAGGAAGAGACAACTAGCATGCTTAATATGTGGCCTTAAACTAACCAATTCTATTAATGGTGATGCAATTTGGGGTTTAAATGTACATGGAATTACATAGAAGAGAACCATGAAGTGAGAAAAAATATTTTTGATAAAAATGAATAGCTTTATATACAAAGAACTCATCTTAGTTCCTTTTACTTATGAAATTATTATTATTATTTATTATTATTTTTTGTGGGTACTGGGGGTCGACCTCAGGACCTCGCACGCCAGCAGGCACCTGTGCCACTGAGTGATATCACCGGCCCCTTTTTTGTATGTGGGTACCGGGAGTTGAACTCAGGACCTCGTGCTTGCTGGGCAGGCGCTTATGCCACTGAGCTATCTCACCAGCCCCCTACTTATGAAATTATTAGTAATGATTGAAATCCAAATTTCCCATGTGCATTGACCTTGGAAAGTATATCTGACCTACACATAGGCAAGAGATTCCTCCAGTGCCTCGGATCCCTTGCTTCTAGGTTTGCCTCAGTGCTGTACAATGTATCTTCCAAACCAGAAGGCATCTGAGAGTAAAAGAACTTTGGATAATTGCACCTGGATAGTGAGCATCAACAGGACTACTCCGGGTGAACTGGAACATCTGCTTGTCATCTTCATGAACTGAATAGTAGAAGATCAATGTTTCTTATGGCCCCATTGTTCCATCTCCAGTGCCCAAGCCTGAGTGTGGGACATGGATGTTTACTACAAAATCATCTGGAGCTCAGGAAAAGTGTTAGATGCTCATTCAGATGTAGAGCTTTAGAAGACACTGGATCGAAAGACAGCTCAGTGGAGCCCATCTTTCAGTGTCCCATGCTTCTAGGTTCCTTGTATATTTCTAACCTCCAGTCAGTTTTCTTCCTCAGGAATATATACTCCTCCTTCTCCCTTGCCTCCTCTAATCTGGAGACTTCTTCCCCAGGTGTGAAGATGGCAGGAATATGGGTCAGTTTCCTGAGCCCTCTAAGGAGATAATTTTCCTGCACCATGGTGTGATTTGTAATGAATGGCACTGACTTCCCCCACCCCATTTTCTTGCTAATTGTAGGTAGGTCTGCCTAAAGCTGAACAGGCTCATCCAAGAATCTATGGGCCAGCTGCAACTATGGAGAACTTGAAATTGACTATTCTAAATTGAGATGTACTCTAGGTGTAAAATACACACCAGATCTAAGTGTCTTGAAAATAATGTATATAGCTTATTAACTTTTTACACTGATTGCATTTTCAAAGTGATACATTGAGAGTATTTGGTTAAATAAAATGTACTATTAAAATTCGCTTACCTTTTAAAAATTATAATGCTTTCTAGAAAATTTTCAGTTACGGATGTGCGTAATATTGTTAACACACATTAGAAATCTATCAGACAGTTCTGGTAAACCTTTCCTCCACTCTGCTATTTGTTGATATATTAATGACTGTCTTGCTTTTTTTTTCTGTCTTTTGTTTTGTATTACATTGCTTCAGATAACACTGCAGGAGGTCATGCTTCTCAGTCGAGATGTTTCCTTTTCTAGCCTACTAAAAAAAATTTTCCAGGCAACAGTACTATCCCGATGTGGTATCAGTGAGACTTTTCAAACAAGACCTCACACCTCCTGTGGGCTTGACTGCATATCCATATTCTCAGTTGGTTTAGGGCACAGTTTGGTACCCACCATACCCTCCAAAACTACCACTTATTAGCACAGCACACTGCAAAGCAGGCAGAAGGTGGTCAGTGTTATAAGGACTCACTTTTGTGTTAATTGAAGACTACATCTCTCATAGCCTCACTTGGCACTGAACCACACATTGTTCTTTCCGGTTCAAACTGTAAGCTTAACAACGTACACTCACTCCACGGTCTTGTGTAGATCCCATCAACAATAAAGCAGTCAGCAATTGTAGAGTAAGTTTTCCTCCTCTTCTTCCCCCATTAATTGCAAAGCAGAATGTTTCCCTGCTCTAAGAGACTATGAAAACTGTCCTCTTTTCATAAACTATAAGCACTAAAAATTTTATATCTCATACTCTACATCCTTTAATAAAATATCATTTATTTTATGTGTTATATTTATGGATGTGTGTGTGTATATATATATGTATCCAATATAAATTGTAGTCTTCCACCCTGCTTTATCAATTAAAGTTATTTCCTCAAAGCTACTTTCATGGTGTTTTGTACTTTGTGATGGCTATTACTAGATGGCAAAAATAAATCATCATCAGAGCAATCTACAGCTACTTAATGTAACTACATCTTTACTGACTATGTTAATATATGCATCTCTCACTACACACTGGTAAAAATTCAAAAAAATAATCTCTCTCCTCATTTATGGATAGAAAATTGACTTCTCAATTTACTATCCACTAGTAATATATAAACTGATTTTAAACCTCTGTTAATTCTTCTCTCCACTTACATTAGTTTTCAGTCAATTTAATTCACCCTGGGAAATTCATTCCCATAAACATGGCTCAGAAGAAATGAATCTTTAAAATTCATTCCCTCACAAAACAGAAACTGTACAGAGATGGTGCTGAATGACTGCCCACTGTTATCTTCCCTAGAGAACTCATCTTTTAGTTTCATTGTCTCTAAGAAAGCAGAAAATATCATGTGGAAAATTGCTGAGAGCTTAGAAAACAAGAAGTCTCAAAATATGCTCTGAGGCCCAAAAAGGACAAAACAAGGGAGAAATCAAGACGGTGCAGAGTGATCCCATGCCCAGAGCTTATTCTCCTGCCTTTTCAAACTCTGTTCCTGTCCTAGATGAATTTGTTTCTCGTGTTTAAGAAAGTATTTATAAAGCAGGACATTCAGGTGGGGATTAAGTGCAAAGATGAATTAAACATGATTCTTTTTTTTTAATATATATATATAGGCGGGTACCGGGAGTCGAACTCAGGACCTCGCACTTATGCCGCTGAGCTATCTTGTCGGCCCCTTAAACATTATTTTTGTCCCTATGACTCCAAACTGTAACACAAAGGGTTTAAACTGCTCCAAATATTGACAGCACAAGATAAGCTGTCATATGCATAGTTCAAGATGGTTCAACCATGGAAAATAGGAGATTAGAAATTATCAGATTTTCCTGCTCAGGAATATGAATGAGAAATAGGAATATTGATGGGCACCAGACAATGTCATCAGATCTTTCCAAACACACTGAATAGGCATGGAACAAAATGTATTTAATTTTGCTTTCCAAGTGAATTCTTTTTGTAAAAGAAATACAAACAAAATTTTAGGATGTTTAGAGATAGCATTATCAGAATGAATACAAAAGTCTCCCTTTCAGTATTTTTATATCCTGACCAGTGTGAACTAGCAATACAGAAGAAACTAGAGCCTGAACAAAATTAAAAGTTGATCTTCAAATAAAATAAAGAATAAGTTCTACATGTCTACAAAAATGAAAATATTTATTATCTGGAAAATTATTGAAGCTACAATTCATTTCTCCATTCTCCCCTTCAGAAACATCATTTGCAGAAATATTTCTTAATTCTGCTGTAATTAGTTGCCACTTACCACCTTATGAGGCTCCAGCTGATCAGAGGTAAGTTTGGAAAGGAATCAAAGATGTAACATAATGGAAGAGGGAAACAATGACTTGTTCTTTTTATTTCTGCTTTGTACCACTTGCTCTGGCATTTGGTAGACAAAACATTCACATTTGATAGAGTCAGATCTACTTTACCATGCTTTTATCTTCTGCCACCTGAATATGTTTTATCAAATTCAGCTCAGTTGAAAAGGGACTCTCCAAAGTTGAACCACTCATATTCTCATTTACAAGAGGATATGTTAAACTGAAGACATTTGTTTAACCGCAAAACAATGGAACTAGAGACAATGGCCTAAGATTTGAGGTCAAAATAATAATGGTCAAACTAAAAATCATGTAGAATATTGGCACCATGCAAAAGCAGGATTGTGTAGAGAGACCAGGCTGCAGCAGAGAGCTGGTTATTTTGCTGGAGTCAATTCTTCAACAAATGCTTTTGCAGCCAGACTTGTGGAATGAGCTCCATAGCTAATTAATCCAAGCTCTGCATGTAAAGAAAAGAAACGTTTGCATTTAATTGACTTTCTTTCAAATGATTTGACATTACAGTTAATAAAATATTCAATATTCTATGGAATCTGTCATATTTGATTTTTCAAGAGTTAATATGTGACAAGATAGATTATTTCTTAAGAGTCTTGGAAATAATGTCATTTATGGCTACATTGCATTGGTACATTCTGCCTCAATAATCAAATTTTAGAATGATATTGGGACAGGAGAAGATAAAACAACAAAAAGTAGTATTCTTGTTCCTCTGCGTCTGTGGCCTAAATTAAAATGTGCCCCATAGCCAACACGTACTTTAGGCATTCTCATTTTGAATTTTGTCATTTTTCTCTTTTTTTGATTCAAGCTACTGTTCATATCACAATCTATTTTATTTTCTTCTCTAAGAATTTACCTCTTCAGAGCTTGGATTAATTAGCTATGGAGCTCATTCCACAAGTCTGGCTGCAAAAGCATTTGTTGAAGAATTGACTCCAGCAAAATAACCAGCTCTCTGCTGCAGCCTGGTCTCTCTACACAATCCTGCTTTTTTATATATATGTATATATATACATATATATATATATATGTATTCTTGTATATATGTATCTATATATGTATATATATACATATATATACATACATACATATATATATATATATATGTATATGTATGTATAGACAGGGAGATATATCCCTAAAGAGTTAGTGCTATTGAACAGACAGTATGATATATTAAAAGATCTCTGAACCTACAGTCAGAAACACATTGCTTGAGTTCTGATTTTATCATTAACCATTTAAGACTATATAGACAAATGTCCTACCCTGCCCAACCCTGAAAATCTCAAAAGTCCTTTGCCCCTTTCATACTGTGGTATCTACATTCCTGGTGCAATCCATTCTTTCAACAAATATTTATAAGCTCTTGCTATGTTTTGGCCGTTTGTCCTTTGGGATATGGAGAAAAAAAACATGAATTTTTCATAGAACACCCCTCCTCTCATAGAAAGAAACAAAGGGTACTCCATGACGTACTCTGGTACGTGTATTCTGAAGAAAGCAAAATGTGTTGTGCAAAATGCTGAGGATGGGTTACTGTAGATTAACTAATCAGGACAAAGAGCTGTTACTTAGGCTCAAAAATGAATAATGAGAAGAAAGACTAGGAGGGAAGAATTCTGAGTAGGAAATAAAAGTAACACAAGAATGGAGAATTGTGTAGGAAAAGGTAAAAGAGAAAAGCATCTTAGTTGGCCTGGAACCTCGCAGACAGCAGGATTTAGAAAGGTTGGTGAAGCGAATATTGCCTCATAATTCAGCATTCTTATCTGTATTAATTTAATATTAATAGCTAATAAGTGCTTCCCTTTTTTAAAATGTCACTCTGACTGTTGTGTGGAGAAATAATCAGCAGAGGAAGGGTGGAGACGGAGTGGCCAATTGGGAAAATAATATAATGAAAGCAACAACTGGTGGAGGTGCCTGTAGAGACTGAGACTTGAGCGAATTTGCTTTAGGGAATACTTGGAATGAGGACTTGATCGCAATTGCTGTGATGTTTAGGATCAAAGAAGAAATCCAGGACAGGCTCCCAGTCTTGCACAATTAAGGGAATAATGATGCCATTTAATTTAATGAGTGTTTCAGTCCATATTCTGTTACTAAACATAATACCTGGGCTGGGTACTTTATAAGATAGAGAGGCTTATTTAAACCACGTTTTTGGAAGCTGAATGTCCAAGCTTGTGTGACCTTTTGTGAAGGTCTCATGACAGATGGCTTCAAAATGGCAGCAGTATGTGCAGAAGAGTCCACATAGTAACAGAAAGCCAGAGAGATTCAGGGACCAGGCTTTCCCTCTTTTTTATAACAACCCAGTCTTTTTTTTTATTCGTTTGTTTTTTAATTTTTATTTTTATTGGTACTTTTTTGAAGCACATAATGATTATATTCCTCATGTGTAGTTAGTACAAGTACATAGCTCAATAATTTTTTCTGCCCTTTCCCCTCCCCTCCATCCCCTCTCCCTCCATTTTGTGCTCTACTTCTTTTTTACAAAAAAACTCTCTCCTTATTTCCTATTATCTAGCTTTTATTTTGCTCTTTATTTATTGGGTTCCTTATATAAGGGAAACCAGACTATATTTAAGCTGTGTGTCTGATTTATTTCATTTAATATTATAGTCTCTAGGTGCATCAATTTTCCTACAAATATCTTAAGTTTTTCCTCCCTCATGGCAGAGTAGTGCTCCATTGTCCATAAATATATTTTTGTTTTCTATTTATCTATTGATGGACATATAAGCAGTTTCCAAGATTTAGCTATTATGAATTGTGCTGCTTTAAACATGGTTATGCATGTATCACTGTAATATGATGTCTTTAACTCTTTCAGGAAGATACAGCAACCAGTTCTGCTGGGAAGTAGCCAGAGTCCTGTGAAAACTGTATTAATCCCTTCCAAGTGTGACATCCTTAAAGATACAAGAACCTTTCTGATGATCCCATGTTTTAAAGCTCTTACCACCTCAACACCACCACACTGGGAACTGACCTTCTAACACATAAACACAAAAATATTCAAACAATAGCAATGGAAAAGAATAGTAGGGAGGCCATTTAGAGGGTGAATCAAGAGTTCTGTCTTAAGCCAATTAATAGAGATGTTTTTAAGCATTCCAGTGTGGATGACAAGTCTGAAGCTAAGGAATCTTGCACTTAAGTAGGCATTTGGTAATAAAGCTTATTGAGAAACTTTAGAGCCCAGAGCCTGCATAATAACTGGTCACTGCAATAGTTGTTCCATAGATTCAGGTAGACTAAATAACTTAGTGGCACTCTGGTTGGGTTGGATGTTTTCAGAAAAGATCAGCTGATCTATTTGGAAGATAGACATTTAGCTAGATCCAGTGTTCATATTTCCTGGCAAAACAAACAAACAAACAAACAAGATACATCTAAACATTAAGAGCAAATTCATTTCTCAAAGAAACATTAATACCAAGCTCATATAAACCGAAATATGAAGCCCAAATTATAATTCATTGATTAGCCTTATGGACCAGATATTTTCAGGCAAAATAACCTATTATTTTCATAGTAAGAAAAAATAAAGGTGAGCATATTTAATGCAGGACCCTTCTTAGGCTATTCTTTTATAGTCTCTTTTCTGAAGCCAATTTCATGATAATTTGGCTTCACATATTAAAATTTCCCACAGTGAAAAGAATGCTACTCATGTTAAAAGTATTGGCTTGAGAGAGTCTTTCTCTCTCCAGAAATGATTTGCCAACAACACCATAAATACTTTCCTGAAGGTTTTCTGTACTAAAGAACTTATGAACTGTGCTGAAGAGCTGCTACTAATACTAATCTCTGCTAATCAGGTTGTAAGTCTTTCTTTCATGATCAATTCTTTCTTTCTGAATGAAATATTCTTTATGTGAACAAATTAAGAACTTCAGTGAGACCTCCTCAAGGTTCTTAGGTGTATTTGCCTATAAGTAAATTGTGTGTCAATTGAATGCCTGGGTTCCCTGGTAGCAATGCTATCTTTCCTTGGTACAAGACTTCAGGGAAATCTTCTTGTCTTATAAGATCATAAATCACTCAAGAAACTCTTAGCGGTGCCTACTTAGCCATATGTATTAAAAAGCAACAAAGACTAAATATTCTTTTCACAATGGTAATGGAAGAAAAATAAAGTATATTGTGATAAATTTAAAGTGTCCCTATAATCAATTAACCATATTTACCTGTTATTGCAGTACTTAGTGCAGTACTTTCATAATAATTTTTCTTCAATTTGGGAATTCAGGTGACTATTTTAAAAACTTATTTTTTCCAACCTGAGAACTCAGGAGAATTATTTTAAAAGGATTGTAATTTACATAACAATTTATAGAATACCTTTGATGTTCAAGAACAGTCCTCCTCTATGTGGGCTTTCCTTGTTCATAAATGTTAAGCAAGGATTTAGGAACTCTTGTTCCCTAAGAATCAATCTTGTAATAATATTCATAGCCAGGGCTTGACTTGTAATGAGGAGCCAAGTATTTTGCAAGATGTTTCATAAGAAATATTTCCTTGGGGCTGGTGAGATGGCTCAGCGGCTTAAGTGCCTGCCCGGCAGGCGCAAGGTCCCGAGTTCGACTCCTGGAACCCACATACGAAAAAGGGGCCGGTGATATCGCTCAGCGGCACGGGTGCCTGTTGGCGCGCGAGGTCCTGAGGTCGACGCCCTGGTACCCACAAAAAAAAAAAAAAAAGAAATATTTCCTTTAATTGACACAAAAATCTGTCAGGTAGGTCAGTGTATTCTCTCTCTCATACAGCACAATTAACTGAAGAATATAGAGATAAAATAGTTTACCTGTGTCCTCGAAACTATGAAGAGATGACTCAGGATTTGTAGCAAGTATTCTGTGTTCAGAATTCCCAGTCCCCAAACCATTGTAATTGATTATGGAACTTTAATGCTCCAAATATTCTTCATGTTCATGGAACCTCTGAAAAGACTTTTTTCAAAGATTTTCTTTAATGTTTAGAACCATTGTCCATTTCTACTTGTAATACAGAAATTATTGCTTTTTCATGTGGAGAGTTAGTGTTCCAGTTCTTTTTTTTTTTTTTTTTTTTTTTTTAATATGGGTACTGGGAGTCAAACTCGGGACCTCACTCTTGCCAGCAGGCACTTGTGCCACTGAGCCATATCACCAGCCCGAGTGTTCCAGTTCTTAACACCATAGTTTTGCAGCTTGTAATAGTCAATTTTATAAATGGGATCCTATGCTATTAGCCCTGGGATTACTTGTGAATATATATACTATATATCATATATGTGTTATCCACAGAGAAATAAAATGAAGAACCCAAGACTACTTTCTTTTTATTTGTCTGTTTTTGGTTTGCTTGTTTTAATTGGCTTGCCGTCTTGACTTGGGCATACAGTTTGGATGCATCGCAGTCAGATGTCAGGTAACAGGCACGTAGTCTTCATGTTATTTCTTCCCCTTTCCCCTCACAGCTCTTTAGCCCACTGAGCACCTTCATTTTCCACACTCCAAGTCCCAATTCACTGTGTCTAATGTGTCTCATGTGTAGATGAACATTATTCTCTGTCTCACTGTCAAGAGACGGGGGGGTTAGAGGAACCCTAAGGTGAGAAGAAGTAGAAGACCCATAAAATTCCACTGTGGCCTTCACTCCTTCCTTTTCTTTTCTGTTCAGTCCCCTCTGTTGAGCTACTAGAGGCTAATTTTGTAAAACAAAACAATAAATTTTCCCTCCACCTGCTTTTGCACACTCTTTCTGCTCTGCCACTCTATGTGATTCCTTGTCCTGGAGAGAGTCCTCCATGATTAGATAAAGTTTTCCATCCGTATTCTCCATCCCATGCCCTGAAGTCCTACAACTTTGTCTAAACGTCCTCTTGGCTTTTCTCTCTTTGTGTGTAGCGAGAAATTCTAGACTGGGTAATTTTTTTAGTTTTTTGTAAGTACACGTTTACAGTACACTATGATTATATTCCTTGTGGAGAATGGCTACCTGTACATAACATATATTAATTCTCTTTTCAATCACTTCCCCTCCACTTCTTCCCAGCTCCTTCTATCTCTTGTTCACTTTCCCTTTTGCAAAATATCTATCTTCCAATTACTGTGATCTTTTATTCTGTTCTTTATTTCTATTTCAATTTTCTCATATTAGAGAAATCATGCAATATTTAAGCTTGTGTGTCTGATTTATTTCACTTACAAAAGTATGATGGTCTCAACGTGCATCCATTTTCCTCCAAATAACTCAAGTTTATCCTTCTTTATGGCAGGGTATCAGCATAATTCATAATAGTTAAATCTTGGAAGTGGCTTATTAGCCCATCGATGGGTAAATGGATAAAGAAGGTGTAGTATTTATAGACTTGGTAATTTAAAGCATTTAACTTTAAGGGTATTATGATCTTAAAGCCCCCCTCTAGCAAACAATAATGTATATTCATTAAATGCTCATTCTCAGTAATGTCTACCAACTATAGCTTGGACCGTAGCTGTTACTCTATGGCATGGTACCAGCCACATGTGATAGCTGTTAATTGGAGCAAGCATTGATGAACACAAGATGGAGTAATCTGCTTAGAAATTAGGCTTAGACAGAGCAACCTCAAGAAATGATGACTAAGTGCAGAGAAGTTCAAGAACTAAGTTGTTAGTTCTCAGTGGTGACACCAATTCTTCCATTAAAAACAGTGTGTTATTTTTCTGAGTATTGCTGTTCTCTAGAAAATGAACTAGACGTTGCCTAGTTCAATTGCTTAAGTTTCTTTGAGTCCATGTTCTGTTAAATTTTTTCAGCTTATTTTTCTGAAAGTTATTTCTTGAGCCTTTAAATCCACCTTAGAGTCCCTTCTCTTTGCTGTTATGGATATAGTGTTATAATTATCTGTGTTCTTCTGAAATGCCACCATTAATCTGAATTCACTGAGATTAGGAATTGAGGACTGGAAGAATATGTAGGTGATTGGCATGGATATTTAAACAATTAATCCTTAGTGATTATTTATGCAAAAAAATTTGGGCTCTTAAACAGAATCGATATCAAAATTACAGACAATGTTATTTTGACCAGCATTCTCTCTTCTCTAAAATATCTGCAGTGTGCTATACAAGACTACAAGAACTTTACCAAAAGCAGATGTTGTGATGTGGGATGAAGCCATCATTCTGACATGCGGAATGTACGAAACTCTGTCACTTTTTGGCAGCTAGATCTATATGTCTGTTCTGATAGCTGCATTCAGAGACAAACTCTTATCAGTAATGATATATTATTAATAGTTTATTTCAATGTCAAAATCACAGATAAAATTCAAGCTTGCATTTGGGCTCCAACAAGAATAACTACTACTTCTATTTTTAGCTCTGATCAGATTGGCAAATGGTGTGTATTAGGTCATATTAAGCTTTATTTAATATTATGAAAATTATTTTATAAGTTTCATGAGGACGTCATATTTTGGAGGCTGTGAAACATGTTAGATTCTGGTATATTATTAGTGTTTTTTTTTTTTTTTTTGTGGGTACCAGGGGTCGACCTCAGGACCTCGCCCGCCAGCAGGCCCCCATGCTGCTGAGCGATATCACTGGCCCTTTTTTTGTATGTGGGTTCTGGGAGTCAAACTTGGGCCCTAGCACTTGCCAGGAAGGCGTGTATGCCACTGAGCCATCTCACTGGCCCTAGTGTTTTGAAATAATATCTGAAGCCATACTTTTACATTCTATCCCTGCCCAAAGCAGACTAATTAGAAAGCATAATGTGATCTTACTAGTCACAGAATTTTTTTTTTTTTTTTTTTTTTGGTGCCAGGAATCCAACTCAGGACCTCATGCTTGCCAGGCAGGTGCTATGCTGCTGAACTATATCCCTGGCCCACATAGAATTTATTTAAATGATTATATTTGTGATTAAATGATATCTGTGAATACAGCCTTAAGAAAAATGCACTGAAAGTAATACTTCATGATTATGTTTGAGAAAATACCAGATATTGGCAGAATATTGCCAATTTTGCCTAGATACATTCATCAAATAAATTTTCTGTCCTACAAATATCCTACTATAGTAGAGTGAATCATAATTCTATGGCCACAAAACATCTTCAAAAAAGAGGATTGAATCTTTACCTATTTAAATGCTAAAATGCAAATACACTTAGTTAGAGGCAGCAGGATTTTCCCTTTCTCTTGGAGATGTCTTTTTTTTTGTGGGTACTGGGGGTCGACCTCAAGACCTCGCCTCGCGTGCCAGCAGGTGCCCGTGCCGCTCAGCGTTATCACCGGCCCCTTTTCACATGTGGGTTCCAGGAGTCGAACTCGGGCCCTCGCACTTGCTAGGCAGGTGCTTACGCCACTGAGTCATCTCACCGGCCCGAGATGTCTTATAGGAAAGACAGAAGTAAAGGCTGAGAGGTTTGGCTGTAGATAAGACCTGGAGGCAGACACAGGAATGCACCTCCGTGAAAAAGGAAAAATCAAGAAATGTCTGCAGAGAAACTTGGAAATGTATGGGATACATAGCAGAGGGATAAAGTGTAAGATCTTGAGAAAATAAATGATCGTTATTTTCTTCTTTTAATCTTTTCTGTATATTTTTCCTTTCTCCTCCTTTACCTTTTCTTCTTTTCTTATGTTCCCCTTGGACTGGCAGTAAGTACTATGTCCAGTTTAATAAAAGAGGTCTTTGAATTCAGAGTACTAAGGTGATCTCACCTAAGTCCCACCAAACTCCTCAAAATTCAAGTGTTCTTTGATAGGATAGTAAAAGCCATCTATGGTGAGCATTTGAACAAAACATCACGTGTAATTCATTTCTCTTTCAGCAGAAATCCATTTTACTTGTATCTAAAACAATGTAGCTTAGAAAGTAAATCAAGTAGGGGAGAAAGTCTATTTTTATGACTAGCTTAATCAAAGAAGTTCAATGGCATGATTAGAAAACTACAGGAGATGCTTGAGTGATATCATAAATCTAGGATTCAATGTCATACAAATGCTTTTGTTGTCTAACATAAATGTTTTTATTTATTGCATCCCATCACAGAATTTTCACCTAAATCCTAAAATTTGCAGGATCTTTGGAAAAGTACTATACTTCTTAGCAACACAGTTGAAATTTGATGTTCCTTACTACAAAAAGAATGAGTGTACATGGTGTTTCCAGATCTATCTATCTATCTAGTGATATATATTTTTGTATATCTTATCTACAGTAAAACCCTTCACTTTTCTTCACCTTATGTAGAATATGGAATTATGCAAAATATAAAGTCCAAATTCTTTGTAAGACCTACCATGCCCTCTATGCCTGGCTACTGTTCTAACAATGTCTTAGTTTAAGCAAAAACTACTTGCTCAAGTGAAATACACCTAGTGTGTATTTTGGCCAAATATGAAATGCTAGATGTTAATATCAATATTCAGGCAAAACCAAAGTAGAACCCAAGTAAAATCATTGTGGCTATAATTAATTTCTGCTTTACAAAAATAAATCTCAAATTGTCAATTACTTATAGAAGTTTTACTAAAATGTTAATACACAAAATTCTTAAATGTCATATGATCATAGGACAAAAATTTCCTAGCACTGACAATTGCTGAATTATTACTGTATTTGTTACACTACATGCTTGTAATATTAATAAGGTAACAGTTTTCTTTTAAGTTTCGAGCAGTTGTAAAATTTTTGTCCTGTCCCCTCCACCTCAGGTTACTACAGATAATTGAGCCTATGTTGTGATATAATTTTTCTCCCCGAAATGCCCAATTGATGTACATACATTACTCCTTTGATTTCTAGACTGGAAAATGTGACCAAAAATGATCAAATAATTCACTGATGAGAATTCAAATTAAATTTTAACCTGCTATTTGCTTTTGAATATTTTTCAGGAGTGCACTTACTATGATTGTCTTCAACATTTTTTTAGCTTTAAATTAGCATTTTTTTACATAAATCTAAATTGCTCATACAGAAACTAAAAAAACAAAAATGTCCTGGTACATGGGGAAAAAAGAATGGCAATGAACAGCAATGGGTTACAAGAAAATCAAAAAATGTGCTAATGTCTGTTTGCCTCTTAGCATCATATCAGGTACATATTGAAATCCCTTTGCCACAGACTGATAGCAGTGGCTCTAGAGCAAAGCCAAGAAAGATGTAGTTACAATCTGGATTTATGTTAATTCTGATTCTTTTTTCAGAACTCCTTTACCTTAAATTAACCATTAGTACTAAGCGGTATCAAAAGCAGGAAATCTAACCTGTAACATACAGTGTTAATTCTCCTTTTGCTCAAGAATCCTCTTCAACGAAGAAATATTTGATCTTAAATTTTTAAAAATCTTCTATGAAAAAAGACCAATTATCAATTTATCTCTGTATGGTTTTTATTTCATTATAGGAAAAATATGTACAAAGTAGTCACCCACCTTTCTAATTATGACCATTAATGCGCTTACATGTCAAGTATTCCATAATTACTTTCTGAATATAAAATTGATGGATAAGCATACAAAAGTGTAAGTTAGTGGTCATTAAATCATTAAATCATTTGTAACCAGAAACAATTTTGTGGCATGTTTTGCACTGATTTTTATTATATAAATATCCCTTGCATCTGATTCATTCGCTTGTGTCTGCATCACTCAGTAATCACCTATCTCTCCAAAAATAGGAAAGCTAAGTTCATCATTATACCAGCAAATTGTCCAGTTAAAAATAAAAAAAAAACTCTGTCCCTCCATGAATGTATAATTATTTGTTACATACTGTGAAAAGTAGTATACTTTAAAATATTATTTTATACACAGCAGGGAAAACATATCAAGAAAGATGTACATCCTTTCCACATTCAGAATTTAAGAAGTAAATATATCATCCACAACCTCCAGCATGCTATCTCTCCCCCTTACTTGGAGGGAGGCAGGTAATGTCATGTCCTTAGAGAAATGAGGAAGCCAACATATAGAAACTGGGCAGCTGAACCACCATATGGAGGTGAGCCATCTGCTGCCTAAGAACACCCTCCTGAATCAGTGCATGAGCAAGAAATAAACTTTAATTGCAAGTGGATATTTACCACCCACTTGAGATTCTTTTCTTACACTGTAAATTTCTCTCTCTTTATGTATGATAAAGGTGAAGTTTAACACACACACATTTATAAATCTATATATATATATATTTATATATGGGCTATAAATGGGCTATAAATATATAAATATATATATATATATGGGCTACTTTTTTTTCTAAACATTTTTTATATTCTTTATGCTTTAAGGCTGGATCAAATATGATTTATATTTAATATTATATATAAATATATTAAGGTTTTTCTTCTTATGAATTTTTTAGTTGAAAGTGTTGATATAGTGTTAAACTATCTTTTTAAGGTGGAAAGAATTCTTAATTCTCCAATAGAAACCTTTTCCTTAAAAATTTTTGAGTTAACTAAATTAAATAAGAATTTAAAGATCAGGCCAGTGAGATAGCTCAGCAGCATAAGCACCTGCCTGGCAAGAGCAAGGTCCTGAGTTCAGCTCCAGGTACTCACACACACACAAAAAAAAGAATTTAAAGACTATGCTTCATGTTACAAATGCTAGAACAAATTTTAAAGAGCCATTAGTATTGAGAGTAGAAATCTGATACATCAAATACATTGTCATCAACCTTTATTATAATTTGAAATTGACTGAACACACCTAGCTCCAAAAGTACACATTGTTCTTTCAGAAGTTATTTTGCTGTGGTTAGCACTTAGGAATGACACATTTATCAAAACTTTTCTATTTAACTATTTATATTATTAGTCGGCTATCTTTAATTACTGGAACCTTTAACTTCTGCAATGAGACACGCAATCAAGTTTTAACTAATATCACTTGCATAGAAAAGTAACTAAAGGATTTTTTCTAAGGTATCCAGAGTGCTAATGCATGTACAAATGTGAGTGCTTGGATGTAACGCTAATCACAAATTAGTTGCTTAGTAGTACAGGGGGTTATTGAACTGATTAAGAGGAGCTAAAAAGGCAGTCACTGTGTTATTGATCAAATATGAGTTTAGATACGCCAGAAATGACCATAATGTCGATCTTTGACAGTTTCTAGGTCTGATGCTTGGTATCAACACCAAGGAACAGATTTTTGCCAAGTGCTAAAGGTCAAGTTTAACATTTTGGTAAATTATTATTCTTTCCATAATATTGTGTAATAGGTCACATCTCATGTTTTTGGACATATTGTTTGCACATATTGTTTTTTCTCTTTCACCTCATCCGTCTGATAAATCTGTGTTTTCAAATTCAACCAAGACAGTTACTTCAAGATATGCTCCTTGAATGCTAATTTTTTTCATTCTCTTAAACTCTATCATCTTAGGTATAGAACAATTTATTTGTTATAGTGGTGTCTAGACATAGATATACATATAGCCGTAGTAGACTAGCTCGGTAAATATGTATTGAAAGAGCAAAAATTGAGTCCTGCTGTTAAACTGCCTGAAGTACTGCTGTGCACTGGAGTGCTGACGTGTACGCTTGAACTTGCACTACTGGCAACATCAAGAAGAACCAATTGCTGTATGGAGGTGATCAGCTCATAGGTCAGAGCCATTGATTGAGTTTCCTAAAAGCAGGAAGCCAGAGGGAGAATATTTACACATAAAAGAGCTAAAGAAGCCCTGTAACCCAGGGAAGGTTCCTGCCTTGAGTGTTTTCCCAGCTCTGGCTTCAAGGTTGCCAGCCTGTGAACTGGCTGCTGTCAGAGTGGAAGCCAGCATTTGATCATAAAGCAGGAAGATCCCCGAGGAGCTGACGATGCATCATCACTTCGGGCATCGGTTCTCAGTATCAGGTTCTGAGTATCCCTAAGTCACCCCTCCACTTCCCCAGTGTGTGGATTGTTTTATGTTTAACCCCTAGTCCTGCGATAGAAACAACAATAAAAACAACAAACTGCCTTTGATCTTTCCTGCGATAGTGGGAATTTCTCCAGTTATTTTGCCTCTTTTTGGAACTTTGAAGGGGCTCCAACTGTTTTTGGCTCCCACCATCTGAACTGATGCTTGGCAGTCTTCACTCTGCCCTGGACCTGTTCTACTTGCTACAGGTCTTCCTATTAAAGAGACAGGGGAAACAGGCCTGGGGCCTGTTAGCGGGGGTTTTTCAAGGCTATTCTAGTCAGCTATAGCTATCACATTAAGTGCAAAGGGACATCCATAGAGCAATGTTCATTTGAAGAAAATCTAGGACACAAAAGGGAAAAACTAAGATTGACAAACAGAAAAATAGGACACAAATGCTAGAAAATCTAAATAAATTCTGATTATTGTCTGTAGAGAGAGTTATATTAAATCAACAGAACAAAAATAAATGAATACAAAAGAGACAGAATTGGAAGTGAAAAAAGCATTCTTATTGGCACAATTATAGAAAAGAAACAGATGCATTAAAAAGTATAATTGAAGAATTTTCAGAGCAGTTAAAAGGCATATAAAAATCCAATAGGTACTTGACATGCTAGTTATGGAACTTCCAAAAAAGTAAGGAGGGAGATAATGAAGAGAAGAAAATAATTAAATCCAATGACAGAAAATTTTGCACAACTACAGTAAGGCAAGTGATCTAGAGTCAAAGAACTCGCTGAAGAGAGGGAAGAATGAATGAAAATACATCTGTTCATGGAGTTCCACAAACTGAGGTTACACAGAGTAAAATCTTGACAAAATCATTGACAGTTTACATTCAAAGGACATGAAATCAGAATGGAATGGCAATTGTCATTAAACTGGATGCTGTAATGTGTGTGCATTTATCTTGATAAAGAGAACATTGTTTTGGAACAAAAGTAATGTTAAATCAAAGAAAATAATCTATTTTGAAGAAAAGAAAAAAGTAATCTATTTTGAAGATAAGATAAATGTTTTCAAATAGTTCTCATAAAGTATATTTTTGTAGGGAGAATAATGTTGACTTCATAGAGAGAAAAAATATAGAATTACACAATGAGGAGGCATGGAATCAAACCACGAACCTACTTCAGGTTCTTCAGTTCTGCATCCAATTTATTAACAGTGGGAAATTACTAGATGGTAGTGAAGATGTTTTTCCAAGAAAGCAAATCCCATGCAATATATAGTATAACTTTGACAATAAAGAAACTTAGTGATACACTTAAAGGCATAGGCTGAAGAGAAAAATAGGCAATTTAAAACACAATGAAATCCAAAGCACAATGCGAAGGAAAATCACTGTGAACTGTTAAAACATAAGAATACATTTAATCCTGATCTTTCTCTGACACATTTACAGTGAAACTGGCTTGGGTTTTTTTTTTTGTACATAATGATTCAGATTTGAAATTGAATAAATATTGCATACCTGACTGTAATAATGTTCAATTTTCAGAATCAAATTATGGTTGAAAATTAAAATAGCCTTCCACAAAAAAATTGTAAAAGAATACAAGATAGGTAAAAATCACAAGTTTTAAAGCAAGACGTAAGCACTACCATATTGGCTGCTAATTTATTCATCTTAATTTGTGAGAAGCAAGAAATACTCCGGGAGCAGTGGAATAATTGAGGTTTATGCACTTTAATATAAGACATAATGATGATGTGAAATTATCCTAACAATCAAAGCATAAGTATAAATAATAGGGAGGATAGTGATGAAGGAAAGGTAAAGAATAGGGAAAAGGTGCTAAGTTAGCATTTTTTTACTATTGAAATCCCATTAAATAATATTTATTTTTAAAAATTCAAGAAATAGATGTAAATGCCTATTACTTTTGCTTAAGAATTGTGTACCTCTTTATACTTACAAATACTATTACTTAAAATTATTAACGTTCAGTTGCTTAGGCAGTGAGCTACATTTGGCCCAAGTGATGTTTATCCTTTATATCAAAGATCTTTAAACAAAAGTATAATTTTTGTTCTGTGTTCAAAATGGGTCATTTGTATGAAAACTCTGTAGCTATTAATAAAACTATTTCCTCAACACTGTCTACTTTGTAGGTATTTTGGACATAAAATGATTTATGGTCAATAAGTTGCAAATGATTAGTAAAAACAAGTTCAGCGAATTTTGAAATGACAGTAGAAAACAAAAGAAGACAAAAACCATCCTGCTGGGCAGGAAATATACCTCAGGGGCACAGCACCTGCCTGGAAAGTGCGAGGTCATGAGTTCCATTCCCGGTACCAAAAAAAACAAAAACAAACAAAAAAAAAAAAACCTTCCTGCTGAGCTACCACCAAGGGCCAAACATTTCAGTGACATTCACCTTGATTTTTGTGACAACCCTGTAGAGTGTTGCAGCCATTGTACAGATGGCAAAACCAAATTTCAAAGACTTCGTATGACTTTTACAAGACCATAGTCCCCATTTGATATGTTTGATTTTCCTCCACTTGCCCTGTGCTGCTGTTTTTACTTTCAGTTCCATGACTGGGTTTCTAAATCTGAAGAATTGATTTGGAAAAATTTAGTCTCATTTTGGATCCACTTTTTTTTCCCCAATCTGGGCCAAATTAAAGAGCTCACAACTCGTAACAGTGTACCCTGCAGGTCATATAAGAGACCTGGAAGAGAAATTCCAGAAGCTGAACAGGCATCACAGAAATAAAGGATGGTACCAGCCAGCCCCATTCAGCATGTCATACATCTAAGTTACTAACAGACACGACATCTTGAGCAATTTCAACTGAGATTACTGACAGAGAAACTGCGTGGGTGTGATACCCCCCCAAAAAATACCCAAAACAAAAAACCTGCCATTTTCGTTATACTTTATGATTTGCAATCAGAGCTGTCTAAAATATTTAAGTCTACTACTTGATCATAAATTTTCAGTACATTCACTCATAAAATACAGAAATTAAAGATAATAGGCTAGCTCAAAAAAATAGGATGCCTTTTCATCATCATATTTATATGAATTGACTCAGTGGGTCTATGCTAACACGCCTGGTAACATTCGAGCTAGGCTAACACCTCAATCTGCTAGAGACAGAATGAGTTAAATTGTAGAACCTGATACAAAATGACAACGTAGAGTCCCTTTTGAAAAATTACTAAGAATTTCAAGATGGTAACAGCAGAGCATTAAAGAAAGTTGGGAACTCTTCAAAAGGCAGGGTTCCCTGAGACTCGGAGGTTTCATGCTTGTGAATTTGACGGTGCCTAGGTGGGCAGTCGTGATAATGCGTTCACTGGTAAATTGGATTACCTGAAAGAGGGCAGGCTGTGTATACCTGCACCGGAGACTAGGGATCCTATCTGTCTCCCCAGAATTCCCTACAGCTTTATCAAAGCTTCTAACACAAAATTTTCTAAGCAATCCAAGAGTTGAAACACTCTTGATGATGCTATACACCAGTGATCATCTTTCCTGTATTAAGAAATTTCTAATGTTCAAGACAGCTGTGTAGTTAGCATTTCACTATGTCACTCTTTTAATGCCTTTTTCCTAGTTTATCTTTTATGTAACTTACTCTTCCTTTTGTAGTCAATGAATCCCCCAGGTATTGATCGATAGTTCGCATTTTTATAAAGAGGCTCCAAAATTATATATAAAAAAACCTGATTGCTTCATTATATTAGTCTCTGTTCTATTACTATAAGGGAATATGGAGGACAGTTAACTTATAAAGACAAATGGGTAATTTCAGCTCCTGTTCTGGAAATTTTACTCCAAGTTTAGGTGGTCTCATTCACTATGGAACACTGGCAAGGACAACACATAAGTGTCAGGGATATGTGACAAAACACACTGATTATATCGTGAGCGAGGAGTCAAAAAGAGCTAGAGGAAGAGTCCAGGATCCCACAATTGCTTTGCAGCACACCCCCCAAATGACCTAAGGAACCACCAAATAGCGCCACCCTGAGGACCCATCCTTTAACACATGGCCCGGTAGGAGACACTTAACATTCAAACTATAGTAACCGAGAAAACTAAGTGCATTGATTATTAAGATCACTTTTATGTTTTATGTAGATACACTCGAGAGGCCTATATTTTCCCTGTGGTAAAGCTGGGTTTCAGTTCTTACTCAGATGTTCTTTGCTGCCTCTTCCTTTATTGGTTCAGTTGTACAGATGTGGACACCAAGGCGCAACTAGGGTAAATCCTCTAACAAAATCCCACAGGCAGGGCCATCAGTCAGCTCATTTTCTCTGAGAGCCTCTCCTCCCCAGCTTTGCCTTTCTAACTATCTCCTTTTAATGCAGCATAATGATGCACTGCAAAACTGAAATATAAACTTATGAAGATTTATTTCTGATTTTTTTCCTTTCTGCTACTTTTTGAACAATTCTTTTTCACTCTTTTCATTCATTTTATGTGAAACATATTTTAATGTAGTTGATTGTCAACATTGCTATGATCTTTCTGTTAAATTGTTTAAAAAAAGATATAGAAGAGAGCTCTGGTCCTTGAAATGTTCTGGTAAATATGACTGGAAATAATAGTATGATTTAAAGAAATAGGGCCGGTGAGATGGCTCAGTGGCGTAAGCGCCTGCCTTGCAAGCGCGAGGGCCCGAGTTCGACTCCCGGATCCCACATATGAAAAAGGGGCCGGTGATATCGCTCAGTGGCACGGGTGCCTGTTGGCGCACGAGGTCCTGAGGTCGACCCCCGGTACCCACAAAAAAAAAAAAAAAGAAAGAATTATAAGCATTAATACTTATATGACACTTTTGCCTGCCATGCTATGTTTTAAATGTTTAATGTATACTGACCTAAACAATCCTTACATGACTGTAAGAGAAATGCATTTATTATCTTCTCTTACAGGTGAATGAAGTTAACACAGGCACAGGAAAGTTAACTAACTAGTTCAGGTCCTGATGGTTCCAGTGCTATCCCACCTCATTTTGGACTCAGTAATAATTTTAATACGCTCTAAGTTTTCTATTGCCCTATATTATCAGATGTTTTTCTTTTAGTTTGATTTAGAACATCTAGCAGGTCCTTTTTATCTCTAAAATTATATGATGTTGGAGAGGAAATCATCATCTCCAAATGACATTCAAATAATTTTCATTAACTATCAACAATGCAATTATGTGTTATTTTTATATGGAACTCACACATTTTAAAAAAAATTAAATGATTGCATGCAGAATTAGGAAATTTTGTTCTCATTTAATGCTTACTGTGAATATAGGCACAATGATTTCATTATTCTGAATCTATTGATTGCTCTTCAGATGTCCTGTTTCTGTAATTAGGACAAGTTGTAATCAATCACATTCTAAATCTTCCCCTTAATAACCTTCTTGGCTTTATTTTCAGTTGTTCCCCGTTAAATATAATATTGACTCGGGGCCGGTGAGACGGCTCAGCGGCTTAAGCGCCTGCCTTGCAAGCGCGAAGGCCCGAGTTCGACTCCCGGAACCCACATACGAAAAAGGGGCCGGTGATATCGCTCAGCGGCACGGGTGCCTGTTGGCGCGCGAGGTCCTGAGGTCGTCCCCCCGGTACCCACAAAAAAAAAAAAAAAAAAAAAAAAAAAAAAAATATAATATTGACTCACAGAGTTTGTGATTTTCAGGTAAAGCGTCATTTGTTTGAGATGAATTATTAAAAGAAATTTACCTCAAAGTGTGTTTGACTATGTTCCTTTTTGGGGCAAATTTTTATATCATTCATGTAGCCCCCAAAAATGTCTGTTGGGTGACAACGCCTCAGTTAAACCTTGCTGATTTATGTCATAATTGCTTATATGGTAGAGTATCTTCAAATAATATCTCATTATAAAATTACTTCTACTTATTTTTACTTATAGAGACAAATTGGTTGAAATATTTTTAATAGCTAAAAACCAATTAGCTGAAAAAGTCAGTAAAGGGTAAAACATTACATGCATATATCAAACATAGTGTTACAAGAATTAGCCGATATGCTTAAGTTCTCTTGGATACTGCTGTATGAAAAAGCAGTAACTTGTCAAAATATTTTTAAAATCCTAAGAATGATTTTTAGGTTTCCGAGTTATCTATATTTCTTATTGTGTTTCTGAAAATGATGTACACATACATGTATAATCACACATGAAATTAAGTAATTGGAATACATACTCAAAAATAAGTTTCTACTTCACTATTTTTTTGTATTTAGTAGGAAGGAAAAGGAATGGACTTTTGCTTTGCAAATTACAGTTTTAATAAGAATAGAAAGTAAGCTACAATGTGGCAAATGTGTGCAAGCCACTTTTCTAATAAAGTACTTAGGTCTAGAATATATAAAGAATTTTCTAAACTCAATAGTGGAAAAGTAGGCCAATATAACTGAAAAGAGATTCTACAGTTTAGGACTCATAGTTGACATTAGCACTATAAGAATACATTGAACATCGCTGACCATTATGAAAATACAAATTAATGATGGGATAAGATACCATTACACGCATATAGATGACTAAAATAAAAAATAGAGACAGACGATGTCAGTCACTGGGAAGGGTATGTTACTCTCATCATTGTTGGTAGAAATGTCAAGTGGCACAGTTATATTTGGAAACTCCCTAAAATACTAAGCATATAGTTTGAAAAAGAAGTTTGATATTTTTGTCAGGCTTAACATAAAGTAAAGCAATCATATCCCTGGATATCTAAATTAATTACATTCATACAAACATGGACACAAATGTACTTTGCAGTTTTAGTTGTAGTGCCAAAAAACTGGAAATGAGCCAAGTACTCTCCAGTGGATGAAAAGTTAAACAAGCACTGGTATAACCATACAACGGAAAAACCCAACAATAAGAGGAGTAACCATTCATAAACAAAACACTTTAGTTGGATCTCAAGAACATTTTACTGAATGAAAAAAGCTAGTCTCAAAGTTATACACTGAAGGATTTCCTTTATATCACAGTCTTAAAATAAAATTTTACTGACAGCAAACATCTTAGTGATTATCAGGAGCTAAGACAGAGAAGCTGTACTTATAAAGGGAGGCATGAAGACGTTTCTTTGTAGTGATGAAGTTCCATATCCTGATCCTTGTGGTTAGTGAAATCCCTATACATGTTAAAAATTTCATAGACTTATAAGCCAAAAGCAATTTTATTTTAAAACTAGTAAAATCAAAATAAGGTATTTAATATGGTCAATAATATTTTACAAATGTCTGTTTCCAGGCTTTGACAATGTGCTCTGTTATGTACAATAGCATGAGACAACCTTGGAGGAATAATGTCCCAGAGCTGGCTGTGTTATTTGAAACTTCTTATGGGATTAGTATTATGTTAAAATATTTTTAAATGTAAAAATAATAGACTCAGAATACTTGCAATCCATATATCAAGCAGTTCAAATTACAAGTTTCAACCAATTACCTACAGTAGTGGGTTTTAAAACAGATTGGACTTAGCCTGTATCTTTTCTAATGTTTAATTATTTTTCTTTGTGAAAAATATGCTTAAATAACTTTCAAGGCAATATACAATCTTTAACATTTGTGGGTATATGAATTAGAACATATACATGTATCCAAATTGTGGGAAGGACTTTGGAATTTGGTAAGCATTTTAACTGATTGAGAGGAAATTATTTATGGAATAAAAACATTATTTTGTATTATTCATACACTTTTATTATTTTTATAGTGATAACAGATTTTTTGCTTAAGTCATCACATAAAATGTTTCATCTTAAACCGGAAGATAAATGTACATTGTAATACAGGTTGTAATTATTTAAGGTATGTTATTTAATCAATGCTCATTTGATTTTAATTGTGGTAGACTAACAATGTGGTGGATACAGTGATGCCTTATGAAACCTTGTTCCATTTTCCTTATCAGGTTTCATGAGCCAAGTTTCTGAAATGTAAGAGAGAATGAATTAGGCGAAGTGATCATTTCTGACTTAAGTTCTCCCATTTTCCCGAGGCTGCCGATTTCCATAGTAAAATGTAATGGGTTGAATAGTTCTTTTGTAAAAATCTATTATATTTTTCCAGACAGAATAATTACCTAACAAGAGGAACAGCATGTTACAGAACACTTATTATTATCTTTTCTGAAATGAAACAGAACTTTTCAAAAGAGGGAGGGAATAAATCAATAGAGCACACTAAGCAATATGTTTTGGGGACAAAGGAGATTTAATGAAAGAGACACCATGATGGTTGGTTCTTTGTTATGTGAACTGGTGATTACTGTTAGGATGAAAGGGCAAAGCAATATTAGAAATTTTAGGTAATTATTTCAATTTATTATTTCCTTTCATATCGAAGACCATATCTGATTTGATGAGATTATTTTTAATGTGTGCTGCAAAAAATGGAGGACGAGAGAGGGAAAAAACGTTGTTCAGACTGTGAGGCAGAAGATACCATCCAAGTAATTTTTGAGAGAGTAGATTTAAGTATGTTGATCTATGTCAATAAAGAATTCCTGATTATTGGAATATAAACTATCAATACAATAAAAATCATTGCTATTAAATCCTAGAATACTATACTTCAGAGCATTTTTTCAGCATATTTATTGATTCTCTGGTATCTGTTAGGCACAATATTAAAACAGGATTAAACATGGCCCCTTTCTTTAAGAAAATGTATTTAATGGGCAGGAAACTACACCATTAACACTTTGTAGTGACTGAACTGTGACTCCTAAAAAGATACAGCCAAGTACTAACTCTCGCTTCTGTGAATGTCACCTTATTTGGAAATAGGGACATTGAGTGTGCAATTAACTTAATGAATATTTTGGATTCAGATTGGTTCAAAACCAAAGACAGGTGTGCTTATAAGGTGAGGAGAGGACACAGAGACACACACTGAGGAAAAGGAGGCTGTAGGAATCCCTGCCTCACACCTTTCTCATCCTGGGACAAACAGGTCAGTGCAAACATACTTTCAAAGCAACAGAAGATGGACAGGGGTGAAGACAGAAACATGCAAGTCTTCTTAGGGTCTAGACATGGATTTGGTTCCCACTGATTGCTATATTATACTGGCAAAACCAAGTCCAAGTCACGGAGAAATGTTCTGCACCACTTTAGCGATAAAGGGTGCAGTTCCATGAAAAAGGCCATAAATTCAGAGAGACTTGTGGAAACAAGACAGTAATATAATTGAGCATATTTGGCTTCAGACTAAAATTCCCATATTTTCTGCTTTTTAAGACATACTTTCTTCAGACTCTTAGCTATCCTTTTCTATCTTCTAAATCTGTAATCACTGGATTGTGTTTTGGCTCAGACCTGGATCCTCCTTTCTGCCTACTCACCTTTAAGGCTTTCCCCAGTTTCCTACGGTGGCCGCAGGTAATAAATGTTCCATGAGTGGAGTTCTTTTTATTGATGTGCTCCACATGCACACAGAAGAGCTCGGCACGTAGAGTGTTCATCCAGAGAACTGGGTGTATTTTGAATATATGCATCAGTAAATCAATATGTTGAGGATTCTGCTACTCCTGTCTCGATCTTGCTTTGAATTGAAGACACACATATGTCCCTGCCTGTTCTAGACTTCTACCTGACTGCCAAAAAAGTTCAAATTAATCTTTTGAAAACTCAAATTTAAATTTTTCTTCTCAAACTTTCTCCAAATAAGTAAATGGCAAATTTATTCTTCTACCTGCTAATACCTACAGCCTTGAAGTTACATTTAATTTCTCCCTTTCTCTGACACTTTTTTTTTTTGCATATATGTATGTATCTGCAACCACTTTGGAAGTTGATATGGCTATCTCTCATAGTTGCACATGTTCATAGCAGCTTTTTCATACTATCCACAGCTAGAAACAACCCAAAATAGTCTACCCAAGTTGGAACAATCTCTCCTTTAATAAGAGAGTGGATGAACAAAGTTATGGTTTTGTACAATAGAACAGTACCCAGAAATAAAGGATAGCAAACTATTGGTAGATGTAACAAAATTGATGAACCTCAAAAATATTATGCTGAATAAAAGAAGCCAGGATAAAAAAAATACATATGATACCATTTATATGAATTTCTAGAAATCCATGACTAATTTATGGGGAAAAATCAGAACCGTATTTGCCTGGGATGTTGATGATGGATTAGGAAGAGGCATCATCAATCTTCTGTGGAAGGAACAGAGAGAGAGACAGAGACAGAGAGACAAAGAGGAAAGAGAAAAGAGGAACAACAGTGCATTACCTGGGTATAACATATGCAACTGACATAATTCATTGGATTCTGTTTAATATACGTGCATTTCACTGTATATATCTTATGCCTCAATAAAATAAGAAAACAAAAAATGTTATGCTGTATATATAGCATAAGAGAATATAGCATATTGAGAATAATATTGAATAAAGTATCTAGAACAATAACCACAAAACTTAATGAATTGAACATTATTTTAGAACTTACATGTAACCTTGAATGTATCCATCCATCATTTTCCCCCCAAGTAAAATATACTTTGAAATACCTACATGTAGTTAGTTATCCTCCTTTGTTTTTCTTTATATTTTAATGTATATATATATATTCACACATACTGTACACGGAAACACAAATCATAGATAACTTTGTCTCTAATGACTGTATTGTATAAGTTTGCATTTTAACTATACAAAACTATATTTCACTTCAGGGATACTTCTGCAATTTATGTTTGTCTTGATAAGAACAGTTTCATTTTAATGTAGTTAAATTAATAAAATTTTCTTTTACAATTTGCATAGGTTGTCTCTTGATTTAAACTTTCAAATCTACCCTGAATATGTGAAAATACATGAAGTATGTTAATTTTTGTTAAAAATGGGCTATCCAGATCCAAATTCTCTGAGATGGGCATAAGTTATTGATTTTTTATGCCAGGTAGGATATGATTTCACTTATTTTCATTTGGAAAATAATGGAGACTAGGCCCTCTCTTTGTCATATACTCTCTAGTGCTCTGTCAGAAAAGTGTCCCTGTGTGTGTGTGTGTGTGTGTGTGTGTGTGTGTGTGTGCGCTGTTTCTGGAGCCTGATTCTGGTGCGTTGCTCTACTTTCCCATCCTCTTGTGACTATCATCCAGATTTGATTTCTAGAAATTTATAATAAGTATAATTTTTTATTGGAAATTTGTCCCATCCTTGTCCTTCTCTTATTTTTCTCTGCTTTTTCAGGAGTACCTTAAATATTTCCACTGAAGTTTTACAATCAGCTTATCTATTATATGGGTATGGATTTTGATTAGAATTCAGTCTACTACACAGATCAAATTGATAGAATTGACATCTTAGTCATATTGAATTTTCCTATCTATGATACATGCTAAAGTTTACTTAAGTCTACTTGAATGTGAGAAACTAATAATTTATCATGTCCTCCATAAATATAATGTCCATTTTCGCTCAGAAGTATTTATTCCTATAGATTAGATAATTTATATTTTTGCTTCTACTACAAATGACATTTTTTTTTTAATGTGGGTACCGGGAACCAAACTCAGGACCTCACTCTTGCCAGGCAGGCGCTTGTGCCGCTGAGCAGTATCACCGGCCCAAAATAACATATTTGTATCCTAGATTTTCTGCTTTTTATCCTGATACATAAATATATAAGAAATTTCTTAATATTTTCAGAAAATATACTATTAAATTGAATAATTTATCTGTAGTGATTTTAGCTTCTCTATATAATTAAAAATATTACCTAGTAATAATTGACAGATTTGAATTTTTCTTTTCAATTATTTTTATTATTCTCATTTTACAGCACAAGCTAAGGATTCCAGCTCAGTACTAGATGGAAATAGTGATCTTATGTTATTTGTTATATTCTTTATTTTAGAGTTAATTATTTTAACACTTCACCATTAAGTATAATTTTTATTAAGGATTTTTAAAAGTTACTTTTATCTGTTCAGTTTAATTTTCATCAGTGTTTGAGTTGCTAAGATACCTTATCAAGAGTGGGTTGAGGGTTTTCTCAAGTAATTTTTTATTTCACTTGTGGAAAAACATATTTTTTTCATATTTACTATGTCGATATGGCAAATATCACTCATGTAGTTTCTAATCTTAAGTCAATGTTGCATTTTCCTTTTCTGGCATAAGCCCAAATTGGATATAAATTATTTTGAATTTTACTAAGCTGCAGTTGTTTAGATGTGAAGTGTCCTCCAATGAAGCAGTGTTCAGAGGTTCATTGTAGAGAAATGACAGCATCATGAGGGTGCCACACTAAGTAGATTAATCCACTGAAGAGTTTGTCAGCTGAATGGGCTGCCTCACTGGGGGATGCAGGTCATGGGGGCCTGCCTTAGAAAGGTGCATCTGGTCCTCATCCTTTCCTCTCTGCCTCTCCCCTTCTGCTCTCTTGGAGGCCGTAAGATGAGCAATTCTCCTCCATCATGCCCTTCAATCCTAATGTTTCTACCTCAGAGCCAGCCACACAGGGACTGAAACTTCTGAAACTAGGCGCTGAAATAAACCTTTTGTCCTTTAAGTTGTTTTTCTCAGGTGTTTGATGACAGTGATGAAAAAATCACTAACGCACAAGCTTTTGTTAGCTTCTCACAGTAGATTTGTGAATACTTTCTAAATGTTTGTTCTTTTTCTCTTTGAGTTTGTATAACAGGGAAAGTATCTATTTGCATGTTTGTTTAATATCTGAGCCTGGTATTTTCATTTTTGAAATATTTAAATTATTTTTTAACTTACTTTTTAAAATTTTAACTTACTTTATGGTTAGGCAAACATTAATTTATTAACCTTCCATTCTGTCTTTGTTAAATTGGAAATTTGTGGCTATTTATCAAAAAAGAATGTTAAAATAACATAGATCTGTCAAAGAAGAAGAGTGTACCTATAACACTTAGTTTTATGTCAACTCAATTAAGCTATAATATCCAGTTATTCAATTTAACACAAATCTAAGTGCTGCTGCAGAAGTATTTTGTGAACGTGGTTAAATTCTATAGTCCTGTGACCTTAAATCAAGAAGACTAGTTCTGATAATATGGGTAGGACCCATTCATAGATTTCTCTAAAAAAAGAAATTCTGCCATGACATCATCATTGACCCCTGCCCAAGAATTTGAATTGTGATATTTCCAATGATCATCAAATTCTTGATGATTTGTTGTAACTGAAACTTTCAAGTATACTTGCTCTCAAATATACCTTTTCTAAAATTTTACGTATGAGGCCTTTCATGTTTGCTCATTTTCAATCTGTTATAGGCAAGGAATAACAATTTTTATAAAATAATACATATTTTAAATGCATTTCAAAAGTTTGCTTTATGTGTTATTTTCAGTCAAATATATATATATGTATATATATATGTATATATATATGTATTTGTGTATATATATATATATTCTTATGTTCCCTCTGTTTTCTAATATACAGCAAGAACATTTTAAAATTTAGAATATATTGAAAGTGATTTTCTTGAAAAAAATAAAATTATGCTGATTCTCAATTAAGGCATTGGCTTTAACCTAAAGGGAATATAAACTCAATAGTATAAAATTCAATGTAAAACAATATATAACCATACTGTATTTGTAAACTGTCAAGGGTAATGTAATATGGAAAAAAGATCTATTTCTTAATAGCTTTAATGTATCCTAAGTGAATCTAAAATCCCCCATTCTTTTTTTTTTTTTTTGTGGGTACCGGGGGTCGACCTCAGGACCTTGTGCGCCAGCAGGCGCCCGTGCCACTGAGTGATATCACCGGCCCTTTTTTCGTATGTGGGTTCCAGGAGTCGAACTCAGGCCCTTGCACTTGCCAGGCAGGCGCTTACACCGCTGAGCCATCTCACCAGCCCCAAATCCCCCATTCTTAAAGTCTAATATCCATGGGGTTCCTCTGTCATAACATGACTCTAGCCTTTAATAATCTTATTTATATTATTTATAGAGTATCATTTTATTATTTTATTGAAATTACATATAAAACAAAAGGAAATAGGTAATTTTGTTTTAATATATTCTGTCAAAGTGGAGAAAACATACATAGCTCTAACAAAACCCTGAGGTTCAAAATTTCAAGGTTACTCTAATTTACATTTCCATTGAAAATGAGAACATATATCATCATAATGTTTCCATGGCAACTATTTTTTATGTTGCAAATAAACTAATGAATCACATGAAAAGATTGACCTTCATCAGCTTTGTACAAAGAACTGTCTTTTCACTTATTAAGTCTGAAAATTATTCAATGTATATTATTTTAATATTTGCTCCTTCATAACATCCAGCAGATTAGAGGTTGTCTTTTGCTGTATTTAGCAACTAGTAGTATGTAGGTAATCAAGCTAGATGAGCAAATGATATAACCAAGACAGGGGAGGGCTGAGTAAGCTATGTTTCATCTCACCTGTAAGGGGCTTCTAAGGCTAGAACCCCTGAAGGTGTGAAATGGGACCAGGCTGGGATGCCAAGAACTTTATGTAATGAGAATGGATTCTCTCAGGGCCTTTGGCCCCAAACTGACATAACTGATGCACTGTCAGTGTTTTATTATGAGTAAATAAACTCATGTAAAAATACTTAAGGCATCTCCATTTTTAATTGTCAAAATTCTAAAAGCCTAGTTCCAAGTTGCTTCTGTGGTTCAACATCACTCTCAGTTTCTTAACCTCTTATGTCTCAATTGTTCTGATGTAAAATGGAAATAATATTTCTCCTATTTTCTTGATGAGACTAATTTTAGAATAAAGAATGGAGGCAGGGGGCCGGTGAGATGGCTCAGCGGCTTAAGCGCCTGCCCGGCAAGCGCAAGGGCCCGAGTTCGACTCCCGGATCCCACATACGAAAAAGGGGCCGGTGATATCGCTCAGCAGCACGGGCGCCTGCTGGCGTGCGAGGTCCTGAGGTCGACCCCCCGGTACCCACAAAAAAAAAAAAAAAAAAAAAAAAGAATGGAGGCAGTCCCTTCCAATAACCAATATACCCTAGAATAAATATGTCTAGTGTTTTCAGGCTACCTGAGTCATTTTTCCAATTATCTAGTCTGGAAACTTGTGCTTAGAATGCACAATAATTTTTGTAATAATGGCTGGAAAAATTGTTAAAGCAAAGTATCTGTAATATCATATTAATTGCTCCTGGCCCTGAGGTTGTCTTCATTTAAGAATCTGAATGGCAATCTTGGCACGTTTAGACATGTAACAAATGTCTCCTTAGACATCGCAGTAACCATCTCATTGAGATGGTGATTCTACCTCCTTTTTTAAATAATAATATCCTACCCACGACTCCATCTTTAGCTGTTGTAAAATGTTTCTCAAAGTATTTAACACTGCTTTTATTCAGCAGCGAGGGCTGTGGCCCCTTTCCTTGTAATCTGGATCAGAAGGAGTCCAGTGAAGTTCGGAAAGTGGAAGTTTAAAAGTGACCTGTCACAAATACTCTGAGACTTTGAGCCCTAAGTTGCCATGGAGACCCCTAACTAGCCTGTATGGGCCCTGCTGTGTGGAGCCCCAGCTGCATGGAGATGTAATGCATGAGCGGCTGTCAGCCCTTGCAGCTGAGCCAGCCTTTGGATCCTCCTGCCTCAGGATCCAAAATGCAGGTGAAAGAGCCTTCTCTTCTCTTTTAAAGTTCCATATATATCGAATATATATTATGCATATGTAATTTTTATATCATAAATGCCTATATTTTTCAGAGTACAATTTTTTGGGTTTTGACAATTGTGTACAGTTATAAAACCCCATACTATCAGGCTCTAAAGCGTCTCTAGAAAGTTATTTTGAATTAAGTAGCCCTTTCTGAACAATCTTCTTTTCCTTCTAACTCCTCTGCCCATCCATCCTCAACCTCATTTAATTTGGGTAAATGCCCAGTAGTTGGGTTTTTGGATTATAATGGGAGCTTTACTCAGACAACAGTGATTCTGAGTTTGTTTATTATGTATTAGTTTAATTTTCCACGAGCCTTCTCACACTCCAATTCCACACTTTACACTACATTTTGCAATTAAATACATGAAGTGGCTAGTTTTGACCAAAGCAATATGTATAACTGGTGAGTTTTTTCCACCTCCTCTTCTCGTTCAACAGATGATTGCTGAACTTCCAGTGCAAAATGGAAAAAATTCAAAATAATGAATCTCCAAATACTTGGCATCCACTGAAGTAAAACCTTTTTTTTTTTTTTTTTGTGGGTACCGCGGGGTCGACCTCAGGACCTTGTGCGCCAGCAGGCGCCCGTGCCGCTGAGCGATATCACCGGCCCCTTTTTTGTATGTGGGATCCGGGAGTCGAACTCGGGCCCTCGCGCTTGCCAGGCAGGCGCTTAAGCTGCTGAGCCATCTCACCGGCCCCGTAAAACCTTCTTATGTCCATTTATTGTACCTCATCCATTTTGCACACAGCCTTTTCTTAACCAATACGTTTCTCAGCCAATGTGTTAGAATCTAGCTTCTCATCCTTTAAAGAAAAGTAAAATCAACAACTGCTCCTCATAAGCCAGTGAGAAAGCCCAATCATCTTGTTGAGCTTGGATTCATGACTTGGAAATCTAGTTAGGTTTGTGGAAGGTGCTGATTGATTTGTGAAAGTTATAGAGAAGACTTCATCTGCTACATTTAGAAGAACCCTCGGCCTTGTTAGAGCTTGGACAAATGGCATCATTCTCTGTCTCTCCAGATATCTTTACTATGCTTCTTGCATTTTACAAGTCCATTTTATGTTAACATATCAGTCATTTAGTCATTTGCATGTTTTAATTAAATTTCACTCAAATCTGGTAGGCCTGGCTCTTTGATATTTGTGTATCAAAAACATGCATTAACCTAATTTCTGGATCTAAGTTTTGACTTAAAAGTGTGATATTATTTTCCTCTTTATGTCCTTAGGAGTGTGACACTATTGCTCTTCAAAACAAAATCACTAGAGAAAAACAACATAAAATATTAACATTTTTCTTAATTTAAGTAATGTCTAAAAATAAGGACAGTAGATTGTGACATGAATAGGTCTTCAAATGTTTAACATCTGCTGTTTAATTGCTGGTGGGTGATCATTTCCTATTTATTTTGCTGAGGCTCAATCTGACGTTTTACTGCTGAAGTTTCTGCACTAGCTTATGACATATTTCATATTTATCATACTTGGAGAGTGTAATACATTTTGGCTGTGTTTTAATTTTTACTTTATTTTAATGCAAAAAGTTTAAAATCTTTCAGTAAGTGACTCCTGAAGGCTAAAAATATTATCTCAAGAAATTAGGAGCCAGGCCTTATGCTATGGGCCTATAACCCATCATTCTGAGAGGCAGAGGCAGAAGGATTGCAAGTTTGAGCCCAGCCCGGGCAACTTAGCAACTTAGCAAGATCCTGCCTGAAAATGAAAAGCGAAAAGGACTGGAGAGTTTGCTCAGTACAGAGGGCCTGGATTCAATCCTCAGTACTGAAAAATAAATTAGTTTGATGTAATTCCACTGGCCTATTTTTGCTTTTGTTGCCTGTCATATGCAAAAAATCATTATCCAGATAAATGTCAAGAAGCTTCTTCTCTATATTCTCTTCTAGCTTTTTCAATTTTAGGACTTATATTTAACTCTTTCAACAATTGTGAGTTGATTTTTGTATACTGTATGAGAGAAGGATCCAATTTCACTGTTCCACAAGTGGATCCCAACACCATATTTGAAAAGACTATTGTTTTCCCGTTGGGCATTATTGATAATTCATCAGAGAATGTAAGTGCATAACATTAATTCTCCTTATTTTGCTCCTTATTTTGTTTCTTTGGTCTATGTGTCTTTTTACTCCAGTATCATATTCTATTGATTGTTAGAATTTTGTGATATATTTTAAAATCAGGAGATATTATGTGTGTGGCTTGGTACTTTTTGGTAAATTTGCTTTGGTTATTCAAGGTCTTTTGTGGTTTTACATAAATTTTAAGATTTTTGTTCTATATTAGTGAACAATGTTGGGATTTTGATAAGGATGGCATTGAATTAGTAGTTTTTTTAATACTATGTACACTCTAATAATAATCTTATTTGCAGTATATGAACATTAGTCATTATTCCATTTATTATATTTTTAAATGTTTCTTTCACTAATGTTTTACAGTTTTCATTGTGAAGATCTTTTATCTTCTTGAGTAAATTAATTCTTAGGGTTTTTTGTCAATTATCATACCAATAGGAATCTTTTTAACTTTCTCTCTGATGGAAACTATCAAAACTGGTGTTTATGTGAGAGAAATGAGGGTTGAAATAGCTTATTTTTTTGTCTTTCTGATGTTATTTCAACAAAGAGCTGATCTTAATGTCAAAAAGAATTTCTAAAGTTTTCAGGCAAATGAAAAATATATTGTGATTTTTTTCAATTGATGCATTGATATCAAAGATAGTAAGTTATCCAAAAAGGATTTGTGCTTTCTTTCCATAGAATGATTATTATAGATCTCCATCTGGATGATCCAATATCCCCACAAATACAATTCTGAAACTTAATCTTTAGATTTTAAAATTCAAAATGATGCATTATTGTGATTGTGTAATCTTTAGAGATGATAGCATAAGTTGTCATGAGGATTAAATGATTCATATAAAGCATCAGAAATATTTGTTATGATTTTTCATCTTTCTTATTTATGAAGAATGTGCTTTTAAAATGTTTAACCTACTGAAATGATGCAAGAAAAAAAAAGAAAAAAAAAAGAAAAGAAAATAATGGGCTAGTGATATAGCTCAGTGGCATAAGCACCTGCCTGGCAAGTGCAAGGTCCTGAGTTCGACTCCCGGTACCCGCATATAAAAAAAAAAGATGCAAGAAATAAGCAAGGAACACTTTATAATAATTATCTCAATATATTATTTATTAATATATCCATATTATCAAGCAAATATATTTAAACATCTCTTTTGCTGAAACATTTGAAAAATAATAAAGACACCAGGACATTTCATGACTAAAAATAGTTATCTTTAAACAAATGCACATAAACTCTTTCTCTTAGATGAACACAATTCAATTTATTGTTAAGAAAGTTATCCATAAGCAAATCTATCAACTACCCTAATAACTTTCACCATATTCCTTCGAAAGCAATCCAGGATCCACTGGGAGAATACCTATTATATATTATTTAGTCTTCATTACATTCTAGTTAGTTTTCTCAAGAACACATTCCTTTCTCAGGGACTCTCTATCTTTTATAATGGGGCAAAAATATTTTATGTCACAGTTTTAATGTAAATAATGCTTTATATAAACAATTTCTTTTTGTTCATATGCTTATGCTTAGATTCAGGGTAAATTAGTTTGAGGGGGTGGAGAGAATGAGCAGGTATACACACCGGTGATGTATTTTTTCTAGTGTTTGTATTGGTAGGATTCTAGAATTGTTGTCTTCAATGCAAGATGTTATTTTTCTTGCCACACACTTAGATCTGGGTCCAGGCTTTAGGGTTCCCTGATCTCCGTGAAGACATAACAAAGTTTCTAGACCTATGCCTAAGTTCAGCTGTTCAACTCATAATAAGTATGCCAGATAGGATATCATTGTGGATTAGCCCAGGAGTCTCAGCCCACACCAGTGAACTAAACCCCAAAGGACTGCTAAACTCATTGTCCACTTAGACAAAACTAATTGGCGAATCCAGAAAGATCTGGAAAAGGTTCTTTAAAGTTGGTATCCTCTGAACTCTGATCCTCATCTCCAGATTTGGTTGTAAAGTATCTTAAATTCCAGCAAGGCTTTTGCAACAGAAAAATTTCATGGGGTTAAACTCAGGTCATTTTCATATTTTTGGATTTGTAGACTCTCAATTTAACTGGTAATTCCTCAATATTTTGTTACATCTTTGATGCTAAGATGTCTTTCTCTTCTCTCTCACTCTCTCTCTGTCTCTCTCAATCTCATTTTTAACACATATTTATAGGGAAGTTTCATTCAAATAACATAGGCCAGCTATATTGAGGAAATATTACAGAATTTTTAATAATTTATCAATAATTCATATTTTCAGTTAATCATGTATATCCCATATTGCCGAATTTTTGCTTTTCACACATTGTTTTACTGAAATTTTTTATTTGTATTCCTATTGTATTTTCAATCACTGTTATTAATTTATAAGGCAAAAAATCCACAATTAATCATTTTACCTCCAATTAAGATAAATTTACAACATGATACAATTATTTTCTTCTGTTTTCTCTCATCAGTCTTAATTGCCACACTCCATTATGGTTTGGTAAATCAGTTTAGTGAGTCGTAATTATTAAAAAAATTAGCATACATTGAAATAAATGAATGTGCGGCGCACAGCAAAAAGAAAAATTTTTTGAAAGTTTGTTTATATAAATAAAAACACACACACTTATGTTTACTTCCTAACCACTGAATGCAGAAAAATATAAAATATGTATGCATATGTATATCCTATGTTATAGTTTTTAAGAAATGTAAAGTCACTAGTTTAGAGGTTTACTTTTGCACTTTATTTTTTTTTTTTGTTTATTTATTTTTTTTGTGGGTACCGGGGGTCAACCTCAGGACCTCGCGTGCCAGCAGGCGCCCTTGCCACTGAGCGATATCACCAGCCCTTTTTTTTGTATGTGGGATCCAGGAGTTGAACTCAGGCCCTTGCGCTTGCTAAGAAGGCGCTTATGCCGCTGAGCCATCTCACTGGCACACTTTATTATTTTAATGATAATATATTTTGCCTTTTAATTTTGAAACTATGATATAATGAGATAAATTACAATATAATATATTAAATGAAATAAATTATACTCTTTACCTGGCTCCCATATATACTCTGCTTTGCTTAATTATTTTATTTCCTTTTCTGATTATGTTCTTCAAGGACCTGTAAAGACATGACTTATACCTGACCAATCTTCTGAGGCTTGTGAATGATAACAATCTTTATTGCACTTTCACATTTAAATTGTATCTTGGTGTAATTTTCTTTCCATACTTTGAATATATTACTCCACTGCAGCTTTGCCTCTAGGATTACTTTTAACCAGTTCAGTGTCAATATGATTTTCTTCTTCTACTGGTTTTCAATTGTTTTTTTTCCTCTTGAGATTACAAAATATTTCACTTTCATTTCAGGGAGAAAAATGAACGAAATTCAAAATCTGTCTTCTAACCTATCATTTGAACATGACACTTGGCTTTTTATGTCAGGCTGCCAGTTCTTTTACATATCAGTTTGTAAATTTTATCTGTCCCTAAGGGAAGGGCACCATAAAGTAGAAAAGAGGAGGAGAGGGTGAAGGGAATGAAAAAATAAGATGTGTTATGTATCACAAGGAATGTAATCTTATGTATTGCAAACATGTACCAATAAAAAATAAAAATTAACCACTCCCCCAAAAAAGAATTCCCTGCAATTTCTGCATCACTTTTTCTGATCCATATCTCTTATAATTTTCTATTTCTCTTGAATTCAGTTCCATAGGAGTGAGAAAGCTGTCACTACATGCTTATCATCTTACCAGCCAACCAATATTCATGCAGAATTTTAATCAAGTTAGGCTTTGAAAAAGAGCATACCTACTCAACTCTTTAAGTTTTCAATATAGTCAATCAATGCTCAGCTTGGCAAAGTTTGGCTTTCTTCTTGTCCCTTAAAATTAAATTGTTCCTGTTAATTTTGTTTCTCATTTTTACATTGGTAAACTCAGCATGGATCATCTTTTTAGTCTTCAACGTTCTAGCTCCTATTAGCTTTGAGCATTGTTAATCATTTAATTATCAAATTCCATTATGGGCTTGAATTCTGAGATCTCATTTACTTTTAATCCATATTCTGCATTCCCCAAAGCTCTATATCATTCCATTTTTTGTTTACTTTTCCTTAGCCTTAGACGTCATTACTACGACCACATATAGATTATGCATAAGAGGTGCAAATAGTTATTAAAAATCTGTCTTTACCTTAACAGAAAGAATCTGCTGAGCTTCATAACCATGTATCCATTTACACACTAGGGTTTTCCAGTGGCATATTCTACAAACATTACTAATTCAACCTGCCTAAAGTAATGTTACTAATGTTAGTGAGTCCGTGGACTTCCTAAACACCATCCAGTCCTGCATATCCTTCCGTAGGAAATAGTTTCACCACCTCGATTACCCAAACAATCAAATGATAGTTTATCCTTAATGCTATATTTTCCTAGTTTTTCTATGATTCTGTGCTGTTAAGATCTCTTGAATCTCTGTTTTTCTTTAATTTCTTGATCAATCTCCTAATTCTAGTTTACATAAATTTTTACTCAAACCATTACAATAGTTTTTCTTTGCTTTAATTGTTTGTGGGATCATCTTTCTACAATGCATCCATCATCTTTGATATAATCTCAACAACATAACTTCCCCACTCAATGCATGGCAGGTTGATATCATCTGTAGTATATCTAAGTAATGTTTTAAAAATCCTCTGTCTAAATAGTATCCCCATAGCCACTTTACATTTATACCTAGCATTATTAACATTGCACTATTAACATTCTAAAACCTGTCATGGATTTATAGTGCCAACATGTGTTTTTATATGGTATTTGCTAATATGCTTTAGCATATCCTGATTTTGTACCTGCCTTGCCTACTTTTTCTTCTTCAGGTTTTACCTCAAGTAACATACATTATGTTATATATTTTTTGCATCCCTTGAGTTATGGACTGCATGTTTGTGTTCCACTAAAACTCATGTGTTAAAACCCTCGTTGTTCATAGAATTAGGAGGCAGAACCTCTGGGGACAAGGTACATTTAGATGAGGTCCTGACTGTGGACGCCCTATGATGAGATTCACGTCCTTTAGAGAAGAGAGGTTAAGAGGTTGCTCTCCATGACATACAAAGATAACAACAAGAAAACTGCCACCTGTTAACCAGGAAGAGGGCCTTCATCAAGAACTTGATTGTGCTGAGACTCTGATTTCATATTCTCAGCTTCCGCAACAGTGAAGTATAAATATTGGCTGTCACAGTCACCCTTTGTACGCTATTTTGTTGAGCAGATAAACTAAGCTACCAGGGGACTATGGGTGTTAGTGTTCTAGTCCCCCGCTGAATTTCACCCTTAAAATAATATACATGGGAAAATTTTCTTTGTTAGAATATTTCTTATTAGAGTAACTATTTTAAAGGGACTTAATAATTGAAACTATTGCATGGTGTGGTTTACAAATTTCTGGAATAAAATAAACACAACAGATATTTTAGCTATTATCGTGGCATAATGATTATCTCAAAAATTTGCTATTCTTAAAAATTTACACTCCTGAAAGCAATACTATAGATCTTTAACAAACATTAAATTTATGAATAAATTTTTAAAATATGTTGTAGTTACATATCATGGCATCAGGATTGTGAAAACGTAGTGGTTGTGAAGAAGAAAGCTTCTAATTTCCTATTGAAAAAAACACTAGATACCTCAGAAATTACTATGTCAAATAATATACTAAGCCATGTTACTGATTACAGGGTGTTTAATTTCCAGGAAAGATGGGTGGAAGGACTGGAATAAGATTAATATGAAATATTGGCTTTAAATTCCAACTCATCCCTAATCTTGGACTTCTTGTATTGGAAGATTTCTGTTTGAATTACTCAAAATTTATAACTATTCTAAATACTTAGGGAATATATTAGTTCTTCTCAAGAGGTAATCAAATTGTTTGATTAGCTGAAGAATAACATATATTATATATGTTTATATATAATATAATACATAATTATAACTATATAATATATAACCTTTTTTTTTCAGGACTTTGAAGATGTTTACTACCATGACAGGAAAAATTAGAAGGCATTCCTTTACAGTGAAATTTTATACATATATATTCTGGTCACTGTAAAGTATTTTCTTAAATTAGAAGGGAAATCCACCAGAACCAATGCCAGTAACTGTGACAAAGAGCTGGAAATACGCATATGTGAGTACAGATACACTGAATCGTGTAGATCAAAAGGCATAAAGAATTTCTTTCAAAATTAAATCTGTTTAAGAACTTTCAGTGAACAATCTCTTTCAACTGTTCTTACAACCATGTAAAATTGATGAATGAAAAGATTTAGCTGTGAAATTTGACAGTTATGTTTATTCAATGTCAGTTTCCTTAAATGTTTACCCAAATTTTAAGTCATCTTTAACTACTACAAATCACTGAGTCAGATTCTGAGGGAGAGATCTCTGGGAACTCATCACCGTTCTCTTTTATAATGCCGGAAAATCTGATTTGCAGCGTCAACCAAACAATCTGTACACCGCTGACTAATCCACTTAATACAGAGCTTAAAAAAAAAAAACAACTTGTTTTTAAGATGACAACCTCTATCAACACCTAGTCCTCTAAGCACAGATCATTAATGTTAAAAATCTGATTGATAATATCAAAGAACTAATAATAAGGCATTTCTTTTTATAATATTTTGATGGCATTTTGAACTACAGATTTTTTTCTAGTACTATCTATATTATCTCATTTTGTGGCTTTTTCTAAATCATTTTTGTGAATAATAAGTATGTTATATAAGCCCTTCCCTTATACCCTCTCATTTACTTTTCTAATGCCTTGCTAGTTAATTTAAGTGTAGCTACCTTTAAGGGTTCTAAAATGTAGATTTTCTTGATAAATAAATGTAGGTAAAATGAGTTGGGGAAACCAGTAAAGAACAGGAGGCATTTTTATGAAGAAGTGATACTTTTATCTGTATTTAAGTCCATTTGGGACTTAGTCTGAATCCACCTGCTTGTTTAGTCATTTTGGATTCCTATATCAAAGTACTACAGGCAGTGCTGCTTATGTGCATGTAATTTATCTCTACGGTTCTGGAGGCTGGAAGTCCAAGATCAAGTGCCAGCCACCCTGGATCCTGTTGAGGATCCTCTTCTTGTTTACCAACTGCTATCTTCTTCCATCCTTACATACTGGAATGAGGTGAGAGAGCTCTCTCACATCTCTTTATAAGGGTATTAAACCAATTCATGCCAGTTCTGCTTTCTTGACCAAATTACTTTTGAAAAGCCTCATTTCCTAATAGCATCACACATTTGCTTCAACGCATGAATTTGATGTGAGGGAGACACAGATATTCAGCACACTGCACCTAGGTAAGATTTAAAAAAAAAAATAGCATCTTCTGCTGTGATGGTTGATTGATTGTGTCAACTTGAATAAACGATGCCCAACTAAATTGGCTCAGCATAGTTCTGGGTGTGGAAGATCTGTTCTAGAGAGGATTATTGCCAGAATGGTATAAAAGGGAAGCAAAGAAGGAAGGTTTGCTTCTGTGTTCTTTGGAGGAGGAGCTCTAATCTTCCCTTTCACCTTAGACATCATCTCCTGGCTTCTGGTGCAGTCCTTTCCGCCTCCTGATGTGGACGCACAGGGGAAACTACACAGAACTCCAGGCCTTTGATTGGGTCCTTTGGATCCCCAGTGTGCAGACAAACCTTTTTGCACTCTTCCACACTGACTCTGTGAGCAGCCACTGCAAGCCAATCTGTGAATTTTTATATATTTGTATATCTTGTATTATATCATTTTCTCTGGTAAACACTGACTGATATATCTGCTTTGAGATCATAAATTTGAGAATACTTAACAAACCTTTCATTTTATTCTTTTGGTTGACTCTCCATCTTAGATTTGTAGTGATTCTGGAAAGTTCAATTTTTAACTCAGTTGTTATCATCTTTTATATTACTTTAGTTATAGGATTTATTTGTTTATTGTTCTCGTTTCTTAGTTATAGAAGGTTCTGCTTGTTCACAAGCCTATTTTTTAAAATTCTAGAAAATGTATAGATATATCCCTAGCATAGCTACCTCTGAGCACAGGGCAGATAGAAGAGAATTGACCAAGGATCGCTAAAATAATACATTTTAAATTCATTTCATTTTCCTTTTATTTTTTAACTAAATGTTATCCTGGGAAAACAATTCATTTTGCTGCTCTGCAGCTAATACTATTCACATCTCTGTTCAATATTCTAAAATGAACTTTCAGTGGGTTTTTATTAAAGACGTATTAAATGCATTTGTAGCTTAAGCTTTTGTTAAAATTCCATTCTAGCAGAAGAGAAAATTGCAATGCAAAAATATCATATGATAAACGTCCTAGAATTTACAGAATTTTTTCAGTTTATTAACATCAAGTTTTTATTGTGTAATCCAGGATTTTTCCCATAATGTCACTACAAAAAGATACAGGATGATTAGTAAAATACTAAATATCGATTATCAAAAACTATGCAGATATAGCAAAAATTATCAAATATTTCAGCTGGCTCATAAGCACTTGAAAATATAAAAGATGTAATTACTTAAAGGACATGAGCTATATTTTTCCTATCTTTTTCAAAAGCCCTAAAACAAATAAATAGATGGCTTAAAAATAAAAATCAAGAACTTTGGGAAGCAATGATAGAAACCTTTAAAGATTAAGAAAACTTTAAGGCAGTCAATATAGCTCAGGGGTAGTGTTTGCCTCGCAAGTTTTAGGCTCTGTGTTCAATATCCAGGATTATATATTAAAAAAGGGGAATGGAATAAAAAGAAACCTTTAGAAATCCTGTAAGAAAGAAAGTAGGGAAAGATCCAAACTGAACACGGAACCCACAGCAAGAATGTGTATCAGTAAGTATTGCTGCAAAATGGGACTACAAAAAACCTCCATGCTTGACATAGACCAGTTATAAAAGTACACGTATAATTTGCACTGTGGCACCATCAAAAGTCAATTCAAATCCTTGAAGTGCCTCAAAATATTGACGCCAATATGATCTGATCTCACTTTTCAATTGTACCTGCTTTTTTTTGTTGTTTGTTTGTTTGTTTGTTTTTGAGACAGGGTCTCACTATGTAGTTCAGGCTGATCTGACTCACTGTGTAGCCCAGACTGGCCTGGAACTCACAGAGATCCTCCTGCCTCAGCCTCCCAAGTGCTGGGATTACAGGCGTGTGCCACCACGCCTGGCTCTGTACCTGCTTCTTAAATTAAGAAACTGGAAAATACATATACTACAGTATTTCATTGGGTAATACAAGCTCAAATAATGTCTCATTCACAATCGTCTCAGAATGAAGTCAATACTGCAATAGATTAGAATGCATAAAATAGAATAACTTTAAAACTATCTGTACCAAAGTGAATAAAATTAGGACATTGCAGATATGCAAGCATTCCAAAACTTTATTCCACACAGACGTTTCTCAAAATATTAATAGAGAGATAACAGCTGTGTTTGTAAAATATTATATATGTAATTAAGCTGGCTAAATTGTACAGAAAAAATGATTCAAATGGAAAACGTTGTATCTATTTTACCACAGTATAAAATCTTTTTAGAGTATTATTGTAACTAGACAAAACAAGAATGTAAGAAGAGGAGGAATGAAATAAAGTTAAAAATTCAGTGTATGATAATTAGAAATTTTTTACAGAATACATAGGGGTAATTCAGCAAATATTAAGAAGTGTTAGAGAAGGATAAAAATTATATTATAATTCAAAAACTTTGTGTAATAAACATATATAGAACTTTTTACTCAGTAACACACACAGTAAAATTTTTCTAAGCTGATGGACACACAGAGAAATGATCATATACTAAAGGAAAACAAACATTACTTCAAAGTATTATTTTGGGGGCCGGTGAGATGGCTCAGCGGCATAAGCGCCTGCCTTGCAAGTGCGAGGGCCCAAGTTCGACTCCCGGATCCCACATATGAAAAAGGGGCCAGTGATATCGCTCAGCGGCACGGGTGCCTGTTGGCGCGCGAAGTCCTGAGGTCGACCCCCGGCACCCACAAAAAAAAAAAAAAAAAAAATGTATTATTTTGGCTGCATTCAATGACATCATGCAGTATATCTATAGATCAGAAATCAAAATTAGCTTTATATGTGTATATCTGAAAATTATCACACATATACACCCACCGTTCCAGATAATTTTTATCTAAATAAGAAATTTGGAAATTACAATTATTTTTAAAAACCAAAAATATACTTTATGCTGACAGAAAAAATTTATAGAAAATATGCAGCCTTGTCTAAATTAAAAAAATTCCGTCAAAATAGGAAACTCAAATAGTTAAAAAACCACTGGATACATTCAAAGGGTGATAAAATATCTATGCCCTAAATATAAACAGACACAGATGTTTTAAAAGCAAGTGATACAGAGATCTCTAGAAACAAATAACTCCTACCTTATAAAAACTGTGTAGAACATAAAGAAAAGGTGGGACACTCTCCAAGTCATTTTGCAAGGCGTGTTTAAAGACAACTTTAACTGTTGTCCTGGGATTTCAGCAGAGACCGGGAAGCCGTAGAACAATTGTTGGCAGACTCTCAATACAGAACATGCTGGGATACTGTGAGCACTCATGAAAAATTTAGCTTGTCACCCAACTTAATGCCTTAAAGTTGAAGTGAGGTAGATCAGTCAGATGTGTTCCCCAGTGAAACTGCTCTGGGGAGAATGGCTGGTGCGCTCTGGCTCTCCCACTCCCGTCTCAAAGAAGAACTGCCTCAGAAACCTGCGATCACCCTGCAGATTGGAGCCCTGGGGAGATGGGCGCCTGCTTCTAGAAACTGATGTGATAAGGATTCCTGAGTGTCTCTGTGGATTTAACCCAAGCGTGAAAGCCAAGCCACAGCGGACTTGAAATGCGGCCCTTTATGAAGGACATCCGGGGAACTGAGGTCTACCCACGGAAGAATTGGTGTAGAAAGGAGACTTCCGGAGTTTAACGAGCCAGCCTGAAGGAGGCATCTTCTGTGCAACAGTCTGAATGATACAAAAATCCAAATGTCTCTAAGAGCACCACACTCAAGGAAATTCAGGACTCAGACATCTATTACACAGGTGGCCCTGATTCAGATGACCGCAAGCAAGCACCACATACAAAGTTTATTCTTTCCCCCAATCCTTACTCCTCCCTAGTCCTGACCCTGGAGAGGCTCAGAAGGGAAAGCAACTGGGGAAAGCAGAGACAGGTCAAGCAAAAAGCTGGCCACTCCCCCCTGCTTTTGTATCAATAATGGACAATAGTTTTGCTCTAAGGCTGAACTGAATAAACGATAAAAGACCATCTACTAGTACATAAGAGTAACCTGGTAAGTTATGGGCTTTGCACAAAATCACCCTGAGCAATTACTATAATCTACCTTACTGTGTCCAGTTCTCTCAGCATACCGGTGACGCCACCAAACTTGATGGTCAGACAGTACCATGAAAGAGACAGTAAGAATATTTCCTCAATAAAATCATGATAAATCAATGGTAAAAGAATAGTTCATACTACCAAAGTAATAATTATCCCCCAAAATAGAGATGTTTCAATGGCAGAAATTATGCATATATTTCCTAAATCTGCCCATTTTCTACCTATTTATATTCTATATATACACATCTAAGAATATAATCCTTTACGTTATTGAAGGGAAAATATCATTTCAGTTTATGTCTTACAAGTCTTAGGTAAAGTTAAGCATTAATGATTAAAGTAAATCTAAACATATCATAAAAACTGTGAAATTAATGGGAATATCGTAAATAGACATCTTGCTCATTAGTAAAACCTAATTAGTATAACTTCTAACTATTTAATCAATTTCAGAAATGAGACAGTTGAATTTATTCCAGTGACCAATAGAACATGATTGGAGTTTCCAGTCATCTAAAGACAGCAGAACACTACGTTTCAAGCTGCATAGAGTCTAGCTAGGCCTGCAATTTACCCTCTCTGGAATTCTTACGTAACAGAGCTCATGGCTTAAAAACCCGCAGTTCAATTTCCAAATAGCTACTTTAAAACTTGTATACAAGGGATTATATATATATATCTCCAAGCTGCACCCACTAAATAAATACATGAATAAAATAATTAAATTAACTGTAACATGTTGAAACTATATTATTCTATGTGGCCTTTATAAACAACAAGCTAGACAAATTCAAATTAGTTATGTAGTAAAGAAAATACTGTGCACATACTGTAAAACTATTTAAGTAAGAAGTTACCAAGTGACATTATTTTTTGGAGATGCATACATATGTACAAAAATGAACAGAAAAATATCTGAAGGAGATGAGAGACCTAACTGTTGACAGATGTTTCCTGTAGGAGACTGAGATTTTTAGTATTTGGGTGTTTTTTGCCTTTGTGTTACATTGTAATTTTATATAACAATGTATCTATCACATAATGGCCATAGAGGTTAAAGGAAAAAAACTACATGCTCATCTCTATAGATCAATGTGATTTTTTTCTTTTTTTTTTTATGTTCTGTCATTATATTCTGTATTGTATTTGTATATCACCACAGAGGAGAAAAAAATACTGGAGCTTTTCAATGCTTGTTAATGTGAAAAGAAAAGGATATTCCACATTTTTTAGAGAGATATGCATATGTGCAAACTTTGTAGCCCTTGGCCATAATTGTTTCGATGGCAAGTCAGCCAACAGAGCTAAATATTTTTCTTTCAAAAATGCCTATAATACCTATATATATATGCTTAGAGATCATATATTACTATATAATAAACTTATATTTTAATATATAATATAAATACATTCATATCTAGTAAATAGAATCATTAATGTTCATACAATATTAATACATTAAAACACTGTGTTTTGGGCCGGTGAGACGGCTCAGCGGCTTAAGCGCCTGCCTTGCAAGCGCGAAGGCCCGAGTTCGACTCCCGGATCCCACATACGAAAAAGGGGCCGGTGATATCGCTCAGCGGCACGGGTGCCTGTTGGCGCGCGAGGTCCTGAGGTCGTCCCCCCGGTACCCACAAAAAAAAAAAAAAAAAAACACTGTGTTTATTATAAAAACGATATGTATATCAACATCTTGCTAACCTATTATATTTGTATTATTAACATATTTTATCAGTAGTTCTGATGATCTATTAAAGTATGTATATATATATGTGTATATGTATATGTATATCACTTCCAGGTATTTACAATTTTGTCTAAATAGTCCAAGGCAAAATTTATTTAAGATTGAAAAGAAGAATGTTTAAACTGTGTTAAAAAATAGCCCACCTCCTCTTCTTAGGGACTCCCCACCCTTGCCCAGCGTATCCTTGTGTCTAGCAGAGGAAAAACGGTCGTCTTCCCATGAGGAGAGCCCGCTGAAGCAGGCAAACCTGGCTGAGCTGCTTGCAAACCCATTGCTCCTGCCCTGAGAGAAAACTGTGCCACCTTCTTTAAGCTCTGTGAGGAAGTGATTAAGAAGAGGCATATGATGCTTCATGAGCAGAGTTGATGGGTATTTTGTCCTTTAAATCTTAAATTTGAGTAATGTTTGGCAGGGAGCAATTTCAGCAAACATTTTATTTAAGAGCTTGTCTTATGGTGTTGAATAGTTTGGTCTGTAGATGATTATGGGATTTAGGATGGGATTAAAATACTTCAAAAGGGAGCTTCTCAAGATGGCGGATGAGTAAGAAGCACGTAAGGAAACTCTCTCTAAAAGTTACCATTGGAACACGAGAATATAGCGACCTGGAAAGCGCAGGGGGGGGGAGATGCCTCCCCGAAACCCAGAGAAGTTCTGAAGCGCAATCTGGGACCCCCAGCACCAGTGACGGGTGACTTCCAACAAAGAAGACGGAAAGAAGGAGCAGACCGCGCGCGCGCACCTTCTAATATCCCGGGAGTTGGAGCGCCGGCGGAGGCTCAATTCTACGGACACACGGTGGCAGCTGGCGCCCAGGGAGCCCCCACGGAGGATCCTGAGACAGCGGCGGGGCAGGGGAGCGGCGGAGAACGGCGCTGACCGGCGGTGAGTGTCTCTCAGCCACAGCTGCCCCGCGCCAGAGAGCGACCGGCCGGGCGCCATTGTGGGGGGTGTGGCGAAACCCAGAGCGGCTCGGAAACTGCTCTGGGAACTTGTGCTCCGGACAGGGCAGCACAGGGCCTCTCAATTGAGCCCACGAAAGTGTGCTGAGGTCAGCAGGTGAACGAGACTGGACTCACAGCCACACCTGTCCCGCGCCAGAGAGCGACTGGCCCGGCGCCATTGTGGGGGGCGTGGCGAAAAACCAGAGCGGCGGGAACCAGTGCAGGGAATCCGCGCTCAGACAGCGCGCTGAGCCTCTTAGGCCCAGGGATCGTGAAAGGGCGCTGAGAGCGGAGGCGAGCTAGACTGGTCTCTGCCTGAAAGTACGCGCCTCTGCTCATCGCCCGCCAGAGGGCGCTCCTGGCTTACTGGGATGGACCTCCACAGAACAGGTAGCTGCCTACAACAAAGTCAACACCTGGAACTGATTCTTTTTATTTTATTTTATTTATTTATTTTTTTTTCTTATTTTTATTTTTTTTTATTATTTTTTTTCTACTCACTGATTTGTTTTTTGTTCTGGCGAAGGGTTTTTTTGTTTTTGTTTTGTTTAGTTTTGTTTTTTGGTGGGGTTTTATTTTTGATCTGTCTATTTTATTGCTTTTATCTTCATTATTGTTTCTGTATGTGTATTTGCTCTTTCCTTCATTATTCTCTCTGGTTTTTTATATGAGTGTAAACAGCGCCTCTAACTTCTTTGTGATTGTGGTCGTGATCTGTTCTTCCTTTTATACCTTCCTTCTCTTTTTACCACCTGTTCTCTGCACTAGTGTCCCAATTTTAGTGGGATCCCTCTTGGTCCTCTAACCTTACATCTAATTCCTTCCTCTTCTCCCAATACTCTATTTCCTCCTTAACTCATTTTAAATTTAAACTCCTCAGGGAAAAATTGACATACATAGGACTTGTATACTGCATATAATTTTTCTGGTGTGTTTTAAATTTTATTATATAACCGCAACTCTATACAGATAAAAGTGGTAAATAACTGGTTAGCTCAGTCTGTCATTTTCTAGGCTGTGTTTGATGCTTTAGTTAACATTATAGCCAAATGTGAAATAATTGTTCTAAACATCTTTCCTTCCTGATATTTCATGATTGAGATTGACTAAGGGACACAGAAAATACAGTGGCACAGTACCAAAGAATCAAGGACTGGGCCAAACAGGTAGCAACTTCGCATACCCAACGAATTGAAGAGGTAGGATCTGGCAGAAAGCTTAAAACATAAAAGCAAGCTCCACTTGGAAGATACTGCAGAGAAGTAGTCATCTTCTAAAGATCTTAAACACTAGCAATAAAGTAACCTACTATAGGTAATTTGCAAACATCACCCCAGGAATTAAAGAAAGAAAAAATGAGATGACACTTAAACAAGATGCAACCCCACACATCCAATTCACCAAAGGCAAACCTAGGGAGCAACGAGGTGGGACAATCCGAAAGCCACCCACCTGGCCTATCTGAAGTGGTAACAACAAAGCAACTGAATGAGGTTCTGGAAAAAATTAAAACAGAAATAATCTCACAGATAACTGCAGAGATAATGTCTACAACGAAGACCATGCTTAAGGACACTACAGCTGATACAGACAAAAAAATAGATGAACTTAAGAAAACTATAGAAACCATGAATGCTCAGCATAGGAAAGAAATGGAATCCATAAGGCAGATTCAAGCAGATATCCAAGAGATAAAAAATTCCATTGAAAGTATTTGTAGCAGAATAAGCCAATGCGAGGACAGGATCTCAGATATAGAAGATAGGCTTGCAATTAGTGATCATGAAATGGAAAAATTCTTAAAAATAGCAAGGGACCATGAAAAATCAATTCAACAGCTGCTAGATGACTCAAAGATAAACAACTTAAGAATAATTGGAATAAATGAAAAAGCAGGAGATAACATCAACGACATTAAAACCTTGTTCAAAGACATAATCAGGGAGAACTTTCCTGGAAGAGAAAAGGAATTTGACACCTCTATAAGTGAAGCTTTCAGAACACCAACTAGACATGATCAAAAAAAAACTTCAGCCAGACATATTATAGTCAAGATCCCAGAAATTCAACAGAAGGGCAAAATCTTAAAAGCTGTTAGGGAGAAGAGACAAATCACCTATGAAGGAAAACCCATCAGAATCACAGCTGACTTTTCAGCACAAACCCTCAATTCAAGAAGAGCTTGGAATGATGTATTGCAAGCTCTAAAGGAAAATAATTTTCAGCCCAGATTGATGTACCCTGTAAAACTATCTTTCAAAATTGATGGAGAAATAAAATACTTTCATGACAAAGAACATCTGAGAAAATTTATGACCACCAAACCAGCACTCCAAAATGTTCTGAAGGACATTCTAGAAAGAGATAGGAACCCCAACAGAAGGAATCCACCAGGCAGGGCAAATAATTAAATAGCCAGAAAGCGGAAAAACAAAGAGTGGGAACCAACAACAGGAAAATATCATGACAAGTCAATACATATCAGTTTTAACCATCAATGTTAACGGTCTCAATTCACCAATCAAAAGGCACAGACTGGCAAAATGGATCAAGAAGCAAGATCCAACAATATGCTGTATACAAGAAACACATTTAATTCAGAAAGAAATTCATAGAATGAAAGTCAAAGGATGGAAAACAATACTCCATGCCACAGGAACCCAGAAAAAAGCAGGGGTAGCTATTCTTTTTGCAGACAAAGTGAACTTCAAGCCAAGAAGGATTCAGAGAGATAAAGACGGTCATTACATCCTGGTAAAGGGAACAATCCAAGAGGAAGAGATAACGATCATAAATATATATGCATCAAATACCAATGCACCCAGCTATATAAAACAAGTACTAAAGGACATGAAAAATCAAATAAGCACTAATACAATTATATTGGGAGATCTCAATACTCCACTGTCACAAAAAGATAGATCAACTGGACAGAAAATCAATAATGAAATAGTAGAACTGAACCAAACTTTTGAACAAATGGACTTAGTAGATGTCTACAGAGTGTTCCACCCCACAACATCAGAATACACATTCTTCTCAGCTGCACATGGGACGTTCTCCAAAATAGACCACATACTAGCTCATAAAACCTGCTTAAATAAATGCAAAGGAATTGAAATTATCCCATGCATATTATCAGACCATAGTGCAATGAAATTGGAAATCAATGGCAAAAGATCCCACAAAAACTCCCTAAACACATGGAAACTAAACAGCATCCTCCTGAACAACCAATGGGTCACAGATGAAATTAAAGAAGAAATTAGTCACTTTCTACAACTGAATGATAATGACAGTACAACATACCGGAACTTATGGGATACAATGAAAGCAGTCCTAAGAGGGAAATTTATAGCATTAAATACTTATATCAGGAAAATAGAGCAAGCACAAATAAACAACTTAAGGGTGAACCTCGAGCTTCTAGAAAAAGAAGAGCAGGTTAAGCCAAAAGCCCGTACAAGGGAGGAAATTATAAAGATCAGAGCAGAAATTAACGTATTGGAGAATAAAAAACAATACAAAGAATCAATGAAGCAAAAAGTTGGTTCTTTGAAAGAATAAATAAGATTGACAAACCCTTATCCAACCTTATTAAAAAAAGAAAAGAAAAGACTCAAATCCATGCAATTGAAAATGAAAAGGGTGATATCACGACGGACCCTGCAGAAATCCAGAAGATCATCTATACCTATTTTGAAAATTTATATTCTACTAAGATGGAAAATGCAGAAGAAATGGACAGATTCCTAGATTCGTATGAATTACCAAAGCTAAATCAAGAAGATTTAAAAATCCTAAATAAACCAATATCAACCAATGAAATTGAAGATGTAATTAAAAATCTCCCAACAAAGAAAAGTCCAGGCCCTGATGGATTCACTGCTGAATTCTACAAGAAATTTAGAGAAGACCTAACGCCCCTACTTCTCAAACTTTTTAATGAAATTAAAAGGGAAGCAATACTCCCAAATTCATTCCTGGAAGCAAGCATTACCCTGATACCAAAACCAGAGAAGGACCCAACTAAGAAAGAGAACTACAGGCCAATCTCCCTAATGAACATAGATGCAAAAATCCTTAATAAGATACTGGCAAACAGAATCCAACAAATCATCAAGAAGATTATACACCATGACCAAGTTGGATTCATCCCAGGGATGCAGGGATGGTTCAACATACGTAAATCAATAAATGTAATACAGCATATTAACAGAACCAAAGACAAAAATCACATGATCATCTCAATAGATGCAGAAAAAGCTTTTGACAAAGTCCAGCACCTTTTCATGATAAAAACCCTACAGAAAATTGGAATAGAGGGTCTTTATCTCAATCTGGTAAAAGCTATCTATGACAAACCAACAGCCAATATCATACTAAATGGCCAAAAACTGAAAGCCTTCCCTCTAAAATCAGGAACAAGACAAGGATGTCCACTGTCCCCACTCTTATTCAACATAGTTCTGGAAACTTTAGCCAGAGCGATTAGACAAGAGAAAGAAATAAAAGGAATAATGATTGGAAAGGAAGAAGTTAAATTATCATTATTTGCAGATGACATGATACTCTACACAGAAGACCCCAAAAACTCCACTAAAAAACTGCTAGATTTGATAAGCAAATTCAGTAGTGTAGCTGGATACAAAGTCAATACTCAAAAGTCAATAGCCTTCCTGTACACAAATAACAAACTTACTGAAAGAGAAATTAGGGAAACAATACCTTTCACAATAACATCCAAAAAAATGAAATACCTAGGAATCAACCTCACGAAGGATGTAAAAGACCTCTATACTGAAAACTACAGTACTCTGAAAAAGGAGATTGAAGAGGATATCAGAAAATGGAAAGATATCCCTTGCTCCTGGATAGGAAGAACCAATATAGTGAAAATGGCCATACTTCCAAAATTGTTATACAGATTTAATGCAATTCCAATCAAAATTCCAACAGCATATCTCACAGAATTAGAGAAAACAATCCTAAAATTCATTTGGAATCAGAAGAGACCTAGAATAGCAAAGGCAATTCTGGGCAACAAAGGCAAGGCAGGGGGCATCACAATCCCTGACTTGAAATTATACTATAAAGCTACTGTGATAAAAACAGTGTGGTACTGACAAAAAAACAGACCTGAAGATCAATGGAACAGATTAGAAGATGCTGAAACAACCCCAGACATACTAAGCCACCTTATCTTTGACAAAGGTGCCAAACACATTCGCTGGAAGAAAGATAGCCTCTTTAATAAATGGTGCTGGAAAAACTGGCTCTACACATGCCGAAGATTAAAACTAGACCCATATCTTTCACCATGCACTAAACTAAATTCAAAATGGATCAGAGATCTAAATATTAAAACAGAAACATTAAATCTGCTGGAAGGTAGGATAGGTAAAACCCTTGGAGACATTGGTGTAGGCAAAGACTTTATGAATAAAAACTCAACCGCACGGGAACTATCCCAAAGAATCAATAACTGGGATCTCATCTTATTAAAAAGCTTTTGCACAGCAAGAGAAACCACCAACAGAGTGAAGAGACAACCCACAATGTGGGAAAAAATGTTTGCCAGCTGTTCCTCAGACAAAGGATTACTATCGAGAACATATAAAGAACTCAAAAAAATCAGACCTCCCAAATTTAAAGACCCACTCCAAAAATGGGCATCTGAGATGAATACACATTTCTCAGATGAAGAAATACTAATGGCAAATAAATATACAAAAAATGTGCAACATCACTAGTCATTCGAGAGATGCAAATTAAAACAACACTGAGATACCATCTCACCCCAGAAAGAATGGCTACTATAAAGAAATCAACTAATAACAAATGCTGGAGGGGCTGTGGGGAAAAAGGAACCCTTCTCCACTGTTGGTGGGAGTGTCGACTGGTACAGCCACTGTGGAAGTCAGTGTGGAGATTCCTCAAAAAGCTAGGGTTGGAGGTCCCATTTGACCCAGCTATTCCCCTTCTGGGCATCTTCCCAGAAGAATTAAAAACATCATACCACAGTGATATATGTGCACCCATGTTTATAGCAGCACAATTTGTAATAGCCAGATCTTGGAAACAACCCAAATGCCCATCAACTGAGGAATGAATAAGAAAGATGTGGTATTTTTATACAATGGAGTACTATTCAGCCATTAAGAAGGATAAACTGGAGACTTTTATGGGTAAATGGATGCAACTCGAGAAAATACTCATAAGTGAAATAAACCAGAAGCACATGTGTAAGCATCGTATTGTCTCTCTAGTGTGAGAAACTGGGAGAGTAAATGAGATCCAGAATGTACAATGGACATGGTGAATCAAAAAGAAACTGGTCAAAGGGAAAGAGAGACTGGAATGGGGAAAAGAAAGAAGGGAAAGGTAAAAAAAAATTGTATATATATATATATAAGATGGTTAAGATAGATACACTACGATTTTTGCTTGGTTCATTGAAGAGTGAGGTTTGTGCCAATGATGTTTGGATAGTTGAATGCTGATGTCTGGTGTCCTGAATAACTAGCTTGAAGATAGTAATACGCAATGTATTGACCATTGTTGCCCTCCTATTATGTTGTTTTGAAGGTTTGTTCTTCTTTTGATTTGTTTTGTTTTTTCTTCTCTTTAAAATAAAATTAAAAAAAAAATACTTCAAAACGTGGATAGCTCACAGGAGTCAGACACATCTCTACTAAGCAAAAGTTTTCAGTGGTTGTTTAGTGAAATGGACTGAACACAATATGCATCAGAATAAGATATTGCTGTTACCCTGGTGTGCAGGTAAACACACATTCTACCCATCCAATGAAAGTGAGATCAAAGAGATATCCTTGTGAATGACATCATGTGAAGAATCTCAAGCACTTGGAGAAGATAAACCCAAAAGTAAAAAGGATTCTGAAGAAGTTAAGTAGATTCAGATAAAGGAATCCTTCCTGGGCCACGTTAAATTATAGTTTTAAACTGAAATCTTCAAGGGGGAAGGAAATGGGAAAAAGAAAGAGGTACCAAGATATATCATGTACAGGTACAAATTCCCTATAATGAATGTGAACAATATGTATATCTAAATTGCATCAGTGAACTTAACAATTAAAAAAAGAAATCTTCAGTCTTCAGATAATAAGGCTTATAGGTAAATAAAAAATTTCCAGAGATGGTCTATGAAAATCAATCTCTAGATCCTCAGTGTCTGTATTTTCCATTTCCATATAGTCTCATTCTGAGCTGCATAAAAGTGTTCATTATCACATTCATATTTTTCTTCATGAGAAAGCTGCGGTCCTTAGCTTAATTGCAGAGAACAAAGATTGAATACACTGGTTTTGCAGAAACTGCATTAGTGATCACTGTATTGGAATGCTCTTCCTTCAAAATGACTTGTGCATTAGGAGTTACTGAACCTGATTCTTCTAAACCTGCCTGGATGTTTTTCCAGGAAGACCAAATTTCTCATTATATGAAATAAAACTCAAAGATAAATCATATATCATTTCCTTAAGATTGGAACCACGTTATTCCATAAAGTTTTAAAAACCAATTTATCAAACTTTGACTTCTTCCTCCTTTTTGTCTTCTTCTCCTCTTATTGGTGTATATCTGATATGTCACACCTGCTGATATGTCTCTGTAGTTCAACATTCAGAGAGCATCACCCTTTGTTATTCCTCCTTCCTTCTCAGACATCCTGGTGGTGTCCTACTGTAGTTGTGTGGTATGATATTAATGTAGGATGAGATCGCTAGCAGAGGTGTTGTCTCGGTCACCTTCCCATTGCTGGGGCAAAATATCCAACACCCACTACTTAAATGAGGAGAGACTTACTTTGGTTCATGATTTAATCCATGATCAGCTGGCTCCAAAGCAGAAAGGGCATGGGGAAAGGGCCTAGGAAGAGAAAACCCTCTCATGCTGAATTAGGAGATTAGGGTGTAGCAAAGATGGCTGAGCAAGTAGGTTTGACCTGTTCATTACAAGATCCCAGAAGAATTCCCAAAGCCCTACACACGGACTTCTCAGGAGAACTTGAGCAGGTTTTCAATAGGATGCCCTAGACATGGTGTCAGCTTGAGTTGTGGGATCCCGGCACTGTCTCTCAGGACCCAAATGCAGACGTTCTCATGGGTTTCCTTGAGATTTGGGTATTTTCAAAGGACACAGTCACCAAAAAGAGCTTGCTATTGTGGCTTTCCTCAAGATAGCCCTTCTCTGCTTTCTCCAGGGTGTTCTTTTATCTGGCTTTTTCCTCTTTTACTTGGCCCAAGATCACTCTGACTCTATAGAGCCAGTTTCTCCCTCACTTTTCACTTTTTCAAATAAACTTTGCCTTTTATTTTTTGTTTTTTTTTTTTTTGCTCTTTCCTTCAATTCTTTGTTCAAGATGACAAGCACCTCCAGAAGGAGAAGGGGAGCAACCCAAAACCTGGTAATGTCTGATTGGCAAGCCACTTTTAGAAGGAGCTGCCTAATGACATTTTGCTATAGCCAACCAGGAGACTCAAAAGCCAGGAGATTCTGCTAACAATCCCATGGCAGCAAGAATGCAGAGAGTGGGCTGGTGAGATGGCTCAGTGGCATAAGCGCCTGCCTGGCAAGCGCGAGGTCCCGAGTTCTACTTCCAGAACTCACATATGAAAAAAGGGCCGGTGATATCGCTCAGTGGCACGGGCGCCTGCTGGCGCGCAAGGTCCTGAGGTCGACCCCCCGGTACCCACAAAGAAAAAAAAGAAAAGAATGCAGAGAGTGAAAGGAGAAGCTGGGGAGAGAGATATCCTTCTAGGTCACACCTCCGGTAACCCGTCCCTTCTGACTAGGACCCATCTCTTAATAGCATATTTAGTTATTTTATTCATCAATGGATGAATACACCAATGATTATAGCACCTCCACAATCCACTGAACTTTCACACACAAAGGAATTTGGGGCTTATTTTAGATCTTACTGTACAAAATATTGAAATAGAAGAAACTCCCTACCTGCTAAGATGTCAGATGTGCTGAGTTTGTGTCTACTGAAATCGAAGAGTGATTTCCAAAGGACAAAGGCAGTTGAGAGGGCCTGGGATATAGCTCAGTGGCACAGCACGTGCCTGGTAAGTGCCAGGTCATGAGTTCGATTCCTAGTGCAAAAAAAAAAAAAAAAAAAAAAAAAAGGTTGAGAGTAGAAGGTTTATCGGGCAATAGGAATAGCTTCTGAGAGGACAGGAGGGGTCCCAAATGGGTTGCCACCGAGGCCCTGTGTCTGGGTAACTCATACAGCAACATCACAATGTGGGTACAATGTGTTTCAGACTACAGGATTATAAATATGGCTGCTTAGCTGACGTTGATCTAATAGGGAAGCAGGGCACACAGCAAGTGTATATGGCTAACATCATTAACCTTGTTTTATTTATAACCCTTAAAACAGGAACTTTTGGGGAAGGAATGGGTCCAGGTATTCTGGTCACCCACCTCAGTATCTGATGCATACCTAGGCCTAATGAACTTCTTGGTACTAATTACAGTACAGTCTCAAATTCTGCTTATCCCTTAGCAAAGTATGCAAATCTGGCCTTTGTGACTTTATCTTAAGGCCTTGACTTCTTCAAATGCGCCTCCAGCCATATCTTTGTTTATCCTGCTAATGTCTTTATTTTATTCTGCTGACTTTCTTGAGAGTCCAGTCCCTTTCTGACTTTATATTAATTTCTGTCTAACTTAGCTGCCTATAATAATATAATTAGTCCATCTCCAAAAGCCACCAAAGCCTTTACGGTTTCAGCATTGCTGAAAAGTCCAAGTCCAAAGACTGTTCTTGTCACTGCACTGAGTCTGAGAGGTCTCGGTGGTTGAAATGTTCAGGACGTGCCTGTTGAGTCCCAGGCAGGGTTTATTAGGCAGAGATTTTAGGGCACAAGAGTGGAGTGTGGGCACTCAGAGAAATGCAATGCACTACAGTTTGGAATTGGGAATATTTATGTGGGTTTGATGGTGGAATTCTGTGGAATTTGACAATCTTATCATTTTAGTCTTGGTTTGGTGGGTAGGGGAGGAAGACCAAGCCACGTTAAGATAATGATCTGTTCAGAGGGCAAAGCCTAATTTACAAGTGAAAAGTCGTTTATTCACAGGTTTAAAAAGGACTATTTACAAATAGGAAGTGGAAGGCTGAACATTATTTGCAGTTGAAAGGGAATTGCCCAAGTTACCTTGTTCTGGGAGAAGAGAGGAAAAAAAAAAAAAATTAAACTGGGCTTGTGTCCTGAAGCTATAGTTTTCACTTTTAAAATTGTGATTTTTATTTCTCCTTTTAGCTTAGTTTTTGTGTGTGTGTGTTTTGTGTTTTTTGTTTGTTTGTTTGTTTTTTCTTCTATCCTACATCACTCTAAGACTCAAGGCAAACACTTAGTGATGAATCCCTGTAAAATAACCCAAAACGTAGTTAAATACTTGATACAGCCCAGACAGGGACATAACTATTTTAAATAAACCCAACCGCCATCTTAGAAAGACACAGGTTTCATTTTACTGAAGTCATGAACAGTCCCCAGAGGACACATCAGCAGGTCACAAGCAGTCCATGGAGGACATGTGAGCAGGTTAGGAGCATTTCCTGGAGAACAGGTCAGCAAGCCACAACTCCATTTCTCCAACCCACAACCTCAAATAGCCCATCAAAAAATGCTGTTAAAAGTCTCGTAGCCTGTAAGAGACACCTTCTCTGTTCCACTCGCACAGAGAGGTCCCTGTCAAGTTTAGCGATAAACCTGTTTGGACTGTTGAGATCGAGTACCTTCTTTCCTGCTCATCTGGCACTGAAATCCGGAAATGGGAGCCAAGAGCAGTGGCTCTTTTGCAACCCAGGAAGCCGTGGGCAGCAGTAGCTCATCCCAGGATTACTCCTAGATCCTAAGAGCCTCCTGTTTCCCCTCCTTCCCAAAGTTGGGTGCTGATGCTGGACTGCCTTGCACAGCAGGACTGCGAGGCTCTGGCCTAGGCTACTTTTTGGTGAGCTCTCAAAACCTCTGGAGGCAGCTTCAAGCCCGAACCAACTAATTCGATAACTCTCCCTTCCTTTCTTGCAAATCCTCCTTTTACGCAAACTCCAGTCCCGAGACCATCCTACCAGACCTCAAAGCATACCTCCAACCACCAGCTACTAAAACATCACCACCCCTGAGAAGGTAAGATTCTGACCCAATTGATTTTCTCTTAGTGCCCAGAGAAAGCTAATTCTTGTCCCTCTTCTAATTTCAAATCCTTTTTCCTTCCTCGTCTTTCTCTATTTGAGAACACCAAATAAGGGGAACCTCCTGCACTCTGACTGAGGGGTACACTTCCTCTCAGCATGCAAAACATTCTCATCCAGCTCTGTGAGCCTACAGACCCCAGTCAGGAGGCAATTCACAGGGAGACATCCCAGCGACCTATTTCCCTAACTCAGCTGCCTTTCTTATCCTCCTGCAATGGGCAATTCTCCCCCCCAAAACATTGGGAGACACCGCCCTCAGCTGTCTCCTGCATAATCTTTCCAAATTGGCTTTAAAAGGAAACATTAAACCACCAAACTTGATCTTTTACTCCATTTCCGTGTGGCCTTAGTACAGACTCCATGGTGGGTCACATTGGCCAGCTGAGGATACTTTTGATTTCCAAATTCTCCAAGACCTTGCTCACTTCCTCCAGAGAAATGGCAAATGGCCATAGATTCCCTGTATCTAAGGCTTTTTTACCCACTGTCGGAAACCTTCCCTCTGTACTTCTCTCTCCTCCCTCCAAATTCTTCTCACTGAACAAAAACCTCCTACTCCCAAAAAAACTCCTATCCCCATGCCCAACCCAACAACATCATGCTTTTACCCTCCCCACCCCCGTTTATTGACAAATTCAGTTCGGCTGTTGTACCTCCCCACCTCATTGCCTCCCACTTCCTCACAACTTCACGCAGCCCCACAACCCTCCCAGAAGTCAGCCCCTCCTTCCTCTGAGTGCGCCTCTTCTCTAACATCTGTCAGCCCACCCGGCTCCTCTGGCCCATTCCCCTCCTCAAACCCATCCTTTTCTCACCCTCAGGTACATTCTTGCACTCTTTCTTCTCACCCAATAACTCCCCAAATCGCTTCTCATCCTATCCTACCTCACTCCACGAGACAGCAGGCATTGAGGGGCCCATTCACATTCACGTTTCTTTCTCAACTACTGATCTAGAATGTTTCCAACAAGGAATGGGATCCTTCTCAGAAAATCCTGATAAATTCAGAAAAGAATTATTCCTATTCACACAAATGTAGGACCTCACTTGGGGAGATATTACTTTATTTTTTTGTCCATCCTTACTGATGATGAAAGTGAACATATTTTGCAGGTAACTGAAAGCCACACCAATGAGCTCTACCACCAACACCTTGACAGGCACACTGAGGCAGCTAGAGTGTTCCCCAGGGCTGAGGCCCAAGACCCTGAGTGGACATATTAACTTGGTGACCCTAGTAGGACACCTCATGATCATATGATCACTTGCCTCCTGGTAGGAATGGAAAAAAATTAAACAGGTCAACTATGAACATCTCAGAGAAATCACCCAGGGGGCAGATGACTACACAGCCCTTTTACGAACTGCCTTTCAGAGGCCACGATTAAAAGTACCCACCCTAACTCTCCTCAAGCTCTAATTCTCCTACACCTTCACTTTATCTCCTAGTCTAATCCAGACATTTGCAAAAAACTCCAAAAATTAGAAAGCAGACACCAAACACCACAGAAGCAGCTTGTAGATCTTGCCTTTGAAGTTTTCAATAGGAGGGAGAGAGAACTCTAAAAGAAAAACAGACTGAAGCCAAATAGCAAATCTTGGCCTCCCTAGTTCAACCCCCCAGCCAAAAAACCTGTGAAAGATTTCACTTCACACCCACCTAGCAACTGTTTAAACTGCAGGAATCTGGTCCACGGAGCAGCCCTTATACAAAGCCATGTCCTAGCTTCAGATAGTGGGGTCACCAGAAAATGGATTGTCCTCTGGGGAAGTCAGCCCTCCCCTGAGTTCTCTCCCCTTCAGGCAAATCGACACATCTGGAGAAGAGCTGGTGGTCCTCATGGCCTTATCTTCAGTGGCCAATTGACGTGGTCCAGGGGCCCCTTCATGAAGACACCAATGGAACAATGGGTAGTGGTGGTAGGCGGAAAGTAGGTTTCCTTTCTGGTTAACACAAGGGCCAGCCTCTCTGTTCTTATCAAATATTTGGGGTCTTTGTTCTCCTCCTCTATCTAGGTTGTTGGAATGAAGGTCCTAATAGAAATGTCAGCCAACTCCCCCCCAGTGCTATACTTTGGGCCATATAAATTTCACTCACTCTTTCTTGTTAATCCCCCACTGTCTTAGTTAATCCTCCACTTGTTAATTCTCCACTTGTCTCTCATTAGTGAGACAAAATACCCAATACTAAAAGTTAAAGGGGGAAAGGTTTATTTAGCTCACAGTTTGCAGAGATTTCAGTCCACAATTGGCTGGCTCCAAGGCAAGGGGGCATGACAGACAGGTACCACAGAGGAGAAACTGTTCATGGTGGACAGAAGGTAGCAAAGCAACAAGGGGGATGACCACAGCACTTTCTACCCTTTGTATCTTATCTAGGCTACTCAGGGTGGGTAGCACTCACACCTTTAACCCTAGTGCCCTTGATCCTAGCATTGCACCATGAATCAATCCCAGCATCACACACTCTAGATCCAGCCACCTCTGAAAAGGCCCCACTTATGACTGTATGAGGCTTTGGGGGAACATCTAGACACAAGCCATAATACCCACCACTGCACACCTCTTTTGGGAAAAGATATTCTTCACCTCATGAGGGCATCTTTACATATTCCCTCATTTCCTTCTGAGCCCTCTCTTTTCCTACCAGTCATAACCCCCTAATAAGACCCTCCCTTTTGGGGCACTCCAACTCATCAAATCACAATTTGATCCCATTATTTGGGATGCAAAAATCCTTCCATAGGCTTACACTACCAATGGCTCAAAATATCCCTGAGGGGCCTAGCCACCACAGTCAACCAATACCCCTTAAAACTGACAGCCATCTTGGTCTCCAGTCCCTTCTCAAATGGATTCTTACAACCCAAATTTTCATCACTACCCACTCCCCCATGACACTCCCATCTTTCCTGAAAATAAATAAACAAATAAGAAAACCTGAGAGCACCTTCCAATTAGTCCAAGATCTCCAAAAGATTAAAGAAGCTGTTGTTCTCACTCACCCAGTTGGTTGTCCCCAACCAATACATCTCTCCTTTCTCGTAACCCCAAATACTCAATAATTTACTGTTTTAGACCTCAAAGATAATTTCTTTACTATTCCCCTCAGCCCTGGTTCCCAACAACTTTTCCCCTTTTCCTGAAGAGACCCTATGTAACTGTTCACCCAACAACTCACAAGGATGGTTCTTCCTTAAGGATTTCGGGATAGCCCCAGCTTTTTCTTTTCTTTTTGTGTAGCACGACAAAAGACATCAAATTCCTCAACCTTGCCTGTAGCCTCCTGCTTCAACATGTCAATATCCTGATTTGCAGCCCCTCAAAAAATGACTCTAAATCGCACCCTATCTCCCTTATTAAATTCTTGGGGACAAGGTGATACCGTGTCTCAGAACACAAAGCCCAGTTGGTACAATAAGAGGTCACTTACCTCAGCCTTCACCTAACCCCTACCACTCGCCTCCACCAAAACAGGGTATTAGCAATCTTCCTTTCCCTACCACAGAATGACAACTCCTTTCCCTCCTAGGGCCTCTTAGCTACGGGGGCTTTGGATCCCAAATTTCTCACTCATTGTAAAACACCTTCATGAGGCTCGCGGAGGAGATCCCTAAGAAAGAGTGCCACAAACAGACTTAATTCCCATTTTCTTTTGGGTCCTCAAGTGTGCTCCCCCTTTGACCCTACCAATTCTAATAATTTTCTTTCTTTTTCTTGTACCCAGCAAAAAGGGACAAGCATACGGGTTACTTGCACAGTGAGCTGATGACTCCCTCCAGCCTGTTGCCTACTTATCCAAACAGTTTGACCTTGTAATAAAATGTTGGCCTCTCTGTTTACATGTCTTAGTGTCAGGTGCACTCCATATTCCCAAGGCTCAAAAGATTACCCTCCACCAGCCCCTACAGGTGTGCTTTTCACACAACCTCTCTGAGACCCTCTCAACCATCATGATTTGACCCTTCTCTCTTGGGCCCAAGTTCAAGTACTACACTCAGCTCTTAGAACTCTGTTACATTCTGTCACTCCTCTGTCCTAACCCCGCCAACCCACACCCAATGCCTGACTCCCCAAACTCTACCCTCCAACGTGGTGCACCAAGTGCCTTGGTTTTGCTCTTACCCACTTGCATTACATAAACTCCAAAGATATTTCAGGGCCCCCTGACTGATTTACTGATGGAAGCACTTCAGAGACAGCCCCTTCTCAGGCAGGGCACACCATCATTGAAGGCTAGAATGATAGCCAATCCTCTACCACCACCAAGAAATAATTGGGGTGGCAGCCCTCCCCACATAAACAACTCCACAGCAGGCAGAACTCCTCACACTCACCACAGCTCTCGCTTTCACAAAAGGTAAAACCATTAGCATTTACACAGACTCCAAATATGCACATAAAATTCTACATTCAAATGCCCAAGTCTATGATGAAAAGGGATTCTTAACTGCAAAAAATATCCCTGTGCAAAATGGGCCTCTAATTCAAGACTTTCTAGTGGTGGCTCTTCTACTCCATAGAGCTGCTGAATTCATTGCAAGGCCCAAGGAATAATCCTGCTTGGACTATTGAGTTCATGTCCCTTCTTTCCTGCTCAATAGTTCTAACATAAAATGGCACAGGGTAAATTCTCCCATTTAAAAAAGGAGGAATAGGAGAATATAAAAGAATTGGACCATAGCAAGACTGACTAAAATCCAGCAAGGAAAAAATTAAATCCTATAGTTCCACAGCCAGGGGAAAGCTGCAGAACAAGATGAGCTCCAAAGGACTTTGGATGTCCCGACCTACACCATTGCTGGTTACAGCCCTCACAGCCTCTCTCTTGAGGTGACTCCACTTAGTATCTCTAGCTTTTGTCACAGATGTTCCACATTCCTAACATCTCCAAATTCCTAGTGACTCTATAGCAATTTCAGTGTCATTTTCACAGATTCATGCAGTGCCCTTTCAAGGGTGTGCTCACTGACCTCCCAAGGCTTTCTCTGAAATCTAAATGGAAGCTTCCCTAACCCCACAACTCTTACATTCTGAACATGTATAAAACAAGCACCAGTAGATGACTCCAAGGTCTATTGCTAGCTTGAACATAGCCAGTCCTGGATATCTAAGCACTGTGAAACCAATGCCTGGAAACAAATTCCCTAGGCAGCCTTTCTGGAGAAAGGGCCCAAGGCCGCTCTTCTAAGTGAAACCTTCACAATTACGCATCCTTGAACTTTTGAAAGTTGGCCGGTGGTGGGGGTAGGGGTGTTCTTTACTGATTTCTGATTCTTGAGATGCCTTCAAGCAATCTTTCCTATTTCCCTAGTGCAAAATACTTGCCTTCATTTTAATGGTAAACTTTTCAGCAGCTATAATCTTTATGACCCCAAATTTGCAGATGCTTCTATTCTGATGAAACTGCAAACTATTCATGTCTGCTTTTTACTCCTTATTTTCTTTGTAGATCTGGCTTAAAGCAGCCATCAATACCCATATCACAGCCTAAACATGAGGCTGTCTTGAAATTTCCTCTGACATATTAATTAGTCTATGGCCCTTAACCTACTCTCCTGAAAAGTCTCAGGACATGGACAAAATAAAGACAAATTTTCTGCCAGGTTGTAACACACAAGGCCTTTAGCCCAACTGCCAGTGTAGTCCTTGTTCCCAACTGAAACTTCCTTACCTTAGTCTTTGTGTCTTCATTACTAGGAGCTTTTTGGTCCTCTGAACTCTGACAAGAATCTCCCACCAAGCTAGGCTTACAGCATTCTAGGGTTTCTCCACCCAGCATCTCCAAACCTTCTAGCCAAAGTGTTTTAGATGCTTCTGAAGCATATGGTCAGGTAGTCACAGCAGTGACGCCACTTCTAGTACCCAAAGCTATCTTAGTCACTTTTCCATGACTAGGACAAAATATCCAACACTCGTCTTAAATGCAATGAGCTTTATTTTAGCTTATAATGCCAGGTCACAGTTGCCTGGCTCTAAAGCAAAAAGAGAAAGGCAGATGGGTCTGTGCGGAGGACAACTGCTCATACTAAGGCAGCCAGGAAGCAGAGAGTGAAGCGAGGAGCTGGGGAGGGAGATAAACCATTCCAGGTCATATTCACAGTGGCTCATCTCCAACCAGGCCTTAACTCCCAAGAGCACATTCAACCATTCAGCTCATCAATGGATGAAACATCTGATGAGTACAGGGTGCTAATGGTACAATTGATCCCACTCTTGGGAATTTTGGGGGACATTTTAGGTCTAAACCATAACACATGTGGGGGCATACAGTTCAGAGGACATGCCATCCTTCCATAGTAGTCCACCACTTGGGACTAGGGAAGCAACTTGGACAAAAAACCTACAAAGCTGTAAAAGAAAGAAAATTTGTTTTTTTATTATTATATTTTAACCACAGACATCTGAACAAACAAAAGGTTTGGTTCAAAGCTGTAATTGGGAAGTTCTGTGACTGATATTTCCTGACATAAAACATAGAATGTACTTTTGTTTTTGTTATTTTACTGGAAATGACATGTGAAATCATAATGTGAGTGGCTAAAAGAAAGGTGGAAGTGGTCAGTGCTTCTTGTTTTGAAGAAGAAAACTGTGTGTGATGAAGATCCAACTGCTTTAAAAGTCTAGTACAACAGACTTCTAAAGAAGATTTGGTTTATATGTTTTGCTCTTTGTTTTATTTTAAGTTGTGATGAACATTTCTATTTCCTCAAACCATTTTCATAGTTTATGGGCTAGTTCTCTCTCTCTCTCTTTCCCTTACTGTCTCTCTCTTCTTTCTTTGTTTCTTTCTTGCTTGTTTTCTTTCTTACTTTGGAATGTTATTATATACAATATTGTTGTTTACCTTCCACTGTTACTTTTTTATACCGATATGTATAAATTTCTGTTTAACATTACAACTTGTTTGAATAATTGTCACCTTAAATATCATGTTACATGATGCCAAAATGGACATTTTTGCTTTGAGAAAAATCATCATCTTTAACCAAGTCAAATAATTGTGCCCTGGAGTTGCTGGCTAATTTACCTGATATTTCTTTGAGTATTATGTTGTATAAGTAAAATATAATATTCTAGTCATTATAGCAAATTTGAAAACAATTTCAGTGTTATGTGAATTAAAAAGAAATTTCTGATAAGGAAAAGAAACAGAAAAACTTAGACCTCAGATAAATCCACAACAGTTTTGCCAGCATGCTTAACTATTTGATTCATAAATATATATCCATGTTGTATTTTGAGTGTCAAAAAAGAAAAATGATTCTATATAGCAGTACTTGTTCAAGAAATGTAGACCCTCATCAAATCATGCATTTGGGTATATAGTGAAAGGAGCTAAAATATAATAAATGATGCAGTGCATTATTTCTTCCCTTACCATGGTTCACTCATTATGCACTATTATTATGCTGCAGGGGAAAAGTAAGCTTCCAAAATATTCTCTTTGTCTAAGATTGTAATATTATAAAATAGTTAACTGCAATGTTAATGGAAAATGTCAGTGTAAATTGTCAAAATTTTAAGTTACTCTATTAATATGATACATAAAATGCTTGTATTATAGAGTATACAATGCTGTACTATCAATTCAAAGGCTTATTTTAAAAGATAATTTTGAATTATATTTTTGTTTCTGTGCTGTGACAGGCTAAACTGAATATATTCTTTGCTTTTCATTCTAAAAATAAGACATGTCCGTTCATCTGAGGAGAAAAGAATGGAAATGAAAAGCATCACAGAGTTTTAGGACTATACTATAGTCTAAATTAAATACTCATTTTTCCTTTAAAGTGAACTATGGTTTCCTAGCTTCACAGAGGTAGAATTCAGCTAAAATCAAAGCTAATTTCCCTACTGTGTTCCTGAAATGCCAAAGGCAGAACATTCAGCACTACATAGAATCAGGCAATACTCCCATAAAGCTAATAGACTTAGCAGAAATGAAAAGTAACCTGACCCCTGGAACTGAAAAACTTACTGGCAAGGAAGAAATAGCATAACCATGGGATTTCCCCATTTTGGTTTCCTGGCCAGCTCACATGAGTTTGGAGCTGCAAAGGACCACCTGGTAAGACCCAGGCTTTGCAGCGTTCGGAATCCATGACTCTTCTGCTTTATCATTTGGTCAGGCTTGCAGACCAGCCTGTGGAATGAATTATAAATAAATACATAAATACATAAATACATAAATGAGTGAAGGGAGGATGGCTGAGGGTGATGGCCACTGCACACCTTAGAATCAAGGGAAATGCATGCCGCAGTTGACAATTTTCCCAACACTTACTGGATTCCTCCTCCTACTTCTCTCCTAGGACACGTGTGGTTTACCACACTGCTACTCTGTATGTTTTGTTGCTTCTATGTCTAACCCTAAACGTAAATTTCTGTTTAAAATTCTAATTTGTGTTGAATTATAAAATTACCTTGAATAAGCCAAGATAAGGGGTTAAAATTGAGATTTCTGCTTTGAGAAAAATCACCAGGTTACATCCAGTAGACTATTTCAGAAATGTGACAAATGGGACAATGGGACAGGGCTACATAAGCCTAACAGTCTTCATACATACTAACGGATTACTTTCCATCTGATAATCAGATAATATTAAGAACACTTATGGAAAGATGATCCATTTCCAACCATACCACTTAGAAAATGAATTTAATTAAACTCTACATAATGTCATAGCTATGTATGTGAATAGCCATATATTATTATTGTACATTTCTGTTTGACCATAAAGATGAAAAAGACTGGAATTTTATGAATCTATATCTGTTTACGTTTGATGAGAGAAAGACAAGGAGATTATTAGCTGCAGCAAAATTTCTGGTAAACTCTTTAGACAAAATAAAACTACAGCCAAACAAAACAAAATGGAAATCAACATTTTAGCTAATGAACTTCTAATACCCTGAACAACATCCTCCTCTCAAACCTTCCTTTCTTAACTTTAGACTAGTAGAAGTCATTTTTGCTAACAGTTTAGGTAGTAGGACATCCAGTTGTGACTAAATGTTTCATTTTGTCCATATCAATAGTTGAAAAAGCTCCAATTTAGTACATATTGCCTCATACATATTTAGGTTATTTGGCTATTGAGTGCATAACTAATAATTGCAATTATCTTAGAAAGTGTACTATATTTTATGATGAAACATTTGAGACTGTGTTAGTCAGCATTAGGGGTGCTTGATTTAATGAGTTCAATTATATGAATCTGCTTCCCTAATAACTGCTAGTGATTAATTATTTTTTTGTAAAGCCTTTGTGCTATTCAGAGATATTAAGATTTTTATCTATGCCTATGACATTTCTTCTGATGAAGATCTGACTGCAGAAAATTTAGTAATTACCATGATACTCTGATAAGAGTAAAATATAATTAATACATATATGTATGCTAATTATTTATAAACAGAACAAATTTTAGTAATAAAATAATTGCAAGTGCTACAACAAAATATTAGCATAATAATTAGAACATAGAAATTAGGCATAATTCAGATAATTAATGATCACTCTCTGCTTTGTTTTATTTATATTTCAAATTTATAATTAACTTCACCTTAATCAGGATGTTTAAACAGTAGGTACCTTAATACTGAAACACAGAAACTGTCATCCACACATCATATGTAAATATAACTGTTTTAAAACCTAACTCTATTTTTATTTTAAAAACTGAGAAAAAAAATAATGAATTATGTCAGCTAAATAATTATTTATACCCAATCTATATCTTGTCAGAAGATTCTATTTTAAGTAACTTGGGACCAAGAGATTTTGCCTTAAATTTAGCAAGCTTAAGTGAAAAGCCTTATTAGTTATGGTGCATGTTATAAAGAAAGGTCAGACAGGCTGGAGCATTAACTATTCACCATGGTACAAAATTGGCAAAATTATTAAATGAAAGATTAAACTTTTTTCACAAAGTTACATTTACATGATAGTGTCATCCAAAGTCTTTGTAATTTATGCTCCATTATGGCGTGTGGATTTATATGGTTATCTTCATTACCTTATTACTTTACTGAGAGCAATTCTAATAGCACCTGCTATTTACAATACCTAGGAGATTCAAAGCAGTTTATTAAAGTGCTTATTTTCACTAACAGGAAATGTAATCTAGTGTTATTATGAAGGTGAAAATGCATTTTCTGTAGATTAGATTGGGGAATAATTTGTTTGGTAGTAGATATAGATTTGCCCTTATTGTTTCAATATATCAAAAGAGTAGGCTTGTAAAAGTTGTTTAATAAAAGGAATTTGTAGAAAGGACAAGGAGGAATATGTACTCTACCAGGGATATTTCCTCAGGAGAATAAAGTGGAATAATAGCTCCCAACCTTAAATCTCTGATTTACTTGTCTTTTTTTCATTCTTCATAAGCACAAACATTGAAATTAGAAAATACAGGTGTCTTCAGATATCTAGATTTTATATCAACTTCCTTCTGCATGGCTTGTTTTCTTATTATCAAGCACAACACTAAGCTCAAGGGAAATCTAACTTTATTTTTCTTTGCTAATGGGAATAAGTAGGGGCTTGAACAAAATAAATGAATAGGTTCTTCTGTTTCAATACTTTTGAATAAAACATTCTTAGATGCAAAATACAACTTTCAGTTAAGCCAAGACATTGCAGCATATCAAGCTATACCATAACTTAGTATTATCTAAATAGGAATATCATATTCCTTCCAATAAATACCAATAAATGTGTCATTTCTTATAACAGCTATGTATTATCAATAATGGCGAACGTTATCATTTATCACATGCCTTCTATATGCCAAGTGCTATGTCAAGTGCTTTACCTGCAATCAATTATCTTAGACACAGACTTAAGGAGTTCATTGCCATCACTGTCAACTCCTATTTTACACTTTGGATGATTTCTCCGTCTCCTTTTACTCACTTTTGTGTGTCTTTCTCATTTCTCCAACTTATGACGGCTCAACATTCATATAAAATATTTATTTCTCAAAGCATCATTTACAAAGACAAATATTTACAATCTTCTTATAAGCCTTTATTGGGGATAATAATGGAGGTTACATTGCTGTATATTATTCAAAACATGAAAACATAATTTAACATATTCTGGCTTTCTAATTGGTCACCCATTATTGCTGAAACACGTTTTCCCTTGTCCTCCCTCTTATGGATTTTCCTTTTGTATTTCTTTCTATTTTGATGAATGCTGGTTGTCTCGTTACTGGCTCAATTCATATCTCTGATCTTGCTGTATGCTCAGAATTTCAAAAATGCTCATAATTTTATGCAGAGTAATTCAGTTTTGTTTCTACAATTATATATAAATTGTTACTATATATACACTTTATATATACACTACATACGTGTGTCTGTATATATTCCTGATAATCTGCTACATATTAAAGTATTTTATTTTATTTATTTATTTTTTTTTTGGTACTGGGAATTGAACTCAGAACCTTGCGCTTGCCAGGCAGGTGCTTATGCCACTGAGCTATACCCCTGGCCCTAAAGTATTTTAAAAAATACACATACAAAAAATCTTCCTAGTATTTAGTTACAGGATGATCTTGTTCTCTATCCACTGAAAAATATATTTCCCTATTACTAGGTTAATACAACTGGTCACCATAAGCAGGGAATATTGTCCAGAGAGAGAGAGAAAATGATTAGGTTTTGTCTTCCAATATCACAGGCTTTCTGAAGAGCGGCCTGTGGAAACATTCCCACTGTGCCTAGATCTGCTCGGATGGCATAGACTTGGTCACAGTTCCTAAGTGTTAAAAAAGCATATCCTCTATTAGGCCCTCTACAATGACTTCAATGACTATATTCTACCATTTAAGGATTTTTATATTAAGATGGAGATACTTCAATCTGCATAAAGGCACCTAGCATGGGGAGTGACTCATGGGCCTGATTCCTGTGTCTGTGAAGCTGTAAAGTCCCAGAGAAGTACCCTTTCATAATTCACACAGCCCCTCTGGCCCTCAAATGTGGCACTGAATATTTTGCCTGTCATGTACTTGTCTGTATTATCTACTGGTGTGTGTAATTTCATTTTCTCTATTAGTTTTTAACTGGAGGGTGGCAAGAGAAACCTTTCCTGTATTCCTTTAAGTTTTTCATACTTTCAAGTATCTTTAATATGGTAGATCAGATTAACCGTAGTAACTAAAAGGGTGAAACCTGGCTCTGATCCCAGAAATCTTCCCCTCAAATTTCCTACTTCAGACACATTTTTTTAAGTTACTGGGGAGTGCACCACAAATGCCCTGAAACAACCATACGCACCCCATCCCCAGTTCAGCAATTGAGCTGAGAGTCCCTTATTGGGAATCTTTGTTCTTGCAGGTATTTCAGAGCATATTATACTTTGCTTTACTACCACTATTCCTGGGTAATTAACAAGTTTTTGACTTTCAGGGCCCAAGGCCATACTTGCATTTCTTCCCATGCTGTATCCTCCATAAAATGGTAAATCTTTTAAACTGAATACTAAGATACTATTTGGAGATGTGATTAGATGACAAAACCATGCTCAGAAAATATGGTTCTCTCTAAAAATCCTATTTGAAGAGTCCATGAAAGATGAAAGAAATGTCTGTGATGGCAGTTGTCTGCAGTGAGCATAAGGATACATAACAGTGGTTCTTAATCTCGGCTACAAATGAGAATTACCTGGATGCTTTTAAAATTCTCAATTTTCAGGCCTCATCCCAGGATAATTCACCCAGAACCTCTGGGTGCGGGGGGTGGATCCACGGCTTGAGAATTTGTTCAAGTTTACCTAGTGGTTGCAATGTGGAGCTAAGTTTCAGAATGATTGAAGATACGCCATTTTGTGAAACAATCAAAATCCTAATAAACACCATTTAATAAGAAAATAAAGAGAACATATATTACCTTTTGGATAGATCCACCTAGTAAACACTTTAACTTTAGCAGCTCACTAAAATTGTACTTCAAATTTATCTGAAAATTCAATGTGAGGTATCTTAATAGTCTTGGCTGTTTGTTTTTTGTTATTTAATTTGATCCAATTCTTAAACAGAGGCATGATATATGTACTACATATATTTTCATAAGAAAGCCATCTTCGCTCTTAATAATGCTCAGTTCCCTGCTGCCTGTTTCCCACTTAATGTCATAATCTTCTGTGACATCACAATTAATTCCTGTAGAGATGATTATAGTTGCACTGAGAGGATTATGATTTCAGGAAAGTAATAAACAGCAGGGACAGTTTAAGGTCCTTTTTTTGCTTCTCCAGGATAATTAGCTTGATAAGAGTGAAAGCAAAAAAAAAAAAAAAGAAAAAGAAAAAGAAAAAAAATATATATGCCTGCAGAATATTATAAAATAGTATAAAACTGTAGATTTGTTTCTTTCATGAAAGGCCATTGACTTTAATAGTTTTCCGTCGATTGCACTAGCTCAATTACTTGCTGAAACAGCTAATGTTTTGTCAGCTCAATCAAATGTTTTACAAGTGTTGCTTTAAATTAAGATTCCAAATGTACCTTGTTGTTTGGATTTACCAGCATCGTTATTGTGGATATTGGCTACCTACGAACGTTTAGCTTCACGAAAGTTTGACTTTAAAAACGAGATACGACACATTTGTTCTTTGTGAAATGCCCTTATTTCCATTAAAGTTATCAAGAGTTGGCTGATAAAGCAAACAGTTTTTGTTTGAATAAATTCTATATTCATTATAGTGAAGAATCTATCAACGCCCTTAATTTCAGGAAATATATTTTAAATGTTAATGTACGAAGGACTTACATCTCTACTTTCTCCTAAATATTTATTGTATCACTTATCCACTAATTTTTCTGAGTATTATTAACCATTTGCATATATAGAAATTTAGAATTGTATATGGGATATGGCATATACTTGTATCCAAAATTACCAAAATAGGAATAACAGATATTCAAATCAAGTCTGACTTGATTGCAAACAGCAATACTACCATTCCTTACTGTCTGATTAGAGTTTGCCAATAAGAATATCTTTATAGCTACAATTTGTACAGGCTTTCATCTCAGTATGTAAAGGATCATAATTTTCCAGCTCACTCAACTAATAGTCTAAACATAAAAACATTCCAGGCCCAATGAAATTGGGATTTTGTGTGTATATTTGTTTTATTTTCAAATTTCTCCTAAAACATTTTATTTGATATACAAACTGTAGTCAAGCCTGACTTACTCAAATGAAGACAAAATTTATCTGTAGGTTTCATTACTATAAGAAAACTCTACTTTAAAAGTGTGACAAAATTTTTTCCTTGGTGAGGTAACTGAGGATTTATGACGAGCACGTGAAATAGAGAAATTTCAAGACTACATAATCAATGAAAGGTTAATTATTTTTTTCTATTTTGGTATTGTTCTTGAAAGGAAATAAAACAAAAAGTTTACAAACAACTTAAGGAGACTACCAAATGTAATTTTATGGAGCTATCATTTTAAATAGAACTTTCTTCATAATTACCTGAACCCAATTTTCATTTTGAAAGCTTTCTAGCTTTGAAAATTCCCTAAATTATAATTAATTGATTTAAATCTTGCCTTGATGAAAGAATCCAAGCAGATGAAATTAATTTCTTAGCCTCTAACTATCTTACTCACCCAAGAGGCTATTCAAAATTCTTAGCACTCAGACCCCCATTGATTATAATTTATATAAATGATCTGTTTCTCTACAAAACTACTGAGGAAGTACAACAGATACACAAATCAGTGAACTGGTAGGAACACACAGTGCGTACTCTCTCCACGTGGGCTATTATGAAAGCTGATTTAATTATTTCTTTGAGAAGTTTAATATGCGAAAAGTTAACTTTGAGAAATATTCAGACCATTGCCAGATGGCTATGAAAATTGTTTTTCATTAAATTGGATTGTTTAAATTTTCCAGGCTTATGAATCCAAAGACAGTTTAATCATAGTCAAGGGGGAATTGTAACTCTGGAAAACTAAGCAGAACCCCCTAGCCAGAGCTATAATGGTAATATAATGAAATAAGACCACATGATTGGGAGTCAGCCTACAAGAAGGTAATTCCAGTCATCCAGAGTCTGACACAAGAACTTCATCAAAGGCAGGCCTGGTGGAAAATTCCTGGATAGTCTGAAGGAAACAGGAACAGGGATCCATCCTTTTCGAGGCAAAGATGCACTGTGTCTACTTTGGGTAGTACATGCCATTGAGATTGGATTATGGTTTCAAATTTAATATTCTTTTACCCAATTGAGGGAACAATTATTGAATAACAGTTCATTGCAAAAGTTTGGAACAAAGTTAAGGTGACCTGCCAGTGAGTGATATTTTTATCTGGATCTTCATAAGAAGGCTTCTGGGATGTTCCCTGATTCTCAAACTATTTGGAAATCTTTCTTTGCAAACTATTTTCAAAATCAGTTGATGAACATTGTAAGAAAATATTCTATTACTTTAGATGTAGACATCTTAAAAGCATGACTCAATTATTTGCTTGGTGAGCTAGTTGAAGATTTATGATGAGCATGTGAAATAGAGAAATTTCAGGGCTGCGTAACGATTGCATAGAAGTGTGGAATGAAAGCAAAGCCCTGTGGTCCTGCACATGACCACACTATGATGCCCTGTAACGTCTTATAGCCATGATGTCTGCCCGTGTTACTAGGAACTGCAATATCATCTGTATTTGTGTAGAAATTAGAGATAAATATGCAGAACAAACTCTTAGCAGGAATTGAATCTTCCTTATATGAAGAAATTTATACATAGGCATTCCTCATTTTATTGCGTTTTGCTTTATTTTACTTTGCAGATATCACAATTTCTGTAATTACATGTTTGTGGCAACTTCAAGTCCATAGACACCATTATAATTCGTGAAAAAGAAAGAATCAAAGAGAAATATGATCCTTCTGATGATTTGATGCCTAGAATTGAATGGAGACTTGCCTTAACTAAAAATGACTACTAGCTTTTCTAAATCCAATTACTCCAAGGCCAGAAGGGGTTAATTTGCAAATAACACTTCTAAAAATATTTCTGCATACAAAAAAAATCTAGTAAGCATCTAGATTGAGGACGACGTTCTGTTTGATCTTTGTATTTTTCCCTAATCCCTCATGAAACATAAGTACCTTTATGTTCAGTATATATAGAAAATTTTGCTTCTGAACAAATGTACTGCTGGGAAAGTAGCAGCAATGAAATTAGCAAATGTTTATTGAACATTTCCTAATGCTAGCTTAATTGCGTAGCAGACATTATTTAATTCTCTTAGTCATACGTGAAGTTGACGTTTTTGGTATTTCCATTGGAACAGAGAAGGAAAGCATTTTCAGAGATTAAGTGACTTCTTCATGGCCACCAGAGTTAAAACAAGAATCTTTAAAATTAACATAGTACCACTTATTTAAAATCACAGCAAATATCAACATATCTTAGAATGCTTACTTGTTATTTCTTGCTTAAGTTTAAAATTTAACAAACTCTCAGTGGGGAAGACTATGTATTATGTTTCTTGGCTTTCTTAGAACCTAAAAGCACCAGGTTATAGAGCTGAATGAATGAAAGAGGAAAAGATCAGATGAATAAATGAACGAATGAATGAACACTTAAAAACAAATCACCTTTCAGCTAGACCAAAGTTCACTGTTATTTTCACTTGTTTAACATACATTTTAAAATGCTTTAAGTGTCTGCAACAAAAACAGAAAGCATACATTTTTATTTTGAAAATAGGAGAACAGTCTCAGTGATAAGCTGAATGTTATTACTTGATTTGAAGATGAAGTGTTCTGATTTGATAGTTTTTTGGGGGGCTGGGGAGGTCTTTCTGCAGAGACAGTGCCCAGGTTAGCATGGCTTATCATGTCCCTACTTCAGAAAGAGTAAGGGCAGGAGAAAAGCTTGGATCTTTTAAAAACTGGGCCCTTCAGTGCACTCCAGCTTTTTGTATGAATCATTAGACTCTTTAGTATTTTAATTTTTGGACTTACACAGAACCCAAGATTAGTCTAGAAATAGCTAGTTGAAATGAATGTTTTCAGACCAAAGAGGTGGTCCATTAATGTGGAGACTTCCATCTGGTTTTTGCATTCTTAATTATGACTTAGAACTCATGGCCCCTCTTTTGTTTTCCATAGCCCAGCTATAAGAAATTCTGTTCCACAATGCAGTCACATACATTTGCTCCTAGAAATGGTGAAGAAGGTTATAAATAGTTCTCAAGTGCTTTCAAACAATACTTATCTCTCTTTTAGGTCCATGCATTTAAAAATATTTAGTTTTGCAAGGCACCTGAGGCTCCTTAAGATATCACATACATATAAAAATTACCCACAATGCAGTCAATATATGCAAATGAATGTTATTTTTTTAATGGCTTGTATCAGGCACAAAAGAATCTAAGCTAAGCTAATCTATTTGAATAGAAATGACAAACATTAATCTTAGGAAATAATGTTCAGCTTCAGGTGTTTTCAAATAATAACTAAAAATAAAGCCTTTGTAGTGTTTTTGAAAAGATGGTGGTAGACACCTATATGCAGAAATAACATTGATTCTGGCTAAGAGATTAATTTCCAAATATGTCCTTTCTTTGAATGAATAAATGATGTAAGGCTTGAACTGGTGTAGCATACCATGCAGCAGAGGACATATAGAGCAGCCTCCAAATGTCAGCCTTGGTCATGACATGAAAAATAATTTCCTTAGAAAACTTTGAGTTTATCGATAAAGTTTGTGAAGGATAAATTTGATTGGCTTGTGAACTGCCCAGAAGATTAGTAAAGCACACTTCCGGGTGTGTTTGGGTGCCAAATGCCTGACATTGGTACTATACCTAGTCCCTTACCACTTCCTTTCTGGACTGTTCCCTATTTGCCCCTCGGCCATTGTGACCTAAGCATCACTGCTCTGGGAATACACTCTGCTATGATGGCAGGTAACCAGGGACAAAATCCTTTGAAACCGTGAGTCAAGTTGTACCTCTCCTCCTTCACACTGTAGGTGTCTCAGCAATGACAAATCTGACTAATAGAAAATTTTCAATTGTCCTGCCCCTCTTGGTTTTTGGCCTATTGTTAAGTCACAACTATTGAAAAGAAAAGCATTTTTCACAGCTCAGGAAATGCTTCCTGAAGACATACTAAAAAATATAATATGCTAGAGCAAGCACTCCAAAGTTTGGGTACTTATCTGCATTCAGTTCAAAAACAATGTAAATGGCTTTTGATAGACTATTTTTATACTTTCTATTTAGATCTTCTTTGAAATAGCAAAGGCAGATGCTATAAAAAATAAAAATATGTGGTGGAAACTATATATATTAAAGCTTTATGAGCATAAAATATTCAAATTAAATTAGTGGCAAAGTCTGAGGAGTACCTTATGGAAACTGGTTAGTTATTACTGTGTCAAAGCCGTGTATTACATCTATCTGGGAACCATGCATAGGAGTTTAGCTAGGATTCTGCCTATGTATGTTGTACTAGTTCTCAAATCTCTAATAGTATATCAGAGGTAGTAACCATTTATCTTTTTCCTGTTTGTTTTTAAATAAGTCTCTGTTTTTTGAGCTGGATTACATTAAAACAGGACATGCACAGGAGGGACAAGCAGAGTCCCTCATCTTCTTCATCATCCTGATCCAGATGCTATGGATCCTCACCCTTCTTGGTTACAGCACAATGCTCAGCCCTTCCAGTGATGGTAAGAAAGGCAAAGGCAGGGTTAGGAAAGTGAACTTGGACTTGGTATCCTTGTTTTCCTTAAATGTTCCTCAGGATGTTTGGGAATCTTTAAATGGGGTTTGGCTCTTGCTCTTTCTGCACACCAATAATACTTTCTACACAGGAAAATTGCTCAACAGAGAGACCTAGAATTATGAGGGGAAATCATTCTCTGAGAAGGAAAAATAATAGGAATCAGATTATTACCTATATGTTGCATTTTTGTACAGGCATTTAGCCTAAGAAGTATTTTATAATATATTTCTGGAAAGGTAGGGAAAAATATTTTCCATGTTTGACTCTGTAGAGAAAACGCAAAATATGTATATATGTTTGTATATGTATGTATATATGTATGTATATTATACATTTGTCTGTATTTATTTTTGTTACTGGTGATGTTTTGTCTTTTCTCCTTCCTGCTCTGTTTCAATTACCACAAAGAGCATCTGGTATATGGTAGTACTCAGTGGTGGTTACATTATCAGAGTTCAACTAATCACTAATAGAGTAACAAAAAATAGTATCTCAATAAAAATGTGGGTAAGTAATCTAAAGATACCATTAAAAATGAGAAACAAAAGATTAGTAAAAGGGCCGGTGAGATGGCTCAGCGGCATAAGCGCCTGCCTGGCAAGCACGAGGGCCCGAGTTCAACTCCAGGAACCCACATACGAAAAAGGGGCCAGTGATATCGCTCAGCGGCACGGGCGCCTGCTGGCGCGCGAGGTCCTGAGGTCGACCCCCCGGTACCCACAAAAAAAAAAAAAGATTAGTAAAAGAAGAAGTATTCAGCTTCACTTATTAAACAAAAATCACAGATATGCATATGTATGTGAAATATAATTTCCCTATCGAAGTGACAATCATTAACAAAAATATTAATGTAATTTTGTGAGATATGGGGTAAATTTTCTGCTTACAAAATAAATTTCAGGAATTTATGATGTTTGTATTTAATTCTAATTCTTCAGAATATGCATGTCATATAAGACATAAATTCAATTTCTGTGAACTTACTGTATTACAAAAATAAGGAAAGAAGGGCCAGTGAGATGGCTCAGTGGCGTAAGCGCCTGCCTGGCAAGCACGAGGGCCCGAGTTCGACTCCCAGAACCCACATACGAAAAAAGGGGCCGGTGATATCGCTCAGCGGCACGGGCGCCTGCTGGTGCGCGAGGTCCTGAGGTCGACCCCCTGGTACCCACAAAAAAAAAAAAAAAGGAAAGAGGACATCTACATATATGCAAGGGTGTCTCCTTTCATAACATCTGTGATTAATGGAAATGATGGCAGATATAATTTAAATTTCTATTGAATGGCTTTGAGTATATATAACACAGGCATAACTCTACGTAAAACATGAGGTACATTAATTGATAAAAGCAGATGTCATAGATTTTCCATTAAATAGAAAAACAGGCTACAGAGTAATATGTATCCCTGTGTCCATTATGTGTATATAAAAAAGAAAGGATTTCCAGTAAAATATAAATAGATTTTATACCGAAGTGTTTGGCTAAAACATGATAATCATATTTTATAAATATTTTACAGGGCTTATATTCTGCATTCATAATTTGAAAACATGTTTATCCTAGAAAATATATATTTTCACAGAAACTTGAGAACTCTGCATCCAATGAATTTTACTACCATCTGAATAAGGAATATTTTAAGAAAAGAGTATATTAGAAAAATTTAGAAAAAAGGCTTTCAAAGAGCAATATACACAGACTTACTTCAAGTCCTCTTGAATTACTCTGACAATACATACATAATTAATTTTCTGTTTTCTTTTGTTTTCTTCACAGCTGTGTGGGTTTATTATAATAACTCATTTTAATGTATCTGTTGATAAGATGGTCCAGCTCTTATGCTATTTCTAGGCTGTTGCCCAGGAGAAAATGGACTGACATGTTCATGTAAGGATTCTTTTACACTATACATAATATTATCTGTGTCCTATGATTTTGTCCTCGCTGTCACTGAGGATGGCTGCAGTTCTCTTCAGGGGAGCTCTGGTCCTTAACTTAAATGTTGCTTCCTGGCTCCAGTGCAGATCCCTCAGCCTGGTGGCACAAATCCTTTACCCTGCTGGCACAGACTTCCTAGCTTCCACCACTGACTTTTTTTGGTGTCCCAGTGCAGATCCTTGAAACAGACTTGCATGAGACATTGTTGTGGGCTCCAGGCCTCCAGCTGGACTTGTGGAGGACATTGCCATGGGCTCTAGATCTTCATCTGGACTTGTGCAGGACATTGTCATGGGACCCAGGCCCTCAGCTGGATTCTTTGGGTCTCTAGCGTGTGGACAGATCTCTTGCCCTCTTTTGCATTTGACTTTTTTGGTGAATATTATAAAATAATCTTATAAATTATTTGTCCCATATTAAATCTATTCCATTGTAATCCCTGACTACAACAGCAGGTGATTTTAAAATATCCATTATCTGTAGCGAGCTTGACACGAACCCTTCCTATGGTATGACTGTTTTCTGCCAGTCCAGCCATGTCTTCTATCATTCCTCAATACATATACAGTCACATCTGCTACAGTTATCCCCTCTCTTCTCCTCTGGGGGTAGGTTCCAAAAACCCCAGTGGATTCCTGAAACTGCAGATAGTACTGACCCTATATGTACTATGCTTTCTATCATACATACACATATTTAATGTCTTTGCCATCTTATCTCAGTAGTTTTCACACCTCTGGCCCTTCCTTTTGTGTTTTGACATGCAATGACATAAGTAGCCAGATTTGTCCTTCTTCACAATTTTCACAAGTAGATTTACCCTTGCCATAGATCTTAGCATCCTCAAGCAATGATTTTTTTCCTTTTCCTTATGAAGTCAAGACCTTCCACTTTTTTAGTGAAAGGAAGCATCTCACAGCTGGATTCTTTTTGAACATCTGAATTGCTAACATCACTACTTCATACTTTGGGCCATTTAGGTAAAATAAGTGTTGATTGGGAAAAAAAAAAAAAACACTGTGACATCATGTCACTCTGCCTGATAACTGAAATGGTTACTAAAGTAATGACAACTGTGGAGAAAGTGATTATTCACAATCCAAGAGAAGTGGAGTGGGAAGGCATGAGACTTCATGTTATCAACAGCTGAAAACTGATGAATAGTTTATTTCTGAAAATTTTCACTTAATAATTTTGGACCACACTTGATTGCTAGTAACTGATACTATGGAAAGAGAAACCGCAGACAGGTGGTAAGTGGGTACTATAGATGAATTTCCCTGTTTGCCATCAAAAAGACCATTCGTCGTGGACTAACCTTTCATGTCTGCTACCACCTTTTTCTAGTAGGCTTTCTGTGACCACTTCCTTCACGATAGTGTCTGTTCCTCTTTACTCTCACAGTTCCTGCACATAACCCTATTGCCACTTTGTTTTCTTTAACTTTCTGCCTATTAGATTCTAAGTCTCAAGAATTTACATTTTTATACTACCTACTAGGGCAGTAACTAACATTAGCCACTCAAGAAATATTAATAGAAGAATGAATGATTGAATGCATAAATGAATGATGAAAAATTAGAAGACCGCTCTCTCTAAAGATAAAACCATCTTGATAATGACAGTTACTACATCTAATTCTGATTTGAGTGAACAAACAATGTAGTGATTATAATGAAATGAAATAAGATAATCAACATATTCATTCAATACATGAAATCTAGCACTATTTGATTTTGAGCATTTGAACTGCTCTTGTGTATTTTATTTAATCTAGAAGACCAAGAAATGTAAGTCCTGAGCAGATAAAATATAATACAGTAGCCTTTCTATCATGTGCTTCCTTATTAGTGTTCATGTCATTACTCTAAACTATGATCTGGAGACCACTATGTGTCATGTACTAACTTATGAGTGTAGTAATCAGCTTTCCCATCACTGGACAAAATACCTGATGTACACTTAAATATAATGCCTGACACTCTTCCAACTTAAACAAGGAGATGTTTATTTTGGCTGAAGTATTAAGAGATTTTAGTCCATGACTGGATTCAAAATAAAAACATCTTGGTTGAAGAGCATGGCAAGGAAAAGCTTCTCAGTTCATGGTGCCTGGGAAGCAGAACAGGCAAATTTTGCCCAAGAGGAAAAAGCCAGAGAGTAGACATAGTACCCAAGGTTAGGCTACCATGACACACCCAGACACACCCAGAAGTGTGCTCAACTAAGTCCCTGGGCAGTTCTCAACCCAATCAAGTTGACCATCCAGGTTAACTGTCACGATAAACTGAGGGTACCTGTGTGAATAAGGTTAACAAAGTCCAAAACCACACAGAATCAGTGCTGGGGAAATAAGGATATGGTAACCTAAAAAACAAATACATACTAAGCAATGTGCATAATTTCAAATTATGATATATACCAAAACAATGTTACATGATGTTGGTAGCCAGGGATAAATGGCTTTTCTTATGCAGAAGTGTAGGTCAGAAAACTCAGTGATAAATTCTTGACCTGAACTGCAACCCAGTCCTGAAACATCCCTTTGTGTGACTGATCCAGGACTTCCTAGTGCTAAATCCCCTCCTACCTTGATAACCTGTAAAAACTATTACTTGTGAATGATTAAGAAGCAATTCCTTGGAAAGTGGAATTTGAAGATTATATTTGTTCATTATGTCATAGATTTTCCAAACTGTGATATTTCAGACTTATTTTCTCATGATAATATTAGATGTATTTTTTTCTTTCTTCTAGCCAATTGTTTATGTGTTTGCTATTTTGTTCAGTGATGTCACATCAGTGGGCTTGGTGGGATACTTGTTTTATAGAGTTGTATTTCTTATTTTAAGAAGAGCTGTTGAAATTAATGAAATAAATGAGTGTTTCTATGAGTTTAAGGGAATTTTTAAATACATAACAATAAAACATTCTTTTTTATATCTCTTAAATAGTATTCTTATGTCAGATGTATTTTATACTCACTATGTAAAAGGTATATGTAGGGCATCCATCTGAAGAAAGTATGTACATAACCAACTATGTGAACCTGGGCATAACATGCTGGGCCAAATAATTGTTAGTGAGTTTGATTCATTAGTAAGTTTATTCTAAATTGCTTTGAGTTTAATATGATTGTTTTCTTCAACAAATGGATGTATATAGAAATAATTCTTAATTTGGAATAGAAGCCCTGGATGTCTAATTCTTCCTACTTTAGCAAGGTTCCCAGGGCAGAATTCTACTATGTAAGGTTGGAACCACATGTAATAAAATAATATCCTTCAGGTAACATATTTCTCATGAGTTTTGAAATACTAACTCCATTGCCACACATCCTACTTACTCTCATCAAAAAAAAAAAGAAAGAAAGAAAGAAAAAAAAAAACATGCAAGATAGAACACATAAAAGCAGTTAAAAAACAGGAAAGGCACAAACCCACACGTACACGTACATATATATACACCTTCGCCATTATCCCATAGGCTTGCAAAACTTAAATGATAGCTTCTTATTTCACCTTAGAGAACTATCATAAAAGCCTTTAGACTCTAATGGTAAATTAAATGGTAATTTTAAATGGTAAATCTCTTGATAATTTGTTCTATAGCTTTTAGAATAGTCAAGAGTCTTATGCTCACTCCAACACTTACACTTAAAGGTTTTTTCTTCAACTTAATAAATCAATTAATCACAATTCCCATATGTAGCATTATTTATATTGATATCTTAGAATGTTATATAAATGGTTCATTTCCTTCAGCAGGCTAGAAATCTCTGGAGAAGGTTTCTTTGGTTTTCTTTCTTCTACTATTTACAGTACTATTATAGACAGCTAAGTTAGGTAGAAATGTAGTAGGCAATCAGACAGGGCTGAACCCTTGAGGGAGTCAGTGCAGAAGAAAGGAATGCATCACGCCTGTGGCTGGAGGCGCATCTGAAGATTAAACTCACAATAGCTAGATTCACATACTTCCCTGAAGGATGAATGGGGCATTGGAATTATTGGTATCACCCTTTTGAGATTTCCCATTATCTTATTGGGGGTGAGGCATCCTCTCCCACCCACTAAAACTAAAATCACTAAGACTAAGACTACTAAGATTAAAAACAAGACTAAGACTATAGATTATCAACCAAGGTTAATGGTGGCACCCATATACCCTTGCTATGCCTACTGGATCAATATTACCTAAGGGACTATCCTTGCAATGTTGTTGGTTAATCATAATTTTGACTCACGTTGTTCCTGCCTCATGATTTTGCTTTATAAAATTTCCTTTAAGAGGTGGGCTTTTTGGCAATCCATTTGGGACCCTTCCTATCTCTCAGGAGCTATTCTTATTCCCCATTCTTTTCTCCAATAAATTTCCCTACTGTTAACCTTTGTCGTTCCTTAGAATTCATTCTTTGACTTTAGGAAACACAAACTCAATGTATTCACAGCCAGTATTTCCCCTATATCATCTTGGGTGTTCCACTGAGATACTTGGGAGGAAGTAAGAGTTTGCTTTTTTTCATGGTACCCCTAAAATATTTCAACTGGATTCTGGATTGCGACTCACTTAGGTAATCAAATTTGTCGTCCTTGAATTTTATGCCTTGTCTTTGTCAGTTGCTTAGGCCTGGTCTCTTTTATATATTGTCATTTATTAAAATGACGTCAAATTTAGATTGAGAGAAGGGAGGAAAAAAGATGGCGGATGAGTAAAAAGCATGCAGCGAAACTCTGTAAAAGTTGCCATTGGACTACGGGAATATAGTGACCGGGAGAGCGCAGGAAGGGGGGGAGATGCCTCCCCGGGACCCAGAAAAGTTCTGAAGTGCAGCTTGGGACCCCCGGCACCAGTGAAGGGTACTTTTCAACAAAGAAGGAACACGCACACCTTCTACCATCACAGAAATTGCCGCGTGACAGAAGCTCAAAGCTGCGGACACACGGTGACAGCTGGCGCCCAGGGAGCCCCCACGGAGGATAGCGAGACAGCCGCGGGGCAGGGGAGCGGCGGAGAACTGCGCTGGCCAGCGGTGAGTGTCTCTCAGCCACAGCTGGCCCGCTCCAGAGAGCGACCGGCCGGGCGCCATTGTGGGGGGTGTGGCGAAAATCAGAGTGGCGCAAAAACAGCGCTGGGAACTCGTGCTCTGGACAAGGCAGCGCCGCACCTCTCAGACCCGCGGAGGTGCACTGAGGGTGGCGGGTGAACGAGACTGGTCTCTCAGCCACACCTGTCCCGCGCCAGAGAGCGACTGGCCTGGCGCCATTATGGGGGGTGTGGCGAAAATCAGAGCAGCACGAAAGCAGTGAGCTGACAGCGGCAGGCGAAGGAGACCGGGCTCCGCCTGAACGTCCACGCTCTGCTCACTGCCCGCCAGAGGGCGCTCCTGACTCGCTGGGACGGACCTGCACGGAACAAGACTGTCATCACACGGGGCCTGCCTACAGCAGAGGCAACACCTGGAACTGATTCTTTTTATTTTTTTATTTTTACTTTTATTTTTATTTTATTTTATTATATATATATATCTATCTCTCTCTCTCTCTATATATATATATATATCTATCTATATATATATATATATATTTTTTTTTTTCCTCTCTCTCTCATTAGTTTTTTGTTCTGGTGAAGGGTTTTTATTTTATTTATTTATTTATTTTTTTTTTTTTTCTTTTGTGGGGTTTTATCTTTGTTTTGTCTGTTTGCTTTGTTGTTTTTGTCTCCATTTTTGTTTCTGTTTGTCTATTTGCTCTTTCCTTCATTATTCTCTCTGGTTTTTATATGAGTGTAAACAGCGCCTCTAACTTCTTTGTGATTGTGGTTGTGATCTGTTCTTACTTTTATCCCTTCCTTCTCTTCTTCCCACCAGTCCTATGCACCAGTGTCCCAATGTTAGTGGGATCCCTCTTGGTCCTCTAACCTTACATCTAATTCCTTCCTTTTCTCCCAATACTCTATTTCCTCCTTAACTCATTTTAAATTTAAACTCCTGAGGGGAAAAATTGACATACTAAGGACTTGTATACTGCATATAATTCTTCTGGTGTGTTTTAGATTTTGTTATATAACCGCAACTCTACTTTATACGGCTAAAAGTGGTAAATAACTGGTTAGCTCAGTCTGTCATTTTCTAGGTTGTGTTTGATGCTTCAGCTACCATTATAGCCAAATGTGAAATAATTGTTCTAAACAGCTTTCCTTCCTGATATTACATGCTTGATATTGACTAAGGGACACAGAAAATACAGTGACACAGTTCCAAAGATTCAAGGACTGGGCCAAACAGGTAGCAACTTCTCACATCCAATGAATTGAAGAGGTAGGATCTGGCAGAAAGCTCAAAACCCAAAAGCAAGCTCCACTTGGAAGATACTGCAGAGAAGTAGTCATCTTCTAAAGATCTTGAACACTAGCAATAAAGTAACCTATCATAGGTAATTTATAAACATCACCCCAGGAATTAAATTAAAGAAAGAAAAAATGAGATGACACTTAAACAAGATGCAACCCCACACATCCAATTCACCAAAGGCAAACCTAGGGGGCAACGAGGTGGGACAATCCGAAAGCCATCCACCTGGCCTATCTGAAGGGGTAACAACAAAACAACTGAATGAGGCTCTGGAAAAAATTAAAACAGAAATAATTTCACAGATAACTGCAGAGATAATGTCCACAATGAAGACCATGCTTAAGGACACTATAGCTGATACAGACAAAAAAAATAGATGAGCTTAAGAAAACTATAGAAACCATGAATGCTCAGCATAGGAAAGAAATGGAATTCATAAGGCAGATATAAGCAGATATACAACAGAACAAAAATTCCATTGAAAGTATTTGTAGCAGATTAAGCCAATGTGAGGACAGGATTTCAGATATAGAAGACAGGCTTGCAATTAGTGATCATGAAAAGAAAGAATTCTTAAAAACAGCAAGGGACCATGAAAAATCTATTCAGCAGCTGCTAGATGACTAAAAGATAAACAACTTAAGAATAATTGGAATAAATGAAAAAGCAGGAGATAGCATCAATGACATTAAAACCTTGTTCAAAGACATTATTACGGAGAAATTCCCTGGAAGAGAAAAAGAATTTGACCCTCCTATAAATGAAGCTTTTAGAACACCAACTAGACATGACCAAAAAAAACTTCAGCCAGACATATCATAGTCAAGATCCCAGAAATTCAACAGAAGGGCAGAATCTTAAAAGCTGTTAGGGAGAAGAGACAAATCACCTATGAAGGAAAACCCATCAGAATCACAGCTGACTTTTCAGCACAAACCCTCAAGTCAAGAAGAGCTTGGAATGACATATTTCAAGCTCTAAAGGAAAATAATTTTCAACCCAGATTGATGTACCCCGCAAAACTATCTTTCAAAATTGATGGAGAAATAAAATACTTCCATGACAAAGAACATCTGAGAAAATTTATGACCACCAAACCAGCACTCCAAAATGTTCTGAAGGACATTCTAGAAAGAGATAGGAACCCCAACAGAAGGGATCCACCAGGCAGGGCAGATAATTAAATAGTGGGAAAGGGGAAAAACAAACAAAGAGTGGGAACCAACAACAGGAAAATATCATGACAAGTATAAGTCAATACATAACAGTTTTAACCATCAATGTTAACGGTCTCAATTCACCAATCAAAAGGCACAGACTGGCGAAATGGATCAAGAAGCAAGATCCAACAATATGCTGTATAGAAGAAATACATTTAATTCAGAAAGAAATTCATAGACTGAAAGTCAAAGGATGGAAAACAATACTCCATGCAACAGGAACCCAGAAAAAAGCAGGGGTAGCTATTCTTTTTGCAGACAAAGTGAATTTAAGCCAAGAATGATTCAGAGAGATAAAGACGGTCATTACATCCTTGTAAAGGGAACAATCCAAGAGGAAGAGATAATGATCATAAATATATATGCATCAAATACCAATGCACCCAACTATATAAAACAAGTACTAAAGGACATGAAAAATCACATAAGCACTAATACAATTATATTGGGATATCTCAATACTCCACTGTCACAAAAAGACAGATCAACTAGACAGAAAATCAATAATGAAATAATAGAACTGAACCAAACTTTGGAAAAAATGGACTTAGTAGATGTCTACAGAGTGTTCCACCCCACAACATCAGAATACACATTCTTCTCAGCTGCACATGGGATGTTCTCCAAAATAGACCACATACTAGCTCATAAAACCTGCTTAAGTAAATGCAAAGGAATTGAAATTATCCCATGCATATTATCAGACCATAGTGCAATGAAATTGGAAATCAATGGCAAAAGAAATCACAAAAACTCCCTAAACACATGGAAATTAAACAGCACCCTCCTGAACAACCAATGGGTCACAGATGAAATTAAAGAAGAAATTAGACAATTTCTACAACTGAATGATAATGACAGTACAACATACCGGAACTTATGGGATACAATGAAAGCAGTCCTAAGAGGGAAATTTATAGCATTAAATATTTATATCAGGAAAATAGAGCAAGTGCAAATAAACAACTTAATGGCGAACCTCGAACTTCTGGAAAAAGAAGAGCAGGTTAAGCCAAAAGCCCATACAATGGAGGAAATTATAAAGATCAGAGCAGAAATTAATGTATTGGAGACTAAAAAAACAATGCAAAGAATCAATGAAGCAAAACGTTGGTTCTTTGAAAGAATAAATAAGATTGACAAACCCTTATCCAACCTTATTAAAAAAAGAAAAGAAAAGACTCAAATCCATGCAATTGAAAATGAAAAGGGTGATATCATGATGGACCCTGCAGAAATCCAGAAGATCATCTATACCTATTTTAAAAATCTATATTCTACTAAGATGGAAAATGCAGAAGAAATGGACAGATTCCTAGATTTGTATGAATTACCAAAGCTGAATCAAGAAGATTTAAAAATCCTAAATAAACCAATATCAACCAATGAAATTGAAGATGTAATTAAAAACCTCCCAACAAAGAAAAGCCCAGGCCCTGATGGATTCACTGCCAAATTCTACAAGAAATTTAGAGAAGACCTAACGCCACTACTTCTCAAACATTTTAATGAAATTGAAAGGGAAGCAATACTGCCAAATTCATTCCTGGAAGCAAGCATTACCCTGATACCAAAACCAGAGAAGGACCCAACTAAGAAAGAGAACTACAGGCCAATCTCCTTAATGAACATAGATGCAAAAATCCTTAATAAGATGCTGGCAAACAGAATCCAACAAATCATCGAGAAGATTATACACCATGACCAAGTTGGATTCATCCCTGGGATGCAGGGATGGTTCAACATATGTAAATCAATAAATGTAATACACCATATTAACAGAACCAAAGACAAAAATCACATGATCATCTCAATAGATGCAGAAAAAGCTTTTGACAAAGTCCAGCACCTTTTCATGATAAAAACCCTACAGAAAATTGGAATAGAGGGTCTTTATCTCAACCTGGTAAAAGCTATCTATGACAAACCAACAGCCAATATTATACTAAATGGCCAAAAACTGAAAGCCTTCCCTCTAAAATCAGGAACAAGAAAAGGATGTCCACTGTCCCCACTCTTATTCAACATAATTCTGGAAACTTTTAGCCAGAGCAATTAGACAAGAGAAATAAATAAAGGGAATAATGATTGGAAAGGAAGAAGTTAAATTATCATTATTTGCAGATGACATAATACTCTACACAGAAGACCCCAAAAACTCCACTAAAAAACTGCTAGATTTAATAAGCAAATTCAGTAGTGTAGCTGGATACAAAGTCAATACTCAAAAGTCAATAGCCTTCCTGTACACAAATAACAAACTCACTGAAAGAGAAATTAGGGAAACAATACCCTTCACAATAACATCCAAAAAAATGAAATACCTAGGAATCAACCTCACAAAGGATGTAAAAGACCTATACACTGAAAACTACAGTACTCTGAAAAAGGAGATTGAAGAGGATATCAGAAAATGGAAAGATATCCCTTGGTGCTGGATAGGAAGAAACAACATAGTGAAAATGGCCATACTTCCAAAATTGTTATACAGATTTAATGCAATTCCAATCAAAATTCCAACAGCATATCTCACAGAATTAGAGAAAACAATCCTAAAATTCATTTGGAATCAGAAGAGACCTAGAAGAGCAAAGGCAATTCTGGGCAACAAACGCAAGGCAGGGGGCATCACAATCCCTGACTTGAAATTATACTACAAAGCTACTGTGATAAAAACAGTGTGGTACTGGCAAAAAAACAGACCTGAAGATCAATGGAACAGATTAGAAGATGCTGAAACAACCCCAGACATACTAAGCCACCTTATCTTTGACAAAGGTGCCAAACACATTCCCTGGAAGAAAGATAGCCTCTTTAATAAATGGTGCTGGAAAAACTGGCTCTACACATGCCGAAGATTAAAACTAGACCCGTATCTTTCACCATACACTAAACTAAATTCAAAATGGATCAGAGATCTAAATATTAAAACAGAAACATTAAATCTGCTGGAAGGTAGGATAGGTAAAACCCTTGAAGACATTGGTGTACACAAAGACTTTATGAATAAAAACTCAACCACACGGGAACTATCCCAAAGAATCAATAACTGGGATCTCATCTTATTAAAAAGCTTTTGCACAGCAAGAGAAACCAGCAACGCAGTGAAAAGACAACCCACAACGTGGGAAAAAATGTTTGCCAGCTGTTCCTCAGACAAAGGATTACTATTGAGAACATATAAAGAACTCAAAAAAATCAGACCTCCCAAATTTAAAGACCCACTCCAAAAATGGGCATCTGAGATGAATACACATTTCTCAGATGAAGAAATACTAATGGCAAATATATAAAAAATATATATAATGGCAAATATATAAAAAAATGTGCAACATCACTAGTCATTCGAGAGATGCAAATTAAAACAACACTGAGATACCATCTCACTCCAGAAAGAATGGCTACTATTAAGAAATCAACTAATAACAAATGCTGGAGGGGCTGTGGGGAAAAAGGAACCCTTCTTCACTGTAGGTGGGAGTGTCGACTGGTACAGCCACTGTGGAAGTCAGTGTGGAGATTCCTCAAAAAACTAGGGTTGGAGGTCCCATTTGACCCAGCTATTCCCCTTCTGGGCATCTTCCCAGAAGAATTAAAAACATCGTACCACAGTGATATATGTGCACCCATGTTTATAGCAGCACAATTTGTAATAGCCAGATCTTGGAAACAACCCAAATGCCCATCAACTGAGGAATGGATAAGAAAGATGTGGTATTTTTATACAATGGAGTACTATTCAGCCATAAAGAAGGATAAACTGGAGACTTTTATAGGTAAATGGATGCAACTCGAGAAAATACTCATAAGTGAAATGAACCGGATGCACATGTGTAAGCATCGTATTGTCTCTCTAGTATGAGAAACTGAAAGAGTAAATAAGATCCAAAATGTACAATAGACACGGTGAATCAAAAAGAAACTGGTCAATAGGAAAGAGAGACTGGAATAGGGAAAAGAAAGAAGGGAAAGGGAAAAAAATTGTATATATATATAAGATGGTTAAGATAGATACACTACCAATTTTACTTAATTCATTGAAGAGTAAGGTTTGAGCCAATAATGTTTGGACAATTGAATGTTAATGTCTGGTATCCTGAATAACTAACTTAAAGATAATAATACGTAATGCTTTGACCATTGTTACCCTCATATTATGTTGTTTTGAAAATTTGTTCTTTTTTTGATTTGTTTTGTTTTTTCTTTTCTTTAAAAAAAAATTTAGATTGAGAACATGGGAAAATTATGATGTTTCTTTGATGGGGCATTTTATCCCTGTTTTGTGTATGCTGTATTTTGGACTTAATTGCTGAACTTACTAGTGTTCCTTATTTGACCTGTTTGTCTTGTTCGACTGCGATGGTTTTTTATCTTAGACAGCAGCACTAGGGAAACATAATATCAGGGAATCCCCTAGTGGGATTTGATGTGAAATGCTGTAAAATTGGCCTTTTAATGAAATCTAATTTATATTTAGGAAATATAATTGCCTATTAATAAATCACAGGATTCTAACTGCCAATTAATAGCCAATAGACTGGCAGCCATTCTTAAGATGTGGGGAACAGGTTTCACTGTGACAGACTGGCTCTAATCCTCCTGTACACTCTAGAGGAAATGGCAAGCCTGTTCTGCCTCTGTTTCCTTTTTGGTCTGATCTTCCACTGTTGAGAAGGCAATCCTAGCTCTTGAAATTCCCTTTCCAGGCTGAGGACTCTTGGGCAGGTTGTTTCAATAACTCACCGTGAAGGTGAGAAGAAAAACTTCCTTTCTCTGATCTTTCTGATCTTTTCTGGCTACTTTGTGCTTTCCATCCTTTTGGAGGCATGTAAGGTTAGAGAGAGAGAAACTCTAAACTCCCCCAAACTTTCCCTCCTACTGAACAACTAAGAACTTTTAAGTTAAGCCTGCAGAAAATGAGCATTTGCTAATGCTGAAGATGAAAGTCATTTTTGATGAGGAACACATACACCATCTCTGGGTCAGAAGAAACATTGGAATTTTACCCATCTAGGAGAACACACCTAAAAACCATGTTCCGGTTTAGTGTTCTGGACACGTTTTCTTTGGCAGACTGGACCTGAGACCCCATGAAAAGAACCTATTTCTGGGTAAAATCAGAAGGAGCTATTTCCAAAACACCACACTTAAAGGGCCAAAGCACATTTAGCCTGAGGGAGGATCTCCAACCTTCTCTCTCCCCTCCTAGGTCTAGTCATCATTTATAAGTATAGGAGAGGACAGTACTTCGATAATAAGTTGTGGACTTTGAAACTTTTATTGTATACTTAAAAAATGCTATGTAATGACTTGGGGGGGGTTAGACAGCTAGGATTTTTATTTGTCCCTTATGGAACTTTAACAAACAGTGATCACTCTGCCAGCTACTTAAATGCTCTTAGAGCGGCTGCCACTCTTAAAGCAGAGGACAGGTTTCCCCAGCTCCTTCTGGTTAATCCCCATTAAAGCCAATGGTCATTGGAATGTTCACCAGGGAGGCAACTGAATTCCTTTCCAGGGGCAGATTTGTGGTTGCATGGACCAGTAAAAACTGAGAAAGCAACTGAGAGGTCATGGCCATGGCTATTCCCTAGAAGATACCCAAAGGTTCCTCAGTGGAAACTGGCTCCCGACTGTCTGACTGCGTAGCCAGCAGAAAAATTTCCACTTATCTATATACTACTTTTCTCTCTCTGCTAGTAAGTTAGAAACTCCCAAGTTTTCTCCAACTTGCTGGGAGTAACTTAGAACCACCTTGTCATTAGATCACCAGCTTGCAACAACTGTTTGCTTTTCACAGAGGAAAGCAGCTATCAGGAGGAACAATTTACCTTTGTGCCTTGCATATACTAAGAGTAAGAAAGAGATTTTAGTCAATCTTTTTTTTCTTTTATGTGTTCATAGAAGACTAAAATGTGCCTTTACTAACATGTGAATTGTGATTGCTAGGTGATGGATATAAGTGTAACCCGTGAGCTTCAGAGATATAAAATCTTTAAAAATGTAGCTTTGTCATGCTGCTATAAAAGTTGCCTAGGTGATTAGGTAGATAACAGGAATGTCTTAGAGACTTCTTTGTTCTAGGGCCCAGGGCAGGATTTTTCTCCAAACCATTTTTTACCTATCTCTAAAGGTGATCTCCTTTGCAGGCTGAGAAATTCTCCAACTACTTCAACTCACTTTTTGACATTTGCTCTCTTTCAAAGAACTAGAAAGTAATGGTTTGGTGCTAGGCAATGCTTCCTTCTTTAAACATGACTGTTATAGCTGATATCAATTGTAACTTGTGCTTATAAAAAATACCTATGGAAGTAAGTACATGAGCTTCCTGGGAAGACGAAATTATGCATTAGTGTGAGGGTGGATAGGCTGGTCCAATGTTGTCTTCTGGTCTCTCTCCAGATGTTATCTGCCTGCCCTGGAGTGGAATCAACTTGAGGGAGGCCTGATTTTTTCTTTTTGCATTTCTTTTGCTGGGGAACTTGATGTCAAAATCTTTTATTCCTTTGGAATGTATTCTTAAGCACTGTTAGAGGATTGACCCTCACATATTGAAAAAGAACAGTTAACCTCCTAGAGCCAAGATGGAATGCAAAGGGAAGTATTGATTATGATGCTATTTCACAACTAGAGCTGTACTGTAAGAAAGAGGAAAAATGGTTAAAATTGTCTTATGTTCAGATTTCCTTTGCACTAAAGAAATAATCCTTACTTGTGTTCAAATGTAAATGTGAGCCACAGGAAAACCAGACATCTCTGGCCCTTAAGGCGTCCACTATCATTGAGCCTGAGGCTACGCTTCCTGAACTTTGGAACTTGAGAGTGAGGTTTTCAAAACAACCTTAATCAAAGCCATGCCCACTATTACTGAGTACTATTCAGCTATGAAGAAGGACAAACTTGAGGCTTTTATAGGTAAATAGATGCAACTTGAGACCATACTCATAAGTGAAGTGAATAAGACTCACATATTTAAACACTGTATCATCTTCCTAGTGTAAGAAACTGAAAGAGTAAATAAGATCCAAAATCTACAATAGATATTGTAAAATAGGAAGAAACTGCTCAAAACTAAAGAACTACAGGGATGGGGAAAAGGAGAAAAGAAGGAAAGGAAAAATTTAAAAATATATACATATATATGCTAGCTAAGATAATTATAATACTAATATATATTAGTTCATTGAAAAGAAAGGTTTGTGCTCATATTGTTTGGTGAATTTTTCATGCCTATATCTTGTAATCTGAGCAACTACTTTGAAGATAGCTATATGCAATATATAAAGTAGTCTAATTTATATTTAATTGATAATTTCTATCAATTTTTTTATCAAAATGTATTTGTGTATTTGTTAGTTTTAAAAGTCATTATTTATACAAAGTCTCATTTTTCAAGGAAATGGAAAGAGCGTATCTGAAGAAGTTGAATTGAAGTTTGTATGACTGATTTTCTAAAGATGAATGTTGGTTGAAAAAAAAGCAAGCTTTTCTTTTTTGCTTTCTTTGGTTTGTTTTTCTTTTTTGCTACTTTGTGGAAGCTGAGGATGGAATTGCTCCCAGGGAACTATATAAGCAGTGCACCTACAAAAGATGTGGTTTGCCAAACTCAATACTAGAAAATTTTAAACTATGTATTAATTATTTCATAATATTATGTTAAAATCATCCAGAATCTTCTCTATGAATTATTTTAATTCTTTTACCATCAATAAGTATTATAGAACATTTTAGGTCCCAAATATTAAGTACTTTGGACATAGAAGACTTTGGAAAACACTTTACAAAAAGCGGTATTCCCCTGGCTCTCCCCTAATAAATTGAGTTTAAGAGAGTTGAATCATGTCACAACTTGTTTAGATTAATAAGATTAAACTTACTGCTGGACTTAGAGTAAGGGGTTATTGTTAAGCATCACTGTGAGCACAATTTGTCCTGTAGTTCTTTTACAACCAAAGAGATTAATTGATTAAGCGACTTGTCTTTAGTGGTTATGTGGCATTGCCTGCTGTAACTTTAGAATCTCTCAGATCATTGAGTGCAAATCTTTGGTAAACTCTTAATTTAACTTCAAATTTATTCAGGAGTTGAGACATAAGAATAGTAAGTCCCTGACTTACAAGTGAGTTCCATTCCAGATTTGTTCTAAAGTTGTATTCTTTCATGAGGGCACATCATGAGTCTTATAAAGTACACCTGTAGAAGTTCGCCACTTGGATGTTCTTAAGTTAGGAACTTACTTTATAGAAAGATAACTTTCTGTGCCTGGATTTCCTCTTCTCATTTCCTTTTCATCTCTTTGTTTCTGCTCCTCCCTTTCTTTTTCCTACAAGCAAATTGAGCACATGGACTAGAAACTTGGAACAGAGACAGGGGCTAGAAATTTCTAGGATGGTATCTAAACTCTCACAGGGGAGAGTCAAAAGCAGAGTGTAGTACACACTTCATTATCCCTGATACCTGACAGCTGTGAGTAAGGCAAGTACAAATGTCTTCCTTGAGGAACTACTTGAGGCCAACCTGTCTGCCAACACACTCCAGATTTTTTAATCCATAGCTGTATAATATCAGAGCAGTTGTTTGTCCTCCCTCCACATCCACTCCTAACCCGTGAAGTATAGATAATGTTTGTGTCTACGTTAGAGGGGTTTATAAGTTTTGAAAAAGCAATCTTTGCAACCATTTAAATCAATGCCCTAAATACAGTGTGCGAACAATAAGTGTTTTTTGTTATTATGTTATGGTCATTTCTACTATTAGTATATAGTGCATGGAAGACATAGCTAGGGGATTGGAAATTTCAGAAGATAACATGGTCTGTTAAGGGGAATCAGATTAAGAGGTAGCATCCCTAATCTTCAGCTTTTTTTTTGTTGTTTTTGTTTTGTGGGTACCGGGGGTCAACCTCAGGACCTCCCGTGCCAGCAGGCGCCCGTGCTGCTGAGCGATACCACTGGCTCTTTTTTCGTATGTGGGTTCTGGGAGTTGAACTCAGGCCCTCGCGCTTGCCAAGCAGGCGCTTATGCCGCTGAGCCATCTCACAGGCTCCCTAATCTTCATCTTGCTCATTTGGAAAGTGGGAATAATTGCAGTGTTTACTACACAGGTATTTTAAGAACTCAGTGGAATAGTGCCTTTAAAACACTTACTCATTATACCGCTGTGCGTGTGGTAAACACTTGGCAGCAGTAGTAAATAAAATGATATAAAGTCAGAGTTAATGGTGTAGTGACTTGGTTGTAATGGTCGCATTAGAGGGAAGGATACCACTTGGAAGAAAGGGCAAATATATCATAAATCTTATATAAAGTTAAAGAGAGTTGTGATCTCTTTCTGCTTTGAACCTCTTGAACCTTTCCATTGCTCTATCTCAGTGCTTCCTAAATTTGTCATTTAGAAGCTACTTTTACTTATTTTTGCACATGTTAAAATGTCTTTTAAGGAATAATATTCAAGTACTGGCATTTTAGTGTGGAGTTATCTTACCCCAAACATGCATCAGAAAAACATTTGCAACTTTCAAAGCTAGATATCTGACTATCAGTGTTCCAAGGAAAACATTGTGTGATGATAGAAGCTAGTCCATTTTAGGGAATGATGACACACATACTAGTCAATACCATTACTCTTCTAAATCAGATTAAATGAAGTGAGTTTCTGAGATTAAGAGAATCCAGCCACATTTGATGCAGTCATTTTGAATATTGTGCATATTTGCTATTTCTCCTCAGACCTCAGTCCACCTAGTTAGCCAGTTCTGGAAAGCTTTTTACTTAGTATTTCTGACAAGCAAATCCAAAATCCTAATGGTTTATAAATAATTCAGCTACCTTAATACACTTTTACTTCTTATCTCATTTATTTTGTATGTGTTATTTATATTATTACATTGTGTGTGTGTTTATTTTTATTTTATTTTCTGAATGAAAATCAGAATGGGGTATTTTTGCAAGTGTAGGTCTTTGGTCTCCAAAGAAAATGAAGGTGAAGGAGTTATGTTAATATTTCAAAAGACAAATCCCTTCCCCTAATTCTTGCTTCTTCTTTATTTTTCCCCTTCATATCTTTTGAAAATGGAGGTAAAGTTGAATTACTCAGCTCAGATCATCCAGGTAATTTTCTCACCAAACACTTCACTTTGAGATAGAGACTATTAATTATTACAACTCTGAGTAGCTGAGAGATAAGAGAGATGCACTGACAGAGGATGGGTATTAAACAGCTCATTAAAGCACTCTTTCCTGCTCAATCCAGACCCCGAGACTTGGGGAGCTTTTATTAGCTGTGTGACTCTCATTGCACTAACTGGGTCCCACCAGGATCCATGACACAATCGTCTCCACGTCCCTCTGAGCTTCGGGTCAGATTTTTCATTTCACACATCATTCAACTCCTCACTCCAGTGATTCTGAAACACCAATAACCCACCTGTTTCTGTGTGCATATTAGCACTTATTTAAATTCATACTTTGGAGAAATGGAAATTACAATACAAATTCTTAAAAAGCATACACCCTGGGGACTTTCATGGTAGATTCTCTTAGAAATCATCTTAGAAAATAATAAAATTTGGAGCCAGAAAATATAATAATTTACTTTGTTTCTGATAATTGTTCAAATGTATAATGTGTTTTTCTGGAGCTTCTCTTTACATATTTATAACATATAATTGTAACTGATTTCATATTAAAGAAATACTATTTTTCTTAAGTATAAAATATATTCTCGTTTAATGTCTGGCAGTCTGTAGGAGAGTTAGGAGAATGCTCTCCTAACCTTAAATGAGGCTTTTCTAAAAATGTCCACCTGCTTTTATTCTCATAAGCAAGCCTTCCTTAATGTAGACCTGTCTATGTGAAATCAACACAACTAGCTTAAAAGTGAATAAAATTAAAGTAATATATAAAAAGTGGTAGCTCAGTAGTGGGACCTATTTAAGATCTACAAAGAACCTGAATTAATAGTTGAGTATTTGTGAGAAATTTTTATTCCTCTTAGAAGCATATTTAATTCCTATGTTGAGTTAATGAACGCATTGATAATATATCTAAAGCTGATTTAAGACACTGGTGTGCTGGAAAGTAGTAGAAAATTTAAAGATACAATAATATTAGTCACACTTTAATTTGAAATTGCATTTGAATTTGGACACCTAAAGATGAGAGAATATTTTTGCTCACTTCTGAATATCATTTCTATTGACCCCCATGTGGCTGTACTTAAAGATAAAGCCTTCAGAAAGTTAGCTACAGTTAAATAAGGTTATAAGACAGGCTCCTAATCCAATATGACTAGTGTCATTCTAAGGAGAGAGTCACACTAAGGATGTTTGTGCCCAGATGATATGCTGTTAAAACATAGCAAGAAGGCTGCCAAAAGCAAGGTAAAGAGAAAAGCCCCAGGACAAATACATTTTATTTATTTTAACACTTATACTTACTCAAGAACATAATCACTTAAAAGATGATTAGCGTTAAGAAGTAACACACATTTTTATGTGTAGATGTGACCTAGGTTAGATATGTCAAGGGAGATTTTACTGGGGATCAAAAATTCAACTGAATAATGATGTCTGTCCACACTCATGAAGGTGCATCTTTGAATCTTCTTTTCTCAGCCCACTGATTCAACTATATTTTCCAGAAATACTCTCACAGAGACATACCCAACAGGTAATATTTAATCAGCTGTGTGAATATTTCTTAAATCATCACTTCAACAGAAAAAAAAAATCCCAATCCCATAAATTCACCAAAACTGTGGAACCAGGGTGTCCACTTTTAAATGGTCATCACTAGGGCAATATCCACTTTCTTCCACCAACACTTATGCCCTGATCCATCCCCAAATAAGTCTGGTTTTCTCATCTTCCATTTTCATTTCTTGGTTTTGTTCTTTCTTCTATCCGAATGGGTTCACCTCCTTTTCAGTGGCCAGCTTTGCCAAGAGAGGAAGATTCCAATTGCCCTTTTCAGTTCAGAAAATGTTTCACCTTCACTCCAACACATTTGATGCTAGCCCTAAACTTCCTCAATTGAGGGGACTATAGGGAAGTAATTTGTTATATTTCTTGTAAGTGAAGAAATCTGCCCCAAGGTAAAATATCATTGCCAACCCTGGATGAAGTTTTGCATAATTTTAAGCCTTATCTCCAGTGAACCTGTTTTTAATCAAACAGACAAGAAAAACTTGATGTTCCTCTGTATTGTAAATGAGCAATAAACATAGAAATGTCTATTCTCAGTGTAACTCACCTGGGGCTGTTGTAAGCTTGAATAAGACAATAACTGTCTGGATAGCCAAGTCAAACACACATGTATTGCTGCTAAAAGCTGTCCCAAAATCCATGAAGAGAATTCTCAACAGAGAAAGAAGCTTTGCTATGATTTCACAGTGGTGGAATTACAGCTCTCTAGCACTCTCACCTTCCCAGCTGTTAATTCCCTTCCAACTGAATATCAATTGTTGCATTTCTTCCTCAGCTTTCCTTTCTCCTGTCTCTTGCCCCAATTTATATTATGTATATTTTAAAGTGCATTGAGAAAATTGATTGCTTAAGAAATATAAAATTATTCGACAGTAGAATCATTATTAGAGGAAACAACTTTCAGTAATATAGAGCATGCACTTAGAAAACTAATTTTAGCAGATAAATATGTTAAACTAATACCAACATGCTAGAGCCTATTAACACACATTGTGGTATATACAGAAGCAGAATAAAAATGGTAAGTTAATTTTTATAGTCCTCATTGTATTTATTTTTCTGAAGAGACATCCTATTTATTTATTGTGTAACTCTTACAAGAACCAATTATTGTTAAGAGTTATAATTATGTGCAGTGTTAATTATTGTAAATTGTTCCTATAATGGGAAAAAAGTTGGAGGATATTGAATTTTTTATATGTAGAAAGAGTAAATCATACATTGTATTTTTTATTCCATCAAATCTTTCAAATAAGTTCCGTGCATGATCATTTCCAAATACTCAGAATGACAGCATGGCTAAGTGTGAAGATGGGCCCAGTACAGTGACAACAGTGTATATAGAAACTTATGCTGGGAAGCAGCTCTGGATTACACACACCTCTCAGAGTCATGTATTGGAAATTTAATCCCCAATGCATCAGTGTTGGGAGGTGGATCCTAATGGGAGGAGTATATATCACTAGGACTCCTCCCTCATGAATGGATTCAAGCTCATTCTAAAAGGGCTTGAGGCTCCAAATGAATCTTTTTCTGTCTCATGATGTGATGCCCTCTGCCATGTGAAGATTCAGCAAGGAGGTCTCCCCAGATGTTGACCCCTAGTCTCGGATTTCCCAGCGCACATAACAATGAACTAAACAAACCTTTATGGTTTACGTATCACCTACTTTGTCATGTTCTGTATATCAGCATAAAATGTAATAAGATAGAAGCTATATAATAAAAGTGGAAAAAAGATGTACATAAGAGAACATAATGGGGCTGGTGAGATGGCTCAGTGGCGTAAGCGCCTGCCTTGCAAGCGCGAGGGCCCGAGTTCGACTCCCGGATCCCACATACGGAAAAGGGGCCGGTGATATCGCTCAGCGGCGGGGCCGCCTGTTGGCGCGTGAGGTCCTGAGGTCGACCCCCCCGGTACCCACAAAAAAAAAGAAAAAAAAAAAAAAAAAAAAGAGAACATAATGTACATAACACATTATGTACATAAGAGAAAAAAGCATATTAAATACTTATTCCAGTTTGTTCTCAGCTCCTCTAAGAGCTATATTTTTAGTCCCTGTTCTCCTTATGGCAGCGGAAGTAGCCATGTAAACATGGCATCTCTTTTTGCCCTGGTTGGACTTGATTGATGTGCCATGAAGAGACATGGCTTAAACTTGGGAGATAAGAAGAATATTTCAGCCAGCAACACTACTGATCTACGCCAAATGGCAGATTCACTGGTGGAACCAGTCCCAAATTGAGCCAGTGACACATAGGATTTCTGACATGGGCCCAACAGAGCCGAAGTACTACCTCTCTGTGTACTTGAACCATAAGATGTGAAATAAGAGAGCCATCTACAGCCTCACTTCTTCTTTCATGAACCAGAATGAAGGAAGACCTTCTACAGACACAAGGGTCCGAATAGAGAGCTATAGGGAAAGAAGCAGAGGAAAGATGGGGACAGACATAAAGTAGCTTGAATCCTTGGGCCCATGTGCTTCCAAATCCAAGAATCCTCAGAAAACATTTTTTCATTTAGCTGAGTAGCTTTCACGTTCACCATATTGTTAACTATTCTGTACTGTACTGAGGAGTCAGTAGTCTATGTCAAAAGTGCAGCGGAGTGCACTGACTTTATACCAAATGCGCTGCTCATGCAATGGTCTAATACTTGGAGATGCAGTGGTTGCTAAGAGAGTCTCACTGATCGGGGACTTACACAGAGTACACGCCTTAACTGTGCTGCTGCCACTTCACTGGGACATGCTCTGCTCTCCAAATGGCACAGCACCTTCTTTGGGAAAATTAGAAAATGATAGTAAAACTACATCAAATGACCAGCACATTACAAAAAATAAAAGGAGCCAATAAGAGAGGAGGTATAATGAATAATGCCAAGTTGAGATGGTGGGCTTTTTGCAGTTATCCAAGATCTGACTGCACTATTATCCCAAACAACTTAGTCTCTCGGCAACCATCTTCCTGTCCATTCTTTTTTTCTGAACACAACCATGATTACCATAACACCACTTTTTCATTGCTACACATTTGTAGTCATAAAAGTGGAAAAAATGAAATATTTAGGTTACTGAGTTTTTTTTCTAAAGCTGAGAACATTGACTTTCAAGATCTGTAAACTTCAGATAGGAGTTTAAGGCAGAGAACAATATGAAAACAAAATCTCCACTTTAATTCTGTCTGCAGTGGATTTATAGTGGTTAGGCAATATAAACCCTTAAGTGTATGCTTTGCACTGAAAACATTTGGCATAATTATTTGACTATAATGTGAATGTGTGATTTGTTTTATTACGCATTTGTCAAAATTTGATACCTAATAATCTATTAACTTTAAATTTAAAACTTTTTATGCCAAATACTGACTTCAGTCTTTTTCTCAATCTTTTTTCTTGTTACTTTGAATTGGTAGAGTTTATTCTTCAACAAATAAACACATGCTTTTGCATTCTGATAGTAATCCTCTTAAGGCACAAGGCTTTTGTGCTATATTAGCCTGGTGTTTCTCTTTACACAATTATTTATGAGCATTCCCGCCAACCTGGTCCATTTCCAGGGATCTTAAGTCAAGGTCAAGGGAAGTGAATGATACGTGGTCATCACACAAACCTGATATTTATAATATAATTTGTGCATTGCCCATAAACTTTTGTCTGTGATCCACTTTAAGTTCCAGAATTACATGGTTGAATAAGTAATAAAGAATAATTTGACAAGTTCCAATGCAAAACTCAAGACAGGAGCAAATTGAAAATATCACATAGGAGGAATAAATTATACAGACAAGTGACTAGATACACAGGGTTTGAGAAAGCAGGATGAATAAAACTATGGAGTATAGTGATGGAAGACAAGATCACCATGTTGGTCTCATAGCACACAGGGCCGCAACTGAAAGAAGTCACACCTGAGGAGTGTCACTTGCTTATGTTATAAGACAGTAAAGGTGAATGCCAAGTGGTGCCCTCCCAATACCTCTGTCAGAGGACTGTGTTTCCATCTATCAGGATAACAGCTTGCTTGAAGAAGAAAGAATTGGTTAATTGCAGAAAATAAAATGAAACTAAAATTTGGTGCCTCCTGGACACAGTGAAATTGGCTCCCACTGGTCCTTCATCTGCCAGATGCTGGTGTTGGCAGAGAATGGGTTCTCAATTAGGCAAATCTATCCCCTCTTACCACTGGTACTGCTAAAGCTCTGGCCTTGGCAGAGCTCATTGCAATAACTTCCTAAGTCCCACCGCTCCTTATCTCGCCCCTTTACAGTCTGTATGCCACATGTCAATCCAAGAGGTCCCTTTAGTTTGTTAAGTTAGATTACATCACTCTTCTGCTCAATGACTTCAAATTGTTCCCACTCACTCAGTAAAAGCCAAGGTTCTCGCACCTTATAAAATCTAATTCTGTATCTCCAAACCTCAGCATTCAGATGTTGACTCCTGCTCACATTCCCTGAATATATTTCCAGTCAAGGTATCTCCTTTCTATTTCCTAAAGATTCTATGCCTCATCCTTGTTAGGGACTTTACAGCATAGTCTTTCAAACTGTAGACTCCTGGGGACTCCATATCCACGTCTCCACACTCATTTTCTGAATGACCCTTATCAGTTTCAGGCAAGGGTGTGTGCACATATGTGTGTGTCTGTATTTATTTATTTTGTTTGTTACTATGTCTGACACAAACAAAGACTTTCTCTGTTTTATTCACTGATTTATCCAAATACCTTCAGGACATACATGCAGAAGAATGTTCTCATTACATATTTGCTGAAGAAAAGACTTGCAGAGCTGGGCCCTTCCTCCAATACCCAGAGATGCCAACCATTACCATTTTATTTCTTTAACGAAACACATGTTTATATGTAAATATCATTTAACTCAAGGAACCAGAATAGAAATATAACAAAAGTAGTTTAAAAAGTGCAGTAGTAAGAAGTGGAAGAAAAAAGTTAATCTGAGAGGTACCAAAAATTTTTAAAGGAAAAAAATTAAAAATGGTAAATCCCAAAAGGGAAATCCCAAAGAATGACTATGAAAAAGCAACTTGTTTAATAATTGTAAGGTCTTTGGTGAAGTGTAAGAGATTTTTCACTTTGAAGAGGATAGGAAAAACTCATGAATGGGTTTAAAACCTAAATGGATATAAGGTAAGAGAGATAGTACTTTGAATAAAGGGATAATTGCAGATCTTGGGCAAGAAATGCACCTGCATTCTCTTCCATGTCATACATTAAGCACAGTATCAGAAAGCAGTTGAGAGTCCATTTGAAAAAGATACCACTAGCCAAAGATGAGACAGTTTGAACCTAAATAAGAATAAATGTTATGGAGCGAAAGGCATTAAATTTGAATCCTTAATGACAATAAAATAAGAAACCTAGTCAGTCAACATTGGGAGACACTAGAGGGCATGCTCATTATTTTGAAAGTAGTATTTTGCATTGGACAAAACAAATATTTAATAAAACAAATATTTAATGAAGAGAAATTTATCTTTATATGAGTTTATCTGATAAATAAAGAAGACATCATAAAATTAGTAATGGTCACTGTAACTTTTATATGAGATATTGAATCATGGCCCTGATCATCAACTCCTAAAGAAAAGAATATCAGTTGTTTTTCTGAAGAAGGACTGCACCAACTGCCACTGCAGTGTAGCTGCCCAAAGAAACAAAAATGAATGTGATCAAACCTCAGTAGACACATTCTAATTTACAGAAGAACATATTTATCTGCACCAGGGCAATGCAATAACAAAGTTTTAAACGTTTAATTTAATTACCTTTGTAGCCTTCCTTCCTGCTCTCAATGATGCTGTAATCCCCTCGAGCAACAAACAATAATTTCTTGTAGCCCTGGTTTTCTACTTATAAGAGATGTTCCGTAATAGTTTTTAATGCTATGCACATAACATTTAATTGGGATTTTTGTTTAATTTGATAGGTTTTCTTTTTCAAAACACACCTCAGTTTTTTGTTTTTTTTTTTTTTCTGGGATGTGCCATTAGTTTGGGGAACTTTATTTTTTCCTACTGAAATTACTGTAAAGAGCACTTAACAAACATCAATAAGACTACACAGCCCACAATTAATTTAACTTCTTCATTGTCACTTTCATACTGAAATAAATTCAACAAAATCTCAAAGAAAATTCAGAACTCCTAACTGAATTCTTGTAATTCTGAAGTCAGAACCCAGCCTCATCTGCTCTCTTCCTCTTGCAGTATTTCTCTCACTACATTTTCAATCAAAGTCTATCCACTATCTATTAGATGTACTTAGACTTATCACTTTCATTTGCTGCTTCAATGAAAATCAAATAAGAAAATGCATGTTGTGTGAAAATATTCTGTCAACTTTAAGATATTTTGGTATTAAAATTTTCCATTGCTATGCTTTCAAAATATGAATTGTCAAATATATTTTTTGTTGTCACAACTTTTTATCAAGTTCTCAAGCAGAATGTAGTAAAATCATGAAATTCATTGCATCAAAAAACTTCTAGTATACAGATATTGTTCCATTTCAAATTGATCTTCTAAAATGCTCAAAAATTATTGACTTCTCTTGGTTTTCTCCTACAATTTATTTATTTTTTATTTATTATCATCCTCAAGCTCTACATTTTCATTTTCCTATATATTTCCATTTGTAGAGATGCAGATCACCTACCAAGAAGAATCATCTTTCACAGATCTTTGTCCTCCCCTTTCCCTCAAAATCCCTCTCTAATCATTAACAGCTCGCGTTTTGCCTGTTTGCCAGAGTCAGAGCCTGAGACGAGCGTTAAGGAAAACTGGTTTACTGAGAGATGTCAGTCAGGAGAGACGCATGAAGGCATGAACTTCAGGTTAGTGAAGGAGCAGAAGCCTAGTGAGTTAAAGTTCCAGGATCTGTCTGATTCCACAGGAGACCACAGGAAATGAATAGCACTCCAGAGTGTTTTACACTGGAGATAAGGATAATACTGGGAGCTTGGAAAGGGAAAATCTGCTGGAGTACAGAGAAGGAAACAGCTTCAGTGTAGCAGGGAGCGCTGAAGAATATGACCCCTGCAGTCCCAGGGATGAGATGTAAATTCTAAGTCCTGCTTTCATTGACTTAATATTATTTTAAAAACTGGGATAAAAATAGCTCCCAACTCACAGAATTGTTATGGGGATTAAGTAAAGCAGTATATATAACTTATTTGGAACAATTCTGTTGTAAAACCGAATTTTATTGTACTTTTATGAATTGCATTCATAAAATATTGTAATTACCATATTCACAAATATTTTAATTTTATGAATTATTATTAATATATTTATTAACTGATAGGGGCCCTGAAACGCAGGATCTGTTTCTCAGTCCACAAGGGTCAACAGTAAACTCAGGCCTGTGCATGTAGATAGTTTTTATAAAAGAGTTAGTAGGATCTCAAAGCACAAGATGTGGATTGTCTTAGGTCATCTCCCCTGGTAACCTCCTCTAAGATGATTGAGTAGTCTTGGGAACAGCACTTATTGGGGCAAAGAGATGTAGGAACGGAATATTTAGTCATAGTTGTGGAGCAATGCAGGATCACGTCTGCAGGGGGGAAGAACATGAACGATGGACGTGGACTCAGAGAGCTACTTGAGAATGGGAAGGCTCAATCCCATGGTGCTTTGGATCTAGAAAGAACTTGATGCCAAGAACAAGATAAGTATCTAATTACTGTAAGCAAAATATTAAGTAATATTAGAGAGAATATGAAGGTTCTTCTGATAATATGCACTGTGAACTCTTAATCTCCACAACCATCTTATAAACATGGGATTTATCCTCATATTGGAGATGAAAACCATGCACATTTGTTTAAATGATATTGCTCAAGTTAACACATCTACTAAGCTGAGTATTCAGTACCAAATCCCAGTTTGGTCTAAAGCCAGGCTTAGATTTTTAACTTCAGTGTTCAAGATTTCAGCTTCTAGAGTGACAAGAGAGTCACCATCAGGCATTTGATCATTAAAGTTCATAAGCATATATCCTGTTGATGGAATAGATTATCTGAAGACCCTCAACTCCACCAAAATATGCTAATACTATGAATGTTGCATATTAGTGGAAATCCAGAGTCAGAGCAAAATCAGTAAACGTTTTTGTTTCATCTATGCCAGAACTCAGCATGCAGGAGAGCTGAAGTGAGCGTGTGGAGGTGAGCTTCCTGTTGGTAAAAGTATGATACCAGTGGGTACCAAAAAGGAAAAGAAACAGGCAGCATTAATCTCAAGCATAGAAATAAAGAAATTGTAGCCATAACATTTTGCATCATTGGTCATTATAAATGTGTAAGCAAGCATGAGACCATTTCCATCCAGCAACTGTTTTAATGCCAATTTAGCAACTGAATGAGAGTGATTGGCACGACATGGTTTTAGTCACTTGTTTATCTAAGGATAAAATCCTGACAGACATGTTGGCTAGTTTAATGAAAATGAACCTAATTCATAATCAAATAAAAATATACAAGAATATTCTGGTATTGAACATTTCACTTGCCCCACTTAGCAGACTGGAATGACTAAGTGTTATCTTATTCAACTTTTTAAAATATAAGATATTTTACTTAATGGAAAATCTCCGTTGTATTGTAAAGCTGGAACTTAGGGTTTTGGCTTAGTCACTTTAAATGAAAACAGATTTGTTTTAGGATGATCTTTTGTTTAACACAAAACCACAGATTCTACTAACTTTTAAGTCCAGAATGAATGCCTGGAGTGATATGTATGCATTGAAATACTGTGAAAAATTGTTAGTGTAATCTGGGCCAGATAATTCAAACTCACAAATGTGGCATATCACTGCTTGTATGAAGTACTCAAAGAGGACATGCCAAGTGAGAAAAACCCTCTCTAAATAAGTTAGAATAACTGAAAAATACAATTCTAGAATAACTTGAAAAGTTATGATTTTTGATAACTATTGTTCTAGTGAAACATAAAGCTATAAAATATTTTAACATGTGATTTAGAGATGAGAAAAACAAATGCAAATTCTTTTAAGTAAATTTTAAATTCAAACATAGAGTAAGAAAACTACAAACACAATGAGAAAGCCTAGCATTTGGGCTGTGGACGCACTAGACAGATGTTCAGCTAAGTCTTACTTTCCAGCTTGAATCCAGGGAGAGTGTGTGTTGGACAGTCCGCTAAGGATGGTTTAAAACTCCCTTTGGATAATTTTTTAGATCTTAAATGATTTACTTAAGTATTTCTCTCAGTTTCTGCACATAGAGAATATACTTTTCAATAGGATATCTTGATATAAAGATACATCATTTGTGAAAGAATCTAGCATTACAGCGGTACATTTGGTTCACAAACTTAATTCATTCCAGGTTTCCGGAAAAGGTAACCAGATTCATGTTCATTTGGTAAAGATGGCCTCAGTAGTATTCATCACTGTGCAGAATTTGCAAACAAAAACAAAATTTTGTCAAACACTTCTGTTTGCCAACAAAATTGTTCGCAAACAAAAACATTTGTGAACCTAAGTACCACTGTATACCTCAAACAAAATCCACACATTAACGTCTTTCAATGCTGAATTTTTAGAGGCTTAAAATCTCATTTCTAAAACAACTGTGAACAGTTATTGATAATATTGGCAACTTAATAAGACACCTGTTGGTAATGATAGCAAGGCTGTCATATTTCTGATATGTATAGGCAACCTCAAAATAGGTATGTCTGTTAGGGGTTAGGAAGAAACTGTTCTCATCAAGTTTAAGAAAAATTTCTAGAAAAAAAATGCCTCCCACAATTATTCAGATCATTTTATGCACCCTGAAATGTATTAGATATGTCAATGTTTAGTTTTATTCAATTTATTCTTTTTAAAGTTTTTTTCATAGTAAATAATATCATGAATTGGCTAATTGAATACACATAAGAGTGAATAACTTGATAGTTGGACTTGGAAACTGAATTGGACAGTGTTGTTACTTATAAAATTCTTCATTATTTCCTGCAATCATTCAGGCCTCTAATTATGGCAAGTCTGAGCATTATAAATTCTAATTATAAAATAAGAAACATAAGATTATATTTCAGAAAAATAAAAGCAAAAAAGCATTGTCAGTGTAAATCTATTTTAAATGACACTAAATATAGTATAGGGTGAAATCAATCTTTACGGAATAGCAATCAGACTCCTTGGACTTATTACAATTTTTTTTTTTTTCAGTCAACAAATCAGAGTTCTAGGAAAACTGTACTGGGCAACTATTTGTATATATGGCAAACGTATATCAACATATCATAATGAATTTTCTCTATCCACATTAGCAAAAAATAACGTCTGCATAATGCATTGGATTAATGTTACTATAATTTTTGTTTTGGTTTTTTGAGACAGGGTTTCACTAAGTATTTCAGGGTAGCTTTAAATTCACTATGAACCCCAGGCTGGCCTCGAACTTGCAGTGATCCTCATGCTTCAGCATCCTGAATGCTGGTATTACAGCCATGTGCCACCACACCTGGCTTACATTAGATTATTAAAGAAACATCTTTTCAATCTCATATACATTTTTAATTTCATGTGACCAATAATGAGTGCATTAAAAATTTTCCATTTTTCAGTTAAGAAATGTGAGATGTTTCAGTGTTCCCATTTTATGAATATTTTGAATTGTGTAATGAGTCCTGGTGAATATATTATTTACAGAAGCCCTCTGTATATATTTTAATTAGAAGAAATCGATAATTTACAGCAAAAGAAAAAAAGTTATTTATTAAAGGCTCCTTGAAATTTAATCAAAAGAGTTTAGGTATATTTCTGTACACAATGTATATGAAATCAAGAAATAAACTTCATAGTATTTTATTAAATTAAATATATATTATTATAATATGAAATACTACCAACAATACAACTACTATTATGTAGATAATAGTTTAAATTCCATTTTGACTGAAAAAATACAAAGAAAACTTCTATTTCTTAACAGGAAACAATAGAAAACAGTACCACGTTACTCTAAAACTGTGGAATTTCTATAATGGCAAATTTAAGAAACAGACAAACTTTTTTCCCCAAGTAAAAACTAATCAATGAATCAAACAACAAACTATGAGTGACATTGGGAAAATTTTTGAGATTAACGAAAATGTAAACAATATAGTAATTTGATCATGCATTTAAAACAGTGCTTAGAGTGAAATTTATGACCGAAAAGATTGATATTAGAAAAAAAATCACAAACCAATAACCTGTGGATACACCTTAAAATAAATAAATAAAATGCAAATAAAATCTAAGAAAGTTAAAAAAGGGAGTGATAGTACTATAAGATATACTATATCAAATACTGCTGAATAATAAAACATTGAATCCTAATTTTATTATTTAAATCAATAAAATTATCAATATTTACTTAGAGAAGATACTGATTAATAAATTTTGGAATAATAAGGGAGATATCACTACTGATACTACAGAAATTAAAAGGACTAGAAGAGAACACTATAAATCACATATAATTGAACTATGTAGATAAAACAGAAAAATTTCTAGGAAGGTAAAAATTACTAAATATGAAGTAAGAACAACTAGAATATTGGAAATGATCCATAACAAATTAAAAAATTGAAGTATTGGTTGATAAAATTCTCACAAATTAAAGACTAGGACTCATTGGCATCAATGGTGAATTCCATTGCTGTAACAGTGAGAAAATAATACCAATCTCTCATGAATGTTGTTGTGGTTAATATCAAATACGTCCCCCAACGTCTCATGTGTTCAGAGTTGGTGTGTTTCATATGTGATTGGTCCATGGATGTGCTACCATCCTCAGTGTATTAATCTACTGATGAGTTCATAGATGAGTTTGCTGTTAGGGGGTGGGCCTGGTTGGAAGAAGCATGTCACTGGAGCTGTGATCTGAAAGGGTACATTCATTTCCCTGGCTCCTCCACTGTCTCTGCTTCCTGCCATGGGATGAGCAGCTTTCCTCTGCCATGCCCTTCTACCATGCTGTTTCTGCCTTGCAGCCAACTATGGACTGAACACTTTGAAAACCATGATCTAATAAACTCCTTTAAGTTGTAGATGTATTTTCTCTTGGAAATGGGAAAGTAACTAATACAAACTCTTCCAGAGGACAGAAAAGGAAAGAACATAACATAACTCATAACAAAATTCTTCTAGAGGATAGAAAAGGAGAGAACATAACATAACTCATTCTAAATGTATTATGCTAGAAAAAAAGGAAAATAAAACTAGAAAAAAGGAAATACGGTATAGCTAATAGATGTTGTGAACAGAGATGCAAGGAGCCCTGACAAAATGCTAACAAATCAAATCCAAAAACACATGGCAGGGTAAGATCCAATGGGATTTAGTTCAGGAATGCAAGGTTGGTTTGATGTACCAAACTTAATTCATTTAACATAGCATGTTAATAAAATAAAATACTAAACGGTATTATACCAACAAAGGTAGAAAAGTCCTTTGAAATGCCTAACATTTATTCCTAATGCTTTTTAATCAACCAAGAATAGCAAGAAACTTATTCAGTCTTAAAACCAATATCTACATAAATCATGCAAATGTCCTTTTGAGTGGCAAATGTCAGTATTCACCCTCCTAAGATCAAGTAAAGAAAGGAAAATGGAAATTATGCCATGTCTCACAAACTCTCATTCAATGAGGCATATATGACTCTATCTCTTAAAAAGACATCAATAGGCACAAAAACTGTACTGGAGAGCCAAGCAGTACAATTAAGCAAATCAACAAACAGGAAAAAAAGATATAGAAAGAAATGTTAGCCAGGTTGAAAAGGAAAAAACATGATTGCTTTTATTTACAATTGACTTGATCCTATATGTAGTATATCCAAAGAAATTCTAAAGCATTGTTAGTTCTTAAAAGAATTTCAGAAGTTAAAGGTCAAGATGATCAAATTTGACATCAATATACAAATATTAATTTCTATAGCATAGTCAAAGAAGACTGTCTTTCTATTGACAACATTTCTGAAACCAATTTCTCCCTTATGACAACCAGCTCTCCAGCTCTCTAGACAACACCCACCAAGTGCCCTGGAATTTAACTCTGTTCTGACACTTCGTGCAGATAGTGTGTGTTACACTCTGCAGGTTTAGCGGCTTTGTCCAGTAAGATTGTCCTCACTTTAGAGATTAGTTGACAGTTTTGGATCCTCAGGATAATCATTCTTCCTTCTATTTCACCTGAAATGTTGGGGGTTCCCGAACATCCCTCCTCAAGGTTCCATAATTTTCTAAATTGCCCAAGAAATATCAGGGAAACATTTACTTTTACATACTTACCAGCTTATGTCAAAGGACATTAAAAGAATACTGATGGACAGCCTGATTAAAATGTATATTTAGCTAGGTCTGGCAGGATCTCCATTTGGCATGTGCCACCCACCTGACATAGGGTTGCATTTACCAACCAAGAAGCTGTCCAAACTTAATAGTTTAGAGATTTTCCTGGAAGCTTCATCATGTAGGCCTGATTGATATTTAATACAATTTTTACCTGTACCAGAAGACATGGGGTAGAGCTGAAAGTTACAGGCTTTTACTCCTGGCTTTCTATGACTGGGGACCAGGTCCCATTCTGAGCCCACAAAGAGTCACCCTATTAAAAGAAAAGATGCTTCCATCACTGATGCAGTCCAGCGAGACATAGAAACTCTGTGAAAGGTGCCCACAGCACTCCTACCAGTAAATTTCTTGTGAATTTTAGGAGCAAGTTGTACATTTTCTTAAATTTGATAATAGTTACTTTGGAGAGTCATTGTTGAATAAAGCCACACTAGATCAGCTTGAAGACCAAATGGTCAAAGAAAACAGATAACAAGGAATAAGGAACATTAAAGCAGAATTCAGTGAATATAAATCGACTATACAATAAAGCAAATCAAAAGTCAAAATTTGGACTTCTAAAAAGGAAATTTTAAAAATGAAATACAAACAATTCAAGAATGTTCAACAAGGAATACAAAGAGTGGTATGCTTCTAATTAGAAATTTTAAAGCCAACATTACATATCATAAAAACATTAGAAATTAAAAAGATGGTATAGTGGTGCCTTGATTCACGAACTTAATTTGTTCCACATTTCAGGGAAGATGGCCACATTCTTCTTTGTGTAGGGAAGATGGTCATGGTCGTGTTCTTCACCCAGGGTGGCATTCCTGAACAGAAGCAAAATTTTGCTGAAATCATGAACCTAAGTATGAATTATTGTATTAGAAAAAAATTTTACCATTAGTATAACAACACTTGTAAAGTTTACATGCATTTAAAAGTCATAACATAAAAAGTGAAAGGATAAACAGATCTTAACAGCATTGTATCAATTAACTTTATCTATGATTATTATTAATAATCTATTATTTAAAAATTCTTAAAAAAATTTCCAGATTCACAAATTTTCATTAGCAATTTATTCTAACATTTATCAAAGAAAAAAATAGCAATAACGTATAAAATCTCCATGTATTATAAAAAGAGAATATAATCCTCTTTATTATAATTTTTACATGAAACCTATAGGGGATATTGAAAATAAACTTTATAGATCAGTATCTCTTATGAATGTAATTTTAATTATGTATGGAAAGTATTTGCAAATCAAATCCAATAATACAAAAAAGTGGGGTTAAAGTGAACCAAAAAGCTTAGTTTTGACCTGTTTGAAATACTTTAGATATATATCAAAGGAATTATTTATTTCCTAAATAATAGAAAAATAATTGATAAAATAGGAATTTTAAGCCATATGCAATTATTGTTATAAGCATTGAATAAATTTCTGACAACCTATATTTATTTGTTTGATTTTGGATTAAGTATTTTAAAATAAAAGCTTTTTTTGTCACTTGCATTTATTTTAGATAATTTACTAGTCAAATTATTTTATCCACATTTCATACCCAACAAATTGTGTCACATACGCTATTTCTGTTTTATTACTTGCCATCAAATGTTTGACAAGTATACTTAAGACAAAGTTCAAAGCTGTCAATACCTTAAGTTTTTCCAGAAGAAAAGAAAATTGTTTTGAACACTATTATCATTTCTTCACATCACCCATTCTATTGCTCTGTAGTATTCTGTTGGTTTGTGTTCTCTAGCCTCTCAAAATTAATCATAATTTTCATTTATGTATTACTGTACAGTTGTTTAATTATGTATTACTTATATTTGCTATTGCTTCCTAATTTTATTGTTCCTAATTATTTTTTATAAACTTCCTTTTCTTCTGTGTTTCTCTCCTTTCTTCATGAATTTGAGTCTCACTCTGTTTTGTGCTGCTACAACAGAGTATCTGAGCTTGGGTAATTAATGAGCGATAGAAATTTATTTCTCTCAGTTCTGAGACAGCCGAAGAGATCAGTATGGAGATACTGGCAGGTTGTTTTCTGCTAATTGCCGACCCTGGCTTCCAAGATGGCTCCCTGTTGCTGTAATGCATCCCTGCAAGGTGAAAAGCAAAAGGGAAAGGAAGGTAAGGCCTGCATTAAATCTGTTTTCTGGTTTTTGTTTGTGTGTGTGTGTGTGTGTGTCTTTAAGGTTCTTAATCTCATTCACAAGGGAAGGGCCTCTCATATCCTAATCACTTCTTAAAGGGCCCACCTTTGAGTGCAATTCACACTGGCCATTAATTTTCAATACCTGAGTTTTGAGAGGAACATCCAAACCGGAGCAAGCCTTTAGGTGTATTCTCAATTCTTTACTATGATAAAATAACCAACACACACTATCTCCTTAAATACATAGGCGTACATACTCAGGCAGATCTTAAGCCAGATGTCAAACTATCTGACTCACTGGGTCATTAATTGGCTTTTTAGGACTGCTTTCTTACATGCTTTTGGTAATTACATGCATAATTGGTGTGCGTTGGTGTACATTAGCTCTATGGCAGCTGAATCTCATATATATCAGTGTGAGTGTTCACTCTCCTGGCCTGATTTTTAGTAACTTTCAAAGTCTAAACCAGCCACTGTTGCTGATTGTCATAGATTCGATTTCCCTATTATTTTATGCCTTAGATATTTCCTTTCTCTTGCTCCTCCTCCTTCTCTTATTCACTTTCTTCTCCTCCTTCTAATCCTTTTCTTCTTATTTGCTTTCTTTCTCATTCTTTTCCTTGTATTCCTATTCCTCCTCTTCCTTCCACTTTGCTCAGCTTTTGGTTAAATGATTTATTTCATTTTATTTTTCCCTAATAGATACTGTGGCAGAATTGGGGAAGGTAGAACATACCGACTCATTCCATCATGCTAACTGGAAAACTACCAGATACCTTGAATAAAATAAATGTGATTACAAATTGAAATTTTTATTTCCATTTGAATTCCTCAAATTATAAATTGATCCACCATTTAAGGTGACTTTAAGAATTACTCAGAAGAAATTTTCTCTCACAGACATATAGCCAACTACATATATATTCTATTTCACTCAACCTTCAATCTCTTTTTCTCCTCATTGCTTCTTCTTTCTCTGAAGATTTTATTTATTTAGTGAAACCACTCCAATCTAATGGGAGAGATAAGACCATACAAATCTGGGGCATGTTAAATTTGCAAAAATATTTATTGATTCTTGGTCGCTTAATAAGACTTATAGCTATCAGAGATATTTCCATGTAACTTGAATCATGGCCAAGACAGACATAAAGTAGACATTTTAATAATTAATTTAAGAAGCTATTTAAAGACTTGCAACATTTTCCTGATTGAAATTTAACATTGTGGAACCATACTATTGAAATAATGAGCAAATAAAATAATCAGTATGTTCATTTTCCAGTTAATGGTCTCTGCATTTAAGAATACTAGAAAAAGTTCCTCCAACTGACCAGCAGTTTATTTTGCTCTATCTATTTGAAACTGTGAATATAATCTATACATGTTAACAGTGTTCCCTAGTCATAAGGAATAGATGCATAGTTTGCATTTCTGGTTCTTTGTTCTTTTCTTTTAGAGCTCAGAACGAATAATACATTGAAATTTTAAATCACTCTATATATCTAGACATTTAAAAATTTAAAAAGAAATTTTTATCTTAGTAAAAGAGTTATGTTTTCTGTAGCCTTAAAATATTTATGAATCACAGATATGCATGTAATATATAACCCCATAGACATCATACTTAACGATTAATTGATTTATTTTCAAATAACTGCACCAAGAAAATTTCCCTATAACTTTGCTGGAATTACATATCACTAGGTGGAAAAATTTCACTTGAGTCATATATTTCTTGCCTGGATTTTCACATCAGAGTAGCTGATTGAATGATGTAGAAATGCTGATACTTTCAAAGGCCAATGATTTTCAAGGACAACATAGGATCATAAGCTAGACTTAACAAGTAGCAAAGTACTGAAGCTTTGAGGAACATTCCAATGTCTGGTCTGTTACTTATTTAAATTAATTACCTTATTAATTAATTTTTTTGAGACAAGGTCTCAGGATGTAGGTCAGGCTTGCCTTGAACTCATAGTGATCCTCCTGCCTCAGCCTCCCAAATGCTGGAATTACAGGAGTGCATCACTATGCCCAAGCCTAGTCTGTTATTTATAAGGTAAAACAGAGTGTAAAGAAGTTAGGGAAACACAATTAAATGTTTTTCTCTGTTTTTTAGCATATTTAATATATAATTTTGCCAGAGGATTCTCAAACATACAGTTAATATTGATTTAAGCAGGTTATAGCAGGTTACCCAAATATACAGTTCTGAGTAATGTAGTGGAAAAAAATGAAAGAATGATTCAAGTAATTCATATTTTCAGCGTAAGGAGAAATACATTGATTATTTCATATTTTTTGCTATTCTTTTGAAAATGGAGGATATGTTCTTCATGTGTTTCTATATTTTGTCAAATATAGGATCTTTAAAATTAGGATTTTTAAAGAGCCATAATTATTCAGGAATATAGCATAAGTATATTGAATCATAGGATCTTCCCCTGTGGATTCGTTGTATGTCAAATACTTAATAATCATCTACTAAATGTGGACCATACTCTAATATTTCTTCCAGTTACTAGGAGAGCCCCTCTAGCAAAGAGTAAACTTTAATCCCAACGTGATGTGTGTGTGTGTACATATGTGGATAGAAGTATTAACAGTATGTATACAGGGAAAAATGTTATTTTTTGGTAATATCAGCAATGAAAACAGTAAGTCATAATAAGTACACACACACACACGCACACACACACACACACTTTTCTGAAGGGAAATTGAAGTGAATTTCCCAAGCTCTCCACTCATCGTGAGGGGACAGTATGCTAACTTCCACATTCTCCACAAACTTGATAAATAGGAGGCTCTAGGACCTTGAGTTTACCACTATTAGTCTTACCACTGTGTTTGGGGAAAACTGTGAGAAGCAAAGTCAACAGACGAGGACAAAGGCAACATTCAGCATCAAGAAGAGAAAATCAGCACTGGTGGTGTGGCAGAGTAGAAAATTTCTTGCCTAGCATGCCCAAGGTCTAGCATGCCCTCAGTACCACAAATACACTGATTAAAATAAAATAAAGTTTCCAAATAACAAATAACTATCTGAGTGTCAGAAAAGTATACTAAAAATCAAATAGCCAAAAATATAGAGAGAATGGCGTGAGGAGAAGGACCATTAGCAGACAGGCCGGCCCGTATTGGCTGGCAGGTCAAAGATGCCAGTGAAAGATTAGTTCAGGTCAGGATTAGCAGGCAACTACGTTTATACCCAGATATACATTCTGTGAATGCAAATGTGACTCATTATCCTTAGTCATCTAAACATCTCAGGAATAAAATGACAGTAAAATGTCACCGTCACAAAAGTCTTTCTCAGAGCCTGGAGCCCCACCATGACCATTTAGTTAATGAAGGCCTAATGCATGATGGCGTCTGTGCCATATGGCATAGGTGTGTCCGGGGGTGTAATGTCTAGGTTTGTGTGAGTTCACTCTGATACTTTCACTATAACAAAATTGCTTCACAATGCGTTTTCAGAATCTATCCCTGTCATTAACACATGACTACAGTTTTGGTTATGAAAATTCCTTTTTCCTCACCCACTTCCTTCTGATAATTATAGGTGTTTACAACTAAATCTTTTTATTTTTCAAAATTCATCCATGAAACTGTATATATTTAAGTAGCACTATTGGAAATATCAATATATGTATACATTATGTAATATCCAAATTATGGTGTGTCTGTCTCCACAAATATTTGTCATTTCTTTGTGGTGAAAATATTCAACATTTTTTCTTCTATCTCTTTGAAGCCTAGAATAGACCATCACTATCTATAATGTATGGCTAAATCTTTTATGAACTGTTACTTCTGCTATTACTCTCTGATTACCTTATCTCCTATTTCTTTTTTCCCAACTGATACCACTTCATTCCCTGAAGATGCCACCATCTTTATGATGATCAGAGAGCACTATCGTAGCCAATGCCAGCCAGTGCTCGCAATCTTCCCCCCTGCGCCTGCTACATGCCTGTGTACTTGTGTGCCTGTGTACCTGTCTGTAAGTGTGCACGTGGGAACATTTTGAAGGAGTTATTGTTATTTTGTTTGTTTTTATCACAGATAATCTGAAAAACCATTTTTGGCAATGCTACAAATTTATTTATTTATTTATTTTTTTGTGGGTACCGGGGTCCAACTCAGGACCTTGCCCGCCAGCAGGCGCCTGTGCCGCTGAGTGATATCACCGGCCCTTTCTTCGTATGTGGGTACCGGGAGTCAAACTCAGGACCTCGCGCTTGCCAGGCAGGCTCTTATGCCGCTGAGCTATCTCACCGGCTCCCATGTTTTTTTAATTTATTGCTTGATGGGTTGTTGCACCTTTCTTACTTTAAGATGCCTGTGCAAGTACTTAAGGGTCGAATGATATGTATACTTTTAAATTGATACAGAAAAGGTGTGGGGTATTATTATTTTTCCTATATCAACAAATCCAGAAATTGCAGCACAGTAAAGTTACAACATTTATTTTAATTTACATATGTGCGTGGTTAGTAAAGAAGAGCAGAGCGTACCAACCTAGGAAGTATGAAACCGGAAACCAAGCTGTTTACCAGCACGATCTCTGCTTATGGATGGTGTTAATAACTGGTTTATCAGTTTAATAGGTCTTTAAATAATAATTTGGGTATACAAATATGTATTCGAAGTGGTCCTAGTATCATAAACTTCTTCCAACTGAAAAGAAGGAAAGAATGGAGGGAGGGAGGAAGGGAGGGATGAAGGGAGGAAAGAAAAAAAGGAAAGAAGGAAGGAAGGAAATATGAGGTGTGATCAAAACATATGGTAAATGTTTAAATAAAAATTTTTATTACAATAAAAGGCACATTAGTATTCATCTCCCACAAAATACTCCCTACCTGTAAAACATCTGATTATTCTTGCCAATTTCTGAAGCAGTTCTGGAAACCCTGTTTTGAGAGTTACTATACAAGGTGTGAATAAAACTTGGTGAATCCTGTTGCTGAGTGCTATCCAAAGGAAAGGCAGGACCATAAACATGTTACGGTGTATTCACTAAATCTGGCACCATGCAACTTCTGCCTCTTCCCAAAAGTAAAAATGACCTTGAAAGGTAAAATTTCAAATACATTCAGGACATCAAATCAGTCATGACAGGTGCAACTAAAGACATTCAGGGAAAGGGACTTTCAACATTGCTTCATAAAGTGGCAAGAATGGTAAGATAAGTGTATTTGAATTCAGGGGGAGTATTTTAAGAGGAGTTAATGGCAATGTGTCTTTTGCTGTAGTTTTTTTTTTTAATTTCAACATTCACTTTATATTAGGATTACACCCCACACACAGTTTATACAAAAGCGGTGTTCGTATAAATTTATATATAATTTCAGTAACTGCTAAATGCATATTTTATAAAAGCTACATACAAAAATTTTAACACTGAAAATAGAAATAAAAATACTCTTTAAAAGAATAAAACATATAACATCTATTTTCATGTTTCCTATTCCATTCACTGAGAAACACAACTCAATCTCTAAAAGAAAAAGAAATTAGAAACAAGATGCCAACACTGTTTTTGTTAGGAAACACCATTTTAGCTGACATTACTATTTGTAAAAGTGGTTCAAATATTATATTGCCTTATCTTTGTAATAAGCAATACAAATATCTTAAACTTTTTAAACAACCTGATGGCAAAGTTAGACTGCTAACCACAGTCAACCGTACACTTTTCTTTTGCTTTGACTTTAGATACAGTTTCTATGGTAACTTGAACACCCCACTGATAAATATGATATCTTGGGGTAGTTTCTCCAATTATAAAAGGCATGTTTCTCAGACTCCAGCCCAGAACGGTTCTCATCCTTTATGTGATATTCAGACTGTCTCCTGTAATGACAAAATAATGAAGCCTTGATTTTAAACTACTTCTTTGTGTGAACTGATCATTTCTTGTTCTACTGATATATGATATAATTTTATTTCTTCTCCAGGCTCAACTATTTTTCCTAAAACTTTCAAAATTTTACACACTAAAAACAAAATGATATCACTTAAGACAAAATAGAAATCAACTAAAAGTACATCCACATTAAAATATTCAGTTAATCAACTTAGGCATAACAGATACAATTTGATAATTAACTATCATAGTGTTGACAAAGCAAAATATTAATGCACATAGAGAATTAGGATGACTAACTATATTTGAGTAGACTAACTATCCTTAATTTAAATCTCACATATAATATTTTTATAAAAATAATTTGGAAACTTCCACACATTCCCAAACTGGTAAAGGACCTGAATAAACATTTTATAAATGAAGAAAACAGGTGGCTAACAGGTATACAAAAATGCTCAACATCACAAATCACCACAAAAATTTAATTGTGAACCCACAGTGATAGTACCTCATGTGTTAGAATGGCTATTATAAAATAAGTAGAGGAAAAGGAACAAATTCTGGTAGGGATGGAAAATTTTAGCATACTCTTTTTGGTAATATAAATTGGTGAAGCCATTATTGAAAACAATATGCAGGTTCCTTTAAAAATATAAATAAAGCAACCATATAATTCAGCAATCCCATTTGGTGGTTTGTACCCCAAAGAAATAAAATCTTTATGTTAAAGGCATGCTTGTGTGCCCATGTTCATTGCAATATTTTTCACAATTATGAAAATAAGGAATTAATCTAAGTATCCTTCAATAGATGAAGGGAGAAAGAAAATGTAGTGTATAAACAATGGAAAACTATTCAGTCTTAAAACAGAATGAAATTCTCCTGTCATTTGCAACAACATGAATGAGCTTATAGGACATTAGGTTAAATTAGATAAGCCAGTCATGGATAGACAAATATCAGGTCTTACTAATAAATTTAATGTGAATAGGTGAAATCATGGAAGTAGAGAGTAGGGTGATGGATGTCAGGAGCTTGGAGGTGGGAGGTTAGGGAAACACTGGTCAAGGAATACAAAATTACATTTAGATAGAAGGAGCAAGTTCAAAAGATTTATAGTATGGTATGTCTGCTAGAATTAATAGCAATATATTATATTCTAGTAATTGCTAGAAGAGTAGATTTTTAGTGTTTTCCACTCAAAAATGAAAATGAGTAAGGCAATGCATATGTTACCTCAATAAAGCCATTCCAGAAAGTACAAATATTTTAACACTCAGTTCATTAATCTTAATCTTTTCATTTAAAAATAATATGAAGTAAATATCAAAACTATTCTTATATCATGCCATTTCTTTAAATACATTTTCTAAAATTAATTACTTCTATCAGATCTATAACTCTTCTTGTTTTATTTTTTACCTACAAGATACATGATAAACATTCTTCAATGGGTGAAATAGTGCACACATATGTACACTAATGAAAACACTCTGTCTAAATTAAGTCAGCACCACAAATTAGAGGCATAAAACGTTTTAACAAAATGACTCATCTTTAATGATTGCTGTATATAATGATGCGATCCTTTCAAATATGTTTTATTAGCATTACTTTCAAATAGATATTTTTAGAGTAGCAAATCTTACACCTTTATTAACGAGAGGGTTCTTAGGCTGTATTTTTATATAACAGAAATGCCTGTAATTTTGATTTGTTGAAGTAGTGGACCTCGGATTACAGTATATGTATACATGGGAGCCCGTGATGCCACTCCAAGAGGTACACAGCCATAGAAATCATATTCTAATTAACATGCTATTCTAAAATTGATCCAATTCACAATGAACCTATACTGAAGCCCCTCTACATTACGTTTTCTCTCCTCCCTTTCAACTATCACTTCCTGTACTTTACAAAAAAAGTATATTACCATCCTGAAACTCATGAAAACAACTACATCAAAAGAGCAAAGAAAATGAAAAACTTAGTTACTACATTTTAAATCATTTTATAAGAAGTTCAAATACACTTAGTTTTTATTGATTATACAGTATAAATAATGAAATTAAATCAAGAAGATTCATTCACAATTATCTTATGATCATTGATAACTAGTCTCAGAATTAATAAACACTATTTCTAAAAAAATTGATTTCTGCAAAATATTAAAATGAATAGATCCAAATATGCAGGCATTCCTAATCAGAAAATCTGAAATTTTAAATGTTCCAAATGCAAAACTTTTGAGTACTCATGACACAAGAGGAAAATGCCACATCTGACCTCAAGAAGTAAGTCACAGTAAAACTCTAGGTATATTGAAAATATAATGTAAAATTACCTTAAATCCATATGTGTAAGGTATAGAGAACATAAATTAATTTTGTTTTTAGATTTGCACTCCAATATCTATATATCTCATTATATTTTTGCACGTATTCGAAGTCTGCAAAATCTGAAACTGGAAACACATTTTATCTCATGCATTTTGGATAAAGGATACTTAACTTGTATCTATCTACGTTCGTGTACCTATTTTAATTTTGGAGAGATGTATAATACAGTTATCATAGAAAGCTTTAAGTATGCAAATATACTACAACAGCATAAAATTCCTCAAGGAACCTCAAATATGAATACAATGTCGAGAAATTAGAAACTGGGACTGGGGATGTAGCTCAGTGGCACAGCACCAGCCTGGCAAGCATGAGGTCCTGAGTTTGATTCCCAGTACACACACACACACACACACACACACACACACACACACACACACGACATTAGAAACTGTAAAGTATCCAATAACAAAGAAAAGTTCTTAATGTATATTTAAATGAGTGCTTAGTGTATGTGCTTTCTACATTCATATTGAACAGATGACCACAGAAGTGTGACATAAGTATATTACTTTAAATTATGAAATGTACATTTTATCTAAAATTGAAATATTTGTGAATTTGTAAATAATTTAGGTGTCTATTTATAAAAGTGTACTGGATGCTTAGATCTTCAAAATTTGTTCACAGCTATAGATGAAAAAATTGTAAATATCAGATTTTACCAATATAGTGGTTGCTCTAAACAACCATGATTTGTCAAAGGTTGGAATTTCCTGAGTCAGGTATAATTAAGAAAGATAGAAGAGTTAAAATTAAGAAGTTATCTTCCTCTGCAGTAGATTTATTTTTAGATAGTAGGCAAGCTATCCATTATTGAGAGTCAGAATGGCTTTCAGGTTCTCCAGGTAGCAATAGGCAGATAGCCAATGTATCTTATCTCTTTCATTCCAAACTATGTTATTTTAATTTGCATGGATTTTTGTTCACTTTATGTGTTTTACTTCCTATCTGTTGTAGATATCTCAATCTGTCAATTCAGGGGATATTTTCTCACCCTTTCATTAGAAAGCCTTTAATTTATTGTGTTGAAAATTTCTTTTGCTTTGATTACGTTCACTTTTCCTGTTTTGCTGTTGCCTCTGAGTTTGAAATTTTTCCCAATGGACAGAAAAATAAGCTCTCATATCTAGAATAAGCAACTGGTGTGAATTTGGGACTGCAGGTTCTTACGTCTGGATTCTTCATCAAACACATCCTAGAGACATCCTTTCTGGGGTAATTCTTTGTAATTTATGGAGCATTTATTTTTCATAGATATCTATAAATTTTTAGATTCATCCTCTTCTTCCTTTGTAGTAATTTCAATGTGACTTGAAAAAATAGAAATATCCCCAATCAAAGTGTTAAATGAGTAATTTCTGACAATTTGCATGAATTTCTTTTCAAAATGCATACAGCTTTGGGGCTTAAAAAAATTGGCAGGTTTTAATTGGCTTATTTATTTATCAATTTGATTAGCTAACAAAAGTATTAATGTTATAAATTCCCTGTGTTAGATGGAATTTTGGCACAAAAATCAATTGCATATGCAAATGATCATTGGTAGTGTTCTGTTTGTACACCTACCAAATAACAAGAGTGTAGTTTTTTGAACGATATGTCAATATGGCAATTTGCAAGTAGATACTTAAAGGTCCTATTAATGCTCACTTGAGCTATAACTGAGTTCCCAAATTGTGGCTTTACTTAAGAGGAGGTAACACAATATATGAATAAAATAAGTCTTATGGTGTGATTGCTTTTATAAAATGGAGCATTCTGAAATGCAAACTTCTCAGGTTATACAATTTATTCAAATGGAAGTAATTTAAAACATTCTGTTTCTAGTTAGTTTTTAAATATGCAAATAAGAAAGGTCATTTTAATTCATTCATCTTTAGTTATGCCATTTCCAGATGGGAACATAAAATGCTCATTGTGAATGCATTCCCACTTTCCATTTCTTGACTTTACATTTTAACATTTAAAAACAAATTAATTCATAAATATTACAAATTGAATTTTAACCATTGTAACTTATCCCAGACCAAGACAGCACAATTTTAAAATCTCCTTTTCATGTTGCTACCCTGTGCCATTTTTGTGTGTGTGTGGGTACCGGGGTTCGACCTCAGGACCTCATGGGCCAGTAGGCGCGTGTGGCCCTGAGCAATATCACCGGCCCTTTTTTCATATGTGGGTTCCGGGAGTTGAACTCGGGCCCTCGCGCTTGCCAGGCAGGCGCTTACGCCGCTGAGCCATCTCACCAGCCCTACCCTGTGCCTTTTAGTCTTAGGTTTTCAATGATACTCACATCAAGAAATTAATGACTTTAAAAAGAATATAAGGATGAAGAGATAATTATATTGTACACAGGTGTGAAACATCTTGAATTGGAAAAAACTTCATGACTTTTTGCATTGCTAAAATTAGAATTTTTTTTGTTATTTTTTTTAAATGAAGGAGGTAGTATCTAGTTTATACAAGGGCAGTTTTCCAGATGGTTTTGATATTTTTTGTAAGGACGAGTCCTCTAGAAAGCCAGTTCAATATATCAACACAAATGAACTCCAGGTACGGAATTGATCAAAACCTGTAATCAGAGAGAACCCCAGATGACTGGAGGATATTTCATTACTTATATTTATTCTTTTAAATTAGATATCTAAGCCTAACCTGGACTCAGATTTTTTTTTATCAATTATAGTTCATTTGATCAATAAAAGAAGCACTTTTGTTAAAATTATTTATATATTTACCCTAAAACTGGTGAGTACTCGCTAAACGTCAAGTCCTACTCTCTATAATTTAATAATGCAGAATTTGAAGATTTGAAGATTTGTTTTATATTTATCATTGAACTGAAGTACACATCTTGCTACCTTTCAGAGTTCTAAACATCATTCTTGAAAACTGTGTAATATATGCACCTCCATATATTAGTCAATTGATTCCAAGATGGGATTCGAATAATGGGGGAAATATTAAGTATCAGATTATTAAGTATCAAAAAGTGATAAATCAAGTACCCTAGGCTGAATATGTCAAATTGTATATTGCTGTGCCCAACTGAGCAATTTCAGTGAGTAGCAAGAAGTTGTCTGGGGTAGCTGTTACAGACTAAGTATAACTTTTGTTATGGTTTTTATCCAAATACCCCTCCAAAGCCTCATGCGTCCACAGGTGTGGCTATGGAGAGGTGGTTGGATTATACAGATGTGATTAACCCACTGATGAGTTTATAGCTGAATGTGATTTGGGAAGTGAAGTCTGGTAGGAAAAGGTGGGTCACTGGGGGCGTGGCATGGGTCTATCCCTTCTTGGCTCCTCTCTTGATCCTTGGCTCTCTGCTTCACTGCCATGCTGAAGGCAAGCCTGTTGTGCCTGCCACCCAGAAGCCAGCTGGCTATGGTCTGAAATGTCTACAAACCATGAGCCCAAATAAACTTCCCCTTTAATTTGTGGACATTGGGTATTGTGTCCCAGTGACAAGAAAGAAACGAAGACAACTTTTACAAATCTTACATATATTCTAACAATCCTATTTCTGAAAAATCCTGAAAGAATTTTCTTCACCTCTTTACTCAGTTTGAACGTCTTTAAAACCAAAATCAGTAGTGAACTACGAATACAATGAGAGCCAATCCTAGTTTTTGGAACTGGCACAAAACTTCTCTGAGGCCATCTTTATCGATACATTCAGCCTGATTACAGTACGTTCCTCTAGCCTTGGTTTGGCATCCTCAGCACACATCTCCAGGTGTACATTCTGTATTTTCTTCTCTGCATTAGACTTCCTGACCCTGCTGTCCACCTCAAGCTGGGATTGAACTCCTGCTACAGGTCTGGAGGCAGCAGAGAAGTAAATTAAGGGCTCGCACTTCCCACTGCTGGGTAACCCCTGAGGCAAGGTCATTCAGCAGTGCAGGAAGAGACCCACCAGGCACAGATGGACAGGCTGCTGCTTCTGGCCAGCAGGATGTTAGGGTTCAGATTCCCTGAGTCATTCAGACCCATTCTCAAATAAATGCTACTTTCATTTATCATAGTCCTATTTTTGGGTTAATAGCTGAATTTTAACATAAGAAATGTGATAAGCCTGATTTTAAATTATCAGATAATGTAATAAACTTTGAATTTGATTTCTGGTTGTATCGGCCACCAATGTGCTGGACTTTTCTAATGCAGGAAATATCTCCAGCAAAACCTACTTTCAATTTGCTGCCTTTATTCTTCATTATGTAAGAAATCATATAAAGTCCTGTGATGCTGCTGTTGCTACATCCCATGTATTTTCCTTTTAGCTTACTGTTAAATATTTTCTATTTTCTGATGTGTATTTTTATATTTTATTGTCCTGGCACTTAATAACTTTCTTCTGTATATTCATTATGAGAACATTTTTAGTGAATAGAAAGTAATTGATTTCTTAAATTATGTACTTAATTATCTTAGTCTTTTGCATGATATATTTATCTCTTTTCCTTGTGATGTGTATTTAAAAATATGATATTATTTTATACTGTAGATTTCACCAACATCATACTGTTTTATTCTTTTTGACTTAATTGCTATCATTCTTTTAGTCTAGTACAGCTTATAAAAGGCAAAATGAACTCATCAAAATTTTAAATTATCTTTACTCTCTTGTTGCATAGTACCAGAATCTCAAGAGCTTTTTTATTCCATATATTTTCCAATTAATATTTTTCATTGTATATTTAAAAGAACTTTCTTAACCTAATAAAGCATTTTATTCTTTTACCTTGTTAAGATTCCCCTGTCACTACCTACATATCTACCACTTTGGTCACCATTTTATCTTGTATCTGAGATCTTCTGTATTCCCCTCAGAAGACAAATCTGTATAAAGGAATTTTGCAGGGATCTTTTTTTTTTGTTCCTGCTATGTAACACTACTACCTACCCCAGGACATTTTTTATACTAATTTCATAGAGTGTTCATGTATGGAAATTCATAACATCAGTTCCCACTGATTTTTTTCACTACCCAGATATTTGACACTCAGATCTGGTATGAATTGTCTAGACAGACTAACACCCTAAAATCCCTGGTTACTACAGATGATAATCATCTCAAGACTTCCATCCTGGCTTCGTGTTGTGTCTCCCTCGTTAACCTGTGTATTTGAAATTTTTTTTGTATTTTAATTATTTTCTCTATCATTTTGTTGCTTTTTTTCTATATATTAAAATATTTTTGTACAACAGTCCTGCAAAATAAAAGAATTAGGAGTCAATGTATTATTTTTTATTTACACATTTCTTGGTATGTACAAGAAGTAACAATATACAGTTTCATTAAATTTCTACATTTTTTTCATTAAATATGCCCTACCACAAGACACTCAGTAACCCAATGTGAGAGAGGAAAAGAATGAAGCTTTCTACAATATTTTTAATTGGAAAGTAGATTTGAAAACATTGTATTTTACAATGCACTCCACGCTTTCACACTATGTTTACAAAATATACTACATACTATAAATATTTAGTAACATTGATTTTCTCTTGTAGTCTATAAGAATTATTTTATCAAGAAACTAACAAAATTACATTCCTGATTTGAAACCTCCTAGCCTCTAATTTCATGATGAATGTCATGAAAGATTTTCTTATAGTGGCATATCATTAGCTATAAAATGAAAGCCGTTTAACAAATGAGCCTAAAAGTCTTTTTTTCCCCCCCATATCAAGGCAGGAACAATTCTAGGCTATGGAAGATAAAAATATAAGATCACTTTGGAAATAACACATTTTGAAACCTTTGGTGGAGAAAATTCAGGCACAGTTATTTAGAGCTTCCTGAACTTCCATTAATTTTGTATCAGTTCCTGGACATTTGGCAATTCCAAACCAAACAGGGCCAATTTTAGTTTTGAAACTGATGTGCTATTTTTATGTAGTGTTTTGACTTTATTTCATCATAGTAATGGATTATTTCCACAGTGACTTTGTTGCTAGTATTTATTCTGTATTATTCGTTTCTTTTCCAAGAAGAATATAAATGCTACTCTGGCACTACACGCTACAGCAAGTATTCAGCTTCATCCTTGGTGTTGGCTACTAAACTTGCTAACCATTGCAAATTATGGTTCCCAGATCATATGTGACGAGTCTGCGATCCTATTTACCTTCAGACTCTTCCTTACTGTAACACTGGGGCTGTAATATGGTTCTCAACTTTGAACACTTGAAATTCTGCTTAAATATTGTAACATGAAAAATAAAAACACTAATATCAACAATGTCTTAACATCTCAATGTTAGACAAAATGCAAATCCTTTAAGTAATTCAAAATACTATTCCACACTATCCATTGAATGCTTGAAGATAAAATAGTTTTGATAATGGTTATTTCATCTGGAACTTTTTAAAAATATACTTTTCAGAGAGGATGTGATAGTGCTAACTTGATCAGAATGAAAGTATAAGTATGAAGGATACAGATTTTGTTCAACCCAGATTTAAAGAATGCATGTTAACTATAGATTAGTATCATGGAAAAGGGGATTCCTATATGAATCAGCTGAAATTCTTATCACTGATGAGGTTTAAATCTAGGAAGTGGGACCAGAAACACATAGAGATGGTAGCATAAAGTTGAAAAGTACTGAGAGCTATACATGGAAGGAGAAATGTATTCAAGAATGTGTGGAATCAGGCAGTCCCCTTGGATTTCTTTAGAGTTGAGCAAATCTGTTAAAAACAGATGACAATTCATCCAACCCAGACTTGTTGAGGTTAGGCCGCATTTATTACTGCTTCTTTCAAAAAGTGTATTACATGGTTGGGTCTAATTATTTTTCGTTGTTCTTGATTAAAATAACAATTACAATGGATACAGACAGCCATGGTGCATTGAAAGCAAAAGCTTGGCATCAGAAAAAGTTTTAGGCTTTTGTGATAAAGGGGATAATGGGCTTTTGAGGGAAATCCTAGGTTTGGGAAGCCCTTTGTGTTAGTCACCTTTGTTATGACCTTCGCTAAGACAAAATACCCCACACGTACAACTTAAAGGAGGAAGGATTTCTTTGGCCTCATGATTTCAGAGGCTTCCATCTGTGGTCAGCTGGATGCAAGGCAGAAACATCACTGCAGAAGGGCATAGCAGAAGGCCGTGGAGGAGGAAAACTGTTCACCTCAGGGAAGCCAGGAAGCAAAGCAAGAGGCAAAGAGCCTGAGAGAAATTACATCCTTTAAAGTCATTCCCCCAGTACCTACTTCCACCAAGTAGGCCCTACCCTCTAATAGCCCACTTCTACTATGAGCTAATCAGTGTTTTAATCCACTGATGATGTTAGTGCCTGAATACCCAATCACCTTTCTAGGCGTCTCTTAATTTGATGAGGTTGATAGCATTGACCATGACATCCTTGAACTGGCACGTTCGGTCAGAGTAGAGTTTACATCTGATGCTTTAAATCTACAGTAACTTTCATCTTTGCAATTTTGTCACGGGAAAATGAGACAGTGAGAGTACATAGTATACAAGAAATCCTGGAGGAAACATAATTGCATTGCCATTGAGCAGTGTTCTTTAGTGTGCGGATCAAGAAAGGAAGAGTAACAATTATTTCCTGTGGAGTTGTCCTTAGGGAAGAGGGTAAGCAACTCTCAGGTTTCTCTGCAAAACGGCATGATAATACAATGACTTTTACCATTTATAGTATTTATAGTATTTATTCAGTAAAATGTAATTAACAGATGAGTGAGTAAATGGAATGCAATGGTAATCATACTGGTGAAAGAAAAGTTTTCTGCTTGTGAGTTCATCAGCCTGGCTGTCTCTCCAGGCAGTCCTGGTGGTTGCACAGAAGTTTTAGAGATGCCATTGTGGAGCTTCTGGGTGGCTCCTCCACAAATTCTCCATGTGACACTAAATGGTGAAACACAGATCCTTGCAGTTTGGAGTAGTCTTCACATCGGAGAAAGCCCACTTTAGTAAGGAGAGGTGAATGGCACAAGGAGATAATTTCTCTAGTATGGATAGGGAGGTGATCAGTTTTTTTTGTTGTTGTTGTTGTGGGTACCAGGGTCTAAATCAGGACCTCGCATGCCAGCAGGCACCCGTGCCGCTGAGCGATATCACTGGCCCTTTTTTCTTATGTGGGTACCGGGAGTCAAACTCAGGACCTCGTGCTTGCCAGGCAGGCGCTTATGCTTCTGAGCTATCTCACCTGCCCGATCAGTTTGTTTTTAGTGCAAATCCCAAGGTATATCATAAGGCAGAGTTAAGTGAACTTACTCAAATAAATTTAATTGAATGCTAGAGACAAAATTTGGGGATGATGTTCCTGAAAACACAAAGATTAATCAATTACTCTTAGGTAATAGTTAATATTTTGATAAACTTAGGTTGCAGAGTTAAGAAATATAAATAAGATCAATAAGTATAAAGTGTACTATAAAATTATCATTAATAGCATAAGCTCACATATACACATACACAAATAAATATCACTAGTTAGAAATCGTATTGGACTGTAACTACATGAAATGGTTATTTATTGCATAAGGAAGTGAAAATGTACCAAAAGCAGATTGTTAGCTGGCTTTAATCCATTTTTTCTTTGTTCAAGCTCAACTGAAAGCTTTCTGATAGTATAGTTAGTAATCAAAAGCTGAATGTAGGCTTGATTATTCAAACAATTTCAGGCTTTGTCAATCCTCTTCAAGAATCATCTGATGTGATCGTAAATGTAATTTCACTTACAAAGTTAAATATAAATAGAATGGTTATAGGTATAAAATATGACAGTATCTTGATTGAGGTGCTATTTACCTAAGTGTTTTTGCTTTGTGAAAATTAATCAGGCTATACACTTATGATTTATGTGCTGCCTATTATTTATACTTAAAAAGCTTTTCATTAAAAATATTATGGTGGTAATTGCTGTCCATAACTATAATCTTAATTTATTGAGTAAGAAAACATTGACTTCATGGATTTCACTTAAGAAAAATCTTGATTTAAGATTTTGACTTAAGAAAAAATGTGGAAAAGTTTTGATGTGATAACTTTGCATGCTTTGTGAAGGTTTTAAGCCAGCACGACTATTTCTTCATGATAAAACCTTCTTTTGGGGCCGGTGAGATGGCTCAGCGGCATAAGCGCCTGCCCTGCAAGCGCGAGGGCCCGAGTTCAACTCCTGGAACCCACATACGAAAAAGGGGCCGGTGATATCGCTCAGCGGCACGGGCGCCTGCTGGCGCGCGAGGTCCTGAGGTCGAACCCCCAGTACCCACAAAAAAAAAAAAAAAAACCTTCTTTTGCATATGCCTACAACTGCTTGCCTGCTGCCAATATGCATATTCTCTAAGAAATGACTTAATCATTGTGGTATGAAGAAGCAAGGGAAATAATTTGCTTGTTTGTGGTTCTTGATAAATAAAAATGAAAGCGATGTTGTTGCACGCAGACTGGAAAGTCACGCGACCTGAGTTTTAACCCATGTGTAGCACTAAACATGTATACAGTCTCTCAGATATCTGTTAATAGTCCTAGATTATGATTGCTTTATCTACAAAGAAAAAGCTAAATTCTAAAACCTCTACTGTACATGAATGTTTATTATATTAAAAATTAACTAATTAGTTATTGACCAAAAGAATATTAATTTTACTATGATGATTTTGGTTAATACACACAAACACAAATACCATCCATATTTTCTAGACTACTGAGAATTTACTAAATGATATAAGGTGACATTTAATAATTGAGAAATCTCCCACCAGCGGCTCGTAGATACATGCAGTATCTTGTGTATCATGGAATGACCCCTAAATCTGTGTTGAGCTGGCTATATTTTAGGCTTTATCATACACTGTCCTCTTTCTTATCTACTTTAGAGAAAGAGTTCATTCTGACTCAGTATTTTTCTTGAAATATGACTATAATAAAGTTGAGTGTTATCTGACCATTTTTATTTTTCATACTATTTTAATTGCAGGCATACCAAGTATAATAATACAGTGATTGTTTAATTTAAAAATGATTACATTTGGGCCGGTGAGACGGCTCAGCAGCGTAAGTGCCTGCCTGGCAAGCGCGAGGGCCCGAGTTCGACTCCCGGTGCCCACATATGAAAAAAGGGCCGGTGATATCGCTCAGCGGCACAGGCACCTGCTGGCGCATGAGGTCCTGAGGTCGATCCCCGGTACCCACAAAAAAAAAAATAAAAAATAAAACAAAAATAAAAATGATTACATTAAAGACACATTACTATTAATCCCCCTCAAAATACTGCCCTTTACTTTGAACACAGTTATCTCATATTTCTTGCTATTTTCTGAAGAAGTTCTGAACGTCCTATTTTGTGAGTGTCTTCAGTTGTTCTGTCCTGGCTGACTCAATGTCCTGAACTGATTCAAAAATTTCACCTTTCATGGTCATTTTGACTTTTGGGGAAGAGCCAGAAGTCAGATAGTGCTAGATCCAGTGACTAAGGTCAATGAAGACATGCTGTATTTTTTTTTAATTTTTAGCAATTATTATAGTGATGGTGTGGAGTTGGTACATGTACATAGCACACTTTAATTCTTTTTAAGTACATCTGTCTCCTCCCTCCACCTCTTGGTCCCCTTTCCATTGGCAAAAGATCTATCTCCCTGTTTTCTCTTATCTATAATTTATTTTGCTCCTTAATTTATTTATGGTTTGAATTTCTCATATAAAAGAAAACACATAATATTTAAGCTTGTGTATCTAATGTATTTCACTAAACATTATGGTCTCACGTTGCATCCATTTTCCTATAGATGACTCATATTTATCCTACTTTATAGCAGAATAGTACTCTATTGTGTATAAAAACCACATTTTCTTTATAAAATCACCTGTTGATGAACATATAGATTGCTCCAAGATTTAGCTATAATGAAATGTGCTGCTATAAACATGGGTATCCATGTGTCACTGTAATATGTCTAACTCTTTGAGGAAGATAACTAGAATGATAATATCTAGGTTAAATGGAACTTTTATTTTTAGTTTTTTGAGGACTCTCTACAATGATATAGTGGATGTACTAGTTTACTTTCCGACTAACAATGTACAAGGGTTTCTATGAGGCTGCCTTTCCTTTGGATGGAACTTGGTGGCAGCATTCAACATTTTTTATCATACCTCATAAGACACAAAAGAGGACCTCCAGAGCTGCTTCAGAAAGTGGCAATAGTGGTGGGATAAGTGTATGCAAAGTGAGGGAGAGTATTTTGAATTGGATTAATGACAATATGTCATTATACTATAGTTTTAAAAATTATTGTTTATTTTTCACTGTATATTTGGATCACACCTTATGAGTACTAATGTAAGTTTTCAACTAGCAATGGAAGACCGGCAGAACTTTAGAAACTGATAATGCCTGCCATTATTCCATAACAGGATCTGACTCCCCTCTGGATTATTTCATTTGAGATTTAAGGTTTGTATGCTTTTTACTCTCTTGAAAAGTTTCATATTTTATTTTATTTTTTTGGTACCAGGAATTGAACTCAGGACCTTGCACTTTCCAGGCAGGTGCTTGTGCCACTGAGCTATATCCCTGGCCCCAAAATTTCATATTTTAAACAGTATCATTGCTATTATCCACATTTTTGTGTCCTCGTATTTACAGAGGTAACTATTATATTTGCTACAGCATATTACAGACCTACTAAGAGGGAGATCTTGTGATCCATCAAGGATATTAGGAGAGAAGATATAATATGTTCATTTTATCTAATAATTTTGTTTATTTACACAAGTACTTAGATAAAAATTTTTTTCCTATAGAACAAAGACATCAATATTAAAATACAAATGTGTTAAAATATACCTTTTACTCAGTGTAGTGAATTCAAGTGACATTAATGGGTCCAAGGTATTTTTTCATTCTCTAATTGATCAATAAACATACAAAACAAAAATCTTTGTTTCTTTTTTTTGTGTGTGGGTACCGGGGGGTCGACCTCAGGACTTCGCACGCCAGCAGGCGCCCATGCCGCTGAGCGATATCACCAGCCCCTTTTTTGTATGTGGGTTCCGGGAGTCGAACTGGGGCCCTCGCGCTTGCCCGGCAGGTGCTTACACCGCTGAGCCATCTCACCGGCCCAAATCTTTGTTTCTTAATTAAAAATAGCACTATGACTGCAAGATTAAATTTTTAAATACACTTGTGTATTTTATCACAATTGGACAGAACGTGAGGAAATTAAATTATCTATTAACAACTCAAATATTACTTAAAATTGGTACCATTTTCATTTGTAATGAGAATGATTGCAGTTTTTCTTTAATGTTATATTGTTAATGCATTCATCATTTTTTGAATGTCAGTTCTAATTCTGATTACTACTTAGGACACCAGGTAAAAAGTTAAAAACATCTGGTGAGTAAATATTAGTGGTTGATAGTCTAAGATGAGAAAGTCTCGGTATAATTAGTGTCTTACCTATTATTTACTTTACTTGCCTTCTCCTTTTTCTATCTTTTCTCCATTACCAACATGTCTTACTGTGCCTGGAATGTTGTTCTGTCATGGTTTGTTGAATTATTAAATGGCTAATAAATTCTAGATTCTGTGCTTGATGCCAAAATAAAAAAAATACATTTGATTGAAAACCTAGTCCCTAACCACAAAAATGATATGAGAGAAAAAAGAAATAAAAGAAAGAATAAAGATGGCATCTAAATTATACCAATAGCCTAGCTTCTTACCAAAGAACTTTGATCTCCTGCTCATATAAATCATTAGAGAGAGAGGAATTGTGGTTAATATCTCTACTTTAATAAATACTCATTCATTCCACTTACTAAGTCCTAACTTTGCTACTCTCCAAGACAGAAAGATAAAGAAAACCTATTCTTTGTTTTGAAGGTGTCCACACATTTTTGGGATGCAAATATATTTTTTAAAAAGTTCTATGGTAAAGGATAACACATACTATAGTAGGGGGAACAAGAAAGTATTGTGAGAAATGTGTGAATTCTTTCCTTAACCCATAAAAGGTCGATCAGTCAAAGCTCCCTCGAGCAGATAGTGTTTTGGAAATAAGAGGCTGTCATGAGAAAAACAGAGAAATTGCATTGCAGAGAGAGCCTTATATCAAAAGATGCAACTGCAGATTACAAACCATAACACTTCCAGGCTACCACACATGGTTTGTATTAAAAATAATAAAAAGAGTGTGCGAATTGGGAGATGTGAGTAAGAAGGTTGGGTTGGGAAAGAGCATGGTACTGAGGTTTCAGATCAATCAGAGAATGTTTATATGCCAAGATAAATCATTGGATTTATCTTGAAGTGGCTAGAGAACCACTAAAGTATTTTTAATAGGGAATGACAATGTCAATATTTCTATTTTAAGGCAAGCACTCTGCTGACGGTGAGTTATAATATATATAGTGGTGTATGGAGGGCATTACAAAGAACATAAAAATCTGAAAAGAGAGGATTAGTTCCTTCTGATATGCTCCCCTTAACTCTTCTCCCACTGATCATGAGCTGTATCTCCACTTTCTCTATCTCCAGAGTAGAAATATTTTAAATATATGAGGGAACTTCACTTACAGGATTCCTGAAATCACTTTACTTGTCCTGTAAGAGCATCACTGAGGGAGGAACAGCAAGGCACTGGGCATTCAGGACATATTTGGTGAGCGATGTCAAAACAAACATAAATTAACTGCTCTTAAACGGTGTCCAAAGGATGCTGTCAAATCCAGCGGCTGATATCCTAAAAATGTGGCCACAATTCACTGATTGATTGTGCTTGATTCTATGGGAGACACAAAAGGAAGAAAGTAGAAATCGCACCTACAGGCATGCTATCTAATTAATATGAGGGGTTAGAATCGTTAATCTTCAACATAAGGTACAACAAAAGTTTGTACAACCATCCATCCTCCAATTGTAAGCTTTCTGTGTGAACTACCACATCCAAAGTTCATCTCCCATTATCTAACCTCTCTTGCCTACATCTCATTTGGACCTGGAACTCCCCAAGTTTGGAGGAGAGCCTGGTTTTATAGACACTGAATTGTCTGAACATTTGAAGAAAGATGATAAAGGGGTCCTCAAATTGAACACTTTATTGGGGATTTGGATCTTTGGGCTAGAAGTCAGGAGACGTCAGCTGAGGCGAGGTTTCCAGGAGTTGAGGGTAGTTAAAATCATGGAAGTAAGGGAATTGCTATTGGTGTGTAGACTGTAGGGCATGAAGATAATGAATGAATCTCTTCCCATGTCTAGGGTACATATTAATCTATGACTATCAACTCTTAAGAATAAATCAATGTTCACTCAAAAGGTTATCACAACTTTGTTTTAATATTATGACTGCATGTGGGAAGAGCTAATAGCTGCTAACACTCCACCAATTCCGAAATGTACACTTTCCTTAGGCCAGTTTGTCTGTTCAGAGGTGGTAAAATCCAGGCAGAAAGGGAAAAACTTGTGAATGCTGACTCAAACCCTGACAGTTTGGTTTAGGTAACCCTCCAAAGAATATAGAAATGACTTAGTGGAACCTTATTCTTGATTTTTCCTGAATAAATTCAAAGCCTCTGGTGGGCTACATTATTCAGATAAACACAGACAGAACTACAAACTTTATAAACCTATTTTAAAGTGGACTTAACCTGAAAGCCTTAATAACTCATACTGGGAAATGTTTTGAATTTACACTTGAAAATGACTATTGTGCTTCATGAAGCATGCATTACAATATAATTTTATAGCATTATTCATACATTCACAAGTGATTATAGTTGTATTATAAATACTATTCTGCTCAATAAGTCACAGCCCAGGGTATCTATAGATGTGTGGAAAGAGATCCACAAAAATGGGCCCACGTGGACAAAGGCGTACAGCTGTTTTCATGAAGCAAATGCCACGAAAGGAAACAAAATGATATATCCATATGTCACTTGAACTGTTCCCAAGTATTTCAGCTTTGGGTGACAAATTTTTCTTTTTCCTTTCCATTTTTATCCAGATGAGGGGAAAGGGTTGCATCAAGGGAGATGGAGCACAATGCATATTAACTGGAAATTTGCAATGATTCTTGTTATACAAAGCACACGGTATTTTATCTTTTTCTTCGAGAAGATTTTTCTCTGCCAAGGAGAAATTTAAAAAAGCATAAATATGCAGTCCTTTTGTAAGTGTTCACATAAAGCCACATGTTAATGTTCATATTTTTGAAATCTTAGAGCATTTGCTTATTAATAGATGCAAATATTTTATGATACTTTAGTAATAATATACTTACATGAAAAATTTCATGTCTTTGATCACTAAGCATTTCTTTACAATTAAATGTGCATTGCGAATTACCTTCCTTTGGAAAAAGAATTTATTGGAAAAGTAGGCAGTTTGTGATGCTTTATTATTTATGATATTTTAAAATGAGTTATATTGAACACAATATAGAAGGGGGACTTAAATTATCATGCAGGAGTTACATTTAAATTGGGTTGGATATTTAATTATTTTCTCCCCACTAGTCTATGAATGGGAGACTTGGACACAAGTCAACCTAGTTACAGGCTAATTTTTTAAGAATATATATAAGTATATATATATAATATTCTCAGATATCAACCTTATTACAACTGTACCATATATGAAAATTTTGACTCTATCATAACAAGTGCATACTTTGGAGAATTATGGGCACTAAGAAGGCTAATGGTTGAAGTGGAATGTTAAAACCGTGAGGTACTTTTCTGGGATCTCATACATTACACAATTTTAATTTCATCATTCTACCTTAAGGGTGGCCTGTTATAGACACCATCATGCAGAGAAAAATAAAAGATAAAACATTCTTATATTGGTGACAAGAATATTGTACCCAGTTCCCCAACCCATAAGAATAAGCAAAACAGAACACCTCCTATGGCTCTGAACTCTAACCAGATTTGCTGAGTTTTCTTTGGTGGATTTATTTTGTTATAGTAACATGTAAGCAAATGCGCATTTGTATGAGATAATTACATCTATGTATTTTAAAAAGGTCATTAAATATTTGACTATACATGAAAAAGACAAATCTTTATTGCATGTGAAATTCTGTTTCATATCCTTTTATTTTGCCCCGGTCTTCCGTGTGTGGATGCATTAGAGAGATTTCCATAGAGAATGAATAGAAATACCAGCTCAAAATGTCTTTATTCCCATTCAAAACTTCTATGAGGCACTCCCTCTCTCAATAGTTTGCAAAACAAAAATACTATATTTTCATTGTATAGTTCAGATTCAACACTGATTGAATCATCGACTCTTACCTCTTACCAAATTTTTTTTTTTTTTTTTTTTTTTTTTTGGACCGGGAATCAAACTCAGGAATTTGCACTTGCCAGGCAGGTGCTTGTGCGGCTGAGCTGTATCCCCGGCCCACTCGCAAAATATCAGATTTAGAATGCCACATACGAGAATACACTGTTCAACAAAAATGTACCCTCTTTCCTTATTGGTCATAAGTTTCCTATTTCAAGAACCAGTCTTCCAAGAAGAATTCCTTTGTATATGAAGATGTAATATAATTCTAAATTTACCCTCTACAAAAATGAGGAGATGGCCCAAAACACTTAAAGCCCAGTTTCCTTAACTAATATGTGGTGGTCGCAAAATATAAATCTAATTTCAAGAAAGTGTCAAAAACTGATTCACTGTTACGGTAGATACTTCCTTGCATTTGTTTTTCTTTCTACTCACCTTAAGTTATACAATTTGTTTGTACTTCTACTATTCTTTTTTCTACTCCTTTCCCAGTTCTTCTCAATGAGCTGTTTTCTTTGGGATTTTTATCAGGAATAAAAGAATTGCATTTAAAATTTGTGGATCAGTGGCGATCTACAGATTTTAAGTTAAATTCCACCAAAATTCAAGATTAGAACTATGATGAAAGGTTTTCCTATTCCTTAGGAAAGTAGCTGAATAAATCAAGATTTTGTTATATCCTCATTTTCCTCAATTATAAATCTGCAGCCACTAGTTAATTTGATTGCCTCTCAGACAAAAAAAAAAAAAAAAAAAAAAAAAAAAAAAATCTCGAAAAGCAGCAGGTAGAGCACCAGCCAAGATACTGACATTTCAGGGACTATTTATGTAACACTATATAACTCTGAATTTTCTTTTAAGAAAAATTCAAATATCATCCTATTGAGATACTTTCCTAGTTTGTGGAACCTGTGGAGTCCTGCTTCTGAAATTTTTGTGTAGCAATGGAATATTTAAACAGAAAAACACGCGAACTACTGTTGCCAGGAAGAATGCTTACTATCATGCAGAGATCATAAAACTGCCAAAGCTGCTTCGCAATGCAGAGTCTCCTGTTGCATTTGACCTAATCCTGAAGAAGTTCTTCCTGCCAAATTATAGAAGAATAAATGTCCTCTTTCAATGCCATAATAAAGTCAATAGACACAGCCAGCCAGAGAAGGGGAAAAAGTGCTGGACAACTTTAGAAGAGAAATCTGGAAAAATACCAGTCCGGAGACAATACTTTCACTGACATTAGGATTAGTTTTCACACATTTTTGGGGAAACAAAATAAGTTATTTTCTGAGTCCTTCTGAATATAATTATATCATTGGGATTAAATTAAATACATAGTTAGTTTTTTGGTTATTGTATAGTGTCAAATCAGCCATTCTCAAATTACATGTATGTTTTTAACTATTCAGTCTCAATTTAAAAATTCTTAATTGTTGAGACATCTGGCTCTCTTGGACAAACATGACTTCCAAGAAAGCGTATGACATCCAGTTGAAGAAGAATTCTTAGTTCTGTCTATTCAACTACTTGTGAGATATAGTAACAATGTGCACATACCTCATTTCATTATGTATTATGATTCAATAACTACTCTTAGAGTATAATATGTAGTTTAGAAATAGGAAGTGTATTATGGACTTTTATATATGTGTGTAAGGAAGAACAATTGTCCTAAATAAAGCCAAAAAGAAGCAACACCATTGGCCTGAATACACTCTTCTAGGGATGGACATGCAAATTAGATCAGTGACACATTTCACCAATTTTGGACTTCGAATATATAAAACATATTTTTCTTCTTTGTCTATGGCTAAAAATGTGAAAGCACAAATGCAAATGTAAAACTCTTTTTCACGATCTTTTCCTCCTTTTTTAAAAACCGTCTCTACTAAAACAAAGATTAAAATGAGGTATAAAAAGAAGCCAATGATAGTAACATGAAAACAGATTCTTAGTGGAGGTAGTCTTAAGAACTATATCATTTCTGCATTGGGGTTTTAAGACACTCACCAAATCTTCTTAAATTACATTGAGATTTGTTTCTGGTACTTGCAACCAGAACATTCCTAAATAAAATGGAACGAGGATAGAAAGAAATGGAAAATTTTGTTTCCAGTTAGAAATTATCAAAGTGTAAATACATCCTTTTAGCATGTTTGTATAGAAAAGTGCATCTATGGGAAGTCAATAAGAATTTCATGGAAACACAACAGGAACTCTAATTCAGGCAAGCTCGATGACAATTGGAGAACTAAGCATCACTAGGTAGCTCTTTCTTGGGGTAATAATTTCCCTTGGTACATTTTTCTACACACTCAGTCCATTTTCCTTGTCTACCAATTTGTTCGTGCTTACTCTTTATGGCTCGTGCTCTACTAAATTATTGAGTGGCACCAATAATACCTGTGTGCTGAATCTCCCTAACACAATAAGAACTACAAAAGCAACAATAGCAAACACATAAGCGCCTATTATTTCCTGTCATCCGATATAGCTAGAAGAGCGGAAAGTGAGGCTTTACCTGTCATCCAAATCCATTTCAGATACTGAATCAGAAGCTGGTCATGTAAAAGACTGGGGACCACGCTCAATTCATTTGGTGAGGAATTTGGAAGCAGTAGCTCCTCTGTCTCATATCCAGCAGGAACAGTCAAAGCAGTCGTAGTGGTAGCATTGAACATTTGTCATATTTCTGGGACAAGCTATAGTATTTATATCGTACAGCAGCAGGTTGGGCCTCATGCCCCAACTCTACTGCATAATTAGAACTTCCTCTAATTGGGAACCTTCAAACCTGATCTGTATCCTGATTTCCTTATATTATCCACAGGTGGTGTTTCTCTTTGCTTACACCTCACAATGCTGAAGATTGTTAATGCCTCTAGGCTAAGACTTGGCAAATTGTTTCAGATAATGAATATTTTCAAAATGTAGGCATATTCTTTATTGTCATTTTCAAATGTTAGCTAATGGACTATACAAAAATAATAGTTTCTAGTATGAAAATCCCTCTTTAAGCTTTTACTGAGGCTGTTCCACACCTCCATCTCTTAGTTATCCAATTCTAGCTTGCAATGAAACTTATTTGGTGCTATTCATCTTCCTGAGGCAAGCTGTTACTAAAGATATCTTCACAATATACTGTTGTAATGAGTTGACCTTGCCTTAGGGAAGAGGAGAAGAACTCTAAAGCCAGAAGTTACTGCTGTATAACTGTACCACACAGGGAAAATTTTGGGGCTTTGCCAGCCTGACTACTGCTACTCCCCTATGTCAAGCCGGTGGCAGGAAACACACGACCTCAGTGATTCCCACAGTGCCCAAGCATGTCACTACACTGGTAGGACAGACATTGAAGAATTGTTCACGTGTACTTTGGACTTGCTTATTAGACATTTTAAAACAATCAGAATTATCTCAAATCATCATGTAAGATTGTATTGTACTTCAACAGACATTAGAGAAAGCTAAGTTGTCATCTGGGAAAATATAGAGCCCTTACATGGACTCTATGCAAGATGAGAGAAGTTACCTCTATCACTTAAATAGAAGTTTTAGATGCACAAGAAGAAATTAAATAAACAACTAAGCAAATGAATAAGCAAAATCCTGAAAATATTTCAGTCTGAGGCCTTGGGTGTTTTGGGATTGAAACACGGATAGCACAACACAACTGCAGTTCCTTTTTTGTGGAAAGAGAAAGCAAATGGTCCTACTTGTATCCACTGGTTGTTTTGTTTTGTTTTGTTTTGTTTTGTTTTGTTTTTTGAGATAGAGTCTCCCTCTGCAGTTCAGGCTGCCCTTGAATTCACTGTGTAGCCCCAGCCTGATAGCCCAATCTTTGTTGCATCCATTGGATAGAGGACTTGTAGAGAAGTATAATGGGAAGGAATAACATGAATATCAGTATGAATATAGTACATTGATTTGAGTGTTACTGGAGTGCAGCAGCAAATAACTAGGCATAGCTTTTGCTATGGCCTAGCTTTTGAATTAGTAGGCTTTTAGAACATGAGCCCATTCTTTTGACAGAGATTCAATTAAGCCCACATAAAGGATGGTGAGAAAGTGAGAAAATGCATACACATATACTTCAAGAATAAAAAGAAAAGAGTGGTTAATTATCTTCTGTGAGAATCTGCTAAGTTATTTCTCTGGTATTTGGTCTTTTTATAACAGTAAAACTATTTAATGTGAACAATTTTTTGACATCTCTTGTCAGCATTAATGCTGTGTTACAGAATAATTTACTTTTAGATGTTTCAATTTTGGACACAGTAAAAAAAGCCTTTAATTATTGGAACAATTATTTATATTTAATTTTTGTATTTTTTCATCAAATTTGACTTGCTTTAACCAGGTCTTAGTCATTTAAGAGGGATGCTGGCATTTTACATATTTGTGGTGTAGTTTCCCAATAATTTTACAACAGTACATGTACCTTGAAAATCTAATAGTGCCCAGTCAGTTTCAGGAGAATCTTCAGGGTTTGAGGAGTGAGATTAAAATCATTAAAAGTATGAATGTTGAAATGATTCTATTTGGATACCAAATATCAAATCTAATACTCTTTTAATATTCAGGGAATAATTGGGAAAACTTTCAAACAGAAATTTAGCCCAAAAGATAACTCTAAGCATACCATACAATTAGAATTTGAGTGAAAGAGTATGAATTGGATATTTAATATTCAAGGCACTTTCAATGAAGTAGTTAAAAATTGTCTGCCAGGTTCAATTCCAGATTTTCCATTTAATAGCTATTCACTCTGAGGCCAAGGACTAAAAACCTTGTGGATGAGTTTATAGGAGGCCTTTTTTTCTTCTTAATCTGAAGAGAATATGTATACTTTGACTAGTATTTACCTGATATAGTATTTACTAGGACGAATGTTTTGAATTATGAAAAGATGGCTGGGTTTGGGGTTTGCCTCTTACCGCTGGAGTAACTGTATTAATCAGTTTATGATGTCATAACCAAGTACAACGGAGTGGGTGCCTTAAACAACAGAAATGTGTAGTCTTACAGTTCTAGAGACTGAAAGTCTTAAATCAAGGTGACCACAGATTTGGTTTCTTCTAAGACTTCTTTATTGGTTTACAGATGGCCATATTCTCACTGGCCTTTTCCATGAGCAGGTGAATCCTTACTACCTTACTCCCGCTCTATCCTTATAAGGATGCTGGTTATACTTAATTAGGTCCCGACCTTTATGACTTCATTTAACTTCATTATCACTTTAAAGGCCTATCTCCACCAACAGCCACACTGTGGGTCCGAACTCTACAAATGAATATCAAAAGATCACACTTAATACACGGTAGTAACCTTGACCAAGTTTCTTAAGTTAGCTGCAAAATTTCCATGTTAATAAATGAAATAAAGTTATGGGTGGATAAAATGAAATGATAGATGAGGCAAAGGAGTAGGGAAATATCCTGTCCACAGGTAGCTTTTCTGCCTGGTCAAAGTTCCAATTCAGGAACCAGGGCATAGAGAGTCAGGATGATTGAATGTTAGACTGACTGTGTACTTATGAGACAAGATAATAAAGATTTTATAGTAAAGAGAATAAATGGTTTGGAAAAACGTTTGAAGTACGAACACAGTATGATCTATGTTGTGAATATAGCAAGCAGATTCCCTGAATTCCCCAATCTTTTGAGTTGTAAATATGAAAGAAAAATTATATGGTGATATATGCCGAGTAAGCATTTCAGTTATTGCAAGATTAAATGAAAAAACTTGAAACACTTCTGTGTTCTTCAGATAATACATATTATGACCACTTGTAGAAAATATCAATATTAAATACATTATTATTAGACTTGTAGAAAATATCAATATTAAATATATTATTAATAGACTTCCCCAATATGGAAGAGATATTGGATTAAACACATCCATGTTGAAAATTTTAATGAATAAACAGAAAGTTCAATGCATAAACAGTGATATACCTTTCCTACTAAATGTATTACAATGACTAAGTTTGGTTAATATCCTTTATTGCTAGAATTATTATTCTCAGTTCTTCTTACTGTATATCTAGATGAAGGCCAAATATTTCTTTGTCCTTGACCAAATCACTATTTCTATTTCATTTTTCTCTGAATACTAGTTTAATTTAAACTAGTATTCAAGAGCATATTTCAAGGAGTATTTTTAAATGCTACTGCTTCAGGCTTTGAGTAGCTATGACATTGTCACAGACTCTTGCTGTTGTCTAGCATCTGAGGAGCTAAATAAAAGCAACACTTGACTCACAGTATTCTTCTCAAGCAAACTCCACGCCTCCAGCTATGTTTGCTTAACACTGAAGTATCTAATCTGTGTATTTTTCTGTAATGTTCACTAAAACATGTTTTTAAAGTCAGTCCCGTGTTCTTTCAAATATTTTACAGATGTCATTTTACAATTTTTATTCTTAGTTGAAAAAATCATAGTTTCTGGTTTATTATAAATATTGATATTTTGAAATAAAACAGTTACTTTGTTCTTTTTAAAAATACTAAATAAATACAACTGTCATGATTTTATAGCCACCATAACATGCAAAAGATGACTTCATAGAGCTGTTCCTAGGCTGCAGAGAGAATGGGGGACAGAGAGATGGAGAAAGATCAACCAGTAGGTATTTGGTGCATTTGGATAGGAGTAAGTAATTTTGTGTACTCTTCTACATAGGGTGACTATAGAATACAGTAGTGTGCTGTATACTGCAAAGAGCTAGAAGAGGGGGTTTTGAATGGGTTCTCCATAAAGAAATGAAATATGTTTGATGAGGTAGTTATATTTACCTTGATTTAAATAAACATCACACAATGTATACATGCAGTGAAACATCATTTGTTACGCTTTTATGCATCAATAAAACAATACATTTAAATTTTTAAAAATGGAAAAGAGATACAAGGTTTGTTCTAAAATAGATGAGCCAAGAAAATAATGAAGATTTTAGAGAATAGTAAAATAAAACACATGCAAACAAGTTCTTCAGGGAACACACAGGTAAACCTCTTCCTTTTATTTTGCTCAAGCTAATTTTTCCAATTCACAACCTACTCATAACTTGACTAAAATCTAATTTTATGCTTGAAAGTCTTTATTGATCACGATATTATATTCTTCTCTGCAGTAATCATTATATACATAGCATGTGTATATGTATACCTTTAATACACACATGTAAAGAATAATTATTAAAATTTTTTGTGACAATGTCTGTACATATTTTTAAAAAATCTTCTGGATTGTAGTATTAGCACAAGACCGATCAAAGCAATATAATTTATACATAAAATTAAGTAAATAGTAAGCACTAAAGGTATCACATTGTTAGTAATTCTTTTCTCAATATGAAGAATTTTTTCCCCAATGTAGCTCCTATTCACAGTATATTTGACTCACCTATCGTGAAGTGTAGACTATCAATTACATTTCTACCTCACATTTAATAAGGAAAAGAGATAAAAATTTGTAAATAACTGAATTATAAATTATATGTAAAACAGCAGTATCAGACATAAAAATTTACTTTTAGTAATCTGCTAGCATGAATATACCTTCATTTCTGTTGAAAACACTACTCTCCAGTAAAGATCATTCTTTAGGAATATGAATTATTTACTTACTTAATTGCCATAAAGTGTACCAAAAGTGTTACTAGAACTAAACTAAATATAATGATCATGCATTATATTCATTGTGCTTTTACTTAGGAGCATCTTGTTATTTTACTTATGCAGGCATCCTCAGAAATCTTTGGGAATATCAACAATTATTTAATTCAATGTCCATTTGTGAAGGAAATATTTAAGTAGTATGTTTTTAATCTTACTGCATGATTAAATTTAGTTTTACTGAAATTTTTGACCTGTAAATGCAGACCAGGATGTTGGTATGTCAGAGAACTTCTCTATTTTCATTATTAAATATAAAGGAAATGTAGAATTATTATTAAGGAGCAACAGATATTTCTAAGCAGTCTTTCAAAAACTTTTATATAATATTTGGAACCTGCAACTTACACAAATTTCAAGGCAATCTCCAGGCTTGGTCTTCTGAATGAAGTAGATTTCCATTGTATTATATTTTACTAATGCTTTATGAACTTTTTAAATGGAACCAAACCATTTGTTTTATAAATACTTAGAGAAATTCCTCATTCTGGTTGCCAAACATATATCTGAATTCATGGTACTTGAATTTGTAGAAAGTACATACTATTTTTAATGCCATTTTTCTCTGGTAACCAAGATATTTATAAAACAAGACAAACCCTACTGTGGGCTTGTAGTGCTTTGATTAGTTTAGAATTTGACACTTACATTTGAACTATTGAGAGAACATTAACTTACACACATCTTCGGCAATGAACATTAATGAGATCTGAGATAAGAAATTACACTTTCACAAAAAGGAAGAATAATTACCATAAAATAAGAATCAGAAGAAACAGGTAGATACCACAAACATAAGTGTATTCTTAATTTTAGGGTAAAGAGGGGAACAAGGGAAATCAAAGATCTGAAAGGAGTATTCTCAAAACTATCTATGCCCACACACCACCTAGAAAATTTAAATGTATCCTTTAGAATGCATGCCACATTTTACTGATCACGGATTTAATACTGCTATAAATGAACTATAATGGAAAATGCATGGATTTTACAGTTAGTCTGACTTTTTTTGAACTCTAGATCTGTACTTTGCTACCTTTGTTGATTCCTTACTAAGTTTCAGGGTTTTTTTATTTTTATTTTCAGTCTTTGACATAAGTGATATCAAAGATTGATATGAGATTTTGTGCAAAAATAACAATGAAATACCATAATTTCTCATAGGTAATTAGTTATTAAAGGTATTACCCCATCTTCTGCTCTTTCTATACTATGAAAAACTTATTTCCTTCATAAATCTGTCTTGCACGTAGTAAAACAAAGAAGATATTAAATATTTGAAATCAGCAAAAATTTCCTCTATATAACAACTATTATTTAAATTCCTAATATTTCCAAAGCATGTTATTGGCATTGACTTTGTGGTCTAGGTTGTAAAAATTATCTTACATTGTGAGTTTCCTACAGACATCCACCCTTTTTTTTATGAGTATATCTGAAAATTTCTATGGGAAAAATATTGGGAATCATATTTAGAATACTGTTGTCAGAATACATGTGGTTATGTTGTCCCTTCTGAGGTTAAGTTTCATATGAGAGAAAAACTGGAATATTTCTTGCTCAAGATGGAGTGAGAAGAAGAGGAACAATGTGAGTTAAATGAATGCACTGTTTAATAGAATCAAATAAAAATATTGTGATTCATCATTCTTATAATGTGTTAATCTCTCAAAGGGTACCATAATGCTCAAGAAACTTTTATTAAAATGTCTTCATCTTCTTCCCTAATAGGGACAAAATTATAGGAAGTCTTCATCTCCATTGGGTAGGGTTTTGGATGAAAATCAACAAGGTTTTCATTTATTATCTTTATTTATGATCTTTTATATTCCCTTGGATATTTAGGGGAATTGTATAGGCCTATAAATATATCCTTTTTATGTAATCATATTTTATGGGATGCCCACTCAAGTCTTGGTGGCTTAGGGCCATTGATCTTTCATATGATGGAAATAGGGTAATATCAATACTTGACAAGTTATTGATTGATTTTTATAATTTATTATGAGTCTAAAATTTCTCATTTTCCTAATTTCCAACTTTTTAAATACATAATAATTTCAGCATTATTACTTCTTAAGACTATTAAAAACTGGGAAAAAACCTCTGTTCTTTTTCTTTATTAAACAGGAGCAATAGAATCTAAATACATGAAGAACAAGTACACCCTAACAAATCCAAAAAAGACAAATCTGATGATCTGTTCAGTTATAATTAAAATTGTTATAGCTTCAAGTATGTAATATTTCTGCTTGAGAATGTCAAATAATCTGGTACTCCATAAAGATGCCATTTCATTTCTTATTGCTTATGGTCAATTTATCAGTTAGTTTTTCATCATTGTGACTAAACACATAAAAAAAGACTTAAGGGAGCAAAAACTGTATTTGACTCACAGTTTCAAAGACTTCAGTCATGGTCAAATAGCTTCACACTCCTTCACGCCCAAGGTGAGGCAGAAATATCATGGTGGAAGGATATGGCAGAGGACAACTGCTCACCTCATGGCAGCCAGGAAACACAGGAAAAATTCCAGAAGAAAGGATCCAAGAAGCAAGTGTAATCAAATTTATGCCTCCATAGCCCATTTCCTTCAACTATGCCTGAATTGCTGTTTCTATCACCTCCCATAAATGCCATCAAATAATGATTTTCTAAATGGAATGACCCATTAATGAAGTTAGAGCCCTCATGATCCAATCACCATTCATGAACACATGAGTTTCGGGGGACACTTGAGATCTAAAATATAACAGTCAGTGTAAAAATCCTCATCTACTAAAGTTTCACTGTATTTTATAAAGATTAAATCAACAAGATGTGTCCATGCAAAATATACATAGAGAAAATAGGAACAAGAAATAAAGAAAAAAAAGAAACATTAAAGAAGACAAAAGGAAAGAAGGAAAAGAAAAAACATCTTCCCAAAAAATAACCCACCCCCCCAAAAAAAAGACATTTCTAAGGCAAACATCTACTTATGTTACACAATTTTTCTTTCTTCTGAATATATTTGAAGAACCAAGAATTAATTGGACTTTTTTTTTTTCTTTTTTCTTTTTTGTACCAAGAATCAAACTCACAATGTTGCGTTTATCAGGCAGGCGCTGTGCCACTGAACTAAAACCCTGGCCCCTGAAATTTCTGATACTACAAAAAATAGCTGCATGGTCCACCAACATTTTGTAAAGTATTCTAAACATTTATTAATGATTTTGTTTATTTGTGAATGCCATCCTATTTTATAGAGTACTTCAAGCAGCTCTGAATTTTGATTTGCAATATGTGGCATGCCAATATAGTTAGAGTATCCATTTGGGCTCCATTCTGTCAGGCTGGTTCTTAAGTAATATATTAACTATAAGTATCAGGTTCCTTTATTAATTGTCAATATAACCTGGCTTTGTAGAACTACTAAAAATTGGTAAATTTGAGAAAAATCATTAAACGACTGAATGTAATAATGGAATGCACTATATGTAAGCTACTAAACTATTAACCTAATTCATATTTTAGTTTTAACAAACCATAATTAATAGAGCTGTCTACCTACCTGTAGTTGAAAATATTCTTAGAAGTATATTTACATACTTTTCTAAATATATTCAAGATTTTATCATTTTTCCTTTAAACAGGGATTTCTATTATCTCTTGTTCTTTATTGGAATTGATCAAAATTCAGGATTTCATGTATGGAATATTCACTAATGCATGTGTTAATTCTTTGCTTTTTTTCCATGTATTCTTGATTCCCCTCTCAAATCCATGTATATTAAAATTATAAGTGAATTTATGATTTGCAATGCATGCTCTCTTATACAGAAGCAAAAGTCCTACAAAATGCGTAGTTGTCTTCTAGGATTGCCTTAAAAATGAATCTAAACTAAGTGGCTTAAAACAATAGACAGTTATTCTCTCAACCTGGATGCTAGAAATCTAAAATTAAGATGTTGGGTGTTTTAGTTACTTTCTCAGTGCTGAAGAACTCAAGTTAAAAGAGGAAGAGTTTACTATAGGTCACAGTTCATGGAGGTTTCAGTCCACAGTCAGCTGGCTCCAAGGCAGGACAGCATGACAGAGGGGTATGGCAGCAGAGAAACAGTCCATGAAGTGGCAGGCAGGAAGCAGCCAGCACAGAGCCTTCCTTTCTCCTTTTATTTTCATTTAGGCTCCAAGCTTATTGGTTGGGGTGACCCTCACCCAAGGTGGGCCTTACCATTATCCACATCCAGAACTATGCTAAACCAATCAACAGACTAATCCAATAGTCATGCATCCATAATCTAGTATCACATACCCATGAACTAGTCACAGTGCCCCAAGCCCCACTTATGAGGGTGTGAGGCCTTGGGGTACATTTAGACATAAGTCACAACAAATAATGTACACAAATTTAGAGTATATGAATTTTAAACTAGCTAAGTATGGTGGCATGGGCTTATAATTCCAGTATTCTGGGAGGCTAAAGCAATAAGATCATAAGAGGCAGTTACATAAATGACTGTTTTTATTTAGCTATTAAAGATTCTTGACAAATTTCTAAAACTTGAAAGTATAGGGCTTGAGGTGTAGTTCAGATATAGAGCACTTTCCCATCATGTACAAAATTCTGGGTTCCATCCTGAACACCACAAATAATAAAAATAATAAGAAGAAGAACAAGTGAAATAACAGGCACACAAGCTCAAATATCACATTTTCACACACACACATACACACACATATATGTATATATATATATATATATATATATATATATATATATATGCAGAGAGAGAGAGAGAACAGAAAAGAAGAGAGAAATAGGAATTAGGGAGAAATTAAAATACTTCCCCAAATTACATATTCCCTTGTTTTAAAAGTATTTCAATACATGCTAATTTGTTTCATTTATAATACTGGTTTATCTTAGTTCATTGAAAAAGTTTGTGATATTATCTGTTTCTTTTTTGTAAGAATGTTTTTGGTTTGTGTGTACTGAATAACTACTTTGAAGATGATACACAATGTAATAACTGTTGCTATTCTCTTATTTATTAAAATTTATTTTTTCATAGTATAAAATAATAAAATGAATAGATGGATGTTGAGATTTTAAATAGGATGTTCTTTAAGCTGAGCAGAATTAAGCTAAATATCAGTAAAAGAGAACTAGGCAGTTTCCAAGTGTTCATAACTAGCGTATCACTTCACTGCAATCCACATTTTTACAGTAATTGATATATAAAATCAATATGTTCAATTAATGGGAATCCAAATAACAATAAAAAATTTTAAAAACATTTTCTTGTATATATGTAATAACATAAATGAATCCAACAGATATTGTGTAGGTTCTATATACAAAACGTGCATGTTAGAGGATTCCTTTCATTAGCTATTTATGTGTTGCGATAAAATAAGGCAGTGGTAATGACGATGGAACTTTACAAGAAGGATTTTCTGAAGATGTTGGTCATTTTTGTTACTTGTTTACAAATTTATTCAGTTGATTTAGATGTCCTTAGCAGTATAGATCAAAGAACCAACTGATTTAAAGACGGTTATTTCTCCATCATTTCATTCCCCTTCCCCTCCGTATCCTGCTGAAGGGAAGTATTTCATGCTGTAACGCTGTGTACAGTGTACCTTCATCAAAGTGAAATTGATGTCACCAACACATTTGCTAAAATGAATGCACCTAATATGTCTCCAGCCAGTGACAGAAATAATAAATAATTTTATTTTTATTCCCAAAAAACCTGGAGGGGAGGAATATGAGTGACTTTCCTGAGCTTGCTTTAGGGGGTCAGTAGCAAAGCTAGGAATGTAGACAATTCATTTCTTCTAATAACTAGTTCTAATGCCAGATATGTGCTTCTGGCAAGAACTTTTCCCAGAGTAGCACAATAGAATTTACATGGTAGTTAAGGTCCTTTTTATATTTCATGCAGGAAGAATGAAAATTGAGTGTGAGCTTTTAGGATATACTATGATTATTGCGATACTGGCTATAGTAAATTTACCCAACAGCTGTAAGATCACAAGTTCAGAGAAAGTTAGATAAAATGACCTTGTGAGTAAATGTTCAAATTTGAAGAGTCATATTTCAAAGTTCAGTAGAGTGCAGCAACCAAAAAATAATAACAGTGATATCTCCATGAGCTAAAAGCAGCGACCTGAGCATTGTAGTTAGAATGGTCATCTGAGAAAAATCTGAGTAGCATGTGTCTCTGTAGAGCTCAACACATCATAAACATTCAGTGAATCAATTCTCTCATGTAAATAGGCTGCAGATGCAGAGTTAAACAATGGGAATGATTTCAGTGATGAAAGGTTAGAGAACCAGCCTGGATCCCTCATTGTACACTATTGTCTGCTCCATCTGCCATCTGCTGCATTGCAAGACTTTGGCACTGGCCTAGGAGATTTACCCACCAGCTGAGTCAGGAGACACTTAACTTCTGTGACACTTATAAAACCATACAGGGAATGTGGTGGATTTCTTGTAGCTTTTAACAGCGTATTTTAGGTTTAAAAAAGTTACAGTTGGGAGCCTTGCTATCTCAGGTTGATTTAAACGTTCTATGTTGGTGTTTATAGGTTTCTGCTGGGTTATAGCAATGAGGTACTCAATTTTAAGAGCACTAGGAATAGAAAAAAGCACGACTATTAAAAACAAAAACAGCTCTTCTCACACACGTGGTTTCCTGGGTGGGGAGGCAATTTATGTAACACCCAGGTGAGGGGAAGGATTTGGGGAGGGAAGTTAATTGAATCTATTTTCATAAGAGATACAGCAGAGGGCAATATTAGTAGTGACAATGTAGATATAGATTATAGATTAAAGTTGACTACACAAAACTCCAAAACCTTAATTTTAGTAACACACACACACACAAAGAGAAGCAAGACACACAGATACAGAGAAAAAAATTCATGTGTGATTTGTTTTGAAGAGATGAAAATGAATGAGGAAAAATATTCAAAAGGATAATTTTATAGTTTGTTGAAGTTTAGAATCAGGCAACTTCCACAGAATATTTTTGTAATTTCCCTGTATCATTTAGTGGGCTTTTTTGGAAAAAAGTGATATTCCTGATATTCCTTCTGAAGTTAAGAGGATTCTATTTCAAGCCAACTATAAGAAGAAATTGAGATTCCAAAAACAAAAACAAAAACAAAAACAAAAAAGGTGCCTTTAAATATGAAGGCATAGATAAGTTGAATGTAAGTTAGACACATTAAAAAAATGTATATACATGCTGCAACAGCTACATTAATATCAGATGAAATAGATTGCAAGCAACAAATATTACTAGAGATAAAGTAGAACCTTTAATAGTATTAAAGGGATCAGTTCACTAAGAGGACACAACAATAAAAGCAGGCATTCATCTAGTAAGATGGTATCAAATACAGAATTAAAATTGTATGAATTAAAAGGAAAATAGAACTATATATCATAGTTGTATATTTTGAGTATAGTTGATAATAGATATAAGTACTAGACAAAAATCACTAAAGACAGCAATGATCTGAACAACAACCAACTACATGGACCCAATTGATTTTAATGCCACCTTCTGTGCAACTACTGGAAAATTTGCATTCTTTTTAAGTGTTCAAATGCATGTTGTACCCAAATTAGGCAGCGTACTGAGTTTCTTAGTCAATTTCCTCATCCTTGAGACAAAATACTGGACGCACACAGCTTAAAAGAGGAGAGGATATTCTTGGCTCATGGTTACAGTCTCTTATGATTTTGGCCAAGAATGTCCCCCAAAGGCTTAATGTGCTTAGGGTAAGGGTTTTTGGAAGGTGAATGAATCATGGGGTTATATAGCTGACTTGCTGTTGGAAGGTGGGCTCTCATCTGAAGAGGCAAGTCACTGAGGGTGTGACCTGGAAGGATATATCTCCCTCCTTGGCTGCTCTCTTTTCTTTCTGCTTCCTGGCCACCATGACATAAGCAGGATTCTTTTGATATGCTTCTATGCCATGCCACTTGAGCCAGCCAACCATGTACATAACTGTAAATCAAAATAAATATCTCCTGCTTTAAGTTGCAGGTGTTGGGTATTATGTCTCCATGACATAGAAAATGATTAAATCAGATTTTGGTACCAGAGAAGAGTGGTCCATGCTGTGACTATGTGACCATGTGGTTTAGGAACATTTGGTAGTGATTTGCAGGAAGAGTTTAAAAAATTTTGTAGATACCGGCTAGAGAAGCCCTAGATTGCTGTAAACTGAGCTTAATGGAAGAACCTGGAAGAGCGCAGGAGTCCAGAATGCTGATAGAAGTGCAGATGGTAAAGACCAGGCTCAGGAGATTTCAGTTGGAAACAAGAACCCCATTGGCAATTGGCCTCAAGACCATGTGTGTTATGCTCTGGCACAAATGCTTTGTCTACATTTTGCTCATGTGGGAGACTGATATTAAAGTCAGTGGAATATTTAATCTGGTGGAAAAAATTTCAGGGGAGCCCAATGCTGAGTCTATGGCACGGGTACTGCTGGCAGCTTTTAGCCATATCTACCCTTAGAAGTAGGACCAAAAAGCAGGGCTGAACAATTTGAAAAAATTACTGTGGGTGACCAGAAAGGAAGTGTCCATAAAGCCAAGTTGTATAGACAAATATTCTGCCAGAGCTTAGCACACACACTCTTTTTTTTTTTTTTTTTTTGTGGGTACCGGGGGGTCGACCTCAGGACCTCGTACGCCAACAGGCACCCGTGCCACTGAGCGATATCACCGGCCCCTTTTTCGTATGTGGGATCCGGGAGTCGAACTCGGGCCCTCGCGCTTGCAAGGCAGGCGCTTATGCCGCTGAGCCATCTCACCGGCCCTGCACACACACTCTTGAGACCAAATGCAATAGAGTCCTTGTTCCCAACTCAAACCATGCATCCCTGGCCTTTACCAGTTGCATTTTTATTAGTATTCTGGTCTGCTGAGCTTGGACCCAAATTTCCCATTAAACTCAGCTTACAGAATCTAAGGGCTTCTCTAGCCAGGGTTTCCAAATCTTTCCAAAATCCTGACACAAGCCAATTCTAAAGCCTTTCAACCAGATGGTCAGCTAACAGTCACAGCAATAGCCCCATTTCTCTGGTACGAAAATCTTTCTTATTCACTTGTTGTTGGCACAAAAACACCCAACACGCACATTTTAAAAGAAAAAAGATTTATTTTGGCTCACAGTTTCAGATGTTTCAGTCCATGGTTTAGTGGCTCCAACGCAGAAATGGCATAGTGGAAGGTCCGAGAAGGAGGAAAGTTGCTCATGTCATGGTGGGAAGTAAGAAGAAAGAAAATGGAAGAATATAGGAGGGAGAAATACCTTTCCAGGTCATGGCTGCAGTATCCTGCCTTTTTTAACCAGATCTTGCCTCCCAACAGTTCTATTGTCCCCATAATTCAATCACCTTACAAAGACCCTACATCTGAGCACACAAGGCCTTTGGGGGATATTTTTGTTCTAAATCAAAACACTGAACCATGAAACAGGTCTCTTTTCTAAATAAAAATTTTATTTTATTTTATTTTATTTATTTTTTGTGGATACTGGGGATCGACCTCAGGACCTCGCACACCAGCGGGCACCCGTGCTGCTGAGTGATATCACCGGCCCTTATTCATCTGTGGGTTCCGGGAGTCGAACTCAGGCCCTCGTGCTTGCCAGGCAGGCACTTATGCTGCTGAGCTATCTCACCGGCCCCTAAATAAAAAATTTAAAATGCACAATATTTAGATAAATTGATTTCAAATAAGAATAAATACCAAAAATCTAGAAATACAGAACACTTGGAAAGTTTAGAAATTTAGAATTTCTAAATAATTTGTGATTTAAATTTTTCATAATGGGACATAAAATATTTCATCTTGAATAACAATAAACGTGACACATATCAAATATTTTGTTATGCTCCTAAAGCAATGCATTGAAAGAAAATTTTAGAAAAGAATAAATTCTAAAATTAGTGATCTAAGATGTTATCTTAAGAAAGTAGAGAAGAATAAGCTAAGTAAATCCAAAGTAAGGAAGAATATGATATGAGAACAGATACCAATAAATATAGAGTAAAACTTAATGTTTTAACATGTTTATCCTTTAATTTCAGATGGGTTTCTTGCTGATGTATTTTTACAGTTGTTCCCACTCTTCTTGTCACTGTCAAAGTTCCAGACCTGCTCCTGTATCAGAGGAAGGGTCCCCGTCACCACTTAACCACAGTCAATGCTACTGTTTTCTACTATCACTTGGGTTTATTCCAAAATGTGCTGAAACCAGCTTTCTATTTTTGTATAATATCATCTTATAATTCTTATATAATTGGGATTTCTTTCTTGAATAATCTCTTAATTGCCCTTGGTGTGAGATCATTTAATTTTTGGGGGGGAGGCCATGATGCTTTCCTAGGTATGTCTCACCACCCATGGAAGGTGACCTACCACAAGTATCTCTCAGTGATCAAATTTAATTTTGGGCAATTTCTTGCTAAGTGTAAATTTTCCACCTAAGATCCTTCTCATTAACTCATTTGTTCAGTTAAATCTGGTTAATGACTTTTCTGAGAACAATGGCCTTTTAGTGGTCTGGGCCCCTGCTACCATTAAGACACCATGGCAAGGCTATGACATTTTTCATGGCTATCGTAATCTACATCAGCTCCTCCATGTCCTTTATCTTCGCTTACTTCTGGTCTGACAAACACTGAATGCAGTAATGTTACAACCAGCTTCATTATGAATTCAGTCCTATACTTCTTCAATTTCCTGTGATTGATGCTCAACAATCCCTTTAATTGTGACACTGTATGTTAATGCACCTAACACAGCCCAATGTTTAAGTGCCTTATAGTTATAGTCCTCTCTAATCAGTTCCTTAATGTCTCTGCCCCCTGCCAAGTTTTATTGTACCTTTTGTGCAATACCAGCTTTACTCATCACGATTGTATTCTCAAGTATTTTCAAAGTATGAGTTGGGATTCCTGTTTAATATTCTACCACCATGGTTATCAGTCCCTTATTTCTGGAAATATTTCTTCAGAATGTCTATGTGCAAAACAAAAGAAAATTCAGTATGTATTATCCTCTTTGGATAAAAAGGAATTTTTGTAGTCTTTTTCTCACATAATACTAGACATAATCTAAAAATATCATTAACACTACTTATGGGTTAGGTGGTTTTGCTATTTACTTTTTAATCTAAAAAGAAACGTGTGTTCATTTAAAATTCATTATGTGTATTAAAGTGCATAAAAATTTAAAGTATCCATCTTCCAATCTTAAATTTATTCCCTAAAGGGAAATACTGTATACTAACAATCTGGAGAATTGCTGCAATTCATTTTTATGCCTGAAACACCTGCATGGAGTCATGACAGAAGCTGTATTTTGCTCTTTCCTTTATTAGTGTTAACAATATATTTTTGTCATCTTTCTGTATGTAAGTACAGATAGATTAAATTATTTTATTTTACTAATTAGTCGATACAGGTTAATTTAAAAATTGGGATCCAAAAAATAAGAAAAGTACTTGTAGTGTTTCTGTTATTGACACCACAGGAAGCAATATACAAGAAAAATTGTTTTGTCTGTGTGGCGATCTGCTATGCTAACAATATGCTTTTCCAAATTTGTTGACAATAGCGGTATCGAAAACAGGAAAATGTTTTCTCACAGTTAAGTCATATCATAGAGCTCTGTGAAAAAAATTTGTATAAAGATCTAGCTATTTTGAGTTAACTGGCACAATTTGGCCTTGATGATGTGAATCTGGGGATAACAATGAACTATACTGTGACTAAATTGTATTTCCAATACCACTTACATTTCAGAAGGTTTCTTGGATCTCCAAATTATGAATCTCTTTCATGTCAAGGGTTGATAAAATCTGATATGATTAATGATCATTCTTATTTAACATAAAAGAGTACAATATATCAGAATGCTTGTAATATGGTATTGTTCGTTTTACTATTGGTTGTTACAGAATTTCAAAATCTCATGAGCATGTAATATAGAAGGCATGCAAAAGAAATGTTTTACTTCAGAAATAAATCCAGAAAAATTGAGATTTTTAGTCTCAGCAGAAAATGTGATTTTGTATCATTGTAGGCGCTTCCATTTCAGATCATATATCATTTAAAAATTTTTTGGGGCCAGTGAGATGGCTCAGCAGTATAAGCGCCTGCCTTCCAAGCGCGAGGGCCCAAGTTTGACTCCCGGATCCCACATACGAAAAAGGGGCCGGTGATGTCGCTCAGCGGCACGGGTGCCTGTTGGCGCGCGAGGTCCTGAGGTCGACCCCCCGGTACCCACAAAAAAATTTTTTTTTGTAATGATAATTTAAGAAATGCAATTTAGAGTGTACTTTTGTAGTTACTGTACAACCTTTTGATATCTTTTCAAAATGTCAGGGTTTTCTCAGTCAAATGTCAAAGGCTTTACATAAGGGAACTTTACTTCCTGAAAGTGATATTTTTGGTTATATCTATATTATGGTTATTGCAATGAATAAGTCACAACCTAATGGTTCAACTTTGGCTGAGAAAAAGTGACTTAATTTTGTATAGTGACCATTGTTGTGACCGTCCATCCAACACTTTGATAATACTGTTATCATTGATATCATGTTTTTATTAGTAACCAGAATGAAAAAAAAAAATCCAACAAAATATGCTATTTCCAGCTAGCAATTATGAAATTGTTACAGAGAGCCAAATTATATTCTCCACTTGTTATTCCCAGGGTTGTCAATTTGCAATGATTTAAACAAACTTAAATTTTAACATTGAAAAGATCCTGGAAATTGTTTACTACAAGTCTCCAATTGAGATGCTAGGGAGCATGAAAAAATGACACTATCCTAAATATAGTGCTACTGATACACTTGGATATTTATTTATTTATTTTCTGACATTCTCAAGTATTTGAAGCTAATGATAACATTGTTGCTATTAGGTGAAATATTCATTTTATACAAAAATGATGTCATGCCTATAATTTTTAAAAATTTAAATGATTGTAAAGAAAAAGAATAGGTTTTATGACTAAAATAATCATTCTTTTGAAATCATTACTTTACTTAACACATAATGGATAATTTTTGTCTCATTTCTATTTAAGATCCTCACCAATGTTATCATAATCACCATTGCAAAAGATCCTTTATTAACTATTTTATATATACCATGGCAATAAAAGTATTATTAAATCAGCTGAAGTAGATTTCATGTATTTATTTATTTTAAAGACTAACTAATTCACACTGCGTATTTAGAGCTACAAAAAGCTATAAAGTGTCAGAACCAGAATTTAAATTAAGAACTAACTTCAAAGTTGACTCTCATAAAAGCTGTAGTAACTGTTCTACACTTCTGATGTACAACACAAAAATAGGAAGCATGGAAGTCTTTCTTTTTTTTTTTTTTTGTGGGTACCGGGGGGTCGACCTCAGGACCTCGCACGCCAGCAGGCGCCCGTGCCTCTGAGCGATATCACCGGCCCCTTTTTCGTATGTGGGTTCCGGGAGTCGAACTCGGGCCCTCGCGCTTGCCGGGCAGGCGCTTAAGCCGCTGAGCCATCTCACCGGCCCGGAAGTCTTTCTTTAGGAAACAAAATTTCCAATATTTCACAGCTTTTCTTTAAAATGCAACCTACTTACATGCTATCCAACAGTCTGGCACCAGCACTCCTTTTTTTCTCTTTGGAAGATTCTCTAATATTTCACCATTTGTGTAATTGTTTCAAGTACCACATTTTAATAATAAGATATACATTTTTAGGCCAAATAATGTGTATTATACAAGATTTACATCTTCAATTTCAAATTCTTTACAATTTCAATCTAAAACAAAGTGCAGAGGGCTGTTTGTGAATCAAAAATAATTTCTCAAGACTATCCTCATTTTATGTTATTTAAAGTAATTTAATGTACTATTTGCTCTACTGAGTTTAAATAGACAGTACTTTTTCGGTTCTCATAATTACACAATCTTTTGAAGATAATATTTAAAGTCCTTACTAGGACTACTCCTTGTTTCCAATAATGTTAGTTTCAGTAATCTTTTCAATGTCATTTTCAGATAAGAAGTAATTTTTTAAAAAAGAATGCCACAGTTCATGGGTTCATGAATTCCATTTCTTATGTGTGATATCATTTATACAATTTAATTTTCAAATGAATTTTTGTCAAACGCATTGCAGCACTTTTCTAAAAAGCAAGAGCATAAATTTATAACATAAAAACTTTGTACCTCACTAGTAGGAAATAAAACATATTTGATAATTTATTTAAGAATAATTTACCATTTGTGCTATGCATATTAATATACAGGAATTGTGAGGCATGTATAGTACTGGAAATCACTTTTATCAATCTAAAATATACTATTTCTAGACAGTTTTCAATGCTATACTTATTAGCATTTTATACATGCCATAATACATGTGACTAATTCAATCTTTAAATATATAGATCTTTTATATTGAGAAACAAATATTCCAAATAATTTTGCAATCATATATTTGGGAATGTATCTTTCATCATATAACTAATCATTTTTTATGAAACTAATAACAGCACTAACAGCAACAATGCAGTAATTGTTATAGCCCAGATGGCATTTACCAGGTGCTCGTAATGTCACTATGAAAAATATTTTCTTCTATTATCTCACTTTATCCCCACAAACAGCTATTATAAAGAGGAATAATATGTTCCCACATTTTACAGATATGGATGTTGAGGTGCAAGTAAATAGAGTAACTTGTTTACGGTTCAGCAACTAGAATTGGTTTGATTAGGTTTGGACTTTTTAAAATTGCTCCATAGTCATTTTCCTCCCACTGGGACAGAATACCTGAACTAACAACTTAAAAAAAGAAGAGGTTTATTTTGGCTCATATTTTCATTCCATGATCACTGGCTCCAGCACGGAAATAGCATGGTGCATGGGGATGATAGATGAAAACTACTGAACCCACGGCAGCTAGGAAGTAGAGAGAAGGGAATAGTCAGGGACAAGAATGCGTATTTCCGGGTCATATCCCCACTGCCTGTGTTCCACCACAAATCAGGCCCCACTTCCTACAGCACATTTAGCTGTAGGGACCACATCAAGGTACGAATCCACTGATGAGTATAGCAACTCCATGATCCAACAAGTTTCCAAATGCACAGGGTTTTTGAGAGATATGTGAGATCAAAACCATAACATTCTTCCCCTGGTCACCAAAAAGACTTATGTCCATGTCTTTATGAGAAACACATTTCATCCATCTCTAAGAAATGCCAAAGTTTTAACAGTTCCAGAACTTTTGAAAAGTACAAATCCAAAATATTCTTAACACTCAAGGCAAACTCTTAGATGAGAACCCCTCTAAAAAATCAAAAATAAAGTTTAATATTTGTAACCTAAAATGGCATAATGTAAACATACTGATTCCAAAAGGGAGAAATAAGAAGTTAGAAATAAATGAGACTAAAGCAAGAACAAAACCCAGCAGTACAAATGTTATATCCTATAGTTCTATGTGCAGCACCCAGGGTGATTTATGGCAAGATGTAAACTCCAAAGAACTTGGGTGGCTCCACCCCTCTTGCACTTCCAGTTGTAGCCCTCATGGTCTCTCTCTTTGTCTGGCTCCACTGAAATCCTGAGGCTTTCATCAGCAGTTGTTTCACATTCCTGGTGTCTCCAGCTTCTAAGGGTCTCCATTGCCTTTTCAGCTTCACTCTTACGGCTTCATGAACTATCCTCTCAGGGGCACATTGACTCACCTACAAAGCCCTCTTCTGAAATATGGTTGGAAGCTCCTCTGACTCCACAACTCTTACATTCCACATGCCTGAAAAAACAGTACAGTGTGTAAGATGTCAAGCTCTGCCCACAGTTTGAGAACTAGCTAAGCCCCTTTTAACCATAGTTGTAGAGGCCTCTGAGTGCCTGGATGGCTGAGCACTTTAAAACAATTCCTGGCAAACCAGTTCTCTAGTAACCCTATCAAGGAGGGATCCCAGGACTCTCTTAACAAATGAAAGCCTTATAGATTTGCCCAGAAAGAATAGGGCCTTGATGATCCCTGAGATGACTTCGAACCATCTTTCTTAATGATCTGATGCAAAATGCTTGGCTTCTTTATAATGCTAGTTTGTTCAACAGTCATGCACTCATTTGTTCCAACTTTGCACGTGCTTCATTTCTCATAAAACTGCAAGCTTTCTATACTTTGTGGCTTTTGTTCTTGATTCTCACTGTATATCTCAATAGCAACAACTAGGGATATCCATAACACAGCTTAAACATTGAGCAGATTTGAAGTTTCTTCCACCAGATTAGTTAGTCCACCACCCTTAATCTCAGTCTCCCAAAAAGTCTCAGGACATGGGCAAAATTTATACAAGTATTCTGCCAGATTGTAATGCACATTCCCCCTAGTAAAATGGCCAGTGGAGTCTTTGTTCCCAGCTGAAGCCTCTTGAACCTGGCCTTTACTGTCTGCATTCTGATCAATATCCAGGCCTTCTGTGCTTTGACCAGAACCTCCTGTCAAGTCCTGCTCACAACATTCTAGGGCTTCTCTATCCTGCATCTATAAACTTCCCAACTCCCTCTGCACAGCAGTTCAAAAGGCTTCTGAATCACATGGTTAGGTAGTCACAGCACCAACCTTACTCTTGGTACTGATATCTATCTTTATCACTTTCCTGTCACTGGAACAAAATACTCAAACCCACAACGTAAAGAAGAAGAGGTTTAGTTTGGATCATGGTTTTAGTCCCTGGTCAGGTGGCTCCAAGGCAGAAATGGCATGGTGGAAAGACATGGTGGAAAATATTTAACCCATGGCAGCTAGGAAACAGAGAGAAAAGTAACAATCTGGGTACCAGAATACATTTTTGCGTCATTCACCCAGTGACCCACCTACCACCATGCCCCCACTCCTAACAGCATATTCAACCACTGAACTCAGAATCTGCTGATCTCTGCAGTGGTTCCATGATCCAACCATCTTCTACACATATGAGATTTTGGGGGGACATGTTAGATCCAAACTACAATTCTTGAGCAAATCTATGGTCAATAGCACAGTAGTATATTATTATATACTAAAATATGCATATTATTTCAGGTCTCAATCCATATTAGTGATGTATTGACATGTTTGCATCTGTATTTCTATCCATGTAATAGCTACATGATACTTTATTTTATGTGCATCATATTTTGCACATAGAATATTTTCATTTTTATCAAGCCTATTTATTATATTTCACAACATGCATTATTTCTCTGTTGTATTGTTTAACTCAGTAATTGTCTCACTAAATCGCACTAATGATAAAAAGAATCAGGACAGATTTTTCAAGTATAGAAAATCGACACCCTTAGTACAAATGTAAAATAACACAAGCCACACTTACACTTGAACATTCATTTTATTGTACTTTGTTTCATGGAACATACATATAGAAATTCTTTGAGTATTTTCTACACACTGAACTTTCATATGTGCAAGACACAATTCAGGATATGTATATATAAAATATATTATTTTAACTAATGTATATAAATAGTTTTCTTCTATTAATTAATAGCCCAAAACCTCAATTATCATATCAAATATATAATTATATATTAAAATATTATCAATATAATTACTATATTATATGCATACAACTATATTGCTTATGTGAATTGGAATTAGTGTAATTACAATGCTACAGTCATATATGTATATCTAAATATATGTGTAATCAAACATATACATGTATACATTATATATATATAGTCTCTTTGTTAATTGTCTCTAAATTCTTTAATAAAAATATAGTCTCACTTTTATAATTTTTAAAATTAAAATTGTATTTAAGTGTTAAAACTAGGATATATATTCAAGTATACTTAAATCTAAATCTTGATATTTTCTTTGCATATATTTTTTTAAATTTAATTAACATTGGTTAAATGCTTTCATGGGCCAGAAATTTTGTTAGACAAGTATCATCATCCACACACAAGTAAAATATGGTACCTGCTAATAGAAAAATATATTTGTATTCATCTGCTTTTTGTTGCTGTAACAAAATACTGGAGGCTAGGTAGTGTATAAAGAAAAATGATTATTTAGCTCACAGTTTCAGAGGCTGAAAGTCTAATACCAGACAGTTCCATGGTTGAGCTTCTGGTATGGGCCTCAGTGAAGATGAGCTCGTGGCAAAATCCCGTATGAGAGGAATCACATGGCAGACAGGAAACCAGGCAACTGGCCAAAACCAGGTTTATTCTTTTACAACAATGTCTTTTGCCAGAATAAAGTGAGGCTCAAGGAGAACTGTTAATCCCATCTGAGAACAGTGCCTCCAGTGACCTAATCACCTCCTACTAGTCTCACTCTTTTAAAAGTCCACAACTCCCCAACATCTCCACAGAAAGGACTACCTGCCAACACATGAACCACTGGAAAACCACATAAAAGCCATAGCATAAAAGGAGTAAGCAATGAAATTCAATTTTCTTTCACACATATGTATACACAAATATTTATTTTTCATAAAGATATCAAAAAAGTAATTTGCAGTAGAGTGCATCTTTGTACCAACAATGGAAAGGATTCCTTCAGGAGAGGAGTATGGTTGGGTAAAATGGGGTTAGAGGTAAGAGGAGGAGCAATAGTGGAGGGATTGAGGTGTCGGGCCCATTTGGCTTCTTGAGTTTATATTAAGAGATCTGTGCCAATTCTTGTAATTACTTTTTTACAACTTTGTTTTGTAATTATTCATAGTACAAATTATTCAGAAAACAAAAAAATTGATCTAAATAGACACTTCTTACAGGAAAATAATACAAATTGCTAATAAATATGTGAAAAAATCTTCAATGTCCCTAATGATCATGGAAAAGCCAATAAAATTACAGTGAGATATCATCTCACCCCATTCAGAACAACTGTAATCAAAATGGCAAAAGTAACAAAAGTAGATGAGAATGCTGAGACAGGGAACTCTGAGACACTGCTGCTGGAAATGTAATTAGTACGGCCATTATAGAGACTACTCTGGAGGTTCCTTAAAAAACAAAAAAAGTCCATATGACCCAGCAATGTCACTCCTTCTGGGGGTACAGTCGAAGGAAATGAAATCAGCTTATCACACATGCCTATATTCACTGCAGTTCTTCCTGAAGAAAAGTATTGCAGAAAGAATGAGATTGCTTCAATTTTAAAATGTACGTATTTTCTTTGAGTTTTATTAAAAGAAGGAATACCGACCATGCAACTCTTCCAGTTTTCTGCCATCTCTCATATCAGCTGCCCTACTTTCCCTCTGGGAAAGCATCCACAAAAATCTGTTGTCTTCTCACCATGCCAGAAAGAAGCATTCCTCAGTTATAAATGAATTGTAGCACTGTGGGCAATTAGAATCAACAGACGCTCCTAGGAAATGAGCTTAAACTAATTTACATGCCCTGTGTTCTACACATTATATCCAGAATGTTCATAATGATGATAGTAGAATCAACATGCATTTACCTAGGTCTTCATAATTTTTATCTGGCTTTTTGTGTCTTTGTATACTTTGATAATATTATACTTAGGTCAAACAGTATATTGGAGAAACAGACAATGTAGTTGGAAATCAGATGCTTGCTCTCAGATATACAATTAATATATATAATATATACAAAGTATATAATTTCCAAACTGCACATGCAGTTTAGAATCACACATCACACGCAGATTTTGTGTGTTGATACTACTAGAATGATATAAAACAGCTCAGAAACAATAATCTGAGGATTATTCAAACTGTGGATAAATCTTCCATTATTTCTTTATGTCTCCTTTAGCAACGTAGTTTAGATCATCTCAAAGCTAAATTTTATTCTTTTATCTGGAGGTGTGTAAGAATTTTTGAGTGCCTCAGATTTTTCAATTCATAATTTTATGAGTAGCTTTGATCTAAACATTACCATTGTCTCAGCTTTTCCCTTATCTCCCTTAATTCCTGTTGCACAGACAACTCAGATTTGCTTTACTTTTTATTTTTCAAAATACTCTTTTCTCTGTTACCGTGTGCTAGACCAGAAAAATCAGGACTACTAAATGGATAATGTCTCAAATAAACTCAACTCAGCAGAAGAAATTTTGTTTATCCAGTCAACAACCACTTACTGATATTCTTCCCTGTGTAATGAAATACATTCCTGAGATACAAAGAAATATTCACAATTGTCTGATGGATTGAAATTAACCTGATTCCCATTTTATCCCTGTCTCTTTAAAAATCATAATTTTAATGATTGCTTTGTAATTGTCCCCCTCTGTTAAAATCTGTCTAGTCAGTAGTGTTTCAAAAATATTTATTATTTCTATTAGACATTTGAACATTCATCTTTATCCCCCTGAGAAGTATTAGTTAAAGCTGCTCTTTTTCTTTCTAGATTTATTTGCCTTAAAGTCCTGTGAGACAGCATTAACTGTGTAAGTTTTGGGATCCCTATTTTGAAAGTTTGTTGACACTGTACTTGATGGTCCATTTACTGGAGCCAGGATTATTGGTGGATACAGGTCTGTATTTTAAGCTACATAATTAAGAAACTGATTATGATATGTTAAACAAGTATTTGGAAGATGGAAGTCATAAAATCTCATGAGCTTAAATGTAGGGGAAATTTCACTATCTGAATGTACTGCACACTACTTTCAGAAAGCAATTAAATATAATATTACTTTTCCAAACCACGTCAGTCAGCCACAATACATCATAATGGAAAAAAAAAAAGAATGAATTTTTTTTTTTTACTACCAACACAAATGTGTATCTCGGTCAATCCATGTTAAACAGAAAGATCTAAAGAATTTTATATGAAAGGGAATATGAAATTCTCCAGGCAACTTTAAAATATAGAATTTTAAGCCCGCTGCTGCTTATCTATTGCATTGTAAATCCCCAGTTTTTTCTCCTAATGGTCTCTGGAAATATTTTGTAATGAGAAACAGATTCTGGTAATCCACATTGTGATCAAATTACTTTTGTCAGTATCTTTCATTTAGCAATTATTAAATATATAAAGCCCAATTTGATAGGAAAAAAATGTTCATTTCTAAGCCACCCTGATTGTCAACTGTCAGTGACTGATATAAAATGACTCATTGTGAGAACACAATTACAATCTTAAAATACTAATGGAGGAGTGCATAAATGGAATTCAAGGGGTTTTCAGATCCATTAAGTACACTAAAGCTTACTTATAATGTGCCTACACTCCTTGCTTTTCTATACAATAAGTGAAATGACTGAAAATTGGAAACTCCTGACCAATGGCCCAGAAAGTATTATTTCCTACCTTTAGAAATTTTTCTCTCTTCTTCATTCGTTGCCTTTCAAAAGGCTGATATGAATTAATCTGTTTCTGACCTCTTCACGGCTTTCTGTACAGGGGGAATGTATTTTAACTGTCCTAAGCCTGTAATAAAACTTAGTCTGCTACAAATGGGGAGCAATAAGATAAAACCTGCAATATATGGGGCCTTTTACCTTCTATCAACCTTGGGGCTAATGGTCTTTTGTCTGAAATTTCTGTCTAGACCACAAAGATGGAAAAATAATAGAGATCACTGTCCCTTACATTCTGAAGAGAGGTGATGCATTCTTCATGGCTGACTTAATCAAAGATAGCAAAGTCAGTCCAGTGACTCTCAGTCTTTGTCAACTACCTTCAGCTCTCCAAAAGAGAAAAGTAAAATTTAAAGCAATCCCATGGGCAGTCAACAAGACAATGAATGAGCTACAGGCCTAACGGTTGATCTTTCTGTTCTCCTCTCTTAGGGAAAGAGAGAATGCAGTATTGTCAGTCCTTAGATCATCATTTTATAGACATTTCTCTTTTAGAAGTTTAGAAGAAAGGTATAACAGGCTATTTGATTACCTGGCCCAGCACCACCACCAACACTTCCAAATACCCATACATAAAATCATTCCATGAACTGAGATTTGGTATCTTCACAGTAATTCCACTTCAATGTTTTGTTTTTAATATTAAGATATACCTACTGACTACTTTCCAACCTAAACCCAATAAAACAATGATTTGCTTTTAATGTGGTTTTTAAAAATAAACTAAACTCTGGTTTCTCTTCAGATCATATAAATCTTTTGACTTTTTAAAAAATAAACTATAAATGTAAATAGGGACATGCTATTTTTTATTCCTCTAGTCCATCTTCCCACTTTAACGTATTTGTGACAATAAAAGGAAGTTTCACTGAAAATAAATAACATGCTATTACAAAATTAAGGAGGAAATATTTATTGCATTCTTTTCTGGTAAAGTGTGTATGTGTGTGTGTGTGTGGTGTGATAAATGCTAAGGATCTAGATACATTCATCAAATTACATTTAAGAATTTATTTTCATAGAAATGGAATCTGCAGTATTCAGCACTGCCTACTAGTAATAGTATATTTACAAAGAATAAAAAAAAATTTCAGAAGTCTCAAAATTCTTACCACCTTAGAAAACACAATTACAAGGGAGTAATCTTTCAAAGGACATACATTACTGATATGATTGCAATTCCTCTTATCAACTCATCTAGGAGAGAAATATGTCAGAATTCAAGCTTAGAATTTCCCAGTAAATGAGGACATGATAAATGCCTCACCAGCCCTCAGTCACCTTGGTAGGCAACGCATGTCATTCTATATATGAAAATGTGGAGCATCTCTTGCTGATTGCTGAATTTCCTGCTGGTTTTATTATAGTATCTGTGGTGCTTTAAGTGTTTCTCTGAAACTGTACTGCCTGTATTAGTTTCTTGACCATTGTTACCACATTTACTACTGTGGAAGAATTTTTCCACTAATGAAATGCATAATTTCATTTTTCCTATCTAATCAATAATGAATATAGGAATGGGCAGAAAGCATTAACACTCTCTTATGCAAAAGAACTTGAAGATTGTCTTATGCATTGAAGAATTTGAAGACGATTATTTTATATTCTTCTACATTTGACCTTGCCAATATCTCCATTTGAAAATAACTTATCACTAAGGTACCACTTTTGACTTATCTTTCCTCCTTAAAGATTTTTTTCCACTCATTTTTTTTTTTAACTTGACTGTGTGATTCTTGGTGAGATCCACAGGGCTTCACGGGGTCAAAGTTGACAAACACAGTTTGAATTCTTTCTTGTACACCGCCTTTGCTTTTGTTGTGTGCTCTGCCTTGAAGGATCTGATATATACGTGTGTATATTATGCGTGTTAGAAAAAATAAACATGATAGATACGAGAAAGCTAAATAGTCATCTTGAAAATTGTTTTCTGGAAATGTAACACTAAAATATTCATTTTGGAATATTGCTCTTTTATCAATCACAGAAGATTAAGAAGTTTGAAGACAAATCATAGTGGTACCTGTCTAGACTTAAATGTTGAATCTATGTCTACATCATGTTTGTTGTATATGTTATTCCTTTTCTGCATTCGTCAGTCATAAAAAATTTCTACACTGAATGTTTTTTGTATGAATTAAAATGTTAATGAATGAATGTGAATTTTCTGAACAGTATGGTTCAGAAAATGGGTTCACATAATTGCGAGGCTGATAATAGTATTAACAGCAGTAATATAATAATGGAAGTACAAAAAGGAGTAGATAAAGTAGGATAAAATATATGAAACATCTGAGGCCTCTGTGCAATAAAAAGTAACATCTCTCATGAGGCCTGACAGAACTCCTTTCTCTAGAGTTCGAACACTTAGCCACCTGTGCCTCTTGGTATTCACTACCTCACCTGATATTGGACCTGCAGGACTACATAGTTCCTAATCAGAGACTTCACCATGTGGAGATGGAGGCCACAGTCTGTGATTAAAGCAACTTTCTACAATCCACTGTGGGATAAATAAAGTTCAACTTGGTATTTTCATTCTTTGGTAATGAACGTGGCCTGCTCAACTTACTGAGAACAGCCCTGGAATATCTCCATCCACATGGCAACTGCAGCCTTTTAAAAACAGTCTCCGGTAATAGCAAACATCTGGATAGGGATCAGGTCCAGAGAAAGAGCTAGCACTGAGGTCCTGGGTAGATGAGCATAGCCACCACAGGACAAAGAGGAGAGTTCAACCTGAAGGTACATGGCTTGACCTGCTGTTCATTGGGAAGAAAGGGATAGGCTAAAATAAGGACAAAAAAAAGGAAGAAAATGCAAAACTACCTGAAAAGACTTAAAATTTGTTAGGAAACTCCACATTTTAAAAATATATAAGGCATCTACTAACCTATTATCTTACTGAGCTTCTTTATTCTACATTTTGAAACAGAGTCTCATTAGGTTGATAAGTTGTCCGGGGTGGGCTCCAACTTGTGATCCTTCTGCCTTAGCCTCCCAGAGTGCAGGGATTACAGGCACGCGCCACCACCAGTGACCAGTTCACGAATTTACTCTGAAATAAATATCATCTGCCAATAATATAGTTCACAGTTTGGTCAAAAAAACTAGACTATGTATCACTCAAATAATACCAGATAAAGCCAAGTGCCCACAGTTTTCCATATTATTTCAAAAATATCCATAGTGTATATAAACAAATGTACATTTCTAAAGAGAAAGCAAAGTTAAACAAAGCAAGAATTTAGAATTGTGTCAAGTATTAAGATATTTTGCTCACATGGAGCTGTTTAAGGACATCTGTCAATATTCCTAAGGACATTTGTCAATATTCCTAATTTTTTTTTTGTCAAGGGGGATTGGGAAGTTTAAGAGTAACAAGATGGACTTCACATATTTCATTATGAAGAGTAGCACCTTAGATTCCATATTTACGTAGCTAGGAATGAGATTTTACTAGAAGTGTCAGAAAGTATTCAGCTTGTCTTTATTTTTCTTTCAGTGAAACTTTTTATTTGTTCATGCAATTATTAATTTGAACGACTATTGTTGGTATTTCTGAATACCAAGCACTCTTTGTGTTGCTCTTAATTCAGAAATGAATTAAAAAGGCAAATGCTGATGGCTACTTGGTTCCAATATCCTGGTGAGGAGAGAGAGGGACAGGGACAGAGACAGAATGAGCAAGTACAGCACAGCAATGGTGGAAGATGTGTACCATGTCTCATACAGAATAGTTAGGAAAGATTTCTCTGAAGAGATATTTCATGAGAAACTCCAGTGAGGTAAAAGAAAAGCCAAGCAAGGGAATGAGGGGAAGGTCTATTTCAAAGTAGCAGGGAGAGTCGATGAGCACATTTTGAAGTAGAATTTTCAGTAAGGTTACTCAGTAGGTTGGAGTAAGTGCTAAAAATTGGTCTGGATAAAAAATCAAGCAAACATCATCATTTAATTTTACTTTTGGTGTGAACTCTACATATCTGGTACAAAAATCCATCTGTACCCCTAACTACCAAAGAAAACAAATCCTGTGGTTTTGAAGCCAAAGAAAAACTTGCACAGATTGATGTGTATCAAAAGCTTAAAGTCTAGAATTACAAACTAAAGTTAATCAAGTACCTGAAAAATGCAAATGCCATAGGACCAAAGAAAAGCATCTCCTGCAATCATTTTTTTTCAATATTTATTAACGTGGGAAAATCGGCTTACATAAAATAATAATGAAAGAATGGAGAATGGATGACGTTCTCCAAAAGTGAAATATATATTTGGGAAAACTGAAGACAAATTTTGTTTTTTAGAGGATAACTGTTAAGAGATCTGAGCTCTAATTCAGCCCTCTTCTTAATTACATAGGACAAAACAACATGAGCCTCCATTGTGAATAACATTGAATAATATGCCACTTGTGAACATAGTATGATCAGTACTCAAATATGTGTTATCGTAACTACTTGAAATTATCATATTAATTGTGATAATGTTTCTAAAGGACCAGACCCATTATTGTAACTTTAGTGATGAGGAAACCAAAGCTGAGAAATATACATGACTTAATTTCCCACAAGCAAATATTTATGTTTTGGGGCCGGTGAGATGGCTCAGCGGCGTAAGCGCCTGCCTTGCAAGCGCGAGGGCCTGAGTTCGACTCCCGGAATCCACATACGAAAAAGGGGCCGGTGATATCGCTCAGTGGCACGGGTGTCTGTTGGCGCGCGAGGTCCTGAGGTTGTCCCCCTGGTACCCACAAAAAAAAAAAAAAATATATTTATGTTTTGGCAACATGTGCCAAGGTCTATTACAGATTTTCAAGATACAATGAACAAATAGCTTAGCTTTCTTTTTCAAGAAAACTGTCATCTTGCATACAATAGAGACAAATGTACTAATAACTAAGACAATAGGATGCCTTATAGTGTCAGTGCATAGTGCCCAAAAGACCCGGATGAGGAAGTGATTGATATTACTTAAGGGTCAGGGACTGACATTGGACTACACACAGCATTCTATAGAGAACATACCAGTGGGATATCAAAAAAGAAGTGAAAGGAAAGGAAAAGGTAATAAATACAGTGTAAATTGAGTCATTATCACATGCCAAACTGCTTATTCAGTCTTCAAATAAACCTTGTAGGTAAAAATTAACATCTCTACTTTAGCAAACAAAGCCTGAAAAACATTAATCAGGCTTATTCTAGGTAACACCTTTACTAAGATGTGGACTTTGTATATTCTTTCCAATTCTCCCAACATGTAGGGCTCACTGCCCTGCTTCCCATATCTCACTGGGCTCAAACTCAGAGGCAGCATCACAGGGGATGAAGGGCTGCATGAGATGGGGACTGGGCCAAGCCATTACTAAGGATGCTGCCAGATCTGAGATGTATAAATTGACTGTTGATGGCCTGGATCCTGCTCTCAAGGTATAGCCATTTTTTTCCAAAGAAAGTAAAAGGAAGGAATGTACCATGAATGTATAAAATAATGACTTCTGTTAAATTTTTACTAATTATTATGGAATCATATATTTTTATTGAAAAAAAAAAATGCTGGGTATCAATCCTCTAAGCTTCCACTCATCCACACATATTGAGGAAAATAAGTTTCATTGAATTAAAAGAATAATTTTCCATGAAAGTATAATATAAAGTTTAGTCACAACACTCAAATCAATGGACACTATGGTTTCTCCATTGAAAATGCAGGTGTGGAACCCCAAAAGAAAAATTTTAGTCACCGCATATATCTTCTAGTAAATCTGACACACGGAATTTTATATCAGCAAACAAAATTTTCCTGAGGCAGGTGTTTCTGTAACTCAGAAGAAAACCTGTGGAATCCGAATGTCTGTATTTATATCGTGGCTCCTTCATTTATAATCTGTACGAATTTGTAAAACACAAATTGTTTGGACCTAAGCGTGTGGTAGTTAACAATACATATTTTATAGTCACAGACATGAGTTATCATTCCAGCTCTTTACCAGATAGCCAGGTATATTTTGGCCAAATTATTTCCCTTTTTGATGCCTCAATATTCTTATCTGAAAAACAAACATAAACATAGCCCCTATTACACAGTGTTGTGGAATGGAATTATGTCAAATACTAAAAGGAGTTTGAGTGAGTCATGCATTGACCAAACAATGAAAACCTGCCAAGACAGTGTATAGACCCACATCCCTTTTGTAAGACAGTAACAAATGCTTTGCAGCCAATGTGGAAGAGTAGTGATCTTCAAATAATGAAACCAAAGCCGATCCTTTAGGGAGAAAGCACAGATCATCATCAGAATTACTACTAAAGTCCTATAAAACCTATGTATTTAATGTGCTAAGAGGACTGAGGGAGGGAGGGGGGGAGGAAAAGAGGGAAAGAAAAAAAAGAAAAGGAAGGGAAGTGAAGAAGTGAAGAGAAGAAAAATGAAGAATGAATGCTGTGAATAAATTTCATTTCTGCTATAGTAAGTCTAGTATACATGAAAGTGATTATAACAAAAATACACTTAATGTACAGCACTTCATTTTCCAAAAATGTTTAAGATATAAATCAATTTGGTGAAGACCATAAAATAAGCGATAATATTGAGAAAGTTTAAAAAAATTTCTCAAAATTTCAAGTTTCCCCCTGGTTGAAGGAAAGTCTTTTTTGTTTTTGTAAAAATTGTTTCCTCTAATCAAATTCCCATAAAAAATTAGATGCTTCACTGACAGTTATGACACCTAACCCAAGTGCTATAATACAGGACAGCATAAAGTTGAAATTATCTGTCTTTTCTGTTGTTCATTTTAATGTACTCACATGAGCTCTGTAAAGCACTATAAAATAGAAGATGTGTGCATAATTATGCCACTGATATTGATTTGGTCACAGTTAATTTCAGCAAATGTGTTGGGCTAATCATAAGCATAGGACTTAATAATTAAAAAATTGACAATCTAAGAGTCATAGCTCTAGAACTTAGAGATGTCAGCATTTTATTGAGAAGATGCTTTCTTTAAAGAAGCATTAATTAAAAGCACAGCATTTAACTTAGATCTTATTAAAAATCTTTCTAGATTTACAGGAATTTAATGGGAATACAAAATAATTAAGGGTTGTTTACTGAGCCTGTAAACATATTTTGAAGGAAAAAGAGTAATCACTCTCTTGGAGTTGAGAATCCAGTGCCATTTTAATCAGGAGTAAGGAAAATTGTCTTTTCCTGAGGAATATAAGCTACTCTCTCCATGGTCCTCCTCATTGCATCCATTTAAAATAAAGCCACCAAGTGCACAAAAGATGAATAATGAGTGCAGATGCATGCACAGTCTGGAAGAGTGTAATGCTAATATTTGTGTAAGATTTTTTCATTTGTTTTGCCCAAATAGGACTGTGTATATGTGTGCATTGCATGTGTGTGTGCATGTGTGTGTGTGTGAGCGTGTGGGTGTGGGTGCGTGATGCTATAACAATATGGTAAGTTATTGGATGGAAATGTACGAATGTGAATTAGCAGAGATGTAGGTAAAAGTGAAAGAATTTAAAGAGGGAATCATGATGAAGTCAACTACAGAAATTGGGGTAGAATGGGTTAGGATTCATAGAAAATGAGAACATTTTGGTATGGCTGAACTAAACATGGAAAAAGTATTTGGTTTAGAGAGAAAAGGTTTCCTGAACTGTGCCTATGGCTGCGAGGAAAGAGAGGGGAAAACAGGTTTGGAATGATTTACCTCCTACACAGTGTTCCAATTAGCAATCCAGTTGGGCAATTGATTATGTGACTATTTGACTGTGGGCAGTGAACACAAATCACTTAAAACATCACTGCTGCAAATATCTTCTATATGGGATTTGCTAACTCTTCTCAGATATTTTGAAAGTGTGATTAGTTAAAACATCCCAACATGATTTATGCACTGTTCCGCCTACAGGCAGTAGGCATATGTCTTCCCTTTCAATTTCTCATTTTTTTTTTTTTTTTTTTTTGTGGGTACCAAGGGTCGAACTCAGGACCTCGTGCGCCAGCAGGCGCCCGTGCCGCTGAGCGATATCGCCGGCCCTTTTTTCGTATGTGGGTTCCGGGAGTCGAACTCGGGCCCTCACGCTTGCCAGGCAGGCGCTTATGCCGCTGAGCTATCTCACTGGTCCCCAGTCTAGATCTGAGCCATTTCACCGGCCCCAATTCCTCATTTTTTAATAAAAGGAATTAAGATGTAAAGAGTGACCATATTCTGGAATATTGATAGTAGTGGGACCACATGTATCAAATCATAAGCACATATGTAAAATGTAATATAAAGTTTTAGCTTGAAATAATATATTTCATGCTTGTATTTGCTTTTTGATAATATTAAAGCATTTCTTATTTGTAAGAAACAGAAGAAAATACCACATTAAAAAAGATGACTCGCATTACATGAGTATTAGGGTCATATTTAATTGGAGAAAAGTTTTACCCTAATTCCTGACATAGAGTTGCATTTAATAGATATTTATTGAATGAATAAGTAGCTAAAAAAATAAAAGCTCTTTGTCTTCTTTAAAAGTGAATACAATCCAGTTTTTCTACTTAATCTCTTTTATAGGAAATGCATAAACTTATAACAAAGGACACACTACTTTGGAGAATTTCCAATACAAAGGTTTTCCCATCAATTTGTAAGGGGATAGCAGAGGCAAAGGAGAAAGAAGTTTGGAAAACAAGGAGAAACATGGAGGGAGAAAGAAGAGTAAATCTCACCTGTGACAAATGGTGACATGGCTGCAAAGCTGGGCTGGGTTGCTCACCATAAATATGTTTACTTGCAGAAGGTGAGATTTCATGAGGTGTGTAGATTGGGCGAATACCTTTATTGATGTCTTTCTATATTTCATTTCTTACCCTTTGCCCAGACAAAGGGAAAGTGCTTCACGAGAAATAAAATTATTTTTAAAATGATGAGCCAATTTTGATAACAAACTCGCTGTTTCATGCATTGAACAAAGAAATATTGGTCCTAATTTTTAATTATACAGTGGTATGCAGAAAAGAGCTATTCTGCAAAGACACTTAAAATAAGGTAGCCTGTCTCTCCCTCTCTCTCTCTCTCTCTCTCTCTCTCTCTCTCTCTCTCTTTTTCTCTGTTGGTCTGTCTGTCTTTCTCTAACTCAAACTGCAATTGTTGGCCTGGGCACCCTTTTCTTCCACTGGATATTTGTCAATGCTTGCTGTCATTTGGTTATCATAAAAAGAAAATACTGCTGATATCTAGTGGGTAGAGGTCAGGGTTATTGCTACATCTCATACAAGGAATAGGAGTGCTCTGAGAAAAAAGAATTTCTGAGATTAAATGTTAAAGGCATTCAGGTTGAGAAACCTTGTAAAGTAAAAGAGCTCATGGTAAGGCTGGGCATGCTGGTGCATACCTGTTATCTCAGCTTTTGGGAAGCTGAGGCAGGAGGATGGCTATAAGCCAGCTAGGCTAGATAGTGAGACTCTGTCTCAAAAAAAAAAAAAAAAAAAAAGCTCATGATAAAAACTTTAAATTTACTTGATTATTATCAACAGAAATTTTTGTATCAAGTACATAAAATTATTTTATATATATAAATACAAATAAAATATTATGTCACTATTGTGTTTGCCATAACCACCTTATAAATTTTATCTTTGAAGCATAGTATTCTATTGAAAAAATTATATTGAAGATATTTTGTCCTGTTTTGCAAATATCTAAAGGAAAAATAAGTGGATAGAATGCAAGATACAGAAACAAAATGATAGACAATGATATTGATTATGTTAATGAGATAAATATAAATTTATTTTTAACAAATCATAGATTCATATAGATATAAGAATCTACATACATATACACAAAAGTAGAGCAAGTTCTGATTTGATGATGCTTTGGCTTATGAGGCAATACTTCTTGAATGTTAGAGAAATCATCAGACTTATTTGAAAAGTTCATTAAAAACTCAAGTGACCCTGACATTCTGATGCAGTTTTCTTTGGCAGAACTCTGGACCTTCCCAGGTAAAGCTGCGTGAGCTTCGCTTTTTGAGAAATGCTTTACATTTTGAGAACCACTGAATTGAGGGATAAATACATTCGAAGGAGAGGTGAAATGGGAAACAATATCTTGATACCTGTAAAGAATTAGACCCAAGATGGGAAAGACCCAAGATAAATGATTTGTACTCTTGTTGGTCTCCTTTCCTTTGTAGTTATAAAGAACTTGTGCACTTTGGATGCTGGCAATTGTCTCCAAAGGCCTCTCTCTTCTTGGTGTTCCTCTTCTTATAATTTCAACAGTGGATGCCTTCATGCTATTAGCGTATCCATTCTGCCACTTATGAAGTGATAATCCAGTTTATGAGATTACCATCATCTCTGAAAGCGCCTATCATAGCTAAATCCTGCAGAATCACCCATGGCTTTCCTTATTAACTTCAGACCTCTAAAGAAATTCCACTAAAGCTAATTATGATTGTTCCTGTTTTCTTAATTAAATTTAAGCTATTTTTTTTTGTGGGTACCAGGGGTCGACCTCAGGACCTCGCGCGCCAGTAGGCGCCCATGCCGCTGAGCGATATCACTGGCCCTTTTTTCGTATGTGGGTTGCGGGAGTCGAACTTGGGCCCTCGTGCTTGCCAGGCAGGCGCTTATGCCGCTGAGCCATCTCACCGGCCCAAATTTAAGCTATTTTTGAGGCCCACACATGGACTTTTCTTTGTATAAATGGAGTGGTCATAGGCTGTGCATTATTTTGTACTCTCCTGATTTTCCTGGTTCTGTTTTCTTTATGAATATTTTCTAACCAGCTGTAACCTGTTTATCAGCCTTTGTTTTCTAGATTCCATAAGGCTTTTCTAAAAAAAATAGTAGCTCATCACAATAACCACATTCTATTCATTATACCAGACTTAGATTTAATCTTCAGTCTCTCTCTGCTTTGCATTGTTACTGGCTGTATATTTCTTCACTTTTTAAAGAAGTACAAATTGGTCCTGGTCAAGTACTGCCTATCCTTTAGAATATCTTTTACCGTGCATGGTTAAACATTTATGACATTCAGAGGATGCAACTCTTAATGGAGACTTTCTCCATTTTTTAAAGCAGTGTGTGTGTGCGTGTGTGTGTGTGTGTGCATACATGTGTGGACCTGAATATTACTGAGATAGCTGCAAAATAGAAAGGAAATGAAGGTGGGGAGCGCTCAGTCTCCATGGAAGGACCCAGGAATGTCTGAACTTCGCAGTAGAACTTGCAAACCTTTCTCTCTTGAAGGCTCAGGCTCAGAATTCATGAGATGATTTCTGTCTAGGACTTAAGGGCTTTCAGAGATTTGAAGAACTTTATTTTTAGGCAGTGAAATATCTGACCAAGGATGGTTATCATTATTATTGCAAATAATATTCCGGTCAAACACTAGAAATTCAAGGAGAATATCATCTAGTGCTAGCTAACAATATGGAAAGAGAATGGATAATTGAAAGAGGGTTATTTATTATAGTACACATCTCTTCAAATCTTACTAAGTGCAGAGCAATGGGAATTCTATCCCAGTGTTTTCCTGCAAAATATTGCTCTAGGGCATTATTTTAGAGCAACAAAATATTTCATAATCAAATTTATTTTAAAAAAGAATCAACTGAAGGAGTATATGGTATAGTTCTGCACAGGAGAAGGACTCTATCTTCTTTGGTGAGTCACCACTTCGCTCTGAATCTGTCCCTTATTTCCACGCATGACAATCATAATGCAGGTCCTGTCAGTATCACAGTTTTTCTCATCACAGTGCCCGTGGCTGTGCAAAGAAAATATGTTTATTTTTATTGTACAGTCACTGATGACCTCATGTTTTATCAGAAAAGAACTTTGGCGTGGAAATATTTTGTCAGTGTCAAAGGACTCAGCGTGCAGCAGTCGCTGTGGTAAAATGGGCAAATGATTAAGCAAAGACCCCATCAAGATCCGTAAGCTCAGTACTAAATGCAATCTGATTGCGGAGTCTTCCCTCCCAAGCATGGGCTGCCAGGCAGAAGCTCTTTTGGACACATTTCTGTTCGAATTTGACAGCCAGTTTGAAAGTGACTGAACTCCCCGCCCCAAATGTAATTACCGCGGCATCTGTTGTGATGCGGCCTGTGATAACGAGCTGCCACGCTCGTGCTGCGCTGTCTAGATTGTTGCCTCCTGCATTTATGCCCAGGAAGTGGTTTCACAAGCAGTCTGGTGGTCATCGCACTCAAGCTGCTCCATCCCACCATGCTTCATCTTGCAGCAAAACCTGGTTGTTGACTGAAACAGGAGCTGAGAGAACAGTAGTTAGCTTACCATCTAGTCTTTCTCCGCAGAGGAGGAGGAAGAATGAGTGAAATGTTGACTTGACCATTTGCAGAGCTGCTGACTCATAGAGTATGTTCAGCATCAGTACAACCCTTGCTTCTCCAGCCTCATTCGCCAAAGTCAACACCACAACCCACTTGAAGACTTTGGCTCCATTTCTCTTTTCCACAACCCCTTTCTCTCTCTCTCACTCACTCTCTCTTTCTCCCCTTCCTTCTCTTCCTTTTCTTTTTTCCTTTCCTCCAACTCTCTCACCTTTCTCTCTCTCATAGGCTGTTCATTCTTTCATTCAAACTTTTATATATTTTGGGCAGGCATTTAGAGTTTGTTTTTTTTTTTTTTTAATCTTCCTATTTCACCCTTGCTAGTACCACTTGTTTTGATACCAAGGAACACATGAGACTTTCAGTTGTCTAGTGTAAAATTAAACTACAGACCTCACAGAGTTGATTTAATAAGATTTTCTCATTCAGTTCCAATCAGTACCCGATTCCAGGGGAAAGTTCCCCAAACCTAGAGTCCTAAGATTATCCAAAAGTTATCAAAGGACTTCGTATCCATACTCCTTCTGTAAGAAGCATTTTAGGTGATGAACCTCAGTATACCTGAAGCAAGATGTTAGCAAAAGAAAAGACAGAGAAGGAGGAGAGAGCGAGAAGGAGGGAGAGAGGGAGGGAAGGAGGGGAGAGGAAAGAAAGGGACAGAGGGAGAGAGAGAAATGAACTTTTAGGCAGGAAGTGAAAGCTATTCTCAGGGTAGTTTTAGGATATTTACAGGGTAAATAGGGGAAATAGGAATTTGAATATATATCTTTTGTCTTAGTCTTTTAGGAGAACATGAACTCTGTGTCAGATGAAGAGATGTTTTCTTTATGTGTACAATTTATATAATACTCACATCAAAACTTTAACATGGCATTGATTCTCATCCGTAATTTATATAAGACAAAAGTGATACTAGAGGAGGAAAACAACTCGCCCAGGGTAAACCAGCCACAAATTTGTAGTGGACGTGCAAGCACAGCTCACGTTTTCCCTCTATCTCACTATCTCCAAGTATTTTTAGATGTACTTTGTAGTGTCAACTGCACATTCATGTTAATAAGCTACCTTTCTGTTAAGAATAGTTTTGAATAAATCTATAATATATGAACAGGATTCCTTCTTTCTTAGATATTTCTTGTGCTACTGAATTCTTTCAAGTACATTCATTCATTCATTGGTATTCTGTTAACAAAAAAAGAATTGAAAGACAATCATGTTGGTGTTGATTTAAACAAAATCCCTTTGAAATAATATTAGATCTGAAAGGCTATTTTTTATTTCCTTGTATTTGTCACATAAAATGCTAATGCTTTTTATCAATGGAGGTGCACTGTAAATGTTCCCCATATCTGTTGTTTTTATTGTCATTTGTCCAACAAAATGGGGATAGTTTGTACAGGGAGCAAGATTCATCACTTTGTGGCATTTTCAGGATATCTAACATCTGGATCTCCAAGAATGCATTGATAAAATGTAATGAAGAACTAAATTTTGTTTTTTTTTTTAGCCATTAAAGGCCCAAAATACTATTGCAAAGATGTTATCACTTAATAGCTATGTACAACAAATATTAGTCAGACAGACTGGGTCTTAACTCTTGTTCCTTTGGATGGCAAGTATGAAGTCTTAGTAAGTCATTTTATCTCCCTATCCACACTTCAGCACTTCTGGAATAAGGATGATGTTCCTATTTTATGTTGTAAAGAATGAATTAAAAAATTATGGAAAGCACAAAGCAGAATGATTTAAATATCAACAAATATTTCTTATGATAACAGTGCAAAATTGTCTAATTAGGTGACATTTAAGGTTGGAATAAGAAATGTTTTTGTTTGTTACATTGATATCGTATTTCCGGTCAAGGATCTTGATGATGGTTATCCTTGCAGGATAAATTCCTCTGTTACATTATTTTTCTTTCTTAGTTTTTCTTATGTATTTCAAGGATATCATTGAATATCTCTTTACTGCTGATTTCACCATGATATTATACATATCTTCTAATATTTCTGCTTATCCATGATAAACATGAGAATATCAAAATGAAAAGTTAAGGACGGCAGGAAATAGAGAGCTAAACAGAGCACTTAAAAGACAGGAAATAAGAATTCTTAACTTCTGTTTCCTGATCAGTCACTGAGATGTTCATTGAATGTAGACAGATACTTTAATTAAACTTAACGAGTGCTTGTCTCTCAGAGGAGCTTGCCTCGTCATCAGATCAGTTTTTAAGTTTATAGATACAGTTTTGTAACTCCAGTGGTTTATGTGTTTTTTCAAAATAACTACTTTGGAGTTTCACTTGTATCCTACCATACTTTCTTTTCTCCATAGTAATATGGAAACAGTTAAAGTACACCGTGTGAATTTAAGTGAAGAATAAAATATTGCTGTTGTCAGAGTAGCAAAAGACAGAGGCACCAACCTAACAGAGCTCATTTTGTTATTTAAGAGATCTTTAATGTATTTATTGTACATTATTAAGAATAAGAATGGGAAAGCATTAAAACATAAAACATTTGTTCAAACTAGAGGCACTTGAGTGATAATCTCATACTAGTATCTTATTTTAGAGTAGAACTTTTTCTTATAAAAAAATGAGTCCATCCTTATATTATTTAAAGTAGTTATAATGGTTTATTAAGTGGGTTCAGTGTGCTTACAAATGGTAAATGTATCTCTAAATTGGGTTGGGGAAACTTGTTCATGTAGAAAGATTGAGAATATCTAGAGATTTTATAGGAAATTAAGAAATTGTAAATCTAAAGTGACTGATCTAAAATATATTTGTGAAATAAGAGTGCTTTCAAATTCATATATATATACGTATATGACTTGCTGCCAATTCCATTTGATATCATTCTGTTATCTCTAAGTAATATCTTAACTAGCAATACATCTTCTAGCATTTAGTTTAAGTGAGACTAACATCAAGTGATTATAATAATTATGCTGCTTGTGTGGAGACCATGCTTTCAGAGCCACAGCTTTAGATCACAGATTGGGAAATTTTTCTATGCAGGGCCAAATAATAAAGAATTTTAGCTTTGTGAACCACAGAGTCTTAGTTGCAGCTATTCAACTCTACTTTCTTAATTGAAGTCAGCCACGGAATATATGAGTGACACAATTATGTTCTGAGAAAATGTATTTGCATAACATATATCTTGCTCCAGAATATTTACTCTACTCGTAACTACTTCCCACTTTACCCAATATTCTAATATACATATATTAAAATATATATTTATATATAGCATAGCCAAAGATAATGGAGAGTCCATAAAATAATCTCTCCTAAATTTTCCTATTTTCTCAAATGGAATATTATAAAGTTATCATACTTTCAGAACAGCATGCTGGATGTATTATTCTAGTGTGTCATCAGCAAGATATAAAAAATGAACTACAGAAAACTTCCAGTAGGCAACTGACATGCTTCTGGAGGTGTATTAGAATTTATACATGTTGTATTTTATGTACATATTGGTTAAAGTAATTTCTTTGGAAATACTGCACTTACCTGATGAACTATATCTACAACTATCTTCCTCTTCCTTTATTGCCTTCTAATAGGCAAAATCCTCCTTTTCCTGTCCAAGATCAAAGTTACCACTCTGGGAAAAAGACCCCTCTCCATCCTTCTCTGATATGGGTTTTGCCAACAGTGATTAGATCGCCTACTCAGCTTCACATCACTGATTTGATATCACTTCTAGAGTACTTATATCTTTTATTATTTATTGAATGCATAGCATTCCTTATTTAGGTATATCATTTCTTTGCAATTAGATTATGCCTTTCTTTGTTATAGTATTTATATTACTTGCTTTGTCATCCCCGATCATGTGTTTAGAATTCAGTCCATCTTGGTTTGTTGATGACTGAATCTAGTTCAGACAGAAAAGCCATTTATAGCAGAACCTCAATAGATCAAGGTGTTTTGAATCTCAGGTTTGTGCTTTCTCACATAAGTAACAACTACTCCATTTAGTAAAAGAAATACAGAAATTAAATTTTTCAGGTCCATTTGAGTACAGCAGCAATTTTAACGTGGCCCGTTTCAGACATTATTAGCAATCCCACGTGTATGTGAAAAAATATTTTCAAAATTCTACATGAAAATGTGTTTATTTCTAAAAACAGTCTTCACTTAAAGCCTACTTGAAACCACTGGGGGAAAAATACATTTGTCTTTTTTTCTTCAAAGGACATAAGGAATTATATAGCAATTGTTTTGTTGCTTGAATTTTCCATTCATTATATTGTTTTGATTTGTTTTGTTTTACTCTTTTCAACCATTGCCCTTGTTTTAGTTCTTGTTTACTGCATAAAATATAAACTTTCAACTATTACCTGAATCCTTGCAGCCAAAGTATATCTGAAAAGAAATTAAAAATGTGTTCCCTTTATTACTTATGGGAATGCCGGAAGTTACCTATGTTTTTAGAAAGTGAATGTGTGAATAGATGGGTATTTAATAGTCAAAGTAATATTTAAGAGAAGTGCAAATATTATTTATTCAATGTCAATGACTGTGGCATTATTTTACTTTGAAGGACAAAGATGCTTCTAATTAACAAACTTTAAAAAACACTATCAGAATAATAGATAATGGCAATATACAAATTTGGAGATCTGGGAGAGGTTAGTAAACTAGTGAATAGAAATGGGTCATGGCCTACTGTCCACTGTCACACTTTCACGTAGGACTTGGAGGAAACCAGCGAGAACCAGGCACCTTTGTGAGGAGAGTTAGTATCATGGTGTCCCAGTGTACAAAAGCAGGCTCTGCTCCTCCAGGCCCATTTTATAAGATAGGTCAAAATGTTTTTCATAGTCACAGTGACTGTATTACTTTCCTAGCATTTAGTGGATAGAGGCCAGAATATACTACAATGCATGGAGTCATCCAGCACAGCGAAGGTACATTGAGTGTCTTGAAGATTTTCAAGTATCTGGAGAGAAAATCTACTAACAAACAGTGTATAATGTCATATAGTAACAATAATTGGAATTACAGTGATTATAATAATGGTGAGAACATCAGTACTTCACCTGCGCTGGAAAAGAAAGAACACTCTAACATAGAGGATTGGATGAATGTAACAAGCTTGAAATGAGAATGCTAAACTTTATTCTATGTGATAGCATGAAGAAGAGTCTAAAACCTGAGAAGACACCGACTCCTGTTTCCTCTTCCCTCACAGGCTGGCGCAGAGCCTGGGGTCAGCGCATCAGCCCAGGCAGGCAGATGTGTTACTGGGAGCCTGGGTGCAAGGCTCCAGCAGGGTGCCGGACCCTGAGGTGGCTGCTGAGTCAGGGTAGGGAAAGTATCTTTGAGGTTGTCCCTTCCTCTCTGGTAAGGAAGTCTGCATGGAGGCCTCTGAAGAAAATCTCTGTCCAAGGTTTCAGAAAAAGAAATGTAGGCACAGAGACACCAGAACAACATGTGTAAGATCATGACCAGGAGATGCTGGTGGTTGGGGGTGCTGGGAGTGTAACAGCAACTCTTTTCCTACTGCAGCACCCAAGTATGTTGGGAGGGCAGCTTTCCCATGGAGACCTCCAGATAAAGCCCCGGGAAAGGTCTACAATCGAACAGAAGAGGAAAAGCACATGGACATTATGAGGGGAGATACTCTTCAGCAGATGCTTTTGAACACCTATCCTGGGCAATTCATTATTGTAAGGGTTTTACAAATGAGTGACCAGTTCATTCTTATAAAATCAATTAGTTTGATAGTACCAATTCCATTTTACAGATGAGCAAACAGAGCAAACACAGATACAAATAATTGCCTGAGGTCGAGGTCACCAAACTGGAAAGATACAGAGCCAGGATTTGAGCCAAAGAAATCTGTCTGCTCTAAAACACCACAGGGTACTCATTTTCTTTCTATGCCAAAAACCTAAGTCTATTTCTATATCAATGTTAAACATTTCTGCATGGTTGTATTATGTAGTAAGCTTTCTACAAATGTAACAACTATATAACAAATATATATATATATATATTATATATAATATATATATACCCATATATATATATATATATATATATATATATTAGGTGGAAATGTTATACTTATTTTTTAGAGCTTACTAAAATTGTACATTATTTCAGAAAATCAAATGTATAATGGCAACATTGTTAACGGTACATGAGTTGTGAGCATGTATGTCTGCATCACTGCATTTGTAATAAACTACATAAGTAACCATCTGAGTACTTAATTATAGCCTTTAGTGTCATAATGAATATTGAAGGATTAAAATGTGTATTTTCTGTTTCATGCCATTCAGTGTTTCTGTTGTTGTTCATGTCAGGTTACTGAAGTATGGTTTAATATGCAAAATTCAAACTTTTTACATATGTTACTATAGATTTTAGTAAACAAATACAGTTGTATTTGTATAAACAAATGAGTAGAATATGAGTGTACTATGTATGTTGCATCCTCACTATTACTTAACTTGATAAAGATTATTTTAATTGCTTATAACTAACATGTAGTAATTGGTCTTATCTTTAATTATGTTGAGCACTTTTTCATGTATTTATTTGCAATCTATACATCTTCAATTATGAATGGTCTGTTCAAAAATGCAAAGAACTCTATTATTGAGTTGTTTCTTTCTTAGAATTTATTTTTGAACTTAATATTTTTTCAATACAAATATCCTCAATAACTGGATTTTTTTAATTTTAAAAATGCCATTTAAAGAAAAGCTTTTAAGTTCTGATGAAGTCAAACTTTTGAGGGCCAGTGAGATGGCTCAGCATTGTAAGTGCCTTCTTGGCAAGTGCAAGGTCCTGAGTTCAACTCCCAGAATCCACATATGAAAAAATGACCAGTGATATCGCTCAGTGGCACAGGTGCCTGCTGGCACGCGAGGTCCTGAGGTCGACCCCCGGTACCCACAAAAAAAAAAAAAAAAGAACTTTTGAAATTCTTTTATGAATCATGCTTTCAGTATTGTGTCTATGTAGTTTTGTATAACGCGAGATCAAAAAGTGTTTTGTTCAGTGCTTGTTTTTAGGAAGTTTATATTTTAGGGTTCAAGCTTAGCTCTTTGGTGTATGAGGTATCAGTTGAAGATCATTTATGCTCTTAGATTTTCACTGTTCCAGAATCAGTTGTAGAAAATTTTATTCTTTCTCCATCGAATGACCTTGTGCCTTTGTCACAAATGAATTTGGGTGTACAAGTGTGTGTCTATTTCCCAACTCTTTATGTGCCCTGATTGATCTAGCTCTCTGTCTCTCTGCCAGCTCTATACCATCTGGATTACATGTTTTTATATTAAGTCTCAGAGTCAGGTAATGTGAGTTCTCCAGCTTTGTCCCTTGTGGAAATTGCTTTTGCTTTTCTGTTTCCTTTACTTTCCCACAGACTATTTAGACTCAACCAGTTGATTTCAAAAGAAGAAAACTAAATCATTTCCTGAAGTTTCTCGTCGGGATTATGTTCATTCTATAGGTTTATGTGATGTTAATTGACTTCTCAACGATATTGAGTCTTTCAGCCCATTCATACGCTATATCTGTCTATTTGTTTAGATCTTCTTGGGTTATGTGTTTTTGCTTACAAGCATATTAAACTTTTCAGCATGTAGATCTTACACACATGTTCAATTTATACTAAAGGGTTTCACTATAAATAATACTACCTTTATGTAAATTTCAAAAATTTTCATCGACAGTATACAGAAATATTTCTGAGTTGTATAACTAATTTATCTCCTATGAAAAAGAGCTAAACTATCTCATTAGTTATAGATTCTTAAAAAAATTATTTGAGGTTATTTTGCCTAAAAAAGAAGAGAGGACCTGAGGACTCTGGCCAACAGCTACCTGAGTGAGCAGCCTTGAAATGATAACCTGCTAGCCTCAGCCCAAGTTTCAGGAAACAATAGACTCAGAATGTAGTGGACCTTTGGAGGCTCTTAGAAGAAAAACTCAGTCAAGCTACACCTCACTTCCAATTGTTGGCTGAATAAGAAACATATAGTACATCCACGTAGCAGAATATTACTGGGCAGCAAAAATGGTCAAACTACCAATACATGAAACAACATGATGCATGTGGAGGGAAAGAAACCAGACCACATAAAATGTATGTGGTCTAATTTTCATTTTAACAAACTTTAAGAAAATTTACACTAATATATAGTCAGGCAGAAGATTGGTGATTTGCTCTGTCTGATTGGGAAAGGAGGTGAATTCCAAAGGAACATAACAAATCTTCATGCATGTGGGAAGTCTGTATGTTCATTCCAGCAGTAGTTGCACAAGCATAGACATCTGTCAAAGCTCCTTTAATTGTACAGTCTAAATGGAAACAGTGTATGTTATCTTATGTAAGTTGTGTATTGATAAGTTTGATTTTTAAAACATGCTATTTGATGGGGCCGGTGAGATGGCTCAGTGGCATAAGCGCCTGCCCAGCAAGCATGAGGTCCTGAGTTCAACTCCCGGAACCCACATACGAGAAAAGGGCCGGTGATATCGCTCAGTGGCATGGGCGCCTGCTGGCGCGCGAGGTCCTGAGGTCGACCCCCGGTACCCACAAAAAATAAAATAAAATAAAATAAAATAAAATAAAATAAAATAAAACATGCTATTTGATGCAGTGAGTGGGGCACTCAGGATAGGCGGGAAACAAATGAACACCATTAACTTTGAAATAGAAATGTCTGAACTCTAATGCCCATTATTTATCATAGCAGATTACATGTGTAATATTCAGAAAGTATCTCTGCTTTCTTTCTGTCTTCCATAAAATGGGGATAAAATCAACCTATGTGAGTTAGCCTCAGGCTGAAATGAAGCAGATACTTAACTATTAATATCTAGTAGATACTTCTTTCTTCCATTTTACTTTTGAAGCATTCTTTTTTTGTCTTGAATATATTTTAAATTTGATTCCAACTGCCTCAATTACTTTTACTTCTACATACTTACCCTTGAAATCTAAGCATCATTTTTCACTAGTTTGAAGTATTTCTTTTTTTCTTATTTACCATTCATACATTTAAGTAGACTAAATGTTATTTACATCCAGCATGAGTTGCATTATTTTCATGAGGGATTGCCCAGCGTTTAACTTTTGAATTGCATGTATGTGTGTGAATACAAATGAATTTCCAGAATAATAAGACTCAAATGCCAAAGATGAGATCATGCTACAGTTTCTGTCTGAGCATGCGTAGTTACAGAATACAGCAGAGATTAAGGAAGGAACATTTTCATAGGAAACCTGGGTTCTATAAGCTGTGTCTTCAGTTCTTCGGACTTCCCATCTGCTTGCTTTTTTGCTTTCTGGCACCAGTAAAATGAACTCTTAAAACAATTTGAAAAGATTGTTGTTAATGGAACTATAAGGACTGCAATATGTTACACAGAACTGATTTATATTAAATAGAACTAAAATCTACAATTAAGCATCATTTAACTTTACTTCTAAAAAAGAAAACAGAAGAAAAACTTCGTAAAATCTTGATTTGCTGACTCGGGCAGGGGGCTCTGGCACCAGTAGCTAGGATTTTCTCCTTTAGCAAAACAATCGCACAACCTGTACTAGGCCCTAGGCATGTTGGCAGCTGACTGACACTTCTTTTTAAATTACATTCTCAGTTTTCCCTTTCTTCTAGAAATGTCTCATTAAACAAAGTTTTGTTTTGTTTTGCTTCACCTTTGAGTGTGCCACAGTTTCATGTGACCCTAGCACTAAATAAGGACAGTAATGACATAGCTGCTATTTACTAACCAGTGTCTAGAATCTTTACATATATCACATTTAATTCTCATGGATGCTGTGGGAGGTAGATAGTAGCTATTCCCTTCATCTTATTTATGAAACAAATGAAGCTCAGACATTATTTTTCTCAAGAGCCCACAAGTAGCTTGAAAGCTGGAATTTGATTTTAGGAAAATCAATTTCTATGTCAATATTTTTGACACCACAGGATCCTGAAGCAAAGAGATTCAGTGAGTACTAGATGACTGAGAAATTGATCAAAGTGTTTCTATACTAAACAGGGATGGTTCTACCAGAAATAAACCAAAAGCACAGTCAAGTACAATGCTCCTTGTAAATTGATGCTTCTCATTCTGGGCATATATAAGGTCCATGTCCCATTTTCCTGAAGCAAATTCCAACTTGCTTCTTTCCCAAAGCGAGAGATTAATAGTTGCCCTGTTATTTCCAGGTTCCATGCCTGATGTCGACTAATATCCTTTTGACATCTTGATGGATATGGGTCAAAATACTATTCCAAGTCTATGATTTTATTAACAATAGGTTATTTGAGCTATTTCTAATTTGTTATAAGCATATCTGAGTTGATGAAATAAATTATCTTGATACTCAGTTCTCTTGAGGAACTTGGGCAAAAGGATATATTTGTGTTTCAGGAAAGATGACAGGTATCCTTTAAATAAAAAGGGTGATGTGACAGGGGAAGCTGTGTAATCTCACATCAAATCACAGATTTTGAGGGGGGCAATACTTGCAATTGAACACGGGGTCTTCACAGTGAGCTACTTTCCCAGCCTTGTTGAATTTTTTGACACAGAGAATTTCTAAGTTGCTCAGGCTGGGCTTGAAGTTGAGATTCTCCTGTCTGAGCCTCCCAGAGTGCTGGGGTTAAAGGCATGTGCTACCACACCAGGCTATGTAGACATAACTAGACAAAGAAACACTTAGAAATCCCATAGATTTGTCTACACAAATATCAAGTAACCCACCATCACTTACTGGGGCTCTTTGCATCTAGTTGGAATCATGATTATTTGTCTACATGGCAACTGTGCAACTTTGGGAACTCAGTCTTTTAAGTAAAATCTGGACTTTATGGTAAATATTATTTTCTCTTTCTGTGACATAAAAGGGATTATTATTTTTTTTTTGTGTGGGTACCAGGGGGTCGACCTCAGGATCTCGAGCGCCAGCAGGCGCCCGTGCCGCTGAGCGATATCACCGGCCCCTTTTTCGTATGTGGGATCCGGGAGTCGAACTCGGGCCCTCGTGCTTGCTGAGCAGGTGCTTAAGCCGCTGAGCCATCTCACCGGCCCATAAAAGGGATTATTAAACTATGCTATATTTAGTTTTATTTTCAACTCAAATATCCTTTGATTCTATATTCACTATCTTCAAATGTAAAGAGTAATTTCATTTCTATTGTATCATCTATGGGCTATATTTTGTGATCTTTTTCAGAAAAATTATTTGCTTTTTATAAATTTTAGCTGTTCATGACCTTATTTCCCTAGCAAAGTAATTAGCATGACTGCATGCTAAGTTGTTAGACCTGGAAATTGAAACACCCATGAATATACACATACGCATGATTGTTAAGCGCTAAACTACATGATTGCTAAGACAAAGGCATCGTTAATCTATCAATGAAATTCTTTTATTTTTCAACAAGTTGTGAAAGTTTTAAGCAACCTGCAGTTCTTTTTGGAGAGAATGAGAAATAATATTTCTTATCGTAGGTCAGAATCTAATCAAAATGGTATTACTTGAGTCATTTAATAAACAATATTTAGATAAAAAAAGAAATCAGAGCAATACTGTGGTTTAAAGCTTGGCTTATAGTCAAGTAAGTTGCACTCGCATTTGTTTTCCATACATTACCGATAATATCTTCACAGCCCCGTTATAAGAAGCAAATGAGATTAATGTGTATGAACTACCTGGTTGTTATTTTTTATTACTATTACCATGTCTTTGAATAAGAGCATTGGCTTGGGCATGTCATCAATCCACTTATCCCTTAGGTATGTGAGTGATTAATTCAGTGAGAAGTTCTACAGACTAACGGGGTAGCAATGCCATAATTATGCCAGATTTTATTTTGATTATTATGAGTATCACCCCATTCTTTTGTCTGGAAATTAGTGAAATAAGCCTCAGCTGAGCCATACTAGAAGACAGTGATTTTCATTCCTGGAGATTGCACTCCAGAGGCAAAGGCAGTAAATGCCTAATATGTTTCGGCAGATCATTTTTACAGGCAGGAAACTACTGCCAATAATAAATTGTCCAAACAGAGTTATAATTATGATATATTTGTGTTTAAGACACATTCAACTTTTCTTTCCCATGCTGCTAGGAAAAACAGAAAGAAGCAATATTCCATTCCTACATATTATATAAATATTTTTGATGTACACACTCATTTTTCAACTAGGATTATACAGTGCTATGCTCACAAACAGTCCCAGCACATGTTATTAATTTGATAAATCAGTATAACTAAATGTGCCTGCTCAATAAGTAGATTCCTCAAATCATCTGTTTACTGTGGAGACTGCGTTAATGTTCACCTTCAGAGTCATTAGGGGTGTTCACAAATCTCCTTCTTCTGAGTGTACAGTAAGATTGTAGGTGCCTGCTTCTTTGAAGGTAGGTGTCGATTTACAACATGGTTTGGCAAATCCAAGCAGATGTGATATATTGCTTCCAATGGAAGCTTGAAGGTACGGTGTCTCCTTTGTACTCTGCTATCACCCTGCCATGGTAACCACCAGAGCACCTGTGGTTATGGTGTTGGCGCAGTCTGACTGCTGCCTAATCATTATGCTCAGCACACCTCCACTGACATTTAACCTGGCCGAGAAATATGCAGTTATTGTGTTCATCGCTGGGACATGAGTATAGAAGAATCTGGTGTATACAGTCCCAAAATTAATTGTTTGTACATTTGACTTCTCACGGTTGCTTACTTTTTTACCAATCTTGATTATTAGCTCATCATTGGGAGTAGATAAAATCTGTTTCCACACATAGTGTGTAATACTTTGTCTTAATTTCTCTAAATGTATAATTATTTCAAAATAAAAAGTTAAAAAAACAAATTGAATGTTTAATAATAAAAAACATACCTAGTTCAAAGTCCATTGACATTATTTGCATACCCTAACATAAAGTTCACATTTACAATTGAATTAAAAATTGACTTGGATTTCAGCTCAATTTTGCTGGGAACCTAAAATTGCTCCTAAAAAGTCAATTTTAAAGGGGAGGAATAGAGTTGGAAAATTGCAATTCTTTTAGGTTAACATTTTAATTCAAAAATTTAGAGGGTTTCCCCTTTACTCACAAAGCTATATTCTTTTGTGCTTAAGCAAATCTTACTGATTGGATGTCTGTTTAAATGTCATTTTCTCAGATAACAATTCCTTATTGCTTAGACTTGTTTAATTTTCTTGATTGGTCATTTTCATAGTAACAAGTATTGTACCTTTGTTACGATTGTCATAGATGTGATTAATTGACAATAGCCATCTTTCCCAGTATCTGTTTGTGGTGGCATGGATTATGTTTTTCTTGGACACTGATGAGAGTTCATTGTCTGGCAAGTGTGTAGCCCTGAGCATATACATCCTAAATGTTTGTTTAGTCAATAAATGAATTAGTTTTTCTTGCACTGAATTAAATGTGGAAATTCTCTGCAAAGTTCATAAGAAAAATTCACAGCACTAGTGTAGGCACTGATCCTGTGTAACTGGTAAAATCGAGTGTCCTCTTTTCTAAGAAGAGTCCTTTGGCAAAACAAAAAAGAGATAGAAGGAGTTTTCAGTATCGTTTCAAAAATATGTGTTTATTAACTAGAATAGGGGGAATCATTTTAGTTTCACTGTTACAGCATGATGTGGGTAAAAAATTAATTAATTAATTATTTGTTTCAAAATAAATGTGCAAATGAGAATGCATGAAAACTAAAATAATTTGACCAGTATACTTTAAGTACATAGAAGGGGGTGGCTATTATATATTCAGTTTCATATTCACAAAAACTGGCACAGCACCTACACAGAGGAGGTAATCAATAGATATGTGTAGAATGAATTAATAAGACCTGGTTTATAGAGGAGGCCTGAGGTCTGAGAATTAAACTCAGATTCTGGCTGTGAAACTGTATTGGAAGGAAGGGACATGTGGAGAAGAATATAAAGAAGTGCTTTACCAACTGCAATATCTTCTGTGCTTATTTTCAGATAAAATTTGTGCTAAACCTGCCTGATAAATAACTCAGTTTTATTACAAATGTGTAGATCCAAAAATATAAACTTTATTACCTGTACTTGTGATAATGGGAAGAGCAAGCATCTTTTAATTTTACATTATTATTCAAATAGCATTAAATAAGTGGTAAATAAACTACACAACTATCAAAATTTAACTGTGACATGCTTTGCTACTGAGCTTCTGAAAGCAGCATATAAAAGTGTTATTCACAACCTCACACTGTCTATGAATTTGTCTCACTCTCTGATAAGTGGTACTTGTTAATAATCTTCTTAAAGTGAGCAAGGCTCCTTTGAAATAAAGAATTGATGCTAAGCCATGCTTCGGGACAAAAGTTATATTTATTAAAAATTTATTTAGAAGTTGTATTAAAGTTGGCTTTATTTTACACAGGAAAACCTACATTCTTACTTCATTCACCTTTTTTTTTTTTTTTTTTTTTTTTTTTGTGGGTACCGGGGTAGGGTCGACCTCAGGACCTCGCGCGCCAGCAGGCGCCCGTGCCGCTGAGCGATATCACTGGCCCCTTTTTCGTATGTGGGTTCCGGGAGTCGAACTCGGGTCCTCGAGCTTGCCGGGCAGGCGCTTAAGCCGCTGAGCCATCTCACCGGCCCTCATTCACCTTTTTGATGTTTTTGTTTTCCTCTTTTTTTTTTAAGAGAAAAAGTTGTAGGCAAAGTATCTATTAATTAAATGTTTAAGGAATCATAGTTAAAGTTCTCAAGGCTTACAATAAATAACCACACAACTTAAAAAGACAAAAAACAATAAAAAAGAGCACTAGGAATTTAAAGAGAAATATAAAAGTCATAAGATTTAATAAGGTAATACACAGTAGTTATATTTTAAAGTCACAGCAGATGATTGGTTTTATATTAATACATTTCAATATTCAGATCAAAGGGTCAATTTTGTAGAAACACAATTTATCTGAAACATTAAATAAAAATCCTGAATAGCCATAATATCATTATAAAACCATAACTATAATTAATACAGAAACATTCTTCAAATAACAAACGAGGTCCAAACATTTTCCCATGTGTCATAATAAATATGTATAACTCTGTTATATATAAAATATTTTTAAAGATTGGAAAACCAAGGGATGGGGTCACCTCCTTTTGTCAGAGTAGAGTAAGTTTGTGCCAAACAGAACAAGGACTGGGCCGGGGATATACCTCAGTGGCACAAGAGCCTGCCTGGCAAGCGCTAGGTCCTGAGTTCGACTCCCGGTTCCCATATAAAGGAAAAAAAGGGCCGGTGATATCGCACAGCGGCACAAGCGCTTGCTGGCAAGTGCAAGGTCCTGAGTTCAATTCCTGGTACCAAAAAAAAAAAAAAGTTAAAGCAAAACAGAACAAGGACTGTACATAAAAAAACAGTTCCATGTCACTCTGAACAGAGTTGCTAAACATCACAATCATGCAGCCAATTAATTTCAGCTGTATAGAAAGAATATATCATCAGTAGGTAAATATGATTCCACAAATGCAAAGCAGATTTAAGATATCTCCTAATACAATCTACCATATTAATATTTGGGAAAAACGCAGTCATCTAAATGGAACAAGCAAGAAATACTGAAATAATTTATAAAAGGTTATTTTTTGCAGAGCTATCGTGTGCTGGATTTTTTTGAAGTTTTACCAAAATCATCTCAATACAATGGCTAAATTTATTTTGTATGAAAGTAAATGGATTACAAAATTTAAGATTTAATATTTTGGGGCCAGAGTTATAGCTCAGTGGCTCAATACCTGCCTGGAAAGCACAAGGTCCTGAGTTCGATTCCTGGTAACAACAAAAAAAAATTTAATATTTTGAGGCTGGAAAACTAGTAAATAAGGAATATAAGAGATAGAGAAACAACCTAAATATTATCCAAAGAATATTCAAAGATATTTCATACATATATTCATATATATTTCTATTTTATATCTACATATACATACATATGTAAGGAATATAATATATATGGATACAATATCCATATAAGTATGTAATGGAATATTTTTCAGTTTTTAAAAATTAAACTAATCTATTTAGAATTACATAAATAAACTTAAATGTCATTATGTTTAATAAAATAAACCAGATACCCAAATAAAAATACTGTGTGATCTTCATATGCAGAATAAAATGTCAAATACATAGAAAGAGAACAAAAAGAAAGCTACTAGTTGTGGGGGTTCATGGAAGAAATAACAGATACGGGTCAAAACGTGCAGAGTTGCAGTAATGGAGAACAAATAATCCACAGACTAATGTGTAGCATGAAAAGTATAATTAACTGTGTTACATTACAGTATACACTAGAAATTTTTGAAGCAAGTAGATGTTGGATACCCTTACAGTAAAAAAGAATGATGACTTTATGGTGATAGGTATGTACATTATCTTGACTACAGTACCCATCTCACTATGTATAAAAATATCAAAATATACTGTAATGTGGTACACCTTAAGTACATATAACAACAAAGACAATGTGATGGCTACAGTCATATCAGATGTAATACAAGCTCTGTGATCTTTTGAAAGTAGCTAATTGTCATTTCACTCCAGGATAAAGCCATGGGATGACGAAGAGAATAAAAACTAAAAAGTGCCAAGAGTAAAATTCAACTGTAGAGACCGTAGAGAAAAGTTACATTAAAATTTAACTATAAAAGAGAAGAAAGCTGAGATACAATGTTTTGGATAGTGTAAGGCATGTGTTGTTTTCTCACAGTCAATAAATGAGAAAATTCTAAAGCTATGAAGCAAATTTTACTTTAATCTGACCACTTTTATTTTTCTAAGAAGAAAGAAAACTATTCTCAATTATGCATGGCAACAGAAAATAATTAATATTAAACCTTGTGCACTATTACTGCATTTAAATTTTCTGCAACATTATTATAAGAAAAAATATTCAGAAAATAACAACCCTCGAGTTCGGATAATGATGTTGAATTCAGGATATACCCCCATAATTAAGATGAAACTCTAAAATCTCAAAGATATAAAATAATAGAGCATTAGAATTTTGGGAGGATAGGATAAGTTTAAATTCAAAATTTAAAAAGAACCAAAAATTTTGTGGAAAAGGAAGAGTTTTAAAAGATTGCAGAAAGTGTTTAAGAAAAATTATAGAAGTTATTTAAGAGATAAGGCTAACTATTTTTTTTTTTTTTTGTGGGTACCGGGAACTGAACTCAGGACCTTGCATTTGCCAGGCAAGCGCTCATGCTGCTGAGCTATATCACTGGCCCAAGACTAACTTTTTTAAAAGGAAAAAAATAAGAAATTGTCACGTTGAGAGAGAGAGAGAGAGAGAGAGAGATGGAAAGATAAAACAAAAATCAAAGTGGAGCAAGGGGAACCCAGTCTAGATCTTTTTTTTTTTTTTTGTGGGTACCGGCGGTGGACCTCAGGACCTTGCGCGCCAGGAGGCGCCCGTGCCGCTGAGCGATATCACCGGCCCCTTTTTCGTATGTGGGATCCGGGAGTCGAACTCGGGCCCTCGCGCTTGCCAAGCAGGTGCTTATGCCGCTGAGCTATCTCACCGGCCCCCAGTCTAGATCTTGAAAGTAATGAAACAGTATTACCTGCTCACCAACCACAGCAAGCTGCTTAATTTGAGAACTGAGAACCCAAAAGGGTTCCCTTTATGTCATTCTGCAAGGGTTGAGGCCAAATGGATTTGATTTACAATGGAGCTGGTAGACTGAAGTGGGGTACAGATTTTGTTGACTTCATTAAAATATGTCAAAGAGTAATTCAGGACCTTCCTTTAACTGGGGCTGTAACCTCAAAGCTGGGTGAACAAAGCATCTACATCACTGCTGAGATGTCTTGGATTCATGGAGACCTGCCACTCATCTGCCCCCAGCTTCCTGTCCTCTCTGAGGAGTCGGCTTAGCTCTCCATATCCACTCTCTACTTTTCCTTGTCCCTACCAGCACTGCAGTCCTGCTTGTTCCTAAACTAAACTCAAAAATCTGAGAAGTCCATGCCTAGAGAAAAGTAACTTCATGTTGCCCATGATCACCCCTGTTGCAACTCCAAAAGGAGAAAGGATCTGCCATGGACGGATGAAAGAAAAATGAGCTGAGGTTGTAATGAAATATTGATGACCACATGTGATCAAGTGTGACAATTAATAGTGGAAAATCTCTTTGTCATAGGTATTCATTAGATGCTCATGAAGGGGACCACAAAGAAAAATCGAGAGGAAGATAATGGAGAAAAGGCTCCCAAGGATGTGTAGGACTCCTAGTAGGGGTGCATAATCTACAAGAAGGAGAAAACTGAACAAAATCTATTAGATGTGCTCAAGAGTTGGTGCTAAAGTTGAGAGAGAAGATCTGGGAGTACTTTTTCTCAAATTCCACAATATCATAGTATTTCCAGAAATAGTGTAGCAGGACAGGACACCTGACAGCAATATGCTCATGCCAGATTGTCACAGCTACAAGGGATGCTTCATGGAAACGGTCAGATCTGACTAGCACTTCAGGACTGGTAGCAACAAGACAAAGCAGAGGATGGACACGGAGAGCTAAGATGACTGCAGGGACCAATGACTTGGCAGCTGGGTGGTAAGACAGTGAGATGTCTCCAGCAATCCAAAGCAGCATATCACAGCAATGATACAGAGACATTTCTGTCACTCAGATTTTAGATTCTAGCCCCAGTTAAAAGGAATGTCCCAATTCACTTTTTAACATATTTTAATGCAGTCAACCAAGTCTGCAGAACATTTTGTTCCAACCCAGCTCCATTACAGAGCTAATCCATTTGGCTTCTACACTTGCAGTACGCCATAGGCTGAAACCCCATTCTGGAGGTAAACATTATTTTCTTCAGCTTCTTTTTTTCTTTTAGGAAAAAAATGTCTGGTCTACAGTTAAAGATACATTACAAGTGCCAAGAAACAGAGAATGTACCTCAATTTAGTGTGTTTGTGCGACGGTCATCTATTTCAAAGTAACATTTAAGTGACTTCTCAAAAGAAAGCCTCATTATGATAAAATAATGAAATTAACATTTTCTGATCTCAGTGATAAAAATAAGATATCAATAAAAATGCCTTTCCATATTGAAATAAAAATAGTAAACAATTTATTAAACAACTTTTGGGTCAAAGGGTGAACACAAATAGGTCCTAGTATTATTTGAAAGTAAAGATAACAAAATAGGACACCAAAAATTGTGGTATATTATCAATAAGAATGAAACAGAAATTGAATGAATTATATCTCCAATTCAAAAATTTAGGAAACAAATGACAAAATGAATGAGAACAAGGCTAAATAAAAACTTATAAAATGGAAATTTTAGTTACAAAATATATACACACTAGAAGTAATAAAAGTGCCAAATATAGTATATTTGCAAACTCCATGCCATGTTCCTCAATGAAAAAATAAAATCTACATTAAACATATATAAACTAAGCAGAAGTAAATTCAATGTACACAAAATATAAGCAGATAATTACCTTAGAGGGAAGAGAGAATTCAGTTACAGAGTACTGTACAAAAAAAACACTGCTTCCAACTGACTTTAAGCTGGAATGTTATCAAATATTTTAAAATCAGTAAACCTTTTTTTTTTTTTTCTTTCAGCTTTTTTGAGACAGGTTCTCACTATGCAGTTCAGGCTGGACTTGAACTCACTTTGTAGCCCAGACTGGCCTCAAACTCACAGCAATGCTCCTGCCTCAGCCTCCTGAGTGCTGGAATTATAAGCATACACCACCACAACCTACCTTAAAGTCTGTAAATATTAATGTTATATCAGTTGGTCTACAGCACTGTAAAAGGACAATTCTTAAATTTTCTTCATAATAAATATGTCATTAATCTTAGACAATGCACAAAATTGCTAATTTGAAAATACATGTCACTTGTAAATGTTAATCCAACATTCTTAAATATAACATTACCAAAGAGAATCTGATAGCATGTTAAAAGAGCACAAGATAAATGTCTATACTAATTTTAGTAGTGCAAGTGTAGTTTTCAATGATCATATGACCATAAATATGAACGTACATAACATTATATATAAATGGAGCTTAAAATAAAAATGTATGATTATTTAAAAAGATTTAGGGAAAGAATTTGCCAAATTCATCATGCATAAAAAGAAAATACACTCAGTAAAAGAGGACTTAATGGACATGTCATGAATGTAATAAAGTATATATCTTAATCAATAAACAAACACTTTATTTAAAAAGAAAACACTGTGACCCTTTCCACTATACTCAAGAAAATGATAGCTTGGTGCCCAGGAGAAGGAAGGAAGGAAGGAGGGAGGGAGGGAGAGAGGGAGGGAAAGGAAAGGACAGGACAGGACAGAAAAAAAGAGAAAAGAATAGAGAAAAGGAAAGAAAAGAAAAGAAAAGAGAGAAGGAAATAAAGAAAAGAAAGAAAGTGCTATTGTTCAGATCTAGAATGTTTCTAAAAGGCTCATGTGTTCAGAATTAGGTGGGGTTTTTGGAAGGTGATTCGACCATCAGGGATTTATACTCATCAGTGGATTAAGCCACTGATAAATGTATAACTAAATGTGCTGGTAAGAGTTGGGGCCTGGTCTGAAGAGTAGGGCCCCTGGAGGCATGACCTGGAAAGGTGTATCTCCCTCCCCAGCTCCTCCCTCCTCTTTCTGCTTCCTAGACACCAAGATGTGAGCAGCTTTCATCCATCTCCATCGGGCTCTTGCACAATGCGGTTTCTGCCTTGGAGCTGACTAACCATTGAGTCAACCCACTGAAACTGTGAGCCAAAAAGAACCTCTCCTCCTGTAAATTGTGGGTGTCAGATGTCGTGTCCCAGTGATGTGAAAACTAAGATACAATGTACAAACACAAATATTTGAAAATCACGTTATAAACAAATATACTAAATAATCTAATTAAAGTAAGTTTGTTCAAAGTAAGATAAAAATATCAGTGAAAAAATACAAAAGGAAAGACTTTTAGTTTCTTATGAGACACATATATGGTTAAAAGTAAAAAGAATGGTAAAACTAAAGAGCACACAAACACTAAGCTTAAAGAACTTTTAAAATATGTAAGAACTGGTAAAATAAGTGAATTTAAAATATAGATTTAGAGACAAAAATCATTAGTGGAATATTCATAGTAATACAAAGTTCAGTTATCCAGAAGATATAAACAATTCTAGTTGTGTTGATTTAAATACATAGCAAAGTATATGCAAAGGAGCAATTGATAAAACCCGAAGAAAAAAATAACAAATCTGTAGGCACCGTGGAATAAGAACTAACAACCTCAACAGTTGATAGACTTAGCAAACAAATTGAGTCTTTATAAATGCAGATAATTTTAATAATGCCACTAATGTATTTTCTCACTTTGAATAATACAGTTTATCATATAATGATAGATTATACATTCTTTTCAAGTTCATGTGACTGCTTATGTACATATATTGACCATATACTGTAACAAAAAACAAGTCAAAAATTGTAATGGTATTATAATTATAGGATGCTCTATCCTCAGAGTGGTGATGTCAAAAAGCAATAGGTAGCCGGTGAGACGGCTCAGCGGCTTAAGCGCCTGCCTTGCAAGCGCGAGGGCCCGAGTTCGACTCCCGGAACCCACATACGAAAAAGGGGCCGGTGATATCGCTCAGCGGCACGGGTGCCTGTTGGCGCGTGAGGTCCTGAGGTCGTCCCCCCGGTACCCACCAAAAAAAAAAAAAAAAAAAAAAAGCAATAGGTAAAAAGAATAATTAGAAAGAATTCACTTGAAATTTTTAAATGAATTCTGAGTGGAGACGCATACTCACCATGTGTGTAGAAGGTCCAATGTTCAATGCCCAGCACTGCAAAACAAAATAAAGAAAAGAATCAGCCTTAATAAAGATCTGTATTTTTTAATCAGCCATAGGGAAAAAAGAAATTATAATTGCATAGTTTCTGTTTCAAACCATAACTTAAAATGATACATCAAATTTAAGAGATGAGATTGTGATGCTTAAAAGAATATTATAACTTTGAAATTAGTGTATTAGAAAATAATATAAAACCTGGAAAACTGTTGAATTGATCTTCTCACTCAAGAAGCAAGAATAAAGGTAAATTAAAACCAATAGGAATCATAAAGGGAAGAAAATACACAAGAAGTCAACCTAAAAGAGATTCAATAAAACAAACAGTAAAATAAAAATAATATCTATTAAAAAATAGTACAAGTGAGAGTTCCCTAGCAGTAATAACCAAAGATAGAAGTCATGGACTTCAGATGTATATACAGAAAAGAAAATAAAACATCACCATAGAATCTAAGTCATTATGATACAAGTATCATATACAAGGATATTATGAAAATCTCTGATAATAAATTTAACATATGTGAAACAGACCAACTCTTAAGAAAAAATGGCAACTCACACAAAGAAGAAATAGAAATTATGGGAAATTTATCTCTTTTCTAAAATAAATATATAATTATAAATCTTTCCATAAAAAAGCCAGAGGTACTCTATATATACTGTGAATTCTAAAATAATAAATTGAAAATATTTTAAATCTTAGAAAAATATTTCATGGACTTAAACATAGAGAACATATATTGCAACTCATTTTTTTTTTTTCGAGCCAGGGTCTTGCTCTGTAATTCAGGCTGGCCTTGAACTCACGGTGATCCTCCTGCTGCAGCCTCTTGAGTGCTAGGATTACAGGGCTGCACCACCATGCCGAGCACAGCTCATTTTTTGAAATTAGCATAGATTTCATGCCAAAATGTGACAAAGAAAGGAAAACTGGTTCCTAGGCCATACAATCAAGCAAACAAATGAACTTAATAAGAAATGAAATGCAATATTACAGAAAATAAATTATTTATCATAAGTAAGTTGGGTATATTTCTCTAATAAATGTTTGTTTTAACTTTTAAAATAACAGCATAAATCATAAGACTATTAGGAAATGTAGAACAAAGTATATACCCTAAAATGATGCTGAAACATTCAATAAAATTCGACATATGCTGATGTAAATATTAGTAATGATATGCAAATATATGGTTTTTTTTATTTGAGAGAAAATATGAAAATCAGTGGTGAAATATATTAATATAATTATATCAACTGATTTCATCAACAATGAAATATCAATTGTATAATATTCCCCATGATATTTAAATGAATACAGTGACTTATACAACAATTTACTTCCCAATGCAAGAGACAAGAGTAAAATGAAAACATTGTATATACGTAGGAACAAAGTAATCATTATTTACCACTGCCACTTTTGTATATTCAGATGATTTAAAAGAATATAACTAAAATATTAGAATTGATTAGTTTAACAAAGTTTCCAGGTTTCAGACATGTAAAAAATTATTAGAAAATAAATGCTGTTAATGTTTTGGGAAAAATATCCAAAAGGGGAATAATTAAGTCAAAAGGAATTTCTGTCTTTAGGATTTTGAGGAACCTCCACACTGATTTCCATTTTGGTTGTATACTAGTTTACATTCCCACCAACAATGAAAAAGGTATCCTTTTACCTCTCAGCCTGGCCAGCATTTGCAATTATTTGATTTCTTGATGATTACCATTCTTCCTGGGATATGATGGAATCTCAGTGTTCTCCATACAAAGAATGTAAACATTATATACTGCAAGCATGCACTAATAAAAATATTAAAAAAGAAAAGCTAGAAAAGAACATTCAGAAACTTATGCTTAGGCAAATGTACCCTGTATTATCCTGTGAATTCAACTGATATGTTCTCCTGTGTATAAAGAGTTACAGAGAAAACCTTAGAGTAAAATAAAATAAAATAAAGTAAAATAATAAGAAAACAAAATAACTTGACTGGCAAAAAAAAAAATGAAAATGAACTCAATATCTCTAAGCTGAAAAATATAAGCATGGAGAAAAGTTAAAACCTCAATAAATGAAACATATATCATGATCAAAGATATGAGACATCAATTTTGTTTATACACATGTCAACTGTGAGGCTTACGATCAGCCTCAAAAATTTATGTACAGATAATCTAGCAAAAATGCAGAAATCTGTAAAAAAGTTTATTCAATACAGTACTAGATTTAATAAGCTAGTACTCCAAATTACCCAGGTCTATTAATAACGTAATGTTTCATGAAACAGTATTACATGCATACAGTTGGTTAATCTGCAGCTATGACAAAGATATATCTCCTCATACTATCGTACAGTGATCCCTTAGGTAAACTGTTAAGTAAAAGGTTAAAGGGAAGCATGAGAACCCAAATAAATATAACCCAAATAAACATAACAGCACCACATATTTGGACATTATTGTCAAGCTGTTAAAAAAGTAAGCATATATATTTTTTTAAAATATGTGATCAGAGATAACGTTAAGTGAAATAAACCATATAGTTTATCATATAGTTTCTCCTATATAAGAAATCCAAAGCATAAATAAATTAAACAACAAATTAAAAGACAATAGGAAAGAGAGAGAGAGAGATCCTTAGTAAATGGGAAGGCTATATCAAGAGACAGAGGGAGAGGGAAGAAAATAATTAAAAATAATTAAGATGTGTCACATACATGTATCAGGTATCTACAATAAATATATTCATTATACGTGTATCAGCTATCCAAAATGAGTGCATTCATTATAACTGTTCTGACTACCCACAATGAATACATTAAGTACCATAACATATATTAATAAAATTTTTTGAGAATTAATTAATTTAAAAAAATCAGGAAAAAGGCATTTTATATATTAAGGAAAACTATAAATATGATGGTAACAACACAAATACACAAAGGCCAGGAGAAGATAAAAATTATTGAATAAATTATAAAAAAGATTATAAATATTTTGATATTAAGTACTTCACATTTAAAAATTGGCACGTTACAAAGAAGCTATCAGATTTCAACAGAAATAGCTAAACAAAGCACAGAAGGAATCATATAGATTTAAGTGTTCACATTGAATATGAAATTGGTATATAATTTTCTATGGTACCATCTTAGACAGCTACTTAAAAAGAGAAATTAAAATAAAATATATGGACATAAGGAAATACTATCAATAGGAGTGAAATGTTAATAATGGAAAAACACAAAAACAATATAATTAATGAAAACAAATTGCGGTTTCATGAACAGAAAAATAAAATTAGTCTTATCAAGAAAAAATGAAAATTATCAAGTTCTAAAATTAAAAGAAGGTCCTCACCATATACAGTTAAAAGATAACTATATAATATTATAAAAATATATTAAAAGCTGAGCAACATGTGACATAAAAATGTTTATTAAAAATAGCAGCACTGACTCAAAAATTAAACACCATAAATAAGTCTGTATTTACTTGTTGAACCCACCTATGTCCTCTGCTAATATCAAAACAAACCACAATAAAAAATCACACAAAACAGACATTCAGAATCCATTTCTGATAAATGAATTAACCCAAATATTTAGGAAAGAAATAATAGCAATTCTAAAATACCTAATTCAAAAGTTATGAAGAAAAAGTACTTCTCAACTTCAATGTTCAGAGTAAAAATAAATTGAGTACAGGACCCATGGGTTATAAAATAATAGGAAATGCTAAAAAATCTCTATGTACATAGATTTATCAACCCAGATAATGTAGATTAACTCTTCAAAACCTGTAAACTATCAAAATAGATCCAAGGTGAACTAATTTGAATAGAAATATAACTATTAAAATTTTACTTTATACTTTAAAATCTACCCAAAAAGAAATCTCGAGGCCAGATAGTTTAACTTACAAATTATACAAAATATTTAGAAAAGAAATCACACCAATTCTATACAATCTCTTCCAGGAAAATGAAGACAAAGAAATAATTCCAGAAGAGCATTGTCCTGACACAAATCTCAGACAAGACATCAAAGGAGGAAAAAAAAAAACATAATCCATCTGAATATAGATCCAAAACTTGAATGAAATACACACAACTGAATCTATTAATGTGGAAGAAAATTACATAATCACTAAGTGGGCTTCTTCTCAGAGTTGTTCAATTTTTCTGAAATCAATGTAATCCATAATGTTAAGAAAAAAATGGGAAATCAACATTTTATTTCCCATTTGTCAATATCAGCAGAAAAGTCACTTAGTATATTTCAACACCAATTCTTCATAAAATCTCTTATCAAATTGGGAATAAAATGGTACTTCCCAAATCCAAAGAAAGGCATCTTAAAAGCCTGTCATTAACATAATACTTAATCCTGAAAGACTATAAAATCTAACCGAAACAGTAGTCAGGGAAGTATATATTAAAGCTCTTTTACAATACAACACTCACTGGATAAGAAAATAAGTAAATGTTGAATACTACTAAGTATAGGTGAGGTATTGAAATAATGTGGGCACACAGAATGCTGGAGAGAAATTCAGTCAATTACCAATTCAATTCAATTAACATTATGCAAGAAAGCTAATCGTGTGTTTCCTAATCCTTAGTTGATACTCAGTAGATATTTACGCAGACTTTTAAAAGACCATTATCTGAATGCCAAAAATGAACAATTAAAAAATGAATCCAGACACACTGATAAGTAAAATAAAATATAGTAGTCTGGTCATATAATGCAACTCTAAATAGTAATAAAAATCAGCGAATTATAGCTACAATTGCTGAAATAAATACATAGTGTTGAAGAACGAAATGATTAATAAGAGAACAACCACTATCTAATCATATTTACATAGTCTCAAATCTAGTTATTCATAATAATAAATATGGATACAAATATAGGTGATAAAATTGTAAAGTAAATACATTTAATTCTTGTCCCCAAGTCAAGACAGTGATTGCACTTATTTGGAAGGGAAAGTATAAAACCAGAGCCTACTCATTGGAAGTGGCTAAATATTGACAATTTCTTAACTAGTTTGATGTTCACATAGCTTTTACTTAGTTAATATTTAATTAAATATTTAATTAATATTTAATATTAATGTCTTATGAACTAGTGTATACTCATTACAGTGTATTTTATTATAAATATTTCCAACTATAAAAATTTTGAAAGGAGAACAATGCCACTCGATCTAACTTTATTTCAAGTTTATTTAAAAAATATAGAATGGTTGTACTACCACACAGTTAGCAAATTCCTTTTTTCATAGCAAAAGTAAACATAAGCAGTATTTAAAAATGAAAAGTTTTGTAAAAAAAACTGATTTAAAGTATTTTGCTTCTGAAATTGTTTGTTTTTTTTTTTTTTGTCAAATTATCCTCTGCACTATCAGAGTTAAATAACAATTACTTTGTGCCATTTCAAACTCAGCAAAGTTCTGCTGAAGAGGAGATACCATGTCTAGGTTAGAATAGAATAGAAAACCAAATATTTATGTAGTCCCTCAAGACAAGCATCTCTCTCTCTTCAATAAAGAGAAGACCATCCAAAGGTGTATCTTAACTATTAGGAGAAAAAATGTTGTTTTACAGACCGACCAGTAAATCTGAGGAAGAAGCAAAACTGGGCTCGATGCAATTTATTCAAATACACATTGTTTTAATTCAGTAACAATTTAAGCAAGGCATCACATCAATTTTGTCATAAAGACGCATTATTGTGTGTGTATAATACCCACTTGTATTCTTTAGAATATTTCTATTGATAAATTATTAATTTTAGTTTTATGAGTTTTATTATATTAAACAATGAATACTTAACAGGAATTTTTTTAAATAAAGTATTGAATTTTTAATATTTATTGAGTGTTTATAAAAAAGCATTAAAATTTTCAACATCAACTGTTTTTGGTATACAAAGTCTAAAAAATAACAACAGAAGTAAATAGTTATATGAATTACAGTGAAAATACCAATAGAACACTACAACAAAAATAATCTTTACTTCAATTATCACATCTAAGGCAGTCTTCACACATGACAACAGCTTGTTCCATACACATGTATTATTTACACTGACAACAATGTTTTGCTTTTCTGGGCCTTTTGAAGGACATACTTGCCACCTCATTGGTCTTACTGTTTTGTCAGGAGGTTCTTATTATATTCTACAATGTGTAATTAACAGGAACATAAAATATCAATAAAATAAGGTATTAAATTTTTAATATGTATTGTGCATTTAGAATAAACATCAACATTTTCACATCAGCTGCGTACTTGCTTGCAAAACCTAGATGATAACTTCAGAAATAAAGTCCTACATGAACTACAATGAAAATACAAATAGAACTCTACAACAAAATAATCTTTGCTTCAATTGTCACACTTAAGGCAGCCTTCACACATGACAACTGGATGTTTCATGCACATGTCTTACACTGGTAGCACATGTAATTAGCTTTCCATTCCTGTGTGACAGGCCATTCTTGTCACCTCTCTTATCTTCCTGTTTTGTCAGGAGCTTCCTACTATATTGTACAATGTGCACTTAGCAGGAAAGTAAGATATCAATAAAATAAAATATCAAATATGTGATGAGTGCTTAGAACACATATCAAGCTTTTCATATCAGCTGTTTAACATATTACAAAATCTAAAAGATAACATCAGAAATAAAACCTACGTGAACTTCAATATAAATACAAACAGAAGTCTACCACAGAAATAATCTTTGCTTCAATGGTCACACCCAATGCAATCTTCACACATGAAAACTACATGTTCCATACACAAGTATCGTTACACTGATAGCACATATATTTTGTTTTCCTGTCCTTTACTGTAGGGCACAGTTGACATCATTTTGGTTTTCCTGTTGTCATGTTAGGTCTTTGTGTTGCTGTGCCTGCCTGTATATGTGTCAGCTCACCAGTGTGGTTCACAAATTTTTTTGTAGTTCCATGGGCAGAAACATTTTTTTTCCTCTGCTGTAAATGATCTCTTATTAGTTTCAGTCCCAATCATCTCTGAAAATTTCTCCATGGTATTTTGCATGGGTTAATTTCTTTTCTTTTCTTTTCTTTTTTTTTTTTTTTTTGTGGGTACTGGGAGTCAAACTCAGGACCTTGTGCGTACCAGGAAGGTGCTTACACCTCTGAGCCATCTCACTGGCGCTCACTGGTTATTTTATGTGTAACCTATCAAACTATTTATGCCACATATGTTTAGGATCAAGTAAAACAAAACCATTGGCCGGAGCTTTATTTTTCAAGTGGCATCATAGTTGCTGCATAACTCATCAACAACATTTACTCCGCCTTTGGTTTTGTTGTGGAAATTTACCATCCCAGGCTCCCTTTCTGTCGAGATTTCCCTAGCAATACTTCTATCATGATGCATATTGACATCAGCAGTACCAGTTTGTTTTTGCCATAATACCAGGTCAATGTTATATCTTCCTGAAATCCAAAGATTGTACTGTATAATTCTCTGTTTTAAAATTGCAACATTTCATTTGGAATTTCTGCTTTGTTCCTGTGTACAGCTCCTATGCTGTTCAACTTGTTCTCTGTTAGAAAATGTAGCATGAATTGGAAACTGGCAAACTGATTGTTGAATGTCACATTCCAGTTAGTTTGAGATACGAGAGCAACAAGTCTCTTCACAACATCATTTGGTTTATTACCAATGAATAAGGATCTGTTGGCTGAGTTCCATGATAAATTTCTAAATTGAAACCATAGTAAGTCTTTGCATCTATAAAGTCATAAATTTTTATGCCATAATTTGAAAGTTTTTAGGAAATATACTGCCTGAAGCTACAGTGACCATGAAATACTGTTCATCAATAGTCATGTATTCAGTTGATGTGTAAATTGCTTGACAATTACACATAAATCTCTCCAACGAGTGGATAGCAGCCAAATTATCAGTTCTTTTTCTTTTTTTGGGGGATGGTTTTGTCATCAAACCTCAGACAATTTTGAAGGAAATCAAATGTCCTCAGTGTTATCATTATTCTACAAACCTCAATCCCACACCCATTGCTTTTCCATAAGTCTTTTACATTCCTGCAATCGCCATGAGAAAGCCCTGCTAAGTACAGCAGATCTATAAATGCTTTCATTTCAGCTAGCAAAGTGTCTTAATAAATACATTTCTGAGTATGGCTATCAGTGCATACAGAATGTTTTACTTGTATTTAAGCATTTGTGTATTTCAAAACATCTTGTAGCATTTTGTCTGTTGTAACCAATTTCCAACACTAAATGGTAGTGCCAGCATTTCATCCAATAGGTTTCACACCTGTCAAGATCCTTGCTATATTTTTGGACCTAGTTTTAACATTGGATCATTCCATTTTGTTGTGTGACCACTTTGTACCATTTTGACTAGTCAAATATGTACTTACAGTGCCTTTTTCTTCATCATCTAAATCAAGGAGATCTGCATTCCCTGTGTCTGAATCTGTTGATTCTTGCTCCGTTTCATTGCCACAGGAAATTTGGCTCACATGGCCAACGTCAAAATCATTATCATCTTCATCTTCCATGCATGAGTGACCTGATGATTCACTTTTGACCTCCTCCAAAACTTGAAAATCTAGTTTCTCATGTGCTATTGCATGGAATTGAGATACTTCTGCCAGAAAAATCAAAATAAACTCACATTCCACTATGGTAAAGTACATGTTTACATAACAGAAAAATGGTGCAGGTGTATTACACCCCCATGATGCTCAGGTAAACATATGCAAAACCTATTAGATGGAGCATAAATGTGGATAAAAATCCTGGTTTAACACATTTGTACATATGCACTCACCTTGCCATTCATCATACAAAATGGGTAAACACAAAGATTGCTTCCTGTATTCCCCAAGCTCAACTCCTGAGATGCACAGCTGGCTAATATTATGCTAAAGTACAAATTTACAGTAGAAAAGTATGGGGTGGGTTTTTTTTAACCCAATGTTATGTTCCCCTGGATTAATAAGGAGCATCTGTTAGTTACACTGCCAGGGATGGCAGGAAATCATGGCATGATCTGCACTTTAAAGAACTCACAGCCTGGGTAAAGAGAAAGTACCAAAACTTAACTGAAACATCTATAAACACAAACATGAACTATGTGGAACTCCAGTTCACAGCAAGAGTCTTCATTACTGAAAAGGAAGTATGAGACATGCTGAAGGATGACGTATTTGGAGTTAATGGGTGGATGACCATGACATTGTTTGATAAAAATGTACATATCACAATATCAGATAACAGAAATATAATGCCATATGTATATTCTTTCTCAGTTATCAAGTATCAAATATAAGGGCTGCATCCCCTCAAAAAATACATGGTTTCTATTCTTCCATTCACTTAACATACATGGAGGCCATCTGTGTGGCTTAGCTGTAGAATGACAAAAGCATGGCACTTGGCCAACCTCACAGTTCTTACGGATTGGTGGCAATGATTCTTTACATTTAACTTTCAGTTCTCTCATATTTTTCTTTCTTATTTTCACCCTCACACTCCATTTACATCTTCACATTTGGAGAAAATCTCCTTATAAGTAGTTGTAGAAACTCCTTTCCCTTGGATAGGTTCATGGAGTCTACAAATTAGTCTTTTCTTTACAGAAAATTTGGCCTCATAATAATAACTCTCTTTATAAAGTCCTCTCAAAGACTTTTTAGTTTCCATGTGGTGTTTAGAGATTAATGAGAATGGTGTCCACATATTTGTGTTGCTGCCAGACTACACCACTTATCTGAAGCCAGTGTTGAGGACCTATGACAATTAATCACCTCTCCAGTCCCTGAAATAAAATCTGCATTGTACACTTCTTGGGCCAAAGAAAGGGAAAAGGAATGGTGTGGTTTGGGGCTGCTTCTCATCATTAATTTTCAATTATGACTGTAAGAACCATCTCAGCTAAGCCTCACATTGGAGGGCAGAGGGTAAAAAAGCCCCCAGGGAAGATTAATAAGGGCCACATGGAGGAGGGGAATCTGGGGCTTAAAAACCCTTCTCTTTTTGGGGAAAGAAAAATAATGCACAAGTTATATAATTCCTTACAAACCAGCATGAGATGTAACTAGTTAACAGAGAAAAGTCACAGAAAAGACAAAACAAGAAGGCTTTTAAAAGGCATAAATAAAAATAACTAAGCCACACCTTTACTTAGAATTGAAATTCTGAGCCCAACTTTCTTCACTAGTTAAGGTAACTGTTTTCACTTAAAAAAAATAATTTTATGACTGTTTCTTCAATTCTACTGACACTTCTCTCTCAGCCAAAAGAAAACATTTCCTAGTCTTTGGGGCCCTGTTCAGTAGTCAGTCATTCTGGTGTGAAATGAGCAAGTGCAGGAAATCCATTCCTAAAAGGAAGGGGGGAAAATCATTCTCCCTTGTTTTACCGAAAGGAAGATGAGTAATGAAAAACTAACTTTATGTGTGACATTCTGTATTTTGGAAAAGACTTTCCTATACAATATTCTATCACAACATTTTACATTACTGGTTTTATCTAAATCTCATTCTTCAAGGAAAGTAATTAAAGATCTCAAAGCAAAATCACTTGTTTCATGTTATAGTTGGAGGGGACAGAGTCAGAATTCCACTTTCAGTCTTTGGAATCTACACACACACTTTACAGGATATTTTAATATTTTTAAATTGACAGAGATAGAATATTGGTGCATTTATTTGTAGTTATTATTTTATATGATCATGAAGATATGTTTACTGACAGAAAATGTCACACATACACACATACTCGATATCATATTCGTTGTCAGTCCCTTTTGGACAGTACTTCCGGTGCAATTGCCATATTTAATTTCTTATTATGAATCTTTGGAGCTATACTTAATTTCTTATTTTGAATCTTTTGAATCAGGACGATACTAACACTACAAAACCTCAGTGGGTCAACTATTCTTCTATTTGCTCTTAGCCAATCAGAGATACTCTGTAAGTATGTTAAATCTAAAATGAACAAAGAAGTACCATGGTCTTCCTGAAACATGACCTTGCCTCTTGGTTCCTGTATTTCACCAAGCCTACTCTTCCAATGATACCCTCGTGTATCAGTCAATTTTTACTAGAGAAACAGCTATAACACAAGATATAAAAATATAGAAGAAATTACAAGGTTGGTTTCCAATGGCCAGCCACAGAGTTGGATGAGGAAGCGTGCAGAGGGTGTCTGCACACTGGAGACTGAAGGTTTCAGTCCAAAGTCTGGAGTTCATTGCAGTGTCCCTTGCAAGTTTGTATCAGGAGGCTGATGGGTCTGCAGCAGACAGCTGAAGCCTAAAGGATTCAAGGCAGAAGGCGAAGAGTCTGCACTAGAAGCCAGGAGATGACATCCAAACTGAAGGCGAAGACTGGAGCTCCTTGAAAGAACAGAAACAAGTCTGTCCTTCTTCATTTCCCCTTTATACTGTCCAGGCCAGGAGCTGCCCTAGGGTGGGTTCTCTACACTGTAGGGTGTAGAATTACTGAGCTGATTTATTTAAGCTTCTAAACTTCTCAAATTAACACAATCAACCATTACACCTCATAGTTTTACCAATACAATCCATTGTTTTCTGAGAAATCAGTATTCAGTTTCTGTGGCTTACAATAATGATTGTGACTGATCTATGCTCTTTTGCAATCTTGAATATTCATGGATTGTGAAGATGCTAGCTTAGTGCTAAAGCATGTGTGATCTCAGATTTTAATGTATGTTAATTTTTTTGAGATACAACACTAAGTTTTGACTGAAAACATTGAATGTAAGTTGAATCAACTCTTAGTATAGTTTTTTTAGAACTATGACATGATGTTCACAGGGCAAACTGGATGCTGCTGCTATTATAAAACTTTTATGAGGTGTTCCCTCTTTTGTATCTGTTTAACTAAGTACATATGTATGCTATATATATAGATATAAATATATAAATAAAGTTCAAATAAGTAGTTACAATTGGATATGTAAAATAAAATTCAGGTATGAGAAGGCATTGAAGATTTCAAATGCTCATATTTGAAGACTGCAATGTATAAAGTATAAGGTGATTAAATCTATTTCTCAGTCTTCTTATTCATCTCCTCCATCAAAAACTTTTCAGCTAATTTATACCTGCATGCATTTTTACTTGCACATCAGTTGAAAGTCTTATAACAAAGTGCAATAAGTGAATATTATCTTCAGAAAGATACTTCTCCTTGACTAACCAAGACTGTGCAATAAATTACTGGCCTGAAACAGTTAACTTTATTGTATTTTCCCATTCCAGATTTCAATTTGGTCTAGATGTCTGATTTTTTGTAGTAATTATGGCTTGGGAGATGAAAATGGCAAATTTCATGAAAAATGATCTTGCATTTGTGGAATTTTCAGCCTTATTTTCAAGACTCATTATTACTCTTTATATTGTTAAGTCTTTGTCACCAAATGTGCTTTTATAGTAGTATAATACCAAAGGAAAACCACTGGAGAAAAGAAGATTTACGTAGTAAGTGTGTTAAAGGAAATCCCTCATTGAGTTGCAAAAGCATGTGTTAAATTTCAAGTTTGATGAGAGTGACACCAGCTTTTATTTATAACGACAGCTGCTTATAAGCTGTGGAGACAAATTAGATTAAGATTTCCTGATGCCTTTGCTCTGAAGATCATGTGGCAGGAAGAACCCTGGATTTAGCTGTAAAAGTAGAAAATATAAATTCAGTTTCCCACTTACCCCTAGGAGTTAGGGGTGGAGGTTGACTATTGAAGGCACTGGATAGACTCAAGTGGGCCTGCGTATGAAGTCAAACCCCTGAGCTTACTTACTGTATTTATCTTGAATAGTGAATGTAAATATGCATCAGCAAGTATTAAATTCTTCAATGAGAAATGGAATTCAATGAGGGAAACACAATATTTGATCTTGTATTTTGGTTTTATTCCTTAAATTTTATAGGAAGAAAGGAAAGTAGAAAGTGAGTGAGGGAGGGAGAGAAAGAAGACAAGTAAAGAGAAAGGAAAAGAAATTTGAAAGAGAAAAGAAGGGAAGAAATGGATAGGAAGTAAGTGATCAAATGTCTAAGCAATACGACACACAGACTGACTCCTTGCCTCCTAAGTTCAAATCATGATATGGGTTTTACAACCTTTGTGATACAAAGTAAACCGCTCTACATAAACCGCTGATGATGCAGTTTCATCATCTCTAACACAGAACTAACATGGCATCAGCTTCATAAGGTTGTATTTAAGATTATAAATATTGAAAGAAATAATGTTATCATTATTATTGATGTATTTTCTACCATCCTGGTAAGAGCCTCAAATGCATCCATAGATAATCAAGATAGTTACAAAAGATCTGCAATCGCCTGGTGTCCCTTACACTTTAGTTTCCCCACAGGCCAACAGACAACTTCCATTACAGATGGAGTAGACCCAAACACCATCTCTACTAGTACTTCCACATGTACTGTATTCTACAGCTTATTTTCTGGAGCTCTCATTTGTAAATATGCTGGCCTTCCTCAGAGAGTCTTGGCTTCTGTTACGAGATGAACTGTATCCTCTGTAAAATTCATGTTGAATTTCCAACCTTTAATACCACAAAATAGTACCTTACTGGTAAAGAAGGTTGTAGTAGATGTAATTTGTTTAGTTAGGATGATTCCCTAGTAGAGTAGGATGGGCTTCAAATGCAATATATCTCACAATCCCATGCAAAGGGTATATTTGAACAGAAAAACAGAGGAAAAGGATGAATACCATGTAGAAATTGCAGTAATCTTGACACAAACCAAGTGAGATAAAATATGTGGGCAAACCCTCAAAAGCTTAGAGAAAGACATGAGATTAGATTCTTTGTCACAGTCCTCAGAGGGAACCAACCCTGCTAATACCTGGGATTCAGCTTTCTGGCCTCTGGAAATGTGAGATACACAGTTTCTGTTATTGAAGTCACCACTCTATGATACTTAATATGACAGTTCTACAGCAACGCAGTCACTGAGGAGGAGGAGGAGTTGCTGCCTGTGCCCCTTGCTTAAGCTTATGCACTTTGGAACCCCCTTGTTTCCGTAAATATCACTTTCAGGACGGGGCGTGAGGCTCTTGTATGATCCACAGCACTCAGTAGTGACTGAAGAGTGATCCACAGGGAGTGGTTTAAGACCTGTAACTAGATGACTTCTTCTATATCACTGTTTAATTTCAGTTTATGCTGAGGGAATAGGAGAAAAATCATTGTACTAGTTTAGATTTGTTATTTTCGTCATTTGTAAATGTGTAAACTTGAGAAAGTTATCTAATGTCATACTTCTGTCACTGATAAAGAAGAACCCAGATTTGCCTCTAAATGGAAATATAATAATGTCATCCATGCAGATTTTTATTGAGTACCTACCTGTAAATATTGAACTAACACTGGATAAAAACAAACAAACAAAAAAGGAAAGCAGAATTTATGTTTGAGGTACTTGAACAGGAAGAGAGACACCTGCCAACATAATGACATTATGCAGTGAGAAATGCTTGCTAGGAGTTGCTTCAAAGTTCTGTGTGAAATCAGAGAAAGAGGGGCTGAGATTATTTAGGCATTGATTGAGGAAGGGTTGGAAAAGGTCAAGAAACACTTAGTGAATGTTTGCCTTAGAATAAGCTTCACAACTTCCATGACATTTGAACTGAGCCTTGAAAAAGAAGTGGCAACTCACTAAATGGACAAGGTATGGCATGGCAAAGATACCCAGCATGTGTATACGTGTGATTGCAGGGAGTGTTGACTGAGAGGAAAAAATGCGTGTATGAATTAGAAGCAAGAAATTAACCTATGAAACAAAAGGATTTAAAGACTGCAAATCATAGTACCAAGATTAAACGTTCCTGTTCTCCAAGCTCAAGAAAAATTAGTTATTTGTCATGTTTCTAAGCCATCATCAGAGCAATTTCTAAATCCATCTCAATCTTTTAGTATCAACTTGTTTTCCTTAAATGGATGCCCCAGCCAGTCAGTAGCCCTCTGGCTCAAGCGTCCACGCTTGTGAGAGGCAGGTAGTTCACCTGTCCCTAAATATTCTTGCTTTTAAAAGCTTGCATGCAGGTCCCTGATTTCAAACTGTCCAAAATCCAGTATGAAGGCTTCCCCTGCCACATTCTCCTGCCACGATATATTGTGTAGGCAGAGGTACAAAAAGCAGGATCGAGTAACCTTGGACTGAACCTTCAGAAACCATGAGATATAATAAATCTTTCCTCCTTACAATTTGATTATTTCAACTATTTTGCTATAATAACAGAAAATTATCTAACACGCAGAAATATCTCTATATCTTGATTTCCAGAAAGAATTAGTAAGCCAAAACATTAATGTGATTTAATTTTGAACTGATTTCAAAGCTACTGGTCTTGGCCATATGCAACTCTAATCTTTGACATTCAAGAGTACTCCAGAAAGGCTTGAAATGAAAGTATCTATGCCCAGTCATGGCAAAGAACTACTCTGCTTAACATGAAGCTGAAATGTACTGGTATAAAGCTGAATTTCCAGACTGGTAGTGGAAATCAAACCCCATATTAGAACATGTATGTTCTTATATTTGCTGATATTACTAAATATTTAAAGCTCAATTGTTTCTCCCTAATATTTTACTACTTCAAAGTTATTATAATTTATAGAATTCTTAAAAATTATTAATTTTACATTTTAGTGTAAGAATATAAAGATAATAAGTACTTATGAAATATATATATATGTTTCACTATATTTTGCAATTAAAAATGGCATAATTTCTATTTTACTGACAAGGTAATTGAGGCATGAAGATGTTATATAAATTTCCTAAGAAACAGTACAATGCAAACCCAAAATAAAGACATTTGTTCTATTTTAAAAAGTAATACATAAAACAATACTTGTAAATGAAGTAAATTGGTAAAATAGGTCTTGACACATTTCTGAACACATTTCAGTTCTACTTCCTTAAAGTTAAAAGCCATTGAGTTTCTCCTTTTTGTGAAAAAAGCACATCAAAGAAGTACACAAATACAGAGATTTCTGTGTATATTCACCAATTTCATTTTGCAAATATAAATGTGCTCTCCTTGATGAGCTATTCTTGTAATTGAAGATTATATAAGCCACAGCCAAATGTCACAACCATTTCACAGAGATGGATCTAGGTTTGAGAAAGTTGATTTTTATGACTGACAGAGGCTAGAGAAGGCTGAGTGCTGGACAGAAATGTTTTCATGTAACATTTTCTCTGTATACTTAAAAATTTGATGAAATCTTCATAGTTTTTAAGATCAGAAGGCATGTTTACAATATAACTTTTTTTTTAAGAAACTAAAATTCTTGGACAGTGAAAATACTAGTCTAATTTCTTATATTCTGACCTACAGAATCCCACTGCCAAAGAACTACTTTGTAAAACTTCATTGAAATCTTATATTTATCTAAAAAAAGTTAAACAATCTCCTTCTTACTCTGGGCCATTTGAAGTAAATCCCCTAGGACACAGCCATAAGCAACAAGTCTGTCTGAAAACTTTACTATGACAGGATCAAAGAGCTTGTTAGAATAAATTACTTGAGAGGGCTCAATAGTTACATTTCCCTAACCTACAAAAACAAACCAAAAATAAGAAAGGCAAAAAAAAAATCTCTAAATCATAAGGGATCAGATGAGTAGTCACCATGACCCCACCCCCCAGTTTAATCAGAGGAAAGGACAACAAGCTGATAATTACAATCAGTTACATATGCTATATCACACTGAATTGTCAATAAGCCCTCTATAGTATTTAGATACCTGTGACAGCTCTATGAATCCGTTTTAACAAAGAAAGAGAGTATTCTTTAAAACATGTTTATTTTGAAGTAGTTGCAGATATACAGAATAACCAGAATAATACAGAGACCCTTTAAATCTTCATGTTGCTACAGCTAATATCATTTTACATATCCATAACATATTCATTAATCATAAGAAATTAGCACTATGATATTTAACTAAACTGCAAATTAATTTCAAACGTCACAAGATTTTGCCTAATGTCTTTTTTTTCCTTCTGTGATCCAACTGAGGTTAATATGTTGTCGTGTTCCCTTCAATCTCTTCTAAATTAAGAACATTTCATATTGGTTTTTATCTTTTTTCTACTACATTTCTCTCTCACTCTCTCTCTTTCTCTCTCCCTCTCATTTTCCTTTTTATTGCTATTATGACCTCAGCACCTTTGAAGAGTTCTGATGAGTTATGGTTTTTGTTTCCATTTTTAAACAATATTCCTCACTTTGGGTTTATCTGCTGTTTTCCTACAATTGAAGAATAATGAGGTGAGTATTAGCTAACCTCATATCAGTAGAAACAGGATAATATGACTTGTCACTGGTATTGTTAACCTTGATCTGTTAGATACAGGGCTGGCAGCTAAAATAGCTAGTTGCTAATTTTTTCTTTACAGACTCTACTCTTTAGATTACAATCACTAAATCTAGTTCACAGTCAAGGGAGGGAAATTAAACCCCCCTGGATGGATGAATACGAAAGAATCTGCAGTCATGTTCAAATTACCACAGTAATTAATAAATAGTTTGCAATAAATGCATCTAGGCTAGGCATCTTTAAGGTTTTGCCCACTAAGTTTTATCATTCATCAATTGACTGCAAGACTGGTTACAGAGCTGTTCTAATGGTGATTTTTCACTTCTCTCATCTGTTCTATAGTTACTATTTTAAGTTATATGAGAAATATCTATCACTTTTCCTTCATTTATTCATCCCTTACTCAATCTTTCTTATATCAGCATGAATACATACTATTAACTTACAAATTAATTATTTTTGTACTATATATTAGGATTTGGTGTAATTTATTTTTATTACTGCTATTGACCATTTAATGGCTATGATGTATTGAACATTATACACCTTTTGTATAAAATTCTATTCTAATTTAAATGGAGTTGTATTTAACAAGAAAAAATAAACTTGCAGCATTAAATTATCATCTTCTACTCCCCATTTCTCAAGGAAAGTTTTCTAGTGTGTTGTTGCTTTCTTCCCCTAACTTCCTAAAGGCGGTTGATGTTTTCATTAATATCATTTAGGAAAAGGAAAATAGAGGTATAAAACCTAAGAAAAAGATTAAGAAATGTGTATACATGAGAAGGTTCAAAGTGAAGAAAGCTGGAAATAACAAGAGGAGAATAACAATCAAGACTCGTTTTATGTAATGCATAATATAAGGGCTTAAGGATTTGAAATTGTCAGCAATATGTTATAATTACTAGTAGAAAGATATATCACACAAATATTAATGTAATGTTTTCAAAGAACATGTAATTTCATTGGAAAGATCACAGAATAAGGTCAAGCAAAAAATGGCAAACTATAATACTAAACACGCAACAGGATCTAGATTTTGTTTAAAAGACCAAAAAGGAGAAAAAAAAAGAAACTAAAATAAATAAACACACACATGTATATTGTATATATATACTATGCATATATACATAATATAAATACTATATATGCACAAAATATATATACAACATATATAAAATATATATACACAAAAATATGAACAATTTTAAAAAGCGCTCAAGGACACACAAACTTACGGTAGTACTATGATACCTAGTACCTGTGTGGCATCTGCTGAGTTTATTGCTACATACGAAACATATTTATAGTGGTCATGGTTGGGAAGTAGAATATTTGATGACTTAATATTTCTTTTTATGTTCTTCCTGTATTTTTTATGCTTTTTGTCTGAACATATATTATTCAGTATTTAAATAAATTGCAATATCCAAATTCAGGCAACTGTTAGTCTTCAAATTCTCCTCAAGATTGCAACAGTGACTCTTGATAAGCAGTGTTTACTACTGCATCATCTAGGAATTACTTTTAGAGAGAAACGATGTTTAGGAAAAAAACTCTGAATTAAGGTAGAAGTCTTCTCATTCATCAACCTGAGAACTTGGCTGCACCATATGAATAGTGTAGGTCACCTGAAAAGCAAAGAGAATAATTGTATCTGCTTTAGGAATCTTTGAAGTTATAGATTAAGCCAGTGGGAAATTAGCCAGATTGCCATTATAGCTGAAAAGTGCCCAAAGGCCCTTGGCAGCCTGGGTAATTATGCAAGCTTTGTGAGCCTTGAAAATTTTGTGATTGTAATGTGTGCTCTCAGCCTTCATAAAGTTCTCCTCCACCTGCATTCTTTAAACTGCTGTTGTGCTCAAGGCTGAACAATAAATTAGGAGAGAAAAACAAATATTATAGCAGACCCTTCCTTGATAACAGGAATTTCTCTACCTGTTATGTTTCTAGAGGATGCTGAGGTAGATATGTGCTTCTCCCTCCAGTAACTAACTTGGCTTAGAAAGGATGGAAAAATAGCCCTTCCCAGGAGCCTTGTGGTCTAAGGCAGGCACACTCTCACACCTGTTTCTAATTATGGTTTGGAAGCTCAATTATTAAAAAGACCTGCTGGGTATAGACAGGGGTCATTGGTAAGATTAGGGACTCATCAGAGTCCGCTAAAGTTTCAGGGCAATGTTCTGAGATATAGGAGGGGTAAAACCCAAATGATGCTCTGATAATTTCCCTAACTAGATCCTTCCGGAGTCCTCTTGAAAATGCATGCTGCTGTAAACACAGATGCCATCAGTTACTGACTCAACTGAAAGAAATGGAGAGCTAGTGCAGAGTGAACATGGACCTTTATTTAAGAAGTGACCTGATTAAGAGAAGGAGAGGAAAGGGAGAAGATCAAAAATCTTCAATACTCCAACAAGGACAGAACCACAGGGAAAGATAATGGGTGACTACTAGGATGAATATTTTCATTCCCATTTGGAGTCAGAGAGGAGCAGGAATCCAGAACAAAGACTTCACTAAGCACAAATGTATTCCATCAAACTCAAGAGTAAAATCTGTTTTGTGAGGGACCTTTGATTCTTCTCCAGTTCCCTTGCCAAAGATAGCATTTCAGAAAAGGAGCATCTGGTTTGAAATATCTGACAAAAATATTGTGTAGGATCATTGCCTTAAAATTTGAGGGACAGAGATCACATTAAGAATTTAGGGAAAACTATTATTTCTCTCCTCATGTTCAGTTCCCCATACACTCAAAATACATCATTCAGGTCCAGAGACCCCCTGACACTCAGCTAAGGCATATGAACTCATGAACCCTAAATTAATAATCTCATGATGTGAAAGTTGATGACAACCAACATCTTACAAACTTTTGTCCTAGGAATTGAAGGGACATTTCTCAAATCTCTCAGCTACCCAATTTTGATTCTGTAAGAGAAAGAATTTTTAAGATAGGGACACTAAGGCAAAGAGAAATCCAGTGGTGATGAAGGTTTTTTGGCTGTGACTCAAGTCAGAGAAACATGGCTATCAATTTCCTATTCCATTGTTCACAAGGCTATTGTTCACTTTTAATCTACCAGTTGACTTGTAAAACTATAGGGACGTTTTAACATTGGTAAGATGTGTCTAAAAAAGCAAGATTATTTATTTCACAACAGAACCTAAACATTATTGTTTAATGTTTTGACATATCCTTGCATAGTGTGAACACAAAGCTGAGCAATTTTAAAACCATTTCTGTAATTTAAATTATTTAACAACAGAAAAGACTTATTTTTAATAATAAGAAGTGACCTGATTAGAAGAGGTGGAAAGGAAAGCAATCAAAAATCTTTATATTCAAACAAGGGCAGAACCATAAGGGAAAGATAATGGGTGACTGCCAGGAAGAATACTTTCATTCCTATTTGGAGACAGAGAGGAAAGGAACTATTTATTTTACAACAGTTGTTTTATTCATACTTAAATTTAGTAATTGTATCAAGAAGTGAAAGTATTGCCAACTGTAAAAAAACACAAAATCCTGAAGAATAAAAACATGAATACAAATTGATAAGACTTTTAAAAGCAACAAGAATAATAATTGGGTATTTGAATATAAATTTTTATAGCATATTCCTAATTTTAGAAAAATATTCTCATTTTGACTTCTCTACTCCAGTCAATGGTTGTGCTTTCCCACTAATTTACCTAAAATTCATCTGCATGTATTTTCTTCCATCTCAAAATAATTGCAGAAATTACAGAATATCTATTTAACTGTGGAATGTGACTATATTTACACACACAAATATGTACACATGTCTATTGATATTGCAGTTCAGTTCAGCATATTTTTCATTTAATTCTGTGGGCATTTCATTGAGCTCCACAGACACTTGGAGAAGAGAAATAGTTTTCGATGTACATAAAGGAGACTATATTGTCTCCCATCAAGCCTCCACAGAGCTTCCCCCCTCAGAGCCAATCCCTCCCCCAAAGTGATGAGGACATCCATCAGCTAGTGACAGATCACAGCTGAGCCCCTCGTGTGGGCTTGCCCAGACTTATGGCCCCTCTCAGAGGTCAGTTTAGACCAATAACTGACTGAGGCAAAGACACAGAGGCCTACTCCCTCACCCTTTCCCTCCCTCTAGCTTCATTTTGTGATATCTTTGAAAGTCTGCTCTGACCTAGAGGCTCCAAGGAATCAGCTGAAGCCTTAATAGCAAAATGGAATTTGTTTGTCTTGTACTGTTCAACGCTATCTTTCTCATCTCAGAATGGAAGTATATGCAATTCATATTTTTATAATTTTGTTTCTTTTAATAATTTTAGAGGGATAATTGATATGAAAAGGGTATGTGCATATTTAATATGGACAGTTTGATGACTTCAGACATGTGCAAACATTCCTGATACTGTCACCACCATCAAGGAAAGAGAAATATCCAGCACATCACAACATCACAAAGATTCCTTGTATCTTCTCTGTGTGTGTTGTGTGTGTGTGTTTGTGTTAATAATACAACATGAAAACTCCCATGTGGGAGACCAGATGAGAACTGAGGCCTAATTGACCTCCTCTTTGAGCACAAAGGAAAAAGGCAACAAGCAGGGATGATGGCCTGTTGCTGGTTCTAGGGAAAATTTAATACAGTTGTGATCAGGTTGTTTATCTGGACATGTACTAATAGATAGTGGAAGGCAGATGAATCTTGTGCTACTTTAATTGCTTGTGCCCATGTTTGAGTGAATAAAAGCGGGATGAGCCAGATGATCAGGGCTCCTCTGCCTACTAGAGGGAAGAGCCCCCTGGATACCCACATGTTAAACTGACTCTGTGTCTGTTTGTCCTTCATCCTCATTCACCCACAGGTCAGGGAAAAAACTTGTAGGGCTAAGCTTCCTACACTCCCTTTTTAACAAACTGGGATGTGTACAATACTGTACTGGTCACTAAAATAATTATTTTGCATGATAGATCTCTAGAATTTATTCCTCTGGTACAAGTGAACATTTATATCCATTGTATGTCACTTATATGTATTTATCTTTATTTTAATCAGTGTATATAATTTGCTCAATTGACATACAAACTTAATTTGATTTGCTTCTGTTTTCCCATTAGCATGATCTTTCTATTCTCAGACACAGCCTATATCGGCACTTTGAATTTGGCTGTTGTGTCTTCTAAGTTTCCCCAATCTACGACAATTTCTTAGTTTTTCCTTGTTTTTATACAACCTTGAAAATTGTAAAGAATCATGGCCAGGTGTTTTGTAGAACTTCCCTTGATTTGTATCTTATGTGTTCTCACAATCAGTGTAGGGCTATCCAAAAATGAAAGACAACCTCAGAAGTTAAGTGCCCTTCTCATTGTTTCATACAATGGGTGATCAAACTATATGGTGAATGTTTACATTTTTAAAAATTTATTGTAATAGAAATATATTGCCTTTAATCTCCCACAAAATGCTCCTTGCTTTGAACACATTTATTACATTGTTCTTGCCACTTCCTGAAGCAGTTCTGGAAGTCCTCTTTTGTGAGTTTCTTTACATGTATGATCAAAAATCTAGTGAATGTTGCTGCCCAACATATCCCACATAAAATTGTGCTGGTAAAATCATCACAGTGTGTCCTCCATGTGCCTTGCTCACCAAATCTAGTACCATGGGACTTTTGACTCTTTCCTAAGTCAAAATGACCATGTAAGGTAAATGTTTTGACTCAATGCTGGATATGGAAGCAGCTGTGACAATGCAACTGATGACATTTACAAGACAGGACTTCCAGAACTGCTTCAAAAAGTGGCAAGAATGATGGGATAAGTGTTTGCAAAGCCACTGGGAATATTTTGGGGGGATTAATGGCAATGTGCTTTTTTTTTAATACTTTAAAAAAATTAAGCTTCCACAATATTTTTTATCAAACATTGTATAAGGAGTACTTGACATCAACCTGATTTATTATGCTTGACATTAACCCTGATCATTTGCTTAAAGTGTCACCTGCCAAGGTTTTGCACTGTAACATGATTGTTTCTCACCCCTCTGGCCATTTCCTGAGAGCACCTCCTACAAAACTCCTGCATTTAGTTCTCAGTCTCTGCATAGGACTCAGACTGGAAAATATATGTGTTACAATGATAGCCCATTTTGTTTCAACCTATATATCCTCAAAAAAATGAATAATTTGGATCTTAAAATTTAATTTTGTCAGTAACTACAGAATAGGGTCAAATAATTACACTTGATATTAATTTTATAGATATGATAACTACTTTTACAAAGTTTACCACTTATTTTGTGCAATAGTCTTAATTTAGGGGGCTGGCGAGTTAGCTCAGTGGCATAAGCGCATGCCTGGCAAGCGCGAGGTCCTGAGTTCGACCCCCAGTACCCACCAAAAAAAAAGTCTTAATTAAGGAGCTCACAGAAATAACAGTACAAATTCAATAGCCACATATGTATTATCAGTCACATATATGTTGATTCTGGCTGTGTTTTTGTTTGCAAATTCATGCAACTCCTATCCCATCGAACTGTAGTTCAAGGAACACATCTGTGCTCACCAATTTTCTAAATTATTAATTAACCACACCAGCAACTGACAAATTGCACTCTAAATCCTTTGAAATCATTCAGTGAGATGGTATCATGTGAAAATCACTATCAGCACAGTCTATGCTGACATTTGCTGGATCCAATATTCACATCTCAGCCGCCTCTGTTTTGGAAAACCTCTATGGTAAATCTCATTCCGCCACAGAAAATCACTGTCACCTTTGCTTCAAAGATGTTCCCTTTATTTTCATAAATGAAATATTTATTCAAGGAGAACAAAGTTAATGATTAGTTCCTCTCAACTTACTTTATCCAATTGGGAAGTTTTCTTAGGAAGAGCTTTACATTCTCTATGGTTCCTTGCAACCACACATTGAAGTCTGCCTATCTGTCAAATTCTGAGCTATAAGATAAGCTTTCGATTTTCTTCTCATTAACTAAATTACTAAATTACTTCCAATTGTGAAGAAAGTTGTGGTTCTTTTCACATATTTCAAAAATGCAGTAGTATCTACTCTCCAGGAAGGACATCTTTTAAGAAAAATACCAAGGTGTTTGGTAATTTTCTTTAAAAAAACCAAAAGCCCAGCAGAGGTGATGATTTAGACCATAGGCTTGGATGACATATGTGGGAATTGCCACAGAAGAGGAAGCATCCTTCATGTCTGTAGACCAAGTCTTCGAGAAAAGTGCTTGGTGGCACAACATATCAGGCGTGATATCGATACCACTATATTCTTCCTTGACAGAGGACGCAAATCCGGCAGGCTTTCCCCTGACAAAGCAGGTCATCCCCATTATAAATTGAGTCACATACGTCAAGTTAAAATATGAATCCCTTTGGAACAGACTTATTTCCTTTGTAGTTCCACAAAATGTCCTAGACAGCCATGCAGCTTAGTCACCCCCTCGCCTCCTTTGGTCATTGGACAGCTGTTACCCTAACAACGAAGACGGCCCTGTAGATGCTGTGTAATCCCACACCCTCCCCGACACTGTGTTCTCTACTCCTTTTCCCTGTTTAACCTTTTCTCTATCACATTCATTGCTACTGGGCTCTGCATTTTCATTTTTTGTGTTTTTAAAATTTCTGTCTCTTCATTCTAGAATGTCACCTAAAAGAGGGCAAGTAGCTACATGAGGACAAACGTTCTTTTATATTGTTCATGCTATGTCCCTAGTGCCTGGAACAGTGAATGACACACAGTAGATGTTCAATTAGTTCATTGTTTTAATTTAATAACTTTTTCGTGATACGGGAGATAGAACCTAAGGTCTCATACATGCAAGACTAGTGCCCTACCACTGAACTACAACTCTGATTCCATGAGTTTTAAATCAAGGCATGGAGCAATATGTATATTAATTTTTACTCTTGATCTGTGGAGGAAAAGGTAGTAGATCATGCTGACTTTTTGTTACTTTAATGCTTAATAGCAGATATTAATAATATCACTTTTCCAAATAAATTATTGAGCATTATACTACAAAGAACTTCTTATACAAATGATGGCCTATCATCCTTTTCACTTCCTTCACTGTATGAATTATGGCTAAAAGAGCCAGGGGGTTACCATTATACCATGCCTTGGCCACATTCCTCTGGCCATAGAATTCAAAGTATTAAATTAATTGGCTTCTATTTAATCTTAATTCTTTCCACCTTAAAAACCATAATAAATGGTTAAAACATCATGAATATTTTTGTAACTTCCCAAGTGGAAAGAATGGATGTATAACAACACTGGTTCTACAAGAAAACACGCTACCAGGAATTTAAAAGATCAATATAAACTAGCTAAATCTTCAGAATTAAATCCTAGTTACTCATGACTGGTCATAGTAGCTACGATCTTCGTTATTCATGGAAGAAGACATTGCAATAACATGTATCATCATGCTTAATATGCAGACCAGTCTTGAGGGTGGTATCCATGTCTAAAATGTCACTTTTGGGTTAGCCAGATAGTACAACACACCAATTTCAAAACCTCATCATTACTGACAGTATATTTAAAAGTTGTTTGCCAAAACTATTAACCTGTACCATTTTTAAAAAGCTATGATTTAAGGGTTTACTCCAAGAAATATGAAACGAGTGGGTTCGACTTTGTCTACAACCCCACAAGGCCCCCTCTAAAGCGTGTGTCACAGCTAATAAAATAGAGCAATTTGTTAAAGGAGGCTGGGGTGACTTACTAATTCGTTTGTACCATTTTGATGGTTACAGGCTAGGGCAATCTGTTCCATACATACATTCCGGCAACTGTCTTTCCAATGGTATTATGAAAATAGCATTCAGGTTAAGATGACACTCACGTCCTGCCTGTGGCTTCAATGGTAGTCATCACCTGGGGACTCCCAACAACTGTGGCTAGCCCTGGCTGAACAGTCTTTCTTTTCATTTGGTTGGATTACATTTGGTTTACTATGTTCCCCAAAGTGTTACACATTCCTCTTCCCTTTCCAGATTCCATAGCTTATTATTTCAATTAGGCTTTCTTATTACAGGAAACTTTCTATTAAAGGCAATTCCAATTTATGACCATTTACTTTTAATGTGTTTTTCATCACTTTTCTTGTCACTTTTCTTCACTGTCAAATATGAAATGGAGACAAAGCCTTCCCTTGACTAGGATAACCCTCTCCACCCACTGAAAGGCAGTGATTCGCAAGACGAGGAGGATGGAACCCATTTCACCATATTTGAAAATGGTGGCCCTTCTTTTTCAATTGAATTTTCTTCTTCTTACAATAAGATGACATATTAAATACAGCATGTTTCAATAGACTAAAATGTCCTGAATGTAGAATAATAACGGTCTTCACTGTTGGTTCAGTGAGCATTAGAGTAAAAGATTTTATAGCTTGGAAAAATTGAGTTTTACTATAGAAAAAATTGTTAAAAATGAAGTACTATAAATTTCTGCTGCAATTAATAAATGTTACTGAATGGAAAAATGTCTTAGTTTAAAAGTTACAAAGAAAAATTTTCATGAGACTCAAAAAGTAAAAATGTCCACTCATGACATTTTTCTCAGGGAATTACCCCCCTCCCCACTATATTATCCTTAAAATATTAGAACTTGACTTGTGGCCTATTTTTGTTAGATTTTCTTTTTTTGTTAGGGAAGTATAATAATTATTTGAATATGTCTCTTACCTTGCTTTATCTACAGCAATCAAAATATTCTCTAGTCAATTATTATAGATAGGAGTATTTTTCCTTATGAGTGTCCTTAGCTTAAGTATTTTCTCTTATCTCACATATATTAAACAACAAAATATCGGATGAAAGCTTGGACACTTACTTCTGTAATGTACTTTTATCTATTATTTTCTGTCTCTTTCTGTCACTCATTCATTCAACAAATATTTCTTCAGCACTTTGTATGTTCCAGGTTCCTATCTAAATAGTTAATATACACCAGTAAGTGGTCTCTGCCTCATGATAGGTACAAATTTTCTTGACATTTTGCTGTGATTCTCTGCAGGGGAGGAATAGTGTATCTGCTGGAGTTCCATATAAGAACAAACATTATTTCACTTGGTGTAACACTGTGTATTATATGGGATGTTATGTGATCAAATATGGAACTATAAATGAAGAAAATACTTCAAAGAATATGTGAGAAGAGATTTGTTATTTAGTTGAAGAATCTCTCTGGCCTTCTGAGAAACTAAGTAAGGAGGATTGCAAGTTTGGGGCCCCCTGGGCAACTTAGCAACATAGAGAAACCTGTCTTAAAATTAAAAGAAATTAATAAAAAATAAAAAGGGTGTCTAGGGAGGTAACTCAGTGGGAAGGCCCTGTATTCAATTCATGTTTCTAAAACAAAACAAAATAAAATAAAACCAAACAAAATAATTTTTTCCTCAAGAACTATTATTTTTTGAAATATTTATATAGAGTAGTTGGCTCTCTTTGATTGCTGTCAAATATTTTGTTCAGCCTACAGGTCACCCTACATTTGTTAAAATATATATTTGCTGCTATTGACTGATGTCATCTGAAGAGCAGAAAGGGATCATTTTTAACACCTGGATGCTTTTCTTTGGGTAATGGGCAATGATATCCATTCTGTCAGGAATGTATCTCAAAGCCCTGCCACGTCCACCAGTTAATTACCCCGTAGTAGACTAGGGGAGGAACAAGACTGAAGAGCTGCGAGTGATTTCCTTTGACTACCATTCACTCCCAGGGTCAGTGGGAAAATCCTTGGATGTGTGGACTCACACAGGCTTGAGCTCAAAGAAGGTCCTTCAATATTCTGACCTGTAGTTGCTTGCCTAATGGGTGACTTACCCTTACCTTACAGTACTATGGTGATTATGTCAGAAAATCAATGTCAAGTGGTAAGGACAATAACTAGCATATTATTAAAATAAATGGGATATATTAGTGTTGTCTTACTACACCAATGTGAACAGGACAGAAAATATGCACTCCATTTTCACCTGATTAAAATTATGATAACTGCTGATTGGAACCAAGAAAAATATGTAGAAGTATAAAGTTAAAAAGTAAATGATTCTGAGGGCCGGTGATATAGCTCAGCAGCATAAGCACCTGCCTGGCAAGCACGAGGTCTTGAGTTCGACTCCCAGTACCCGCATTAAAAAAAAATGTAAATGATTTTGAATACTCAGCCGCTCACATTTGATATATTGCATATTTTTATTTTCCCTAAATGGTTTGCTAGTCTTAAAAAAGTTCAACAATGAATATCAAAGCAACTAATATTCATCTCTGCTTCTGATTTTGTCCACGTAACAAATTCCCACATGTACAGTTGATTCAGGTTTAAGGATTCTAAAATTATTTTCTGTATATTATGTATTGTTTTATGGAAAAGTTCTATCAATTTATATTACAACCATTTGAGAGTACCTAGATGAGCTTATTCCTACTATTTTCCTTTAACTGTTATGCTTTTGATGAATGAAAATTGTACCCTTGTGCTATTTTTTAAATTACAATTTCAAATTATCATTTAGGACATTTTGACTTTATTTACATATCTTTGAATTACTTTTGGCTACATTGTGTAGTTTTCTGTTGGAATTTAAGCTTTTTTTTTTAACAATCTATTTACGTGTACTTAATCTTTATTTTGGGTCCTAAATACAATTTAAATAGAACATTTATTTCTTAATTTATTTTGTTTATGCAAGTTTTGATAAATGTTGAAATCATTTTGGTGATAAACTTCTGTTTTCTTTTCTTTTCCATTTCTCTTATCACATTTGAGCTAGAGAAATCATTCTGAATGAGAAGATCCATTACATTTTAAGTTGTACTGTATTTTCCTCAATTTTGATCTCATTTTTAAAAACTTCAGTTCTAACTCTTTAATCCATCCAATTTTGTGGATATAAGAATGTATTTTTCTTCTCCCACTTGTTTGCTATTAAGTATGAAAAGTGGATTTAATTTTAATTTTTCCAAAATTCTAAATTTCCAGTCTGGGCTGTGTTTTGTTATTTTTCTCCCCCCCTTCCTCCTCTTCTTCCTCCTCCTGCTCCTCCTTCTCCTCCTCCTCCTCCTTCTTCAGTAGCTACAAGATCTGTGTGTTGTTCTTAAGTCTGGTAGCAGGTTGTTTTTGTTTTCAATACTAAAACTTCAATTTTTCCTTTTTAAATTATAACTAAAAAATAAAATAGGTACTTTTAAAAGACTTTTTGCCATATATTAAGTGTAATGTTTTGGTTTCCTGTCCTCCTTTCTATTTTGCAGTATTAGATCCTTATTGTAATTACTAAAATCTTGTTATTTTTAATTTCATTTCTTCCTTTCAAGACCATAAACTAACACTTGTAGTTACAAAATTATTAATTCAATCTTATACAAATGGTTTTTGTACTCAACTGCAGGTCTTACATTTTAAATTTTGATGTATTTGTATTAGTCTGTACTGCATAATCAAAGAAATAGTTGCAAAATGATTGCATGGTAGAATTGATTTGTGTGTTTTTGTCCACATAAGCAACACAGATCATCAATTATAAGAATAGCATCTTGACATCTTTAAACTTTATATCCCTCTAGAAACCAGGAGAGACAGTGGAATGAATTCTCTCTCAGAGCTTCTATGAATCTAACCCTTGTGATACTATGATTTTGAAATTTCTGTTTTCAGAAGTTTGAGAAAATACATTTCTGTTGATTTAAGGTGCCAAATTTGTGGCAAGACCCATTTTTCACTTCTAATTCATTTTTATCGGTTTTACAGTATATGATAATTCTTCCAAGAGTTAGGAAATAAAGTAATTGTCAGTCTTAATCTTCACTACATTTTTAAACGTTTTACTTTTTCTTTAGAAATTTTTCTTTCAAAGGTTTTATGCTGAAATCTCAGGAAAAGTTCTTCAGAGAATGGTAGCCAAATGCCATTTTAAACAAAAGCTTCAGTTACATTGATGAAGAAACTATTTTCGTGTTAATTACAAATTAAAGATGCAGTTAACATCAAATTTCATTGTGAAGGATATGAGGAAAATAAAATCTAACGTACTGAGTGTTTAACATCAAATGCTAGAATAACTATTTGATATGTATAAGTCTAAAATAAAATCATATTAAAAATATGTATCATCTACAAGTGATATAAATCTGAACTCATAAAGGCTGTCTTTGGATTTTCCAGGAAGCAAGGCCTGTAGCACGTACAAGTACATTTGGTTTATTTTGGAAGTGGTAGGTGGGGACACCAGGATGGGAAGTGCGAGGGAACTCTACATACTAGTGTAAAGCCATTTGAGGGATGGAGTGGAAGTATGAGGAGTAACATACCTTCTACCCTCTGTCATTGGGTGAGGTCTATTCTAGAGGAGAGGATGCAATGTTCCCTGAGCACTGTGCTAATTTGGTAGCAAAGTAGGCTTTAGTGGGCTGAGAGAGGACATAGGGAGAGAAATACAGGTATTTTCAACTGCAGTCTGGCGAGGCTGCTATAAATTGGTTAGGAAAGCATCAACAGGAAACACAGTATCTGCTACTACAGAGTTTCTATCAAAAGATATGAAAATCCAAGATTAGTCCTTGTTGCCATTATTTCCAAATGGACACAGGGCTGAAAATATGAAAGTGCCATGGATGGCATTTCTGGCATCCTGATGATATTTCTGTTATGGGTGATTTTTGCCTGTAGGGGTGGCAAGTCTTGAGTTCTTTTCACTTCTGTCAAAGAAGAAAACAAAGAAGTGATGCTTGGCAGACTTTCTCCACATGATTTTCCCTTTCATTAGGAAGGGAAAATCTTTCCCAGAATGCCACACTATCACCAGCTGACTTCTTTTAATTCTCATTCTGATAGAAAATGGGGTGGGCCTATTCTCTATTAGATCAAGAACTCTTAAACTAAGATGTGAACAAAACAATTTTGAAAACAAGACATGAGGAATAAGGAAGACTTTTGGAAACAACAGGCTACTCCACAATAAAATGTAACCAAAAACTCACCTGAAGGTGTTTCAGGTTTCAAAACTCTATTCCTTAAACTATTTATATATGGTGTACATATCTTTGAGTTCTTTCCAGCATGCTATGATACGATTATTCACAATGTTCTTAAAAGAAGAAATTATCCTCTGAGTTTTTTTAAGTCATTTACGTTCTTTAAATCCTATCACCAATTTTCTGGCAACATATACGCAATGTACATAGAATCACATATCTTAATCACTCTTCCATTGAAATATTTAAGCCTCTTAGCATACATTACAAAAATATACACAATTAAAGGGCATGTTTTTCTGAGGATTCTAAAATGATAGTGATTTCTCATTTAAATTTTATTTTAGATTTCAGATAGAGAATGTTATAGATATAAATGACTTTTACCATCTTGTGAAAGTCACATTGACACCCATGCTATCATAAAGAGAGAGGCCATGTTTTCCCATTCCATTTCATTCCAGCCAGTATCTTCCCAAAATTTTATAGAAATTAACTTAAACTTAATTTGTTTTTTTTTTTTTTTTTTTTTTTTTTTTTTTGTGGGTACCGGGGGGACGACCTCAGGACCTCACGCGCCAACAGGCACCTGTGCCGCTGAGCGATATCACCGGCCCCTTTTTCGTATGTGGGTTCCGGGAGTCGAACTCGGGCCTTCGCGCTTGCAAGGCAGGCGCTTAAGCCGCTGAGCCGTCTCACCGGCCCAACTTAAACTTAATTTGAATGAGACAAAGAAAAGCAAAATGTTCAGAAATCCTAAAGCATTATCTTGGATTTTCTCTAACATAGTTTAGATTTCAAAAAATAAAGCACCATTTGGTTTGGGAATTGCTAACTGCTCCAGCAGATAAAACCCTAAGTCTTAGAGGCTTAACACAATATGCTCATTTCTCACCTTAACCAAACGAAATTTAAAATATGGTTCTTAGTGGATGAGTGCCACTTTTCATAGTGATTCCAAGACCAGATCTCATCTTTGGTTTTGTGTTATTCATGTAGTTTCTAAGAGCAGTGAGCTAGTGAGGAAGGGGTGTGTAGGAAATTCTAATGAGTAGTCCTAGAAGTAACACCCAATGGACTAGCTGCTAATATTTCATTGGCTAAACTCAGGTGCATGGCCACAGCCTATTGCAAAGGATTCTGGGAATTACGGTTGAACTCAGGGGCCAGTACAGACTTGATGATCAGCCAGCATTCACTGCTACATTCTTTTAACCTCTCCACAGTTTTTCTTACAATAAGAAAGGAAAGAAATGTCATTTGTCAACCAAAGAAAAAATCTTAGATATTTAGTAAAGTTTAATTCACTAAACAAAACTATCTACAAAGCATTTAATATTGGATCTAATTAAACACTGAATTCGTAAATGATTTTGAATTGGGGAAGAGAATTGCAGGTGTCAACTTTTTGCCAAATCACTTGAAAAAAAAACATACTTTTATTTTTTTTTCACAAATATTTATTGGTTGTCTATTATGCAGCAAGATTTTTTTGAACTTGCATTTAACATTATATATTAATATTATTTTTAATTGTTTCATTTTACCATATACTAATAAAATACTAGGGAGTTAGATAAACTATTATTTTCTGTTTATACATCTGAGAGAAGAAAACTAAAAGTTTATGTCGCTAACTTTATTTTTTATTAAGAGGGTAAATTTATTTTGTGATATAATGGGAATAATAACTGGTCCCCTCTAATTATTAGTCCAAAAGGTATAGAAGTGACTTATATGGAGAAATATCATTTATATTTATTTCAAATTGTGTTCAGTGAAGTGTACTACTCACTGGAGTTCAATGTAATTCCCTCCTAGAGTTTAAAAATTAGAACTTATGGAGCATATTCCTGACTTTTGAGAAACTATAAAACTTAGCAAACAGTAAAAACATGGACTTTTAAAGAACAATTATTTGTCTGTACTGCTTATGTTTTCTGGTTTCTTTTTTAAATCACCATAAATTTGTGTGGTAAATACTTACTAATGGCCCTAAAACAATTTCACAGAAAATTTATGACACTAAAAAATTATATTCCTCATTAGTCTCACTTAAAAAGTGATTATAAAATACAACAGAGAACTTGCATATGAGGCTGTGGTTGTTATTATTGTCATCTTGTTGTAATTAATAAGTGGCGAAGGCTTAAACCACAAGGCAGAGTCTATACCTTACTCCAAAGAACTTCAGGCTGTTCATGGAGAAATCTGTCGGCTGACACAGAGAATAATTCCACATGACTAAGAAGGTAAACACTAAATAATTACACACAAACACCCTTTAAAAAGCGATTATAAAATACAACAGATAAGATATGGCCTAGTCATATATTTCTTGGTCTTAAATCAGATGATTTTTCAATAACTCATTTATTGTTAAACATATATATTTATATAGATATATTTTTATATATCTTTATATTATTCATAAAAATAATTTTATATTTATTTTATATTTATTTATGTATTTATTAATTATTTATTAATTATTAAACATTAAATATTTTATATTTATTTATATATTTATATATTTTATATATTTTGTGTGTATATCTCTATTTATTTTTATATAATATAATATATATTTATTTATATAAATTTATTTATATAAATATATATATGTTTTATATATATATATATATTTTTTTTTTTGTTAAATATAAAGCTAAACATTAATCTGACACTATTTGCCCTAACCACTATTCTTATTTCCAGAATTTCTGTATCATCTCTTGTAGGATGTAAATAATATAAATAGGGATAATTCTTCTTTTGAAACTGTCAAATACACACACAAATACACACTCACACACCACAAATCAACAATAAGCAAAAAATGTATTTGACCATTTCTCTGGATTTGTGGAGAGATTTCACTTTTATGGGGGGTAAGGAGAGACTGAGTTTATTTTCTTAGAAATGTATTGTTTAAAAGAGAGAGTGGAGAGAATATCATCGAGGAGTTAGTTACAAAGTGGAGCAGTACTTATTTTGTATTAAAAGTACCTTAGAATTATGACCCAAACACATATACACACATTCAAACATAGATAATTACTGACTGTACATAGCATTAGGTAAACAATAAAAATAACCCATTTATCAAGTAGTTTATTTTAATGTAAGATTTGAATGTATTATATATTATATACATTTTGAAAATCAGATAATGAGGCTGATATTTTGGTATATTAGACTAGTAGAAGCCAATATGAAAGACTAGGCTACAGACAATTAATGATTTATGTCTGAATTAAAGTCCTTCATTTATTCCTTTGTATATTAGTTTCTGGTGAACCTACTCCATTTTAACAATAAGTAGACCCTGCCAGGTGAAAAGAATTGAAATAGTGGGGAGAAAGTTATTTCCAAGAAGCAACAATATATGAGCAAATCTTAAGAACAAGAGAGACCACTCTAGGACTGAAAGATGTTACATTTGCTTTAAATATAGATTTTATTTTGTGGTTTCAGGTTAAGAACCTTCTGAATAACCAGAAAGATCTTACAAATATTTGGATAAAATGGTTTTCCTGCATGCAGCTAAGCTCTCCCAGGCCCTGTAACTGAGGGACAAAAGTGCTCCATTCCTATTTTCCCTTTGACCTGCTTCAGCTCATATCCACATGTCCAGCATGGACCCGAGCTGAATTGTGTCTTTGACAGGGATGTAGAGAAATGTGTTATTTTAACATTCATCTTACACACAAAAGTGATATCACGAATTCCCCCCAACTTCACTCTCCATCTTCTTTTAACGACTTGTTTCTTGGGAAAGTGTTTTCCCAATATGCTGAATATCTGCTTTCTTAACCTACATGCGTTATTTTTTAGTAAGTCTTCGAAATTGGGTTGCTGTAAATGATTTCCAACACACTGCCAGTTAAGATGCTCGGCATAAGCAAACTTAAAGTAGGTGAAGCAAAAGCAGGAACTTACTTCAACAAAAGCAGGAGTCTCTAACTGTTGCTGGAAGGATTTACGTCAACTCATAAACAGGACTTTCAGAAAGCATTGCCTTTGGTTGGTGGGACTATTAACAGATCTACTGTGACCTCAGTGACTACCAATAAAAGTACTATTGCAAATATAAATGCTAAAATTTACAAGAAAATATATCAAAATGCTATAACTTTTAAATATATATACACATAACAATGAATCAACACTATTTTAGGAAAGTCTGTGGAATTGACAGATGGAATAAATCTAAAAAATATGATCTAACATTGGTAGTTCTTAATATTAAACCTTGTTTCCAAATACAGAATTCAAAGAATTATTGTATGAAGTATCATATCATTGCTTTTCCCATATATTCTAATGTTCTATTTAAATTAGAGTGTTTAATTTGAAGTATTAAAAATCCATCAGCCTATCTTCTATATATTTCCTAAATCTTAGTTGCATATGTTATGGTCTGCTAACAGTATTGTGGATATTGTTACAATCAATATCTGCATATTTTTGTTAATGATATCAACTAATTCTATGGAAACAAAATAGGCAAGAAACTTCTAAATTGAATACTAGTGCAAGGCTAAGTATATAAAATTAATCTATTTATCTATATGAACGTATAACTGTTGAGAAAATCTACAATTATCTTAATCCTTCAATGTGGGACTGTCTTCCATAGTAGAAAATTCTATAGTTTCTGAGTCAATTCTCTGTTCCTAGGATGAAATACTTCTCAAACAAAGGTGTTATATGAAGAATTGGTGAACAGAACATGCATTCTCTTTTACTAAAACATAATCAGAAAATAAGATCACTCTGAAAGCGTACCCTTTGTAGCCTTGCCTAAATTTGAATCAGTGATTTGAGAGATACTACTGTTTATGAATTAAATTTAAGAAAAAAAAAATGAAGAGAATACTATCTGAAGGGCTCTTGGTAATTTAGGGGACAGTTTCAAGCTGGGAATTATTTTTCTAGGTTGGTGCCTGTGCATTTTAACCTTTAATCTGACTTTGAACTTTGTGATTTTATTCTGTATCCATTTTAAGACCCATATACAATATACCCACATCAAACAAACTCTGTGTGTCTATATAATAATAACTACTTTATTACTTCTTTACCACCCCAATCTTTTCTGGTGGTCACCTCCAAAGCTAAAACCTCCTTATCTGCTTCCCTTATTCTGAGAAATCTCTAGTAATACAGCCCATAATTTAAAGAAAATGTTTAGAAAACATTTGAGACAATGAAAAACAGGGCACATGCAATGCACAATTTAAGGATGAATACCAAATATTATTGGTCTTATAAAACTGATACATTTTCGACCACAGGAATTTTTCAGGGGTCACGTCCTTCCCTGGCCCCGGGTGGCACCAGAACAGTCCTTCCCATTGTACTGTACAGTCCTTCGATTCATTTTCTCTATCAGATTCACAGCACACTTCTCTGGGAATGATGTAAGAAGTTCACATTCCTATTATTGCATGGAACCAACAAATAGTGAATAAAAAACTTTGAGTCAATTTTCCATCGATGTTATAACAAAAGATGTTTTCCTTTGCCACCATTAGTTCCAATTATTTTATTTAGGAAATGAGTAATGATCTTTCTAAAAGGTGTTGTTTATTTTCTTTAACCTGTGTAGTGTTCCCAGGCAACAAGGCCCAGATCGTAACCCTGCATTAATGTTGCCTATGTTTCACTACTCACCATAGGTAGTGGCAGATAGTGAAGCAATATGTAAAGTGGATGTTACAGCCCACTATGCCCAGGTAACGAACATGAGAACCAGGGGCATCACAAAAGAACATCAACAAATTTGTTCTGATACACAAATGGAAAGATTAAAAGGAAGGCTCTCCTTATGCTTGAAGCATCCAATCTCATTTCGGAGAGTGGCAATTAATTAATTTGTTAATACAACTTTGGCTAAGAAAAAAAAACAACTTTTTTCAAGGTGTCCTACATTTCTTTTGATTAGCTCTTGAGTTTATGTAAATGAAATTTATAACAATACTTTTATGTGTTCTATGCTTTTTATCTTGGGGTATGCAACAGATTGTTATTTGTTCCTTGTAGAATAATTCAAATGATTTGTGAAACAGTGTTAACTTTCTAAGGATATAAAACCTTGGTACCCTGCTTCGGTTAAAATACCAGAACTTTCTGGAGGCCAAAATGGAATTATATGAGTATATTAACACTATTGATTTAATTATTTTGCACATAAACACGAGGCTAAAATCATCCGCAGATTTAACTCAAGGAAGCAATTTCTTCCTCAGGGCATTGTGGCATTTTGGCAGGGATCTTGAGTCGCTTTTTCCTCTTGTCTTCTGGCTGTTTTCCCCCGGGGCTCAGAGCAGGGACTATCCATTAAGATCACATGCATGTAATCATGATCAATTTCCTGCAAGTGTAGAAGGGCTGGGCACTCGAGATGTTTGGCCTCACATTTTTCATTCTATTTCTACGAGTGGTGTTTTTCTATCTGTAATAGCAGCTGGAACCCAGCTATGTAGAGGAGAGGGGAAGAGAAAGTGAAACTACTTGTATGTGTAAGAGTATTCCCTGCTTGTCTGGTTTCCTTTTCTTTAAGTGAATTTTCTGTAGTTACAGTTTCTCTCCTACATGCATGTGATGAAAGGTGTAGGAACCCAGACTCGCTCAGAGCACATTTATTTGACGTCACAAACCTGAAGAAATGTCACTTTATTTCAAATGTCAGTATCCAGTGTTTCTCATAGAACAAATCTGCCTTCAAAAGTCCCCAAAGTATCTATAACTGCCTGTTGCTTGCTTAAAGTCTCAGCTTTGCAAAGGGATTTTCATTTTTGTTGGCACTCAATATATTTGGGGCTGGAAAGACATCTGGTTCATAGGTAAGCAGTATACCAAATATCGAAAAGATAACATAGAAGGTTTTCTTTTTCCTAGGCCCTCTCTCTATATATCTGTTCATATAGATATATAGACATGGTGATTCAGATATTATATACCCAAGGAAATAAAGATCTTGGCATTTAAAAGTGTTTTCCAAAACATCAGGTATTTGAATACCTCAATATTTTTTCAGTTCCTTTTAGAAATAGTTTCCTAGACCTACCATTTTCTTATTATGCTCTTAGCTTATCATGAAGAATGGAGATTTTAAAACTGGTCACATAAAGACAATTCTGTGTCTTTTATAAAAAGATTCCTCCAAAAAGTCTTCCTTGTCATTTAATTAAACTCTTATGCAGATCTATACAACTACAGCACTAGGGAAAAGTGTCCTTCTTTATGTAGTTGTTATATGAAGAGAATACATAGGACCATTTTCATCTTGTTTGGCAGATTACTCACTGCTACATTTAAATCTTACCTACAGTTAGCAACTTTAACTGAGGTTTTCCCCTTAAAATTGCTCACCTCATCTTTAGTTACTAATGGCAATTATTTTTATCATCATAAGTTTATCTTCAAGGCAATGGGTGTAATGACTTGTAGGGAGCCATCTTCCTGGGTTGGCTAGAAATTGTCTAAATAAAGTGAGTCATATCTTGCACCACCTAGTTCCTAGTTAGAAGTTGAAAAGCAAAGAAAGTTAGTGCAAGCAACATAAAATCCAGCTGAAGTCTAGATGGTTGACAGCCCCAGGCAATCAGTTCAGTTGCTATTAATTTTTCATTTATACGTAAGCACCATAGTCACCTACTGAAGGCTCCAAGGTAACAGACTTTTGGGAATTCAGTCACTCTTGCAATAGACTTTCTCTTGGCTAGATTTTCATGGCACCATCTGGATGTCTGTCTTCATCTCCACACAGTTCCCTGGCTGAAGCTTCCCATCACACTCGAGTTCCCTGATCCTTTGTCCTTGTTTCCAAGCTTCTTTGGCTTAATGCATACATCTTGAAATGCATCCAAACCAAAAGCCCAAGTCTTGCCTGCTCTTAATTGGAAGCACCCCATTTTTGTTCGTCGGGAAACATTTACAAAAAAAAAAAAAAAAGGGAAAGAAAGAAACATTTACATTTCCTGCTAAAGAATTGGGGATGTAGTTCAGTTGTAGAAAGCTTGCATAGCGTGCATGAGATCCTGGGTTCACTCCTCAATAACACAAAGAAACTAATAAAGAAGTAAGTAAATAAAGAAATAAATTCCCTGATAAAACTGGAGCACAAATTTAGCAACAGAACCATTGCCTGTCCCAACTTTGAATTCAGAGAATTCTCAGCCTTCACAAGCTGACTAAATAACATCCATCCCAGAAAGAATGTGTCGTCTATTTAAAATGGAAGATAAAAGAAGTGTCTCTCTACTTTAAAATGGCTTATATCGATGCTTACAATGGAGTAAATAAAAAAAACAAGTTGAAATTTTATATACAAATAGTGTGAAATTCTGCTGATTCTAAAGATTATCAGTTTAATATAGCTCATAATTAGATTTTAGATACATTGCTTACCTCCTCAGAAAAATAATGTGATTATTGTCCTCAAATTGGAAAAAATAGAGACAAAGGGAAATAGTAACCTGCATAGGACTGTGGGTAGAAATGGCAATATTGGGTATCATGGTCTGTTTTCCTTTTGTTACATACCTAAGGCATACAGTAGCCTTCTCAAGTCAAACTTGCATCTTTTTGTGTTACTAGTTTTAGTACAAACTTGCTCTTTGTTTGTTTTGTTTTATGGCAATGCTTATGGATTCAGTATTTTGAAACAAGAGAGATTAAAATCCTAAATTCTGTAAAGAACATTGTTCATATTTCAATAAAACAATGATCATTCCATTAACTTTTTTAATCAATAAACTTTAAGGTGACAATAGGTGATGCACTGTTGGGAGGGGTATGAGTGCTTTTCAGTAAGCACCTTGACTCTTAAACGATTCATGATCAAAATTTGCCCTTTGGCAATGCTCTCCAAAACTCCAAAATTCACTAATATTTATAAAATGGTAAATCTACCTCATGGATAAATCTAACACTCCATGAGGATTTTGCAAATTTGTTTTAATGGGATGGAATTTTAGCCCCCTTCATTTACTTAAAGAGATTTAGGAGAGACTCAAATTATGTAAATGACTGGAAACATCAAGTAATTAAACATCTAGTTTTTAATATAAAACAAATCACTGTGTGCCTGTGGTCTCTGTCACTTGATCCTTCCCCATGATTGAGGTTTTAAGCTGCATCCAGCTCCACTTAGCCTCTTAGACAAGCCAAACGTAACTCCATCCTTCTCATCGTAGCCCTTGTGCGTTCTTGTCCCCAAGGCCTTCCCTGAGGATTGAGGTCAGTTGCACAGGCCTGAATTTACAGTTTAATTTCTCTCTTGGTCTACTTAGGCTCAAAGAGAGCTGAAGGAAGCCATAATACTGACATGTGTTCAACTTCAACCAAGACTCTTTCAAACTCTTAGTGAGTGAACACGTTAAGGGAGAAGCCCCCAGCCCAAGTCAGAATTAGATCTTTCTCCCACCAATAATGTTTTCTAGTTGGATTTTCATAATGGGATATTTGGAGTTTTGTTCATTCTTACTTTAAAGCTCTGTGATAAATAATCCAAAGGTTCCAATAACAGTTGAAATTAAAATGTTTTCTCTCTTGTGCTCAATGGAAATAAAGAAAATTAGAAGATTTTGGGTGCTTCTACACTGTCCCACATGTGATGCAAAACAGTAGAGAAAATTTCCTCAGTGCCACTCATCCTAATGCCACCATGCTGATAAGTTTTAGTTTTGTTTCTAATAATGAGCATCTATTGCTTTTGTCTTCACAAAATCAACTTGTGATCCCCCGCTCTGATTCCTGTTTGGAGACCATGTCTGCTGCTTCAGCTGTCTGTGAGCTCTGTTGTAGTCATCTCCAAACTTGTTTCAGGGCTAAACTGAGCCAGTCAACTTATTAAAGCAAAGAGTTTAGGTATGAGGAAGTAATGTACTCTTATTATTTCCATAAGATCACATACTGGAATTTTACTGGAAAAGAAGAAAATTTTTCTACTGAATTTGCTGAAAGAATAGAAGCATGAAGTTTTATCATTTTTCTACCACTTGCAAAAAAGACAAATAAATTGCTTTTATATATTAAATATGTATGTAAATGATTTGAAAAAGAAAACTGATCAATATAATGCAGAAAGAGAATTATAATATCTACCTTATTTTTAAGATTTTTCAATTTCTTCTCATTTTTATTTCACCCAAATTGATTTAATTTCAGATTTCTGTTGTTCTGTTTTGGATTTTTACATGTAGAATATGCTAGACCAACCAATCTCTGCTTTGAAAGCCCAATAAACTTTAGCTAAGAAGTAAGCTACATTTGGGCAATAGTATAAACTACACTTTTTAAACTCTTAAATTTAACCTCAGTTTGTTTTATTTTTAAAAATTATTTTTTTCAGTGCACGCTTGTAGTTCATAATGTTTATATCCCTTGTGGAGAATTGGCACATGTACATCATATATCTTCTTTATTTAATCCTCTTTCCCTTCCTTTCCTCCCCCCTCCATCTATCTCTTGAGTCCCTTTTTTTCATAAATGTTTACAGTACATGATATTTACATTCCTGGTGGAGAATTGGTACATGTACATAACACATCTCAGTTCTCTTTCTCAACCCCTCTCTCTTCCCCCACTATCTCATGATCCCCATTCCCTTTGAGAAAGATTTACTCCTTGGCTTCATTTTCAAATCAAATATTAGGGCAAGGATTAATTACTTTTTAAAAAAAAATCCAACATTCCTTTCCACTTTGGTTTCTCTGTTGGAAAGAATGGCTGGTTAAAATTCTTCTCTTATCATATAAACCCATGATGTTCTCTACCTGCAGTGCTCACGTGAGCTTATCTATTTACTTCATGAAAAGCCGAGTTGTCTCACATGTTAGGTTGCCACATAAAATACAGGCATGAGACACACTGTAAAGAGCTATTTGTTCACTGTTTATGTGAAATTCAGTGTTACTTGGGTGTCCTCTATTCTTAGTTGTTAAATCTGACAGCTCTACTCATTGTGCTCATAAAACCATATCATAGAGCTGTCATTTACTCTAGCTTCGTCTGAATTAAATATTAAACATCCCTTAATTACAGATTTAGTCTACTATTATCCATACTAGCAAAGGTTTATCTGACTATTGCTTTTATTTCTATTTATTGTGTTTTAATCAAGATTTAACTGTGGTGCACACAAGGAACTATGAAAGGGGTGGATGGAATAAAAAATCTAAGGTTCTTTAGCATTCAGGGAATATTTAGTTTGGAGGAAAAAAAAACTAAGAGCTAAGAATAAAGGGAAAGTTTTATACAATAACCAAAGCAGCCTTAAATATAATCCCCCATTATTCCAGAAAGTGCAGCTTGAATTATAGGAAAATTACCAAGTAACACATTATATCTCATATAAATGTAACTACAAGAAAAAAGTGTTATAATCAGAAGCAACAATGGAATGTAGAGATTCCCACTTATGGAGGCAGCTGGTATTTGAGGAAACTGTCTGTCTGCTAAGAAGATTATAAAAGACACCCTTACAATGTTGTCTTTTCTGCTAGCAGATCATGGAAAAGAATTTTGGGAGGTGCATTGACCTGAGGAATAAAGAGAGTGGAACATTCTGGGCACAGGGTAGGTGAGAAAGGTTCCCACAGAAAGACATGTTTATGAGTTCAGAGCAAAAAATTGACAAAGACCAATTCGTCACAGCAGGGTAACCGGAGAATGTTAAGCCAGAAGTAGACTAATCTTCAATTTTAAATTGTTTCCTGAGTTTTCTGGGAGTGGGAGTGACCTCTATTATCTCAACATTTTCTCCAAATGAGGTGTGTGAATGAGCCTTTGTGAGTGGGACTTTGAGCTATTAGGGAGAAAAGCCGTGGCCACCTGGGTGTGAGACTGAGGAGAGGGAGACGATGATGGGACTTAAGAAAATAAGAGGGGATAAAGAAGCTAGTGGAGAAGGGAGAAAAAGCAGGATGGAGGAAGATTCATTTTGAATCTCAGAAATTTAAGATGCAGTGTTAGACACTAGGAGAGAAAGCGTCTCAATTTTTTTTTTTTTTTGTTTGATATTTAAACAAAAGTTTATCTCAGAGGGGATGAGTGGTTCTTGGTGATATTCTAGTGACATGAGGATAAGCTTTACATATTTAGGACTTTCAAACAATAAAATAGGCCACTTTTTAATCACAGTGGAAACTCTGAAATTATTTTCTCCACCTACCTGGCAAGGGTAATACAGATGGTCTCCTTGGATTGGGTGAGGGAATGTTTTACATTCCACAGCTTTTCAACAAATCTCGCACAATTTTGTACAAAACTACACTGTTATCACTTACTACACTGTGTTCAAATTCCTAGAATATTCTCATGAATTTTGAATTTTTTAAGAAAATAAGTACTTTATTATATGTGTTGGTATCATCTATAATGCACTACTAAAACCCATGTAGGAGAATGACAATGAACAACTTAGCGATTAGATCTGTACAACAAAAATACTTCGGACAACAAGTTAAGAAAATATAGAAGTTAGGAAACAAATTCAATTCAATTTCCAGTTTAAGATATGCCTACAAGTTCAGCAAATTCTTAAAATAAGCTAATATGTTCTTAGTCTACACTAAGGAATTATGAAAAAGAATCTTTATGATCCATCATTCAAAAGATGAAATTCTACATCTTAAATATGTTCTTTTTTTTTAGTACATATTTGCAATATGTGTAGTTTACAATCATTTTGGGACTGGGTACGTGTCCATAATACAGTTTAATTCTTTTTTTTAAATCCCTTCCTCCCATATCTTTCCCTTCTCTTCTAAATCCTCTTTCCCCATTTTCATTATTTTTGATATTAATCTTATCTCATGTCTATGAAACATGATGTTTACACTCATTGAGGTTATTAGGTTCTTCTACATGGCATATCTTTAATTTACTTATTTCCCCTTCTCCTCCCCTTCTACTTTGCTCTTGGTTTCCAGGACCCCTTGCCATTTGGAAGAGACCCATCCCCTTGTCTCTGATCCAGGCTTTACTCTTCTCTGTTTGTATTTTGCCTTACTTAAGAGAGATGTTGTATGGTATTTAAGCTCGTGTATTTGGTTTGTTTTACTCAACATTTTATTTTCAATGTGCATCTATTTTCCTACAAATGTCTTGTATTTCTCTTTCTTTATAGCCCAGTAGTATTCCATTATGTTTAAATGTCATATTTTTTATCCAGTCATCTGTTGATGGATATACAAACTGCTTCCAGGATTTAGCAATTATGAATTGTACTGCTATAAACATTAGTATGCATGTATCACTGTAGTATGATCTTTTTAACTCTTTGGTGAAGATAAGTAGAAGGGGTATAGCTGGTGCATATGGAATTTCTAATTTTAGTTCTTTGAGGAATCTCCATACTGATGTTCATAATGGTTGTACTATTTTACATTCCCACCAACAATGCAAGATATTTCCTTTTTTCAGTGCAGCCATCCCAGGGTTTGTTATTTTTTGACTTTTTGATGATTGTCATTCTTTCCAGTATAAGATGGAATTTTAGCACTGTTTTCATTTGCATTTATCTAATGGCTAGAGAGGTTGAACATTTTTTCAAATATTTGTTGGCCTTTTGTATTTTTTCCTCTGAGAAGTGTCTATTCATTTCACTTGCCTATTTCTTTCTTTTTTTTTTTGTGGGTAACGGGGGTCAACCTCAAGACCTCGCACACCAGCAGGCGCCCGTGCCGCTGAGCGATATCACTGGCCCTTTCTTCGTATGTGGGTTCCGGGAGTCCAACTCGGGCCCTTGCGCTTGCCAGGCAGGCGCTTATGCCGCTGAGCCATCTCACCAGCCCTCACTTGCCTATTTCTTGACTAAATTTTATTTTAGATGGTCCAATTTTTTTGAGTTATTTATACATTTTAGATATTAGTTCTCTGTCTGAAGACAGGTAGCAAATTTTTTTCCCATCCTGTACGTTGTCTCTTCACGATAGTAATTGAGTCCTTCGTTGTGCTGAAGCATTTTAATTTGATATAATCCCATTTGTTTTCACTCACTTTTATTTCTTGTACCATTGTGGGTCTGTTTATGAAATACTTGCCTACACTTAGGACTTCAAATATTATACCCATTTTACCTTCCAGTAGGAAAAAGTAATTGATGAGTTAAACTATAGAATATAAACAACTGAAGAATACAGTATGTAATAATAAATATTATGATGTGGAAAAAATGACACAGATTTGAGAAATATGAAGAAAAACAGGAAAACCAAACATACCTGTTGGAGTCCTTGAAGGAGAAAAAGAGATCATCTATAAAAGTAGAATTTTTAGGAAATAATGGTTGTGGATTTCTAAGAGTTGATGTGAAACATGACCTCACAAAAACAGGAAACATAAAATATACCAAGCAGGATTTTAAAAAATCTGTATCAAGAAAAGTAGAACAATAAAGAAAAAGAGAAAGAGTTGAAAGCTGGTAGAAAGAATAAAAACATTACAATTGACATCTTCATTACAGGATAATGTTTAAAACAATATGAGAAAATTTAATATTTCATGAAAAATTGTGTGTGCTGTAAATTTATAACACTACAAGAAAACCTTTACTTTGGGAAAACCTACACAGAAAACTCCCTCCAAATACAATTTCAAAATGAAACAGTCTAAAATAAAAAAAAAAAAAAATGATGCTGACCAAATAAAGCCAAGCATGTTCTTAGGAGATTTTGACATTGTGTTTAACTTTGAAAACCACAAAATAAAACAACAACATTGTAATATTTGGGAGAAAAATTTAAGAGTTAAATTCCTTATTGTCATGAAAAGAGCTAGACAACCAGTGACTAATTTTCTGTTATTTAAATAAACTTGACAATATTACATTTGCAACAATTTAGTTGGAAAGATAGTATAAAATCTCAAAAGGACTAGTACAACAAATGGAATAAATGTGAATGTAAAACTAAAAAAAAAAAAAAAAACCAAGAACAAACTTGTCTATCCAAAAAGAAACAAGTAAGTGGAGATGAAACACAAAATAACAAAGAAGTAAAATGTGTAAATGTTAAAGAAAAATGAAAAGTCAGATGGTAGCTGATTATTCACTATAAATTTAACTTGGATTTAGCAAAACTTTCTGAAGATGTCAATCAAGGAGAAACAAAAACACAGTTAAAAGCTGTTCACAGAAGATAATAAAAACATAAGTGCTAGAGTGAGAAAAGATTTATCAGATAATAGCTACCAAAAGTAAGCTTGGAAAACAAGGTTGATATGTGGAAAATTTTACTTTTTTATTAATAATAGTAATAGGGTAACAATGAGAAAAAAGGTACAATGCTTAATTCTGGATTAATAGATAACTCAAATTTGAGCATGTATGTACCTGATGACATTGCTTCAAATACGAAAACCCAAAAGTTCTTGAAACTATAAGAAATATTAGACAATAATTAGACAAATTATACTGAAGGTAGGAAAAAAAATCTCAATTTTGATACATAACAAAAAATTTTGCCAGCAATACTCCCAAAGTCATTCCTGGAAGCAAGCATTACCCCGATACAAAAACCAGAGAAGGGGGCCAGTGAGATGGTTCAGCGGCATACGTGCCTGCCTGGCAAGCACGAGGGCCCGAGTTCGACTCCCAGAACCCACATACGAAAAAGGGGCTGGTGATATCGCTCAGCGGCATGGGTGCCTGTTGGCGTGCGAGGTCCTGAGGTGGACCCCCCGGTACCCACAAAAAAAAAAAATTGGAATAGAAAGTCTTTATCTCAATCTGATAAATGCCATCTATGATGAACCAAGAGCCAACATCATACTAAATGGACAAAACCTGAAAGCTTTCTCTCTAAAATCAGAACAAGACAAGGATGTCCACTGTCACCACTCCTCTTTAATATACTTCTGGAAACATTAGCCAGAGCAATTAGACAAGAAAAAGAAATAAAAGAAATAAGGATAGGAAAGGAAGAAGTTAAATTATCATTATTTCCAGAAGACAAGATACTCTATATAGAAAACCCCAAAACCTCCACAAAAAGACTTCTAGATTTAATAACCAAATTCAGTAGCATAGCTGAATACAAAGTCAATATGCAAAATCAAATCAATAGCATTCATTTACACTAACAGGAAATGAACAGGGAGAGAAATTAGGGAAACAACACCCTTCACAATAGCATTGAAAAAACAATGAAATACTTTCTTAAGTATTCAGTCTAACAAAGGAACTAAAAGATCTCTACACTGAAAATTACAGTACCCTGAAAAAGGACTTTGAAGAGGATATCAGAAAATGGAAAGTTATCCCTTGCTCATGGGTAGGAAGGATCAACATAGTGAAAATGACCATACTCCCAAAATTATTGTACAGATTTAAGCCAATCCCAATCAAAATACCAATAGTATACCTCACAGAACTAGAGAAAATATTCCTAAAATTCATTTTGAACCAGAAGAGAGGTAGAATATCCAAAACAATTCTCAGTAACAAAGACAAGGCAAGGGAGCACTACAATCCTTGACTTGAATTATACTACAAAGCCACTGTGATAAAAACAGTATGGTAATGGCTAAAAAACAGACCTGAGGATCAATGGAACAGATTAGAAGAGGCAGAGACAACATCAAACACACTCAGCTTATCTTATCAAAGGGGCCAAGCATGTGCACTGGAAGAAAAATAGCCTTATCAAAAAATGATGCTGGAAAAACTGGCTTTCCATATGACAAAGACTTAAACTGAACCATGTCTCTCACCATGCACTAAACTAATATTGAAATAGATCAAAGATCAAAATATTAAAACAGAAACACTAAATCCACTGGAAGAGAGACTAGGTAGAACTCTTGAAGACACAGATGTAGGCAAAGGCTTCATGAACAAAACCCCAATTGCACAGGAAATACTACAAAGAATCAATAACTGGGATCTCATCCTATTAAAAAGCTTTTGCACAGCGAAAGAAATCTCCAAGAGAGTGAAAAGACAACTGACACAGTGGGAAAACATTTCAGACAGATGTCCCTCAGAGAAAGGACTTCTATCTAGAACATATGAAGAATTTTAACAAATCAGACCCCCCAAATTTAAAGACACAATCCAAAATGGGCATCTAAGATGAATACACACTTCTCAGATGAAGAAATACAAATGGCAAATAAATATATGAAAAAATGTTCAACATCATTTGTCATTCGAGAGACGCAAAATAAAACAATGCTGAGATTCCATTGTACTCCAGAAAGAATGACTATTATCAAGAAATCAACCGATAACAAATGCAAGAGGGGCTGTGGAGAAAAAGGAACACTTCTTCACTGTTGGTGGGAGTGTCGACTGTTACAGCCACTGTGGAAGTCAGTGTGGAGATTCCTCAGGATTGGAGGTCCCATTTGACCCAGCTCTTCCCCTTCTGGGTATCTTCCCGGAAGAATTAAAAACATCACATCACAGTGATATACGTGCACTCATGATTATAGCAGCACAGTTTGTAATAGCTAAATCTTGGAAACAACCCAAATGCCCATCAACCGAGGAATGGATAAAAAAGATGTGTTCTTTTTTATGCTATGAATTAATACACAGCCATAAAGAAGGATAAATTTGAGACATTTATAACTACATGAAATCACCTTGAGACCATACTCTTAAGAGAAATAAATCAGACACACATGTGTAAATATCACATTGTTTCTCTGGTGTGATATACCTCAAGTGTAAATAAGGACTGCAATGTATAAAAGTATTGTGAAATAGGAAGAAATTTTTCAGAAGAAAGGGGAACTAGGGAGGGGTGAGGGGGAAAGGAAAGAAGGGAAAAGGAAACAATAAAGGAGGATAAAATGGAAATAAAGCTTTGTAAATAAGGAGGGGAAGAGTAGTTTGTAGGGAGGTGAAGGGAATGGGAGAAAAAATAAAAGAGGAACTAAGACATACCATGTACAGGTACAAATTCCGTATGATGAATGTGATCATTATGTACATCTAAATTGTATCAATAAACTTAATAGGAATCAAAACTTAGCAAAAATAACAAAAAAACCCTAGATGAATACTTTGTTCAAGTCAACACACAATAGATTCTGTATCCAAAAATTATAAGTACATATTTTTCTCTAGAGATGGGTACAAAAATTGATCCTAAACTTGCCCATAAAGCAAGTGTTAACTTATTTCAGATAATAGGTATTATTCAGAAAGTTGTTCTGTTATAAAGTACATTGTTCTATATGTCACATGGAAAATGATCAGGTTAGCAAAGTTTCTAAAGTGATATGTATTTCTTCCCACTGAAAATGTTAAAAGAGACACTTTTGAAATGGAAAAGGTAATGAGACCTTGCTGTCAAAAAGGCTTAGAAATAAGATGATGCATATAGCATCCTTAAAAGAATGCCTGACATACAGTAAACACGCAAGCAATTTCACCTTCTCTTATGTATATGCAAATTGACGCTCTTAAAGAGGAGTCATAGTTTTCAACATCTTCAGACTTGGTTCGCCCAGAACTCTTCTTATTTTTCTCCCAGATGCAGCTCAAGAAAATAACATTATGCAAAGCAATTTTGGGAACATGCTATTAGCACAAGAATCTTTCTCATTTTGTGGCTTAGTATTCATTAAATAAAAATTAGCACATGCTCATTTTTGCAACACACATCTATTGTATGCACTTCTACTATGCAGCAGGTATTCGTGTGTCCTCCATTGGCAGGTGCAAAAGAAGGCATTTTGTAGGTTATCTGCGCTAAAGAATAATAATTATCAGTTAATACACTTGGACAAATGTCAGAGATTGCTGGGGATGGCCCTTAATTTAGAAATTTGAATGATTTGCTTTCTTTTTAGGAATTATCTCCTTCCTACCCAGATAGTTAGACTGTTTTTTCCTTTTATTCCCCCTTACATATTTTGATTAGTCATCTTTCTTATGCCTTAACAAACATTTTTGTGTCTCTACTATGGCATATTGGCCAAAATTATAGCTAAAAATGAGAATATGAGCCAAGGTGTAGTGGTCCATATCTGTAATTCCAGCATTGCGGGAAACTGAGGTAAGAAAATTGTATGTTGGGAGCCCAGCCTAGGCAACTTACTGACTTAGCAATACCTTGTCTCAAAATTAAAAATAAAAACACAAATGCACAGTTCTACCCTCAGGGAGTTTAAGTTTCTTGGGATAAATATTACTAAATAATCAGTACAATGATATCAAGACTACCATAATATTACAGAACATAATATTAAGAATACGTAATAGTATCAACAACTTCTATATAACTTTGTATCCAATTTATACAACCTACATGTTTTAGTTAACTTTTCTTCTTGCGGAGACAAAATACTCGACACCCAAAGTTAAGGAGGAAAGATTTATTTTGCTCACTATTTGTAGAGGTTTTGGTCCGTAATGGGCTGGCTCCAAAGCAGAGGGGCATGGCAGAGGGGAATGGCAGAGGATAAACAGCCCATGGCAAGCAACGAAGCAACAAACAGAAAGGGACAAGTGACAAGCAATGACAACAGCAGTCTCCTTTCTGTCGTTTATATTTTATCCAGGCTACCTGCCCTTAGGGAGAGTAGCTTGCACGCCCTTAATCCTAGCATCACACCATGAATCAATCCCAGCATCACACCCTTGATTCTAGCACCACACACCCTAGATCCAGGCACCTCCAAAAAGCACCCCCATGACTGCATGCGGCTTTGAGGGGAAATCTAGATACAAGCCATAACACTATATTAATTACTGTAAAAATACAAACAGAACATTTTTCTGAACTTAAAGCCATGACAAATGTATATTATTGACTTTATTTTATCAGTAGCATAATTAAATTAAAATAAAATTTAAAAGAAAACAAAAATGAAGACTTGGAGGCGAATAATTACAAATGGCATTTTCAGGGCCTGAAGTGTCTAAAGCTATTTAAAAAACAAAAACGTTTCCAATGACTTGAAGCTGGAGACCATTCTCATCCAGACAAACAACTGGAAAGCAGTATTAATTATGCATGTGCAGTCACATATATGTTTGTGGTGTCTGCGTGCTTTCCCTAATGTTGCAATATGGGGCGCGTTCTCGGCATCTCTCCATCCTGAGTTTCATTTAAATATTCATCTAACTTTTTAGCTCCTTCTCTGCAAAACACTGAGAATGATGATAGTGTTGATTATGTAAAAGCTGGGAAGCTCGAAGTTAACTTTAAATGTATCTCTTTTAAATGAACTTTATAATCAGATTATTCTCCAGGTCTCTCTTTTCTACAGAAATCAACTGGATGTTGCTAATTAGTTTCTATATTAGCTTACTTTTGCCTGTTAATTGGCACTGATCATTTTGCATTTTATCTCCCCTCCCAACTAATATTATTCATTAAGAAAAGCTACAAGAAATAATTATTCATGCTTATGTATTCAATTTGTTGATTTTTGGAAAGGATTCGGTATTGGAAATTAAATTAACACAACAGCCTTTGAAGGAAAGATAATTATGGATATGTTTTTGAGAGTGTGTATTTATGGGTTTGTCAAGGTATGAAATTCAGTTCCCTGATCTCCCAGAAAATTTGATTTGAAGATTGAGACAGAGTCCGTGTTTGTAGATACACAAATGTGATTGTTGGACTCTGGAGGTTACGTTCATGGAACCTGAGTTCACCAATCAATTAAAGGGAATGTATAGGTAAGTTCATAAATTTAGATAGAAAATCAGTGGTCAAGAAATTGAGTAACACATGGCATAAATGATTTACTTCACTACAGATGTCAAGAACATGTGATTTATCTGACAATTGAATTAATTATCTTGAAATTCTTCTCTGCAAAAATAGAAATCATGATTTTACAGAAAAGTAAATATTTTTTGAAGTGTGCATCTGCATTCAGATGTTTCTGGTATGTGTGTGATTCTTTCAGAGATACAAACCTATCATATATACATCAGGTTTTAAATGGGTGTTTATGACTCTGCTTTTCTACAGTGAAAAGAGTAAAAAGTGGGAATACACCAAGCTAATACATTCTTGTGTATGGCAAGCTAATTAGCCACTCTTCTGCTTTAGGTACTAGTTTTATGTTTTCCTGCATATGACAATTATTAGACTGGAAGTGTGGGGCGAGAGTAGTAGCTCAGGAGTAGAATGCTTGCCAAGTATATGCAAGGTCCTGAAAGTGTTTCTTAGGAAAATTTCAGTCCATGCCCACAAGAACATGTTTATGCATACTGTGTTTTTAAGCTATTACATTTACTGGAAGAAAATAGAAAAAAGCAAAGAAGGGTAAGAAATACAAAACATAGCTGGTCACATTTCTTTGCAATAAGACTGTCCCTGCTCTTACACTTTGTACATTTTCCTCCTCGGTCTGAAATGATTATACTCAACTATAGGTGGTACCTCTACTACTAAAGTTCTTCAGAGAAACAAAACTTCTTTCCATGTATTTTATTGGATATATATATATATATATATATATATATATATATACACACACATATATATTTGAATATTTATTATAGGATTTAATAGAAATTGGCTCACATAATTAAGGAGCTATGTAAAGCCTGTGATCTGTCATCTGCAAGGTGGAGAAACAGAAAATGTAGTGGCGTACAAAAACTGAAAGCCTTCCCTCTAAAGTCAGGAACAAGACAAGGATGTCCACTGTCCCCACTCTTATTCAACATAATTCTGGAAACTTTAGCCAGAGCAATTAGACAAGAGAAAGAAATAAAGGGAATAATGATTGGAAAGGAAGAAGTTAAATTATCATTATTTGCAGGTGACATGATACTCTACACAGAAGACTCCAAAAACTCCACTAAAAAACTGCTAGATTTAATAAGCAAATTCAGTAGTGTAGCTGGATACAAAGTCAGTACTCAAAAGTCAATAGCCTTCCTGTACACAAATAACAAACTCACTGAAAGAGAAATTAGGGAAAAAATACCTTTCACAATAACATCCAAAAAAATGAAATACTTAGGAATCAACCTCACAAAGGATGTAAAAGACATATACACTGAAAACTACAGTACTCTGAAAAAGGAGATTGAAGAGGATATCAGAAAATGGAAAGATATCCCTTGCTCCTGGATAGGAAGAACCAATATAGTGAAAATGGCCATACTTCCATAATTGTTATACAGATTTAATGCAATTCCAATCAAAATTCCAACAGCATATCTCACAGAATTAGAGAAAACAATCCTAAAATTCATTTGGAATCAGAAGAGACCTACAATAGCAAAGGCAATTCTGGGCAACAAAGGCAAGGCAGGGGGCATCACAATCCCCGACTTGAAATTATACTATAAAGCTACTGTGATAAAAACAGTGTGGTACTGGCAATAAAACAGACCTGAAGATCAATGGAACAGATTAGAAGATGCTGAAACAACCCCAGACATACTAAGTCACCTTATCTTTGACAAAGGTGCCAAACACATTCAGTGGAAGAAAGAAAGCCTCTTTAATAAATGGTGCTGGAAAAACTGGCTCTACACATGCCAAAGATTAAAACTAGACCCATATCTTTCACCATGCACTAAACTAAATTCAAAATGGATCAGAGATCTAAATATTAAAACAGAAACATTAAATCTGCTGGAAGGTAGGATAGGTAAATCCCTTGAAGACATTGGTGTAGGCAAAGACTTTATGAATAAAAACTCAACCGCACGGGAACTATCCCAAAGAATCAATAACTGGGATCTCATCTTATTAAAAAGCTTTTGCACAGCAAGAGAAACCACCAACAGAGTGAAAAGACAATGCACAACGTGGGAAAAAATGTTTGCCAGCTGTTCCTCAGACAAAGGATTACTATCGAGAACATATAAAGAACTCAAAAAAATCAGACCTCCCAAATTTAAAGACCCACTCCAAAAATGGGCATCTGAGATGAATACACATTTCTCAGATGAAGAAATACTAATGGCAAATAAATATACAAAAAAATGTGCAACATCACTAGTCATTCGAGAGATGCAAATTAAAACAACACTGAGATACCATCTCACTCCAGAAAGAATGGCTACTATAAAGAAATCAAGTAATAACAAATGCTGGAGGGGCTGTGGGGAAAAAGGAACCCTTCTTCACTGTTGGTGGGAGTGTCGACTGGTACAGCCACTGTGGAAGTCAGTGTGGAGATTCCTCAAAAAACTAGGGTTGGAGGTCCCATTTGACCCAGCTATTCCCCTTCTGGGCATCTTCCCAGAAGAATTAAAAACATCGTACCACAGTGATATATGTGCACCCATGTTTATAGCAGCACAATTTGTAATAGCCAGATCTTGGAAACAACCCAAATGCCCATCAACTGAGGAATGGATAAGAAAGATGTGGTATTTTTATACAATGGAGTACTATTCAGCCATAAAGAAGGATAAACTGGAGACTTTTATAGGTAAATGGATGCAACTCGAGAAAATACTCATAAGTGAAATAAACCGGACACACATGTGTAAGCATCGTATTGTCTCTCTAGTATGAGAAACTGAAAGAGTAAATAAGATCCAAAATGTACAATAGACACGGTGAATCAAAAAGAAACTGGTCAATAAGAAAGAGAGACTGGAATGGGGAAAAGAAAGAAGGGAAAGGGAAAAAAATTGTATATGTATATAAGATGGTTAAGATAGATACACTACCAGTTTTACTTAGTTCATTGAAGAGTAAGGTTTGTGCCAATAATGTTTGGACAATTGAATGCTAATGTCTGGTATCCTGAATAACTAACTTAAAGATAATAATACGTAATGCATTGACCATTGTTACCCTCATACTACGTTGTTTTGAAAATTTGTTCTTTTTTTGATTTGTTTTGTTTTTTCTTCTCTTTAAAATAAAAAAAAAAAAAGAAAATGTAGTGGCATAATTTAGTCTTAGTTCAAAGATGAAAACTGGTTGTAAGATTTTCAAAGACAGAAGATAAATGTTGCAACTCAAATAATAAGCAAATTTCTCTTTTCTGCTACACTACTTTGACCATCAAAGAATTGGATGATGGCTTCCCAAACTGGTGAGGACAAAGCATTATTTAGCTTGTTTATTCAAATAGTGATTTCACAGACACCTCCAAAAACAATTTTATGTCAGCAATTAGGGCTAACACAACATTATTGGTTAAGTTAACATAACATCTTGGTTGAGTCAAGTTGACTCATAAAATTAAGCAGCACAGTACCCATTCAGATACTACCAATTGTCCCCCTATATCATTTGTGTCTATTTCTACAGAACGGAATTATATAGTCCATCTCGAGTTGCAACCCAATAGCAATTATATTGTGTTGTAATAAACCTGATTTGTGGTACAAGTTTGGTACTCCATGCCTGTTGAATTTTTATGTCCTCAAATTGCTGTATTTCTCTTTTGTCTAGTTTCTCTGAAATGTGGAATCTTATCTCTAAGCCTCATTTCTTATTAGACAAGCAGTTTGACTTGGTGATTGGGACCTGTTGGCTTGTAGCATATGAGAAGCTTCTTAGCAATCTGGATCTTCAAAGGGAATTGTTTTCCCTTCTACCTTCCTGTGCATGCTCAGACTCCCCATGACTTTATGTTGAACATTTCCTCTACCCAACCATAACTTGACACTGACCTTCCGCTGTGAGATCTACTTCCAAAGTGGATAGGGGTCTCCACAAGACCAAGTCCTTCGAGGTCTGCTCCATGAAGGAATCTAAGAAGACAATAGAGCTCATCAGGGTCCAGGATAAAGTAAAGTTTATTTTTCACACGTTACGGGGTGCCCTTCCTGGAAACTAATTTTCGTTCATCTATTTCCACTGTTTTTAGGGTAGAGATCTTTTCTCAAAAGAACACTTCACAATGGAACTTGATATAAATACAAAGAGCGTATCTGAGTAAATTAAGGGGAGTTGTTCCCTACCTACGTCTTAACCATAAGCACGGTAAGTCCTGGCCAAATTGTTGAAATCCTCAGAACTCTATTACCTTCTAAATGATGAAACCGAGGTCTAAAAGCAGTGAAAAAAAAAAAAAGAAAAGAAAAGGACTTGGCTTTAAAACACATGAGACAGACCTGAAGGTAGACCCTGAACCCGACTTAGTGGACTTTCTCGTCTGTGCCCTTCCCTTTACCCATGGCCAATTTCCTGGGCAATGCACATTCCTAGATAAAAATCCCAAAGTTCCTTTGACATGTGCAATTAATCAAAAAGCAGTCAAAAGCTTTTTCTCATAATATTTAAAGGAAAGGTTTTGTGTGTTTTCAGACATTTGACAGAGGTAAGATGCTATCCTCCCACCCATTTACATATAATTAGAGTGAAGTCCATTTTCATGATGGTAGTCAAGCTGACGTGGAGCAGAACTCCTGAGTAAGGTTTATACCTGACATCCCTGTCAGAACATTTGTTTCTCCACAGTTTGGTGGTCTGCATTAACAACTTTCAAGGAAACAAATTTTGGTGGGATGCCTTTTAAGTCAGCCAAGTCTTAAATAGCATTTATATAACATGCTGGCAAATTTAAAACATTAATATTTATAGCTGAAAATAAAATCCAGTAATTCTCAGTGGATTAGAAAATATTAGAAACTGTATTCCAAAGAAGTTATATAATTATGCTGATCACATTTTGCATTCTTATAATTTTATTGGCTTATAAATTATTCCATGTATTTTGTCCAATAAAATTATTTAATTGGTAAAAGAAATTGCAGTTTGGATAAAGACACAATTTAGATTACTTTATGCATTTTGGCATATTACTCCTTAGCAAAATTTATAAATTACAATGAATGAGGTCATATAAGTGGCAAAGGAAAATAAATGCATCAATATACATGCATTTTTAATAGAATTCAGCACATTTCAAGAGCACAAAAGAATTGTGAAGCAGAGGTTCCTTGCAAATATTGAAGAATAGTATTCAAAGAGCATCTTTCTAAGGCAAAATTCCCTACTCTGTTCTCTGATTCCTTATTAAAATTTTTCTTCCATTTTCTTTGTAATTTGCATCCTAATGCCTGGATTTCTTTTTTGTTAGGTGTTGTAAGATAAACTTCAAGACAAAGCTATTTATTTAAAATAGTGTCATCATGACAAGTTGTCATTAAGAGATAGAAAAATAGATACACGTAAATCTATACACATTACTACGCAAACAATTATGTATAATTGTATACATAAAGTTATTTGGGAAACTGCCGTACTGTTCCCTTCTTATATTACCCTTGTGTTCTCAAGCCTACTACGTTGTGCTCTAGCTATATTAAACATATTCAAAGAACATTGTATGGTGTTTTTCATATTCGAGACTTTGTTCCTATTCTCTTCTGATTATGTTGTGGTTTCTTCTCACATGTCCAATAAACTGTTGAGGACATGATCTCCTCTCTGAAGCTTCTTTCATCTACATTCTAAGTTTCTATCTTCACTTTCACTACTTCTGGATTTTAAAATATTTTCACATGTCATATTTATTGATAGTCCTAGGTCTTCTAATGTCTCCACACCTCTATATTACACAATATTTGGCATCTTGATAGAAGACAGAAAGCATGGCATCTGGAAAAATATTTCCTTGAGTCTTTTCTTTTCTTTATTTTTTTGTGGGTACCAGGGGTCGACCTCAGGACCTCATGCGCCAGTAGGCGCCCTTGCTGCTGAGCAATATCACCAGCCCTTTTTTCGTATGTGGGTTCCAGGAGTCGAACTCAGGCCCTCACGCTTGCCAGGCAGGCGCTTACACCACTGAGCCATCTCACTGGCCTGGGTCTTTTCTTTTCTAAAAAACTCTTTCCCACTTGTTCCACTGAGAATGTTAATTTACATTTTCTCAATGTTCTTCCAATCTCCTATCACCTCTCTCTTCCTCTAATTTAGTAAAGATTATTGCCCCTTACATTTAAAAAAATCTTAAGTCATCAAATGAGAAACATGTAGATCTTCACACTTCAGTTTCTGTCTCTTTCTCTCTGTCCCCCTCCTGTCCTCCCTCTCTCCCTCCCTCTTCCTTCTCTTCTCTCTCCATGTCTCTCCCATCTGTTTTCTTCCCCAGGTGCTTTATGTCACCTTATATTTATTCCCCATTTCTCCTTTTGGAGTGGTTGCCTCTGCCTACTTGACATTAGTAATAGAAATTCATTTAATGTGTTTATGAATATCTCTTAGGTAATCTAATTTTTGAATCACAGATCAAATTTGAGATGACTGACAAATAGTTCTTCAGGAGGACTGTACCTGGTTACACTCAACTAGTAGAGTTTAATGGTTTGTGCTTATGATATTGTCCTCAATAATTAATAAATTTAACTTTAATCTATGTCAATCAGTTGTGTGGAGAGGGCTTTCATTGTTGACTTTAATTTCCATTTTTGATTAGCAATGAGTTTGCCATTTCTCATTCTCTAATTCATTAATATTTCCCCTTCTGAACTGTTTATATGTATCATTTGGCTATTAAAAATTTGATTTATGTCCATTTCTTATTTATTTCCAAGAATGGCTCATCTAGTCTAGAAATTATATATGTACGCATTTTAACATGGGAGATAACTTTTCTTAGTTACTTTCTCCTTGCTGAAGCACAGCGCCAGGTACCTGAAATTTAAAGGAGCAATCCTACTATTCCTTAGGTTCACATTTGCCTAGTAAGTTGACTTCTATCATTTATTCCATTTTATTTTCTTTTTTGATTGCTCAAAGTTTTCCTCTTGCTTGTCATAATCTCTTTGAAGTACTAGTGATCTCTTAGATTAATGAAACATTGAGTGAAACATTAGAAATAAACTAAATATCAAAAATATAAATTTTATAAAATACAATACTAAAAAGGAATTAAACTAATAACACAAAAATAGAATAGTTCTTCATTAAAAAAGTTGAACAGAAACATATATATGGTAAGATATATTTTATATAATTTGTTAGAAGTTTTTTAAAGTACTAAATATCAAGAGCATGTGAGCTCGTCATTGATTAAAGGAATAAAACACTTAAATTTTATGAATAAGTAATTATTTTCTTTAAAGGTCATTTTAAGATACTTACACAAAAAGATTACCATTTAAATTTGTGTTGTAGTAATATGCCTGTTTATTATATAGTTTGTTGTTTTTAGGTATTTTCAAAGTTAAAAAAAAATCACCAATTCAATAAAAATATTCCACTTCTAAATGATAAAACCACAAGTCTTAGAGTGAATCCGTTTAGGAAATATTAGATAAGTAAACAAAATAATTTTAAATAACCACATGGAAATTAAAATCTGTATTGGTAATGTTGAATCCAATATTAATTAATTTCATGTTTAGACAGACAACTTATTACAAGTTTATTCTCATTTTTGAAATTCAACAGATGTTAAAAGTCAAATATTTTGTGACTATTACACAATTCTTATCAGTCTCTTCAGTTCTTGATAAATCCAGTTCATATCAAGTGAAATCTATCTAGTCAGATGAAAAGATTTTACCTCCTCTTAGGGTTCAGATCTAAAAATTATTGCAAAATGTCGTGCGTTCAGAGGTAGGACTCTTGAAAGTGATTAGATCACCGGGAGCTGTAACCATCATTGGATTAACTCACTGCTTAGTTCATAGCTGAATGTGGTGCAGGGATTGGACTTGGTTCCCGGAGGCATAAACTGGAAGGGCGCAGCTTTATCCCTGGCTCCTCCCATCTCTCTTTCTCTACTTACTGGCTGCCATGGTTTCGGCAGTTTTCTCTGCTACGCCATTTACCATATTCTTTTTTTCTTGGAGCCAGCTGACCATGGACAGAAACCTGAACCCACGAGCCAAGTACATCTCTCTTTTATATTGCAGGTGTCAGGTATTTTGTTCAGGGACAGGAAAGCTAACCAACAAAGGTGAAACATGATATGTAAGTATATAGGCATTTCCTGGGCCTAAGAAGTAATCTTTACAGGGTTAATTATCTGTCTTTTTCAATACTAATAAGAACATTCTTCCTTCCACATACTTAGAAGTCCTAGGAGTTTTCTTTCTGACTCTCAATAAGTAGACATAAAAATGTCCACAGTTGAAAGTATGCTTTTTCCTGACATAAGAGATTCAACTTAAGGAAAGATTTTGAATCCACCAGCCACTAGAGAATAAATTGTACCATGAATTCTCTTTCTAACAAGAATGTCTCTATTGGCCCAACAATAGAATGTGAAAGAGTATAAGGTAAATTTAGTAATAATAAAATGTTTATAATAAGTTTATATATATATATATATATATATATATATATATATATATATATATATATATATAGGGGGTACCAGAAATTGAACTCAGGACCTTGTGCTTGCCAGGCAGGCACTGTGCCACTGAGCTATCTCCCCCGCCCTATAATTAGCTTTAAATGAAAACCCATATCAATTACATATTATTTGGACAGATCACTTTGGAATTCTAAAAGGAGACTGGGACGATTGAAGATTAAACTTACATGAAAACTTCAGATTGACCATTGGGTTTTACAACACGAAAGTTGAGTGATTCTGGATATGCTCATTTTTATTTTTTTATTTATTTATTTTTTTTGTGGGTACCGGGGGGTCGACCTCAGGACCTCGCGCGCCAGCAGGCGCCCGTGCCGCTGAGTGATATCACCAGCCCCTTTTTCGTATGTGGGATCCGGGAGTCGAACTTGGGCCCTCGCGCTTGCCGGGCAGGCGCTTAAGCCGCTGAGCCATCTCACCGGCCCAATGCTCATTTTTAATTAAGGAGACCATATTGATGTGTATAAAGACTGATTGGAAAGCAGAAAGAAAAATATCTTAGATTTGATAGTTTTTCTTTGGTAACTTTTCCTCTGAAAAAGAGAAAGGAGTTAGGGAATCATTTAAGAAGACAGAGACAATGGAACATTTTTATGTTTTCAAAGGTGTTGAAATAAGCCAGACACAGAAAGACAAGTACCACATGTTCTCTGTCATATGAGGAACCTAAAATATGTGAACTTGAAAATAGTGAGTGGTGATTATTAGAGATTGGGAAAGGTGAGGGAGAAGTGGAAAAAAGGAGGTTGGATTTAATCAGTGCACAGTATAAACATATGTGGAAATATCACATTAAACTCTGATAGTAAGCATAATTAATGTGTGTTACTACAAATTTTAAAAAACAAAATAAAGATATTTTAGGTATGAGAGATTCCACCATCAGCAGGAGTACACTTTAAGATACAGTAGAGAAAGGTAATCCTATTAATCATCAATTCCTAGAAAAGAAAGAAAACTGATTATGAATCCCAAATACAGAATGTTTTTTAGTAGGAATAAGACTAGTTTCTGTGACAGTAAAATAAAATAGACTGCCAGAAAACAGAATTATAGGCTAATTATTATAGGCTAATAAGTGTTGGGGATAGGAAATATTATTTTTTGATGCTTCTATTTTCTGTTCTATTCTGATGCTTCTATTCTCTCTCAGTGAAATAACTTATTGAAGATTTGAGAAGAGGAGATAGGAGAAAACATAAAATAAATAGATCAATTGCCTGCAGAAATATTTGATCAGAGAATTTTAGTTCAGTTACTTGATATCATTGAAGACCCAGTAGAGATTTGTAGATATAATTTCATAATAAAATGTTGCTCCAACCATAGTTGCAGCTACAAAATAGAGGGAGCCCTGGTTTAGTCAGGATGGATAAATTAGCTGAAGAAAATGATAAAGTGAGAAAGGAATATGACAGAAAAATATCTGTGTGATGGATGAGTAAAGGGCTGAAACATGAAATTCAGCTATGCCATTGAGTGTACAGTTTTCCAAGATTCTGCCTGGATGCTATACTACAAAATCCTACTTTTGGGGGGTAGATAAAAGATACAGAATAGGAACATAAGTAGGCTCAGTGGCTCCTATCAATACAGTTCACAATTTATATATACAGGTAAATCTCACGTTTTGCAAATAAATAGAGTGGAAAATTATTGGTAAACACATTTAGCCAAGAAAGTAAGACTTAAAAACCATCATTCAGACTTCATAGTTCTTAGAATACATGGATTATTTTTCCAGTCTGTTTCTTTGATGGGATATTTTTTACTGTTTATCTTCCTAGGTTGTACAACAAATTGGACATAATAAAGGTGACATCAGTCCTGAAAGAAATGGATCAACCAATCCTTTCTCCCTGATTCCATTTAGCGATACATGTGTCAGATTTGCACAAATTATTCCTTAGGGAGGATGTGCTCAGGAATGTTACCAGATGAGGTCAAATAAATTTGAAAGGATATTTTAATATAAATGTTTAGTTTGGAGAACAAAGAATGTTTTACAACCCTTTTCTCATTTTAAAATCCTGGGTGGCATTTTGTTAACGAAGATCTTCTCAAAAACTTTTCCTTCCAAAGTCATCATGGGCATATTCAAGTCTGAGAAACAGTGCTGCTTCCAGTATGGGTCTCTTTGTCGCTTTCCCTACCTCACAATGTAATTGGTAGGTGTGATAAAAAGGCTTCTAAAATTACTCCAAAAGTTTTTAGGTTTAGTTAGTAACTCTAAATGGTTTTTATCTTGAAAATCTGTCACAAATCTTTAAACTATTATTCTTATGGAATAATAACTAAATTCCTTATGGAAATTTTTGGGTGAATTTAATGCACCATTAGTGGTATTTCTGAGTTGCTTAGTAATGACATAGAAAGTGAAATTTTAAAAAATATAGACAAACACATATCTAGTTAGGCATAGCTTATTGACATTAGTCCTCATGCAAGTTCAGTGGAAATATCATTTTCAAAAGAGCCCTGTCAGTACAAAATTAATGCAATTTTAAGAGTCTTCCTTTCTTTACCACTAATTTGACTTGAATGAATCCATCTGGTTGTACTGTTTGTGATGAAAATATCCTAGAATAGAAAAAAATGGGTGTGTATATTTATTTCTCCAGGAGTTTATTTGAGTGTGTAAAGCATGTAAACTACCATTTTTATAGGTAAAAAGTCAAATATCATCAGTTTCATATGGTTCTATATAATAAACATATGCATTTATTTGGATATGTGCGAAATATAAAGTATTAAATAATACATCATTGTATTATGATAAAAGATAATTTTGTATATGCAAAATAGAACATTTGACACATGAACCCTATTTTGTAATTCATTCTTCCTTTTCTAATTCTCTTAATACATGGTTGCAGTGCGTAATGGTTACATTCATGGTGGGGAGTTGGTACATGTACAAAACATATTTTAATTTTTTATCTTTAATTATTTCTAATATTTTTATTTTATAGAAAAAAGTAAAATAAAATTTCATAACAAAATAATAGGAGAAAGCAGTAGTTAATACATTACATGGTGTTATCTTTTAAGTAGTTGCTCAGGGTACAAGATATTGGCATAACAATTTCTCCAATCGATATTAGCATAAACCTTCCTTTTTAATAAACTAAGAGACACTAATAGTATAACTGACTTGCATTTTTTCCCTTTTCCTTACTGTCCTTACCCCTATAGTTCCCTTTTCCTTTTGAACAGTTTCTTCCCATTTCACAATACCTATTGTACATTTTAGACATTATTTACTCTTTCAGTTTCTCACACCAGGGAGACAATATGAGGTTTACACATGTGAGTTTGATTTATTTCACTTATGAGTATGTTCTCCAGTTGCATCCCCTTACCTAAGAAAGTCTCAAGTTTATCCTTCTTTATGGCTGAGTAGTACTCCACTGTATAAAAATACCATGTCTTTTTCATCCATTCCTCAGTTGATGGGTATTTGGGTTGTTTCCAAGATGTAGCTATTGCAAACTGTGCTGCTATAAACATGGATGCACATATATCACCCTGGTATGATGTTATTAATTTTTCTGGGTAGATACCCAGAAGGGGAATAGCTGGGTCAAATTGGACTTCTAATCCTAGTTTTTTTAGGAAAAGCCACACTGATTTCCACAATGGTTGTACCAATCTACACTCCCACCAAGAGTGAAGAAGGGTTCTTTTTTCCCCACAGCCCCTCTAGCATTTGTTATTGGTTGATTTCTTGATGATAGCCATTCTTTCTTGGGTGTGATGGAATCTCAGTACTGTTTTAATTTGCATCTCTTGAATGACCAATGATGTTGAACATTTTTTCATATATTTATTTGCCATTTGTATTTCTTCAACTGAAAAGTGTGTATTCATCTCAGATGCCCATTTTTGATTTGGTCTTTGAATTTGCGTGGTATGATTTTTTCAATTCTTTATATGTTCTAGATAGAAGTCCTTTGTCTGAGGGACAATTAGCTAAAAATTTTTCCCACTCTCTGGGTTTTCTTTTCACTCTCTCAGTGATTTCTTTTCCTGTGCAAAAGCTTTTTAATAAGATGGGATCCCAGTTGTTGATTCTTTGAAGTATTTCTCGTACAGTCTGGGTTTTGTTCATGAAGTCTCTACCTACACCTATGTCTTCAAGATTTCTACCTGCATTCTTTTGCAGTAGATTTAATGTTTCTGTTTTAATATTTAGATCTTTGATCCACTTTGACTTTAGTTTAGTGCATGGTGATAGATATGGGTATAGTTTTAGTATTTGGCATGTAAAGAGCCAATTTTTCCAGCACCATTTATTAAAGAGGCTATCTTTCTTAATTCTCTTTACTTCCACTTCTCTTCCTCTCACATCCACCTCCATGCATCTCTAGATCGCATTCTCATATTCAAAGATCTATCCATTTCCTGTTATCCATCCTTTACTTTGCTATTTAAATAGTTTAAACTTTAGGCTTCTCAAATAAGAGAAACCATGCAATATTTATGCTTGTGCAATTCACTCTTCTTACCCTTGGCAAATTTCTTCATTCTCTTACCTCAGCCCAATGATGGCAGTCTGATAACTGCCTTGAAAAGAAATTAGAACAGTGCTCAGTGGAATTGAACCAGAATAAAAAAACATTGTATATTTTGAGAAGATGTGGTAAAATTCCACAATATTTTACAATAAAAAGGAATCTCTCACATTTATATGTTAATGAAACTAAATTTTGGAAATTTTATAGGACTACATTGATAGCAAGTATAGGCCAAAATATGAGAGACAGTCACCTAGTCTAACCTTAATCAAAATATCAGTAGCTGAATTTTTTAGTGATTTTCTTCCTTCTTCTCAAATGATATTGTCTGTGACTGATAGTTTCAAAACAGTAAGCTCTGAAGTACTCTCTGTGCCGCAAACTTGACTTAATTAAATCTCTATTGACTGTGCTATCTTTTGCCCACTGCACTTTTCGAGAATAGTTTGCAGACTTTCATACTGAAAAGAATGAGAACATTTTTATAGTTTACTGTTGCAATAAAATAAACCTTGAAGAATGTTAAAGTGCAGTGCATAACAAGACTTTTCACCTTTGTGGTCTATGTAGTAATGACATATAACAACTAATAAGCATAAATGTCAAATACTATTATTTTGTCAAAACCAACCCACATACTTGTTGTTTTAATTTTGTTGACCCTGTACCATACACAGATTAATTTACTCAACTCTCTGTGTGCTCCTACTCTGTGCCAAAACAGACACAGATATTTTGTAAGTAGTTTCAAGCAAGGCAGCTTGTTCATCTTAATGTAATGAATGACAAGGTTTTTTTTTTTTTATCACTATCATAATCCATTACACATATAGTACAAATACACCTTTATCCATCAGTCCCTGATTCTTGGTTATGAGTTCCAACATGTATTTAATTAATTCCACCCAAGTGTGTCTGTCCAGCTTTATCTAATACAGTAATACCTCAATTCATGAATGTTATTGTTCACATACAATTCAGTTGGTAAACGAAAGCGTTGGGCAAAAGTTTGCTTCTGTATGCAAACTCCACATTTGGTGCAGAGCACCACCTCGACCGTCTTCCCTGCACAAACACAAACACGGCCACCTTCCCCAGAAGTGCGGAACAGATTGAGTTTGTGCACAGAGACACCATTGTACGTTACTACATAGGCTTCAGAGGCAAATGTTCCAAACTCATTTCTCTTTATGCACATAGCATATCCTCATCTCTCCTTTCTAATGGATATGTGTGACTGAGTTATTGGCAATGAAAAGTAGATAAAAATGATAAATTCTATTAAGAAAAACAGTTTTAAGTTTGGGTACAGAAGAACTCTCAGGAATAATTCTAAAGCACAGGAAGATGATAAGAGAAAATATAATGAAAACTAATGAAAAAACCCTGGGTCCCTGAAAGTCCAGTGGAAACCAACCAATCACATTTTGGGGTTGTATTAATACTTATCCTATTCTAACTAGTGCTATATTTGTGATGAAGGCCCCTGGTGGTTTTTTTTTTTAACATAAACTATCATTTTGCCTCAATTCACTCTTTGAAAAAGGAAGTTGAATTCACAAAATGGAAGTATTCATAATCAATTTATGGCTTCACACTAAATCACTATTAACTCCTTTAGTTACCTAAAGGAAGAGTTTGAAGAAAATGACAATTTGAATTATGATTACAATTCTTATTGAATCACAACTGAGTCTTGATGTGAGTATAGCTTACAACATTAAAACACTGTTCATTGTTAGAAGGTGAATTTAGAAATCAGGAGGACATGGAGTAAATGAATGCTTGATAGAGTGTGAGTGATCTAGACTAGAGAATGAGAGGAAAGTAGAAATGAGAAACAAGAAACTGAAAGGTCGCTGCATTGATTTCACAGTTAGAACACACTCTGATGCCTATTTATAAAGATTTTAAAAGGAAATTCATTTTCTCACTGTAACTCCAGAAAGCATAGCAATGATTTCTGGATATATTACCTGGAGAGAGTTTCCTGTGTAATACCTGGAGAAATAATTGCTAATTATGGCAATTACAATTCTACTACTGGAAATATCAGGAGACTCTAGATATAGAAAACAAGTACATCCTTCTGGACCTTCTCTTGTCCTAGTTACTGTACTCCATGTGCACGGCTGTGATCATTATTTTCGTATTTGTAGTACAACCTTCAAGTGTCCTGAGCTTCCCAATACTTTTCACTCTAGTCGTATGTCTTACGGGTTCCTAACATCTGATTCAGATGCCATATATTCCATGGCTTATTCTGGATACCTACTCAATATTATCTCAACTTTTCTTGGCATTTGTAATTTTCTTTGCTCAAATATAATTATCTTAGAATATAAACAGCAAGAGCCTGTGTTTATTTTAGAATTCCCTTTAATGATACTCAAAAAAGAGTTGAATACATCAATCAATTTTTGTCCTTGGAGATACTACTGACTGGATATCACCGAGACACTTTAGTCTAAAGTTAGAAGATAAAAAGTTAATCAAGTAAGTCTTTTTTATTGAGTGGTTGATGGTCTTGAGAAAATGTTCAGGGGCATCATTTCTTCTAGGAGGCTGAAAAACTCAATAACATGTTGTAGCTTGTCACTTTCTTTCCTAGCCTGAGGCACTTCTTTTCTTTATTGCCTCACTAAGTTTACTTTCCCTACCACCTGATTTTATCTGAAGTTATCTTTGCTTATCCATAATGTCTCCTTCAGATTATCCCTTTCAATGCCTATACCTCTTTCATATTTCCAAATGTCATTATTTTGTCTGTATAAATTAATTGATTATCTCTCTCTCTATGTCTATATATGAACACAAATACGTATATACACATGCATATGCATACAGATATATACATGTGTGTATGTAAAATATTTCATTGTGTATTTCTGTGTTTATCAAGTACACAATAACATAAATGTAGTATACTGTATATCATATATAATGTATTTTGAATGGTCTTTATGTCATTATATATTATATATAAAAGAGAATATATATTTATTACAATACACCATCACATATATCTTATATATGATTTATTACCATATAGAATGTGCATATTTCAGAAACAAACTCTACTTCAATCATATATTAGTGGTGGGATGAAAACAATATTGATCTAATCCTTTATGTCTCAATTTCCTTATTTGTAAAGAGGAAACATTATATTGTTGCCATAGGAATGGTGAGAGGTCATACTTTTAAAGTGCTGAAAAAAGCTCTTTGACACTAATAGGTGCATTTGCTTATTAAATAAGTCTTGGCTAATTACAAGCAGTTGGAATGCCTGCCAGATTCTTGGTGCTTAAAGACATTTACTGAAGGTGGATCAGGTCTAAAATATTTATAATTTTGTAGAAAACAAACTATATCCAAAGCTGTATTATTTGAACACAAAACTTTGCCATTCTCTCCACTCCTATCAATGTACGTAGTGCCAAATTGGCCTAGAAGATCTCACTGGTAGGTAATTCAGCCTCAGTAGGGATAAGCCTACTTGCATTGTTCACAGGTCTCATTCTGAAGCTGAATGATGGTAATTCTATTTCTCTGTAAGTGCAGGATGAATCAAAATACAGGTCTCTTTAAAAATGTGCCTTTAAACCCTATATGATTGCACCTAATAAAGCCCCTGACACATTATAACAATTCCCTATCTCAGTGCATAAAGAGCCATACACAGCTCACTCATTATTTGCCTGAATGTGGCTGCCAGTTGTAACTTTTGGTCCCTCACCTTGTAGTTCAAACTGGCATAAAACGCTATGGGCCTCCTGGGCACATAGCATTATTGAACTCATTAATCCCCCTCCTCAAAAACCCTTGTGCATCCTCTAACTGAACTGTGAGCAAATGACTTGGGACTGGAAAACCTTCCACAGAGCTCCTCTGCTCTTTTTCAGTAAGGCAATCTAACAAAGGTTTATGGTACTCATATGAGACTGTTTATTGAGTGTTATAAGGAGAACATTTTCAGTGTAACCGGATAAGGAGTCTAATATGGTAGATGTGTTTTGGCTTAACATAGTTACCAAGTCCTGTGTGTTATCAGGGAGAAAATTCTGTAACTTGCTTGCAAAGAATGAAAAGATGTATGTATTCTTTATTTCTCTTTAGTTAGTTTGTAAATTAGTATGTGAAAATCCACATAAATTGTCAGCATGCAGGTTAACGTAACTCAGGAACTGATCTATGATACACACTGGGCTATTTAAATCATTTAAAATATTGTTTGGCAAATGGTTCCACTGACTTGACAAAATGAGATTCCTTATTAGTTTCAGTGTTGTTTTTGGCTTCAATCTTTCTGCCCACCTTCTCTACTGCTAATTTCCAGCTGGATTATAGCAGTCTTGACTAAATTGAAAGAGCGGTGTATGGTAGAAATAGGGGTGGTTGGGAAAAGATAAGAAAATTATTGTGTATCGAAAGTTTTGTACATATTTGATACACTCTCTTTGGAAAGTATAGAATGTTCCTGACCTGAGCTATTTTTAATTTTCCAGAAATTTTGAACCATGGAACATCAGCTTAACTATTAAGCAAAGAAGGAGTTCCTTACATTCAGTCTTAAGTGAGACCCTGCTTGCTGTAAGGTAGGAGATGACCACTTGCAAGCTATAATGAAAGTCTCCAAATGCAGGCTGTTCCTGAAGGTACTTAACCACAGCAATGGAACTTGGTGATGACAGCTGTCCCACTGTCAATCCAGCCAGATTCTGACAACCACAAATCAATTATGGCCAACCGTAATTGGCAACTTTCTAGAGTACAGAAAGGAGAAAATTTTAGTACAGAGGGGGTCTTTAGAAACATTACATCTGATATTTTTAGCTATGGTAGTATAAGCTAAAGATAGTAAGTAACTTTCTTGAAGTCAGACTAGTAGATACCAGTATAGGTACAAGTCATCCATATATCCTTGTTAATTTGAGTTTGAAGCGAGCTTTGCTGAGTTCTGCTAGAGTTTACAAACAGTATATCATTTTTCCTTTATTTAATGGATATTTCTAAAGATTACAAGCAAAATTAAATTCACATCACAATTTTCTATTCTTTCCTCCAATGTATCCTATCTAGAGAGTCTAATAATTTTAAAGAATCATCTTCATGTGTAACCTGTTAACTGCAATAGACAGAATAAATCAGTAAATATAATGACACTTTTGGAGTATTAAAGTCGAAGGAAAGAAATAAATTCCTAAATAGATTTTTATATCATAGTACAAAATTAAAGATACTAAATATTCTAAATATGTTCAGCTATTTAAAGAGATAGGAACACACATTGAAGAGGCTGCTAAAATGAGTAGAAGCAAATGGAGATATACCTGGAAGGACTCATGGGGAGAGTGAGTACATAATGATATTCTGAAGAAAGAAAATAGTTGACAGATAGAAGAAAGGAAAATATGTGAAAAGTTTATTTTAAGTGAGCGATTCAAAGTACAGTGGCAGCTTATGCTTGGGAGGGAAGCCAGTACATAGAGGAACTTGAAGCTGTCAAATGGTGCAGGATGGGCCGGTGAGATGGCTCAGCGGCTTAAGCGCCTGCCTGGCAAGCGCGAGGGCCCGAGTTCGACTCCCGGAACCCACATACGAAAAAAGGGCCGGTGATATCGCTCAGCGGCACGGGAGCCTGCTGGCGCGCGAGGTCCTGAGGTTGACCCCCCGGTACCCACAAAAAAAAAAAAAAAAAAAATGGTGCACGTTATTTTTCAGGTTAGGTCATTTGGAGAATTGGTAGAATTGTAAGAACAGCTTCCACCACTGAAATATTTAATGTACTGGTTTGTATGGCTATTCTTGAAGCAAAGGGTAATCATGAAAATGGTGGGAGCTCTACAGTCCACCTAGTGATGGTTGGGTTGGTTGAAACAGTTAAGTCCAGAAGAAGGAGTTAGTGATCTGCATCATAAGTGATGAACTCAGGCAGCAGGTAGAGATGTGTGTATGGTAAACATTCAGCTTTCCAAGGTGGGCTCTGGGGAGAGTGTGAATGGCCAACTGCAGTGAAATGGGGTATTGGTGTGTGTGAATGGGTATACTGAGGACACGAAAGGAGACATTGAAACGGCCACCATCAGACTATTCATCAACATTGCTGCTTCTCGTTGTTATTTTTACAGATATTCACCAAATGAGACTTCTCAGGAAGAAGTTAAGCATATCGTAACACATGAAATGGTGAAGATGTTTTAAAACCATCATTTAAAGTTCGATTTGTCCAAACAGAGAAATATTCACTCTAGAAACGTACTAAATCCTGGTGAAAATTGAAATGACATGTGCTCTAATTTGTCTCCTGCCTCAGGTCTGTGTTCAAAAGCTCCACTCAGGATGTGCACAACCAAGAGAGTTGCGTTGTATGTCCTTTTTCTCCTAACTCCATCTCAAGTGCTGCATGATGTTGCCCACCCCCATATATCCCCCAATGGAAATGTGGAAACTTTATTTTATGGGTAACAGATCAATAATACTGAGTGTCTGATAACCCACACCCCAGCTAACTCTTAGTGTTGAAGTTCCGTTTGGAAGAGTCAAGCATGCTTCCCCCTAAATGTTCCTCTCTGAACAAAGGGTTCCCTTAGTTCAAAGCAAAAGCCCAAGGATTTTACCCAGAGTGAAACACATTTCTTAGGATTAAAGACCTTAAGAACTCAGCTTGAGAAGACTGATTTTATCTGAACAAAGTACAGAAACCCATGTCTAAAGGCATTAGTAAAATAAATATGAAGAACTTGGCAAAGAATAATTAAAGGAGACCAGTACCTCCATGATAGAAGCAAAATGGAAGGAAAAACACAAGTTTCGTGGTGTGAACCAGGAAAGGAGATCAGAATGGTTGTATACATATCTAGGCTGCAGGTACTTAGGGGTAATCCCCACAGGACATGGACCCCAGAAATAACTGTTTTAAATAACGGAACACAAACCCAGCAACACTGGACAGAACCTTCCATAGCATTAGGGCTTAAAAGCAACTTCTATCCAAACACTGGATGAACAACAAGCTGCTCTGCGCCAAAAACATGTCCCAGAAGACAAGGTTCAAAAATAAAATTGCATGATTTCCTGGCATTCTGTGAGTCCATGTGTACGTATGCGTACGTTGCCTATCCTCAAAAAGAACTGATACCCAACTTAAAGTCCCCAGGAACTGTGGGAAAAAACAAACAGGCCAACTCCTTGAAACATGAAAGCAGCTTACAAGCCACATCTATGTCCAGCATTAATAGGTGAAAATCTGACTGACCAAGCACGGCATTTGTTGACTGTGTGACCTATGCTGACAACCCACCTGGTAGCTAAACTAAAAGATAAAATGAAGGGTGCCAATGTAAGCAGGGAAACTGTGTGAAATTGCTAAAATCAGAAAGTAAAGAAAGATTACTACTGGTCTTACAGAATTATCAGGCAATTCTCTAAATATTATATACCAACAAATCAGGTAATCTAAATGGAAAAGACAAACCCATAGAACAAAATAAATTCTGAAACTGACTCAAGAAGAAATAGAAAACATGAATATTCATGAGTAGATCTGGTGAGAATTTAATCTTTACAAGAACAAAGAGATTGTATTAGTAAACAACAGTATTTTGCAAGGAAAAGTCCAAGACCAGATGACATCATTGTGAACTCCACCAGATATTTAAAGAACTGGCACCAATTCTTCCCAAACTATTCTAAAATATAGAAGAAGACACAGTTTCTAGCACATTCTAAGAGAAAAATTTTACTCTGATATGAAAATCAGATAAAGACATCAGAAGAAAGGAAAACTATGGACTGATACAAAGATCCTTAGGTAAATTCTAGGAAACAAGATCCACAAATGAATTGAAAAAATTATACATCATATCCACACGAGGTTTTTCCAGGAACATGAGACATACAAAAATAAATCAATATTTTTTAAAAAAAGAGAGAAAACAGCACACACAAATGCCTCAATAGATACAGAAAAACATTTGATAAAACCTAATATGAAAGTTTTGAAAATACCAGGAAACTAGAACTGGTAGAAAATACCAGAAAATAGAACTCCCTTAAGCCTTTAGGTAACGTCTTCAGTTAACATCATACTTAATAATAAATGCCTGAAAGCTTTTGGGACAAAACTAGGGATAAAAAAAAAAAAAACACTCCTGCTACTTCTAGTTAACATTTTACCACAGTGTGTAGCTAGGGCATTTAGGCAAGACAATGAATTAAAAAATCCTAAACTGAGAAGGAAGAACTAAAATGATACCTATTTGTAGATAGTATGATCTAACTTATAGAAAAAGCCAAATAGCTCCCAGACAAGTAAAACTATTTGAAATATTTAAAAATTCAACAAGGTTGTGAAATATAGACATTATGTAAAAGCCACTGTATTTCTAAAAACTAACAATAGTCTAAAAGTGAATTTCCGTAAACAATTCCATTTAAAATAGCATAAAACAGTGAAATACATAAGAATAAATTCAACAATAGGCATTCACACAGACAATGACAAATGATATTTGACAAATATTAAAGAAGATGTAAGTAATTGGAACAACATCCCATGTTTATGGATTAAGAGAGATATTATTGTTAAAATGGCATTCCTCCCAAATTCATATATTGATACAGTGTAACACTTACACAATGTTACCTGTTTCTTGCATAATTTGCTACATTACTTTTAAGTTACATGGAAATGCAAGAAAGAAAAACCAGAAGAAAAAATAAAAATTTTGAGAAAAAGATTCATACTTCCATGTTTCAAATTTTACACACCAACTATAATCAATACAGTGCAGTATTGACAAAAGCATAGGTGTATAAATCAATGGAAAAAATTGGAAGAGCAGAGACTACACCTTATGTTTCTGGCAAATTTAAATTCAACAAGTAGTTCAGAAAAAAAATACAAAGAATAGAGTCATATGTTTCACAAAAGATGCTGGAAAAACTGAATGGCCACATATAAAGACTGAATGTGGGACATAACCATATAACATGAAAAATTAACTCAAAATGGATCATAAACCTAAGAGTTAGAGCTAAATATCTTATAAAGATTTTTGTATAAAATATGTAAGCTAGTTCTTCACTTCACTAATGAAAAGCAATTCTATTTTGAAATATAACAGTAGTTTTAAAAAAGACATATATTAAAGAAGATACATTAAATGTGAATAGGTACATGAAAAGATGCTCAGTATTATTTTTCTTTAGGGAAATGGGTGAGACACTGTTTCATTCTAACTCACAATGAAAATGATAGTTGAAATAACAGTGTTGAAGAAGATTTGGAGAATTTGGAACACATAAATAGTATAAGATAATAAAGCTATTTTGCAACATAGTTTGAGGTTTCTCAAAAATTTTAATATAGAGTTGCTGTATGACTCTGTTACTCAATCCATGCTAAATAAATTTGAAAAATTGTATGGAAATGCAAGTTTGCAGAAGGAAAAAAGGAATTATTTTGAGAAAAAAAAAGAGAGTTCATACCTACTTGTTTCAAGTGAAAACCTATATCCACACCATGACTTGTAGATGAAAGGTTTTAATAACTAAAAGTTGAAACAATTCAAATGATCATCAATTTATTGAATGAGTACATAAAATATGATGTATCAATGCAATGTAATCATATTTAATAGATTACTTTAATACACACTACAATATGAATGAACCTTAAAATATTATAAGAGAAAAAGACCAGAAACAAATGACGATGTAAAAATTACTTCATTTATTGGGATGTCAGAGTTATAATTCAAGAAAGCTATTAAAGGAAAATAAGACATTGATTGGAAGGAACTAAGAAGGACATTTACATGATTACTATTTATGAAACAAAGTTTATATGGTTTCTATAACTATCTCCTTTTAAATACCATATATGATTAGTGGAAATTAACCAATTAATTATTACTTAGTTCCAGAGAATCAATGAAATCTTTTCCTATCAGTCAGGACTTTAAAAATCAAATGTAGCATATATTTTCATATTTTTTCTCCCCATGTTTCAGGGTTTCATCTGTGTCTACATCAACCTGTTTTCTTCTAAAAATATTTGAATCAGAGTTTCTAAATTTTTTCGATACTGAGATAGTGTAATGAAAATGCAAGAAGTTTGGCCTGTTCTATAATAATGTGTATATGCCCAATTCTTTTGGATTCATTTCATCTTCTATCTAAAATTTTGCCATTCCAGTTTTAAAATTATACGATATATTTTAGGGGAATAGCAATTTTTCCTGCTTTCTCTTTCTCAAAAAATATTAAAGGTCATTTTTCAAGGACATTATAAAATATCTTTTATTAAAATCATTTTGGTTAATATCTGGAATTTTATTCACAATTACATGGGAAGTGAAAAGAATGGATGGGAGTCTAAATCACACCAGAGTGGCTATAAATCAGATGTTTCTGGGACTGAGAGCGGGATGTGTGGGTGCTTCTTATTTTATTATTCCTTGTACTGTGTTTGTACATAAGAACATAAATAAAAAACAAAATATATGACCAAAAAAAGCAACAAAAGAATTACTTTGATTAGAAATCATACATGTGATGAATCTGTTAACACAAACAAAACTACAATTTCAAAAAGAAAGTAAGAATTTTACCTTTATTAAGAATAGTAATACGGGGCCAGTGATATAGCTCAGCGGCATAAGCGCCTGCCTGGCAAGCGCGAGGTCCTGAGTTCGACTCCCGGTACCCGCATATTAAAAAAAAAGAATAGTAATATGTATTTTAATATAAATTGGTATATATGTTTTAGGTTAAATATAAAATGATAGAAATGTATTTTCTTTCAGTCAAGTGATAATAGATGAGAAATTAATGGAATTACAATATAATAACATCAAAATGTAAATAAATATGAGATATATGCAATTTTATTTTTGCACATGCATAGACAGCATTTTATTCATGTGCCTAAACTTCTTTGTTTCCCTGTACTCAGCTCTACTTTCTATTCAGTTACTGTGGCCCAGCTGAAATCAATCTTTTTGAATGACCACTAATTTTCAATTCCACCTAGAAGATATATATATATATATATATATATATATATATGAATTTATACATGTATATATAATCAGAACAGTTTATTTTACTATTCTAATTGAGTTTATTCCACCAATTTAAATATTTAGGATGGATGGGCAAAATATGAGGAGTATTTGAGGACTCTGGCAACCTAGTGGGAGATGAATCACATGTCATAATTTGGGGCATAAGTTTATTTCCAAAGTGATTTGCTTCTGATTCTTGGTTGAAGTTAATAAACAAACAACACCAAAAATCTAAAGTGACATGTCTTTTATTCTAGTACAAGAAGACTTCTTCAAGTAACATTTTTAAAATAATTAAATTACTTGGCAATAACAAAGAGATTTCCATCATATCATATTTAAATAAGCAGAAATGAAAGCTAGGTAGGTCCTCTGAATCCACAATATTGCTTTGTAACCAACCCACTCCATGCTTACTGGTTGAAAATAAGTATTTATCCTTGTGCTTGTAGGTTGAATAAGATGGCTATTTTATAATGGAATCAAATGGGGTTGACCAATCAAGGCTGGCTGTGATTTGGCTTAGCTCCAGACAGTGATTTCAGGTCAATTCTGTTCTTTAAATCTTTAGTTTTCCTGAGAGCAATTTTCTCAGGTAATGTACTTATTTTGTTGACAATGGCAGCACAAGATATATCTATTGTGCACATGACACTGCATAAGCCCAGGCTCCAAGGTCACAGTTACAGGAAGAGCTAAAGTCATGTGAACTCTAATTCAGGCTACTGCTTATGAAAATCATATAATGTTTGCTTGACAATGTTATTTATCCAGGGGTGTATAATCTGATGTTTGCAATGTCTCATTATTTCTGCTGAGGATCATTTCCACTTGAAATATCTCTGTTGTATTTGCACATTTGGATATTATAATATTCATAACGGTATATCAGGTCATATTTTCTGTAAATTTATGAAGAAGAAAATGAATGAGCTAATGGAAAAATCATATTCTAGCCTATGACCTTATTGGTCATATACCTAATATGATTTCTATTATGTATATAATGGAATTAGGCTAATGTGTGATTTCTTTTTTTTTTTTTTTTTTTTTTTCCAGAAAGGATTCATCTTCCTTGGTTCAAATTTCACATCTTTGTCTCCTTCTTCTTGATCCCTTATAAGGCATATTATGAGAATTGTTTTCTGATATTTAAGTACAGATAGCTAATGGAGGGAAAAGGGAAAACAAAGAAGGAAGGCAGGAGATAAGAAAGAAGGCAACATAAGGAGAGAAGGCTGAAATTTAGTTTAAAACCATCTTTATTTTAAGACTGAAACCCTTGAGAGTTCTTTGCTCTTGGGTGTGTGCTTTCATGGTGCCACTGTGAGCAAAGAGCCCTAATTTCTTTCCATTTATTTTAAAATGCTTCAGTTAGGAAAATCACTCTTGGAGTATTACTGATTTTTTTTCTAGTTTTCCACTATTAAGGGCCAACCCAGCCAAAATATTTGAACAATCCAAAGCTTGTTTTTCTTTGACTGCTCCTTTCCACATTCAGCAACCTTCTCTTCCTTCACTGACCCTGACCCCAGATTTGTACTGCACTGTGGCAGCACATCTGTGCTTATTTTTATACATCGCTGAACAACTAGTTTGTTCTCTAAGTTTGCTTTTTCCTTTCTATGTCACAGCATGTCTGCCTGCTGTACTATAGAAAGAAGTATTTTGTTGTTTTTGTCATGCCCTTTGGGCAATTGATAGACTCCACTTAAGCAAAGTTACATCATTCTGGCTTTCTAAGGCTTGTTGATGTAGCTCTAGTACCACGTGGTATGGTCTGAGGTACTTCCATAAGATACAAACTGAGAAAATCCTTTTCTCCATTGTACCCATGTAAGTCGACCTTCTGCTGCTGTGAAAAATGTGTGAAAAAATCAGCTTAAAGGAAGTTTTGTTTTGGGTACTGGCTTCAGACTGTTCAGTCCATGGCCAGTTGGCTTTAGGCCCACGGACCTTAGGCAGAATCAGCACGGAGTAATAGTACTACAGAGGAAACCTACTGAGCTCATGGCAACCATGAAGCAGACAGAGTGAGAGCCCAATAGGAAGTGGCGGGAGAAAAGAAATAGTCCCCACGTTCACCTGTGACCCACTCCGTTCAATTGGACTCCATCTCCTAATAACTGATTCAGCTTCAAATTCATCAATGGGTTAATCATTGGGTAAGAACAGTACCTTCATTATCCATTTCCTTCCAGAAGCCCATCAGCTCTGCATACTGTGAATTGGGGCCCAAGCCCCCAACACATGAACCTGTGGGGACATAAAAAGTGCAAACCCTATCAGTGCCTCAACCATTTAGGAAGATGACCTTCCACAGAATTCCTATGTCACAACCACTTTTACAGAGCTTCTGGAATTTTTGTTGCTTAAATTCTAAGATGATGTTTGTGTGCGTGAGTGTGCGTTTACACATAAATGAATATATATATATATATATATATATATATATATATTCCACTCATATATGAAACATATATTATATCTATCTACATCTATATCTACACCTATATCTCTACCTCTATCTATCTCTTCATGTGCATATACATTCATATACCTGAATTTAGTGAAAATGCTGCTCGAAAAATAGATAAAATAATTTACAAAAATTGGGTATCATTAAGCAGGAGAATATTAGCTATAAACGTTTTCTTCTGTTCAGGTGAGATATTTACACATAAACAGGTATTCAGAGCTAGAAATAGTAGTTGATTATTTTTGTGAACTGTGTGTAGGGGACTTTTCAATGAGACCGGTCCCAACTTTCAAGGCAGATCAACCTTGATCTAGTTAATTAACATTCTTACAACATGAATGCAGCAGGAAGGAACAGATCATAGGTTTGATCCACATCAACAAAGCAAAGCCATCCCTTCAGAACCTGGAGTGCAGACCTCCACAAAGTGAGGAAGTCACCGCTGAGTGAGGGGCAGGAAGGCTCCAAATGAGGAAACGTGCCTGCAGCGTGGCAGTGTCCTTCTAACACTCATCTCCTCGCTTTACTTCTGTGGGGTGCAGCAGATGTTCAATATACTCTTACCCAAACATTTTTAATTATTTTCATTTTTGAATGAATATAAAATGTATAAGTAAAAGGAAAAGCAGCAGAAAATATTTCCATTCATCCAGATTCTGCAGATGAATGGGATCAATGTGTATGACAGATATGTACTAATAAAAAATAGTTAAAAAAAGAAAAAAAATTAACACATTTAACCTTTGACCACTCTTTTATAATCCCATGACAATACAAGCCTATCACCTCTAACCGCACAATCGTCACTTAGATACAGTCTGGGTGGTGGCATATGGCTGTTAACACAGCACTCTGGAAGGCTGAGTTCTACAGAACCAGTGTATGGTTACCCAAATCAGAAAGTCAACATTGGTACAATACTCAACATTACTATCTGATAGAAACAGGCCTAGTAAGTGTTTCCAACATTAAAAATGATAAGACTTTTCATTTATGATTCAGATTCCAGGTCACAATAACACATCAAATCTGCTGTGATATGCCTTACATTGAAAGGTTCCATAATTTTTCCTTGCCTTTCATTAATTCAGGAGTTTGGAATAAGTCTTTCCATTTATAAGAAGTTCCTCAATCTGCATTCACCTAGTATTTCCTCCTGTTTCCCATGATATTCATATTTGGCAGAAAGGACACAAGATACGCTAAGCCTTTTTCTGTACCACATCATCAGAAGGCAGTCAGTGTCAAGCTGTCCCCCCTCTGATTGTGGTGACTGTGATCAAGTTAGTGTCTTCCAGGATTCTTCAGTTTAATCACCATTTTTTTTTCTATAGTGGATCAGTATTTTGTGGAGGAAAGCTTCACCTCTACACCAATTCCCCAATCCTTGTCAAAATTTCCCAGTCCCTAGCTTTACCATCTATTTTTGACCCTCACCTAGAACAAATAGCTGAATGACTTTCGAAGAGCATTCAAACAGAAATAAAATTAAACAGTCGCTTTATGGGTGTGTTTATTTTTCTGCTTTAGATTAAATCCAGCATGGATAGAGATTTTAGTAAAGAGGAAGCCATATTGTTGCCTGTAAAAATATCCAAGTAGAAAACAAAAATGGTTTGATTAAACTAGAAAAGAATTTATTATAGAGTCCAAATATTGCTTCCTCAGAGGATGATTATTCCGTTTAAGAATGGCTCTATCAGGCAGGGGATATAGCTCAGCAGCACAGGGCCTGCCTGGCAAGCACAAAGTCCTGAGTTCAATTCCTGGTTAAAAAAATGGCTCTAGCTGGCAGTGAATATGGTATAGAAGGTAGAAGACGTCTATCGAATACTTGGAAGTATAAATGAGGTTTGTATGTTGCCTTTCATCTGAAGAGATGGAGCTAATAATTCATATTCATGAGTCTATGCTTTCTCTGACATTTTGTTTTCCAGTTTCTCAATATAGTATCATTCATTTTTTTTCTTTTACCTTCTTTCAGTTAGCAAATATTTGCTACAAACCTAGTGTGTAGGTGTATGTACAAAAACATTTAACAACAATTAGAAAACTGAATCTAGCAACATATAAAAATATGACACATTAAGCGTAAATGATATTTATCCAACTAATGCAAGGTTGGTTTAATATGTAAAAATGAATGAATTTAAAACACTCTTATAATTGAATAAAAGGCAAAAACAACATGACCATCTCAACTGTTACAGAGCATATGAAAAATCAGTGCCCATTCATTAAAACAACAATAACAACAACCTAAAAACCTTTGATAAACTAGGAGTAGATAGGAACTACCTCAGTCTGATAAAATACATCCATGTAAACTTACAGAAAACATACTGACTTGTAAAAAGTTAATACCCCCAACCCCAAAATCAGGATCAAGTCAAGAATACACAGATTAATTCTTCTCAGTATTGTACTGAGAATTCTAGCCAGTGAAATAAAAAAGTAAAAGAAATAATGATATCCAAATTGGAAGAGAGAAGTAAATATATTTTTACTCACAAATAATCTGTTCCTGTATGTAGAATTTCCTAAATAACACACACACACACACACACACACACACACATGAACCATTAAACAACTTCAGGAAAGTTCCAAGATAAAAATCAATATATAATGAAAATGATCTCAACACAAAAGTAAAGTTGACAAAAATTAGAAAGTTTAAAAAGGAACAGAAGGCAAAAGAGTTCTTTGGCCATCAGACAAGACCTATATAACATTATAAATGTTAGGGCATGTCTGTTTTCTATCTTGAAAAATTGTTCAGGTCCTCTTTTTTCAAATTAGAAGGACCCAATGGGCATTCCTCAACCTCATTTTTAATTATTATACAGACAGAAACACAACAGGATCCAGCGGTAGTAAAATTAAATGTCAAGGGAAATAATATAATGTTTGTTTTGAGTGCTTACATGTCTTACTTTACCGAAAAGACAACAATGGGTTCCTCTGGTTAATTTTCCCATTTCAGAGTACCATTTTCTGCTACTTCCCTTGGGTCTGGTAGTAAGTCTACCTCGTTTCATAATCCACAACCCCAGGGAGTTAGACTAGGGGAAAAACAATTAAAGAGAGCAATCAAAGATGTAATATATTTGAGTGGTAACATTCCACGGTAACTGGTGACTTTGCCATTGCCTCCTCCTTTACACTACAAACTGTGGGCCATGGGGAAAGGATGTGGAGTGGATGCAACAGGAACAATATGTTTCATGCCAGTATGTGTTACATGTCAAATTCTCCTCCCAAATAACTTACTGCTGCAAAATAACTCAATCTTAATGCAGAAAGATAAACACCACAGGGAAGATCCATTCAGTTACTTTCTTTTTAGAAACACCAGTAATAAAAAGAATATTTCTACATAAATTAATTCATAAGAATATCTTAGGGCCAGTGAGATGGCTCAGCGGCATGGGCGCCTGCTAGCACGGGAGGTCCTGAAGTCGACCCCTGGTACCCACAAAAAAAAAAAAAAGAATATCTTAGAATTTGGGGTTAAATTTTGATCATCTTGTTAAATTGTGCTTATTCTGCTGGTATGGTTTTGGGTAACTCTCTAGTGACACAGCAGCTTTCCATGTACTGGCCAGAGGATACCCTACTGACTATTAAATTTTGATTGTAAGTGAATCGCTTTGTTACTCTAGTGCTTAAACTAATAACCAATAAAAAAATCCTATTTGCATCCCAACTCCTGAGGCCCAGTGGTTTGGTTTGAAATGATGGATAATAAAGCAAATATTGATTTAATTCTACTTATTAAGATTAGTAATATTCTAGGAGCTATAAGACTTTTGAGATTTTTCTGACAAGGTTTGGAATCAGTCCAGTGTAGGTCTAAGGAAGGATGAGCTATAAGAAACAGGGGAGAAAAGGAGAAGACTGTTGTCATTTTTAATAAAATGTGGTTAGGTAATACAGTAATTGATTGACTAGGAAATGACTGAAAGTACAAGTGGCTTCTTGTCTTCATCCCTAGAAATTGCTATGTAGACACAACAGAGGTGTCTCCCTGAAGGGCAAATACTGCTGTACCATTTAGAAGCAGTGGAAAAGGGAGGCTGCCTTCTCCCACCCCACTGTCACCCTCTGCATCGATGGGGGATTAGAGTGGGAATCTTCTATTGTCACAACCGTCTAAGACCTTCTGGGTCAGCTCCAATCCTGGGTCCTTTACAACTGCCATTCAGGACTCTGAAGTCAAGTTGCCAGAGAGTTGCTACAGTATTTTGACAAATGCACTATGTCTGAGCCAAGGTTAGCTCCTCTCCAGGGGTGGCTCCCCCAAGTGACTGAGCGTTTCTTCAGAGAATTTGCTGCCAGAGGTTCGGTAGTTTCAACATAAAGATACTGGATGTGTACTTTTAAATTCAGTAGCTCAGCAGCAAGGTGATCATAAAAGGCAAATTACAATGCCAACTAATTCCAGGAAAGGCTCCTATAGAAAACCCTCAATGTAACCTCATTTGAGGAAAACATGACTTAAGACATAATGCAGCATTGGGTATCTCCACATTCAGGGGATATCTTCTGAAGAATTCAGTTGCATTACAAAGGAAAAATTTTTTCAGTTGCTTATGACATGAGCTTTCTTCCACCCCTACTATGAAGGAAAAATAGACAGGCAGGGTAATGAATGGGAAAAGATAAAATATACACAAGAAAATAAGGTAAATCTGTCTTCTACTTCACAGCAGGTTCTGAGATTTATTTTGACCCATGTATGGGAAAGAAGAATTTTAAATTGCATGAGGTGGATTTTTGTGTTATTAGATTGAACTGGCCTCTTTATTACTAGAGAGTGTCCGTAAGAGCAATGCAATTTTCCCGAGAATTAATCAAAGGGCAGAAAAGAATAATTTGTGTAAGTTTTAAAAGACAAATTTAAATTAATTTAATAAGTATGAGCACTTCATAGTTAATACACTGAATGCATACAGATATGAGAAATGCATTAAAATTCACCAATAAGCAATAGTCAAAACACTATAACAATATCAGGGTGTAGCCACAACTTACATTTTTATCAATTTTCCCTTTGCTCATTTTCTGTAAGTTTGTAAACACATGGTGCACACAATTTTGTGTCCTGCTTTTCTTATTTAAACATTTCATCATGAGAAATTCCTATGTAATCTGATCAAATTGATAATGACTACTTTTATTATTGGATCATTATACTACACTGAGTAAATGTGCTATGTCTTCACAAATCATATTGTTAATCTGAAATATTTAAATTTCATCATCTTTTACAAAATATCTGATAGTGTGCAGGCATACTATTAGTTAGGACTTTAGAAAACTCATTTGCCAGAATGTTTTCCAGATTCTTAATACAAATAAAAATCCTCCCATTTACAGGCAACATACAATATCATAAGGAATGTGTGCATGTCCATATTGCTATATCATTGATAACATTATATTTTTGAGAAATTTGGAGGTCTAATAAGATTTCACTTCAAGAAGAAATGACAAGGATATATATTAATTTTTAAATCTTAGGAAGACTTATTTTCATAGAGTAAATATTTTGTCCATCCAAAATTTATGCTGAAAACTAATATACATAAAGATGGACACAGGAACTTTGGGAGGTGATTAGGTTATCTGGGTGGAACCTCCTGAATAAGTCTAGTGTCCATGTAATGTAATAGGATAAGAAAGACCAAAAAGGGTCCCTTGTAGTAAGAAGAGGTAGTAGTATATAAAGGTAGTAAGAAGGAACCTCTATGAATAAAGAAGTAAATCTTTACCAAGATAGAATCTGCCAGCACCTTGATCTTGGACAACCCAGCCTCCAGAACTGAGAAAGATGAATTTCTATAGTTTTGTATTACTTTTTAAACCATCATCTGTTGTCATTTGTTTTAGCAGCCTGAGTAGCCTAAGATACATTAAAAACTGGTTTCTCTCCACGTGAAAACCTAAACTATGTATACAGGAATAGAATATTCAATCTTTGCTTTTTGAATATTTCATTTTTTCTGATGAAAATTTAAATACTGAAAGCTTAATTAGATATACTTCTTCCAGTGGTTCACACAATATATAACTTATATGTATCATGAAGTATAAAAATTCTCAAGTTAATGTTAGTTAACTTCAGCAAAACAGTTATCTTTAATAGAATAAGGATACCATGGGTATTAGGTCTCTCATATAGCCTCCCCTTTTGAAAAGATTGTACGAAGACACTAAGCTAGATATTAACCACATATCATATCAGCAGAAGCACAACCAACGTTGTTTTCTTTCTGATGAGTAGCATTTCTTTAATTTTGTTCTTAAAATATTGTCTAATAACATATAAGATCAAATCACATTCTAAGGTATCTAGTTAGAATATTCAACATAGCTCGCTTTTAAATATAAAATACCTATAATACCATCAGACTCTTTCTAACTTCAATATAAGACTTATAAAATGTAAAATAAGGAATGAAAAAGAAAAAAAAAGGTAAAATAAATAGGTAAAAATTGGGAGGAAACTTTTTAGATTCTTTTATTAAAATACATATCCAGAAATTTTATTTCCCAGCATCAATCTAACAAGTCTAGCTTTTTCTTTCTTTTTTTTTTTTTTCCACAAATTTAGCTTTCCCTTTCCCCCTCAAATTTTAAGAATAGAAAATAAAGTGCACCATGTGGGCTTTAAGCTGTAATTTCAATCGAAATGGTTGAAGTTGTAAATTGCACGTGGGAAACTAAACATGAAATTACAAGTTTTCTAAAACTTTATGTATATACTTTATTTATATATAATAGATGTTTCAGCCAACTCCACCAACACCAAATTTATATACAATTACCATTAAAATAACTTTTTTTCCTTTTCTAAGGAAAAAGACAAAAACAAGCACTGAGCTTAAAACTGTTACCACTTTAGGGCCGGTGAGATGGCTCAGCGGCGTAAGCGCCTGCCTGGCAAGCGTGAGGGCCTGAGTTCGACTCCCGGAACCCACATATGAAAAAAGGGCCGGTGATATCGCTCAGTGGCACGGGTGCCTGCTGGCACGCGAGGCCCTGAGGTTGACCCCCGGTACCCACAAAAAAAAAAAACAAACTATTACCACTTTAAAAAAATCATCTCAGTCACAAGTGATTTTTTTCAATAACTAAAATAAAAATATATGAATTAATATTAAAACATGGTGAATTAAAACATAGTTTCTTACTTACCATATGTGAGATGATGTAAGTAGATGTTTCTTTGTTCTTTTTGCTTCTAGGAAATCCTTTGTAAATGACAATGTAAGATGAAATAAAAGGTCAGCAAATGTGAATTCGTTGAAAATTTAATAGTTTAAACATTTTATTTTAAACGTGATATGAATATTAGTTACTCCCTAAAGAAAACAATAATTTAAAATTATGATTTCACAACAGCCTTTCAAAAACACAACATCAATATTCAGAATCAACACAAGAAGCAGAAGAAAAATTTTAAATAACATAAATGTACTTGCAATGCTATTCAAATAACATAAAAGCAATTCTTACAAATCAAATCATTATAAATAAAAGAAAATTATCCTAGATAATACTGAAAGCAGAGCAAATAGAAGAATGTTTGATAATTGAAGAACACATGCAGTTTCCAATGTTACACTAACAGGAATTTTTACAAGTTCTGCAGTAATCTTTAGGAATCCAAAAACACAGAGACTGAAGTGGCAAAGTCCCACCAACTGCTTTGTACAATAAGTGAAAAAATTTCCTCATAAAGGAGTTACATTATAAAATGTAAGAGTACAAATAGCAAAAATTTTTAATTTAACCAAATATTATAATAGAAATTCAGTGATGGGATATGGTTAAGGTACATAGCTTAGTGTGCTGGAGCAAGTGTAAGAATTTTGAACTTTCATTTATTAAGAGAGTGTCAAGAGATGATGCCCAAATTTGACAAATAACCGAATATCAGTATAGACATTCATTTAAGGTTTGGAGGACAAGATTAGAAAACTATATCTAAAATAGTTTAAAATCATTTGGAGGAACTATATTTGGGCAATAGGGAGGCCTGAACAGCTGGATAAGTTACTTTACTCTGTGAATAATAGTGATACTTAATTTTACCTTACATCACATGTATACATACATATGAACATAATTTTCTTTGATATAAATAGAAGTCAGTTATAAACCATGAGAAATGTCAATTTTGATGGCTATATTACAGGCAAGTGATGTATTAACTATATTGATTAGCTTTTTACATTAACATTTGTGAGAAATTTCCAAGTCAATGAAAACAATGAGAAATAATTAAAAGGGAAATTAATCTAATGCTGTAAGAATTAACAATTTCATTTTAACAAATTGGAAAATTTTGGATGGACAAGCCATTACATTTTAATTATACAGACTATATTCTGAAAATAATATGACTTTAGAGTTATATAAAGGTAAAATTTAAGCAAATGAATAAATGTAGATGTAATATTTTTTATGGAGCTTCAGAAATCATATCTATTATATGTGATATATGATCCTTGTCATTTCATAAATGAGAATCTCAAAAGCCTACAGTCAGCTCTAGAGTTGGAATTTTTTATCTTATAAAAAACTCAAGTCTACATATACATATGTTAAGATTATTTTTGTTATGATTACCATGATCAGGCACAACAAATAAAGTCATAGTTGTAAGATGCATAAAGTGTCTCATATTTCTCACATATTTATACTTCAAAACACACATTGCCTTCTCAGGATCTACACTGACGATCTCTTCCCAATGAAAGGTCTTCTTTCTGTTTTACCTCAGCCCTCTAAACATACTAAAACAAACAAAATGATAATAATTCTTTATTAAAGGCAAATTCATGAGACTAGCAAAGTAATATTTTAATTCAAATGGGAAATTGTTATTTTATAAAGTTTGTATTATCTCTGAAACAAAACACAAATACTGTCATCGTAACGATATCCAAGATTCTGATTTGTTTTTAGCTTTTTAGTAATTACTGTAAAGTGAGTGCAGTAGTTGGATTTATATCTCTAGAGAGTAATGAACAAAAGACAAGTAACTGGTAATTATTTCCACCTGCTGAACTCTATTTTGAGAAGATTTGATTAATTAACAGTACCTATCTATCATCATTAGATCCAGAGTCTTTTATTTTTCCTCTCAAAAACAGTGAGAAACTGTTAGCTTTAGTTTAGAACATAGTCTTTTGTCCATTTTCTGAGTCATTGGTCTTGAATTCATTCCCCATATAATTGGTAAATGTGGCTACTGTTAATCAATGTGAAAATGTGATTTTTCTCATAAAAGTGAAGAGTAATTTTGAAACAGGATTTTTTTTTTTTGTAAAAAGAGGAAACTAGTATTCTAGATGATTCTGCCAATGGTTTAACTTGTTATTCATTCAAAGGAGTGAATACTATTAGTTCCGTCAAATGCGTTACGTTTCTTGGAATGAAATCTAGTAATGTACTGGGAGATGTGCTTGTATTCTGCAGAGATTTTTTTTTAAATAATGCTCCTTATTACAACAATGGTATGTGACTACGTTGTAGGTCAATTAACCTGAATATCTTCCTGTTTTAAGATTGCATAAAAATGAATAGCTTTTTCGCTTGACTCTTTTTCCTCTCCTCTCACATTATTTATTTCAAAAGTATATGAGCTGCCTAATCAAAGCGTGTAATTGGGGTATTTCCCATGTTTAATCTTCATTATGTATGTTAGGCAATAAGCAAAGGCCAGTATGCGACTTAAAGAGCAAAAATGCAAACAATTGTTCTTTCCTAATTAAAAAACCACGAACTTGCTAGTGCAGCAGCCTAACTGTGAATGTTAGAAAATTTTATAAATTTTGTAAATCCAAATTGATAAATTTGGTCACACAAATTCTATGTGAATTGACCTAAAACATTTCATCCTGCTTTCTATCTCATTTGGAGGAAAAAATCATATCCTGGAAAAGCAGAAAGCATACAGTAATGAGCATTTACATTACTGAAAGCTTAATTTCTTTACCTTTATATTCAGAGCATAAAATTTGCCTTTGTCATTATGAGTCTGGCTGGAGGAGAGGAGGAATAGATTTCTCCAATTCTTCTCATGATTTAATTATTATATTTTATCAGAATTTATGCTGTGACTGTCCTATATATGCCATTATCATACATATTTACCCAGCCTTTTTCTAGGAGAACAGTTTTTGAAGGTAAGATGTTGTAATCCATAGTTCAGATGCGTTTCTGATGCAGTCTCTAACAAGATTATTATGTAAATAACAAGAGACAGTTCTTCAAGTAAATTAAAACTATAAATAAGTCAGTTCATATTTAGCTAAGTTATTTTTCCTAGTGATCTATTCTCTGTGAAAGATATTTATCTACTAGCTCCTAGTCTTTTTAATCTCAAGTTGATGCCATATCTAAGTAATTTACCTTTCTTTACTTTCTTTCAACAGAACTGTGTTAAAAATTTAATACATATTTAGATTTAATATGATCATCCCTTCATACAGGAGGTTATAACATTGGGGAATATGCATAAATAAATATTAAAAGTCATAACTTTGAAAGAAATAGACAAATGATTTCCAGGTATTCCTAGATTTCCTATGCTGACAGTTGATTTAATTAGCTGAAGCTTACAGAGAATCCCCTAATCAATCATTCATTTCAGTCACTAACTTAGCAAACCAGGTTCTTGTCTCGCTTCAGTTGCTTGACTATTACTGTTTTCAGTTTAAGAATAAGGCATGCTTGTTTTTTTCAAGAATCATATTCAAGAAATTTTATAATTTTAAGTCATGTTCTCTGAAAAAAGAAGAAGAAAAATAATAAGGAAGAAGGTAAAGATGAAATGGAATCCTTGATACTTTATAAGTAATGTGGTGTTTAACACTGAAGAGTATGGGATTTGGGATCTCAGCAGCTGGGAGCAAATCCAGATGCTGCTTTCTTAGAAGTGCCCGAGCTTGGGAAAATCACTTACCTCCATTTCTGCCTTAGTGTCCCCATATAAACTATAATCTACTTTTTGAACTTTCTGTAAAAAGGATATGGGTTGCTTCCATACAAATTTTGTAGCACAGATTATGGCATACAATGAATTTCATTCACTCAGCTTTTAAATAATAACTCCTTGGTCTTATGACTAACTTTAGCTGTGCTTAAATCTAAAACCAAACCAATGCAAAAGTTTCCTTTTTCCATCAGAAAGCAAGCTACCAGACATTAATGTATTTTGTTACTCTAGAAATTGTGCCCAAATCAGGCAGTATTAATTAAGGAACCCCACTTTAAATTCATGACTTAATTGAAATTCCATTCTCCAGGTACCTCAAAGACACATGTGGAAAAATGAAATTTTTTGGCACAAAAACAGTTTCATAGAGTAATGTCTGATCTGTGATACTGTTGTTTGGCCTCACAGTTGATCTTGTGATAGGACAAACCAGATGTGCAGCAAGCCAGATGTCCACCAGGGTCTTGGCTATGTGTACACTGATGGAGCGAGTCCTGGCGATGTTATCGATAACCAAAGCAGAAAGTAGAAAAGTGATGCAACGCAGATGCTGTGTGTTTACAGTCTAAAAATGACCACAGATCATGTATGCTTGGCAGTTGTGATCTATGGCTATTTCATAACATTTTAACAAGGTCTGAGTTATGAGTAAGTCCAAATAATTTAAGCAGAAGTAATCCATATATTCGAGGGGCACCTGCATGTGCAATAGAAAACTGAATTTGAACAAAGAAATATTTTCAATAGGAAAATGGCAGTGGGATTGGGTAACAGCAAATATCATTGGAAAAGGTGTCTGTACCATTCAGACTTTGACTTTCCATTTCAAAGTCCAGCCTTAGTACTTACAATATGAATTTGGGCAAATTACCTAAATTGTCCATGATTAATTTTCTTACCTGTGGATAGGAAATAATGTTAATACTTATCTCATAAAGATACTGTGAAAATTTAAAGAATCTATATATGTAATTTACATTGAATACTTCCTGGAAACTGGTAAACTTGATATTAACAGCCAGAGCAGATACAAAAAGAATACAAGATCACATTCTTCCTATGGAACTTGTACCCATCTATGATATACCCTGATTCTTATTTTTTCCCCAGTTCCCCTACCCCCCTTCTGTCCCTCTTCCCCTTCTTATTTACAAAAGCTTTGTTTCCATTTTATCTTTCTTTTCACATTTTTTCTTTTCCCTTCCTTCCTTTCCCTCTTCCCTTTCTAAAGTGTACCAATAAACTTAATTAATGATAAAAAAAAATAAAATATTGGGCTATTCTCTGGATTCGACTGGTTCTTACAAATAAAACACACAACACACAAAAGTAGGAACTCAGTAAATGCTTTCTTTGTCCAGAAAATACACTGAGATGTTGGTTGCATGGCACTGTCTTCAAAGGCTGTATTTGTGTAATCTCCCCCACCATTGATCCCAAGCAACACTGTCACAGATGTGTTGGACAAGTTGTCATTGTCCTTGAACCTCAATGTCTTCAACTCGAAAGTGGGAATGATCAAGCTGCTCTGGTGTTATAAGAGGGTTAAATAAAATAGCAAAATTAAAAGCAATTGAAAAGGGTTCAGTAAAAGTTCATCAGATACCTCCTTCCTCAAAAAGAGCACAAGGTTTATAGGAATTAGGAAAATAAGTAAGATCTACTCTCTAAAGTGTACCAAATATTTGACATGGCATCTTATTTGAGGTTATTCCTAGTCATGGCTATTCCTACCGAATCAGGGCAACATTATAACTTCTATGATACTTTTGTTCACAAAAACCTATTAATAATTATAATTTCTGCATAAATTTATATAAAAACAATATGTTAAATGTAATAAAGCATTTTACACTAAAATCCATTTTTTCTTATCAAAAAAAATCACTATAGTTTCATTGGTTTCTGAAAGTACTGCAAGCCCTAGGCTCTGTGCTTCATGCAAAAGTGTTGAGCCTTGAATCAAAGAACACTATTTCCATTTTACATGAAAATCAAAAAGTTTAAGAAACTTAACGCAGATTAACAGATATAATGTGAGTCACAATGTGTATTTAAACTAGGTTTTAACTCCGAAGCTCATGTTCTTCTCATTGTATCTCAGTGCTGCTCAAGGGCAGGCACATCCGAGATGGCTCAAGATTTCCTCTGGCACTGCTCCTCATCCATCTGCCAGGGCCGCCTTCTCCCTGTTGGCTTACTCTTGCTGGTATCCCTTTTTCCTCTTCCTGTATCTGATCTATTCCTTTAACACCTCTTAGAAATTTCCTTTCTTTATTATCAAAACATCTGTTCCCTTCCAGTTAGTAACCACATTAAAGAGAATCAAACAGAGTACATTTCACAGATACATTAATTACTGATAATGGCATGTGATCCTCCTCTAAGAGTATTCTCATTTCATCAAAAGAATCCTAAACTTGAAAGTCTTTCATGTAAAGGATTGGCTTAATAATATTCAGTTGCTAGGGCTCCAAGAACAAAGTATCACAAGTTGAGTGAATTAAACATAAGAAATCTATTATCTCACAGATCTCCGGGCTAGAAATCCAAACTCCAAATAGGTTTTCCTAGGGCTGAAAGAGAAAGAGTTATTATAGGTCACTTTTCTTGGTATTCGGGTAATTGTCTTTTCTCTGTCTGTTCATATTATTTTTCCTCTATGTATAGAAGTCCAAATTTCCCTTATTTAAAAGGAAAAGTCATACTGAATTAGAGCCTAAACCTAATGACCTTATTTTAACTTGATTACATCCAAAAAGACTCTTTCTTGAAATAAGGGCAATAATTCTGAGATATTGGGGATAGAACGTCAACATGTGAGTTTTGAGGGAACACATCTCAGTATAAAGCAGTAATAGTACAGAATGAAATATAATAAAAAACTAATTGTTGTAAAAATTTTCATTGGAATATATCTGATGCTACTCTATAAAGAAAAAAATAAAGCCCTTCATTCCTCTGTACAGTGCCATTACTTCCACCCATAACAGCCTTTCCTAGCAACAAAATAGCCTTTCTTGTCCTTCTGTTTCACTCTATCCAGCTTTACCCACTTATCTACTTAACTTCTTAAAATGAATAAAAATATATTAGTATAATGATGTGAGGGATTTCACAACTTTGACCCATTGGTATTTGGAACTATAAAATGTGTGTGCGTTTTGGGTTCCTTTGTTTGTTTGTTTGTTTGTTTTTAGCAGTGAGGACCTATCCTGAATATTATACCATATTTTGTCTCATCCTTGGCTTGTAGCCACTAGATGCCAGTGGGAGCCTTATCGCCCAAGTTAAGAAAACCAAACGTGTCTCTAAACACTACTGAATGTCTCTCAAATGAGAATGTACACAGTGGCAGAGGAAAATTACCTCAAGTTGAGGACAACTGCTTCGAACAAATGTAATTGAAATGTTTGGGCATTCAAGCCAGTAGTAGCCACATTACAGAAATATTCCATTAAAATAGGTTAAGAAGGTTGTCCAGAACAAATATATACTCCTTTTCCCTTAGTATAGAGTAGGGACGAAAAAACAATTACCAACAAAAACTAGGAATAAAGCCCAGAGCACAAGAATAAATGGTAATTAAACAAAAAACTGACTGGAATTAATGACTAATAAAATGGGAATTGTATTTTGGCCATACTGCTTTCCGTGGAAGCTGAATTATGTTTTTGCATTCCACCCGGTGATCTTTTAAACACTGTGCATGCTCATAATATTGATAAACACAATTTATTGCGATGTGTTTATTTAATCATAATTAGTATATAGTTAATCTTTGCTGAATATTGTGTGCAAAATGTCAAGGAAATAGTGACATTTTTGAACCCAAAATAAATTAGATCTCTTACTTTTGTCCATAGATTATAATCTTAATTTGTTTTACTCTTCTTTGACAAAATACTGTGTACTGGGTAATTTATAAGCACCTGCTATTATTTGTGTTGTCCTCTCCAAATTCCTGATAGAATTTGGTCCCCAATGTAAGTGGTGCAAAGTGAACATCTTTTAAAAATCAAATTCCTCGGTGAGATGGCTCAGTGGCATAAGCGCCTGCCTTGCAAGCGCGAGGGCCCGAGTTCGACTCCCGGATCCCACATACGGAAAAGGGGCCGGTGATATCGCTCAGCGGCACGGGCGCCTGTTGGCGCGCGAGGTCCTGAGGTCGACCCCCCGGTACCCACAAAAAAAAAAAAAAAAAAAAAAAATCAAATTCCTTAAAAGGAATTATCTTTCTCCAATGGGATAGACTCAGTTTCCCGGGACGGGTTGTTACAAGATATGTCCATCCCTTAGGTTATTTCTCTTTGCAGTCATATGCTTGCCTTTCCATTTTCTGCCAGAAAATGGGTTGAGGCAGCATGAAGCCCTTGCCAGATGTAGCCTCCTCTGAATCCTACAACCACGAGCCAAAATAAACTTCTCTATACAACTTATATAGTTGCTGGTGAGCAACTATGTCAGCATATGGTGAGATTGTTTCAAATGGCATCTTCTCTTCATATCCTAACATGGAAGGAAAGAGGGAAGGGTAAAATGGGCTTAGGAACATACTCTAATTTTCTTGTAAGAAATTTTCATGATTCAATCACCTCTTGAAGGCCCCCTCTCAACACTGCTGTGTTGAACGTTACTTTTAAGCACGAATTTTGGAGAGGTTGCAAACATTCAAACCGCATTCCACTTCTGGCTTCAAAATTCATGTTCTATCCTCATGCAAAATACATTAAGTCCACCACAATCACTGTAAAAGTCTTAATTCATTCTACCATACCATCGACAACATTAAAGTCTACATCTGAAGTCTCATATAAATTAGATATAGGTGAGAACTCAAGGAACAATTCATCCTGGTGAAAATTATTCTGCAGGTGTTAACCTATGAAATTGGACAAGTTACATGTTTCCAAAATACAGTGGTTACACAGGAGTAGTAGAAATAGTACAATTACACAGGAAAGGATAAAAGAATAATGATCCCAACCAAATCCCAAAACCAACAGGACAAACATTAACTCCTATGGCTTGATAATAACCTTTTTTCCTTCATTCTGTTCTAAGGCCACTGACTAGTGTGGTTGGAACCCCAAGGACACAGGAAGTCCTGTGTCATGGCTATACAAGATGCAGCCTATGTGCAAATGCTCTTGGACTAAAGCTGTGTGCCTACAGCACACAGGCTGCTGTTGCATAATGTTTTACAGTATAACCAGTAAGTGAGATTCATGGCGATATGTCAGCTTAACTGGATTAAGAAACACCTAGCAGATTAGTAAAGCACCTCTAAGAGTGTCTGTGAGAGTGTCGCCACAGATACTGGACAGCACACTGAGTGGGGAGGACCTGCCCTGAATGTGCCTGACACCATCCAACGTCCTTTAGCCCAGGTAAAAGGAAAGGGAACACAGAGAAAGTCGACTATATTTTGGAAGCTCCATTCAAACAGCCATGTATCTTCTACTGCTGTGGCCTGTTGGGTATCAGACTCCAGTTTCTCCAGCCTTACAACACAGACTCCTACCAGCAACTTTCCAGGGAGCTTCCAGACCTTAAGCCTTGGAATGAGCCTGCATCTTTGATCCCTCATGTTCCACGGTTTCCAGTTTCTTGGATTGAGAAGCTACTAGATCCTGTGGATCTCCAGCACGCAGACAGCCACTGTGGACTCTCCTGCCTCTGATCCCATAAGCCCACTTAATAAATTCCCCATAGAGGGCTCTAGAGAACCCTAAAAACGCATAGAGCTTCTCCAGGTTTTCTCTACCCCCATGGCTCCACTGGAAATTGCCCTAATAATATGGTGGTCTCTACGGTGGCCCCTCCTCCACAATTAAACCAAATATTATCCCAGTGTGGACTCTCTGAAGCAGCCCTGTGTCTTCAACAAGTCTCAGTCTGGAGCTCTTTGAGGCATCATGTTTAATCTAGGTGGAGACAGTCATACTTCCATATGTATGACTGCCTACAGTTAGCAACATGTGGTCACTGCCAACAATTACTGACTATGCACTCCACAGTGGTAGCCCAAGATACATCCATGTGTACTAGAACTATAGCTGGGATGGCCAAGGGGAGCTGCACCAGAGAACAAAGTCTTGAAGCAACTGGGCAGTAAGCCTCACTCGCATGGATCCCTGTGCCTGTCCCTTGAGAAAATACTTCTATCAATACCCTGACATTCTAGACATAGCCTGGTGTGAAAACCTTGAAGATCTCCAAAAATCTTTCAAGCTTATTCTTCTATTATTTTGACTAATGACATCTGGCTTTTTAAAATATCTGTATTAATTTCCTGATCAAACATTCACTTGACCACATGGATTTTTTTCTTTACAGACTAGACAGGGTGAGAACTTTCCAGAATTTTAAGTTCCACTTCCGTTTCTCTATTCTTGCATTTTATTACTGTAAGTAATCGAGAGAATGTCATTGCACCTTTATTGCTCCTGAGTCATTTCTTCCATCAAGTATCCTAGTTATCAAGTTAAATTCTGCCTTCCACAGAGCACTCAGAGTGTACAAACATAATTTTTCATGTTCTTTGCAACATCATAACAAGGATGACATTCCTCTATTTTCCAATTCATTCTTCCTCATTTTCATCTGAGACCTCATCAGAATGGTCTTCAGTCTTCCATGTCTATCATGCTTCTGATCACAGTCTCTTAGCTGTTCGAAGTACATATCGATTTTCCCTATAGCCTGTGCTTCCTTCAACCTACTGTACACGTTTCTAATCCCATTAGTGAGGACCCCATTGTCATGACTTAATTACCTCATACATGACAAAATTAATATTTTTGTATCAGGGATTAAGTTCCGACAAGGACTTTGGAGGTGACACAAAAATGAAGATTATAGGCCTCTGTCATTATTGGTGGTATGCATTTTCTTTAAATTCTTTCATGTATTCATCCACTTTTTTTCTTTTTTTTTTTTTTTTTGGTACTGGGATTGACCCAGAGACTCTTGTACAAGACAACACTCTACCAATTGAATTTACATGATAGCCCATCCACTCATTCTTTAATTTATTCATTTGGTAAATTTTGTTGATTACTTACTGAGTACCGGATGTTATGCTAGATGTTACGGAAGTAAAATCATTATACATTGTAGACACATGTGATGAGCATTATTATTAAGGAGGACACATGCTGTGGAGGGAATTGACAACTGGATGACCAAAACCAATTATGTCTTAGTAATTGGTTCAAAAGAGGAAATGCAGCCCAGGCTTATCTAATATGGGGGTAGGTCAACAATTTTTTTCTTTCATGATTAAGGAAAAATATTTTTGTTCCATTGGACATGAATGAGGATGCCAGGAGCCTTACTTGTTTCTGGCAACTGAACCAGACACAGAGATACTCTCCCTTAGGTGGAGGAAAACAGAATTTCAGAACAGAAAGAGGAAAAGGATCTTGGTACTCAATGGCATCATGAAGTAACCAGATAAACACTAGCTTTAAGGTTGAAATTCTGCTACTACTTTCTGTTACTGTATCAATTACTTCTCCTTTTTAAAATAATTTATATGTTTTGTGTTTATAAATTACTACAAAAAGCATTCTATCCAATTCAGTTCTCCTTAGACAAAGATAGCAACAAAGAGGTGGCAATATCACATTTATTCTTTGTTTTGTTTTGCTTTGAATTCCCTGAAGCTCTTTATTTTATGCAGGTTAAACATCTACTCTTAATTGATGTGAAGAACGGCAGATATATATCTGTCTGTCTGCCTGTCTGCCTAGGTATCTATCTTTCTATCTATACTTATGGAAAAAGAAATAAACTTTCATTCTCTGTTACAGTTCACAAGCCTGGTGCAGCACAGAGGATGAGTGATTACTTGGAGTCCATGTCCAGTTTAACCCCCAAGAAGGCCCAGAGGGGTTGCCTTATCTGAAACCCCTCAGCATGAGAGGATCTGAGAAAAAATACAGCCCCAAACTGAGGCTTCTGTGTTTTTTGTTGATAGAACCAGGAAACAAGAGTAAAGGACAAAAAAAGGACACCTATGCAGGACAGAGGAAGGACACGGTAAAGACAGCATGAGTATGGTCTTCTCCATGGCTGACCATAGGGAGAATCTACCTAATAAATCTGAGTATGGGGAGGACAACGGCCAGAGCATATATTTCTTAATGTAATGTGTTTTGATCCTACATGAATTGGTGGCCCTGTAGACTATCTTTCAATCTTTAATCTTACAGGAGATTTTGGGCTCGTGGCCCCCAAAGTCCCTTGTCTTTGCATTTCCATCTCATACGCACCTTTGAAGAATGCCCCCACAATCCTTTCAATCATTCACCAAACCAGTGTTAGTAGAACTATATTCAGTAAAGGCCTGGTGGCATTATCGTTGATGTGATGTTAAACAAAGCAAAGATACAAAGCAAATTTGCACACTCATGGAAATTTGAGTCTGGTTGAGAAAATAATAATAGCACATACAATCATCAGGATTAAATATAGCACAGATTTAATACTCTGCATCTGCAAAGGAATAGAGTAGTCAGATAAAAGTTTTATGAAACAGGAAAGATTAGAGCAAGGTCAGAAAAAAATGATAGATTCAAATGGATAGAAAATACTGAGGAGAGTATAATAGAGTGAGGAAAAGGGAACCATACTAAAGACAGACATGACAAAAACATAATGGATATATAATGGTAAAAGAAAAATAATAATACTAATAGAGACTTTTAGGAGTATCTAGCTTGTGCTGGTCTACAAAGCATATTGCATATGTTGTAAATCAACCAGATAGGTATTTATTAGACTTTTATTTTTGACATAACAGAAATATTCCATTTCTATTATAGAAGTACAAGCTTATGTTTTTACTATAAAAGTATAAGCCTACAACAGAAATGAAATATATTATATATATATATATATATATATATATATATATATATATAATTACCCTTGACATAATTATTTAGCATCAACAAAATAGAGATTTTACCAAATATTCAATTGTAGAGGTTTGTATTTGAGCCTGTGAATGAGTAAGTACCTTTGCAAAAAGAAATAATTTTGTAGAGGAAGGGGAGGAAAATGCCCTGGTAATCTTTCTGAAGTTTGATAGGTCATTTTACACACATTTGATGTTCAGATAACATACTTACACATATACGCAAACTCATAAACATAGATATGTACAGAAGTTTAAGGACGTCAGTTTATATTTCTTTAAATATTAATCACATAATTTATTCTTTATAATAACTTTGCTCACAAACTATATTTTTTTAAAATATCTTAACTTTCCATACTGTGTGCACATGTTGGAAATCTCTCTAAATCAACTTCTATAGATCAGATTAGTTCTGTTAAAGGCTGTGTGCACGTATGTACGCATGAGTACCTGCATGAATATGTGAATATTTGTTGCCTCATAGCCTATAGAATTATAGACAGATATTCATATGTATTTATTTTCAACTTTTATTATTTCTTATTTTTCTTCAGAAAATTATATTTTTTAAAAATCAATCTATCTTTAATGGAGGAATTGAGCAGATTCCTATTTCTGCGAAGTTGCCATATTTATATTTTTATCTTTATATTTTTTCACACTCCATTTACAATGTTTTCCTCTTATATTTGCTCATTTTTGGTGAAGTGAACAAATTACTCTTCAATTTTTTCCTTGTAAATTTAGATGTTTTTGTTTCTCAAGCAACTAATGTATACATTATCTTTAACACTCATGCCCAGATAGTTAAATATCATTTCTAGCTGTGTCTCTGAAGCCATTTCTAAAACAGATTAATGTTTGAATGAACAGATTTAGTAGAGAAGATGCACTGACCACAATGTGGCTAGGCATCATTCAATTCTTGGAGGGCTCAAATGCAGCAACAAGGCAGTGGAAGGTTGAATCATCTTTCTGTATTCTGTTTTCTTGAACTAGATGTCAGTCTTCTGCCTTCAGATGCTGGTTCTCATGGTTTCTGATACTTTGGACCCCAGAACATACACAACTACCTGCTCTGCTCTGATTCTTGGTCCTTTAGCCTCAGACTGAATGATACTAATGGTTTTCCATCTTTTTGTTTTTGTTTTGTTTGGTTGGTTGTTTGTTTTGAGACAGAGTCTCGCTTTGTAGTCTAGGCTGGCCTTGAACTCACTATGTATCCCAGTCTGGCCTCCAACTCATGGTGAGCCTCTAACTTCAGCCTCCTGTGTGCTGGGATTACAGGCATGTGCCACCAGACTCAGCTTGGATTTCCATCTTGCAAAAAACTTATCATGAGACTTACTGGCCACCATATATGTGTGACCCAGTTTCCATAAGAAATCTCCATGTGTGTGTGTGTGTGTGTGTGTGTGTGTGTTCTCTTGGCTTAACTTCCCTAGATATCCCTAATAGAATGTTTCTTCTCCAAGTTAGTCCTGAATAATTGGCTGAATGAAGGCAATTACGATATTTTTAATACATTTCCAGAGTAATTTGGGACTGTATACAGTCCTCTGCTCAACAGAGGATTAGTTTCTAGAAGTCACTTATATCCTAGATTTCTAAAATAATTACAGTAACCAGTAGTGTGATTGATCTACTTACACATTCTTAGAAAGAAACAAGGTCTGGAGCTCATCTTTGGGCCACTATGTCCAGGTACAGTATTCTCAAGGGGAAAAGAACCAAATACCCAGGGGTACTTAAAATCATGACATCCTTTATAAACATCCTTTATAGGTTTCCAAAATTAAAGCAATAAAAACTATTTTGCTCATATGGATAATCCATATAACTATCAGTTCTTAACAATAAGGCCCAATGCCTTATCCTCCAGCCAGCATGAATAAGTTTTTCATATACTAAGATGTGACATCTTTTTTCTCAGTGATACGGCATACTTAAGAGAAAAGAACATAGATTTCCACTTAGAAAATTCTGGATTCAAAACCTGTGAAATGCAGCCAATATATCTAAACTTTACTTTTCTCTTTTGAAAACATAGAGATTATAATTCTATTTTCTGTGTGACTGTGAAAGCTAATTTTACAGGTTATGTGAAAATACTTAACATGGTACCTGACATACAGCTGAAAATACATAAATTATCTGACATATTTTATGCCATGGAATTGTGTGATTTCAAAACCCAAGTTCTAAGATCCCCCAAATATTCCATATTAGTTATAAATAGAGCCCCCTAAAAAGGTAAAATGAATCAAAATTTAGTTTGCATAGCTACTGTTTTATCCATAAATCAAAGATTTCAAGAAAAGCAAATGGTGCGAGTGAATCTGTATTGTCAAGTTGCCTGGATTAAGAGAGTCCTAGGGTGTGTCTGTGGAGGTGCTTCCAGAGCTGACTATCATGTGAAACAACAAAAGGAGCAGGGAGGACCCACCCTGATTAGGATGGCCCCATCCAATAGGCTTGCAGACCTGATGGAACCAAAGGGGCAAAAAGAAAGTCAGCCTGCATGTTGGCTTGTCTCCTGCTGCTACAATCACCTGTGGACATCAGATTCCAACTTATCCAGCCTTTTGACATGGACTCACATCAGCAACTTTCCAGGAAGCTTCCAGAGACTCAGCCTCTGACTGGTGCTATATCCTGATCCCTCTTTTTCTGAGCCTTCCAGCTTCTTGGACTGAGAAGCTGCTAGATCCTCTATCTCTCCTGTGCACAGGTGACCACAGGGACTCATCCGTGGACACATCCCAAGTCTGATCCTGCAAGCCTATTTAGTAAGTCCTCTTTCAAAATTGAGAACCCTGAACAGTTTATGCACCAAATGAAAGTATTTTTTAAAAAGAAAAGATAGCTTCCTGAAATGTCATGGAGACTTCAAATGGACAGAGAATGTGGTCAGGCTTGGGAGGGGCTGATCACAGCAAATGATGTGCCATTGACTGAAGCTAACATGTTTATTCCCAGTCCAGCATGCTGAGTTTATGCATTTTTTGACCCCATATCCCTGGTTACTCTCATTTCCCACTCCCTCGATTTACCTGGACTGGCTGATGTAGACTGGAGTTGCCTACTTGTTCTGATCTAAATTGACCTCATCATTCTGACTCTCTGGACCCTAAAACCACCTCATATTCAATTTTCTCTGAATGAATTGAGCACAAGAGAAGAAGGAATAGGAAATACTTGGCAAAAGATCACATAGAACAAGCACTCTCATTCAGACTATGAGTAGCCTAGGCTCTCTATGAAGGAAATTTGGGGGTGAGAACATTGTCCATGCCACATAGACACAACTCTTGGTACTGTAAGATATATATAGGAGAGCTGCCAATCACCAAGTGACCTTTCTAAAGGAAATTACATTGTTATTAATTTATATGACAAGAAATTAAACTTATGGCCTTAGGATATTGTACCAATATGATGCTCGGAGATCCTCAGAGGTCACTGCTGAGGACATGTCTTACTCATAATTCATCAATTTCTCACTATTCCTTTTTAACCTAGTTGTGTAAGTTCAAAGCCAATCATACCTATCCCTTACTTTGATAATTAGTGGATGCAAAATATAAACTACAACTCCAATGAAAATATTCACTTGAGCCCAGTGACCTATTTGCAAAATGACTAAGAAAATAGAAACTCATTGCTATAATACTAAACTTGTTCTCTCTCAAAGAATAAATTTAAATATCTTATCTCTATTTGTATTTAAATCAGAGTATATTAAAATTAATATTATGAAGCTGAGTAACCATTACATTCTGGGTTGCACAAATCATATATTTTCTGTATTATTTCAAGTATATTAATTTAAAATCTACCAAAAGAACCTTTTTCTCTAGCACCTCAGTGATGAGCTAATCTATGAAAAATGCAACATCTGCTAGAGCTATAAAACAAATGAAAAATTAGTTAGGTATTTGAAGGTCTCCTTTAGAGACAATGAGGTTTAGTCGTGTCTTAAATCCTCTTACAGCTTAAACTGTGCGTTCAGTCTGGAAAAGATCTTTTCTTGTTTCCTGATCATTGTGTTTTCAAATCATTTTCTTCTTGGCTGGCCTGGAAGTTTTGGTTGGATGAATGGTAATGTCCTTCATTAAGTTACAAATGCTTCCTCAGCATTCAGAAAGCCAGCTGAGAACATCTCCATGTCTTTAATACCTTTTTGACCCTCTTAAATCCCACATTGCTGAAATAGCTTGTGGAAAATACTTCATTGTAAATATAGAAGCTATTTGGTGAGTATCTATTGTGTTCCTTATATATGCTCACATTTGAAACTTGTCTTCCCTTTCTATTGGTTCACTTAATTCTAAGGTATTTCATTTCAAAGCACTTTGTAATGCCAAAAAATTTTCTTCAAAAATATAGATGTATACTAAGTATTTGAAAGCAATAGATAACATGAATGATGCCAGTATTGGATAAATAAAAAGTACAGTTACTACCTCCTAAAAAGTTTGCGTCATAAAAAGTAGTATAGGGCCGGTGAGATAGCTCAGCGGCATAAGCACTTGCCTGGCAAGAGCAAGATACTGAGCTCGATTCCTGGTACCCACATAAAAAGGAAAAGAAAAGGGCCGGTGATATCGCTCAGTGGTACAAGTGCTTGCTGGCAAGCACGAGGTCCTGTGTTCGACCCCCAGTACCCACATAAAAAAATAAAATAAAATAAAAACAAAATAAAAAGTAGTATAAAAGTACAATGTGTTGAACAATATTATAGAAAATTTTTCAATATATGGAGGATTTTCTGGGGGTGTCATTTATTTTTGGGTTGAATAATTATATTTGTATGTGTATAGCTTATATATATATATGCCCCTTTTTTCAAATGTGTGTGCATAGAGAACTGGGATAGGCTTACATAATCACCTCCAATCCCAATACTGTGGGAGTCTGAGGCAGGAAGCTCCCTAAGGAGTTTAGTGAGACACTGTCTCAAAATTTAAAAGACCTGTGTGTGTAACTTTATGAAACCAGTACTGAAAAAAAAAAAAGCATTTAGACACAATGTGCCACTCTGCAGTGTATGCCATAGAGGAGAGTTCCCACAATGTTGAGAGAAAGGTTGTATTTTTTTGGTGAAATTAGTTTCCTTCTCCAATAGAAAACCAAAGTGAAATGGACAGGGACTTGTTTTCCTCCTACTTTCTCTTCACTTTACTGTGTTGTTTTGGAAGCTGAAAGATGACTGTGTTAGTCAGGTTCTCATCATTATGCCAAAATACCTGAGAAAATCTTAAAAAGGAAAAATTTTATTTTGGCTCCTGGCTTCAGTATGTGCTTGTTTGGACACATTGCTTTGGGCCTATGGCGTGGCAGACATCACGGTCAGGAGTACAGGTCAGAGCAAAATTGTTCACTTTATGGTGGAAAGAAATAGAGAAGAAGGAGTTAGGGATCCAATGTACCCTTCAAGGTTACACACCTAATGACCAAAATGTCTTCCACAAGTCCCATCTGTTAAAGGTTCCGTTACCTCCCAATAGCACCATCAGCAGGGGACCATAGGAATGACCAGCATCAAAACGGTGGCTTCAGTGAATATCCAATACCTACAAAATTAATTAGTGAAATTTATACTGAGTCACCAACACGGTGCTATTACTAAAGTTTCTGAAATCATGCTGTGCCAATATTTGAAGGAGTTTTATTCCTGAGTGTGGAGAATATGACTTGATTATGTTCAGGTTCCCTTCCCCAGAAATTTCTCCTTAGCCCCCCGTATCTCATGGTTGTCGTGTCGCAGAGAAAAAAGATGGTGTTAAACTTTCTCCATGAAACATGAGATGGGTTCTAAGGTTTCTACATATAACACTGTGTGTCCATTGCATTGACCAAAGCAAGTCACATGAATAAGGCTGCATTAAAGAACAGGGAAGGTTTCTTCTCTCAGAGGGAAATTTTGCAAGTGACACAGCAGTATTTAGATATAAAATCCTTGCAGTAAGAGGTTAAGAAAAATGCAAAGAATAATAGCATCTATGACAGTGAATATTTTGATACAGATTCAGGAGGAATTTGTCCTCTTACTCAATAAAAAAGCAATAAATAATAATTTATAAAACTCACAATGTAGGGCCGATAAGATAGCTCAGCGGCATAAGCGCCTGCCCAGCAAGCACGAGGTCCTGAGTTCAACTCCCGATACCCACATTAAAAAAAAAAAAAACCTCACAATGTAGTAATAGCTGATAGAATAGAGAAATAGAAAAATCTCTCCCGTTTCGGAGAAGTCAGTAATAAACATTGGCTTCTTTTCTTCATGTTGACCAAAATTATTAGTGAAAAGTTTGTATTCAAAGGGATACCCATTAGGAAGGTTTGTTCTAGTTTCATTTTTCTGTTGATGTTAATTTGCTCTTGGCAGTTTGATGGTTCAGAGTGAAAAATCCATACAATTAGATTGCATGGGGTTTAAACAGCATCTAGTAACAACAAAAAATATTTTCAGGACAAAGAAAAATGTATTTCCAAATATAGCAGATTCTCCCATCTTGAACAATGGTCAACTCCTATAATAAGGAGTTATTTTATGAGTTGTGCCCCCAGAAAATGAGTTATTTCTCCCTACATCCAACTGTGCTTTCAAAGTCTAAGAAGGAAAAAAAAAATAAGATTTCTGTGTCTTCAAAGCCTATAGCCCTCCATTTAATTTTATTTTATTGTTATTCTGAAAGATAGAGCAGGTTCAAAAAGAAAAAAATTGAGAAAACTGAATTTCCTGGAAGGCTGTGCAGCAAGGACACGAAACAGTGCTGACTCAGTCTCCTACCTCTAAAACTGCGGAGACTGCTGTTGGTCAGCAATAAAACTCAGAGGAAGTAGAGGTCAGATTGGGAAAAAACAGAAAAGAAACTCTATTATCTAATAGTAATAAAACATAATTCCTCAACAGATAGCATTTGTGTAAGCCCTTGGATAAAATCTATCGTGTTCTGAATGGAAAGCAAAAGCCTTTGCCTCCAAGTTTGTGAAACGTTGAAGAGATACCTGGCTACACAGGAGTACTGCGGAACACTGCTCTTTCTTGTGTTTATTTTCTACAATGAACTCTTTCTGAAGTTTTGGGATGAGGGTATTTGAAAGAAAGAAGCAATGACAGAGTGCCACCACAGTGAATCTAGCAGTCAATTAGCAAAATTCGACAAATAGGCATATTCTTAGATTTATTTAATATGAAGCTTATCTGAGGAAAGCAGGTATAAACAAAGATATCTGATGCTATAAATATCACAATAGGTTTGTTCTGTGTTTTGCATATTTAAAAACAAATTTAAGGGGAACGGTGATATAGCTCAGTGGCATAAGCGCCTGCCTGGCAAGCACGAGGTCCTGAGTTCAACTCCCGGTACCCTCATATATATAAAAAATTTAAATGGGTATATAATTCCCATCCATTGAATTCATCCATTTCAAGTATAAAATTTGTAGTTTCTAATGTATGTAGTCATCACCTCAATTTATGTTAGAATATTTTCATCACTGCCAAAATGATACTCTATACCAACCAGGTCTAAGGGACACAGAACTGTCACTCCCTTTACCCTAGCTCTATTCGGCTGTCAACCCACTTTCTGTATCTATTTATTTGCCTATTCTGGACATCAACAAAATGAAATCGTATAATACATGTCTTTTGTTACTGACTCCTTTTATTTAGCATTATATCTCCAAGATCCATCCTTAGTGTAACGCTCATAATGCATCTGTATTTTTATAGCTAAATAATATTCCATTGAATGAATATGCTATATTTTATTTATCCTTTCTTCAGTCAATGAGTATTTGGATTACTTTTACATTTTGACTGTTAAGAATATTTCTGCTGGAATTTCCATATAGATTCTCATTTGGAAATGATTTTATTTCTCCATCTATATACACCAGGGAAGGAAACTGCTAGGTCATACAAAAATGGTATAGTTTAATCTTTCAGAAAACTACCACACTATGTTCCAAAGTGGGTGCACTAGTTTATATTCCTGCTGTACACATTTTGAATCTACATCTTAAATCTGTCATTTTCATAAGACTAACTTGTAGCAGTTGTGTTGGAATACCAATTGACTACCTACAGCTGAGGATCAAAAAGTGGTTGATGGTGTAATAAAGTGAAGGTCAAACCAAATTAGCCCAGAAATCCCATAATCTTCTTTTGAAAGTGTCAATAAATAATCCTCACAATTGCCATCATAACAATAAGCTGTGTAATTATAAGCTGATGTCCACAGAGATGCTGGTTATCATCAATACTTACAAACCTCATGAGGGTTTATTCCCTTACCACTTCTAATTACTGCACAAAAAATAGGTGCTATGAGTTGATGTAGTTCTGAGTTTACTGCTGGGTAAGAATAGAGATTACTACGGCAATCTCAGTGTGCAAGGAATTGATGAAAATGCTTTATTTATAACATTTACAGTCAGAAATTTTTACTTTTATGAATATGACAATGTAATGGTAGGAAGGGAATCTCTAGCTGCTATGAGGTTTATCTATGACCAAATACAAACTAGTTCTGCCTTTATTTTTAAAGACAGATAGAAAATTAGAGGCACTTTTTTTATACAGATGAGAGTTTAAAAGGTATACCCCAGTGGGAAATTTAATTGGTACTAAATGAATAAAACAAGCACTAGAAAGACTAGCTTTTTAAAATGTGTCTTCAAAAGTCAGATAACATTAGGACAGATCTCATTTAGTTGTATATATTATTCACCCAGAGGCTTTTTAGTAACTGAAAGGGAAAGGGATACAAAGATGAGGTATTTAGAGGATTGGCATTAAATTGTGCATTTAAATAGCTCTTTTTAAAGACATGAAAAATTGACCTTTTACCTTTGCCTTGTAAGGAAAGCACATTTTGTTTGCTGTGTAGAAACACTGAAGCTGGTCTTAGAAATTAATACTCATAACTCGTAAACTCTTAGAATTTAATGTTACTGGTCTTGCTACCTGATTTTACTCTACTTCTAATTTCATTTTTCTATCATTTAAAATCTCATCCAGTTGAGTTTGTTCCAGCTACACAGAGTGCAAACTGTTACCACATAAAGAAAACAGTATTCAGTTATTCTTATCCCCCTCTTCTCTCTTTTTTTTTTTTTTTTGTGGGTACCGGAGGGGGGTCGACCTCAGGACCTCGCGCGCCAGCAGGCTCCCGTGCCACTGAGCGATATCCCGGCCCTTTTTTTCGTATGTGGGTTCCGGGAGTCGAACTCGGGCCCTCGCGCTTGCCGGGCAGGTGCTTAAGCCGCTGAGCCATCTCACCGGCCCTCCCGCTCTTCTTAAGTTCTTTCTCCTATTTGACTTTTTCGCATATGCCAAATTCCTGAAAGTATAAATCTGAACCAGCCCATCCTTAAAATAACCAGTAAAAATGAGAGTTGTTCTTTAGAAACAGCCAGTAAAATGAATCAGTTTTGTTCTTCTAGCAGTTATCAATTTCCACCTAGTCTTCACAGAAATTGAATTATACGTCTCTCCTACCTGTTAGCTAGAACTGATGTCTTATCAATGTCCATGCACATAATCCCTTGAGATTATAATGGGAACTCAAAAGTGTTGAATGAATGACTAAATTTCACTTGTATGTATTTTGTTTATAAGTATACCATATTCAGAAAAAACAGAGGTAATAAAAATAATGGGAGGGACCTCAAGATGGCGGATGAGTAAGAAGCAGGCAGCAAAACTCTCTCTAAAAGTTACCATTGGAACACGGGAATATAGCGACCCAGAAAGCGCAGGAGGGGGGGAGATGCCTCCCCGAAACCCAGAAAAGTTCTGAAGCGCAATCTGGGACCCCCGGCACCAGTGACGGGTGACTTCCAACAAAGAAGAAGGAAAGAAGGAGCAGACCGCGCGCGTGCACCTTCTAATATCCCGGGAGTTGGAGCGCCGGCGGAGGCTCAATTCTACGGACCCACGGTGGCAGCTGGCGCCCAGGGAGCCCCCACGGAGGATCCTGAGACAGCGGCGGGGCAGGGGAGCGGCGGAGAACGGCGCTGACCGGCGGTGAGTGTCTCTCAGCCACAGCTGCCCCGCGCCAGAGAGCGACCGGCCAGGCGCCATTGTGGGGGGTGTGGCAAAACTCAGAGCGGCTTGGAAACTGCTCTGGGAACTTGTGCTCCGGACAGGGCAGCACAGGGCCTCTCAATTGAGCCCACGAAAGTGTGCTGAGGTCAGAAGGCGAACGAGACTGGACTCTCAGCCACACCTGTCCCGCGCCAGAGAGCGACTGGCCCGGCGCCATTGTGGGGGGCGTGGCGAAAAACCAGAGCGGCGGGAACCAGTGCAGGGAACCCGCGCTCCGGACAGCACGCTGAGCCTCTCAGGCCCAGGGATCGTGAAAGGGCGGCGAGAGCGGAGGCGAGCTAGACTGGTCTCTGCCTGAAAGTACGCGCCTCTGCTCACCACCCGCCAGAGGGCGCTCCTGGCTTACTGGGACGGACCTGCACAGAACAGGACTTTGTCACAAGGTACCTGCCTACAACAGAGTCAACACCTGGAACTGATTCTTTTTATATTTTTTATTTTTATTTTTATTTTTTATTTTTATTTTTATTTTTTTTCTCACTGATTTGTTTTTTTGTTCTGGCGAAGGGTTTTTTTGTTTTTGTTTTGTTTTGTTTTGTTTTTTGGTGGGGTTTTATTTTTGATCTGTCTGTTTTATTGTTTTTATCTTTGTTTTTGCTTCTGTATGTGTATTTGCTCTTTCCTTCATTATTCTCTCTGGTTTTTTATATGAGTGTAAACAGCGCCTCTAACTTCTTTGTGATTGTGGTTGTGATCTGTTCTTCCTTTTATCCCTTCCTTCTCTTTTTACCACCTGTCCTCTGTACTAGTGTCCCAATTTTAGTGGGATCCCTCTTGGTCCTCTAACCTTACATCTAATTCCTTCCTCTTCTCCCAATACTCTATTTCCTCCTTAACTCATCTTAAATTTAAACTCCTCAAGGAAAAATTGACAAACATAGGACTTGTATACTGCATATAATTTTTCTGGTTGTTTTAGATTTTGTTATATAACCGCAACTCTATACAGCTAAAAGTGGTAAATAACTGGTTAGCTCAGTCTGTCATTTTTTAGGCTGTGTTTGATGCTTTAGTTAACAGTATAGCCAAATGTGAAATAATTGTTCTAAACATCTTTCCTTCCTGATATTTCATGATTGAGATTGACTAAGGGACACAGAAAATACAGTGGCACAGTACCAAAGAATCAAGGACTGGGCCAAACAGGTAGCAACTTCGCATACCCAACGAATTGAAGAGGTAGGATCTGGCAGAAAGCTCAAAACCTAAAAGCAAGCTCCACTTGGAAGATACTGCAGAGAAGTAGTCATCTTCTAAAGATCTTAAACACTAGCAATAAAGTAACCTACTATAAGTAATTTGCAAACATCACCCCAGGAATTAAAGAAAGAAAAAATGAGACGACACTTAAACAAGATGCAACCACACACATCCAATTCACCAAAGGTAAACCTAGGGAGCAACGAGGTGGGACAATCCGAAAGCCACCCACCTGGCCTATCTGAAGTGGTAACAACAAAGCAACTGAATGAGGTTCTGGAAAAAATTAAAACAGAAATAATCTCACAGATAACTGCAGAGATAATGTCTACAATGAAGACCATGCTTAAGGACACTATAGCTGATACAGACAAAAAAATAGATGAACTTAAGAAAACTATAGAAACCATGAATGCTCAGCATAGGAAAGAAATGGAATCTATAAGGCAGATTCAAGCAGATATCCAAGAGATAAAAAATTCCATTGAAAGTATTTGTAGCAGAATAAGCCAATGCGAGGACAGGATCTCAGATATAGAAGACAGGCTTGCAATTAGTGATCATGAAATGGAAAAATTCTTAAAAATAGCAAGGGACCATGAAAAATCAATTCAGCAGCTGCTAGATGACTCAAAGATAAACAACTTAAGAATAATTGGAATAAATGAAAAAGCAGGAGATAGCATCAACGACATTAAAACCTTGTTCAAAGACATAATCAGGGAGAACTTTCCTGGAAGAGAAAAGGAATTTGACACCCCTATAAGTGAAGCTTTTAGAACACCAACTAGACATGATCAAAAAAAAACTTCAGCCAGACATATTATAGTCAAGATCCCAGAAATTCAACAGAAGGGCAGAATCTTAAAAGCTGTTAGGGAGAAGAGACAAATCACCTATGAAGGAAAACCCATCAGAATCACAGCTGACTTTTCAGCACAAACCCTCAATTCAAGAAGAGCTTGGAATGATGTATTGCAAGCTCTAAAGGAAAATAATTTTCAGCCCAGATTGATGTACCCTGCAAAACTATCTTTCAAAATTGATGGAGAAATAAAATACTTTCATGACAAAGAACATCTGAGAAAATTTATGACCACCAAACCAGCACTCCAAAACGTTCTGAAGGACATTCTAGAAAGAGATAGGAACCCCAACAGAAGGAATCCACCAGGCAGGGCAAATAATTAAATAGCCGGAAAGCGGAAAAACAAAGAGTGGGAACCAACAACAGGAAAATATCATGACAAGTCAATACATATCAGTTTTAACCATCAATGTTAACGGTCTCAATTCACCAATCAAAAGGCACAGACTGGCGAAATGGATCAAGAAGCAAGATCCAACAATATGCTGTATACAAGAAACACATTTAATTCAGAAAGAAATTCATAGACTGAAAGTCAAAGGATGGAAAACAATACTCCATGCCACAGGAACCCAGAAAAAAGCAGGGGTAGCTATTCTTTTTGCAGACAAAGTGAACTTCAAGCCAAGAAGGATTCAGAGAGATAAAGACGGTCATTACATCCTTGTAAAGGGAACAATCCAAGAGGAAGAGATAACGATCATAAATATATATGCATCAAATACCAATGCACCCAGCTATATAAAACAAGTACTAAAGGACATGAAAAATCAAATAAGCACTAATACAATTATATTGGGAGATCTCAATACTCCACTGTCACAAAAAGATAGATCAACTGGACAGAAAATCAATAATGAAATAGTAGAACTGAACCAAACTTTTGAACAAATGGACTTAGTAGATGTCTACAGAGTGTTCCATCCCACAACATCAGAATACACATTTTTCTCAGCTGCACATGGGACGTTCTCCAAAATAGACCACATACTAGCTCATAAAACCTGCTTAAGTAAATGCAAAGGAATTGAAATTATTCCATGCATATTATCAGACCATAGTGCAATGAAATTGGAAATCAATGGCAAAAGATCCCACAAAAACTCCCTAAACACATGGAAATTAAACAGCATCCTCCTGAACAACCAATGGGTCACAGATGAAATTAAAGAAGAAATTAGTCACTTTCTACAACTGAATGATAATGACAGTACAACATACCGGAACTTATGGGATACAATGAAAGCAGTCCTAAGAGGGAAATTTATAGCATTAAACACTTATATCAGGAAAATAGAGCAAGCGCAAATAAACAACTTAAGGGTGAACCTCGAGCTTCTAGAAAAAGAAGAGCAGGTTAAGCCAAAAGCCCGTACAAGGGAGGAAATTATAAAGATCAGAGCAGAAATTAACGTATTGGAGAATAAAAAAACAATACAAAGAATCAATGAAGCAAAAAGTTGGTTCTTTGAAAGAATAAATAAGATTGACAAACCCTTATCCAACCTTATTAAAAAAAGAAAAGAAAAGACTCAAATCCATGCAATTGAAAATGAAAAGGGTGATATCACGACAGACCCTGCAGAAATCCAGAAGATCATCTATACCTATTTTGAAAATTTATATTCTACTAAGATGGAAAATGCAGAAGAAATGGACAGATTCCTAGATTCGTATGAATTACCAAAGCTGAATCAAGAAGATTTAAAAATCCTAAATAAACCAATATCAGCCAATGAAATTGAAGATGTAATTAAAAACCTCCCAACAAGGAAAAGCCCAGGCCCTGATGGATTCACTGCCGAATTCTACAAGAAATTTAGAGAAGACCTAACGCCCCTACTTCTCAAACTTTTCAATGAAATTGAAAGGGAAGCAATACTTCCAAATTCATTCCTGGAAGCAAGCATTACCCTGATACCAAAACCAGAGAAGGACCCAACTAAGAAAGAGAACTACAGGCCAATCTCCCTAATGAACATAGATGCAAAAATCCTTAATAAGATACTGGCAAACAGAATCCAACAAATCATCAAGAAGATTATACACCATGACCAAGTTGGATTCATCCCAGGGATGCAGGGATGGTTCAACATACGTAAATCAATAAATGTAATACAGCATATTAACAGAACCAAAGACAAAAATCACATGATCATCTCAATAGATGCAGAAAAAGCTTTTGACAAAGTCCAGCACCTTTTCATGATAAAAACCCTACAGAAAATTGGAATAGAGGGTCTTTATCTCAATCTGGTAAAAGCTATCTATGACAAACCAACAGCCAATATTATACTAAATGGCCAAAAACTGAAAGCCTTCCCTCTAAAATCAGGAACAAGACAAGGATGTCCACTGTCCCCACTCTTATTCAACATAGTTCTGGAAACTTTAGCCAGAGCGATTAGAGAAGAGAAAGAAATAAAAGGAATAATGATCGGAAAGGAAGAAGTTAAATTATCATTATTTGCAGATGACATGATACTCTACACAGAAGACCCCAAAAACTCCACTAAAAAACTGCTAGATTTGATAAGCAAATTCAGTAGTGTAGCTGGATACAAAGTCAATACTCAAAAGTCAATAGCCTTCCTGTACACAAATAACAAACTTACTGAAAGAGAAATTAGGGAAACAATACCTTTCACAATAACATCCAAAAAAATGAAATACCTAGGAATCAACCTCACGAAGGATGTAAAAGACCTCTATACTGAAAACTACAGTACTCTGAAAAAGGAGATTGAAGAGGATATCAGAAAATGGAAAGTTATCCCTTGCTCCTGGATAGGGAGAACCAATATAGTGAAAATGGCCATACTTCCAAAATTGTTATACAGATTTAATGCAATTCCAATCAAAATTCCAACAGCATATCTCACAGAATTAGAGAAAACAATCCTAAAATTCATTTGGAATCAGAAGAGACCTAGAATAGCAAAGGCAATTCTGGGCAACAAAGGCAAGGCAGGGGGCATCACAATCCCCGACTTGAAATTATACTATAAAGCTACTGTGATAAAAACAGTGTGGTACTGGCAAAAAAACAGACCTGAAGATCAATGGAACAGATTAGAAGATGCTGAAACAACCCCAGACATACTAAGCCACCTTATCTTTGACAAAGGTGCCAAACACATTCGCTGGAAGAAAGATAGCCTCTTTAATAAATGGTGCTGGAAAAACTGGCTCTACACATGCCGAAGATTAAAACTAGATCCATATCTTTCACCATGCACTAAACTAAATTCAAAATGGATCAGAGATCTAAATATTAAAACAGAAACATTAAATCTGCTGGAAGGTAGGATAGGTAAAACCCTTGGAGACATTGGTGTAGGCAAAGACTTTATGAATAAAAACTCAACCGCATGGGAACTATCCCAAAGAATCAATAACTGGGATCTCATCTTATTAAAAAGCTTTTGCACAGCAAGAGAAACCACCAACAGAGTGAAGAGACAACCCACAATGTGGGAAAAAATGTTTGCCAGCTGTTCCTCAGACAAAGGATTACTATCGAGAACATATAAAGAACTCAAAAAAATCAGACCTCCCAAATTTAAAGACCCACTCCAAAAATGGGCATCTGAGATGAATACACATTTCTCAGATGAAGAAATACTAATGGCAAATAAATATACAAAAAAATGTGCAACATCACTAGTCATTCGAGAGATGCAAATTAAAACAACACTGAGATACCATCTCACCCCAGAAAGAATGGCTACTATTAAGAAATCAACTAATAACAAATGCTGGAGGGGCTGTGGGGAAAAAGGAACCCTTCTTCACTGTTGGTGGGAGTGTCGACTGGTACAGCCACTGTGGAAGTCAGTGTGGAGATTCCTCAGAAAACTAGGGTTGGAGGTCCCATTTGACCCAGCTATTCCCCTTCTGGGCATCTTCCCAGAAGAATTAAAAACATCGTACCACAGCGATATATGTGCACCCATGTTTATAGCAGCACAATTTGTAATAGCCAGATCTTGGAAACAACCCAAATGCCCATCAACTGAGGAATGGATAAGAAAGATGTGGTATTTTTATACAATGGAGTACTATTCAGCCATAAAGAAGGATAAACTGGAGACTTTTATAGGTAAATGGATGCAACTCGAGAAAATACTCATAAGTGAAATAAACCAGAAGCACATGTGTAAGCATCGTATTATCTCTCTAGTATGAGAAACTGAAAGAGTAAATAAGATCCAAAATGTACAATAGACATGGTGAATCAAAAAGAAACTGGTCAAAAGGAAAGAGAGACTGGAATAGGGAAAAGAAAGAAGGGAAAGGGAAAAAAATTGTATATATATATATATATATATATAAGATGGTTAAGATAGATACACTACCATTTTTACTTAGTTCATTGAAGAGTAAGGTTTGTGCCAATAATGTTTGGACAATTGAATGCTAATGTCTGGTGTCCTGAATAACTAACTTAAAGATAGTAATACGTAATGTATTAACCATTGTTACCCTCCTATTATGTTTGTTTGAAAATTTGTTCTTCTTTTGATTTGTTTTGTTTTTTCTTCTCTTTAAAATAAAAAAAATATATATATATATATATAAATGGGAAAGTCTTAAAAAAAATGTTTAAAAAAACAACAAATATAACATAATTAATATATTTATTTGTTAATTTGAATTAACATAGTACATATAACATACATTGATTCCTGCTTCATGGAGCTGTAAACTACCTGATAGGCAAAGTTCAGGATTCTATATTCAAACCTGCCATTACTTTTTCAGGCTTCTAAAAAATGCCGGGCTGGTGGCTGGGGGAAGTACACCTTATTCCAGCTTTGTCACTAATCAATTAGGAACTGAGGTGTGCATTCTAATAAGGATTTGCCTCTGTTTTTGTATTTTAAAATGAGCATGGTAATGTTGACGTTTTGACTTTTGCGAGATCATTATAACACTTCCAGGGATTCTCTGATGCAGGCGTGAGTATGTATGTTGAAGAGTTAGGGACACGGTACTGGATTACATCAGTTATTACAGTGGGATTCTACACTAGGCTTCTTGCATTTTTGCCTGTGAGAATTTGGAGAGGTCAAGGTCAAGGCTACTTAAGGTTACATCACCTGTAGCATTTTTGAATATATTTAATTTGATGTTTCAAAGTGAATTTTATCTTACATAGGAAAGCTTATACTGGTCACAAGCAAATGATAAAATTCTCTGAATGGCTACCTCCCACTTAGTTTAAAAATAGATACATTACCAGGAACTAACAAGGACTCTTTGAGGCTACTGTAATTGTTGCATCAGCCTTGTGCACCTACAACGTGTGCAAAGAATATTCCTGGTTTTGTTTATATGATGTCATCCATGTACGTGTCTCTTAACCTTAATGATTAATGAATTACCCCATGTATATTCTTCTGTGACATTTCTCAAGCAGTGGATATTTTGAATTATCCATGATGATGTTTGTAACTACAGTGCCTTCACATCTGCTACTTTTAATGTGTGTCATTCTTCAAATACATCACAAAGTGTTCATTAAATCATTGATGTGACAATTAGATTATTTCCAGGGTTTTGGTTGTGGAAACTGTACAATGAATATATTAGAATCTATTGTCAAATGTGCTCATACCAGAGTTCAGTTAAGATATGTACATATTTCATCAAGTCCAGGACACACACTATCAATAATAAGATACAGACCATTAGTTTGCAGAAATAAGAATGAAAAAGCTCTCTAACTATATCAAAATGTTTTCTTATTGATTATAAGATTGCTATTTAATTTCAGAATTATTAATCTGTGAAAGTCCGTGTCTTAAAATTTTCCACACAGAGGGTCTCAGAATAGAATTACTGGACCATAGACAATGTACATCTTCAAATATACAAGGACTCATTACAATTCCAAATTAACGAGAAATCAAATTCCAATGGATTTCAGAGATGTGGTATGGATGCATACGCTCACCCATGGAGTATTAGGGTTTCGTTACCTGTAAATTTTCTTGCTTTCATTTTGTTACTGTGCACTCCCTCTGGTGCCAGAACAACAATCCATTCAGTGTTTATGTGTTGATAATACTTTAATGCTTCATTAGGAAACATCTAATTGTAGTATTGGAATCTTCATCGTGTAACATAGCCACCTGAGCATCTGATCAAACATGTACAATTCACTTTCCTTTCTCTAATTTTCCCTCCTGGCCAAATGGCCAATTTCCCACATGGCCAAATGTTTGGCATATTTTATAATTGAATCTCAACTTCTTTCTGCTTCTTTCCTGAATGAGCTCTTAACTGGTCAGGCATCAAAGTTTGCTGGTCTCAGAAAACTTCTCTACTAAGCTGGATTATATTTATATACTTACCATGTGTTTTTCCCAATTGATTGTAGCTTGAATTTGTTCCATTGCCATTTTGAATGAATAGAATTTAAGATGGGAATCTATCTGCTTTCAAGGGATTCTTGCCAAGTTATGGCCACGATGACGCTAACAGCCTAACTTTTCTGCTTAGCTCTTGGCTCCAGATCTTGCTAGCTAGGAGGAGATAAAAACTAGATATAGATAGTGATGAAGATTACCTAAAATGCATAATAGGCCACGATATAGAAACATCAAGGGCAAATAGATAAGTGAGTGATAATAATTTAAATGTCCACTGCACAAGAGTCCATAGATGAAAGAAATTTGATAGAAGTAATATCAAACCTAAACTATTTTATGTCATTACCAATAATGAGCTAATAATCCTAGAGTAGCTTTTCTGAATCATCAACTTAAAAACAGAATAAAACAAATGTTAATAATGATATAAGAAAGACTAAAATACTTTTCGTTGTCCTCTGTAGAGAAATGTCACTTGAAGAGTCATCCAAAGAACTCATCTATAGGTTAAAGGCTAAAAGAATTACAGATAAGTAGTCACTAAGTTAATTCATGTAAGTAGTATCTTAATTTATAAATTTTACAATTTTAGTATGTATTAACATTTTAAAACGTGTAATTTGCTGTGACTTCTTTTCTTACTTGAAGTTAACATTTTTTAGAGAAATAACTTTGTATTTTTCTCATAAATAATACCTCTGCCTTCAGTCATAGGGCTAACTTTAGATCCTGCAAACTTGGAGGCATCCTCAGGTTTCTAATAAGCCTTTTTCCTGCATTCTCACTACTTTTAATACATTTTCCATACATTCCATTGACCGACTTTGCAAAATTCAATGCTCTCCAACTACATGTTAGATGAGGATTATAAACATTCAGGAAATATTTTTGGAAAGAAGGAATTAATGGGTTAACTAAGCTACACATTATTTTCCAAACATTGATCTTTCCTCCATTAGACTTGTGGCATGGTAAGGGATTTTGCAGCACAGTAAGTGCACCTTGCACAGAGCCACAGTTTAATAAATGTCCGATATATTAGTGAATTGATCAGTGGATTAATAAATATACAAGTCATGAAGTTATCCCTGTGTCTTGGTTGCTTTAATTGTTTGTTTTCCTCCTAATATTATAACTTTTCCATTTAAATATTTACAAGTTTTTCATTATTATTTTTATTCACTACAGTTAAAAATCTTATGTAACTAAACAGCTTGCTCTTGATCAACCTACAACTAAAAGCCAAACTGAAAAAAAGAGAGAGGAAAGAGACAAATTAATATGATACAAGCTTTCCCTTTTTTTTCCCCTCATAGTAGAAGTGCAGTGTATTCATGTATTCTTCCTTTTTCCTAGTGACAACTTCTTTCACATATAAGAAATAATAAAACTGTGCTAGACTTGAAAGGTAGCTGCCTTCCTAGCTAAGAAGAGGAAATAATTAGCTTGAAGTTATTGTCCAGATTGTCCCTTGGAACAAGAGCATCTGCAAAGCATGAGTTGCAGGTTCCTGGTGCAGAGAGGTACTGATGGGAGTAGGTGGATGTAATAGCTATTGTATGTTGAAAGACAGAGTGAAAAGAAATTGAATTCTGTTTTTAGAAAATTTCCTTTCTCAGAAAGGTTTTTCTTTCAAAAATCACTAATAGGCACAGTATGGTGCCTAAAGTCAAAAAAAGGAAAAGAATAGTAGTAAAAATAAAAATGAGGAACTCTATCCTCATGTCTACTTCCTTGATTCTGGGTGGATTTTCTCTTCCCAAATAATTTGACGAAGAGTCAAAGCTATAGGTAGGATGAATGGATTAATTTCTTTTGCTAGAAAAGCTGATTTTAGATTTTTTACGTGCATTCACATTGACTAAACCCAGGTATGTATTTATTTTATAATAAACATTTTCTTGTTTAATGATTTAGTATTTGTGGCCCTGAAAAAATGGCTTGTAAGGTTTCATTTTAGTTAACTAAGCCTCCAACATATGCTAATATCCTACCTGAGCACAGTAGAGTGTAAAGTTATTGATATTAGCGAAAACGGGAATGTGCTGAGAATCAAGGAAAGAACTTAGAATAAAGACTCCAATGTTGCCGAATAAACAAATCACAGCAGATTCCGAACATGCAGCCCACTCTGTCCCTTGCATGTGTGGACTTGTACCTCCCATGAGTCCTTTTTCAACCCCTTCTTCTGCCTTGGTACTTACTCCTCCTTCTTGTGCAACAGGTCTCCTCCTCCTTCAAGAAATCCAAAGTCACTTTCCAAGAGTCTGAACAATCTATGCCGTTTTTACAGCAAAAAACATACAACTTCATATAAGGTTGAGTAGTTTACTTTTCAAAAGTGCTCTTTATATTAGACAAGGTGCATCTCATTTTATAAGAAGGGCTGGAATTAAGAACAGTAATGATTATTATTGTTTTTCAGTCCATTTATAAAAGAAAAGGCTTCTTTGAGGTTTCACCACTGCAATGGTATATGTGAAGATAAGCTAATTAAGCTGTAGGGATACACAAACATTAGTTCTTACTACTGCCAACCCATTTAATTCTAAGAAAAAATAATAGGAGAAACCATTATCATTATTCCTGTTATGCCCATAAAAAATTACCAGCTCACTATTACATTGTGATACTACAACTAGAATCAAAACTCTTTTTTTCCTAATAGTTCAATAGTTAAAATATCAATTGACAAACTCTAAAAAAGAGATTTTCTATGATAATTGTTATAAAAAAAAAATAAAGGGCAAGAATAATCAAGCTTTCTTCCTGATGGTGGTGGGGTTTGAAGATTAGATTCTTGTGATCATAAAACACCTTTGAGCTTGCTCCCTGGGGTGTCTTGGTGACATGTTTTTCATTGCTACGGCAAGCTTCCTTTTCTTGACAGGAAGTATTTCCCCACAACCTGTTTAATGGGTTAAATGAGCAAGCTTCTCAGTTAGTTCAAATTAGAAGGGTAGTTTCCAAACAGTTGGGTGTGTCTTTTATTTTTACAACCATTTATTTTAACAATGTGGAGCTAATTAATATACTCTTTTATGTGCTGTTTTCAAAGGCTCGGAGGAATCACCAGCCAAATCCACCATCCTAATAATGGGTCGCAGACCATCCCATTTTCAGTACACTGAGGTAAATAAAAGTTCCACATACTCCAGTGAAGGCTGTGACTTCCTGCCTCCCCCTTATACCATGCTCAAGCCTCTCCACAGGGTGGTTTCCACGATGCAGAACATGAAAGTAAGAGTTGAATGTTAGTAACTACTAAGACTTCCACAGAGATTTTCTTAGGGGAAAAGTATGAACTATACTGTAGACGAGGCATCCAAAGTCAGAGCTGAGGCAATTGCTATGTATGGGTGGGATCACTCTCGAAACTCTCTTAGAAAAACTTGTCGAAGACTGACATACTGTTTTTCAATGCACTGAATCCAACAGAGCAATTTTTTTTTCCCCCTAGACTGGGGTAAGACCTTCATTTCATTGGTTTAACACCAGATTTAGCAGCTGGTTTAAAATTAAGGGATGTGCTGTGGAAAAAATTGTGTATCTTCATTCACTAAAAGCCTATTCACCCAGAACAATTCCTAAGACGGGTAAGAAAACTGGGGTGGGTGAAAGACATTTAAATTGTATTCTCTCCCTCAGGTTCCCTTCAGGGAAGGCATAGATGGAATGGCTTGTATAATTTAAATTTTTATTTATGTTTTTTTCTGTTTGTGAAGCATATGTAGTTGACTTTATATAGGTTAAATGCACATAGAATGGAACCTTGTACGGATTATACTTGCTTGCTTGCTTTAGGGTGATTACTATTTAGAGGCAATTTTGAAATATACCAAAGTACTCTGGATGCAAATACCATGCTGCATTGCAAGTCATCTTGAAATTGCATTCTGACACGTTGCATTATTTCAGGAAATATGGTGTATAAAGATCACAAAAGTTTACATATATATATATATATATATATATATATATATATATATATAAAATCTCATGTATATATGCATACATTTAATGCACACATATATATTGCTTGGTATATTTAACCATAAGTATTATTGAATTGGAGAATGAGGATATAATGGTTCTATGGAAGAAAAGTGCTATATAAATCAGAGGCTATAAATGTACTACATATAAAAAGGCCTAGTGCAATTTTAAAATTTAATAACTTTGGATGAACCTATGACAGAAGCAAATGGCAAACACCATGGGAAAGCATATTTCATTGACCCTAATGCTAATATTTAATGCCCCTTTATTCAGTTCTTACTGAGCTCTTAGAAAGTATGCATTATTGGCCCATTAGTTTTGTAAAAGAAAGGTGAATGTCGCCTTCCTATAGTTATGCAGTAGTGCTTTTCTTCCTGTTCTCTGATAATAACAATTTCTACTAGTGACTTGTAGTAGAACAGTGCTTTTACTTCCTCATTTTGAAAACTTGACAATTACAGGCAATTTCACTGTCAGATCAATTCATATATTGAACATTTTCTGGCCATTTAATCCACCTGTCTCCAAGGAAATGCATCTACTTCAGTCTTAACAAAGTTTTACTTTATTCAGCCTATATCATAAAGCATGTGTTTATCATCTACTCTAAACAGAGACCATTCTAGGTGACAAAAGAAAACTTTATTTATCCATATCTCACTATAAATTTTTAGTGAGATAAATTTTTATAACATTGTTTTTCTTAAATTTGAGCAGAAATAGGCTTATTAATATGCAAACTTTTTCACATTTCATCTTTTTTTACATTTTTCTTCTTATTGTTATAAGATAACAATAAGAAGATTGTGATCCATAATAATTACATTGATCTTGGAAAATTGGTACATATACATATGGGATCTTGATAATTTTTTCTCCCTCCAGCACCACCACCACCTGCCCGTTTGTTTTTGAACTGCGGTTCATCTTACACAAATCAATCTAGTTCCTGTCCCAGGAAAAATCCCTGTAAATTTTAGCCCAACATAAAAAGGGTAAAGATTAAACTGTATTAGGAAGAGAAAATAACAAAAAGATTTATCTTTTGTCTTTCCAAGGTTTGAAAAAAAGAAACATTAAGAAAAGGCTACTTTACCCAAGGGTAGGGAGCATTAAAGGAACACAAACAGTAGGGCATTGCAGGGATTAGCAACAGAGAGAAGCAATTACCACCTCAAGGCTGAAGAGAAAATGTAAGGAAATACAATTACCATAGGCCTTTGAGAAGAGGACATTGGAAGATGAAACTGTAGTCCTGGGAGGAATTAGCTGCTGCCAGGGACATAACCTTGGTGCTGAAAAGGAATAGGGGAGAAAGAATCCTTCTTCGTCTGACCTCATCCTCTTACATCTTGCAGGGGCATTTCATTGGATGAATTGCAGTAAGGGTGTCAGGGGTATGCAGTCTTCAAGGTTCATCTGCTTGGATACTAAGCAAGGTAGAGAAGTGTGGAGAGGATTCTTGTAGAGATAAAACAGAAAAACGGTAGAGAGGCTTACCTGGCAGATTTAGGATTCCCAGGAGTTATCTCTTTCACCTAGGAGGACATCACATGGGCATGTCCTTTACCAAAATTTGCAATCATAAAGTGTTCATAGAACCTGAACAATATTATGCTGTCTTAGACTGAACTAGATATAAAATAAAGGTCATAAAAGTGGCTCATTTTTCATCGCTGTTCCAGTAATTATAGTCAATATAGTCTGCAAAAATGGTGCATTATCAACAGATGCTCTGCTCATTATTTTCAAAAAATTACTGCAAGAGGGTCCATTTCATCCTTTTCCTTGGTGAGATTCACCTTCCATTTCTCCTGAAAGAGGTCTTGACTTCTCTAATTCCATCAATAGTAGTGATGGACAACTATCTCGCAACTTCTAATCTTTCTAGTTTTAATTTTCCTGGGTTTCTAAAGGCCAGTTTCCATGATGAGTCAATGTTCAGTCGTACAAATCCTTAAAGGTGATTACCTGTTTTTCCTACCCCCAGGTTGAGCTGCTAGTTTCTGATCACTTGGCTCATAGTCAAAAATCACGGCAGTGCTGTACCACATAATGAACTCACTATACCAGTGGTCAAGGAGACAAAAGAGCACGACTTCACAATGCATACACGGGGACCTGTGGAACAACCTTACCAAGGCTATTTAGAGACAACTACCTGCACACATTCGGATTCTTTACTGAAGTCCCAACAGGCAGGTTACAAAAATCTAGCACAGTCAGATATCAGACTCCATTGAGTGATGTTCCCTTGAATTGTTGTACATTTAAGCTGCATGAAAGGGGGGAAGTATCAGCTTCTCTCTTATTCAAGCCATAGCTGATGGAGCGCTGGTCCCGCTCTGTCATGATCAGAGGTTAGTTACAACTGTTCATGGGAGAAGTAGGGGCCCTAAGCTACTGCCTCACACCTTACCAAGGAGAACTAATGTCAAGTGTAGTGCATCCAGTTTTCAGTGGAGTTTTCCACAAATCTACTCTGTATGACATCGGTTTGGGGAGAAAATCAACCCTTAACTCTTATTTCTCTATGCTTTATTTTTATGCTAATTTATTTGGATGCTCATATGTATTTAAAAGTTGAGGTTAACTGTTAAAAACTTAATATTTATATTTAAATTACTAGTAGAGTTTTACAGTTTATATATTGTAGTTATTCATATAAATTATATTCATTTTATTATATAAACATTAAATGCTACAAATACTATAATAATTATATAAACCTGTAATAATCACATGAACCTACTCAATATATTCCACAAATTTCATGCCTGGGAGATAGACTTTTAACTAGTGGATAAAACTACATGCAACTATTAATTGGAAACATGATTTAGGTCAGTAAGGTCAACATTCTGTTGTTCTTTACTTATGACCATTATTTTCTGTGAATAAATAATTACGTGACTGAACCCATCTATTGTGTGTACTTCACAGTTGTATACAATATTTTTTACAAATTGGATGTCACTTGAAAGGATAAGCATCTTATATTTATGTGTCCTTCATAATCAGATCACTGGCACAACTTTAAAGCTGCTTCCCAGTTAGAGATGTCACTTATGTGGACCATGGCCATGATCAAAGAACTGTCGCACCTTTTCTTTATGTCTTTAGATGTAGTTATATCCATTTATTTTGGGTTGATTATATCATTCATAAAAATTTAAGTTAAATATCCTCATAGGTTTAATGATTATGTAGAGGGCATATCTTCACCTCTGTCCTCATTCTGTTATTCAACAAATGTTTTATGAGCTATCATGACTATCTGTGTCAGTTTGCCTGGACCTGAGGTTTCTTGAGACAAAATTTTCAGAGTTAAAAGTGGACAATCCCAGACAAACCAGGGAGAGTTTGTTATCCTTTGCACAAAATGTCAAATACTGATGCAGCCAGGTTGTAACAGTAGGAAATGGACCATATGTTGGAGCATGCTAAGTGACAATATAATAAATTGGGAAATGGATTCTAATTTTCATTAATGTGGCCTGAAAAGATTTGATAAAGAGAGATCGAAGTAAAGTAACTAAGGAGTCAATGTAATATACGTGCTGCTACCTGGGGATAGAGGTAAGAACCCAGAGAAAGAGAGCCAGAGACCATGATGCAAAGGCGTTTCTGCTTTGCTCCAGGATTACAAAAGGGGATAATCAGGCATAACCCAAGAGACTGAGTGGAAATCACCCAGGGACATGATCAGCAAATAACAGGACCAGAATTGATATCAAGCAAATGGATCATTGCTGCAAACTTTGGCTTTAGATTATTTCAACCAGAAATATTTTGTGTTTCCATGTGTAGGAACAGATTAGAGGGGCATAGGAAGGATGATGTAAGGCATGACCTGGATTGTAAATTAATCATACTCTTATTGTACACTATGTACGTGAGGAAGCTACCTCTTGTGAAATTGTTGCATACATTTACTGAGAACCCTGTAGCCCCCTGACCTTCTCCTCATCCCAGAAACAAAGGCTAAGACCTGGATTGGCCTGGGTTGTACCAATAAGTGTAACAGTTATTTTGTGTGTGTGTGTGTGGGTACGGGGGGTCGACCTCAGGACCTCGCACGACAGCAGGCACCCATGCCACTGAGTGATATCACTGGCCCCTTTTTCGTATGTGGGTTGCGGGAGTCGAACTCGGGCCCTCGCGTTTGCCGGGCAGGCGCTTAAGCCACTGAGCCATCTCACCGGCCCGTAACAGTTATTTTTATAAATCAGCTTACCCCTGTATGTATGATACCCAAGACACTAGCTCAAGTAACTCCCTCGAGCCCCCTTACCTTGCAGCAACGCTGAGCTATAAGGTAGCCTTTTCCTGCATTTGCGGCGCTGTGAATAAACTTTAGCTGCATCGCTTCAATTCTGACTTCCTCATTTTCCACCTGATCCTAACTTCATTTTCCGCCAGAAGTGTCGGCTCTGAGCCAGTTTCACCCTACTCCCTCATTTTTCCCCACAGTAAGAGTGAGGGACCTGGAGGAGCAGTGGAGGGAGTGTGCTCTGGGGCTGGGCCTAAAACCCTGAGAGGCCACCTGCAGGATACTAGACACCTACAATTGAGAATCTTTATACTTCTATCTTGAGAATAAAAAGGGAGGAAATTGTAAAGAATCAAGAACAGAAAGCTGCTGGGAGTCTATTTCAGTATTCCAAATGAAAAATGGTGATATTGTGAACCAGAGAGGTAAAGGTAGAGGTAATATGGACAATGGACATATTCTGAAGGTAGCCTGGAAAGAATTTCTTAATGGACAGGATGTTAGCTATGGAGCAAATAAAGGAATCAAAATGATTCTAAAATGTTGACCTACCCGTTGGTAGAATTGAGTTGCTTGTAATTGAGTTTGCAAAATTCAAGAGTAAGGCTGCAGGTGTGAGAAAGCTCAGAAGCTCAGTTTGGTCAGTATGACATTTGACATGACCATTAAACTTTCAAGTTAAGGTGGTGGCTGTGCAGGTGGCTATGCAACCCTAGAATCCAAGGGAAAAGAATAGCTGGTGAGTATTGAAAGCCTTCAGGTTAGGTAAGTGTAGATAAAAAAGAAAACAGCTTCAAAAACTAAGTCCTGGGGTACTCCAAAATTTAGAAGTGTAGCAGAAAGAAAGGCAAAAGAGAAGGAGAAAGAAAGCTAGGAGATTATACTGCCCTGTCAACTGAGGAGGTATTTTTAAGGAGAGAGATCATTTTCGTGGCATGCTGCTAATCGCTGAAGTAAGGGAAGTGCTAAAGACGGTTTCCCTATGTGGAGGTCAGCTTAGTGTTGTGGGGGTCATTGGAAACTTTGAAAAGAGCAGTTTCAATAGAAAATTCTGACTGAAGTGAGGTTAACAGAGAACGAGAGGAGATCAATTAGAGGGACTGCATATATATGTGTATATATATATACAAAACTCCTAGGAATTTTGTCATAAAAAGAAAGAAATAACTGAGACAAGCTTGAAGGGAAAGTGAGTTTACAGTCAGGGTTTTTTTTTTTTTTTTTTTTTTTTTTTGAGACAGGGTCTCTCTATGTAGTGCAGGCTGGCCTTGAACTCACTGCGATCTTCCTGCCTCAGCCTTCCAAGTTCTGGGATTAAGCATACAGGGATATTTAAAATGGGAAAAGCAATAGCATATGTGTGTACGGTTGAGAGAGATTTGGAAAAGAGGAGATAAACTGATGGGGAGGCAGAGGAAAGTGAAATCCCTAAGTAGGTGACAGAGTACAAGTGTTAGGGAAGTATGTAATCAAGGTTCTTAAAAGCCATTCATGGAACCTACTGTGTTTAAAATGGAAGGGATTTTCAAAGGATATGAGGACACTTGGAACATGTAGACTGGACAGCAGAAACAAAGCTCACACTGCATGGCAGAACTGCTCAGTTACCGATTGCACTGCTGCTGCACTAACCACTGCACCAGGACCTGGATGTGATGCTCAGAGCATTGGCCAGGGCGGCCCACACTAAGCTGTCTGCCTCTGTCGCCACGCTTGTCAGAGGGGAGCCTGTGCAGTGCCTGCTTTACTGCGTCACTCCCCGTCAGAGCATATTCTGGTGGGGTGCGATTATGCTTTGTATGTGTGCGAGTAGCTGAAGGGACAAAAAGGAAATGTCTGCCATGGTGTGGTTCGAAAATTTCAAAGTTCAAAAATTCCAAGAACGTTTAAGCAAAACAAAACAATAATAAAATATGTTACTACAAACACTGACATTCATAAAAATAGATGGTATGAGAAATTTTCATTCCTAAGTCAATGATTTGTCCCTCCTTCCCCTCACTGTACATACATATATCTATAGCTCTTTGTATATATGCATAATTATATAAAATGCAAATACACTTACTTTTTTTCTTATATTCATAGGGCACATAATGGAATCAGCTCTTGCACATAGATAAATAGCAAAGAAATTGGTAAAGTTTTAACCTGACTTTTATGTAGACAATTTTGGTTCAAAATAGACTTATTTGTGATAAACCCATTTCCAGATGCAGTGTTTTGCTCTTTACTTAGTTTATCTCTGAACGATAATTCTTCTTCAGAGAGCAATTGGAAAAATCTGTAGTCATGATAGACGATTTGCATAAACTAATATATATTAAAAGGGAGAATATTTTGAAAATCTACATGCAAACTAAGCAATATCAAATAGTTGATTATTTTACTCAGCAATTTCTCAACATAAAATCCTTATTTAAACTTTATTTCTATTTAAATTCTCTGTACAAGCAACTGAATTAATATATTTGCATAATAGAATATTTCTCTTTGGCATAATAAAACCTTATGTTTTATGTATTCAAAACCTTTAAGGAGTCATCTTTTAGTTTTTTCTTCTAACTTATAATAAGTCTAATAAGAATAAAAGTATACTTTTGATAGAATGTTTAATGTGAATTCAGCAGGAGTTTTATCAGATTCCCAAACAAAATGGTAAAGAATCAGTGTATCATTCTATGTTCCAACATAGTTATTAATGATCACCCCTCAGCCTCAGTTAATTTGTATTTCTACACAGAAACAATTGGGCATTGTATAATCAAAGGACTCACTCAATTTGGTTCTGTAAACACATAGTCCTAATGCCATGAGCATGCTTAATGAGTGACTTCAGCATGATTTAGCTATTTTGACAAGAAATCTCCACCAAGGAAAGCTCTGTGACCCCAAAGAAACCAACGTCTACTTTCCCCAGTATCACCCAGGGCCTCCAAAATATATAATCGCCAGAGTTCAGTACTAAGCAAAATGGGTGGATTATATTCTCTGGGGAAAGCTTAGAGTAGCAGAGACCAATGGTTACTCCCAGGATTAACTACAGGAAGCACAGCCAAATCTCAGCAGAGCCAGTACGCAGGGTGACATTGAACAAGGCTGAGTGAAAAAATACTAAGATATGGCACCCATAGGGAGAGAGACTGTCTAGCATCAGCTAGTGGGAAGGGGAAATTAGGAAAGATGAGGAAGGGCAGAACTCTGAAACTTTCTGTCTACAAAATTATGAAAATACATCTGCCAGACATCTGTTTCTGTATCAGAGTGAAATGAAGACCTTTACTATATTAAAAGATTCCCAACTGCAAACTAGATACATAGACATGCATGGACACACACACACACACACAGTCTGCTCCACAAGATTTACTATTTATATTAGGATGTTTATAGATCCTAATATAAATGACTAATATGACTTCAAAGAAAAATTTTTTTTTTGTGGGTACCGGGGGTCGAACTCAGGACCTCGTGCTTGCCAGGCAGGCATTTATGCCACTGAGTTATCTCGCTGGCCCCAAAGAAATTTAAAGGACCCAGAAAGTCAACAGTTAAGGATTGCTTATTTTAGTATAGGTAATAAGGGATTCTTACCAGATTGTTTTTATTTGCTCATTTATCACATGTATAATAAAGTACAAATAACCATTTGAAACAATGAATGATGATAGGAATTCCAGAGAGAGAGAGAGAGAGAAAGAGAGAGAGAGATTATGGTATTAAGAAAGAACCTTAGAACAGAAAAAAAAAAAAATATTGGGCTGGTGAGATGGCTCAGTGGCATAAGCACTTGCCTGACAAGCGCGAGGACCCGAGTTTGATTCCTGGAACCCACATACGAAAAAAGGGCCGGTGATATTGCTCAGCAGCAAGGGCACCTGCTGGCACACGAGGTCCTGAGGTCGACCCCCGGTACCCACAAAAAAAAAAAAAAAAGAAAGAAAAGAAAATATTGGAAATGGGAGTGTCTTTTCATGAGGAGATTAAAAGCAAGCAGAGCCAGAAGCAAGCATGTGCCAGAAGTAACCAACACATTACTGTCTTCACCACGAATGCATTGTTGTCACACACCCACAAAAGAAAAGGACGGGGAGAGGGAGGATGTGAGCTGAACCAACAGAGATGGCTGACATTCTGGCAAGGCTCAGTGTTTCATCACGGACTGTAGTAGAGTTTGAAGACCAGCAGTCCATCTCTTAGCTTTTTTTGAGTAGTACAGCCATAGAGGTCAAGAGAAGAGGGAATTTTAAAAGGCAAAGGATGGTTAATCACATAAATGGTCCATAATTCAAACAAGAAGAGGTCTAAGGAAATGTCACCTTGTAAGCGAGATGATGTCTGGCAACCTTTGGAAAAGTATTTTGGGGAAAGAAGTAATTTACAGGTTGATTGATGAATAGAATAGAAAACTGCATCATTTGGCTTTTATCTTTAGCTTCCTTCATGGTGTCAGGTAGCTGGTAAACATTAATTACTCAACAAATATTAACTGAGCATAGTAATAAATTAGTGAGTAAAAATTAAGACAATATAAGTCACAACGGAGGAAAGAAAGAGGAAAAAATCCTTGGCTGAAATGACTCAATTTATCTTGATGTAAGTGATTTTGAGCATGCAAATAGCAGAGAGCAGTGACCGAATATGAATATCTGATATTGAAAATAACATAGAGAGATGAAGACAAAAATAGCGCCTGAGTGGACAGATGAAGTGGAGGAGTAGGAAGGAAAGAATATAAGCCCATTATCTCCTGCATTTGTCATTTGTTATGTCATACAACAGAGGTTTAAGAAAATTGTCCAATCACGATTATGCATTCCCAAAATACCATAATATAACTTATAAGCATAATGATTAATTGTAATTATTAAAACATTACTTATCAAAGGAAGAATCATGACCTCTCCACCTTCCCATACACCACGCAAACACACACACCAGACACAAAGCCAGAGTGGGAAGCTGGGGTGGGTAGAGATCCAATGGGATGTACCACAAATACAACTTTAGTGGAGCAGGGTAAGATATGGGGCAGAATTTGGACCACAGAGCTGACTCATCCCACATAAACATAATAAACACAGGAGAAGCCGGAATGCTTTGCTAGTCACTGAAACACCCTATATTCAAGAATGAACTCCAGAACTGATTATAGCTTTATTTGAAGGATAATGTTTTGGATCAGTCTGAAAGCATCTTTATCTTGGTCCTGAAATAGTATATCAAGAAGGAGGAATATCTAATAATTTGATGACAGGAATAACTTGTTTCTACATGGTAGCCAGTGTGAATAGCTCACATTTGTAGCTATAAGTCTGGGGGTTTTTGTTTTGTTTTGTTTTGTTTCATTTTGTTAAATTTATCTCACAATGAGAAAGTGGCATTATTTGCAGTGGCTTCTTATTTTGTGATGGCATCAATATATAGGGAATAAAGAGCCATAGGGTATATTACCAAATGTTTAAGTGGCAGTAAACAATTCAAGAAAATGAACTACCTTAAATATACATTATTAACTTAGGAAAAGAGTGTCAAGAGCTGCATTAGAAACAGTCTTACAGAGTTTGGGAGGAATTCCTAGAATCTTTTTATAATAAAAGAAAGAAATTAGAATATCCACCTTAAAGAAATAGTCTGCATGCTCATCAGTGGATTCACCCATTGGTAAGTTCCGTAGCATCACGCACCATTACAGGAGGGGCCTGGTTGTAGGTGGTCACTGAGGTCATGACCTGGAAGGGTGTATTCTTGTCCTTGACTCCACCTCATCTCTCTTTCCAGTTCCTGGGTGCAATGTATTTGTCTGTCATGCCTTCCATCAAGCTGTTTTTGCCTTGGAGTCAATTGACTGTGAACTAAACAACGAGTCAAATTAAATCTCTTTAAATTAAATCCTTTAAGATGTAGGTGTCATATATTTTGTCCCAGGGATGAAAACGCTGGCTAATACAAACACCTTCATTTTTCTTCTCACAGATCTAGTATTCCATTTGGAATTCAAGACTGAGGTCATCAAAGTTGTTCCTTTGGAAGGAATGGGAAAGTATTCTATTATATTTTTAAAGTTCTAAAATTTGTGAAGATTTCTCTCCAAGGCACTCAGAAATACCGTATAGGTACATATTTTGCAATTCCAGAAACTTGATGGCTGTTCTCTAAAATGTCAGTGAGTCTGATATTGAAACTTAAGAAACCCAATAATGAATGTATATTCTCAATATCCTAGTAATAGATTCATAAAACTAGATATCATAGCATCTAGTCTTCAGTTTTCCAACAGAAATTAATAAAGAAAAATAGAGTTGAGAAATTCAACTCGTATTTAGCATTTCCCATTACATTGGATGATGACTGTGAAATGTTGTAGAAGTAACACTGTTGCACCACACTGTTAGTTGCAAGCTTCTGGTTCAACCCTATTCAAACTTTGTGGGGCCCTGGGCATTATTAAATTTATGAAAACTCTAAAAGGAATATGATGTTAAAGTGTACCTACTTCATAGGTTAGTGCAATTCTCAAATGAATTAATGCATGTAATATTTAAAATACATGTAATACAATACTTAATAGTCAGTGGACTCACTATTAATTTTATAAACAAATGTTTTTATTGAATCAAACTGATCCTGGTGAACATTGCTTCTAGAGAAAATAAAGAAGTGTAGAAACAATGCATGCTTTATCAATTCCATGGTCATATCTGAATGCTTTTGGATCTTTCATTTATGTGTCATTTATTCTCCCTTGAAATAATTCAGAAAAATGATCACATCTTTCTCTTAATTCATCTCTTTCTTAATTTGATTCTCTGCAGATCTTAAAATTTATGGAGTTTTTATTCAGAATGAACATTACTGAAATAACAGATGCCACCTTGTCCTGTGTACAGCAGAGAATCTATGCCAGAATGCTATGAGCTGAATTCACGTGATTTTGTCTCCTTTTTCTTACTCCTCACCAGTTATACGACAACAGAAACACATTTCCTTGACTGATTGAATAAACAGCATATTTTGAAAGGGGCCTTTCAACATTAGATGAACCTAGACATGAAAGTAACAAGGATCTTTGCTTTGTTTTGTTTTGTAATCTCTTATTCTTTGCATTCAGAAAACAGCAATCTAGAGAGGCACCAGTGGTGAGGAAGAAGACAATCACACAAAGTGATGAATGCATCGTACGACTTTCAGCATATAAAAAGAGGTTAAAATACTTTAAAAAAGGAATATTAATGGGCTAAAAATTAAGAAAATTTCTGTTCTCTGTTCTAGCATTTGGAGAAAAATTAATGTAAGTATCTCATCCTGCACTGGAAAAAATTAAAATAAAAAACAGCAACAGTCTGCCACCTTGGGACAATGCTTTTGAATGAGAGTGACAATCTAGATAAGTCTTCTAAACACAGAACTTTCCAAAACAGAGCACTTTGAAGAAAACGGCTAATGTACTCTTGTGACTTTAAAATATTAATTAAAACTTTGACATTACTGAGACTTGGCAATGTTTTACAAATGGAGACAGTAAAGAGAAGACATGTTAAATGATTTGCCTCAAGCTTCAATGCTATTTTTTCAGTAGAACTACAACTAGTATCATTAACTTAAAAAGTATCTCTCATGATATTTGCATTTAATTATTTTCAAAATTATTGCCAGTATTTTATTCCATGAATTTTTCATTCTTGACATTTTTGTGCATAACTCTATTAGCAAAAGAATAATTTCTGGTGTTATTCTCAGGAAAAATAATGACATGGGATATGTTCTGAATGTCTACATATCTTTTCCCCATCTTTTTGCTTGAGTAGTTGTATATAGATTTATTTTGGTTTCTGTCTTTCAAAATATTGTAGATACTGCTTCATACACTTGTGACTTTTAACCATTGTATGATTCTTTGCAGCTATTGTATTTTTATTAATTGAATGTTTGAAGGATTATATTGCATTTTCCTTTCAAAATTCAAAAACTTCTCTAGGTCATAGATTGGTATTGATACCATCTTAGTTTTTTTTGTTTTTTTTTTTGTGGGTACCGGGAGGTCGACCTCAGGACCTCGCGCACCAACAGGTGCCCGTGCCGCTGAGCGATATCACCGGCCCCTTTTTCGTATGTGGGATCCGGGAGTCGAACTCGGGCCCTCGCGCTTGCAAGGCAGGCGCTTATGCCGCTGAGCCATCTCACCGGCCCAGTAGTTTTTAATAGTATCCTGAGTTGTTTTAATTTGCACACTAAAGCTTTTCTTTGGCTCAGGAAAAATGTTTTCAGTAAATTTTTAAATTATTTTCACCCAATGAACTCAGTAGTGGATCATCACATTTGGACTTATTTAGTGCTATTTTCCTACACATTCTAGCAGATACTTTTCTAGCTTTTCCTTTACTCTTTTAACTTTTTCTCTTTCATTGGTGTCTTTTGTTGTTGTAAATGAAAATAATAAATCTGTAACTCTATGTGAATATCCCTTTCATGTTTTACTTAATTCCTTCCAAATAAATTATCTACTTCAAGCTCTTTGTTATCTTTTTACATTTAGTTTATTTCTCATTTCCTGTGATATTATTCTGTTACATCATTTTTTGGAATGCTAGGTATATACCTTCTACTTTTTTTCAGTTTCCTCTTTGCAAATCTTTCTTGTACTTTTCAGAGTGATTTTCTGTGGCGGAAACATCTGGACCATATTTGTTTTGTCTTTTTGCTTACAGTTTTTCAGAGAGCTAGCACAATTTTTGTTTTGTACTTATTCATCTCTGAATGGCATGAGATCTGTTCAGCATTTGGCAACTGGCATCTTCAACACTCCTAGATGTTTATGGGAAAGAGTAAAGCTTTGTGCCATCTTCATCCCCTAACATAAGGCTGTTATGTCTAATAATCATGATTCACTTTGGTTGGCTGGCGGATATTCACTAGCTTGAATTTTCCAGTTGTAGGCAGGTGTACGTGTTCACCTTCCCGTATGATCTGTTATTGGTATTATTTCTACTTATAATTGTAATGTTTTTGCCAGCACTTAAGCATCTAAAACTAGTTTACCTAAATGTTTCCTTTCAACTTTTACTCTGTGTTGCATATTAAAAACTATAATCTGGAGGAAAGGAAGTAAACATAATTTAAGATTCATCTCTTTTTCTCTATTGGTTTATTTCTTTGGTCTTTTACATTTGTATGGACGCAGAATGTTTATTTTATATTGGAGTTATATGGCAATACTATGCTGTTTATTTTGTTGCTGAAGTGTTCTATTTTTGTCCATGGGGAACTCTATCAGTTTTCCTTTTTATACATCCTCAAACTTTGGGGATCTTTTCTGAGCACTTTCTTACATTCAAACCCTACATATTTCCTGAGATTTATCTTTTTTATTTCTTGTTCCAACCTTACAATCAGCCATTTCCCCCAAGGAGTTCTGGCTCCTTTTATTACAGAAAAGTGCTTAGAAATCAAGAAAATGGGTTCTGAGTATTACATGTCATTGATGGGACAAGTGTTTTTCAAAGGTCAGGGGCCTTTTGGGGGGATTAAGGGCAATGTGTCCTCTACTATAACATTTTAAAAATTTGAACATTCAACATATTTTTATCACATCTTCTTTGCTTTCAATCACAACTTTCTTTCATAAAAAAGCATAATTTAAGTCATTTCGTACTCATAGTGTTTTCATAGTGTGTTTGTTTTTCTAATAAGCTAAAAATACTGTTTTCATAGAGCAGAATAAAGAGAGATATGGCTTATGCTTTAACTTTTTCCAGTAGAATGTGATATCTTGCTGTACCATCTAATTCAGTTTTTTCCTTTTGTATTGTGAGAAGTTATTTGAATAACAAATTCAAAATACATAAACTGAAATTAAAAAGTATTTTCTTAATAATTGAAACCAGCAGATGATCTCTTTTCATTTAATATATATATATTCAAAATTACTTTCTTCTGTAGTTTTTGAATAAAAAAATAAGAGGCAAAAGCTTTTCAGTGGAAGGGAAAAGGAAAAATACTATGTTTGTTGTTTTTTCTTGTTTTATGCTTTGTTGTTATTGTTTGGCCTGCATAGCCTAATATACCCATGTAATAAAAATAATTAAATAATATAGAACAGCACTATTGATATTTCATATAAAATCTCTAAAAAGACAACAAATGAAATTAGACAGTAAACCATTGTCTCTGAAGAAGGGAGCTAATGAAATTATTGCAGGGAAAAATAACTATCATAAATTTTAGAAATAACAATGGAGCTAATTTCTAAGGATTTCATGTTGCATTTTGAACTTGCATATATGTCTTCAGTTATTAATCCACAGGCTATATAACATTGGGCTAGCAACTTAACAAATTTGGCCTACAGTCCCTTATTGAAAAGAAGAGAAGTTCCCACTTAGGTTACTTGCCAGTATTCTCTAAGGTCAAATAACAGGCACCTCTGAGGGTTACTTTTAAATTGCAAAATGCTATGCAAATGTAGGTTACTTTTTGTAGTTTTAATGAACATGCATCTTGACATTGTCACTAAGAACTGGAATTTTGGGACCAAAAGGAAAAGTGTGTATAATGAAGTGATTTTAATGGTAGGTGCGCTAAACTTCCAGCTTATTTTTGTAATCCTAATGGCTAGCACAGTACAAAATCAATCTCAGTCAGCAAACATTTTAATAAAAGTAAAGAACGTCAAAAATAACTCTTTTCTTTCTGTTTGTTCTGCCTGTGTCCTCATTCAGTGTGACCTACTTTGATGGCCTTCACCAACCAGCTTCTCTTTGTATTCTAACCAATTAGCCTCAACAATACTACACTAGTTATCTTTCTAAACCTCCATTGAGCTGTAATAAACAATGCCTCATTGCTAAAGAAAACATTCTAAACCTTTCCACATAATATTAAAACACCCAATTTACTTTTGTGTGTCTATTTCTCCCATTTCCTCTCAAAAGAGTTGTGCATCAACTAAAACTGACTACTACTTTTTGACAAGCATATATTGCTTTTCCTGCTTTAAACTTAATTGATGGTGGTTATCTCGATCAAACAGCAAGCATTTATTTACCTCTTGCTAATTAACATTACTTTGGGACCTTACATGAAAAAAAGGAAGTTCAAGTACATATTTTCAAATAAGAATTACTCAGAAGTTACAACTATCATGGGCTATCATAGCTAAATTATTGGTTTAGATCGTTAGGCTTACTGGGAATTTAAAGAAAAAGATTGCTGAGTATTGCAAAGAAGCTTTAGAAAGTAAGCAGGACTTGAGGTCCCCTGTTTGATGATAAGAATCTATCTGTGTCTCTTCCACATACAAGTGAACATTCTGAGTCAGAACAAAAACTGGAGAATACATGATAGGCGAAAGTGATGGAGAATGACAGGGACAAAATGTAGCTGTTTTATATAGGCATGTCAAGGGTGGCTCCCTGGTGCATGTCTGAGAGAAACTGGTGTAGTAGGGATGTCTGTCATGTGCATACCTAAGAGAGGTGACAGTTTACAGGATAAAACCAGCCAAGACCCTGAGGCCGGAGCATCTTGAAGAGTACTGGAAAAGCCATTGGACTTTGTAGTTCTACAGAAACAGCAAGGGAAAAGGGGGTGAGGAGATCATGTTAGAGACAACAGTGGACACAATCTTAGGACCAGCAGGTGGACTTTGGCTGCTATTCTGGGAAAGATAAGTCATTAGAATTGGCTATGAGCAGTTAGGTAAATTGATTTGACCTGCATTTAAATCCCATACTCTGGCTGCTGCTGAGAATAGACCTGGGAAAGGAGGAAACAGCAATGTGGACAGTAATATTCAGGTGAGAGAAGCTGGGGCTGGCCTCAGGCAGCCTCGATGGGGAGACCTGGCCTTCAGTGGTTGCCTGCTGCATTGGGCACAGAGCAAATGTCTTTCATTTGGCCAGAAGGCTTTTGTTATGTGATCCCCACCTGTATCAGGACCCACATCTGCCTCCTCTTCTCCTAATCACTCTCAGTATTAATTGTCCCTTTCCAGTGATTCAACACAGAATCTCTGTAGAGATTATTTCCTTTGCAATAAATATTCATCCTATCGTTACCACGAAATGAAATAATCCTCATCTTTTACATGTTAGCTCTCCAGGGAAGGTGTCTTCACTGTGCACAACTATGTGAAATTATCTTACTACAGACTGTCACGATAGATGATGTGTACATTTCAGCGCAATCGCCGTTGTTGTATCTTTGCATTTATTTATGGCGCTCTTTGATTGTTTTCTTTTTTTATCCAGACAATGAGTGCAGTGGGTAAAGCAGCCATGTGGTTTCTTTGCTCACCACTAACCAACCCAATGCCTACTATCATTCCTGCATTTAGTGAGAAAGAAGCAACGAACTTTAAGCAGAGAGTTGAACCAGAATCTCAAGAGAAAAGACTTGTGCTTGACAGATGGATACGTGAGGTGGTATTAATTTTTCATATTAAGATAGAAAAATTTCTTCATGTAAAAATTCAGTATGTTGATATAACTGGGATAGCAGAGTGTAAGTTTTCCTCAGAGCTTAAAATTTCAGAAAATTGAATCATCACTGGCATTAATTTCTTCTGATTAAGGCATGATATTTGTATAATTATAAGAAATTGAATATATATGCATATATATGTATATTTGTTTTTAGAATAAAGAGCAGTTTAAAAACCATAGTTTCACACACAGTAGAAGCAGAGTGGGACATGAAATGTACAGCACAATTACAAGAGACATGGACTCCATGGAACAAATTAAGATGAGAAGGCTTAAGAGAGGATGCATCTCATGAAATGTTCAGCGGCTGCAGTGTGCAGGAGAGAGGACTGCTGCCTCCATGTGGTGAATTGGTGTCTGTGCTCAGGGACCAGTATTAGTGGCTTGAAAGCAGTGCTGAGTGGATGGAACCATCAATGAAAGAGTTTTCTCAGTAACTATCTACAAATGGGAGCTAGACTATTTCTTGTGTGGTTGCTTCAGCACCTGGGCGGGTAGTTCAGGTGCTTCCCCATCTACCCATCTGGAGGTCGAATTCTCCATCCAGTTTTCTCAAGCACATACAAGTGAGTCCCGAAATGATAAATTGAAGGACAGACAAGGGAAAGAAAATATACACTGCAGATCTATATCAAATGAACCTGCACATTGTTACTGTGTGTTTGGGACGGACCATCATACTATTGAATGCAAGAGCAAATTAGTACTTGGTTAAAACAAAATTTTGTTCTAACAGGCCAATGAAGTCAACAAGAAGAAAAGTGCTTGAGAATATACCCATGTTAATTGTGTTTTCATCCTCTTTTATGTAAAAAATAAAATGTTAATTGATGCAAATAATTATACTTTAACAATATTGGATGTTATAGTTGACTGTGTCTCTTCCACATATATGTGAAAACCCTATCCCCAATGACCATTTTTGGAGATAAGGATATTAAAAAGATAATTGATTATTAAGGTATAATAAGGTCATAAAATTCGGACCCTAATCCAATAGAACTAGTAAAGGAGAAAAAAACAACAGCAATCTCTCTCTTTCTAGCTCACCCATTCTTTTTCTCTCTGTGTGCACAGAAGGGCCATGGGAAGATGACCTGAGAAGGAGCACATGAAAGCCGAGGGGACAGGACTCAGCGCATCCCACTGGTACCTTGATCTTGGACTTCCAGCCTCCAGGACCGTGAGATGTTAAATGTCTCTATGTTAAATCATCGAGGCTGTGATATTTTGTTACGGTAGTCTAACCCAATTAATACAGGTGGAAACAAAATATTTCTTCTCTCCTATAAACAAAAGAAATTCTCATCAACATCCGTTTTTCTCGATACATCAGGAGAACTCATTGGGAACACCTGCAATATTATGGATACCACGGTCTCTCTTTTTCGAAAATACTTAGTGATTATTATAAAAAATGTGCCCTGAAATTCTCATGTGTGTAAGTGCCGATTGGATCATGAGGACGCTATACTCATCAGCGGATTCGTCCATTGATGAATTCGGTAGCTAAATGTGCTGTTCGGAGGAGGGGCCTGGCTGTAGTTGGGTTGGTTGAGGCAGAACCTGGAAGGAGGTATTCTGGTCAGCAGCACCTTCCCCCTCTCTCCGCTTCATGGTTGCATTGAGCTGAGCAGCTTTCCTTCACCACCATTCCCTTCCACTATACCTTGGAGTCAGATGACCATGAACTGAAACCCTGAGCCAAAATAAACCTTTCCTCCTTTAAGTTTTGGGACCAGGTATTGTGACAAGTAAGTAAAAGTGTGAGACTGAGAAAAGATAGACCAAGAAATCAAAGCAAGCTAAGTAATGATGTACATATTTGTGTCATGAAAGGTCAATTTTATATAACATACAGGGATGATGGATGCTGCGTTTAAAATGTGATCAAAATGTAAGGAGTCCTAGAGGTTGGCTTGGGCCTGGGGAAATCTGTGAATCTCTAAGTGGTGGCAAAGGGTTATTAAAATCACAAAAAATAAAAGGAGTGAACCCTTACTGAGTTATCTAATAACAGTCTTGGGAGAGATCATGATCTTGTGTAGGTGTCTGTAGTTCATAGCACCAGGTACTCATGTCACTGGAGTTGCAGTCTGTCTCTTTATTTGCTCCTGTACCTGGACTTCCTGATTAGTCATGGTGGGAAATCCTGCAACATAACCCCAGAAGCAATATCAGTGACATTATTTATATACAGAGAAAAAGAATATTTTTTGAATAATGCACACATTCTTTTGACCTGCCCTGCATTTCCTTTTCTGCCTGTCTTTGTAAAGCCACAGAATTATTTAAGTTCTACCAAATTTCCTGGAAAATGAAAACCCAAAGGCATTTTCCATCTGGCAGGATAACATTTGAACCATTAGCCTAGCAACTATATTTAGTTTCCAACCATGCATTATTTACTGTTGTCTTTGATACTTTTCTATTGATAATCATAGCATTGACCATATGAAACTTATTATTACATACAATAAGACAGGATAAGGGAAGGAAATGACTTTAGATAGGGGGCAAAGAGGGCTTCCTGTGTTTCTTTATAACCCAGAAGAAAACACATGGCACTTATATCATTGAATCTAGCCAGGAAGGCAGTGGCCTTGATTATATTTTCTGTATCATTTCAGATATCACTATCTTGAACTTATGACTTAAACTTGGGGATTTTAGAATCTTAAATGGCAGAACTGAGCGGGTTGACCCAGAAGAGCCTATGGATAGTCATTCAGCTGGAATGTAACCAGGATAATGGAGAGTTTTAAAAAAATGACACAATATAATGGTAACGTAAACTTAGCATCTATCCATGTTTGCTATATTCTCTTGCTTAGAATAGCTTTACAGGCTCTGTTTGTCCTCAAGAAGATTATACAAGGGCAGGAGCACCTGGGGGTGGGTGTCATTGGGAATCACATAGAGCCAGTCTGACATACTAAATTACGTGGATAATTTACGAAAAACATATTTGTTAATTATCTTAGTATTTAATATTATAATTATTTCAGTAAATAATACTCATGTGAACTAATGTCCTAAATCTTCATTTCAGTGTGATTATTTACTCACAGTATTTAAGTGTTTAAATCAGACACTCTTATGACAAGAAACTTTTACAATAATGGAAGAAAGATTAAAATAAGAAAACAACAAAGAAAAAATGGGAGGGTAATGGCAAACAAAATACTAATTAGGTTGATTTGAGTATACACAGGGTACATAATGACTGGATAGTTGGATGTGGAGGGTGGTGACTTCCATTGAATGTAGTAGCATCCAGCTCCCATGAAATTTGCTGCTCTGAAGGAGATAATAGTTCAGCTGTAAATTTTAGAGAAAAGGGATCTCCAAGATTCTAGAGAGTATGTCAGGGGGAGCAAGTTCGGAGGCCCCTCCCCAGAGTGAAATTTAGAGGGCATTCAGAATACTCAGCCATAAATTCAATAAGACATACGAAGCAAATATAGCTGGGTTTACAAGAGTGCAGTATCCAGGTAAATGTATGCTCTCTCAGATCCTCTATTTAAGTCTTTGTGGCACTTTCTGAGTATCTTCTATTGCTAGAGTTCAGTATTTCTAAACTGTTGACAAGCATGTGGATCCCCTTGTGAGTTTCTTAGTAAGAAGATTCTAATTTAGTAATTCTGGATTAACCCTGCAGTTATGCACTTTGAATAAGTACCCAGGTGGTAATGAGTACACAACACACATCTTGGGAAGCAGTGTTTTAGATGTTATTAATTGTTAAATTTAATTTATGTTATTTTTTGCTAAATTGGTTACAGAAAACATATAAACATTTGTTGTTGAAGAATTGTACATTTCATCTCAGGTAAGGTGAGTTCAGCAGGTCCGAAGTGGATCCTAGGAATATAGTCTATTTCCTTGGATTTTAATGATGTGAAGAGATTGTGAAGTGCAAATATGGCATTTTATTGCAGGGTTCTGAGTCAACTTGAAGCAGCAGGCTGAAGGTTGATTTTTCATTATACTCCATCAGCTATTGTGTATAACTAGAGAATGAAATAATCACAATGTTCACCTATATGAATATTGCTATCATAAAAAATTCTTATTACTCTACTCTCAACAATGAATAGTACTAGATAGAAAACCAACAAGGAAACAGAACTAAATAACTTTATGATGCAATAAGATCCCCTTTACATATATAGAATATTCCACCCAACTCTATCTATCTATCTATCTATCTATCTATCTATCTATCTATCTATCCATCTATATATCTATTCCACTCAGTATCTATCTATCTCCCAGGAAAATCGACAAAGATAGCCCATAAAATGGTCCATAAGACAACACTAGATACATTTTTTTAAAATTGAAAACATATTCAGTATTTTCTTTGAATATAATGTCACAAAGACAAAAATAATTTCTGAAATCTTGATACTACATAGTATATTCCTAAATCCACAGACCAAAAGAAGGCCTAAAGAAGGCTAAAAGTATATTTTACTTTATAAAAATGAAAGTACAATATAAAAATAAGTGGGAGTGGCCAAAGTTGCATTGAGATGGAATTCACAGTTTTACTTACATTAGGAAAGAGAGTAACTTTTAATGATTAATTTGAGTTTGTGCCTCAAATAGAAAAATATGTTCAAAGCAAATAGATGAGAGGAATGATATAAAGTAAATTCAGAATTCCAGAATATTGAAGAGACAAAAACAATACAGAAAACTTAAATAAAAAGCCTATTCTTTCCAAAAAATATCAAATTTAATAAAAATTCTAGAAATCTGACAAAGATAAAAAAAGAGAATAAACATAACCAATATCATGAATTAAATAGAGGATATTGCTACGGATCCTGCAGCAATTAAAAGGGAACAAAAATATATGACAAACAAGTCTAAGCTAAGAATATTTAACAAGTCAGAAAAAAGAATTGAATCAATTCCTCTAAAATTACAAACTAACAATATTCAAACCAAAATAAAAGAATGAAGATGAATACTTGTATAATTATTGCATAAATTGAACTTTTAATTTAATATCTCCAGGGAGTAAATTCCAGGGCCATAAAGTTTCACTAAGGGAGCATATCAAATATTTAAAGTGCTAAATTCTGTTTCACAGAGTATTTTCCATAAATAGAAGAGGATGGCATGCTTACCAACTTACTTCATGAAGCTAGCATTGCTTTGATGCCTACACTAGACAACTTACAAAAAGAAGAAAAAAGAGTAAAAAAAAAAAACTATAGATTAAACTCTCCCATGAACTGAGACCTAACAATCCTTATAACTATTGGCAAATAAATACAGACATGTATATACTGATTAAGTATACACAATGACAAACAGATTTATTCAAGATATGTAAAGTCGATTCGGCTTTTTTTTTTTTTTTTTTTTTTTTTATTGTGGGTACCAGGGGTCAAACTCAGGACCTCGTGCTCCAGCAGGTGCCCGTGCCACTGAGCGATATCACCAGCCCTTTTTTTGTATGTGGGTTCCGGGAGTTGAACTCAGGACCTCGCGCTTGCCAGGCAGGCGCTTATGCTGCTGAGCTATCTCACCGGCTCCTGATTTGGCATTTTAAAGTCAATCCATATAATCCACTGTTATGGCTGAATAAAGAAGAAAAACTTAAATGATCATATTGATTACTAGGGAAAAAGCATGTGTCAAAATCCAATGCCTACCAATTGTAAAAACCCTCAGAAAACTAGAAATTAATAAAAAAAGCAACTACTAAAAATATTTCAGCGTACATCAATCTCACCATTGAATGACAATGTATTCCCTCTAAAATTAGGACTAAAGCAAGTACGTTAGTTTCTTATTGATGCTGCATCACATCACCCCAAATTTAGTGGCTTAAAACAACACACCTAACTTGTTGCTGTTCTGGAATTCCAAAGTATGAAATCAGTTTCACTGGCTCACTTCCCGGGATTGGCATGTGGGGCTCCTTCATGAAGCTCCGGAAGAGTACCTGTTCCAGGCCTCTTTGACTTCTCCAGGCCACCTCAGCCTCTTGACTCATAACTTTCCCTTGCATCTTCACAGCTAGCCATGGTTGGTTGTATTTTTCATACTGGATCACCCTAACATTCATTTTTTTGTACTCAAATCTCCACCTCCCTGTTGGAAAAACATGTGTGATGAGCATGGATGTGCAAAATAAACTAGTCATTCTGCACATGTCAAGAAGTTTGTGTGAAAATTCCTTTTCGGACATATAATATATTTATAGGTTGTCGGGAGTCAGACTTTGACAACTCCAATAATTAAGAGGCATTATTCTGATGATGACAGCAAGGATGTCTACTCTCCATCCTGTTATTCAGTATAGTACAGGAGGTTCCAGACATTTAAATTAGTTAAGAAAAGGGGAAAATATACATATTAGAAAGGAGTAAATAAAACTGGTTTGCAGGTGACATGATTATTTAGACAGGACATTTTAAGTTATGTACAAAAAAACCTTCCTGAATTCAGCAAGGTCACATGATAAAAGATAGACAAAAGTCAATTGCATTTCTATATACAAAGAGGTAGGACCTGAAATATAAAATACAGCGACATTTATAATCCCTTGAAAGAAATTGAAACACTCGAGTGAAATGAGCAACAGAAATACAGGAATTCATATGTTGAAAATTATAAGATGCAGGAGAAATAAAGCAAAGAAGACGTAAACACACGAAATGACATTCCAAGTTCATGGGTTGGAAGACTTGTCATAGTAAATACATTAATTTTTTCCTTTTTCAGTTATGGGTTTAGTGAAATTTCTATAAAATCTTCAGCAAAGCTTTTGGAGATGTAGACAACTTTGTGTTGAATTTGCAGAGAACTCTCTAGACTCTCAAATTTTCTATCTTGAAAATGAACAGAATGAAAAGACTCTGTCTATCTGTTATAATATCCCAGTATGATAACCAAGATGCTGCAGTTCTGGCAGACAGGGAGAAACAGAATGGTGAAACAGAAGGATAAGAACCAGAAAAAAAAAAAAAACCCAAATATTAAGAACTTATTTTGTCAATGATGCAAAGACAAAGAGTAGCCTTTCAACAAGTGCTGTGATAGCAATTAAAATCCCACACACAAACAAATAAACACAAACAAAAACTTTGACCTAAATCTCACATTTATAAATTGTCTTAAAAGGATCACAGACTTAATGTAAAAGGTGTAAGTATAAAATTTTATTTGAAATTTTATGTGAAAAAAAATTGTTCATGTTAGCCATCATTCTTAAATCTGACACCAAGGCAGAAAAAATATTTTTAAAAATTTTACTTTATCAAAATTAAAATTTGATTATCAATCAAAATTTTAACAAACTATTAAAATATGCATCATTTTAGGGCCGGTGAGACGGCTCAGCGGCTTAAGCGCCTGCCTTGCAAGCGCGAAGGCCCGAGTTCGACTCCCGGAACCCACATACGAAAAAGGGGCCGGTGATATCGCTCAGCGGCACGGGTGCCTGTTGGCGCGTGAGGTCCTGAGGTCGTCCCCCCGGTACCCACAAAAAAAAAAAAAAAAAAAATATGCATCATTTTGAATGGATCACTAGGAATGCATATTAAGTAAAAAATCCAACCCCAAAATGTTAAATAGTGCATTACATTCTGGAAATGAATGGAGAATGGATGTGGTTTTTTTGTTGTTGTTGTTGTTGGTACTGGGGGTCGACCTCAGGACCTCATGTGCCAGTAGGCGCCCGTGCTGCTGAGTGATATCACCAGCCCTTTTCTCGTATGTGGGTTCCGGGAGTCGAACTTGGGCCCTCGCGCTTGCCTGGCAGGTGCTTACGCCGCTGAGCCATCTCACCAGCCCATGGATGTGGTTTTAAAGGGACAACAACTATTGTCATCATGACGATGAAATTGTCAGTATGTTTGTGTATTTGTAATGTTTACTTATCACCAGTATCTTGGTCGTGATGTCTCACTGTACTATTATAAGATGCACCGTTAGGAAATTCAGTAAGTGATACATAGAATGTTCTCTTTCTAACTGCATGTGAATCTATATGTTAGTTAGGGATCTCCAGGGGAACTGAAGCATTGCAGTGTATGTATAGGAGATGTATTAGGTTGGCTTACATAATCGCAGACTGGATAGTACCACAGTGGTTGTTTGCAAGATGAAGAACTGAAGAAAACAGTAGCTACTCAACTTAAACACCTGGAAATCTCAGAACAAGAAGGACCAATGGTGCAGCTGCAGTTGGAAACTGAAGGCCTGGAAATTCCAGAGCAAATTGTTTTGGGGAGTATAGAGTCTAAGTCTGAAGGCTCTGGAGTCTCATGTGATGGCACAAGCAAAAATACCCCAACTCAGGAAGTCAAGGGTGCATGTATACCGGCATCATTCTGCTCTTTGTTCCATCAGCCCAATCCTGTTGGACTGCGATGCCTCCGTTTAGGGCTGGTCTTTCCTTTCCATTGAATGAGTCACATATAATCTGCTCTGAAGACACATTCGCAGACACACTTAGAATTGTGCTTTACCAATTTCTAGGCATTACTCGGTGCAGCCAAGTTGACAACTGACAGTAAGCATCACAACTTACATGCATTTTGTTTCTAAAAAAGCTTAATTAAAATGCTTATTATTCAGTGTTTATTATTTAATCCTGTATTTTCCTCTCCATGTACTTTTTATTTTTTAAGAATTCATATTTACCTATATATATATGTGTATATATATATGTGTGTGTGTGTGTTTATTATACAATCAATGTAGTATTAGGACAATTAGTAATAATCATGTTTATGTTTTGCACAGTCTTAGATTTATTCCCAATTTTGCTGTTCACTTCAAAGGGACTATTTTCTTTACATTTTTCAATTACTTATTACTACCATACAGCATTAAACTTGCTTTGGTTCCTTCCTTCCTTCCTTCCTTCCTTCCTTCCTTCCTTCCTTCTTTCCTTCCTTCCTTCCATTCTTTTTAATTTGTATAATCAGAGCTCTTGTTAAACGTGAAGTTTAGTTCAGGATACTTTAATAAATTTAGCTCCTACAAGACATAGGTATTTATGTACATATGTGTTTATTTCCTTTCACCCAAGTAGCTCACTCTTATTTCTGTTACCTAAATGCCTTTTGCAACCACTTTGATAAAATTAAATTAGATTTTTAAAGTTGTATATATTTTTCTGCAAGACTCATTTTGCATGGTTCATGGATGTATGGGTATTTTTAATTTACAGAAATGTTATTATATTATAGATTGTATTGTTTTATCTGTTCTTTCTCCCTAAGAACTACCTTTTAAAGACCACTCATATTGCTCATGTTTCTATGTGTTCAATTTCTCACCTACATTTAATTGCTACACAATGGTCCACAGTGGTAGTATACATCCATCTTCTATCAGTCCTCTCTCGATAGACATTCAGATTGCCTCCAATTCCTCACCACTTTACAAAATTCAACAACAGACATCACAATAAATGTTTTCTATTGATTCTGTGGGATTTTCTATGGTAGTTCACTTCAAATCATTTTATGCCTAGTGTTCCAGTTGTCAAACGCCCATATCAATAGAACATATGAAATTTTTTCTCTTCAATTCCTCATTCCTTGAATTGTTCTAGGTAGCATATATGAAATTCATTAAAAAAATTTAAAAAATTGCAAACTTCAGCAAAAATGGGATGAATCTTTTTAGCTTATAAATATTTTAAAACTGTAGATTTTCTTCTCTACACTACCTTATGTGCAAGTTTCCTAATTTGCAGTGAAATTATACACTGATACCGTCGCATTTCATCATTTACTTTACGATTTCCTTTGATGCTAAACAGTGACTTAGTAATATATAAACATTCCTCGTTTAACAACCAAGTTCTATTCCTGCAAATCAGTCATTAAATGAATTTGTTGCTAAAGAGGAATTGTATGCAGTATGTACATTACGATACTCAGAACAAAGAAATGGTCCAAGGACATTCCAAATTGATGACTTTGCTTTTATTTGCATATCTCTTACATGCAGTATTGTAATGCATAACAACATAAAATTACAGTACTGTACTGTGCAATACAATCAGCAAAAATTACAGTACGTTACTGTGGAAGCTACCATAAGGCCTCACTGATGCTTGTGTTCCTCCAGTCATAACTGTATACTTTTTCAAGCACACACAACATGGTTTTTGTTTTCTAAATTAATTATATTTTAACCACAGAATATAGTTTGTTTGATACTCATATTCTGGTAGTTATTGTATCTTCCACATCGCCTAACACATGACCTATATTCATAAATGGTGCATTGTAACTGAAAACTAACTAGCGTTTTTGTCTGCTGGATATAGTTCTCTCTACAGATGTAGCGGTTTAAATGTTTTCAATAATTTGTTGAGATCTTCAGTGTTTTTCCTCTTCTGTTTGTCAAGTGTTGCAAAGAGTTGTTCAAATATCAAACTCCAATTACCGATTTTCTCAACTACATCCTCCAGTTCCATCAGTTGGTATGTTAGATTTTCAATTTCTTGAATTTTTATTTACCACTATATGACAATAATCTTTCATACTCTTTTTTTTTTTGTCTTTTAATTCTCTTTGGTCAGATACAAGATAACGACTGTGATTAGTTTTGGTTTCTATTTAGCCGAGCTTGGTTTCTTCCCAATCTTCTCTTTCCGGATGTCAGAGCCACATCTTCTCAGGGTGACCTCACTTCTTATCCTCCACATACACACGAAGAGAGAAACCTTGGCTGTCTTGTGCTTTCTATATGGGCTCCAGGATAATCAGATATGTTCCTCGCTCTTATGAGCCCATTTCTTATAATTAGCTCTTTAAAGTCTCTGTCTCTAAATAGCTACATTGGAGGACTAGGGTCTCAACCTATGAACTTGAGGGAAGACATTTCAATCCATAATATCATTGTAAAAGCATTCTAGAATTCCGCAATAAACTCAGTGTAATAATATGTACTAATTTTGATCCAGTATTTTAATATTTTTAAGAAATTGCATCTGCATTCATTAATGAATTTTTACACATTTTTTCTTTCTTCTATTTTTCTATTATATTGCCCAAATCATAATAGTTACATTAAATAAAATACAGAGTGCTCCTTTATTCATTATTTTCTTGAGTAGTTTGTGTAAAAGAGAGGCTATTCGTTTTTGGAAGTAGAAATAAAACTGAAGTGGGCCATGTGCTGCTTTTTGTAACTTTTTGACCTATGAGTCCAATACATTGAAACTTTCTATTGAGGTTTTTTTCTTTTTAAATTACTTTTGCAATGTAATGCACGTATATTTAAGATAAACATGATAATGTAAGATAGATAAAGATGGACATGCTTCATTTCTGCTCTCTTCCTTTCTTTCCTGGACACCTATATTCTTTATCTTGCTGTGGTATTTTAGCAAACATATCTGCATGTGAAGCAGAGCAGGCATTTGTGATTCTTCATCCACGTGCAGAATCAAGAATTTTTTGCTAATAGCTTGTCCGTTCATTCTTCTTGGCCTCTTATTTTTTTAATTTTTATAATGCAAGGTTTTTTTATTTAGATGTAATTTGGGATCTTCTTTGTAAAACCTGAGAAACTATAATTATCTAATGTAATGAATAACTCTTATCATAAGGAATATATGCCAGATTAGTACTTTCATAAAAAAGACCCCTGAAAGTGCTCAACCTTTCTTTTTGCAATTTTCCACACAAAATAAGAGAATCAGAAGAGAATTATCAGTAGACTGTACATTTACCAGCAACTTGATCTTTCCAGCTTCCAGAAACAAAGAAAAATAAATATCTGTTGTTTATAAGCCACAGAGAATATGGCATTCTCCTGTAGCAGCCTAAATTAAGACTCTGATACCTAAGAAAACATCTGCTACATAGACCTTTCACTTTTGAATCTTCATTCTGTCAAGTAGTGCCTTGTAAGTTCTTATTGTTTTCAGTGAAAGTAGATAAAATTAATAACTGATGAGGTTCTTCATTAGCAAACAAGTTACTTGAATGCCACTTCCAGGCAATTGATTGGGACTACAATCAAGGAGATTATGTATCCCACAAATATTGCCCTATGAATTATTTTTTTACTCCTCCTTAGTTTCTGTGATTCCATAAAAATTAAGAAAAAAACATCACCCTACACTGTCTCAAAGGATATGAGAGCCTTGAGTGGATGTGTACCCCTAATCACAGCAATAGAAAAACAAAATACTCATTATTCCTGCCCTTCTGGGACATATACCATATAATGAGGGCTAAAGCTCTGTGCCTATGAATCCATCATCAAACAAGTAACGTTTAGGTCTATTTAGATCCTCCAAGATTCATATTTTTGGCAGATAATTGGAAAAAAAATGCAGTATTTTTCATACATTTAATGAAGTATAAAGTGAATGATATCTTTGATTATTTCCTCTATATTTTTTCAAGTCATTTTCATTTCATTGGATATAAATGATACAAAGTGTATCACAGCTCAAGGAGAGGAAGCAACTCTCCATTGCATAGACATTAAGTTAATAGTTTAAAGACACTTAAATTTCTTCAAGAGAGAAACAGAAAATATAACTGGAAATTTAGGCCCATCATTTGGGACAAGTTAAAGGTTAATGTTAAGTAGCCAAGCCTATTCAACAGGCAGGGAAAAACCATCAAAGATTTGCTTTACAAATGAGCAACATGAATTCTGTTTTAGAGAAGTCAGTGTAGTGCCAAATACAGACAAGTCAGCTCTACATCATCCATATTGGCATAAACTGAATCTCTCAATTAACAATTAGTAGTTCAGTTAATAGAAATCATTCTAATAATGTAGCTTGAAAGACTCAGATGTTCAAGTCAATGGTGAATGTAATGCTTTTGAGTATGTGAGCAAAACCCTGTTCTGAACTTTAGATATGAGCCTCTTGATATTTTTGTTTCTGTTCCAAGTGCAGAATTTTCATTTCTCAGCTCGTTTGTTTTGAAACTTGTTTCGTATTCTTACCCTATATAATTGAAGTGTAAATGTCACAGTATTTCTTTAAAAACAAATGCCAATTAAAGTGAGAGATGTTGGCATCAGACAAAGGCTCACTTCATTTATTATTACATGTTCTGACCTTTTCATTATTTTGGTGGTAATTATTTTATGTTTTTGCAACCAGCAAAAACCCAGCTGGATTATTTAATATAGTTCTCTAATTTGACTCATAGTTCATATTTTTCTTTTCCATGTTCTCCTAAGGCCTGCTCGTGAATTTCTTGGCCATATTTCTAATACTTCTTTCATTAATAGTTAATTACAGATTTGCTCATTTAAAATTTACCAAAGCAACAAAAAATTTCATAGCTTATGTTTTCTGGATTGTCAGTTATGTTTTGTAAATCATCAATTGTAGATTGTTTCCATTAATATCAGTTTTAGTTTTTACAATATTGCACTGCTAGTGGAAGGTACCTTCTATTTCTTCTAGCACATGACTGAGAAACCTAATGATAAAGACAATATCTTACTCATCTTTTGATCCTCTGAGTCCAGTACATTCACTAATACTAGGTATGAATTATTTAAATTAAAGGATGCATGTTCATATCTGTAAACATTTGTTTAGCCACTTCTAAAAGTTTTCTATAAAATAGTAAAGATTTTCCATAGTGTTTGTATCACCTGTATCTTAATGAAGTATTTGGCTTACAGATTTAAATAAATTGAATCATATAATCTTTTTATTTTGCATTTATTCTTAGCTTGACCAGGGATCATTATTTTATACTGATGCATGTTAGTTGTAGGATATCTATCCAGTATGCTGCATTTTAAAAGAAGCAAAGCAAGGCAAAACATACAAATAAACATGGAACAACTCAACATAGAAACTAACAATTTTCCTGATTCTGGGTACAAATAAAAGATTGCTTCAATTTGGTTTGCTGATTCAATAATCATTGTTTAACTATAAGGAGCATTGGAAATGAGGTCAAGCTAGAGCTAGGATAATGAAAAAAATTAGTCAAGCAGAGAATTAGTCTAATTGGTGGTTTCTGTATGCACTATTGAAAAAGATTGCACAGATATACTCACCTCTAAGCCAAACAAAAAACAGATTTGCCAGAAGAATAAAATATACTCTAATGAATGACAAAGTCCTTCAGAAAAATAATAGATAAAATAAATCAAGATAGAATGTTGGCATTGCAGGATATAGCATTAATGGACTATATAACTATGTAATTATATCTATCTATATATCTATATCTATATCTATAGATATATAACTACATATAACTATATATGAGTGAATCATGATAAAACACAGTGAATATTTAGTTTTTGATATTTTACAATGTTACAGTAACTTACACATTCCCATTAATCCTCCTCACAGTACTCCCTCTCCCTTCAAACACACTCACCCATCATTCATGCTTTTTTTTTTTGGAACTGGGAATACAAACTCAGGACTTCGCGCTTGCCAGGTAGGTGCTGTGCTGCTGAGCTATATCCCCGGCTCACGCTACTTTCTGAAGCACCTCCAGAAGTCTTTTTTCTTTTTTTTTTTTTTTTTTTTTTTTTTTTTTTTTTTTTTTGTGGGTACCGGGGGTTGACCTCAGGACCTCGCACGCCAGCAGGCACCCGTGCTGCTGAGCGATATCACCGGCCCTTTCTTCGTATGTGGATACTGGGAGTCGAACTCAGGACCTCGCGCTTGCCAGGCAGGTGCTTATGCCGCTGAGCCATCTCACCGGCTCCCCGAAAGTCTTTTTTCATTAGTGTCTTTAGTTGTGTTGTTATGGCTGCCTTGATGTCCTGAATCAATTCGACACATTTACCTTTCATGGTTATTTTTACTTTGAGGAAGAGCCAGAAGTCACAATGTACCAGATCCAGTAAATAAGGCACACGAGGACACACTGTGATGTTTTTATGAACCTGCTTTTCTGCTGGATGGCAGTCAGCAGCAGCACATCTAATGAAGACACTCATGAGAGAGGACTCCCAGAACTATTTCAGAAAGTGGCCAGAAAGATGGGATGTGTGAGTGAAATGTGGAGTATTCTGAGAGCTTTTATAGCAATGTGCCTTTTCTTTCTTTTTTGCACTTAAAAAAAATTATTAGTACATGTTTGCAGTACATAATGCTTACATTCCTTGTGGGATTCTAAGAAAGCAGATGAGAAATGGAACCAGCTCTGGCCCACCCATCCACCCATGATACTCCTGTCTCTTCTCTAATCCTGTCTTTCCCCTATTCCATCCTAATTATTATTTTTTTAATTTAAGCATTCAGTGCATATTTTTATCATCCAACTAGCATATGTAGCACATTATATAACTGGTAGATATAAAATGTATATGTGCTACATAACTATAAATATATATGAAATAAAAGCCAGATAAACATAAGAGATGTAACATAGCAGAAGTTGTAAGCAATGAAGGGACAGGTGCTAGTCTTTGGACAGTCATGGGGATGGGTCATAATTCATTTGGCAACAGAAAAATGACAAAGTCTGAGAAAAAGAATTCAAAGAGGAAGCATAGATATGGCACATATGTGAAAAATGAAAATGTGATTAATATTTAGGATGAAAAAATATCATTGTTGTAGATCATAATTTTTTTAAATCAATAGGGGAAAAACCTTGGATTATAATTTTCAATAATGTGTATAGAAGCACAGATGTGACCTGAATGTGTTCCGAGCCCCATTTAAGATGTGAAGCACGGGTGGCCAGTAGAATCAGACCTGAGAAGGGCTCACACATCGCCTAGCTCTCCACACTTTACCTTCCTAGGAGTATGTGGGGAAGCACCTTAATATCAGGCCGAGATCCACCACACTTAGAATAAAGAGGTTTACTTGATACCTTATCCTTTCAGTCTAAGCGTGTGTAAGCCTCAGAGCTCCTGAAAGAAATCAATGAGGACCCTAAAAGGTCCTGGCAGAGCATCTGAATCCAGACCCTGAACTAGGGGCTTTTCAGCTTCACATCAACTCATGCCAAAGACATGAATGTGAGGATTCAGTGACTCATGTTTGTCACTATGGGTTGGGTTGTTTCATGATTATTCTGATATGAGTCACTTCATGATCAACAAAATATGCTTTCCTCTGCAAGCCAAAGTGTAGTGGGAAATTAGCCTGCTAATGGTACTTTCATTATCTTATGCTGGATTAGACAATGTTTTCCGGAGTAGGCACATCGAATAATGGTTCCAATTATTTGCACAATTTAATTATCATCATAAGTTACTATATATTTAAAACTTTTAAACTGGGATTTCTAAACAATTTAACATACAGAAGAACACATTTCTTAAATAAGAAGTGTGCAAACTTTCTATAAAGGGACACTAAATACAGTCATATTTGCAGTAAAATTATTATGGTTATTATTCAACTCTGCTATTTTAGTTTCTTAGCAGCAATAGGCAATATGCAAAAGAATCAGAGTGGCTGTGTACCAATAAAACTTTTCAAAAATAGGCAGTGGGACAGAGTTAGTTGATGGTTATGCTTTGTCATGTTCTGAATTCAATAATTATCAAAGTAAGCTATTTTTACCTATAATGAAACATATATTTTTTTTATATTTTGGGATAACCTTTTACCACACCAGTTTCTCTAAGGCCATGACTACTTGTAGGTCAGGAATGGTTATTCCAGTACCCCAGGCAATTTAAGGGTGATCATTTGAGTGTCTACTCCAGACCACAAATGTCTCCACAAAATTTCCATCTTTGATTTTGGTAAAGTGTCCTGTAACACAAATGTATCTTGTATTTAAATGGTATTTATATAATGGATCATCTTATTAAAATAATAAATTAATCCACATTAAAAATGAGATATAGGGGAAATGCATGATCTGTAGAAATTCTCCTTGACATCTCATTTAAAGATGTTTGTTAGCAGAAGTGTACTTGAAGACAAGTACACAAGGTATGTGATTGCTTTTAGCATGCAGGCAGGTACTCTGTCAATTGCTAAGGCAAAAGAGTTGGAACTGCACTGGGTTACTGTTTTTAAGTCAAAAAAGTAGAATAGCAGCAATAACATGGAACTAAAAGAGCACTGAAGAATACTGTCATTGACTCTTTCTGAGGATGTTAACAGGGCTATAATTAATAGAAGCATATAATGACAGGATTTAACAAGTGTAGGATATTAGGGAAGTCAATTTAAGTAGGAAACCTTTATCTGGAGACTTGTACAATAAATAAGATTCCAAAAAACAAAGCTAAAGAAAGACCAGAGAGAGTGATTGAGACTGTGGCAACCCTTAGGAACTGCATATCTCAAAGCTCAGAGCCAGGACAGGGTACAGGTGTATTTGTTAATGGGTAAAATGGTTACAGTGAATTTTTTTTTTCTGTATATTAAAATATTATATATTTGACATGTAATATATCATAAATAATATGTTATTATTTGATATATTATATGTAATATTATACATTATATTACATATTTTAATTTATTTATATAATTTTTCTGCCAAAGAAATCTCAGTGCAATGAGTCAGGTCAAAAACAGCTTCTTTAAAACACTAGTGCCATGAGAATTGTTGGTCAAAACAGTAACTCATAGTCCAGTTTGTTTAGTCTTAAAATCTCTAATTCATGGAAATTTGTAGATAATTCTGCGAGTGAACACAGAACAAGGCATTTTTCTCTTTTGCTTTTTTGGAACTTTCTTCTCTGACATTCTACACACACTATTATTAAGACAGCACCAATGTATTTTTCCACTTCCTTTCTTGTGAATTAGGGTTTTTCTTAAATGTTCTAGTCTGTAAGTGCACCTAAGGGTTAATATATATTCATGCCACTGCCCTCTATATGAAACAAACCATGAGTCATTGTTTTCCTTTTTCTGAAGATCTAAAGACAACCAGAGTACTGCATGCTGCTTCAGTTCCCTCCAGATGAATGAACTTCCTGGAGTCTGCAGAACAGCTCTCATGAATAGAGTCTTCTTCTTTCTTTTTTTTTTTTTGGTGGGTACCGGGGGTCGAACTCAGGACCTCACGCACCAGCAGGTGCCCATGCCGCTGAGCGATATCACTGGCCCTTTTTTCGTATGTGGGTACTGGGAGTCGAACTCAGACCTCGCACTTGCCAGGCAGGCGCTTACACCACTGAGCCATCTCACCAGCCCATGAATAGAGTCTTCTAATCCATAATTATTTTAGAGAATAATTCTCTTCTAGTAATGTTTACTAATAAATATCTGTATGTGTGTATGACACTTGCTTTCACCCTAATCTGATAGTTATGTTGTGGGAGGTGGTATGTACCTAACACGCTTTGCCATAAATATTCTGATAGCTACTACCTACCAAAAGCTATCTAAGACAGGTGCACATGCAAACTGAATTAATGCCAGTTGACAAAGTTTGAAATCTGTGATTATAGTGTTATGTATACCAAACAGCATGCACCATTTTTTTGAGAACTAGTATTTTGGGCAAAGGAATATCATACCTCTATAAATCAAGGTTTGTAATGCAATATTAAAAGAATCTTCATAGCTTTATACCAGAGAAAAGAATGATAACAATTCTGTCCTTCAACTTTCTCCGATAGTTTCACAAAGCCCTTTCAAACCCACACTTTTCTTTGATTCATGTAATGAAGATGTGACATTGACAAAGTTTCTGGTATTTGGATACCAAAGACTACTATGCAGAGAGTGGTAATTTTCCACCAACCTCAAACTTTCCATCTTCTTCTCTCTAGTCCACTAACCCACGTTTAGGAATAAGAGTTTGGATTATGAGATAGCTTACTCTTAGCAACAGTATCCATTGACCTTGTATTGGCTTGCATTAAAACAAAATAATCCAGGAGATACAAGACAGGAAATCTATCATCACCTTGCTTATAGAAGAAGGGAAGCAATATCTGTTCTGAGGTTAGACAAGGGCAGCCAATGTTGATTTGTTTTCAAGATGTCCACGCATTGAGGGAGTTGTTGACATCCTATTCTATGTGAATCAAACAGCTCCATCTACTTGCCTTAGATAAGGAAAAATGGGCTCTCTTAAATATAGCCCTTTTCTATAAATAGGCAGCCAGTGTTAAATTTAATTATTACCACTGTCAAAGCCTAGATGCATACAGCAATGTGGTGTCACAGAATTGTTCCTTAACTGGGAAGGAGGCACCTAGTTTCGATGGCAGGCGTGGTGCTCATTAAGTATGTGACCCAGTTGATTAAAACTCACATCTTCAGGCCCCCTGTGTGTGTGGGGTTATGTATTTCTGTCCTGATTTTTTCCAATGTGTCTCACTTTTCTGTTCTTACTGTGTCTGCCCTTACTCAGGACTCCACCCTTCCTTATTTAGAGTATTCTGAGAAGCTTGCACCTAGTGGTTACTTTTTCCAGTCTCAATTCTTTATGCACCCAAAAGTCTGCCACATCTGTCTTCTAAACTGCTATTAGCAGCATTTTAATGAAATATAAATCTTATACTATCATTCCCTTAGTTAAAATCTTTCAAGAGTTAACTTTCAACATGATGGTTTAACACTAGCGTGGCATAACGGAAGCTCCAGGAACCTTTCTAAGAAAGCTTTTAAGGTCCAGTCATTCTAAAATTATTAAATTTGCCAGAATGTACCCAATTTATTTCACTCTATATTTTATCATGCTGCATATTTCCCTCTGTCCTTCTGCCTTGGCTTGATTTATTTATTAACATTTTCAAAGATATTCAGACACCACCTTCTTCTCAACATCTTCCCGTACTTCTTTAGTTTGGATTTCGAGGTTTCCTTCTGCAGGTGTTGCACAGTGGAAACATATCTAATATTAGGCTTTGCAAGATATACTGATGATGACCATTTCTGTCTCCAAGGACCTCTAATTAAATGTGAGTTTTTCAGAGGAAGATCTGTGCTTTCATCTCTATTTCTTCTGACAGGTACCTCACAAATGACTGACCTGCAAGAAATGAATACAAGATGAAGAGATAAGAGGACTGAATCTTAATACCCCATCATTTCTGAATGTATAATCATTCAAAATCATTTTGCATACTAGAAAGCAACCTTTATGGTGTTTTATCTTCCCCACTGATTCAAAATAAAGAAATGTGTGTTAAGTAAACCTTTGCAGAATAGGAATAGAAAGGAATACTACATTCTATACCTGCACCTTATGCTAAGCAGCAACACCACCACTCATTTCACACCCAACCCCATGTCAGTTATAGTCAATGTCCAGAAGAGTCATAGAGCACAGGAATGTGGGTTAATAGGTTCCAATTGTAATTCAGGGGAGATAAAAAGTGAAATAATGAGCTTGAGAGCAAAGAAGAAAATGAGAAACTGAAAAATGGACAGTAATTTGGATTGGCCAAAAATTATATTCATGACATACTCATTAAACATTCAAAGGCAATGTCAATAAACAGGAAATTAAAAGGAACAGAGAGAGAAAAAAAAGGGGAGAGAATACCATAATAACACACTGTTTGGGAAACAAGAGATACTGTAATACAATTTGTGACAATAAATCAAGTACAGAGTAGAAATTGGGTGGAGTGTTTTTGAAGTTAAGCAATATGGATTCTCTTCCTAGACCTGTTGTAACAGCTGTGTGGCTCTGGGTGGCTTTCTTAATATCCATCTGCTGCTTCCCTGTCCCCTTTTGGCAATGGATGGAGGGGGTCGATTCATATATTTTTGTTGTCTGCCATTTCATCACTCTACTAATCTGCAAAGACTGCACAGCAGTAAACAATAAACGGGGGTACCTACAAAGAGAATGGCTGATCAACGCTTTCAAAGAAAGGCAAAACCAGGGGAGCCTAATTATGTTAAGGAATATTTGGGGAAGAGCAAGTAACCATGCTTATTGAGGTATTCAGACAAACTGTTTATGAGGAGAATCTAGTCAGTTTCCAAATAGAATTGGTTGAGAATAAAGAAAGCCAGGGTTATCACTGGTCTCCATTCCTTTCCTAGCCCGTCAGAAGTCATGAGTCCACCTAGGAATCATGGATTTCCCCTTGCAAAGTATTCTTATAATTTCATAGCTGGTGGATACATCACAGACCATCTAATACAATTTCTTCATGCCATTCCTCCTAAGTCATAGAAAGTCGGCGAATGGCATGGGCTCATGAGCAAGCTGAATTTGTTTCCTGAAGACACATTTTCTCTCTACTCTCTGCTCATTCTTATTGTCTCCTTAGTTCCCTGTGACCATTTCTTCACCCCATCCCTTCTTACACACCTGTACCTTTACAATTCCCTTTTCGAAAGGGAACAAAATAATGTAGATGGCAAATTTATTTGTCCATCTTACCTACCCAAATTGCTTCACTTTCTTCTCTTGCTCTGAAAGAACATAGTCAAAGTATATAGCAAGGTGTTTATCTGGCATCAGGAAAAAATAAATATTTTACAGAGTAAAGTTTCTTAGGCCTTTAACAGTGACTATTTTTATTTATGAAAATATTTTCTTAGAAAGCAATGAATGGTTTGGCTCAAGTGAGTAAAAGGATGGATCATTTTATTCCCCATGCATAGATAAACATTAATTATCGTGTGAAGATACAAGTATAGTCAGAGAAAACTGCAGCCTTAGGCAGCACAGCATCCTTTGATCCTTCATTAAATTGTCCCAGTTTGTATTACGTTTTTCCCTTTAATATATTTTCAGTTTACAGACTTCTTACAGACTTCTCAGCATCAGCAGCATATCTTCCCTTTACTTTCATTCTCTGATTTCCTGCATCTCATTATGTAAATGAATTGTCTATGTGTGAGATGCGCAAGTTTTTGTACGAAGTACCTTTTACTACTAAGAGGCATGTCTTATTTTTGCTTTCTACTTTTTAATAAAATTGCAATAAATAAATAAAATAGCAGTTGCTCATCTTTAAGTCATTATCATATTCTAAGCATTAACTTGGAAAGAAGCATTGGTGACATGGTGTGCCTTCGTCTTAGAATAAGTTATTTAGATACAACATCCCAAGTTGGAATCTAACATGAAACAAAATGATGATTAAACAGGTAAAGGATAGAACAAGAAGAAAGTCAGAGACTAATATAAAGCAAACAAATCATAATTTGGTTTGACTAGATGATTTTAACTTCTGAATTTAGCTTCACACATTCTTTTTCTTCCTCACCTCTAAGTTGCTCATGTCAACAATTCTTTTGTTTTGTTTTTCCTTTTTTTTGTTAGTAAATGTTTGTAATATATAGTAAATACATTCATACTGTGGGAATTGGTACATGTACATATGTCATCTTGATCCTTTTTTAATTCCACCGAGTTCTCCCCATCCCCAAATACCCTTCCCACTCTTTCAAAGAATGTCAAAAATTTTAACTAATTTTTACAAGTGTAAGGAAAAGTAAGTTACTTTATTTCTGCAGCTTTCAAGTTATCTCTGATGCCATCTGTTGTAGTTCTGCAGCACTCTATTTAGCTAATACTTTCTACCACCCATGAAGCTGGGAGGGATGATTTGTAATTAAAGACAAATATTTTAACAGGCTAGCACAAAATGCTTCTTAACAAGTATTATTGCAGTAAGATATTCACATAGCAGACTTTTCATTTTTCATTTGTTAAATAAATTAGCATATAATACTTTATGTTATATTGTTAAAGAAGACAGCATAACTATTGAAATTAGGTGCTACAATCTTAGCATGGGTTAAGTATTATTTTTAAATTAACTTTATTGCATATTTTTACTAGAACTTTGACAGAAATCACTTTTACTTGATTGTGAGTTATTTTGATAATAAAAAATCCCATTTAATTGCAAAGCGCAAGTCATTTTAAACTTTCTCTGGAGGAAAGAAACTCAGCTGCTAAATTAATATTGCTATTACATAAAATTTGCTGAGGAAGACAATAATGTTAGGTTTTCACATGAGCTGTGATCATCCAGAAACTTCATTTTCTGGACATCACAGCTAAAAATCATCAGAGAGTTTAGATTGGGCCCACAAGAAATCTATCTTTAAATGCTCTGCCGTTTGCTAAACTAATTAAAAGCACGATGAAGTTGCAAGTGATATACTAGAATTAAATTTAGGGATTAGTGCTGAGGACTATATTTAATGTATAATGAACAGTTCAAAATGCGTGGTATTAGCCCTCTTTGTAAAGAGCTCACAAGTTTGGTATTTTTTTTTTTTTTTGTGGGTACCGGGGGGTCGACCTCAGGACCTCGCGCGCCAACAGGCACCCGTGCCGCTGAGCGATATCACCGGCCCCTTTCTCGTATGTGGGATCCGGAAGTCGAACTCAGGCCCTCACGCTTGCAAGGCAGGCGCTTACGCCGCTGAGCCATCTCACCGGCCCCACAAGTTTGGTATTTTAGTGCTTGTTTCTGTGTGCAACTGAGAGTAAATATTTTATTCTGTAGATGTTTTTGAGAGTTTTATTGAAAGAATGGAAATGTGTCTAAATTTAAATGTTGCTTTTGCCATTTTCAAGCTGTGGCACTTTTGGCAAGTAACTCACAATCTCTAAATTAGAATTTGTAAAATGACAATAGAGCCCAAGACAGCTGTCTTGGTCAACTTGTAATATCCAGGAGAACTGAATCAGCGTGGGGCTGGGCATGGAAGGCTAACCTGAGGACTGTTGTTAACAGCATAAAAGGAGAACTGGAGGGGAAGATGGGGTGCTGTTGAGAACTCAGCTATTCTCATCCTCAGAGGAGCTCGGGTCCTTGCTGTTGCTAAGGATGGCTGCTGTTCACTTTGGGGGAGTTCTGGTCCTTTCTTTGAGCATCACTTCCTCGTTCCAGTGCAGATCCCTCAGCCTGCTGGCACAGATTCTTCATCCCGCTGGCGCAGACCTTCTAGCTTCCACCACCAACCTTTGGGCCTTCCCAGTGCAAATCCGTGAAACAGACTTGCATGAGACATTTTCATGGGCTCTAGGTCTTCAGCTGGACTAGTACAGGACATTGCCATGGGATCCAGACCCTCAGCTTTGGGTCTCTAGTGTATGGATAGATCTCCTATACTCTTTGGTATTTGACTCTTTGGGTGAATATTATAAAATAATCCTATAAATTATGTGTCCTGTATTAAATCCATTCTCCTGTAAACCCTGACCCCAACGACAGCTATCTTGCAGGACTTGTTTGAGAGTTAGAGTTACTACAAACCACCTAAAACAATGCTATACAGATACAAGCTATCTAACAGGCTCTGTTTCTTTTTACTATAATTCCTATTCTTTCCCAAGTGCATCTAAATTAGCTTGATTTACATGCAGTACTGTATTATTTTCATACTGAATCTTGTTAAAGGTATAGTAATTTAACATGATTCATATTATTGTGTTACTCAGTTTACAAAACATTTCCACAGATATTTGTGGGAAGAATGTTATACTCAATCATTTGCCATTTCTGCAACTTTTATGTAAGAGCACATCAAAGAGAAACAAAAATTTAATCATTTTCAAAAAAGATTGTTAAAATCAATTCTATGCATTCTTACTGATAATAATTATGCATGCACAAAACTGCCTAGATTTTTAAATAAATTTCTCAATTTAATATCTTTTTTTTTAATATGAGACTCTTTTGTGTGGATAGGCATAACAGGGAATTTAATTTCATGCTTTTGTGTTTTAGGTGGTTTTATCACCTGGAAGTTGCATTCTAACACAATGAGTAACCAAGCCCTCATTTCCATGGTCTTCCATTCTTTGAGCCCTTGAGAAGAAAGAATTTAATTAAAACTCATAGGTGGCTTTGCAGGAGTACGGGTAGAATTTAATTTTTTCATTTTCTATTAGTACATGTTTGTAACACATAATGTTTACATTTCTTGTTTGGAATTGCTACATGTATATATTACATCTTAATTCCTTTCACTATATCTCCTTTCTTTTTCCTCCATTCCCCCTCCATCTATCTCTTGGGTACCTTTTCTTTATTTTGTACATGTTTGCAATGCATAGTATTTATATTTCTTCCATGGAGTTGGTACATATATGTAACACATCTCAATTCCTTTTTTAATTTTTATTTTATTTTATTATTTTTTTTAATTTTTTATTTTTTTGTGGGTACTGGGGGGTCGACCTCAGGACCTCGCGCGCCAACAGGCACCTGTGCCGCTGAGCGATATCACCAGCCCATTTTTCGTATGTGGGATCCGGGAGTCGAACTCGGTCCCTCGCGCTTGCAAGGCAGGCGCTTACGCCGCTGAGCCATCTCACCGGCCCTTAATTTTTATTTTAAAGAGAAAAAAATAGAACAAAACTTCAAAACAACATAATAGGAGGGTAACAATGGTTAATACATTGCATATTGATATCTTTAAATTAGTTGCTCAGAGTGCAGGATATTGGCATTCAATTGTCCAAGCAATATTAGCACAAACTTTTCTTTTCAATGAACTAAGAGAAATTAGTAGTATATCTATCTTAACTATCTTATATATATATATATATGTGTATATATAGATAGATAGATATAGATATATATTTTTTTGCTTTTCCCTTCCTTCTTTTCTCCATTCCCCATCCCAGTTTCTCTTTCCTTTTCAACAGTTTCTTCCCATTTTATGAAGAAACTGTTATCCATTCCTTGGTTGATGGGCATTTGGGTTGTTTCCAAGATCTAGCTATTACAAATTGTGCTGCTATAAACACGGGTGCACATATATCACTGTGGTACAATGTCTTTAGTGCTTCTGGAAAGATACCTAGAAGGGGAATAGCTAGGTCAAATGGAAATTCCAGTCCTAGTTTGTTAAGGAGTCTCCACACTGATTCCCATAGTGGTTGCACCTGTCTACACTTCCACCAACAGTGGAGAAGGATTGCTTTTTCCCCACAGCCCCACCAGCATTTGTTATTGGTTGATTTCTTGATGACAGCCATTGTTTATAGGGTGAGATGGAATCTCAGTGTTGTTTTAATTTGTATCTCTCTAATGACCTGTGATGCTGAACATTTTTTCAAATATATTTATTTGCTGTGTGTATTTCTTCATCTGAGAAGTGTGTATTCATCTCAGATACCCATTTTTGGATTGGGTCTTCAAATTTGGGAAGTCTGATTTTTTTGAGTTCTTTATATGTTCTCGATAATAATCCTTTGTCTGAGGAACAGCTGGGAATATTTTTCCCACATTGTGGGTTGTCTCTTCAGTCTGTTGGTGGTTTCTCTTGCTGTGCAAAAGCTTTTTAATAAGATGAGATCCCAGCTGTTGATTCTTTGTAATAGTTCCTGTGCAATTAGGGTTTTATTTATAAAGCCTTTGTTTGAGGTTTACCATTAAGTTGTTTATTTGCTCTTGCTCTGTTTTCCCCAAGTGGGTATTCACTGCTCTAAATTTCCCTCTTAGAGCTGTTTTCATTGTGTCCCATAAGTTCTGGTATGTTTTTCTGTTTGTTTGTTTGTTTTTTGTTTTTTTTTGGTAAGTTCTGGTATGTTGTATTGTCATTATCATTTAGTTGTAGAAACTATCTAATTTCTTCTTTAATTTCATCTGTGACATATGGGTTGTTTAGGAGGGTGCTATTTAATTTCCATGTGTTTAGGAAGTTCTTGTGGTTTATTTTGCTACTGACTTCCAATTTCATTGCACTATGGTCTGATAACATGCATGAGATAATTTCAATTCCTTTGCATTTACTTAAGCAGATTCTATGAGCTAGTATGTGTTCTATTTTGGAGAACATCCTGTGTGCAGGTGAGAAGAATGTGTATTCTGATACTGTGGGGTGGAACACTCTGTAGACACTCTACTAGGTCCATTTGTTCAAAAGTTTGGTTCAATTCTAATATTTCATTGTTGATTTTTTGTCCAGTTGATCTGTCTTTTTGTGACCGTGGGGTATTGAGATCCCCCAATACAATTTTATTAGTACTTATTTGATTTTTCATGCCCATTAATATTTGTTTTATATAGTTGGGTGCACTGGTACTTATTGCATATATATTTATGATTATTATCTCTTCCTCTTGTATTGTTCCCTTTACAAGGTTGTAGTGACTTTCTTTATCTCTCTGAATAAGTGTTGGCTTGATTCACTTTGTCTGTAAAAAAGAAAGCTACCCCTGCTTTTTTCTGGGTTCCTGGTACATGGAGTATTGTTTTCTATCCTTTGACTTTCAGTCTATGAATTTCTTTCTGAATTAAATGTGTTTCTTGTATGCAGCATATTGTTGGATTTTGCTTCTTGATCCATTCTGCCAGTCTGTGTCTTTGAACTGGAGAATTGAGACCATTAACATCGATGGTTAAAATTGATATGTATTGCCGGTGAGATGGCTCAGCGGCTTAAGTGCCTGCCCGGCAAGCGCTAGGGCCCGAGTTCGACTCCCAGAACCCACATACGAAAAAGGGGCCGGTGATATCGCTCAGCGGCACGGGTGCCTGCTGGTGCTCGAGGTCCTGAGATCGACCCCCCGGTACCCACAAAAAAAAAAATTGATATGTATTGACTTATCCTTGTCATGTTATTTTCCTGTTGTTGACTCTCCCTCCATTTATTTCCCTCCCTCTGTTTAATTGTTTGCCTTGCCTGCTACATTCCTTCTGTTGGGGTTCATGGAGTTGTAGTCCTCGTTATCTCTTTCTAGACTGTCCTTCAAAACATTTTGGAGTGCTGGTTTGGTGGTCATACATTTCCTCAGTTGTTCTTTGTCATGAAAGTATTTTATTTCTCCATTAGTTTTGAGAAATAGTTTTGTGGGGCACATCAATCTGGGTTGCAGGTTATTTTCTTTTAGAACTTGAAATACTTCACTCCAAGCTCTTCTTGACCTGAGGGTTTGTGCTGAAAAGTCAACTATGATTCTGATGGGCTTTCAATTATAGGTGATGTATTTCTTTTCCCCAATAGCTTTTAAGACTCTACTCTTGTGTTGGATTTCTGGAATCTTGACTATGATATGCCTGGCTGAAGATTTTTTTGATCATGGCTAATTGGAGTTCTATATGCCTCACTTATCTGTACATCAAATTCTTTTTCTCTCCCAGGGAAGTTTTCTGCCATGACATCTGTGAACAATTTTTTTATACCATTTATGCTATCTCCTGCTTTTTCATTGACTCCAATCAATCTTAAGTTATTCTTCTTTGCCTCATCTAGCAGCTGCTGGACTGATTCCTCATGGTCCTTCGCTACTTTTCAGAATTCTTTCTTTCCATAATCACTAGCCGCAAGCCTGTCTTCTATATCTGAGATCCTGTCCTCACATTGGCTTAATCTGCTGCAAATACTTCAATGCAATTTTTATTCTCTTGGATATCTGCTTGAATCTGCCTTATGGATTCCATTTCTTTCCTATACTGAGCATTCATAGCTTCCATAATTTTCTTAAGCTCATCTATGTTTTTGTCTATGTCTGTTCTGGAGTCCCTAAGCATGGTCTTCATTGTGGACATCATCTCTGCAGTTATCTGAGAAAATATTTCTGATTTGATTTTTTCCAGAGCCTCATTCAATTGCTTTGTTGTTACCACTTCAGAGAGGCCAGGTGGGCAGCTTTTGGATTGTCCCACCTCATTGCCCTCTGATTTTGCCTTTGATGAACTGGGTGTGTGAGGTTGCATCTTGTTTAAGTGTCTTCTCATTTTCCTTTCTTTAGTTTAATTCCTTGGGTGATGCTTGTAAATTATCTATGGTGGGTTGCTTTATTGCTAGTATTTAAAATCCTTAGGAGATGACTAGTCTGACTTATCTTCCAGGTGTAGCTTGTTTTTGGGTTTGAGTTTGTTGCAAGATCCTACCTCTTCAATCTGTTGGAGATGAGAAGTTACTGCCTGTTTAGATCTGTCCTTGGTTCTTTGGTACTGTGCCACAGTATTTTCCGCGACCCTTAGTCAATCTCAGTCATGGAATACCAGGAAAAACAGCTGTTTAGAACAATTATGTCACTTTTGGCTATAGTGGTACCAAAAGCATCAAACACAGCCTAGAAAATGACAGACTGAGCTAACCAGTTATTTGCCACTTTTGACTGTGTAAACTAGATTTGTGGTTATATAACAAAATCTAAGACAAACCAGAAAATTATGTGAGTATACAAGTGCTTCATATGTCAATTTTGCTCTCAGGAGTTAAAATTTAAAATGAGTTAAGGAGAAAATAGAGAAGTGGAAAAAGAGGAAGGACTTAGAAGTAAGGCTGGAGGACAAAGAGGGATCATGCTAACTTTGGGAAACTGGTGCAGAAGACTGGAGGGAAAGAGAGAAAGAAGGGATAAAAGGAAGAACAGAACAGAACCACAACCACAAAGAGGTTAGAAACTCCATTTACACTCATATAAAAACAAGATCAAACAATGAAAAAAAAAAAAAAAAACACCACCACCACAACAAAAAACAAACGAGAGAGAAGAAAAAGGTTCACTTCCAGGTTTGTCTCTGCTGTCGCTGGTAGACAACGTGTGGAGACAGAGTCTCATCCCATGCTGATCTGTCCCAGCAAGCCAGCAGCAGCTTTTTGGTGGGGTAGTGGATAATCTCAGTGAGCCTGCACTTTCTGGCTGAGACCAGACGCATTAGGCCTGCAGCCATAGGCACACCTTCCCACCTTTTGTGAGCCTGAGCCCAGCTGGGAGCTGAAGATGGAGCTGGCAGCTGCTCTGAGTTCTGAGCTCTGCTGCTCTCCTCCAAGATGGCTCCCAGCCAATCACCAGCTCACGCTGGATGACTGAGCCCTCAGCGTTCACCCTCAGCCAGTGCAGACCTTCACGTCTGCTGCTCCTCTCTGCACCACCGTGTCTCTCCGTGGGGGCCTCCAGGATCGCTGGCAGTCAGTACGTCTGCAGGTTCGAACTGCTCCTGTCGCACAGTGAGTCCCAACTCAGGGAGAAGGGCAGCTACCTCCTCCTCCTTTGTTGAAGTTTCCTCTCTTCACTCTCTCTGTGGGCTTCAAATCGTGCACAGGGGACCCACTTCCCTCCTTGTCTTCCTCGAGTTGCTGTATTCCAGTGTCCAGATGGCCACTCTCAGAGAAGTGACTCTCTTTCTCTGCTGCTCGCCACCCCACCATCTTGGTCCTCTGGGAGAGAAAAATCCCTATTCCTTTTTTAAACACTTTCCCTCTCCATCCTCCCCTCTCCATATCTTGATCCCTTTCCTCTTTTAGAAAGATCTACCTCCCTACTTCCTATTATCAATCTTTCATTTTGCTCTTTATTTATACTTTGGGTTTATTATTTAAGACAAACAAAATGGAGTATTGTTCTGCCATAAAAAAGATTAACTTGGGCCGGTGAGATGGCTCAGCGGCGTAAGCACCTGCCTGGCAAGTGCGCGGGCCCGAGTTCGACTCCCGGAACCCACATACGAAAAAAGGGCCGGTGATATCACTCAGTAGCATGGGTGCCTGCTGGCGCACGAGGTCCTGAGGTCGACCCCTGGTACCCACAAAACAAAAAACAAAAAACAAAAAAGATTAACTTAAATCATTTGCAAGAAAATGAATGACATTTAACATCATAATCTTAAGTGAAATAAACCAGACACACAAGATAGAATTTATTGTAATGTAAATACAGTTACACCTTCAAGCAAGAAGGTGAGCAGTGCCACAAAGGCATCTAGACTGAGGGTGAGTTTGGGTATCTTTTAATTCACACAAGAATTACTCCTGGGGTTCAGAGAACTAGGGTAATTATGCTTATCAACATTTTACTTAAAGGTACTTTGGAATTACAAGATGTCTTCCTGTTGATATTTAGATGGTCAGTGTTTCCTGGGAGGCTTTAATCATGTAAGAAACTTTATAAAAAGAAATTCATGAAAGGTAAGTCCTTGATTTAAACCAGGTCCCAGCCCAAAGCAGGAGGTCTTTAAAGGACATTTCTATGCCTTCAATCATTGGGCTGTAGACTATGACATCCAGAAATGCTGCATGCCTTTTTTGAGAAGTAGATGGCCAGGTGGCCAGGTATCAAAAAGATTATGTACAATATGTAATCTTAAAATGTCACTTTGCTCTGTGGAATCACTAGGTTTGAGACCTAACAAATGACTGTAAATGTATTACAATTTGGTAACTTTGTTTTTTTACTTAGCTGGCAACACATTATTCTGGACACTCCCCTACCTTTGTCCTTCACAAGCCACTAGTGTCTAACTGCCTAACACTCTGTTTGACTCCCAGTATATGTACCCAACTTCATTGATTTTAACCCCATCCTTGTGATACAAACATTCAAATAAGCCCCCTTCTTCACCTAGTAGACTAAAAACTCCACAATCAAGTACATTTCAAAATGTAATGTAGCCAGCCACACATTTTCAAAATGGAAAAATTTCACTTAATAACTCACTTCATATCAACCCATGTCTTCTTTTGTTTTTCTTTTAGTTGTTTATTTTTATTTTGTTGTATTTTATTAGTGCATGTTAATATTAGATAACAGGGAGTTTGTTTTAGAATGTTGGTACATGTATTTCACATACCTTAATTTCACTCCCTTTGTGATATATCTCTTCTTCCAATGTTGATATTCTTAGCCTTTGAGGCAGGAGATTAGGTTGTAGCAAATCAGATGAACAACTGTGCATGACCTGTCAATCACAGATGTCCAGGACTCATGCGCAAAACATAGTTTCCAAGCCTAGCACCTGGATCTAATCGATGTCCATGAGGTTAATGGTGGGGGTCTTTTGTATTTCTAACTCTTCAGCCTGACATCCACTCTAGGCTGTCCTATCAAAATCCTGCTTGATTTCACACCAGAATAATTGAAGATAGCACTTTCTGACTTGGCAACTGTTCTCTACATGTGCACTGGGCCTCCAGGATTGCCTCATTGATCTGGAGAGACATAATCCCCATAATTCTTTATGGGATGCTGAGGGGCAGAGGTCTCTGTCTTCATATAGCGACTTCAAGCTGAAAGGGCCCGTAGGCCCTACCAGTTGGAAAGTATGTGCTTTCTGACTACCTTGGGATATTGAGGCTCACCAACTGTGCTGGGAAAAATACTGTCAGAAGACAATGAGAAAATACTTACTGTCTATATGTCAAGGGCTGATGTGCTGCCTGTTCAAAGGGAGAAAGCTTGATGAATTTGTCAGGAGAGTCATGGCCTATAGTCAATATCACCATCTGAAGCCTTGGATGAATAAACTTTACTATTAGGGTGAGGATGCAGAACCCAAATATAAGAAGGAGTAGGGGGCCGGTGAGATGGCTCAGCGGCATAAGCGCCTGCCTGGCGAGCGCGAGGTCCTGAGTTCAACCCCCAGTACCCACAAAAAAAAAAAAAAAAAAAAGAAGGAGCAGGTCAGAATATTTCCTGGTTTGCCTTAAAATGTGAGCTATGACAGATTAAGCAAATACAGACATTATTTTTCTGTGTTGTTATTTTCTGTGTTATTAAAACTTGTGTGAAAAGTTTTCTAAATTTATTGTCACACTTTCTGTGGAAAAGAAAGCATGACAAAGAGGGATATTATATATTAGATGAACTACAAAGAGCCTGAGAGATGTAGCCTTAGCAAGATTACCCACATTATGGATCCAAGGAAATGCAGGAGTCTCAATACGAGGGCCCACTTAAATCATGGTGTACTAGGGGGTCATTAGTGACTCTACTTATCTGAACCTGGAGCAGGGCTGCATTTTGAAGAGGAGTCTTCTAGAGTTTCACAGAAGTAGCTTTCTCCTTTTGGATGTTCCTTTTTCTCAGACAGTTTAGTTGGACTGGCTTTATCCTAGAAATCTCTGCCACCTTTACCGCAGTGGGTGTGGCCATGATCACTTCCATTTTGGTTTTAATTGGTCTGCAGGAGTCCCTTCTTTACAAGTTGTAATGAGCACTTGGTGTCCAGGGCAGGTACTAGGTGATTCTACTGGCCGGGAACAGTCAGGATGTTGTTCCCACGAAGCTGGATAGCCCATTGTACTTGGACCAGATTAATAAGATAGTGTAGGAATCTCTGGGTCCACTACCATATAAACGGATAGAAAAGGTCTCCCATATAGCATCTCAAATGGGCTCATATTTAGCTACTGGCAGTAGTAAGAGTTAAGATTCTTGGCAAGGTTTTGCCAGATTTTGCTTTAGGGTCTGGTTGGCTCTTTCAAGCTTTCTATAGGCCTGAGGTGTCCATGCAGAAGGAGATAGTATTTTATGCCTAAGGCCTTTGCTAGCCTCTGATCTATTTGAGAGGTTAGATGAAGTCCATTGCCACTGTGAAGGGACCGGTGTGGTCCCACCTGAGGGATCTTGTTGAGAAGCACCTTTACTACTCTGTAGCCTTCCTTGAATGAGTAGGGAAGGCCTCGATCCACCCTATAAAGGTCTCCATTGGGACCGATATTTGTTTAAATCCCCCTACGTGGTGGCATGTGTGTAAAGTCTAATTGCAAGTCTTCCCCAGGGTATCTCCCTCTCCTCTGTAGAAGTTCTAACAAAGGAGGTAGTTTGTGCTTGCTAGGATTATTGTAGGCACATAGTGGACAACTTTGCACACCTGTCAGATGGTTGCCACTAAGTCCCATTATTGTGAAAATTGGGCTGGCCATTTTGCATATAGCATCTCTTCCCAAGTGGAAAGCATTATGAAAGGTTTTTATAGCTATCCACTATGTCCCTTGAGGAAGGACCAGTTTGTTTTCTAAATACCACCAGAGCTCCATTTTAATTACTAATTTTCCTAAGGTCCATTTATCTTACAGAGGATTATAAACTAGTTTTAATTGTTCCTTAGGAATTGGGAATAAGGCTAGTGTTTTGAGTGGCTGTAAGGCTCCTTTTTTTTTTTTTTTTTTTCCTTCCTATCATCCTTTTGATATCCCAAGGAGACTTTAGACATATCTCTTTGGTTTCCTCTGCAATGAATGACAGCAACCTGCCTGGGAAGATAGATTGCATCTAGGATTTATAGAATAACTTGCTTGTACTTTATAGACAATTGCATATTACTTAGCAAGCCCCCGTCTTTCCACACTGCTGCATGGGCATGTAGCACCAGAAAAACATATTTGGAGTCTATGTAAATCTTTAGCTTTTTGCCTTTTTTAAATATCAATGCCCAAGTAAAGGCTATGAGCTCTGCTTTTTGAGCCAAGGTCCCTGGGGGAAGGGGTTTGGCCTCAATGGCCTGTTGTCAACTGACAACTGCAAAACCTGCCTTTTTATGTCCTTCATAGACAAAGAGGTTTCCATAGCAAACCATGCTTCTTCATCTTGGAAGGGCTGGTCACTGATTTTCTGCCAGCCTGCAAAGGTCTGGGAAATCACCTCTTCACAAGAGTAGCTAAGCTCTGAGCCTGTAGGTATCAATGAGGCAGGATTAAATCTAGTGAACCTCTTTATGATAAGTCAAGGGTATCTGCAAGCATGTCCTGATGCTTAGTAAGCCATTCCTCTATCAACTGCAACTAGTCCTTTGTCTGAAGAATGGCTCTGACCTGCTAGGGCATCAGGACTTCTATCTGGTTTCTCCCACAAAGTTAGCTCCCTACCTTTTTTTGTTAGCATAGCTTTACTGGTATTGACCTCAAGAAGGGTGGCCATCCAGTAGTCACTGCATCTAACTTTTTTCAAAAGTATGCTACTGGGCAGTGTTCTTATTCCACCCTTTGGCTCAAGATACCCAAAGCAATTCCTCTCTTTTCTGATATGTAGAGAAAGAAAGGTTTTCCTATGTTAGGTATTTCTAGTGCTGGAGTCTGAGAGAGGGTAAATTTTATTTCTTGAAAGGCATTGTCAGTCACCTCTGTCCAGTCTAAGGGCTCAGACCCAAGATATTTGACAGACTCATTTAAAGGCTTTGACATTAGTCCAAAATTAGGGATCCAGATCTAGTAGAAGCCAACCATTCCCAGGAAGGAATGATGCAGTTGTTTGGTGTCAGTTTGCCCAAGATCATAGCCTAGATCTGGGCTCTGGACCACTGTTTTTTTTCCCCGGGAGTAAGAATGTATCCCAAGTATTGGACTCTCTAAAGGGATATCTGAGGCTTTTGCTTTAAGACTGTAAATTTCTTCTTTGCTAGAAAGTTGAAGGTTAAATAGTATTATGGTTGGAGAGTATTATTTACATACTGTAGGATGACTCCCTGTCTAAGCTCTAGGTTCCTTAAGTCCTTTCCAAGTGCCCAAGCAAAAAGGACTTTCTCTCAAGCCCTGTTGGAGAGCTGTCCAAGAACAGTGTTGTTTTTTCTGTTGAAATGGGATTTTCCCATTAAAAAGCAAACAGAACTGGACATATGGACAGGGCAATAGAAAAGAAAGCATTTTTGAGATCTAAGACTGAGAATCAATTTGTGTCTCCTGGGATTTGGGAGAGACTTATATATAGATCTGCTACCAGAGTGCACATAGGGATTACAGTCTCATGAAGGAGGTGGAGGTCTTGCATCATCCTACAGTCTCCTCAAGATTTTACTACAAGACTGTAGTAAGACCACAGAAGGCTATGTTTGAGGAAACTGTCTATGAGAGGCCAGAAGTCTTTATGGCGCTCTTGTTGGTTGGCTATTACTTTCACTTGGGGAATTGGCTGGGATCTTTTAGTTTTATGACTACCGACATTGCTGAATTTGCCTTCCAGAGACTTCATTACACCAAACAGGAGGGTCCACCTGTTGAGTAAGTCAGGGCGGCCTGGGGCAGTCCCAACAGGGAAATCCATTTTGGCTTCTGCTGGAATTAGAAATCTGCCCCACTAGTAAATCTCTTTCAAATAAGGGAGTAAGACACTGTGGGACAATGCAAAACTCATGGTTGAACATCTGGCCTTCAAATTGACATAACTAAACAGATGTAAAGAAGTTCTGACTGGGGTTCACCTAGGACGCTGTTATGGCTATTAAGAGGAGGGCTTTTCAGAGAAGGAAGTTAAAGCAGAGTAAGCATCCCCTGTATCAATGAGCAGTTGGATTTGCTTACCCACGATGTCTAGCATCACCTGGGGTTAATCATAGGAGATGGATATATCTGTAGACAGGGAATTGCAGATTGGCCCAGGCCCCACCAATTCTCTTCATCAGAATGGAAGGCAGGGGTTTTGGCTCATCTATCCCCTCTCTAGCCTTGGGGACAGTCAACCCTGCAGTTCTAGGAATCAGGCACATCAGCCACGTGACACACAAAGTAGGGCCTGGGTGGTGTTTGGTACAGCTATATGCCCAGTTTCCCATTTCTTTGCATTTAAAGTAGGAACTCTTTCCCTGATGAAGCTTGGGTTGGATTTCCATTGTACAACATGGGTGTGCATAAGGCATTGTCAATTGTGAAACACATAATTTTAGCTTGTCCTTTATCTTGTCCCATCTCCTTTTCATCCTCGTCTAGATTCTGACTATTAAAAACAGAAAAGATTGTCTGGCAATTGAGTCATGGAGACCTGGAGGCCCACCTGAAGTTTTTGTAATATGCAAAGCATATCTGGGGCAGATTGACTAATGAAATGCTGTCCCATTACTGCTTGTCCCTCTGTCCTAGCTATTTTTCTCATCTCTGAGACAAAATACCCGATGCCCAAAGTTAAGGAAGGAAAGCTTTATTTAGCTCACAGTTTGTAGAGGTTTCAGTCCATGATCAGCTGGCTCCAAGGTAGGGTGGCACATGGCAGAGAGGCAAAAGTTCATGGCAGTGGAACACAGCAAAGCAACAAAGGGAAGCATGGCAAGCCTCTTTCTGTCTCTTATATTGTTACCAGTCTACTGGGATTAGGGCACTGCCAATCCAATCAGTGTACTGATCCAACCCACACTTAATCCCAGCACCCTTAATACCAGCATTGCATTATTAATCAATCATATACTCTAGATTCAGCCACCTCTGCAAAAACCTCTATGACTGCATGAGGCGTTGGAGAAACACCTAGACACAAACCATAATGCCCACCTCAGAAGATAGATCTAAGTTTGTATATTTATAGAAAATTTTAACTTATCAGCTATGAAAGATAGTTGGATTTTTCTCTTCACCCTGTGTTACCTCTCTCACCCCTTCATAATTAACAGGTTTCTTCATGTGACTTTTTATTACCATGATAAGAGCATTCATTATCATTTTAGGCCCCAAGTTTAGTCTACCTCTAGAATTATAGTCCCAGTTTTGTTCTGTCAGAGGGATAACAGTGTCTCTGAAGAGTCCCTTCTCTTACTGCAGCATATTGTTCTACATATCTCTTAGCCTCTTCTAGGATTTTCTATTTTTACCACAAGTACAGCAAATGGCCAAGACAAATTGGATATGTCTCCATGAAAAGAAAAAAGCAAAGTTTGAAACCCATCTGCAAAATTACCAGCATTCTGAAAAGTGGCAAATGGTTCTTTGCATTATTGGGTATCTGCCCCTGAAAAAGGAACCTGAATTCAAGTAGTCCCCTCTATTCTTGTGACCTCTCTTAGGGGCAGGATTGGCTATTAAGTTGGAAGAGTGAGAAACTCCACTCTGTGTATGTTCTAAGGGCTTAACACTGTCTGAAAAATATGAAGAGGGGACTGGAGAATACTGGCTTTCTCTCGGGAGTTAGCCTCTGACGGAGATTCTGAGTTATTTGAAGAGGATGAGGTTGATTTACTGGTATGAGGATTATAAGGAGGAGACTTCCCAGGGTGGTTGTTTTCATTAAATAAGTGGGAGAGAACTATATTCCACTGAGAGACAGGTGGGCATCCGAGGATAGGATCATCAATAATATCAATTTCCTCTTCTTTGGGAGCCTATTTAAGTACCATGGTTCTTGGGACGTTACAGAGGGATGGTTTCTTATAAAGAGCCATAAATCTAGAACATAAGGAATTTCACATCACTTGCTTTGCATTTCAAAATAAATATTGAATTGAAGAACAGTATTCCATTTTAGACGGCCATTGTATACCCATCTCACACCGTTTCCTAGTTCATAGTGGACACAAACAGTATTGCAACAGACGATAAGTTTTTTTGTTTTTTTTTTTCCAAATTGTCAAGGTCAAATTACTTCCAATTTCTAAGGTTACAGTCTAATGGAGAGGTTGCCAGCATCCGTGGCATGATGGCTGATGGAGACAGAGAAGAGTAGGTCTGGGGTCCTTCTGAGGGCATCCTCGCAGAAGAACAGAGACCCGCTGAGTTCCCAGGGCATCCCGCGTGAGACTCAAGTTCCACTACATCACCAAGTAGCTCTGGTAAAGTGAGCAGCACTGGTGCTTTACCTTAGACCTCTCTATAACCTGTGGCCCACTAAGACTCCTTGAGGACCAAGGTTGAGCCTGTGGAGCTCCATCCAGTTACTTGAGAAACCGTATCCCTCCCATATTTATCCTGATTAAAAAAAAAAAAAAAAATATATATATATATATATATATATATATATATAATAACTTTGTTTTGGGCAGTAGAGATAGAAATGTATTTTCAGCATTTAAGAGAAAAAAAGAAAAAAAATGAGAAAATTCTAACTACTGTACTAAGATAGGGTTTATTATTGATTGACTCACAAACTCACAACCTGTTGACTTGACCTGCACTAGCTGTTCCCTTTGTTCTGCTCAGGCCCTCAGGCATAAATTATCTGTATTATCTGTCTTTTTGTTAAAAAAATGGGAGGGGATCTAACCTGATTGAGAAAAGAGGAGAGGAAGTCATTATGTTTCCTGGAAGTAGAGATGTTAGCTCTTATCTCTAAGAATGAGATTTCCTGGTGTTCATGAGGTCATATGGAAAAAAAAAAAAAAAAGACAAACATGACAGAATCACGTAGCTGACTCACGTGATGAAACAAAATGGCTGACAAATATGGCCAAAAGGTGAATTGGAACAGCCGTCCAACCCCAGTTCAGCTGAGAAAAGATAAAACCCGTGGTAGCCAAACATGGTGGAAAGGTGCACTGGGTGGGTCCCTGAGATCTTAAGGAACAGGGCTTTGAGAAAGTGACTCAGAAATGACACTTAGAGGTAGAAGGCCTTTATGGGAAGAGTGTAGATGAGACTGGGCACAAAAAGGGTTTTGATGGCTACTCATGCAGAAAACCAACTTACTGTTAGCTATTGCCCCCAAAAGAATGAGAAAGCTGGACAAACTATAGTGAAGAACAAAAACTGGGGGACAAAAAGGCATACTAAGCTCTAGGTCACACACACAGGGAACACCTGAATAGTTTGTTCCATTGACTGGGTTAATAGGCTAGATGGCAGTGTCCAATCCATGCAACTGCAGAGTGGTGCATCCTCTGTGTCACTGCTGGGGCATGTGAGCCTAGGGGGCAGCTACATGCACATAGAGGGTGTTTTGTTTTGAGCTTGTCCCAGCAGGGCTTGTTGAGGAATCAGAGAACCCTGGAGCCCCAACCTCTGAAACAGAGTGTAACTCAGCTCTTAGGAGTGGGGGAGCAGGCAGCAAACTGTCAGGACACTGCTAGCGGTGGAGGTGACCCCACTGCTCTTTTGGACACACCCTGCCTCTGCATGGTGGGACACACTAGGGAATTGTTCTAGAGAAATGAGAAAACTTCCTGAGTCCCCAGCTTCCATTAATTTTTTCTCACTCTCCAGCTCCCTGCCTCTCATTGTGCTCAGACAATCAAAACTATTCTTGTCCCCTGGCTGGCCTAGCCAAGAACAGTAGCATCAAAAAGAATGAAATACTTAGGAATTCACCTAACCAAGGAAGTGAAATACCTCTATAATTTGTGCTTTAGTTTTAATTTTCATTATCACTAACAAGAAGGACTCATGCTAGCTGGTGACAGCGCCACAAAATAGAAACCTCCTATTCCTCTTGCTGGTTCCATGGGGAAAAAATAGCAGAATCTGAGATCATATGAGCTTTAATAAAACCATGGGCAATTCTGCCCTTCTCCTGGTATAATTGCAAATAGTTTGATTAATATTATTTGCTCATTAAAATATTCCTATACTGTCTGATGCATGAAACGAATTCTGTTCAAGTTACTATTTTTATAAATCTTCATGATTTTCATTATTGTCAGTTATCTCTTTAGATGCCTATCACAGTTTAACAGATGAGAAAACTAAGACTCGGTAAGATGCTGTAAACCATAGGTAGTACATAGCAGAGTTAAGATTTATACAGTTTATGACTGATGGTGTACCTTTCAGAAACAAGCACCCAGAATGCAACCCCAAATCAATTTAGTTACCACAAAATCGCAACACTGCAATTAAATCTGAATACTGAGATTTTAGTCTAGAAAAAACAACACTTACATTAATATCTTTTGTCTTAAAAATAAAACAAATAACACACGTGCCATAGACTTACCACCAGTGGATTATATGTTTCCACGTGTTATGCTTTGCATGTTTGTCTCCTCCAAAACTCATATTAAAATTTAATTGGCACTGTGATAGGCGATGAGACTTTTAGGAGGTGATTAGGTCAAAGAAGCTTCTGACCACATTAACAAATTCATGAGTGTGGGTTACCTTTTTCTTTCTCTCTCTTTGCTATTTGTGCCAAATGATGTGCTCTTCCACGGTATGATGCAACAACTAGGACCTTGCAATGTTAGATTTCCCAGCCTACAGTACTATGAAACAAAGAAGTGTTCTTCATTATGAATTATTCAAGTGAGGAATTCTGTGACAGCATCACAAAACAGGCTAAAACACCACATATCATTTTTTTATGTCCTTATTCATTAAATTGCTTTTTCTCCACAGGGAAGCTGCTAAAAGCAAAAGCTATGTCTTCCAAAGTGTTATATATCTTTCAAAAGATCAATATCAACATCACTTTTTCTATACAACAGTAAAGTCAAGAGGACAAATATTTACCAACTTGATTCAGCACAAATCCCTCCCCAAATCCCACTGTGAAGCTGTGATTAGTCAGATGACAGTTTCAGTCAGTGAACCTTTGGGTCTACACATTTAGTCTAGTGTCAAGCTGATTGCCAATCTTGTCTATTTTTCCATACAAAAGTACCACAATATTAATGATAGTAAAGACCAAGGCAGATATACTCAATTCACAAGCTAATAATCCTGGTTAAGTAAAATGTCAAGACAAATGTTCATAATCAAGTGAAACCTACATCAATAGATTCAGTAAGATTTAATTAGATGTGTGGTTAATATTCAAAATCCCACAAACTTTCTCTTAATGTCTATATTAATAATGTTACATCTAGAATCATCATTACTTCAACAAATAATTGATTACAGTGACTGACTGAAAATGTATAATTAAGAATAAGAAGTACATATGATTGAATTAAATCCACCTTAGTTGTAACTGATATATACCTAGTTAAATTTGCCTAAAAGAAAAGCTTTGTTTAAAGAGTTGGAAAGGATTTCTAAAAGTCAAAAGATATTGTCCCTAACCTCAAAGCAATTGAAGTCACTATACAAGACATTTACCTGCCCCAGTGTTAATGTTGGTCATTTTATTTGTTTAACAAAAAACCAATGGAGGGCCGGTGAGATGGCTCAGCGATGTAAGCGCCTGCCTGGCAAGAGCGAGGGCCTGAGTTCGACTCCCGGAACCCACATACGAAAAAAGGGTCAGTCATATTGCTCAGCGGCACGGGCGCCTGCTGGCACGTGAGGTCCTGAGGTCAAGCCCCGGTACCCACAAAAAAAAAAAAAAAATGGAAAATAGACTTACTTGAAGGTTTGGCTAGGCTTGAGTTATTTTTGTTTGTTTTGTTTAGTGTGTGTATGTGTGTGAGAGAAAGAGAGACATCCTCTTATTTTTTCCACTGAGACAACATCTAAACTATCAAGTTGTCATATTCAATTCATTATACTGCTTAAACCACATAAATAAGAATAAAAATATGCCTCTGACAGGTATTAAACTGCTTATAAATACCATCAGGATTTAGCCAATACAACATACATTTTCATTAAATATGAGGCATCTGTGCGGCTTTGATATTCTCCCAACAAATTATAAATGTCAACGTCTAACATTGTATTGTACAATGCTTGCATTGACAATCCCTATTATTGGTCTCATGTAATTATATATTTTCTCTGTAATTTTGTAATACTCTCCTACTCTGACTCAGTTATTTGGATTGCTTTGGCCAATAGGCTGTTTGTAGACTTGATACAGAACACTCTTGAAAAAAAAAAAAAAACTCTTGCATATTTACACTATTATTTCATTTTCTTCTCCACAGTCACTGTTAGAATAGGACTGATCCAGCCTAAGAAGCCTGAGCAAACCTGCTGAATGAAGAGAACTCATACTGAACACAGGCAGATCATCTTAGCCAAAGGCTCAGACATGCATGAGATCATAACCAAAGTCCGCAAAACTGCCTGGCCAGCCATCAGCTGATTGTACACAATAGTCTAAATGAGCTGGATCGACATTAAGATACATAATGAAGACCTGTTCATTTAAGCCCTGTGTTTTTGAGAGTTACCAATAACAGCTAATTAATACATCTGAAAATTATTTTATGAAGGATATTCAAATACAACAATTTTTCTATCTTATCTGTGTATGCAGATATAGAAAACAATATCAAAGTACATGTATTTCAATATAAAATTTAATACAGCTAGTGCAGTATCTAAAGCCTTGTGGAGGGTTGTATGGTATCATAGAAAGGACTAATCAGATTAACTATTGAGATTCAGTCAAAGACACATAGGGATTAGATTTATAATTAAAGTCAGCAAAAATTAATATCATTATGGAATCTGTATTTATGGAACAGCATCAGAGTAGATTTCCATAATACATTAGCAATACAAAAATGTTTTGTATTCATTTTTTGCAGATAAGAATTTGCATTACTCTTTTTATGTTAGTAACAGAAATTATAAAAAAAAATTGAATGTTTTCTTTAGCCCCTAGCCTCCACTAAAAATAGTTATTGATATTTTCTCATTCTTGTTTAAACTCAGGTTTAAAATGAGTATTTAAGGTTTTTTGCCACAGATTATGCATCCTCTGGCTAAATGCAAATATGTCATCAGATTTCCTATAAAGAATTGTAGCTACACTTGACCAAACTGCTGTGTCTAATTTACCCTATATTATAAATTGTACAAGAGGACAAAGTGCAGAAGCTGATTTCCAACATTGATAAGTCAATTATGGGCTGCATGACCTTCAACAATTAATTTAATTCCTGTTTGAGGCTGTTTACTAATCAATGAGATGAAAGTGAAAACCAGTAGTCTTCATCTAAGCAAGTTAAAAGAACAGAATATACTTTTAAGAACATGGGATTTAGGGACAGGCAGATTATGCAAAAATCCAGGCTCAAGTATTTATAATGTGACTTTGAGTTATTTAATCATTGAACTGCTGCTTTCTCATTTATAAAGGGAGTCTAATATTGTTTTTAAAAGTTATTGAATAGATTACATAGATTAAGATTCTCTTTTATTCAGTATCGTAAGCATTGGATCTTTAGATGAGGTCCTCAATAAATAGCATCTCATTTACCAAGTTCTGAACATTTTAAGAAACATGATAAAAGTAGATAAGGTGCACAAAAATCTCCTTGTCAAAGGAATAAGGTAGCTTTAAGAAAGAGTAAATCCCAGCATTAGACAGACTTTACCACCAATCAGGCAGAGTGGGAGCTCTGCAGGGGATATCAAATGAGAACCCCGGTAACATTTGACACAAAACACAGCAGAAGGAAATTTGTGCTTTCTGGGAATAAATTTGTTCCCAAGACAGATAAATTGCAGTGCTAAGTGAAACATGCACACTTCACAAATTACCAATCCTATAAATCATTTTACATCCCTAGGAGTGGAATGAGGGAAATGGCACAGGTCAGTAATTACAATGATTAAATTCTTTCTCCATTTAGAATGCTTTGGAATGGGTAAGAATGATCAGCTAATAATAAACACTATCTAAATAATTATTATGATTATATTTTTCTAAATCTTACATTAGCTTTTTGGACCACTAAAATTTTTAGATTGCTGTGATCTGTTGTTACTTTCACTTATATTCAGGAAAGGTCAATTGATATTTGCAAAGTTCATTGCTGTCTTGCTGAACTGGGTCTTTCTAGATGCATCTATTTCCACAAAACTTGGTGAAACCTTACCCAAAGTACTAAAAGACACCCAATTACTAGAAGTTGCCGATGAGGGTCTTATTTTTCCAGTTTTAATTAGAAAGATGTTCATGATGAGACTATTTTGTTAGGCATTGTATTTTTAACATATCCCATAAAGCCTAAAATAAAAATAAAATAAAAGATAGAGTTGTGATACTATTAAAATGTGGCCAAGATTGATAGATGTATAGAGATTGAAAGTTCCCAGAATTTAGGGTGTGTTATTGCTATATGTGAAAACAAGGCTTCCACAGTGTTTACATCTTCCGAAACTCACAAAAATTTGCAAAAATAAAACAAAGCTTCAGGTTTAGCAGCAGTCAGAGTAAAAGTAAAATCAATTGGCCCTGAATTTTCTATGTATTTCCTAAAGAGATAGTTTTACCTTAAAGTTTCTATTTATTGTCATTTTCATGATAGCGGAAAGAAAAAGTATTATGTTGGACGGATAATTTAAATTCTTAGTTTCATTCTGTGAAGTTAAGTCACATTTTCTCTTTCTACCCCAGCTTGTCATGAGGTTAAAACAAGGCAATGAATAAAGACATTCTGTAAAATAATGACTAAGAAATGTCTGCGATTACTTTTGGTGGTTTGCCAATCTTCCTGTGAATAGAAGTCTCAAGTTCTTTTTGATCCCTCCATGACTTTTCTCATTTTGTCCCTTACTAGTTGAGATAAGTGAGGTAAAGACAAACATACAAATCAATACAAATTATGATAGGAGAACTGCCTTCTGTGAGTAACAATGGAGATGCCACACTTCAGGAAGTAAGAAGCATTTAAGAAAATATTGTTACACATTAGATTGTTAACTTACCTACCAGTTGTACCTGGGGCCTGATAGGGTAGGGGAGTAGAAATCTCAATCCAATACCCAAAATATTGGCAACACACAATACACTAATTTGGGTAGAAAGAATAAATTAACCATTCCTAAATGCCCAGGCAAGCTTCCTTGGAGTGAGCCTCTAGCATAAAGGACAAAAAATGTGGTCCTGCTGTTTTTATACACAGTAAATCTAGTCTCAAATTTTAACAATGGATATCCTAAGAAGAATGTATATAATCCAAGCAATAAAACAATTAATTCCGAATATATGTGGGGTAATACAATATTTGTCATGTGGCCTGGTCTATTTCTCTTAGACTAATGTCACATAAGTCCATCTATGTTGTCACCGAAGTCCATTTATACAGATTTACCTTCTTTTAAAAGGTTGAAATCATATACCATTTCATGCATATATCACTTTTTTATACATTTAGCTGTAAATGGACATTTAGTATAATTGCATTATGGTAAGTGCTCTTACCAGAAAAAAAGGAAAAAGAAAACATCACATTTACATAACAACAACAAAACACGTGTAGGAGGAAATTTTTGGAGGGGATGGATAGATTTTAAATTTATGGCATTCATAGCGATGATGATATATGGTTTCACAGTTGCATACTTGTTTGCAAACACATCAAGTTATATGCATTAAATAGCTACAGTATTTTATATCGTTGTTAAAGAGAAAAGGAGAGAGAGAAAGAAAGAGGAGAAAGGGAGAGAAAGAGAGAAGAGAGAGGAGAGAGAGAGAGAATGAGAATTGAATCGTCTCTAAAAAGAATTTCAGACAAAAAGGGGACAGGGGTGGGGTGAAGAGAAAATGTCTCTATTTCCCCATTGTGCATTAAAGCTAAAACAATGCCTTCTGATAGGAAGACGTGCTATAATTTTGTTTTAATGTCTTCAGTAGAATGTTGCCATTTCGTTCAGCTTTTAATGTGGCCTTAAATTGCTATTTTATTACCCTTGTTGACATTCAGGAAGCATGAAATTAGCAAATCACATTAAAGAAGCAAACAAAAACAAACAAACTTACCCTAGTTAAACACATAAGCCACATCTCTGAACAATGTTCTTGCCTTAAAACACTGAGCATATATTTATTTGAAGGTTTCTTTTTTTCCATAACTAATAAATTAGTTTTATGAATAGCTGCATATTCTATTACACCGCAAATGCGTGCGCTCACAGTGACCTTGAACGATGCTTTGCAGTGTATTGCACAGGAAAGAAGACAGTTTTGTAATACTTCTGGTCCCTTATGAGAAATAAGATTCCTCTTGACTTCACTCAATGAAGGCATCCTGTTCTTAAAAATAACATTGTCAATAAGTTGGCTGCTTCATCAAGTACATCACTTCCTCCTCTTTTATTACAACAGTGATAATTTTATTCCATACAAAAGTAATTGCACAGTAACAAAATGAAAATTATTTCAATCAAGATCATTTTTATTCTGGGTTATAATTCAAAGTATAGAACAGTATTTATTCTTGAAACCAAACTAAAATAGTAATATAAAATAAATTGGTATGTTTATGTTTTCTATTAAATGAAAAAGACAATGTCAAATATTCATTGCAATGGGGTGTGAAGGCCAGACCATTTATAACATAGCTTTTTATTTCTTGTTCTCTGACATCTATTTTCCCTTCCTAGCATTACCCTAATATCAAAATAAGAAATTAGCTCTTTATCTTTGCTATCTGGCTAATTAGAATGTAATCAGAGAATCTTTATTCACCAATTCAAAATGGGTTAATCGGCCAATCCGTCATTCATTTTGAGTCTTGAACAGAATATCTTGAAGACTGTAAATTCCTGGTAATTTATTATAACAAGTGGCATGTGTGCTATGACAATGTAAAGGTCACTTGACTCTTTATCCTACAATTTGCTGTGTGACCTTAAACAAGCTGCTTAAGCGTTCTGCCTTAGTTTTCATATTTATAAATAGGGAAAAGAATAGCATTGAATTCGTAATGATAACTAAATTGATTAACAGCAATAAAACACAGTAGTTAATAAATGTTTCCTGTCAGCATTATTTTTGCATTTGCTACAGTAGCATACCACAATTTTGCTTTTCTCTTGTAGCAGTATTTTTTTTTTTATTGTTGCTGTAGTTTTGTTTTTGGCTTCTGCCCCCATACTTCAGGTGTGCCTTGGTGCCTCCTCATTCTTAAATTGGTTTTCTATCTTCAAATAGATTCTATGCATCACTGGTGAAGTTCCAAGAGATTATTTCTGTTTTTAACCCATGCAGAGTCATGTTCTGTTGGCCACACCAAGTAATCTTCAGTCTTCTGTATGCTGATAGTGAGATGTTATGGTTTCTGGACAATTTCAGAACAGAAGATGAGATTTTAAATTAAAGAAGTCAATCTGGGGCCGGTGAGATAGCTCGGCGGCGTAAGCGCCTGCCTAGCAAGTGCAAGGCCTTGAGTTCGACTCCCAGTACCCACATACGAAAAAAGGGCCGGTGATATCACTCAGCGGCACGGGTGCCTGCTGGCACGCGAGGTCCTGAGTTCGACCCCCAGAACTCACAAAAAAAAAAAAAGAAGAAGAAGTCAACCTGTAAAAATTTGCAGATAAAGAGATTGAAGTTTAACCCTAAGAATGAGACATCCATGAACTCTAACTATTGAAATTTGGAAAATAGCTCTTTGATTAAGTTCTTTGCAAAACAACTTGATTAATTATCATCCACAGTCAACAATGTAGTGTGTTTCTCCTTCCAGCAAGTGAATTTTGGTTCATGAGTTATATAATAGCATTGGGAACTCTCCTAGGAATAGTAATACAATTAAGGTCATAATTAAAGCATTCTTTCATCTTTTGGTTCAAATACGTAAAGCAAGAAACAAAAGCTTTAATGAGACCCCAGAGGAGAGGAGAGGAGAGCAAATTATTAAAAGAGTGAGGGAACAGATTATATAAGAAAAATAGCTATACAAATTTAAAAATTTGTAGGACAGTAAAGTAAGGCTCAGTGAAATGCTAGTTTTTAATTCAGATTGAAGATTATTTTATGCATGGTGATGCATTTTTCTTCCAGAAACTTATCAAATAATTTTATATGTGCAATACAATAAGAAGATGTTGTAGGATACATTGTATGGAAAACAGAAATATGGAATTCAAAACAATTTGGTAATGGTTTTAGTGTTGCTAAGGTACTTCTGGAATTTCTTGGAGAGATGAATATCTGATGTGGTTTGCTCACAGCACTCCAAGACTCCTAAATTCCCTACTGACTATTAGAAGCTGAAGACCAGATTCGGGTCCTCTGTCCACACCAAAGCAATGCTTTTTAAGTTCATCTCCTGAAACTTCAAGGAGAGTTTTTCATCAGTGCCACATTTGAGGTAGACAAAAAAAGGCTTGGGAGGCTTCAGGTATCGAGGGGCCTTATCCTTCTTTGAGCCATAGTGCACAGAAGAACTTTTCAATTTAAGGGCCATAGGGCTTGTGGCTTGGTGATGCTTTGCACTGGAATATGCAAGGCCACAGGTTTTAATTCTCATAATCCCTTTAAACAACAAGCGTAAAAATGTATCAGACTTTTTTTGATTTGTTCTAGTTTAGAATGATTTTAGCTGGATGTGGTAGCACATGCTTGTAATCCCAACACTCAGGAGGCTGAGGGAAGAGAATCACTGTGAGTTCGATGCCAGCCTGGGCTACAATGTGACTTCAAGGCCAGCCTAAACTGCATACCGAATCCTTGTCTAAAGCCACCCCCAAAAGAGACAAAACACAGAATGATTTTAAAGTACATTTTCATTCCATTAATATCTTCTCATTCTATAACAAAATTGTTCACTTTTGTTTTTAAAGGGAATATAGTAACCTGAAAAATTTGTATAAGAAATTAATTTTAAAAATTAAGAAAAAGGGAGCCGGTGAGATGGCTCAGCGGTGTACACGCCTGCCTGGCAAGTGCAAGGGCCCGAGTTCGACTCCCGGAACCCACATACGAAAAAAGGGCCGGTGATATCGCTCAGTGGCACGGGAGCCTGCTGGCGCGCAAGGTCCTGAGGTCAACCCCCCGGTACCCACAAAAAAAAAAAAAATTAAGAAAAAGGGATTCTAATCCCCATTGTACAGGAAAATATTACTTAATGATTTGAGTATTTATCCAAGATAACTCTTTTAGCTATCTTCTCTTTAAAATGTAGATATTAATAAAACTTGATCTGCATGTCATCATTTAAGCATTACTGTGAGTTAGAATTGCATACACTCAATTTTGCAGGGTCTGAAATATCACTAATAATATAAATAAGACTCACAGATGTTGGTAAGATCTTTATTTATGCTAATTAAAAGTAAAAATTAATACAATAAAATGTAACATAATGTAATGTGCATAATAAAGACAAATTTAAAGCAATGATGTACTCCTTAGATTATTGCAGTCTGCTAGTGATTTAGCCAGTCTTCTAGTGATTTAAAAAATTTCATCAGCATAAGTAATGTATGGAGTGAGTACAAGTCATGTTATCTGCATTTTACAGATAAGGATACTGAGGACCAGGATGATTGAGTAGCTTTTTCCAACGTCACCCAACTAGCATCCAGTTTGAGTCCCGGAATTCTGGCTGTGGGATCTGTGCTGGCGTTATCTATGCCACTTCACTGGGACATCCCTTTGGCTAGTATGGCTCCCAAGGAGAGAAGTTAATCCAAGTAATATGGTACAGCTTTGACCTATTGCACATTTACCAAAACAACTTCTTGAGATTTCTTACAGAGTATGATTTTGTGATCCCCCTATAAAGAAGATGCTGAAAATACTATGCTCAGTAGCCCATGTGAGAAAATTATGTCCATAAAGCTCTTTGAAGTCTTTCTTTTTTTAAAAAAAACCTCTGTGCCAGAAGTTATGGTGCTACTTGTACTGGAAAATAACAAAGTCAAGATGTTCTGATATGGGCATTTGACTATACAAACTGTCATGTTGCAAATGACAAAACTCTTCTTTCATGAAGTCTGCTGTACCAATTGATATGTCAAAACAAAATTCCAGGTTGTCACCCAAAACTTGTATCAAATGTAAGAACCTGAGATTTTTGAGATAAAATAAATATGAGTGGGACTGCAGATAACAACCAATCAAACAAACAAACAAAAAAATTTCTAGTGGGCTCTATTTCTAATTCTGGAGTGTACAAAATGACCTTAGGAGAAAATAACAGGATCACATGAAAAATCTATAGGAGTAGTTGAGTTAAGCCACAAAACATTTTTAAGGTGACTTCCCAAGTCATAATTGCTAATAAAAATAAACATACACCAAGTTTCTTTTTATAAAGCCAACAGCACCATCTTTTAAGAAGGGTCAAGGAAAGTGAAAATATACTATGAATATAAATTTCTGGGAAACTACATCTTTGAAGAGTGAGTACCATTACTTACTAAGGCAGTTGGTTCTACAAACATATTTAAATTACACCATGAACTCAATACTACGTTACCCTGTGCCTTTCACTCAGGGTTTCAATGTTTTTGAGATTCATAACCTCAATTTTTGACTATATTTTTTCATGCTTGAAACCCCTATGTACATATAGGACTTACAGGTAATAAAGTCACCTATGTATTTTTATTTTTACTTTCAACAAATATTGCCTATTAACTCCAGATGAGGTACGCTAAAAAGGACAAGATTTATCCAGAACCAGAAATAGCCATTGTGCAGTTTACAGCCTGCAGTGGAGGAGACAGGTTATTTGGGGAAAAAAAGGGAAAAAAAACTTCATTGAAAATTTTGAAAAATATTATAATGGAATGAATGTTATTCTACTTTAGGAGTAATTAGGTAAGTTGATGCAAAACAGGAAAAACAAGTCCTATTTTTGAGTATTTCCAAGCTCAGACATACCCCAGCTTTTTAATTGATTAAGCGATGCAATTTAATGAACAGAACAGAGGCTAAGACAGATGTTAACATCAAACTAAATTTCATCAAGTTATTTCACCCCCTTTATCTTCAGTTCCTGAGTGTTCTGTAGTTTTGCTACCTTGAAGGAATTTTTTGAAAAGTACAATAATGTCCAATGCTGAGGAATTGTATGAACTCAATAAATTATAGTATTATATCTGCTATTTTTTATCGTTGTCAGTGATTGCAATAAAATGGATTTGTTGAGTCTTAGGCTGTCTTTCTCTTTAAGAATGTAAAATAAAAACCTTTAATATATAAATTTATACTGGAAAAATCATATTTCTTGCCAAATGACTTTGGAGATACATAAATGTGGAAACTGTCATTGATGCAGTCTGTTCATTGTCAAATATGAAAAAATCCAAGAACACTGGCAGTTTCATTGGGAAGTAAGAAGACAAAGTAAGTAACTGATTCAAATGCATTATTAGTTTCTGTGTTAATTGTCTATGAAAGTGTGGACATGAAAGATAATATGGTTGTCATCACATAAGTCCCCATGTGATTTTGTAAACAATTTCATTGAAATAAAACATTTCAGTTGAGTTTCATGCATTAATCTGCACACAGTAGAATCCAATGGCGCTATTCACTTCCTGAAAATTTCCCTCAGGGGGAAAAAAAATTCTGGCAACTTCTCTGATTGAACAGCATTCAAAGATGAAGAATTTTTCTTTAAAAAAAAGGCTTCAATAATTTTTAAGGTGAACTCTGTAAATTTCTCCAGTCAATTTTTTACTGTTAAGCTTTAGAAAGTAACTAGAAGGATGACAAGCAGAGGTTCCATGAGTTTTAAATTAGACAGTTACAGAAACTACGTAAATTATGATCTTCCTTCTTGTAGGGGACAGATACTCAGTGTCCTGGTTGCAAATATTTCAGTAATATGGGTCGGCCATGAAAGTAGAGATTCTTTATAGCCAATCTCGTAGAAAAGATAATTTGGGGCAGAACTAATAAATGATTGAGTTCTGAGAATTTCCATTTCTTGTAGTAAATCTAAAGGACAGTTATAAAAAGTGTGGTCTATGGTAACTTGTTTCAAATTCTTGATATTTGGCTGGGGCTGTGCCTAGTTGTAGAGCACCCACTTAGCATTCACTAAGGTCTGAGCACACAAGAATACACTCTCCATTGGAAGGTCTTGTAAATCTGCTTTTCTAACAAGTCCTCAGGTCATCTGTATGCATGACAATATGAGCTACACTCAGGAGACAGTCTGGGGCTGGGCTGGCAAATGCATCCTGTGCTAGAAAACATGGTCCAAAGATCCTGGAGAACGTGCTGCTTGGAAATAGTGGGAATTGGGCAGGTTTTAGAAGGGAGAGACTTGATGGATTTTCCTGAGCTCAAAGCAAGCATTCTCCTTATAAATTTATACAGTTATATCATTTTGAGCTCACACTGAGTAAGTTAAGTGTCCAGATCTGACACCACAGACTATGAAAGCCTACTCACCTAAGCTATCTTTTCCCAGTCTTGCATATTAAATTCCTTCCAAGCAGGACAGGATGTAGAAAACAATTTCCTTGATTTTCCCTGCTATTGTGTTTTTTTAAAAACATGTAATTTATAAACTCATACACCTGTAATTGACATTTCATTAACCCAAATAATTGCATTGCAAGAATAAAAGAAAAATTGCATGGGACATTTGTTAAAAACATCATTCCAGGCTACTACAATTGGGAAGAGAAATTGACCTTTACTCTTCAAACACAAAGAAGTTTTTAAACACTAGTTTGTGTTTGTCTTTGTTTTTGTAGCAATAAATGAATACTACATATAGGGTAATTTATGGAAATAAAGGTTTATTTAGTCATGGTTCTGGAGCTCCAAAATCAAGGGTCTGTGTCTGGTGAAGGTCATACTGCTGGCAAGGATTCTCTGCAGACTTTTCAGACAGTGCAGGGCATCACATGGTAAAATGAAGTAAATTTACTGACTCAGTCTCATGAAGCCACTAATGCTATCTTGGTGAACCCAAACCCATGAATTCATTTAATCCTATTACTTCTCAAAGTCTCCACCTAATACTATTACAAAAGCAATTAAACCTCAATATGAATTTTAGAGAGAAGAAACATTCATGCTATGACAGTGTTAATGGAAAAGTTCAAGATGATTATGGGGAAAGTCTTTGCTACCTGTTGCTTATGAAAAAAGGCTCTCATTCTTCCCAGAGAATAGGAAACAAATCCTATTTTTCTTGATGATTGCATTTCAGAAGGATAGTTCCTTTTTTTACTTGAGAAAACTATTTCTGGATTGTTAAAGATTTACATCTCAAAGGAGAAGAGGGAGAGTTTACAATTGCACATTTTCTAAAATAAAGGTCCTTAAAAAGAACATCAAGTGTCTATATTAAGAATTCTGTATAGGGGCCGGTGAGATAGCTCAGTGGCATAAGCGCCTGCCTGGCAAGCGCGAGGGCCCAAGTTCGACTCCCGGAACCCACATACGGAAAAAAGGGCCGGTGATATCGCTCAGTGGCACGGGCGCCTGCTGGTGTGCAAGGTCCTGAGGTCAACCCCTGGTACCCACAAAAAAAAGAAAAGAATCCTGTATAAAGTTTATTCAAGCTGAGGAGAAAGTGAAAGCCAACTTGGTCATAGAATGCGTGTAGTTTAAGAAATTCTGGTTCTGTAAAGGTACATGGAAATATTTCTGTTTTACAAAATTTTCTAGGACAATCCTAGTTCCGAATAGTATCAGCCATATTGCTGAATGTGTGTGCTCACACTTTCAGAAAAGAATCCCAATTCCATGATCATCATGATATACTGGTAAGAGGGGATGTTGTGCTTACAGTTAGTTCTTCTGTTTGGATGCAAAGTTGTGGAATACAGAAATGAACACTGAATGATTAATCATTGTTATGTTCATATAAATTATGTAATTGTATTCATATAGACTAGTGATTAAAATTTTCTGTTTCACTTGGAAATTTGGTAGAATATGCACAGAAAACATCTTTTCTGTAGGTTTATGGACAATGATATATTGAAGCAGATTCTCTATATTTTATTATCTCTGTATCTTACAACCTCTAATATGCCCTGGTAATCACTTTCGTTTCAGAAGCATCTAAAAAAATACAGTCATACCATTGACAATACGAATTAATGGAAGGTATACCTTAAATCAAAGCATAAAATATTTTGCTAACTTTAAAAAATTGAGTCTCGACTGCACGTTTTCCCTTTTCTAATATTTTCTGACAGCACATTCCCTCCATCCCTCATACCACTACATCATGCTCTGCTCTTTTTTAAGTGTTTGCATGTAACAACATCCCAGCCACTTAGTTTGAAGTGCCGTCAGTCTTACAAGGTGCTCTGTGCCTGTTCCCAGTTTCCACAACATCCTACAGAAATCAATACAAAGCCGCCAGTTTGTTAATAAATCTGCAATTAAAAAGTAATGAATTTTGAATGAGAAATGATTTCTTGTAAGTGTGGCTGAGGACTTTGCCTTCATAGCGAAATAAGAGAAGGGCAGGAAAACTTGACTTCAAGCTTCAACTCTTAACTTCGCCTTATAATTTCCATGATCTGGACACTTACAACTGTGAATTAAGTATACTTCTCCATACCTCAGCTTCTTCTTGAAAAGAAATACCTGGTGTACCTGGTGGACTAAACATAGCATGAATTTGAGAAAAAAGTTAAAGGTCAAAAGGTAAATTTAGTTATTAAAAAATACCTTGGGGCTGGAGTGGTTCCATTCTAGGTAAGTCTTCATTAGGGTAATTTTATTCTTGTATTGTTAGTAATTTTTCTAGGAACAAAAATCCTAGCCAGTCTTTAATTAAGGCATCAAATATTACTGATTCTTTTTATAGATTAGTGAGCAGCAGCTGACATTTATATCCTTTTGTAAAGAAGACAAGAGAGAATTTTCATGTCTCTAGAATAGAATATTGTTTTATAATCTGTGAGTAATTTGTCTCCTCCTTAGCCCGAAGAGAATGACAGTTCGTCCACTTAAAATAGCTATTGGGGACAATCCCAGATCTTGCACATCACACCAGTCATTAAGGTAATCCAGTTCTAGAAAATCAATGCAACTACTTGCTGTGTCCTCCACTTCCTCAGTTCTTTCCTTATTTTGTGAGGCCTAAACTAGCACCATAATCGTTGCATTAAGCCTTTTCTCTTATGTTCCAACCAACTTTCAGCTAATTGTGTCATGCCTTTTCCTAGACTCTATTTCCTTCTGTTTTCCTAAGCAAAATATTCTGTAGCTTCTTACCATCCAATTGATATCATTTGATATTAATCTGTTCCTGTTTTACTACCCCAGCAGTTTTTCTTGCCACTGTCTTCAATTAAACCATGAAATAAAGAACTGTTCACTGCTATTCCCACCACTGACATCAGGCAGCATAGTGTCGCTTTATGTATCATTTTAGCTTTCCTCTAAGTTCTCTCCCCATGTGATGGTCTCTGTTACCCTCCCAGTGCCTCTAGCATGGCGGGCCCAGCAGGAAATCATCTTTCCCTCTTTAAACTTCTGTAGAATTTTAGCTCTCATGTCTTTGATAACACTAGCATCTTGCATTGTTAAGAATGCTAAGCTTATTTTCATAAATTACAAACTCCTACAAGGAAGGACCACACCAGATTTATTTTATTTTATTATTTTATTTTTTAGCAAATTATTGGGCTGAGTGCCTTGATCATAGGAGATCTTCAATAACTTTGACAAATTTTGTAATGAAGTATTGATAACAAAGTAAACACAGTAAACGTTGGTTCTTTATTTGTTATAATGTAAGGCTCCTATTATTATTCATTTTGCTTATAGTTTAGTTCTGACATAATTATTTTTGTGAGTATTCCCATTACATTAAAGTTTATTTCAGTAATATGTCAAATTTTTGCCTTCTCGTGTTAAGGATTACTTTTACTTCCATCACTCCCAAACCCCTAAGTCTTGGTTTCCTGAGATATTTTTACATTGAGATTAGCTTTCCAGCACAAGTAACTTCAAAAAAATCACATTTCAAGAACAGTAACATATAATTCTAGAACTGTAATAAAAGGTATTGATCCAGCCCCAAATATGCCTATTTAAAAGGTGATGGAAAGACTTCATCATTTCCACCAGAGTAGAGATCTTCTCAGATAATTCAGAACCTTGACTTCTATCACTCAAAATGCAGAAATAATGAAAGTCACATATGAGGAGGAGAAAAGTATACTATTCAAGAATACTTCAGTTCTTAGCCATTCAAAAGAAAATATCAGTTTCTTGTGGCTGTGATAAAATGTGGAAATATGCAATAGATGATTTATACTGCCGATTGTGCAACCATATTGAATCATTTCTAAAATATAATAAACTGTAGTTAAGTACAAATCTGCAGTTGCTGACCTCTTTATTACCTGATTCATTGTGCTACACACACTTTGGAGGGAAAATGAGCTCATCAATCAGATGATAATGTTTACCAGCTCTCAGCTTTCTTCAGAGCTGATGATTTCCAGCAGCAGAAATACATGAATAGCTTTGTAAGCATCACTTGGATCAAGACTCTTTGCCTTTTTCTATATGACTCACAGGCAAAGAGTCTTTAATCCTAAGCACCTAACCTTCTGCTAGTCTAATTTCACCAATCACAAATGCAGAGGGAATTGAAGCATTCAAGGTCTCTGAAGTTATTTGAAGTCAAAAGCCCTTGTTGCGAATTCACCCTGATCTATGTGTGGGGGCATGTTGTACTGGGAGGTGTAATAACTTCCTGTACCAGAGTGTTCCCTTTGAATTAAAGCAGGCACATGCCTTTGATGGAGAGCATCACAATTTTGCTATATCTGAAAAAGAAAGTGTTTCTTAGAAAAAGAAAAGCCCTGAGAATGTATCTAAGTGTGAGCTGCCCTCAATTCAAAAAAGGTCTCTATTAGATAAAACTATCCAGTAAGAATTTTGTTCTAGCTCTCCAAGCGCTCTCCCTCCCTCTTTTTGGTTTTCAGTGCTTCTCCACACAAACAAACTGCTCTTAGGTTAGTATTTCTATTGCATTATTTTTAGTGTCACTCCTTCATTTTCTCATCATTACTCAAGAACCATGAGTGATTTCCTCATTAAAAAGTAAGGGCCATAGTATATATCTTTGCATTTTATGCTTCCTTAAAACCTGGCATAACTCATATTTAACTTCCATAATGAGACACTTTTGAAATTAGATTCCCCTGGATCTGCATCTTCCACCCTTCTCCTAATCAGACATTTAACTCTTCTTTGAATCCTGTCATGTCTAACTTCTGCACAGGACCTGACTCGCCATTTAGACAGGAAGCCACGATTTAGACCTGTTGAAGCCTCACCGTTGGACTGAGAAAGACACTCAGTGAATATCCAAGGTTATTATGACTGTGCTTTAAGGTAAATTCTTCTGCCAAGAAATTCAAGGTGAGACAGCCTCCGACACGTCATTTAATTTCAGATCTAGTGTCTGTGTGTGTGTGTGTGTGTGTGTGTGTGTGTGTGTGTGTGTGCGTATGTGTGTGTGTGGTGGATGGAGAAAAAGCATTTGGACTCCAAAGTCATAGAACCTTTTTGGAGAAAAGAGGAAATATATAAGCCATTTGTTTAGCAGAGATCTAGAACTGACAAAGAATTCAGTGTGTTGTATCCAACAATGCAGGTTAATATGATTATATTCTTGGACCTTTCCAATACAGTACAAAATGTGAAACACTTTTTCAGCCCAATCTTTGAAAATTATTGTGGAGCTGTCTGAAAAATGTTTTCTTTCCTGATAAAAGGGAAAATATAACTGATTTTTTGCTGTCCTCTTTTTTCTGCCTTGAACACGGAAGATAGCTGGGAAACCTAACTGATAATTCTATTTAGGCAGGCCAAGAGAATCACAGAAAATGCTGCTGATTCACTATTGTTCGTGGTAGTTTCTCTCCCTTGCATTAAAAGAATCCCTTCTGATAAAAAATGTACCTATCATTACTACTTATTTTTTAGAAACTTTATTGCCTATTTCATAACTAATATCTTATGTACAGAGCAAAGGATAATCGTTAATCAATGATTGGTGGATACACTGGCCCTGTGAAGTGTGGTATTTACTACATAAAATCATAGATTAGAATTATTTACATTTCACAGAGCTGTTTGAATACTCAAAAGGTACTTTCTTCGAATGGGAAAATAAACTACCCATTGGACAGACACTATATGGTAAGGATTTCGCTTACATATATCACTTGCTGATGTTATTGAGCGCTGAGCTAGACAATTTTTAACATCACCACATTTAATCCTTGCAATGGTCAGGACTACAGGCTACTATACAAAAGAGGAAATATGCTTGGGGAAGTTAAATAATTTGCACAAGGTCAACGCAGCTATATAGCTGCAGCAGTGGGGATCAAATCTTGAATTTATCTAGTTCTAAATCTGTCATCTTAAGAATGTTATATATCCTTTCACAGTGTCTACTCCAGAGAATAAACCAGAGAGTCAAAAACACAGAAATTACTATTTATATAATTTCAAATTTGTTTTGACTTGTTAGCTCCAAAAGAGCATATTTTGATGCTGTCTTTCATTCATTCACTAAAAATTATTTAGTGAGCACTGTAGGTATATGCTGGGCCCGGTAGTATAATTTGGATAATATACTAATTGTTTCTGCCATCATAAAATATACACTTTGTTGAGAAAGGCAAATGGTAAATGATACATTAAAATAAACAATAAGTATCAACTTAGTTCTTACAAGAGAAATTTTAGAGATCACTTAATCCTATTTTGCAGTATTAGAGATTCTTTCAAGAATTATCTAACCTGAGATTTTAAAAACAAATATAAACAAAGAAACTTAAGGAAAAAAGGAAGATTTTTTTTTTTTTTCTCGTAAGGAGACTAACTTGTGACAATTAAGTGAAGGGATGTACATAGGTAAGACCTAGGGGGCAACATGGAAGCCTTAATAAAGAATAGTTTACTTATGTGATTTTTTGAACTAAGGAAAAGAAGTTTTTGGATTAAGCTTTAAGTATGAGAGTAACAGGATCTGATTTATATCATTCAAAGATCACTTTGACTTGTGGGTAATAAAGCAGAGGAATTTGCCTCAAAGCAGAGAGACTCTCTTCACTTGAATACCTGTGCAGGTTGGAGGTTTACAAAAGCATTTGCAGTGTCTCATGTAAGAAATGATGTCAAAGTCCTTTAGTGTGAACCCAATAGCCTGGAAATGCTGCTGGAAGCTGATTTCCCCCTGTGGCTCCTGGATTTCAAGTAAACTTGGTGAGAAAGATGAAGCGGTCTTTTTCTCTCTTGCAGAGTTAGGAGTGAGGCTCTAGGGCTCTTGTCATGCAAAGAAGTGATGGTGTCAGGATGTTATTATTATTATTATCATTATTATTCATGACTTTTCTTTGGTAGAATACAAGGGTAAGAGGGCAAAGGATAGAGGCTCAGTAGAAGATGTGTCAGACTCAAATAAACCGCAGCATTTTAGAATGGGTGTAAAGAAGAGTGTCAAAAACTAAAGGGATTTAATATTTTGGCAGTAACCATGCTAATTATGGGTGAAATTTCCAATGGATGGACTTTTATCAAAATTTTAGATTAGAGACAATATCCTCCATAATCTCGTCTCTAATGAAAGGCCCTTAAATCCCCAAGAATCAGCTATAACTTCCTCAGTTAGAAGCTGTGTGATGACTGGACAGCCTCATCCTCTCTGGTTTGCTCAGCTTTTGGAAAGTTGAACAAGAATGATATTCAGGTAGAAGAAATAAAGTGCAGTTCTTGCCTTTGCAGAGTTTACAATACAATCATAGTGTTGGGAATATTTTTCTAAATGACTTACCACTTTTAAAGGTATGATGATGCATATTTTCCTCTTGTTTCATATTGCTCATTAGCTGTTTTTTTTTTTTTTTTTCTTTTTATATCATAGCCTTGGAAAATACATAATGTTCCAAAGCAGGTCCAAAGAGTTGCTCTATCTTAGGGACAAAGGAGGATGAGCTATCTTGATCTCTAAATTGATTTATAATGCAACAGCTTTGCTAATGAAAACCAAGAGCAGGGCTTGAAAATCCAGAGAATAAATCACAGAGGTAAAATATCACAATCTAGATACATGCATATCTGTGATACATTGAAGGGTTTGTTGCATTTTAAACCAGCCCTATTCAAAAGCAATATAGTGTGAGCCAGAAATACTAGCCATCTAGGGCATGTCACGTTTTCTAGTAGCCACATGTTTAAAAATAAAAGGAAATATGCTAAAGTTTATTATAATAATATATTTATATATTCACTGTATTCAAAATACTATTCTTTCAATGTGTCATCTATATAAAAATTTTATGGAAATATATGTGTTAAGACTTATTTCATACTAGGTCTTGGGGATTCGGTAGAAGTTTTGACATATAGCATACCCCAATATAGACTATATTTTCAGATTTCATTGACTTCATATGGCTGGGGTTTACCATATTGGAGAGTGTGACTCCAGACATCTTTCTTTGTGTGTTTTGTTAAACTGCCAGGCTCAGGAACGATTCTATTTGTTTCTGAGTGTTGTAGCAAGGTTTACAAATACACACGTGTGGCTTCATTAATAATAGAGTTAAAATATATTCTTTGCCTCCTAGATTTAGTCTTGTAGAATAATTCATTAATTCCTACATTCAAAAACCTATTGCTGGGCCAGTGATATGGCTCAGCAGCATAAGCGCCTGCCTGGCAAGCATGAGGTCCTGAGTTCAACTCCCGGTACCCACATTAGGAAAAAAAAAAAAAAAAAAAAAAAAAAAAAAAAAAAACTATTGCCAAGAATTGCACTAGAAAACGCTAAAGGATTTAACACCTTTGTAAGGGAAATACAAGGCAACGTGTGAGGAACCAAATCATGTTACTTACTTGTTGTAGCACCTAAAGTCTGCAGTTCCTTGAATAGTCTTGACCTCTGAAACGCTTGAGTCCATCTTCCTCTGCACAGCCTCAAGGTGGTAGCTTAGACTTAATTATGCCAAACATGTCCCCACCTCAAATTTCTTATCATTTGTACTTTTCTCTGCCTGAAATATCGTTGGCCTAGATGACAGAGTGACTTCTCATTTCAAGTCTGCTCAAAGCCTGTTTTATTAACCAGCCTGCCCCTAGTTATCATGTTTAAAAAGCCACAGCCATCAAGCTATACTTTTCATCCTGCCTCATTTTTCTCATAGCTCTTAATGCCACTGAGATGTTCAATTTTATGTATTAAGTTGGCTTGACTATGGAGTCCAGGTACTTGCTCAAACTTTATTCCGGATGTTTCTCTAAATGTGTTTTTATGGTTAAAATTAACATTTATACCAGTGGACTTTTGAGCAAAGCAGATTCCCCTCCATGGTGTAGGTGGACCTCTTCCAATCAATTCAAGTCCTTTATTAACTGATCTTCCCCAAGCAAGAAGGAATTCTGTCAGCAGAGAGCCTTCAGACTCAAACTCTAACTCTTCTCTGAATAGCCAGCCTGTTGACTGATTTATGCTTTCAACCTGTGCCTTTGCAATCATGTGAGGCAATTATTTAAATATTTCTCTGTCTCTCTTTATAGATGTCTCTCTCTATATCCATATTTATATCCCTCTATATCTATCTATATACATACATACATATATGTACTTATATATACACGTATGTATACATACATATACATATCTGTGTGTGTATATATATATATATATATATAATATGTAGATTTTCTCTTATTTTTCTGCTGTATGTTTCTTCAAATAGAATCTAAAATCCTCAGAGATAGGATTCTATTTTTTTTTCACTACTGAATGCCCAACATGAAGGAGCTCAGTAAAAAGTATTGAACTATTAAATATATAAATGAATAAAACTTATGTTTACCACACTGGTAGAATAGTTTTTAACTGCTCTGATGGACAGAACCATCTATCTACTTGTAATAACAGATGCTATAAAACCTGGTATCTTCCCTTTTCCAAGTGCCATAAAATAAAGAACATATTTATTTCATTTTGGGAACTTTACTTAAAAACTAAATCTCTTAAATAAATGCTGAAGTAATATATACCATGTCCCAGAGGGAAGATCCAAGAAACACGTATTCATTCTTAGATGACTATATCCTTCTGAAATCTCAAATAGATTGCAACAGTTCAGTGCACACTAAATAAATCTCAACAATTCCACAAATGCCAGCATAAGGGAGAAAGATAAGACGCCAGGTCTTCTAATGACTTTGAGGCCAAAGTTTATTTTGTTGATCTGTTCCCAAAGAAATAAAATAATTTCTCTAGCAACACATTTATATTCATTTGTCCATATGAAAGATCTAAAAATGAAACAGAGCTCAGAAAGGTACAAGAGGTGCATGAAGACTCATTTGGTTGTTCATTTTATTTATTTTTCTTAGCTTTCTGGTTACTATGTCACACATCTACTTAGAAGCTAATGGCATCATAAACCATTTTTTCAAATAAAGGCTACATTTACGAATAAGAGAAAGGCAAATGGACACACAACATGGATAAAATTTAACATGTAATTTACATGGCTTTGTAGAAGTTATTACAATCATTACACACAGTATCAGGAAATGTTAAACACACACACACAAACACACACACACACACACAGACTCCTGAACACTAAACACAACATTCTCCTCTCAGTTCCCTGCTCAGCATAAAGGGGATGCAGCTTATTAATAGAAATGGAGTGCTGCCATCAGAGATAAGGACTCAGGCGCTGAGAATGCAGTGAGTATGACTGGGCTGTGGGGATTAATTGACTGTTAACTTGAGTGGGGATAGTTCAGCTTTTCTTTGGAGAAGGTTCAGTGGTTTTTCTTCGAAAGAGCTTTGGCTGTTTTCTTTTTTCAGGGGATCTTCAATCCTCGTCTTCATCTCAAACATCATTTTTTCATGGCTTCCAGTGCAGATCTTTCAACCTTCTGGCACAGACACTTCAGCTTCCAGCATTGGCCCTTGGGCCTTTTTGGCACAAATCCTTCAGTCTCCCATGGAGAATCCTTCTGCCTCCTGATATGGACTTGTGTGGGACATTGCTGTGGGCTCCAGGCCCTGGACTGGTTCCTTTGGGTCTCCAGTGTGCACAGATATTTTGCACACTTCTATAACTGACTCTAGTAACCACTGCCTAATACACTGGTCATTCTAACACTCTGCTTCTGTTTCCTCAAACTATAAATGGGATGTGTCTTCTAGCTCAAAATTGCTTTTTACTTTCCTGAAATAAATGATCCAAATAGGGTGTATCTAGGAATTGCCACTTTTTGAAAGGCATCCTAAATATCTAAGCCACAATGGGGTAGAAATAAAAGTACTATTAGAAGCACTTTGCCCAAAACTTTCCTTTCAGAAATGACAAATTCCAAAACTAGACAATTTTATTATGTATCTGAAATCACATTTTTATCAGAAGAGGTAAGCTTACTAGATCCTGTTTAATAAGCCAGAGGTCCTTTCACCTGTAATTTTTTTCTAGAAATAAATCTTCATCCATTCATTGCATTCTTCCAAAACTATTTTTGAATGTCAAAAGCATTATTCTAAGACCTTCAAAATGTTTTTAAACAATTTGTTTTACAGTAGGCCCTGAATTTTTAAGCCATCAGTTATCAGACTATGACAACTGAAATAGAAAACTGCTAAAAGTCACTTACAAAACTGTCAAATCAAATCCAGGTGCAGACAAGACTACCGTAACAATTTACATATGAACTTATATTTTGGAAAAAGTTTTTCAGGGGACATTATTTTATGTTGAGACCTTTGGGTTGTTTTCAATTTAGAAATCAATTAATCTGGTCACTAGTTATCCAAAATTTAAAATATACTTCCAAGGCCTGGCTGTCCTGGTTTAGCCTAGTGGAAATACCTAAGGATAAGTACTTATAAAAGTACTTAGGTTCTTTTTGGAAACTGAAAATCCAAGCAACATAGCACCAGGTCTGATGAGAATCCCCTTATCTGCCACCCCGCAATGGCAGGAGCATGTGGCGAGGAAGAGATCACTTCACTAGACACGAAGCCAAGAGCAATTCAGGGATTTTAAAAGAACTCATTCCTGTGATATCTCATTCAGGGGTACCACGAGGACTGCCTTTGTCACTTCTAAGTGTAGGTTTCCAAAGATCCGAGGCCCCCCTTCTTAACATTGTCACAATATGCACCAAGGCCCAACACATGAATTTCTGGGAGACAAGCTATGTCCAAACCATAGCACCTAGTGGTTCAGATACAGTGAAGCACGTGAGAAGGTATTTGTCCAGGTATGTATGAGTCACCTTTTCTGTTGCTGGGACACCATACACCACACCCATAATTTAAAGGAGAAGTTTACTTTGGTTCATGGTTTCAGGGATTCAGTATATGGTTTGTTGACTCCAAGGCAGGGACATAATGGCAGAAGGGAGTGGCGAAAGAAAGCTGTTTATTTCATGGCAGCTGGGAAGAAGTATAAGAGAGGATGGGGCCAGAGACCAGACATAATACCCAAGGTATGGTATCCATGACCCACCCCGACACACCCATAAGTGTGTCCCACTAATCTCCTGAGCAGCTGCTAAGGCAACCATCAAAAATGAGATACAAGGAAATGCCTTGTAGAGTTCATGTGCTATGCCCCTTAGTAAAAATCAAACCTCCACTTGCTACTGTGAATTTATTATAGATTTCTATTGCACAGGAAAATAGTCTAGCATATTAGAAATAATTCATCTATCTTTCTAGCTTACATTACTATTTGGCCATGTTTTATTGCCCTTGTCTTTGAATAATTACTGGGAGGCATCCACATAGATTACATAGTGCAAAAAAAAGTTGCCCAAGACATCATGTTAGTTATAGTAGTACCAATGTCCACATCTAATCACCTCCGTGCTGCATCCATTGTGTTTCCAATAAACTGTGAGGGAAAGATGATAACATGAAAGGAAATCTGCAAAAAAACAAAACAAAACAAATAATAAAGAACCCTGGTTAGGAAATAAAGTACGAAAGAGAAGGTGAACAATATAGATATAGACAAACTCTATCTGCAGATAGAGGCAAAACTGTGTTCAAAGACTGAAATATAAATTTAGAAAGAATGCATTCATTTATCAAATACTTATTTAAAAATTTATATGGGATGAATACTACACATTAATAATAACTCAGGAATGAAAAGACATAGCCTTTATCTACAAGAAATTATGATGGAAATAAGAAATTAGAATTTATTGCGGGATAACTCTAAGGCTTCTGAAGAGATCAGTGAAGATGTCACAAGAAAGATGACAAGTAGCTGCTCAATTAATGAAGGTGTAAATATTAGAGAAAAGAGAGTTGCTACTGAAGAAATTTATAAACCAATAGGAAGGGAGGAGACTTGTGTGGGTGGCATACTACATTTACTTGTTCGAGAATGAAGTGCAGTGTTGAATCAGAATATATAGGATCCTTGGTCCTAGGTGACTTCGCTGCAGGTGTTGAGAATACGAAAGTCATATTAGAAATATTTCTAAAGAATGGAATAGATCCGATAGATGACTGACAGAAAATGCAGACACCATATGCACAATGGGGTTTTACAATAGCCCAGTAAAGAGTTATTGAAGATGTCAACAAATGTACTGGTGGTAAATGCAGAGTTATTAAAGATTTAGACAGTAGACTTTCACTTTTCAAGAAGCACAGACTAACACAACACCATTTTTATGTCACACTATGAAAGTGTGCCATAACAGAGCATTAGGCATGACTTATACTTCTCAACAAGGTTTATTTAAAAAGCTTGAAGTTTGAAAGCATAGAACCAATATTTATGTCTGAGTACTTTCCTTAATTATCAGAATGCTGCTACCTCAGTTACCTTTTTTTAGATGATTGTTTTCTGTTTGAATCATTCAATTATAACAAATTCTGTCTTCTTGATTTTCTTCTCTGCCATTTGACTTTTAAACAAAATAGTGAAAGAAAAAATGCATCGGCTTTTAGTCCCTCTAAAATACATTTCCTAAATGCTAGTATTCCTTGACACCCTGAGACGAACACTTTGAACTGTCGTTACCCACAATACTGCTGATATCAAATGACAGTATTTTTTTCTCCTGACACTACATGTTGTGTCTTTCCCAATCCCACACATGGGTAATGTGTCCTAGAGTTTGATTTAATTGGGACACTAACTAGCTGGAGGTAACACCAAATTCCAGAGCTTAGTGCTCAGTCCCACACAACTACCCCAACTACATGTGCCAGACACAAGCCCTAGACTTTTGTACTTTTAACCAACTACATACAAATCAGGTAATTTCAAATATCTCCTTTTCCTGTCGTTGCCAGCTCTATTGTGTATGACATATCATGCTTCCAGAATATGAACTTATCAAGGAAAATATTTTCTTCAGCTTTTGTTTAAAACATCAACATTTTATATAGTATTTCTGTGTTAAAGCAGAATTTGCAAGGCATAAATGAGATGATTCACAGAAAGCACTCAGTATTGAGTCTAGCAAAGAATAAAACTATTGACTGATAGATGTTATTGCTGTAAATAATAGTGTATTGTGCAAATCTTAGTTCACAATTTCTCTGACAAGATAGCTGTTGCTCACAATATCACTGATCAATTTAAATTCCTTAGTGTAAGGTATGTGTCCTGCTAAAATGAGGAAACTTTCTATCAGTTAACCATGGCCAATGACTATTAGCTATTCAATGGCTTCAGTGAATGCTTCATTTTCTTTATTGGACTTCTAAGCCTAAAAACATCAGGATTTCTTACTCCTGCATATATTAATTAACTGCTTATCGTGCTCTACATTTTCATTTTTCAATTACTATATAAAATAATTCTTGCTAATTGTTATTGATATTTTAAAGCTATAATGAAGTTTTAAGAACAGCTCTAAAATGATCCTTCTTAGAAACTGTGATTCCTAACATCTTCTAACATCAGTATTTATGTAGTTGGTATCTTTTTATTATAATATAATACTGTTGAATAAACATTTCTATGTAATTAGAACATTTTATAAACATATTTATCAATGGTTGCATGACAGTTGATTTTATGCATAATCTGTAATTATTATGACCACTTTAACAGTACTCAGCTCTTTTTATGTCTTATTTATTCTCTGGTTATAATGAGCAGTATTATAATGACTATTTATGCCCATGTACATTTATTAACATTTTTAATTATTACTCAGAGTTTCATTATGTTTATAGAATATTTTACTAGAATCCAGATCACCGTATCAAAGTGAAACAGCTTAACTCATTACAAACTGCGTAAAACCAAGAAGTTGGCTAAGGAAGTCAAAGAATGAAATCATGAAGTAAAAGGAGGAAGTTAGGCGAGTGTTTATTGGAACTAAGAAGAAAACTGGGTCCCACTTGGGAGGGATCTCAAGAGGGTTGCCCGGTGGCCTCTCAGTCTAGAACTTTTTATGGAAAAGCAGAGCACAGGAATTGCTCAGTTGTCTGGTGGCCACCTGTCCCATGGCTTCATGGGTTTAAAATGACCGACTGAAACCCAGGCTCTCTAAACCTAGGTTACTCAGCATGCAGAATTTAAAGGAAACTGATTTTAAAAGAAAATGAGTTAGTTTGCATTTTTGAGTTTCTCCAAAGTTGGTCCTGAATGTAGGGAGGGCTTGCAACTCAGCCCTGAATGTCCTGAGGGGTTGCATTCCATTTTGTCGGAGGAATCCTTTCTGGAGCAAACCCTCAATTTCATTGCTGACTCTTATCTTAATTCTGTCAGTGAGGGTGACCACCCAACTCTATGTCAAGGCCTTTCTCTAGGTAGCTGCCTATTCATAAGCTAACTAGCTGAACTGTCTTTCTCAAAAATATATAAATATTTTTAAAATTTCATACTTCCAAAAGTGCATGAGAGTTCTGTTCTATGTAATCTTGACATGATTATGTATGCTTTCTTAAAAAAAATTTTTGCTTATTTATTGGCATTATGTAAACTACTGAAAAAAATAAAAGAATAATTTTGGGCAGTATTTATAAGGTAAAATTCCTATGAAACATTGCATTTTTAAATTATTTGTCACACTGTGTAATTTTTTAAATTATTATTTAACATTATACTGGCTCCCTTTTTCAAAATATTATTGCTGCATTCATTCAGTTGGATCCTAGTGCTGTTTTTATCATTTTGTGTGAAATATTTATACAGTGATACTTCAGTTCACAAACTTATTTCTTTCCATGTTTCTGGTTGCAAAACAAATTGAACAAAAATTGAATCAAATTTTCCCATAAGGTCAACATTGAACCTAACCATTGAATTTAATTCAGTTTTTCTCCAATTGGGTTTGTGACCAGAATCATGGAAAGAATTAAGTTTGTGAAATGAGGTACCACCTATACAAAAAATATTAACCTTTGGCTCCTAATATATTGCTGATATTTTAATGTATTTAGCAGTAGTTCGAGGTTTTATTAATGTTCATACTAAAACCAATTAATGCTTATTTTAGATAATTTATAAAATTATTAGTGAGGTAAATAAAATAATTATGATCTCATTCACAAAAATTTAATCACATGCTTGGAAAGTATTATTTAATTATCTTTGTAAAATAACAATTTGGTATATTATCTAAATATTATTTGTGATGTGTGTATTACATAAAAATTTTCCTTGTTTTCGCTAATATTATTTTTAAAAGCTAAATGAATATATTTATTAGATAAGTGAAGATTTTATTTTGAAGAACTAATGAATGTCATTTTGTTTAGATATCTATTTAATAATTATCCTATTAGTATTGAGAGAATAATTGCTGCTGGTGGACCACTCCCCTCCGCTCACCTGAACCTGGGCAATGCCCAAACAAGAGCCAACCTCCATCTCTGTCCTGAGGGCCTACAGAGGTAGAGATAAGACCTGCATGCCAGACCTGCTGGCATGATGAGCAGTAACTTTTCTTCACTTGGAGCTTATTGAAGGTTCATGCATATGGACTGCATCTCATACATCCAATTACGACTGAGTGAATTACGGGAAAGTGACGTGCATCATAGATACAGCTGACAAGACTCAGCACCCTGTCAATCCTGCTGTCAGTCATACTCTGAAAGACTTAATGGGGAGAGCTCTAGTCCAAGAGCAACGTTTTATTCTTAAATCCAATGCTGTCAGTGCTCAGGACATTTTTCTTTCCACAGGTACTAACCATTGACTCCGAGCATACTATCTATCGCCTCTTTACAACTATGCTGCTTTTTCCTTGCCATCTCGAGCCATGTCCAGTTCTTTGCTTTTGGTGCACAAGAACTTGGAAACCTGTCCCATCACCCATGCTAACGCTATTACTGTGTTTCTGTCTTCCTCTATTTGTTTTCTTTTTAATACATATTTTTAAATGATGCTAATAATCTTCTTTGCATGCAAACATTTGTGTTCATGTCTGATTCTTTCTCTAGGTGAAATTACTGAATTTATATGAAAGAATACATAACAAGGGTTTGGTCTGTTGTAATTGTGGGAGCTGGTTGAGCAGTCTCTTCAAAGCTCTTGCCCCTATTTCTGAAGTTGGAGCCTGAAATCTGAAGGAGAGGTGGACAGAAAAGGAAAATGGATATAAAGAAGTGGGTGAGTGTAATAGTGAGTGGGAACCCATAAATATAAGTCTGTGAATATACTAGGACATGTTGCTGTGCACATACGTCCCTGACAGAAACTTGACTGATACATGGAAAACCACTAGAGAAATTACAAATTCAGCAAATGTCACAATAAAGATGCTTAATCCTTGCACAGCATTTACTATATCTGTACACAGTTCTAAGTGCTTAATATGTCATACAATTTCTGATCTCCACAATAGCCCTATTCCTTATATCTAATAGCTTGTCATTCTTAGCTTGTGTTCCTAGGGGAGACAATTGTCAACCCCATTTCTAATTTTATAAAGGGACATAATAAAGTACTACCTTTTAATAAAATATTAGGAAAAATAAAATAAGGTATATGCTCTTTGCTGTGGGTAATATAAGCTAGTACATACCCTTGCTAACATAATTCCTCAAGCAGTTATGGAAGATTTTTTTGTACATTCTTTATTTTCTACAGAGACCATCATCTCATATACGCAAAAAAAGACTTACTGTTTTCAATCCTGATCTATATGCCTTTTATTTATTTTCTTGCTTTATTACAGTAGTTATAAGTTCCAGCACTATGTTGAATAAAACAGTTGGAACTAGACATACTTATCTGGCCCTTAATATCAGAGAATACATTCAGTCTTTTACCATTGAATATTGTTAGCTTGAGAAGTATATGGATGTTTTCATATCAAATTAAGCAAGTTACCTTCTAGTTATATTTTTGAGAGTTTTTTCATAATATATGTTGAATTTATGTGATACTTTTTCTCCATCAATTGGTATGACTAAGGCAGGATAGAAGAAATAAAAATTTGACAGAAAGGAGACAAGAGAAATGTAAATAAAAATTGTACTTTTAAAAAGATTGCAACTGCTGGGATTCAGTCAAAGTCACCCAAGGCAGTCCATATTAAGCATTCTGCTGTTTATATTCAGGCCTGCTTCCTTCCAGACCCATCACACCCCCAATTCCTCAGGAGTAATATAAGTCCATAAATTAGCTTAATTGAGAAAGTAAAGAGTAGGAACCTGATCCAAAGATGAAGGAACAAGTTGAGAATATCCAAAGAATGTTTAAATTACCTATTAAAGAAAACTTGACCTACACCTCTATGTGAGCTAGTACCCTCTGAAAGATGGGCCATGTTTTCCTAGGATTTTCACTCCCTCAAGAAAAATATAAAAGTTCCCCCTTTCAGGAAATAATGTGCCTGTCTTGAGAGAGAGCCCAGACTCTTTCCATGAGTGGATAACTTTTACTTTCTGCCTAATAAACCCTTCCCAAGCCTCTTACACATCATGAAAATTCTTTTTCTGCCAAGGGTTAGGGTTAGGGTAAGGAAAAACTGAAAAAAAAAAAAAAAAAAAAGGTTTGAACAAAGAAATTTTAAAATAAACTTTTTAATAAAAATAAAAATGTAGTGTGAGCCTACAACATTTAGGATGGTGCTGTTCATGCCTTGGGCTATATGTTGCTTTAGATTTATAAAATGAAACAGTTTTGAAAACAGATTCATGTCTAAATACAAATTTTGGCTATACTGTCAGAGTTTGTTAATACTGCCAGAATGATCACTTAATAGCTAAGTTGGAAGAGATAGAGTCTTTTCCATATCTCTCACTATTAATGTACACAACAAATTCCAAAGGAGATGAATTCTAATCAAACCATAAAATTATTATAAAAACATAGGAGAGTGGTTACAGAGTAATTTTGAGGGGAAGGCTTTTTAATATAAGGCATAACATGGATAACAATTTAAATTTGACTGTACTTAAATTATGTTTCCTATAGCATAAAAAGATAATGAAGTTAAAAGGTAGTAGCTGGACTTTAAAAAAAATTGTAACTCATGCAACAGAAAAAGAGATTACTATCAATAATATAAAAGTTCCTCCAAATTAGAAAGAAAAACATTCCAGAAGACATAAAGGAAGATATATGGACATGCAGTTCACAGTAGAAATGCAAATTGTGCAGTTTTCACATGGAAATACACACAGCTTTACAAGCAGTCAGGAAAATGCAAACTGAGACAGTGAGATATTATTTCTTTCCCAATCAGCAAACTGTCCAAAATTATATAAATTAGTATTACATAGACTTAAGAGGATTCAAATAACTGGACCATCACACATTGTGGAGCTATGAGTCAATTTATAAGTAAATTTTGGCAGACAGCTTTCCATTGTATTATTGCTTTTAATAATTCATAATTTTAAGTGAATACATTCTCATTATTAAGAATCTACTATATTTCACCATTGCACACATAGACCTGTGCAGAAAGATCACGTTATTGTTTAGATGAAAAATATTCCTGAAAAGTATTGTGTTCTGCAGTGGGCCTGGTTGAGGGAGTTGTGTCAGTGTAGCAAAACTTGGAAAGGTGTATTATACTCCTTGAATTCTCCCTTCTTTCTCTATGATTTGTGGTGCTGCGAGGTGAGAAGCTGACTTCTACCATGACCTTCTCCCATGCTAATTCTGCTTCAGACCCAACAAGCTATGAACTGTATCTTCTGAAAATGGTAAGCCAAAATAAACTTTTCTATCATTAAATCGTACTGTCAGGTATTTTGTCTCAACAGTAGGAAAGTAACCAATATAGATTTTGGTGCTGAGAGTAAGGTTGTTGTTGTTCCTGTACCTTAAAAACTTGTTCAGAAAACTTTGGAACTGGCTTGATGGACAAATTGGAGAAGCCCTAGAATGTTGTGATACTGGTGAAAGCCTACCATAATGCTGTTAAGAATGAGGCCAGTAATGGCCAGGATCAGGCAGTTTCATTTGGGAACAAGGACTACTGGAAACTGGACTAAAGGCCAAGTGTATTACACTTTGTCAAAATGATTTTGCCTATATTTTCTCCATATTCTGAGGCTTTGCATGAGACTCAAAGTCAGCAAACTATTATTCTGGTTGAGAAAATTTCATAGCAGCCCAGTATTTAGGTTGTAGCATGGGTACTGTTGCTTGCTTTTAGCCAGATCTATGATAAGAATCGGGAGAAAAAAGTAGAGGTGAATGATTTGAAACATTTACAATTTAAACAAAAAGGAACATCTGCAAAGTTGGGGCTTAGGCGAGCATGGTTGTTGAAAAGCTTAAAATTAAAAAGAGGCCAAGTGCACAATAGAAAATATGGCTTGAAAGCATCTCAATAATTGGCCAGACTCTAACCTTCACAGACTAAACTGCTTAGAAAGGCTTTGCTTTGAGGAAAGTGACTCAGGGTGCTGGGCTCAAGAAAGAGCCACTAAGGAATTGGTTTGCCAGGATTCATTTTACTCTGATTAGATATCTAGGCAGTTAGAGGCCACTGGATCCTCGGTCTAAGGGAGCCCAACTACTGTTTCTCTAGCTGCAAATTTTGGAGTCATCCATGTGGTCCTGCTTTTACAGGCATAAAGAATACAAGAGTGTTGGGGTCACAGTGGCTTCTATCTAGATTTCAGAAGAAGGTCTCGAAGACTAGGCATTCGAGCTGTGAGAATGAAGCCAAAAGTGCAGGGGAAACTCTAGGAATTTGGAGATACCAGAAATGTGGAATATCTTCCAGGGAAAACCACAGGCAGTGAGCAGAGCCAGCTCAAGCTAGAAGTCATGTGGACTGCAATGATCAAGGATATAAAGGTGGTGCTACCCATGTCCTTTGAAGCTCACATCTCACTAAGAATTTACCCAGGTGCTGGATATACAGCTAGAAGATATAATCTTTGCCCAGTGGAGCTTTGGTCTTCCTTTAATCTCATTCCTTTCTATCCTCCTAATCTTCCCTTTTGCAATGGGAATATTTGCCCTGTGCCATTGCATGTTGGAAGAGTTTAACTTTCTTTGTTTTTCCAGGGGTTCATAGCTAAGAGTTTGCTTTGAGGTTCAGAGGAGACTTTGGACTTAGACTTTTATGCACTGCTGAAATTTTCAAGACTTTGATGACTCTTACAGATGTACTAAATCCATTTTATATATTGAGAAGTCTTTCAAGGGCCAGTGTTGGAATGTGATAGTTTAGATCTAAAATGTCCACCAAAAATCTCATGTTGAGAGGTGGAGCTGTGTCCAAGGAGGCAGGTCATCAGAAAGGCGTATATTTTTTATCCTCTGTCTGGCTACCATAAGTTGAGGCTCTGTCCTCATCTATGCTCTTCCACCATGCTGTATCTGCCTAGGAATCAATCGACCATGCACTTAATCCTTTTGGAAAACATGAGCTAAAACAACTCTGTCCTTCTTTAAGTTTCAATGGGAGAGTAGGCAATGCAGATAGTTGCAGTGATGTTGCTGGTAATAGTGAACAACTGAATATTAATTCAATGTCCATCAATAAATGCTGGAGGAAAAACATAATTAGTGAATGCTAACAAAGAAATAGGAAGAACTGTGTACATTGTAATTAATATATCTAAAAGCACTGTTAAATTAAAAAAAGAGAGAGAGGAAGATACAGAAGGAGAGAAACAGAGCTATGAAGAAATCTGCACAAAAATAAGTAAGAGTAGTGTGCATAATATATGGATATAAATGAACAAATTTCCACAATTTATAGAAAAACGAAATTGTCACTTTTTTTTTTTTTTTGGCAGTAGTGGGCATTGTACCTGGGTCCTTTACAAAGAGCTGCATCTCCAACCTATTTTGAATTGTTATTTTTTATTTTGAAACAAAGTCTATCTAATTTTCCCATGCTGGGCTTGAATTTGCAATCCTCCTTCATCAGCTCACTCAGTCTCCCTGAGGGGACGTCTGCCAGTGGGTCACTCTCTCTGCTTTGATCTGTCCAGGAAGTAGAACATGAAATTAAACCAGCGTTTTTTGCAGGTTGCTTCCATTTCTTTGCTAGGAAGTTCTTGCTTAAGATAATACAAAATCTTATAGGCTAAGTAAGGTTCAACAGTTTTCTCTCCGTAACATGAAAGTGCTACTGAATGTTAATCCAATTTAAATCCTGGTGTGATTCAAAGGGAGAAAATAAATTGAGAAATGAGGAAGAAGTCTAGGTGAATAAATAAATGATAAATGATAGAAGACAGCCTGAAATCATATTTCTGTCTTCCTATATCAGCTAGCTATTATTACATAGTGAACTAACACAAAATATAATGACTTAAAATTATATTGATTCAGTTCAGGCATCTGTGAGGCTGTTCGCAGTTCATTCTGTTATGTGTAAATCCAATTATGTATCTGTGATCAGTTGTGGGTCATCTTAGCATTTCTGGTAATTTTGACTGTGCTTGATTATACTTCTGGCTTGTGCTGGGCGTGGTTCTCATGTCTGATGATTGGCTGATTCCAACCCTTGAAAAACCGGCAAGATGGGGCACCTGCCCTGCATCATCCAGTAGGCTAGTCATATCTTGGATTCATAGCACAACAAGTGTCCATGAGAGAAGCCAAGTGAATGGACTATGAGGCTTAGGTTTGAGAGTTGTACCCAAATTCATAGTGGTAAATGCATTAAATCATGTGGCCAGCAGCGTCAAAGATGGTAAAGAGAACTACTTCTTGATGGAAGCGACACAAAATTGTATTAGATAGGGTATACATCCAGGTAGGGATTGAACACTGGAAATACTTCTATAATCTGCTTACAACATATTATCTAAACAAAACAGAAATTTTGTTCTTCCCTGAGATAAGTGCTACATAAAAAGCCAATCCTGGAGAAGCAGTTTATACTAGAAGGGATTGAAGACTACAAAGAGAGACTAAAAACAAAGAATAAAATTAAAAGATGTTTTTTGATTGCCTACTTTGTAGGAGGTAGATTGTGTGCTTGGCACATTTGATTTATTAAGTCTTAAGATTCAAAGTGTACAGTTGCAAAGACAAGATACTCTCTTAACCTCCATTATTTTTCAAATAAAGAAACTGAAGTAGGAAAGTTTTAATTACATTTCTCCATATCACACTGCTTGCTAATTGATGTAAACCATAATTCCTGTCCAATTGCAAAGTTCATGTTCTTTGACAACAGGTGTCTTCTTGGTTGGTTAGATAATTCCTCTGTACTATAAGGAGCCTTACAAGTCAGACCTGAATCTTTTTATAAGATTTAGCTCCTCTAGTACAGTGGTACTACTAGTTTACAAGTATGAGTATGTTAAAATGTCTTGTTATTAGAAGAGAAAAATCTCTTAGTTAGTTATAATTTAAATAGCAAATAGAAAAGCCCGTGTCAATGGCACTTTAAAGGATGTTCTTGGAATCAATAAGCACACAATAATAGTATTTTTCCTCTCAGGATTACAATGCCAACACCCATTAACTCCCCTGAAATTTTCAAGAATACAAATCAAAGTTAGTAACTCTGAGCGGGGGACAATACAGTCTTTCACTTTAGTCTCACTGAATAATTCTACGATAAGTTAGCAAATAAAAACTCTGTTTCTATCAAGTAATCCTATCCACAAAAAAGACAGATCTTTTGAGTGTGTTCCCCAAGAGGATGAGGAAGCTGCGGGGAACCTGGGCTCCTCCTGATTTTCCTCCTTTTGTTCAGGAGGCAGAAACAAATCTCCCCAAATGAACCTCTTAAATATGAAATGATCACCAGAGGCTAAATGAAACAACAGACAATTGAAACAAATTATGTATTCTTCCCTTAGATAAGAGATTTAAATTGTAAATCCTTCAACACAGAAAGTGTGAAATAAACTGAAATGCAATTAAGTGTCAGAATTAATGACATTTCTAAATTATTTCTCCTACGATCTTTTGAAATGCTTTGAGGTTTTGGGCACTCTATATTTATTTCAATCAAACTTATCATGCGTTTTGTTTAATAAAAAAAAAGAAAAGGTGGATCTTGAGATTAGCTGCTCAGTATTTACCTGACAAAGCAAGCCATTCTTTGCTCTTGTTTTTCTTTCAAGAAAAAAACCTCACTTTCTCTTAGTTAGAATTTGGGTTACCAATAAGCAGAACAGCATGCCTTGCTTTAAATCATCAAGTCACTTCTATCTTCTGTGATTATGACTATGTAAAATTTATTGAAACTGATAATTATATCGAATTTCCTGCTGGAGGTTGGACAATGTTCAAAATTATGAATGTAGTCACCTACCAGCACTGAAGAACTGCTGTTAATCAATTTTTTTCAATTTCAAAGGATATAGACATGATTCGTTTCATTGCTACTTTGTGTTACTCAATAAGCCTCTGTGTGGCTAAAATGCCTGGTTCTCTGGGATCCTTGACAGGGCCTGGAGAGGTGCATTACGCATTTGTTTTCCATGTTTTATTCAACAGGAATTAATGGTTGCCTAACTTACACAAACACTGGATAAGTGAACTCATTTCCTACCAATTAGGAGCCAAGTCTAATGAATGACACGAAAGAATTAGTTTCTTTTTAAACAACTCAAGCTTTGTGTTTATTTATTTATCTATTTTTGATGTTTTGGTTTAGAACATACGCTGAGACAAAAAATTAAGTGTGCATATGCTAAAAGCTCTATTGAATATAATACATATTTGTAAAAGAAAGAAAAGAAGTATCTATTTTCAGTCTAAAAATCTCGCCATCATTTTATTGACAAGTCAATTTAAAAATAAACCTTAATTTATTAAAAAAATTAAAAAAAAATAAAGTACTTTCCAAAATTTCGGGGAATTAAGTCAATTCAATCATTTCGCAAGGGCTGAAGTATATATACCATGTGGTTTGTTTTTATATATTGTGAACTAAGGAGAGAAAATCTGATACTAATGTTACTAGGAATCAAATTATCTGAAAATACTGGAAAGACAGAAAAAAAAATCCTATAAAAAGGAAAGAGTTTAATTTAGGTCTCCAAGCAAAGAATGCAGACTCCAAGATCTAGGCTCAGGCACATTTCTACAGTATTTTCATTGGAACAGTAGTTAAGATTTCCTTTCAGATGAAAGCTATGACTGTATGTGAGCTAGTATAGTGTTGCTCTATGTGTAAATCCACCAAGTTCATATCATAATAGAGCTGTATCACTTCAAAGAAATTGCATATATAACCAAAATCACCCAGAAATGAACTTTGTTATACTTTAGTCAAAGTCAGGCCTTGTGGTTTGAAAAATCAGTTATTCTTCATTACAAAAATTCAGATTATTTTTTTCTAAATTTTACTATTAGGAAATGTCTGAATGATTCTGTCTAGCTGGGTGATTATATATTAAACAATCTTTACTGCCTTGTATGTCTTGTCTAGACTAGATTATGAATTACAAAGGGACAGGGAAAATATATCACTGTAAGTAGAAATTTTCAGCTTTCCTAAAATTATTTAAAGAAAAAAAGATGTTCTCTTAATTACAAATTAAGCAAATATCTCACTCCCGTATTTCAGTCTGTGATTTCTCCCTGTGATTTCAGTGTTTCTTCCTCCCTCCCCGACATCACTTACCTCTGGTGGAAGGGATGCTTAAAATCTTCTTTTGGCTGAGGCTACTTGTCTGCCTCATGATTTTAGAAATCCTCTCTTCCTACTACACAAAACTGAAAGGAAAAGAAGAATAAATTTAAAGGTTTTACATTATGTCTTCAGTTTACATTTATTAAAACGTTACTCAAGAGTTTACTTACATTTTTTCCGGTGGCATATAAATATCATGTGAAGTGTAGTTAACGATCATCTACCATTGTTAATTTACTGGTTTGATAATGTAAAATTTTATTTTGGAGGAAAGCTGGCTGAACAGTACAGGCTAGTGATTCCATTTGTTGTGAGTCAAATCATTTCAATTTTTTTTTTTTAATGAAGAGTTTGGCAGGAGATACACCTCATGTTAAGTATACTAACATACTAAAAAAAATGTAATTAAGTTCAGGGAAAGTGTAATTATTTCCTTATACAGACAATTAATTTTTCTGTGTAATTACACTTTAATTTCTAAATATTCTAGTTCATCAATGAAATAACAAATCCACGGACCTATATCCATTCTGACAACAAATATAATCATGTACCAACAAATATCAAACAATCAAAGATCAGGCAGTATCTTTCCATTCAAATCCATATTATCCTGCTCAAAAGAGCACAGTTCTATTCTAATCCATACTGATTTCTTTTGATTTCAGCTGGTAGTATTTTTCAGATTTCTTTATTTTCCTGCTTTGTCCGTAGTATATGTTCCCATCAACTGTGCCAGGAGACTGCTTAGAATTGGCATCCACAATTCTTGTCTTTCTTCTGTTATTAATCTCTGCCTCCTTCACTACTCTGTAAGGTGCTAGAAGATAGGGACTGAGATTATGTACTTATTTTAGCTTGGATTTCCCCAGATATATCTCTTGAGACAGGAATTTGAATTCTAAGGGATTCCAAGAAGCATCAGGAGGACAATGGAAAAGTGAAGTAGAGGAAGCCTGGAAGTTGGCTAAAGAGTAAATATCTCAACCTTTGTGGAGGCAGCAGTGTGCAGCATACCTCAGACCAACACAGGGAGTGGAAACAAGGGTGTTTCGATGGTCGGTACTTATGTTTTGTTTTTCTTTTATTGATGAGAAATGAACTCAGGACCTCACACATTAGGCAAGTGCTCTACTATTGAGTTACACCCCCAGGCCTATTTATTTTTTTTTAATTTCATCCAGCATTGGCTGAGACTGCTCCTAGAGAAGAAGAAACTCCTGATATTCCCAGCCTGCTGTTCATCAGGCAGAATGAGAGATATTCAACAAATTCCTGCAGCAGGTTTCTGCCAACAAATATTTGACTGGCAGGGGCTGATTGGAGAAAGACATCAATAACGATGTTTGCATAACATTATTTTGTTTATTATTGCCTAATACAATGTGGTGACATAGTGGGCAGAAAAAATTACTCATAGAATTAGCTCAAATAATAATCTTTTTATAGAAGTAGTTTAGAACTTGGTAGAAAAAATGCCTCATGGCATACCAGGATAAAACTAATTTACCACCTTGGCCCTGATTCTTAGTAAATACATTTCCTATCACTGAAATACCTAATGTTCACAAATTTCCTCCTTATCTGGAAGGTGATCATTTCCTAAGATGGATGACTTTGTGCTTTTCTCAAGCATGGAGTTTGAAAATCATATTAATCATATATTTAGTACATCTCTTTTCAAACATAATATTATTGCTTTTAATGATATCTATTTTGCAAAAGTTTTATATTGAAATGTATTGTTGACAAAGAACAATGGTGATAGATTAAAAGTTTCTCATAGATAGGATTTGCAACTTGTTCCTCTTATATATCATCTACGCCCTGTACACACTAGTTGTTGAATAAATGTGCTTCAAGTTACATTGATGGTAGATGTGGTTAACCATATGTGTTTGGCTTGAATTGGCTTTAATTAAATAGAAGCTAACCATTCCAGTAAAGAATATGTAAAAAAAAAAAAATAATAGTGGAGAGTTCTGACGTTTCTCTTTCCACTTTAGATGGAAAGATGTCCTTTCCTCAGCCAAATACCAATCACTTATCTCCAAATAATTAAAGACCTTTTTTCTGGAACATATGTATTTTACCTGAGCTATTCATTTCTCCACAAAAACTTATCTTGTTTCTGACAGATGAAAAAAGAGGTTTCCAGGCAGATATGAAACTGATGTGCAATTTGAAAAGCAAGTTCAGAATCATCCTATCATCCGGGCACAGTAACTTGGCCAATGTAACCTGGTTTCCAGTGAGAAACCCACTCTGTTCCTTCTGATCTAAGATCAGGGTCCATCTCATGCCACCGTGAGGTTTACTGAACAGAGAAGAAAAAATATGGACGTAGAGGCCAGTTGGTTCTCTGTTCAACAGAGTCACTTAGTTTTTATTAATTTTTTTTATCTTTAAGTGGTATTTTCCTCACATGCAAAAGAAGCACATTAATATCTCATAGTGTCATCCTGGGGAAAAATGAGAAGATACATTAACCTTCACAAAGCATCAAACTCATGCTTAACAGGTAAGAGATACCCAATACCTAGTGATATTTTATTTCAATTTATTCCCTGAGATTGTGACAGTGCATTACCCCAGGGAGTGATGGTGAACCTTTTAGAACTTTCAAAGGTACGAACAGCCCACTGCAGCATACGTGCCATAGATTCATCACCAGTGTTCCAGGGATCCAGCTGATAGTACTGCAACCATCCTGGTTGTCACCACCATTTTGCCCATCATGTAACTGGCAAACATCCCGATCCTAAACACAAAGTCATCAAACAGCCAAGCATGATGTGCTGGCCGTGGGTGCTCATGAATCACTGTTTCTTAACTGATGTGGGACACGTTTATAGATTTTAAGAAAGGCCGGGTACACCTGGCCTTTAAGGAAGGTATACTCTTCCCACTGACCTGCAGTACAGGGGCCCACTCGTCATGCTGTTGCCTAACACTCGCTTTTGTCTGTAAGTCCTCAATAAATTGTACCTTGCTCAATCCCGAATCTTCCTGCTTCTATCTTTGGTCTCAACACACCACATAGCTGGTTTTGGTGTTTGAAAACTAGGTTTTTCAGAAACATTTACCTGCTTATTTCCATATATATATGTATATATATATATATATATATATATATATATATAAAATTATATATATATAATTTTTTTTTTTTGTACCGGGAATCAAACTCAGGACCTTGCGCTTGCCAGGCAGGCACTGTGCCACTAAGCTATAATCACTGGCCCCATTATTCCCATGTCTTAGTGTCTTGCTGTTTAATTTCTTACAGTCATGATCTTTTTTTTTTTTTGGTGGGTACCGGGGGTTGACCTCAGGACCTCGCGCGCCAGCAGGCACCCGTGCTGCTGAGCGATATCACCGGCCCTTTTTCCGTATATGGGTTCCGGGAGTCGAACTCGGGCCCTCGCGCTTGCCAGGCAGGCACTTATGCCGCTGAGCCATCTCACCGGCCCACAGTCATGATCTTTTAAACTTGTGGCTCATCTACTTGCACCTCACTTCAGCCTTCGAGTGGATACCTGGTAAAGTCATGTGAGCCTTCCAGTAGAAGCCACTCTCTCACCTTCGTTCTTCTCCTTTCCTCCTGGTAGGGTAATCACCATTCCAACATAAGGACTCGTGTTGAACAAATGTGTTTTGAATGCACGCTTTCTTTAGCTGGATAAGGAGTACTGGCAGCTACTGGCACAGCTCCAGTTCCCTTTCCTTGGCTCTGAAGCCACATGATCGACAGTTCAACTGAAGGCCATGCTTTATACGGCTCTTAAATGTCTGATGTCATATCTCCAATCCTGCAGATAAATGTTCTTCAGGTCAGTTCTGGCAAAAGTTTCTGCATATCAGTAACAACCATGTCTCTTTCATCTGACACTCAGTTAGCACTTCTTTTCTCCATGTCAATATAAAATCAGAAATCAGCCTACTTTCTGTGAATTCTGGCTGCAAAAACTCCCTCATGAAGGCAGTTTTGGGTCTTGCAGACTTTTTCAAGATTTGGGATATTAAAAGCATTGTGCATTATTATTTGACTCACTCCTCTCTCTTATAAATACTTTACACCTCTTCATTTTCCAGGTAATCTACCTTTAGGGTTCTCAGGAAACAATTCCCTAATCCTATTATGCAGATCAGCTTAGTTTTGTGCCCTCTATGGCCTCCAGCCTCCTGTGCATATCCAAGATTCATTAAGAATCTCTAAAAAACCATGGATCACTTTCTCCAACCTGAAAGGTAAAGGCAAGTTTTATGAAGCTTAATGTTAATATGATTTCATTTTTTAAGAAAAATAATTTATTAAATACTACTTTTGAAAATTTTGCAAACTGAGGAAAAGGTGAACACACCATTACATCCTTCCTTAAATGATTTTAGATCCATGAATGAAGGGCCTTGAAGCTTAAATTTCCTTAACTTCATGATAAATCTTTCTTTGTGAGGTCCCATCTTTAATTAATTAGAGCACCTGGCAGAGGATTTGCAATTTCCACTGGTCCTTATTCTTCCTCCACTAGGCCTTGTTGGTAGAAAATATTAGTAGTATTTTTATTTACCATGGATTATGAATTGTTACACATACTTTGGAATGCAAAGACACCGTGGTCAATATTGTTTCTAAATTATTATTATCCTGTTTATTTTTCCTTTGAGATTCATTTAGTGACTGTCATCCTCAGGCATGAAAAAACAATTCAAAATCTTCCTTACTTCTTGTTCAATCACCTGAGTGCTTCCCCTAAGCACAGATGTGTATCTTTGATCTGCAAATCACTGTAGAGTTTTGACATGCCAAAGACCATAAATGCCCACCGTGAGGTCTTATTGGCGCTGCCTTGTAGGAAGATGACATGTGAAGATTTGACCTGGATTGGCCAGTAGACCCCACCTTGCTGCAGGACTTTCACACTCCTTTCATTTGTGTACTAGATTACCTGAATCAGCATAATGTCTCCTGATGGACAAGGGTCACACTGTTCCCCTGGCCAAGTGAAAAATTATCTTAATTCAGTGCAGATATTCTAACGGCCTTATCCTTTGAGGGAAGAGTTAATAGTGTATCACTCATCTCCTGATCAAATGATTTTGATTTTGCTTTCACAATTACTGTGTTTTTTCTTGATTTAACTAAACCCTAAAATCTATGTAAGTATTCCCTCCTTAGAGTTCTTGCTCCAGGATTCATTAAGGAGCCTCCGACACTTTATCTAACACTGTACAAGGTGTCGGATGCCTCTTGCTTCTTATTCTGCTACTTTCCACCAGAAGACCTTAGGCTTCTTATTCCATCATTTAATTAGGTCACGTGAATAGTAACAGTAATATTAATTCTATAGGCCTCGATAAATTACTGTGGGAATCAAACAAGATAATTTATAAGGATAATCATAAATAACCTCATATGCAGACATCTTTCTTGTCTCTCACTAATTTATGGTTTAAGAATTGATACCAATGGTTGCAGGACATTAAAAATAAAAGGATAGACTTAGAATGTATCTCACTCTATTTTTTCCCTTTTCCCTACTCTACTCTCCCATCTATGTATTAGGCAGAGTTCTCCAGAGAAGCAGAATATAACGTTTATAGTGCTTAATATATAACAGTGCTTAATAATTGAGCTTAATTACAATAATACATATAGCATATAAATGATATAAGTAAACATATAAATTATATATATATAATACAATGATGAATATAGTGCTTAATAAAGAATGGCGATCAAGATTTATAAATACAGAGAGAGAAAGACAGAGAGAGAGAGAGAGAAATCTTAAGGAAACAGTGCATGCACTTCTGGAAGCTGCAAAGGGGAAGTAGCAGGAAATAGTAGGTCTGCAGGTTGGAAATTTCAGGAAAAGCTGATATTGCAACCTTAACAGTGATCAAAAGTGCTCTGGAGGCAGAATTCCTTCCTTTCTGGAGACTTCAGTACTTTCGGTTAAGGCCCTCAAATGAATGGATGAGGCCCACTCGCAGTATGAAGGGTAGTCTACTTAATAACTACTGAATTGATATTAGTCACATCAAAAAAAAAAAAAAAACTTTCTTAGACTGGCATTTGACAAAACTGTAAGCATCATAACCTCTCTGGATTGACACATATAATTGTCACAAAACAGGTGACTAACTTTGCAATAAATTACTTTTTGTTTTAGGACAGTTATAAATTTAAAAGTTGTAAAGATAGTGCAAATATCCTATATATCCCATATTTATTTCTCCTATTGTTGATATCTTCAATTTGTACGGTGTCACTGTTAATAAGCCAACGCTGACGCACAACAATTTAGTGAAGTCTATTTTTTTAATTCAGATTTCCTCAGTTTGTCCTGTCCTATTTCTGTTCCAGGAGCCCAGCCAGGGCACTTACTATGTTTAGTTTTTGTGTTTCCTTGAGATTTTTTTTGACTGTGACAGTGCTTCAGAATTTCCTAGTTTTTTTGTCTTCATGACAGTTTTGAGAGCTAATGGCCACTTACTTTGTAGAGCATCCTCAATTTGAATTTGATGTTTTTGTGAAGCTTATCATGGCATTTTTTTTTATAGTAAGACCACAGAGACAAAGTGTCCTGGTCATCAAATCATGTCCGATTTACATAAACATTACGTGATACATCCCTGTTCACATTCCTCCTCCTCAGCAGACTGAGGTCATGCACACCTGTCTTTGACTTCTCCATTTTACTCTTGGAGAGCTAGTTTATGAATATAAATGTTGATATGTGTGTTCATATATGTGTTTAAATACATATTCATATATGCATGTGTAAGTTTTGCTTCATATATAATAGAGATCATGCTATACAATCATATATAGAAAGGGGACTTAATCATTCTCAAGAGATGTATTATGTTCAATTATATAAATGGACTATTTTATGAAACAATCTTTTTGAAACATACTTAGTTTCTTTGCAGTTGTCAACTTATTCAAGCAACACTACAATGAGTATCTTTGTATATATTGATATCATAGTGGAGAAAAACATCTATAAAATGAATTGTAAGAAATGAAATCATAGAACAGTTGTGTTCATTTCTAATTTGACAAATATGGCAGAACTCCCTGAAGTTTATAATGATCTGGACTCAAAGTGTTCATTTCTTCATAAATTTGCCAACAGAGTAGATTATCAGATACTGTGATCACTCCTAGTACAATAGGTAAAACAAGCAATATTTCATCTGAGTTCTCATGTGTAGTTCTAATGAGTGAAGGCAAGCATCTTTCCATTTGTTTAAAAAAAACTATTATAAGACATTTCCTAGTCTTTTGTCTATTTTTTCACTTGAATTATTGATAATTTTCTCACTAATTGAGCTAGGACATTAGCTTGTTAAAACCTAATTTACAAATATTCCCTATTGTGTCAAGTATCTTGTAGAGTCTATTATACTAAATACTATAATTTATGTATTTGAATTTATAACTTTTATTGTCATTTAGATGTTCTTCAAGTTTAAATTTTGATAAATGTCTTGAAATAAAGGTATGAATACTCATTCTTGTCTGATTCTTTGCAAAATTGCAAAAAAGTACTACTGGTCTAAAATAGGCCCATGGCTGATTACTAATAACTGTAGCATATATACAAAATAAACTTTTAACTTCCTTCAAAATGCATTCTTAGCCTAAAATCCTACATACTAAGGAAGCTATGGTTTTTGTGTTTAAACATATTTTCTGTTTATGTAAAATAATTCCACTCAGCATAGCTTAAAAATGAACTTAGATCTAACATTTACCTTCAGAGATTTTGCTTTAAACCTTAGAACAAAGAAGAATAATTTTTGTTACATAATTTTTGGAGGAGCATGTGTAGCAAAATCAAACAGCTGTTTAATCATTCCATTTAGTGACTGAATACAAGAGGTCTTTTGCTGTCTGGTACACAAGCTAAAAGGCTTACCATGATGGAAACAAAGGATCTGCTAAAAGTCAAACCTTCAAATAGAATGTTTATTTCTAAAAGGAATTTACTTAAAATAATTTGCACTCATGAAAAATACATATGAGGCCTTTATTATTGAGTTATTTTTTCCAAAAATATATTCAGCTATTTAACATATATCTAACAAACATGTGTTTTTTTTATTGTCAGATTATTTTCCAAAATAAGAATCACCTGTGGCCTTTGTAAAATGCAGATCTGAGTGATTTACCTATAACCTTACTGAACAACATTGCCTAAAAGATTGACTGTAATCAGTACATTTTACTAGCTGATTTTCATGTTGAAAATTTGGGACACAATTCTCTAGCTATATACCATCCTCAGTGCCAAATGTTTGATAAATTATGAGCATTTGATAACCAAAATTGACACCTAGAATGCTCCTTTAATCACTGTAAGTATTACAATTGTTACAATTATCTGAGATAACTCTTACCCAGAAATCTCTAGTTCAGGATATTTCATTAAAACTAGAATAAGGAAACTTGAGTGTCACTTAAGCAATGATATAAACCTTGACTTCAAGGGATTAATAGTAATATTGAATGAAATCATCTAACATTACTTTTTGTGTGTGTGGTAGTGGGAATTGAACTCAGGGGCTTCACACTGAGCTACATCCTCAGCCCTTTCAAAAATTTGAGACAGAATCTTGCTAAGTCACCAAGTTGCTGAGGTTGGACTCAAATTTAGAATCCTTCTGCCTCAGTCTCCTAGAATGCTGGGATTTCAGGCAAGCACCATCATGCCTGACTCTAATATTTATTGAACTCTTACTAAAACCAATTCACATGTTTTAATAACCTGATTACAAATGCTAGAATTGCCAGTATTATCTCAATCGTTATGATAAAGAAATCATTATGATAAAGAAACATGTTTATTTCAAACAGGGAGTGAGGGGCCACAAAGCTATTTAAACCCAGAAATTTGAGCTCCAGAGCCTGCTGGTGATCAAACCCAGGGCTTACACATATCCTAGGTCAGCGCTCTACCACCGAGCTACACTTCCAGCCCCAGCCCCACATTCACAACCATTTATTGTCGTGTATTAAAACCAACTCCAGAAAGATAACATCAACTGGGACATTTGTGGACTTCATCTTCTCAATTAGTCTTAACTTAGACTCTGCTTCTCTGTCATTGTTGATTGCTACTGTTTGTGTGTGTATGAAGGTTATGATAACAATGGCAATGAGTGCGTCCTGATTCTACAGATACTAAAGGAGAAAAAAAGATCTTTATGGTAGACAACTTAGATTATTTTTGTGTTTTATGGGATATGATTATGAGAAAATGAAGCCATATATATATATATATATATATATATATATATATATATAACATCAGTGAAATTAGCCATATATATTTAATGAAATGCTCAGTCTAGTACAGCAGTCAGAAATTGTTCTTGTCATTTTTATTGTGCCATGCTATAGAGCCCATGTGTTTCCCTGCTCATGAGATGTAAAGAGATTGGATAGATGTGTGTTTTGAAGTTTTCCTCCTGAGTACGCTAGGTGCAGTGGTCTTTGCTCTCTTGGATATTATAAACAGAAGGATGACAGCACACACGTGTTAAAATTCAGTCCCTGGTTTTGCTGAAAATCCAATCAGTTTACTCCATTATCATAAGAAAGAAGTTACCATTTTACAAGTTCTTTTTAAGGATGCATAAAATGATCTGACTCATAAGACATATATTCTTTAGGTGAAAATTGGAACATTTATTTTGTTGTCCTTTCGATGAAATATCCTGTCAGAAGCCAGTGGTTACTTGAGATAAAGACCTTATGTGTAGTACAGGAATGGACAATTTGAATAGATTGTCTAATTCTTCAGTAAATTCTGTGTGCTGCCTACATCACAGTAAGAAACCTTTCCTTCTGTCTTTATATAAATATTCTAAATGACTAGTACTTGATTTTTTTTTAGAAAGGCCAATTATTCTTGCATAACAGCTGTGCAAGCGTGAAATAAGTAAATTAAACTTGTAAGATTTTGGTAAAAGTTCAAGATCTTACAGTTAATGCTGAATATATAGGGTTCTGTTCATTGCTATAACATCTAAGAGCTCTGGTCCATTTTGAACAATGTTGAAAATGCAGTTAACTACAACCCAGATTGCCTTTATGTCTTTTTCCTTTCAGCAGCCATGCAAAATGAGCCCCTTCTTTAGGAGATATCTGCCTGTATTCTGTGTTTTAGCTCAAGAAAAATAAAAAGCTTATCTATCACTGTAACTCTTGGTACCAAGGATAGATAAAAGGCTAGCTGGCTCCAATTTTACCATATGCATCATTAAAATATTTGCCAGCTACAGAGACTTTCCCAGTAATTCTCTACTACTGGGTCACAAACTGATCTGATATGTTAAAGCTGTTCATGGTCAGGACAGCCAAAGCCTGACACAGATATATGCAATGAACACCAAGGATTACATCACCAGCCACGGAAGGGCTGCTACCTCACTGATGAGACTCAGCCAGCTGTACAGTTAATAGGGCCAGCGAGTGCTTGTAACAGGTATCCCTTTCAATTTCAGGGCACAATAAACTAACTCGCCTTTAGAAAAACATTTAGACAACAGAATGTAATTGTTTGAATTCTTGGAGAAATAGTTTTGCATTCTTTTTTTTTTTTGATGGAGATAGTTTTGTAGATCCTATAAATAACCATATTTCCCCCAAGTTGATGTTGAATCAGTTCAAGAATAAGGAAAATGTTCCAACTTCTTGCAGAAGAACGTTTGTGGAGAATAGAGGGAAAGAAAGGAGAACAGAAATTTTATTCCCTGCCTTAATGTCTGTAAATACATACTTATTCCTCTTCCATACAAAATAGTAAATTTCCTGAAGTACAGTGAGCCCGAGATATGAACTATTCAGAGTATCCACTGGGAAGTTCAAGTGGAAGTCAGAGGGTGAACACGATTTTTATTTACAAAAACTGAGCAACCTTTTAGAAGCTATTTCTGCCCTATTAGTGAATATCTTCAGTTGCTTTTTCCAAGTTTAAGGAGGCATAATTGACCAAAATTGTAATGTGCACAATGGTGCACAGTGTGATTCTTTGATATATGTCTGTATTGTGAAGCGATTATTACTATAAAGTTAATTAACATATCCATCAAGGCACGTAGTTATCAATGTTTTGTGTATGTGATGAGAACACTTAAGATTTACTGCACTCTGATTAGTTTCCAAGTATATAATACAATATTAACCATACTCACCATGCTGTACAATTGATCTCCAGAATTTATTCAGCCTGTCTAAATGAAAATTGTATCCTTGGACCATTACTGTACCTCTCCATCACCAATGCATCTGAGTTTTCAGGGTACAGGTCTTTTACTTCCTTGGTTAAATTTATTCCTAAGTATTATATTCTTTTTGAAGTTTCTGTGAATGGGAATGCTTTCTTTTTTCTCTCTCAGGCCATTAATTATTTATGTATAGAAGTGCAATTTATGTTTGTATGTTGATTTTAGAAACTAAATTTTTCCAATTTGTTTATTAGTTCCACCTTTTTTGATAGAGAGTTTAGGGTTTTTATAACTATATTTAATTATGTCATTTGACAAGGGTGCCCATTTGAAGATAATGCTTTAGTATAAATTTCCATACAAAGCTTTTTGTTTCCACAATAGGCACATTTTTATAAACACTGATTTTTTTTTTTTTTTTTTGTGGGTACCGGGGGGTCGACCTCAGGACCTTGCACGCCAGCAGGCGCCCGTGCCGCTGAGCGATATCACCAGCCCCTTTTTCGTATGTGGGTTCTGGGAGTCGAACTCGGGCCCTTGCGCCTGCCGGGCAGGCGCTTAAGCCGCTGAGCCATCTCACCGGCCCATAAACACTGATTTTTATGAGATTTTGTTCATCACTATTCCTTGCCTGCAATCTTGAACCTTGAGCACAATTCTTCAGTGCTATGGTACGGGAAGATTTGTACTGGGGCTATGAGTAGGACTTTTAACATCTTTGTATTTCACTTTTCTCACTCGCAAAGTTGGAACAAGGAAAACTGCTTCATAACATTTTTGTAAAGATTGGCACTAAGCGCACAACGTATGATACATGAGCTACCGGCACACTGAGGTGTTTCTCTAGAGGACGTATTCTCATCCCATTATTAGGATTTACCTTCATAGCCAGTGTCTGTTTCCTTTTGGTGATCTGCCAAAATATAATGGTGAATGTATGGTATGACTTTTTGACAATATAAAAATTATCTAAGATGACAAATTGATTAGACAGGGGTCTTCAAAGAATATTTTGTTTTAAGTAAATTTTCCCAATTTGGTAAATGGTTGGCATAATGATAAACATAACTACCATGCAATCTAGTTAGTAGGAGGAGTGTTTGGACTGCGTAGCTGTGTAATGTAATTTTCTCTTTTGATGAGTGATTGGTCAAAGATTTTTGTATTTTATAGTTGGAGATAAAGTCTGTCATTTAAAAGAAGTCTGACACTCAATTTACCTCGCTCCTCTGTGTTCTGTCACAGGCTCCCCAAGCTCTACCTGGAGAAGTGAACCAAAGTGTTTATTGACCAAAGACTATAAATAATGATTCCTAATAACAGAATTTTGTAACTAATATGATAAATCTTAAAAGTGCCAAAGGACATTTCATTTAAATTATATTTTTCTGACATGTATGATTTCCTTTGCCCCTCAGTTTTTAAAGAGCGTGACTTCCTCAAATGATGCTAAAAAAATTTGAAATTTAACTTTTTTTCTTTTCTTTATTTTTTTGGTGGTGGTGGTATGGGGATTGAACCAGTGCCTTCTCACTGAACTATACCCCTAGCCCTTTTTGTTTTTTTGTTTTGATCTATATGCCTAGCCCTTTCTTTCTCTTTCTTTCTTTTCTTTCTTTCTTTCTTTCTTTCTTTCTTTCTTTCTTTCTTTCTTTCTTTCTTTCTTTCTTTCTTTTCTTCATTTGTTTGTTTCGAGAAAGGACCTTGCTAAGTTGCCCAGGCCAGCCTCTAATTTACCATTTTCTACCATCAGCCTCCCAGAGTTCTGGGAATATAGGCATGTACCACTATACCTGGCTTGAAAGTTACATGTTTTGATTTAATATCTCCATGTTTTAAAGATTCTTATCTTAATTAACATCATATTTACCACTACCTCTAAAAGTACTGTCTTATCTCTTATAAAATATAAGAGAATATTGTCTTAAGTCTTATTATATATAAATATATATATATATTATATATATATATACTTCTTAGAACCTCACTGGCTTTTAACATTAGTGAAACTACCCTAGCAACTCCGTCTGCTTTTTCATTTGTCTCTTTCCTCATAATGACTAAAATTTCCCCATAGTTACTAAAACTATTTATTCTCATTTGTCTTCGTTGTTGAATCTTCAGAGGAAAATGATTCTCTGCATTTTTTATTCATTCATACATCATTGAAACTAATTTAACATTCACCTTGGGGCATGAGTTTATTTTTAAAAGTTAAAAAAATAAAAGTAAGTGAAGTTATCTTGGTTACTGGGCAGGGCAGGACCCAGACAGGAGAGAATCCATGTCTGTGACATTTTGGTTCAGGAAATAGTCAATTGCCCAGTTCATCATTTCTGTCTTTACTAGTCTGTGCCTTAGAGGCACAATAATTAATTTTGAAGAGATGTTGAAATTTCACATAATTGTGGTTTCTTTGTCCATCAGTCTTTCCTTTCTTTCTGTCCAGGGGACATTGCAAATTCTCCCTTTCATCATCCTCTGTGGTGACCCAGGGCCAGATGACTGATTACATTTTAACAAACTGGCCCCTGCTTTCTGGAGCCACTAAATACTCCATTTAAATGGAAGGCTCTCTCCTCATTTTTTATCTTCATCTTGCTGATGTGGGAGCCTCTGAGTGTATCTTATAAATAGTTTAGCATCCTCAGGAGTAAGCCATATTTCTGTAATGCTTCATATGTCATCTACTCCTTTGTCGCACACATGGCTCCAATTTTAGTACTTTATTTCTAGTTGGCCCAACAATTTAGTTTATTTTCCCCTGATTGTATCAATTTATTTTAAGTCTCCTATTTCTGTGTTTGGATTTCTAGCCCTGTCATTCCCACACCCTTCGAGTTTTGTAATTTTGTTTTTTCTATCAAAATGTTTGATCTGATTCCCCCTTGTTCTTTTTATCCTCATCTGGGTTTCATCTTAATATTTCTTTCATTTTTATTCCTACAAAGTACTTTTAACGCCCCATAAACATCCACTGGCTCTTTTTGAACTAGCCATTTTGAAGCTGCCTTTCGGGTTTTCACATCACAGTGACTCCCTCTTAAAATTCACAGCCATTGTAACCTGGCCTTGGACTGGGGAAGAGGACTCTGGCTAGTTGAAATCAAAGTAGTGACCACTCATTCTTCGCCATACTAAAGATCAACTTTCCCTACGTGAGCATTAGGCATAGGTTACTCACAAAACAGACAAAAGAGAAAACTCAGGAAGAGGTGGAATAACAGTATGACTAAAAGCAACTTGAACTCTTTTTAACAATCAGTGGGACCAGTCTTTCAGAATCCTGATCCAGGCATGTCTTTGGCCCAGAGAAGATTTAAAAAAAAAAAAAAAAAAAGGTATCATCCATACTGCTTTCAAATATAACTTACTTTAAATTTGAGATAGAATAAAATAGAGATATTCTATTTGTTTGCATGATAATAAATAAAAATAATAGTAATCTGCTGCTGATGACAATAATGATCATTAACTGAATTCTCATCACATGTAGATTTTAGAGAGGGGAATGTCAATTTATGAGCAAAAAGGATCAACTTTGTATAATTTATCAGTTTTGACTACCAACTCAATTCCTGATTTGCCTCACCTAGAGATTTTATGTACATAACTTATTTTCTGAAAATATTTTCAAAGTACTACACGATATCTTTATATATCAAATATATATAGAAAATATCTTTGCTATTTGAAGTACCACAGACATTTAATTTTAAATAATGTGTTCCAGTTTGGAAAACACAAATCTTTAGTTTTGTGCCTTTCCAAGTACAGAATGCAAAATATAATATGTAGTTTCTCCCTCTGTTTCTGTTTCTCAGTCTCTGTCTCTCTGTCTCTCTGTCCCTCTCTCGCTCTCCCTCTCTCTCTCTGTCTCTCACGTGCACACACGTATACACACACACAGACATACCAGTAAATGTAGTTATTTGGTTATAAGCAAAATCAAAAGTATTGATAAATAATATTCATTCATTTAGCCTGAACCACAAAAGGGACCCAACATGCATTTGGTGCTTACTAAACAAATTATCAGACCCTCTGCTATAAGTTGGTGATACCCAAAATAATAAGACAACTAGTCCTGACCAATAATGGATTCTCATTCTAACTAGGTTGGTGTTCTATTACAATAAGTTCATCTGCCTGTGTAAGTAAATACTCTAGTAGTAGAAACGTCAAATATTCTGTGAGCAGAGAAAGACATTCCATTCTTCTAGGAGAACTCAGGTAAAAACCAAACCAAACCAAAACAAAACAAACAAACAAAAAATGTAAATTCTGAAAGAAAAAAAAAACTTGCCTATGGAATCAAATTGGCCTTGCTCTATTTCAATATTTTCAATACAACATTTCTGTGACATTCAAATAAAAATGTCAGTCTCTATCTTAATGTTCTCAACAGAGAAATACAATAACAACAGCTACCTCAAAGGAATGAGTTGCTTTGAAGTTAAGGTATATTATGGTGAATAACACTCTGAGACAGTTTTGAAATATAATCACTTCCTCTGCACCCCCAGGTCTCTTCTGTAAAAAGACTGGAAGGTCAAAGGCATGTGCTAATGGAACACGAGTTTCTCCACGGCTGGAGCAAGAAGGAGCAAGCCTCAGAGGGTCTGCACACGAAGATGGACATGCGGACTGTCTAATCTAAGTCTTGCTTGTCATATTATAAGTTTGGACTTGGAATTAGACCTTTGCAAAACCACCCAGCTTATAGTTCACTACATAAATGTGGCTTTACAATTTTAAGAAATTCTTTTCTAGGGAAAAACACAAAGAGTTGCAAATAACTTTGCTCCAGGTATCTCCTAAAAATTCTACAAGTGAGCTACCTGCATTCATTAGGGTAAATGATACCTTTTCACAACACTAGATTAATCCAAAAACTGCTTACACTTCTCCAAATCACTTCAAAATATTTGACTCCTGGTTTTCTCAATCTTAAAATAGGCTATCTCCAGCTTTACTTGATTCCTACCAGATCTGCACTGATGGTATTCCTTAAGTGAATCACCACTCCACCTCTTGCCTGCACCTAACAATTATTCTGTCTTCTATTTTCAGGTGCTCCTAAGGCCTTCAAAATGTGATCTGTCCTTCTGAAATAAGCAAGAAATTTTACTGCCTTATGAAATTGATATAATATTTCTGGGACTTAACAGTCAATAGACTTTGTCTTTAATTACTTCTAAAATATTGTTTGAAATTTAAATCACTCTGAATGTAAGTTTTGTATGAGGAGGGAATAGTAAACTAAAGAGAGGCAGAAAAATGAGGATAATGCCTTTGGAAAGCATCTTGGCAAAAGCTCATACACTGAAGTAAAGCAGTGGTAATGCAAATGGAAAGAGGTGAACAAGATAGAAGGGCTACCTGATGGACCATCAGCCGTGGTTTCCGAGGAGAGAAGCTTTACAAGTAGGGAAGATGTGGAGTGTCCTTGAAGCTTTGAAGCTTTGACACTTGGTGAGCCAGTGAACCCCTTATCTATAGTAAAGAATAAAGATGTAAGAGTCACAGAGTGAGATGGAGTGTGTAATGGTCTTGGTATCTACTTGCTGAATTTGAGAAGTCCATAGTAGTTGATGTCAACATGGAGCACTGTTGCTTCCTTTCCCTACAAAGAAGAAATTTGGAAATGTTGAGGACATTTGCAGTTGTTACGCTTAGAACACAATTGTACTGTCATTTAGTGGGTCAAAAATAAGAAGGATTTTAAACATTTGCAATGCAGAGGACAGCTCATACAACAAAGGATTATTTTACCCATTATATCAACAGTTCAAAAACTAAAATCCCTATGCTACAGGGACAAATACGTAACAAGCATTTGCCAAAATGCTTGTTGAATTAAATGCTTGTTGTATTCTGTATCTGAAGCTAAATCACAACTCATTACAGGAAATAGAAAAGTGGGGTCAAAGACAAGAACATTTAATCAGGAGGGAAGAAGATTTTCAATTCTTTATATAAGACCCATTTGTGAATCCCACTCTTTATTCCTTTACGTTTTTGCAGGACATTTACGCCTTCACATAGAATAGATGTGCAACAAGTGCTGGCAGGACTGAATGCCTCCTCTCCAAGCTGATAATCCGGGAAAGCCACATTATTAGGCAAGTGTTTTTACATATGTGATGCTAGTGGATAGTTGTAAAAAGCAGGTAAAATTATGACTGTTGCACAGATATACACTGCACACAGGTTAAAGAACTGTATTTAGTTTATTCATTGAAGGAAGCTTGCACAGATTTTAACTGATTCAAAGAAGAAATCAAATAGGTATAAATTTGCATTGAAAAGAAACTATTGAAATGGATTTATAAATCAATGGGAATATGTTTTTACAGAGGGAAAGGGAAAAAAAGTAACTGAGCCCCCGCTGGACAGAATACATGTGCAAGCCCATAGACAGTATTTATTTTGTTCTGTTCTCAATTATTCACAATATAGGAGTTGCAAAATATGTCCCAAAACAATCCAGATAACCCCAAGGGATTTAATTTAGACAATTTTTGCTTGTCTGTTGAAGAAAACATTTTCCTGTGGAGTCATTTACCCTCTCTATAGGTCTAAACATTTTAAATTAAAAAAGAAAACCTAACTGAAGCATGTTAAGTCTATTCTAATTCACAGTGACTTTTGAGTCTCTATGTCGTCTTTTTAATTCCATTGCAAATTTGTGTAATGGAAGTGGTATAAAATGCCACTTTGAGGTTTTTGTACAATAAGTTATACTATCTTCTAGTATTTAAAATATCACTATTGACTGATGTAGTTTCATCTATTTGACAAAAATTGTCTCATTGTGCATGAAGAACAAGTATTTTATTGCACATGAAAAGCAGTATTTATGAATGCATGTTTGTATACACTGCCAATCCATATCTATACATTAAATAATACATGTAAATAACAAGTTTGAAATAAGTAAAATGTAGTCAACAAAACTTTAAAATTATTTACAATGAAAAGTGCATTCTATATAGTTCCTAAAAACACTGTAAGTTCTAGATTAGGCTTCAGCATATTTCCCTTCTACAATGTTCTCAATTATGATTTTGGCCTGGCAGTTGCATTCATTGCCTACATTAATTTCTAATTGTCAGGCTATGTCAGACAAAGCTCAGACCCTACAGTTTACTGCAGTAGTAATCTCCTCCAGATTTTGTCTTTTAAGTCAGGGACCACACAAAAGCTTTATTTAAGATTTTTTTCAAAGCTCTGGCACTTGCAAATTTTAGTACTAAAATTCCTTTCTAAGCTTGGTATTATATCTCCCTGAACAGTAATCCTTCTTTTCCCTGCCTACATTATGCTCTTCTTCTTGAGAATAAACCAAAAACACTAGGAAGATTATATTGAAACTTTAAAAAATGTTTTTCTTTTATTTCAAAAGGTGCCACACTTTTAAGTGATCATGCTGCTTTGCAATCAAAACTCCTAGGATAAGTAGTAAGTCTAAACATATGGAAAAGAAAAAACATTAAAAGAGACTGTTACTGAAACCATAGTACCTACATTTCCATAATGAATGAAAGATTTCACAAATACTATCAATCATTATAAAAAAAATGTTCAAATTACTGAGCACCTCATATACTAGAAATTACTCTAAATATTTTACATATTTTATCATATTAAACCTTCATGTGATAAGAAAGATCTTAAAAACATTAATTTATTTTTAGTCATTATTCATATTTTCATTCATCTGGGATGCTATTCTATACTTTCTTCACTCCAGCCTGGGCATTTGAAGTAGACATTTAAGGAAGAAGACATAATGATTTGTTTTTGAGTTGTAAATGGGCATTTAAATTCTCTGTACAGATTTTATATGAAAGAAAGAATTTTGAGGTCTGTTTTTCTTCCTTGTCTTTTCTCCCTTCCTCCTTCTTCTTGTTTTTCTCCTTTTTCTCCTCCTTTATTTTTCCTTAGAAGCAAAGTCCAGAGCTTGTAATGAGAGAAGTAGTAAAGTTTAAGTCATAATGAATGGCATTAAAGAATGCATGATCAATAATAGTCCATCTCCTTAATATCAAGTGGAGTGATGAAATATGTCACAAAAATAAGGGAATCATCTTACTCAGCCTGTTCCATTCAGGAAGAAGCTCAGTAGTGAGGAATATCTTAATGAAAGGATGTAGATGGGATTTTAGAAGCAGGGAATCAAGGGAATCATAGAAGACAAACTTATTTAGGCATACATGAGGGCCCCTTGGGCCTTTCCTAGGAGATTTTTGTGGAACATAGAGATTTCCATACTTTCTGTGATTTCTAAAATCGCAGATAAAGTTCAACAATGACATTACCATTGAAAATATGCCACGAATTAGGTTTAAGAGATTCAGAGAGAAGGGCAAAGGCATCGAATAGTTTTGTGTATCCATTGTGAAAGCATTTTGTGTGTTAGTCACACACCTTCCCTTCAGACACCATCAGGTAAGAATCTATATTTGAAATCTGGAAAATATAGAACACTGAGATGGAACTGAGGATCTGACATTAGTGGAGATATGTATCATTGGTGAGTCACTACCAGTTCTAAAATCTACCCTCCCATCCCTTCTCCCTTCCTGATCCCACTTCTGACTCCTGTAAGGCTAAGCATCCATAGAATCAACAGGGAGCGCAGTGTGTCTACCCAAAGAAACAAAAACAAAACAAAAAAGTAGACACAGACTAACTGCTTCATTATGCTTCCATGAAGACAGAAGATATGCAGTTTCTTCCCAAACAGTAGATGAGAATCTGGCTTCGGTTCAAAAATCCACTTTGGTCATCTTGCATCTTTCTTGCTGATGAGGGATCAATTTGAATGTCTGTGGGTTCTTTTTGGCCTCTTTCTCACACCTACTGAACATAGGAATTACATTAATCTTTGTTAGTACACTATTATTGTTCAAGTAATTTGAGGAGTACAAAATTCAAAAGATCTATGAAAATATCCATGATCAGCTTGCATGTTTTCTCCACTTTGGCCTTATTGAAGTTTTAGGCAAAAGTATTTCTCAACTGTTGGAGAACAAAAAATGTCCTGTTCACTATTGGATATTTCAAAATATCTCTGACTTCTCTGAACTATATGCCAACCCTAGTCATCACAATCATAAACAACTTTTCCAGTCATTGTCAAAATGTCCCTTGGGGACATGAAGCACTCTCATTTGGTTGAGAACCAATTGATTAAACTAAGAATTGCCCTCAAAACTGATTTGTTTAGAAACAATATGACATCTTTTGTCCAATGAGAAAAAGGGAGAATCTTCTTAGAAGGTTTCAGGTCTGTTCCAGTCAGCTCAGGCTGCCAAAATAAAATACCATACACTGAGTTCTTTGATCTACAGAAATTTACTTTCTCATGTTTCTAGAGGTTAGGAGGTTATGATGGTTAGAGGCATCAATTCTGAAGGAGAGCTTAGTCATAGACCTAAATTCATTTTGTTTCTCTGCCTCCACTTTGTCTTTTGACATTTCCTCTTCTGAGCTCTACTGAGGCATTCTCTTCTACCATTTCCTTAGACACCAGAATAAACAGGTCTGATGGATGAACATGTCACGGCAAAGAGCCAAAACTACCCCTCAAGAAATAGCAAACTTCTTGGTGGCAACAAAGCTTTACATGACTAGTGTGAGACAATGACCTAGCATAATGTTCAACTAGACCATGGCCAAACCAAGACGAACTAGACTGTTAACCATAGAATCTACCAACCCATGCCTTTGTTCCTTTGTCTTATGTAACTCTGAGACTACTACAAGCATTTTTAAAGACAAATCTTACATCACAGGATATATCTTCTTTCCCTGCATGATGTCACCCCATTTATCTCTCTGAATGGCTTTCTGGAACAAGTTGCCAAGTCTGATCCACTGGGGCTTCCTTGAGCCAGGATACTTATGGAAGAACTCCTGCAAAAATTTGACTGCATTGAGAGATACTGACATACCTGGCGAAGCGTTGCTCCTAGGGTGTTCTGTAAGGATGCTTCTGGAGGAGATTGGCATATGAGTGAACGGACTGATTTTAAAGATCCACCCTCAGTGTGGGAGGGCCATCTAGTTGGCTGGGGCCTTGGGGCAGAACTTTGCTGTATTCCTGTCCTTTGACGTGAGAATCCTAAGATTGCTGGGATGAGGCCTCTTTATTTGAACCAATTGGGGCTTTAGACTTTGAACTGAGTTATTTCATAAATCCCCCATGTTTTAAGTCCCTGGGACTTGAACTGAGCTATGTTTCTACCTCCTCTGGTTATTCGGTTTGTAGATGACTTATCAAAAACTTCTCAGACTTCATAATTTTAAGACCCAATTTCCCTAAAAAACATTTTCTCATATATGTGTATTTATCTATGTCTTTAGTTGTGTCTTTCTACAAAAAATAGAGAAGTGCAAGATCAAGGTGTCAGCTGATTCAGATTTTTCAAGGGCTTTACTCCTAGCTTTCAGATGGTACTCACCTAGCTGTATTCTCACACAGAAGAGAGGAAAATAACAGTTTTCTCCCTCTTGTTTATATAATTTTAATCATATCAGATTAAGCCTCCACCTCTATTACCTCTTTAAACATTAATTAATTCCTAGACACTTTATTTTCATACAGACACATTGGAAGACAGGGCTTCACCATATCAAGTAGGGATGGGTTGTACATGTAGAAATCAGTACATGATACATTCTGAGAAGTTTCGTTTTTCTCCCTCACCTTTACAAAAAGCCACAACAACATGACCCTCTTCCTTATTTCTGCCTTTCATTATAGCCATAAAAATGAGATGATTCATGGATATGATCTACTTTGCCATGTTTAGGGGAATATCTAACACATTGATGATGAAGACCAAAAAGCAGAACAACATTTAATATTCCTGCCTTCCATAAATTTGTGCAAACATTTTAACATTTCTTCACCCTTCCCCAGGCTTCAATTCAACCACTCCAGTTCTCTGAGCAATAATTGTGTCCATAAACTTCAAATATACATTATTGGACAAAAGATTAAACCACTGCAGTAATGTTGAGTATACTTCAAAGAGTGTAGATACCTGTAAGAAACTCAGCTCATGGTTTGCTCTGATTCGCTGCAGAAAAGCATCTTCATTCTCTCCTTATTCCATAGTGAGGAGAGCAAAGGACCTATATTAGAGAATATGACAGGCAGTTGAACATGGTGGCAGACACCTGTAATCCCAGCACTCGGGAGGCTCAGCCAGGAGGATCAGCATGAGTTCAAGGCCATCCTGGGCTACAAAGTGAGTTCAAGGCCATCCTGAAATGCATAGTGAGACCCTGTCTCAAAAAGAAAATATGACAGACAGCAACTTTCTAATTCAAGGAGAGATTCACTTCTTGAGGGGTTAAGATAACTTATTTTGCCATAAAAAGGGGGAAAAGAAAGGAAATCCATGTGAGAGCATAGGAACACCAGAGGTTTCGGATTGTACAGATAGAAAGATCTTAGAGATAAAGTTTCTCAGGGAAACACAACGAGAATGGAATTCATCTTAAGTCTGTAATTATGATCCCATGACTAAGAATAGGGCACAGTGGAAAAGAGCCATCGTAGGCCACCCTACATGAGAAACTGGAAGTAAACCTACAAATTTAGGAAAAAAGGTGCAATTCTAGCACACCAGTTTGAGAATGGCTGGACTGAAGCAACGATTTCCTAGGACAGTCTCCTTACCTGACTTTCAGGAGCCCACAGACTCACCTGTCCTATTATCTCAATAAAGATGACGCTCAGGGTGGTCCTGAGATTGGGAGAGGGCTGGATACCTATGCACACATGTTTCTGCATCATGTTTCTGTAGGTTTGTGAATCAGAAATTATAAAATGAGCAAAATGTCTCTCTTCTCAACCATGGTGACCTCCTTGAGAGAAAAAAAAATTCTTTTTGTGTCCTTCATAGTTAGCAGAGTAAATCAACAGCTAAATACTTCTGGAAGCAAAATGAAAAACCATTCAGGCATTATCAATGACAATCAAGTTGCTATATATATTTTAAAAAAAACAGTAAATTCAAGACCCTACTCATCTTCTTCCCTCAAAGTATGCTTAGTGCCTGGCAGGTATGAGGCTCTAAATCGATAAAAACTGTTAAGGGAAATAAAAAGTGATTAGATTTACTTTTATCCTTTATTCCAATGATGCTAAATGCAGGACCTTTCTATTTATTTCTACCTTTTCATACATAAGTTGTTAGACCTGTCCATAGATTCAAATGTGCTCCTCATCATTTTTATTTGCCAATCAACAAAGATATTAGAACATTTTCTGTAAGGAAAATTCTATGCATTCTGAGCAATGTCCAGATGGGACATGGCATCTACATCAAGGGAAATTTTAAAAGAAAGCATATTCAAAAACAAAAGCCTGAGGTAAAACATATAACTCTCCACCTGCTGGAATTGGTGGAGTGGGAAGATAATCAATATGGAGCATTGTTGAGAGCTGGGCATTCATTCTAGTGCTGATCAATACCAGACTTGCCTCGAGGGAGAGACACTTCCACTAAAGCTCTGCCACCTGCTCCTAAAACTACTTCAAAAGGAAAGGAGGCAGAAAGTCTTCTTTGCACAAGGTAAAACTGACTTCTTAAAAAGTAAATATATATATATATATACATATATATATATGTATATATATATATACACACACACATATATACAAGAAAAAGTACATTGTACTTTATCTGGTGGTTTTCTAGAAAGGTACATGTATGAAAAACAAGACAGAAAATACAGTCCTAAATTTCATTTATAAAAGTTTTAAAGTTATTTATGCAGCTTAGGGCTGTGAGAAATACACATAATACCATATGGGGATTTAACCCTTAATATCACTCAATCTTTTTTGACATATACTGTATTGTCATAATTTGATTCTTGAGAGTTTTACCAGGCAACTTGCATAAATGTATGACCAACTGAAAGTTAAGGAAACAGGGAATCACAGAGGTTAAATGATTTTGCAAATCCATAGAGCTTAAATTTTAGAATTAAAGAAGAAAAATAATGTTTTCTGCTATATTAGAAAACAGGAAAAGGCACAATACAATGATATCAACTTTAACTAAAATAAAGCTGAAAAAAGAAAAGCAAGCAAAGTACAGAAAGTAGACGAAAACATAGTAAAAATCACAGCAGAAATCAATGAAATGCCAACAAAAATGTGTTCAAAATTAAAAAGGAGGAAAAAAACTTGAATCTCTCAGATAATCAATAAAATTGAGAAACATCTAGCCAAACTTATCCCCCAAAAAATGAGGCTACACAAATTACTGAGGACCAGGAGTGACAGAAGTGGCATTACTACAGCCTGTACAGATATTAAAGAGATAATAGAAGGATACAATGCACAATGTTTCATCACATAACTTGACAAGTTTGATTAAATGGGTAAAATTCTCAGTAGAAATCAACAAATCTTACTTAACCAGAACTGGATAAACTTGAAGACCATTAAGATTAAAACACCTGAGCTTTTGTTAAAGACCATCTCACAAAAATTTCATTTCTAGTTAGTATAACAGGTAAATCAAATAAACAAGTAAGAAAAAATAATACCAGTTCTGTGTAAAATTTTCCAGAACACAGAAGAAGAGGCATTTACCTGAAGTCTATGAGGGCAATTATTCTGATACCAAAAGCAACATTACAAGAACACTAATGGCCAGTAATTAATGGCCATGAACATAGATGAAAACAGTTTAAATACACCATTGACATAGTAAACACACACACATATACAATCACATGCCATCATAACCAAATTACAAGGTTGATTTTAATATGAATCAATGCAATTCACCAAATTGACAATTAAAAAGAAAAAAAAATGTTTACCTGAATAGCTCAATGGACACCAAAAAGGATTCGATAAAAGCCAAATATTTTAAAATATTTAAGTAATTTCATGATACAAGGAGACTTCTCTGACATAATAGGTAGTGTCTGCAAAAGAACTACAGGAAGTATAAGACTTAGTGATGAAAGATTTTTCCCAATGCGCTTGGGAGCAACAACAGCAACAATAACGACAACAACAAAGAAAGTCTATTTTCTCCACTTCCGTTCAACACTATACTAATAGTTCTTGACAGTGAAATCTGGCAGGAAAAAGACAAAGTTGTCAAGATTTAAAGAAAGAAGTTAAAACGTTTTCTCAGAAAACATAAATATTCAGAAAATATGATGGAATACAAAGAGATACAAGCACTAAGTCTTTTAACAAGGAGGCATGATGTGGAGAAAGAGTTGTGTGTCATGAACTTATCCCAATAGATCACATGGCCAAACCATTAATACTTTCCAAGAGAGTAACAGTTAGAAGCACCAAATTCACTTATTGCTTTTATGCCTCATAAATCATATTCAAAAATATGTCTCTTTCATCTTCCTCTTCACTTCATGAACTTCTCACATGATCTTGGCCTTGGCATTACTCAAAATTTCTCTCTATATGTATCTGTGTGTGTCCCTTTCTCTCTCTACCTCCCTCCTCACCCCTCCTCACTCCTCTCTTCCCCTCCCCTCTCCTCTTCTCACCTCCCCTTTCCTCTCCCACCTGGACAGGAGAGAGCCCTCTTCATCCACAGGTTCCCTTTTATTTGCTTATGACCAAGTAAGTAATCAGCCTTATTACTACCAATAAACACAGGCTCCAGTGGGGTGTGTTTGGACATCTCATACCTTGCAGCAGGACCACAGCACTATATAAAATGTCACTATCCAGAAAACATTTGTAATTGATATGCTAGTCACTAACAATTGGATGTTGATGCTTAATAATAACACTGACGATAGCATGATTGCATTGACAATAGCATAACTCAGAGATACATCCAACCAAATGTTTGAAATACATATACATTTAAAATTATAGAATACTGTTAAGAGCATTTAAAGAAGACCTAAAAAGTTGACAGATATACTGCAATCCCAAAGAAAACTTCCTAACTCTTTAAAATTTATGTGAAAATATAAAGGAACTAGAATGGTCAAAACAATTTGTAAAAAGAACAAAATTATGGGAATTACATTACTTCATCAAAAAACTATTATGAAGATATAATAATTAAGATAGTGTGATATTGACATCAATATAGACAAATAGATCAGTTGTAGAGAATAAAGAGTCAATTGGTTTTGCAAAAACTCACAAAGCAGTACAATAGAAAAAAGGGTTATTTTACAACAAATTACTCTAAAATATTTTGATTTACATGAGCAAGAATATGGACTTCAACCTACAAATCATATCAAGATATTTAGAATATAATGTGAAATCTAACACTATGAAACTAAAAAAATAGAACATCTTTCTGAAGGTGAGGTTACACAATATTTCTTACATATGACACTATCAGTATAAACAATAGTAGAACAAATTGATATATTGAACAGTTCAAGATTAAGAGTGTCTGGTCTTTAAAGTACACAAATAAGGGAAAGAAAATACGAACTGGGATTGGAGAAAATATTTGCAAATCATACATACTTTATCTTTATGTGTGTAATTCATATTTCTTAAATTGCCTACTTGCTAAAATATATTTTCAGTGTCTAAATCAGTACTCATGACATGTTCTCGGCCATTTGTGGACATACATAGAGCAGTGGAAAATAAAAGTTTCACTATGAACCATCTTAACCTAACAGCAATCAAGGTGACCCTTTGCCTACTTGCTTCAATTCATACATTGTAAGTCATATCCCTTCTCATGCTATATTTAGTGTTTTTTTTCACAAATGTGTGTTCTTTGTGATTTTGTAGTTAAAATCAGTTGTCAGTAGTAATACTAAAGTTCTGTTGTACCTAGACAAAAGCAGACTGTGGTAGACAACAGGGAAAAATTGTATTACTTAGCTAAATTTCATTCAAGAATGAATTATAGTGCAATGGCCATGTGCTCAGTGTTAATGAATCAGCACTGTGAATTAAATAAGGTGCCTTTAAACAAAAACACATGTAAAACAAGATTATTCTCAGATTAGTTGGTGAAAATATTGTGATCACAGACTCACAGACATAGAAAATTGTTTTCTCTCTAGGAGCAAAGCTGCAGGTTTAGATAACTGTGCAAGATTTTCTAATTCTGTGTGGACCTTTTATAGAATATAACTATTATGTATCTGATAGAATATTTGAAACTAAAATATTTAAAAATAAGAAATTCAAAACACAGTAACAAAAACCAATGAAATTCTCAAGTGTTTTGCACAGATATTTCAACAAAATGTATGTATTGATGGCAAAAAAGCATTTGAAAAATAATCTGCATTCTTACAAATGAAATGGATTTTAAAACCACAATGATATGTTATCATACATCCATTAGAATTGCTACAATTAAGAAAAAAAGTAGAAGAACTGGAACTTCAATGCACTGGTAGTTGGAGTATAAAATAATCCAACAACAGGGGGAAATAATTTGTTAATTCTGAAATATAAAACATAAATCTTTCATATGATTTAGCCAATCAACTCACTAGTAGGTATTTTCCAAAGTGTACTGAAAGCTTATGTCCATAGAGACTTACAAATTTGCACATGAATATTCACAGAAACTTTATCTATAACAATTCCAAACTGGAAAAGATCCATCCATAGATGAGTGAATAATTCAGCTGTAGAATATCCTAAATGGGCTATGTTTTAGCATTATAAAAATGAACTACTTATACACAGGAAAACATTCAAGATGAACAAAAATAAGTGCAGAGTGGAAAGAACCTAGACTAGAAAAATGTACATACTGTGCACTTCTGTTTATATATAACAACAACATGAAGCAGATCAATGGTCGCCTAAAGATTGGAATGGGGGATGGGGAAAAGGAAGGAAAAGCGAGAAAGATTACAATGGGCTACGACAAGACTTCCTGTATGGCAGGTATGCCCTTTGTGTTGATTGCGAATGATATATCACCAGTGTATACTTGTGCCAAAGCTTTACTATAAAAATACTAAATTTAAGTATTTTTATGTACTAATTGTCCATCAATGATGTTTCAAGGAATTTTTATCTGAAGAATGTACTAGCTCCTCAAAAAGTGAAGTATTTTCAAAGGTGACCTCTGTCTGGATGATCGTTTTACTTTATCTTTTGCGAAGATAATAACAAAACAATCTACAGGCTAAATAACTGCTCATATCATAACTTTTTGATGATTCCATTATTTCCAACAGATTAATTGCCTACTGATACTACATAATCTGTACAACATTTGTTCCTCCCTTTAGGTGTTTGAGAGAGATGTAGTGCAGTAAACATACAATATACAAAGCAATGATTGTGATCCAGCAACAATGTGGAGTTCTTCACATTTGTTATTTAGTTCTTACAAAAGATAGGGAAGATTTTCTCTTTTTATAATTGGTAAAACTAAGGCAGAGAGAAGTTAAGTATCTTTCTCAATGACACATTATTAGTAAGAGGTTCAATCAGTCAGCTTCCCCTTTGCAGGAACACTATACCCAACAACCACAACTTAAAGGAGGAGAGGCTTAATTAGCTCATGGTTTTAAGAGATTCAGTTCATGGTTGCATGGATCCAAGGCAGGAGCATTTTGGTAGAAGTGTGTAGTGGTGTAAAGCTACTTAGTTCATGGAGTCCAGGAAACAGACAAAAGGAACAGTGCCAGAGAGGAAGAGGCAAGGGACCAGAGTTGAACTGTAAGATCATGTGTATGACACACCCAGACACTTCCGGAAGTACGCTCCACAAAGCTCCAGGGCTGACCCAAAGGCAATCAAGTGGACAATCCACCTTAACCACTGATTCAAAAATACTAGCCCTCTCTGTTTTTCTTACTGGTCTGTGATTTCACATTTTTCTATCTTATCGGATAGTAGTACATGATGTTATGTGATGTTATGCTATTCAGACTATGATATTCTTGCATTCACACTTCTGAAATTATTGTTCCAAAGACCTTCAAAGTCTAAGCTGTTCTCTGCCGTGAGTCTACATATATATTTTACCCTTCAATTTATAGCATTATCCCCTTCTGTAACAATCTAATAAGTACAAAGTTTATGTATTAAACACATATTTACACTTCATTTACCATTATTAAATATGCTTCTTTGAAAATGTGAACATTTCACAGTTAAGTACAAAACTTCAACTATCTGCAACAGTGAAGAATGTTTGACACTTCAATTGTAAAAATGTTTGTTTAAGTAAGACATGCTTCTTTATGAATGAACATGATTGAATATAAATGCCTTAGAACACAGTAATAATTAACCTCACTTCATTAAAAGGAGTCTTACATTGAGTCAAGAGTCTTTTATATGCGATGACGATATATGCAAAGGGTCTCTCTTAAGCTAAGATTCATCTGAAAAGTAAAAGTGTAATTCTCTTAATGTATTTGCTTGTGCTGCAATTTTATAGGCTTGAATAAATATACAGGCTCCAATTTAAAAACTAAATATATACCTGGACATACCCATATATGTCCTTATATACATATGAAACCCAAAGCAACATCAGATAGCAGGTAAAGGAGAGTAAAATTCATAACTGGGCTCAGACTGAGTCATTCTAGTCATTTCTGCAGAAAAACAAAACAAAACAGAAAAAGCAAAATCTCAATTAATTAAATATAACAATGCAAATGTATTTTCTTGGATTTATTTATTTATTTGAGACAGAGTCTCGCTATGTAGTCTAGACCAGGCTTGAACTTGCCAGGTAGCCAACCTGGGCTGGCTTCAAACTTCAAATCCTCTTGTCTCAGCTTCCAGGAAAATATGATTTTGTTAAGTGAGTCTAATTTGATCAACATTACCCGAAATACTACACATTGTCGGGACCTGAAAGAACTAATTACTTCTGAGAAAATGTCTCTATATTACTAGTGGGTTGATACTTAAGTAATCAATGTAATTTTGGTGTTTGAACTTAAAAGTGTGTATGCAAACAAGGGGAAGTAAAATAAGGAACTAATATATAATAGTAATCTAGTTTTCATTCCACAAATGATTTGAAGTTTTGTTTGTAATAAGGATATTTACAGAGTTGGACATGTAACCGAAGACTTAACTTTGGAGAAAGAATAGACTTTTTGCATAAAAAGATGTTTCTTTCTTCCATTTTTTTATTTTATGGAAAAAATAAAACAAAATTTCATAACAAAATAATAGAATAACAATAGTTAATACATTGCATATTGTTATCTTCGAAGTAGTTACTCAGCGTACAAGATATGGGCATAAAAATTTCTCCAAACAATATTAGCACAAACCTTTCTTTTCAATGAACTAAGAGAAACCAGTAATATAATTATCTTGTGTTTTTTTCCTTTTTCCCTTCCTTCCTTTTCCCTTCCCCCACCCTAGTTCCCCTTTGCTTTTGAACAATTTCTTCCCATTTCACAATATCTGTTGTACATTTTGGTCTTTATTTACTCTTTCAGTTTCTCACACAAGGGATACAATATTATGTTTACACAATTGAGACTGATTTATTTCACTTATGAGTATGGTCTCAAGGTTCATCCATTTACCTACAAAAATCTCAAGTTTTTCCTTCTTTATGGCTGAATAGTACTCCGTTATATAAAAATACCACATCATTTTTATCCATTCCTCGGTTGATGGGCATTTCAGTTCTTTCCAAGATTTAGCTATTACAAATTGTGCTGCTATAAACATGGGTGCATATATATCACTGTGGTATGATGTTTTTAATTCTTCTAAGACCAACAACAGGAAACTAACATAAAAAAGATAAGCCAATACACATCAGTTATAACCATCAATGTAAATTGTTTCAACTCACCAATCAGAAGAAACAGACTAGCAGAATGGATCAAGAAGCAAGATCCAACAATATACTGGATTCAAGAAACACATTTAACTCAAAAAGAAATTAATAGACTGAAAGTGAAAGGATGGAAAACCATACTCCATACCACAGGGACGCCCCAAAAAGCAAGTGTAGCTATTCTCTTTACAGACAATGGGAACTTCAAGCCAAGACTGATCAAAGGGGATAAAGAAGGTCACTATGTACTTGTTAAGGGAAGACTCCAAGAAGAAGAGATAACAATCATAAATATCTATGCACCAAATACCAGTGCACCCGACTACATAAAACAAATATTAACAGATATGAAAAGTCAAATAAGCACTAACAAAATGGTAATGGAGGACCTTAATACCCCACTGTCAGAAATAGATCAACTAGATGCAAAATCAAAAAAGAAATATCAGAATTAAGCCAAACCTGTAAACAAATGGACTTAGTAGATGTCTACAGAGTGTTCCACTCCACCACATCAGAATAAACTTTCTTCTCAGCTGCACGTGGGACATTCTCCAAAATAGACCATGTATTATCCCATAAAACATCCTTAAATAAATGCAGAGGAATTGAAACCATCCCATGCAGATTATTATTATTATAATTACTGATACTTTTATTGTTGTTGTTATTATTATTATTATTATTATTATTATTATTTTGAGCCAGGATCCTGCTACATAGTTCTCGCTGGCCTTAAACTCATTGTGTAGCCCTGGCTGGCCTCAAACTCACAGCAATCCACTTGCCTCAGCCTCACAAGTGTTTGGACAACAAGCATGTGCCACCAATCTTAGCTTCCTTCCATTTTATTTCTAGTGCTGATTATGTAATCCATTTTCATCTTCAAACGCAACTAAATATATAGTGCAGATAATGAGTATTTGATTTCTTTCTTTTTTTTTTTTGTGGGTACCGGGGGGTCGACCTCAGGACCTCGCATGCCAACAGGCACCCGTGCCGCTGAGCGATATCACCAGCCCCTTTTTCGTATGTGGGTTTCGGGAGTCGAACTCGGGCCCTCGCGCTTGCAAGGCAGGCGCTTACGCCGCTGAGCCATCTCACCGGCCCTGATTTATTTCTTGCATGAACAAATTGATGGAATAAAAATTGGAGAGATGATGGGCAATCATGAATTCAGATCCAACAGTCATTCCCCAAATACAACTTTGATTTTTTTGTTAGATCATGAAAATCCTCCAAATTGTCTCAAAAATGCTAGACCTCTATCCTCTTTTTACTATCAAATGACAATCCATGCACCTTGTTTTATACACCACTATGAACTACTTGACACTTGACAAAGGACAAATTAAGTTATTAAATACTCCTAAAATCTGGAATTCACAAGTTAGAGAAAACTATGTAAGATACTTGGCATTCTGTTAAAAAGTCTGGAAGCTATATACATATAAGAAATGCTAAGTACTACCTTCGGGCTTGGACACAGAGGATTTCCAGAAATATCAGTGTTATCTTGAGTGAGTCATTTTCAACTGCTGTGCTTTTGTTTATTTAGTAAATACTTTAATTTGCTGTAGAGTCCACAGTGAGTACTGATGCACCTTTGCCTAAATGACATTTTTACCTGTTGCTTCTCAGAAATTATGCTTTTACACATATATATGAATATATATATATATTCATATATATTTATATATCATATATATGAATGGCATATAAAAGAATTAAATACAAAATCACCAACTGTTACTTCGTATTTATAATGCATAGCTAAAATGGGATACCTTTATTACGAACAAGAGAAATAGATGGGCCACCCAAATAGGCTTCTGTTAAAAAAATGAAGAAAGTAAGAGAGAAAGCAGAAAGGCATATTGAGAAGAAGTTTGCAAAACAATAAACATAATTGAATATTATTGCATATTGTGTTCTCTACTCTGTGTGCAATGTGATGTATGTGGAGAGAAGAAAAAAATAGGAGAGAGAGACTGTAATATAATTATACCACTTTGTTTCCTAATTCATCTATATACAAAACATTAATGATTGCTATCTCTACATAGGAAGATTGCAAGTAATTTTAATGTTATTTCCTATGTCTTTAAATTTAAAAATTTCTTTCAATCATATATTATTATTAAAAATAAAATTCAATGTGAATAATATTGTCTTTGGTGAAGTATTTTCAAATACCTATTCTGAAAACAGGAAAATTGGGAGCATGAAAATCAAGGAGATTTATAAGATTCTGATAGACAAACGTAGTGAATGTTTAAATTTTTAAAAATCTATTACAATAAAAGTCACATTCCATTAATTCTCTTCAAAATACTCCCCTTCCCTCCAAATACACTTATCCCATTTTTCTTGCCTCTATCTGAAGCAGTCCTGGAAGTTCTCTTTTGTTGAGTGTCTTTAGTTGCACTGTTATGGCTGCCTTGATATCTTGGATCAATTCGAAATGTTTACCTTTCATGATCATTTTGACTTTCAGGCAGATGAGAAGTCACACAATGTCAGATTCAGTGAATGAGGTGCTCAAGGACACACTCTAATGCTTTTAACAGCCTGCCTTTCCCGTAGTTGGCACTAAGCAGCAGCAATCACTCTATTTTTGATCACACCTTATAAAGACACCCATGAAATACTTTCAGAAGTGCTTTAGAAAGGGCCAAGAATGATGGCATAAGTAAATTTGAAGTGAGGAGGAGTATTTTGAGGGAGATAATGGCTATGTGTTTTTTAACTGTAATAAATTTTTTAAATTTAAGCATTTAATGTATATTTTGATCATCACTTCTAGTGTCACCTAGGGGCTCTGGGGAGTTGTCAATGAAAGATGTAAACTATAACCTGAGAATATCTGAACCCACATTTCAAAGTGAAGACATCACCTATGCTCTACCCTTCAGCATAAAGCACAGGTATGTTAGTTACATGCAGTGGGATTTGGATATTAACTTCTGCTTGGTCTTAATAACTTATGCAAATATTTTGATCTTGGGCCGGTGAGATGGCTCAGCGGCATAAGCGCCTGCCTTGCAAGCGCGAGGGCCCGAGTTTGACTCCCGGATCCCACATACGAAAAAGGGGCCGGTGATATCGCTCAGCGGCACGGGTGCCTGTTGGCGCGCGAGGTCCTGAGGTCGACCCCCCGGTACCCACAAAAAAAAAAAAAATATTTTGATCTTTCTTCAGAATGAGCTTTTGTTGAAGAAGCCCTTCACATCATCTCCTGTAATTCCTATGTCATTCTGAATATGTACAGACTGGTTATTGCTGCAATACCTCTGTTGGTTATTAAAATTTCTTAGTTTTGTTGACCTTTGCTATATTTGCTGTGTTTATATCACCAGTTTTTTAACTGCTAAGGAGTAAATTGCCTTGCTCAATAGAAAAACATCTGCTTTATGGACACGAATTCTTTCTCACAAACTAAATCAGTGGGTGTTTATGTTCTCTCTCAGTGACTGCACCCTGTCCCAATCACTGTACAAGATACAGTGAGAAATGCATTTGGAGCTTCAGACCAGGTGGAATCACCTCCTTCCTGGGATTCAAGCTAGACACAGTTCTGCTCCTGGAATTCCACGTGACATTTTCCATGCAGCACCATACAAGATCTGCAAGTACAATTTTTGAGGAAAAAATTCAGGAAGATTGTTACATGAGCACTTTAAGCCCATTTCAGATTAACCTGGAAAGGACCCTGGAGTCTCTAATTTTCATATGGTTCTGTAACTTTTATGATTGTGGTGAAATCCTTCTTGTTACACAACTGACACTTTTATAATTGTTAAAGGTTTGGGAGGTGCTTTGGAGCTAGTGTGGACATCCTCATATGTTCTCTGCTAATCTCCTACCTTAGCAATTACACCACCTTTGAAGGCACTATAACCATGATAAATGATCCCCGAGATTATAGAAGTCATTTGTGTGTGAAGTGGACACTGAAATTCAAAGCTTACCTAATTTTTTTTGTTCATTTTGTTTTTATTTTTTGAGACAGGGTCTTGCTATGTAGCCCAGGCTGGCCTCAAACTAGTGGCCATCCTCCTGCCTCAGCCTCCAGAGTGCTGGGATTACAGGTGTGCACCACCATGCCCAGCTACCTAATTGTTAATTATGGTTCTTTTAAACAATCATTTAAAAATAGCAATACAGTTATTATAGTTTATTTAAACCCTTCAACAATTTTTCAGCATTTCTAGAATGAAGACCAAAATCATTAATATGACTTTTCAGGCCTTGTGCAATCTTGTTGTCTCCCTAGCAAGATCCTGTGCTGGTTTCTTCTTCACTATTTTTTTTCCCTCAAATCACGCCATCTATTTCTTTAAAAATCTGTTCTCTTTCACATCTGTACTCTTGCATATGTTGTCTCTTCAAGCTAAGATGATTCCCCCTTTTCCTTTATTTAACCAAATTCTACACATTTCTCCAGTTAGCATGAATTTCAAATCAGTGGTGGTTCTCTTCTTCACTTTATAATGGGAAGTCAAGTTTTCCTCTACTTTATCAAATAACTTAACACTTTATTATTTTTGAAATAGTAATTATGTTAGATATAAATAGTTGTAATAATGTTTAGGTGATAAGAATGTATCAATATTGTTTCATTTGTTCTAACAAATATATCTTATTAATGTAAGACGTAATGGAGGAAACCAACTTGTTATATGGATACATTGTATAATCTTTACACTTTTTTAAAGTCGAAAACTGCTCTACATGTAAAATTTACTTAAAAGAAATATGTATTTATGTAATTGAATTTTGCAGATCTTGCTTCCCCTGCAAGCGTGTGCGTTGTATGTGTCGCAGATTCCATGTGGATAGTATTGTGCAATCTACTGCCAGTGCCAGAACTGTACCTCACACAGAATAACAATTTTAGGTACATTTTTGTAAGAACGTAACTTCAGTGCTAAAAGAGGTCAAGTAATACATGCTTTACTCATTTTATATATCTCATACTTAATCTGTACCTGGCACACTGAAAGCCCTCAAAATCATTTGTTGATTACCTTTGTCAACTTCAGTGAGACCACTAGATACCTATTTTATTCCTTAGTGGAGGTGCTAATTGTTGGAATTGAAATTTTAGCAGCCCTTCAATATATATTTCCATATAGTACTCCACATACAGATCCCAAAATCTTAATGAGAATTTACAATGAAAAGCCACAAAAAATTTTACACATAAACAATATTTTTAAATCATTAAAGATTTTTAGAATAATTGGCCTTCACGTTTTCTGTCTGCAACACACTTATTAATTAAACGTATTTTTTAAAATACTATTTAAATGCATCCAAGGAACATAAAGACAGGGATTTTTATAAATTAACCTTAATAACTGACAAAATTATGGAAGCTTAGCAGACATGTCTATTTACGGAAGTTGACCATCAAATAATATAGTAACAGCTCATTAGAGGAACTTCTTGCTAGAATTTCTTGAAAATAACTTACCCATCCCATGCAAATTAAGCAAAAAGTAAATGTATATATAGAATCTTCAGAACCTTATACGGTAATAGCAACTTTTTTTTCTGTTTTTGGTTTTTGAGACAGGGTCTCACTATGCAGTCCAGGCTGGCCTTGAACTCATGGCAATCCTACTGCTTCTGCCTCCTAATTGCTGGGATTATAGTTATGTGCCACCATGCCCAGACTGCAATATCAATTTTTGATAGATAATTTTCTAAACAAATACCATGTCTAATAGGATAAAACATTAAATATGGTCTCTATTCTGTACCTATTTCTCATCCTTCTTCAGAATAGGCATCGCTCAGTCAAGTATACTTATCACAGTGACTTCTAAAGAACTCTGGGTTTGATTACATTCCCAGGGCATGCTAAAAATGGGAAATTTTGCCTCTTAATTACAGGCTATAAGACAGAGCAAGGCTCTTTAGAAAAACCATGGGAAATGTTCCCCTTAATGTCAGAAGGCAAAGAGTTATACATGTTTCTAATTACTTTTAAGGTTTAGTGGGGAAAATAAATGCTGAAATGCAGAAAAGATGTACAACAAAAAATTCCCTCTGTCTAATATAAATGTTTATCTTGCCCATAAAGCAAGGTCCGGAAGTATTTGATATTGAATCATTACTTAAGAAGGGATGTTTAATCTTTAATAGAGTAAATACTGTGAACAGAATCAGTAATAGCTTTGTCATTTTCATGTCTAATATTTTGGAAGAGAAGTTACCATTAGAAACCCTATAAGACAAACTTTTTAGAAATTATGAGGTTGTTGGATTTTCCTAATAAACTATGTCATCATGTTATGTTGTCATCCTAATACCCCACATAGTGCCATTTAATACACTAATTTTGTGTCAATTTTCTTTTTTTTTTTTTTTTGTGGGTACCGGGGGGTCGACCTCAGGACCTCGCACGCCAACAGGCACCCGTGCCGCTGAGCGATATCACCGGCCCCTTTTTCATATGTGGGTTCCGGGAGTCGAACTTGGGCCCTCGCGCTTGCAAGGCAGGCGCTTACGCCGCTGAGCCATCTCACTGGCCCTGTGTCAATTTTCTACTAGGCAGAAAATTCCATGAAGGTTGCTGCCAAATCTTGACATTCCTTGGTCTTGAAACAAGCATGGTCAAATGGTCTTTCTCAATGAAACATAAAAGAATGAAGTCACGTTTTGCTTCTCTTCTCTGTATTAGAACCAACTATGGTTGTACATACTTTCAGTAGCCATCTATAAAGTGACTGGTTTGACTGGAATTGGGGTTTTCAGAACTTACAGCTCAGAAGCAGATTGGGAAGAGGAATCACTTGTACCACTGTCACCTCTGAGGGAACACAAAGAGTTGATATTTGTGTGTCAGGAGAAAGTGAGGTATACATCTCACTGCTAAGCCTATGCTGGGGCCATATAAGTAGCTGGAAACAACAGGCAAGCTGGAAGAGGGAAGAGTCATCTTACCCTCTTCTTCCTACTCTTTACTCCCTCTCATAATCCATTTTGGCATAGCAATCAGGAAGTCAGGTGGCCAAAAATTAAAAAAAGAAATTTTTTTTACAAGTTCCCATCCCAACATCACACAGTAGAAAACAGAAGTGTGGGTATGGAGCCAAAAGACTACACCTCAATAATCAATCCACGATGCTGTCATAGATTCCAAACTCGATTACAACTTCCATGAAAACTAAGGTCTTCTCTGGTGCCTTTCAGAATGAGCAGAAAATTAAAGGTGCTTGGGACTCTTTGCTGAATTAAGATAATTTATTCATTTTTAAATCAAATTCCACAAATATTTATTGAGAACAAATTTTTTATTATAGATACTGCTGTATACTTCAGATGAAAACATGAGTGAAATTCTATCTCTCCTCTCAGATAATTTACATCCTAATGAGATACATAGATTATAGATGAAAGCAGTAGCTTCTAGTAGTCTGTATGATATTTGTACCATGGGGAAAAGATATGGGTAGGGAGGGAGAGAAAGGATACTCCAAAGATAGATACGTGTTCTGTTTGGTCTACAATAAGCAGCATTCTAGTTATGGCTCTAGGGTTTAGGGTACAAGGGTAATGATGAAGGACAAAATCCTTTTCCTTAACTGTTCACGGATTAGCGGAGACCATAAACAAATAAAGAAGAATTCAGCATTACCTTCCACATCGTGGATCTTTAGGATGTGTTTAGCAGATCAGTCTAACTGAGCAGGGGATCTCTAATGCCTTCCAGTTCCATGTTCTAAATTCTGCAAAGGTTTAAAGAAAAAGACATCATCAGACACCATCTATGCTTTCTATATAGCCTTAAAGATTGCATAAAGGCATAGTTACTCTATGTTAGCCCCAGAGGGCAGCAAAATCAGATCACTCCAAAGAATAGTACCTTGTGGCTTAACTGATCCATCAGCTATGTCATCACCTCCAGACCTGGCAGGGAAACCAGAGAGCTGCTGCATGGGCAGATTATCCAGCACAATCCTTTTCAAACCACAGCAACCACATACTCGTGGTGGGGGAGGGGTCCAGGCTCTGGTCTGAATTTTAAATCTCTCATTCATTCGGTGACATATTATAGGAAAACTACTGAAATTGTCTAGGCCTCAGTTTCCAACCAGAAACATGAGAATAATGCAGCTCTTATCATAGTTCATGGTTATTTTGGAAGGAAAAAAAAAACACATTTAAATCCCTTATACCTTGTCTGGATAATTTTAAACCCAAACATGACAGCTCTTGACCATCTTACCTTTCACATTGTTCATATTGCTTTAACGTTGAATTCCACTATCAGGACAACTCTAAGAACTGTAGGGCCTAGTTATTAACCCCATCATATGGCTGATGGGGAGAGATAGAAAAAAAAATTTTTTTTTTCTTTTTGCCAAAGTCTTTATAAATCAAATCCCAAAACAATGGTAGAGACTTGTTTTTCAAACATAGTCTCCTGATTCTTAGTAGTATTAATTATATATGACAAAGGGAAAAAAACATATGTATTTTAAAAGAAATTTGCATAAACAAAAACACAAAAAAATGGGTCAATACACAAATTAATACTTTCATACACAAGTGTGTCTCTATTCAAGAAAGGCTTGATCATTTTGATTAATATTATTTGAAATTATAAGACCTTGATAATAAAGAGCATACAATACGTGCGTGTATACAATTACTATTCAACACTGCACACCACACATGGACTGAATGTAGCGGAGAGTGGAGAGACACTGGGCTAAGACGTCGATGGGGACTAGCACATATACCTATGCTCACGCAGGCAAAATAAGCATCTTGCAACACTAACGCAACTATTATGTGCAATTTCTCAGAAAAACAAAATCATGGACAAATCAAAAAAGAAGCATAATTTTAGAAATATCTGATCTTCTGACTCAGGTTGCCTACAATTATAAACAGATTTGAATCCCCATGGATTACTTTTTTAAACTATCTTTTAAAGACAGGAATAAAAGTGCAATAAACTATAATAGAAACCATGTTTCTCTTCTGGTTTCAGAAGGGATTACATTATTATTCATAATTCTATATGCCTCACTCTCTGAAAAGAAATATGAGTAAGAGAAGGCAGAAAAGAAAACAACTATAGATATGTTTTAACATTTCAGGCAGAAAATTGTAACAAAGAAATCCCCATTTGCAAAGAAAAATGCATTTTTCTCTCAATGGCTAAGAAAAACCACATTATTGAACTTTATAGTTATAAAAAGCAGTTGGAAAAGAATTACTGGGTAAAAACTTTTAAACTTGCAACTAGTGTGTTCTGAAAACTACAGAAAATGAGAAGGTACCATTATCCTTAAAAGAGACTAATAATAGAAATCTTTTGGGGATTGGTGGCCTCCAAGCAGAAAATTACAGAAACTAAAAAAAAAAAAATTTAAAAGGTCCATATAAAGTTGCTAAGCTTTGTAAAAGAACTGATCCTTTGCTTCTGTAAGGGAAGATTTAATTTGGAGAGGACCACTGGAAAATGCTGCCTGGTAAAGTGATGAGGAATAATGGTATGTAGCTACATTCTGCGATATCCCCATTCTACCCTGTCCTGCTCCATTAAACAGAGGCAGAACCTACTAGGTTCAGTGCAAACTATATGTCATGCTACCCTACACCAGTGGGAAAAATAGTATTTTTTAAGGATTTCAACAAACCCTTTCTCTTTTCCATAAAGGATACATCTAGGAGATTATCTTGGCTTATGTATTTGCTTTGTGGTTCTCTAAACCCAGCAGTGGAAGTGTGATGGTAGCACCCGCTGAATATGAAGTCACCCTTGGCCCTGGTTGCATCCTCTTGAATTCATGTGTAACAGTTAAGCTGATCATCAGTTTGATTGATGTGAGAGCCACCCAGGTATCTACTAAAGCACACTTCCGGGTACGTCTGTGTGGGTCATGGAGGTGTGGCCTTAGATGATATTTCTGGTTCCTGGCCTCTTCCTCTTTGACACGGTTCACTTTCTTTGCTTTCTGTCCACCATAACTACTGGTGAGCAGTTTTGCTCTGTTATGCCCTTCTGCCATAATATCTCTGCCTTGGAGTCAGGCAACCATAGACTGCCCCCTCTGAAACTATGAGCCAAACTAACCCTCTCCTTCTTGAAGTTCCAACTGTTGAGTATTTTATATTAGCAAAGGGAAATTTGACTAATACACCATGAGACAAACCTATGTTAGTGGATATCAGGAAGACATCTCAAAAATAACATTTCTAGAACTTCACCACACTATTTTTCTTCTTACTCCTATATTGTATGTCAATATGATCAGTAATCTACAGGATTGCCCAAGTGACAGAATTTTATGTTGTCGTTTATTAAGCTAATTCAAACCCAGTCCAATCACTCAAGCATTTGCTTATGAATATTTACCTCCTACATATCTCTGGATGCATATTCTCTCTCAATTTCCCACTACCACCGGTCTTGCTCAGGGCACTGTCATCCCATGTGCACCATTCAAACAGCGCTGTACTCTATCACTGCTGCCCTGCTCCCTTTCTACTGGTTATGCAAAGATGATAAATGATCACACCAAATTACTTCTTAAAACTTCTGTCTGTTGACTTTTGTCTAAGTCCAAGCTATTCAATATAGCTTATAGCTGTGTTAAATTTTACCACTATTCCTTCCCAGGCTGTCATAGAAACCTGGGTCTGGTTACTCGGATCCTACCATGAACATCCATGCAAGGATTTCTGGGTGTGGCACAAACGTTGTGGTGAGGGGAAGAGAAAGGAGATTTAAACTTTCTGTCAAAAGCTTACTATTTCTGGGTATGATATTGGGTACATTCATCACATTATCTCTAATTCTCATAATCTTCTATGAAGAACAGCAGTGTTCATATTTGGCAGTGGAGGAAAGTGAATGAATCTAAGAAAGAGCCTAAAATATCCAGAGCTAATTGTTACCTGCACCAGGGTTTTAATCCAAATTTGTCAGTACTACATCCCACGTTCACCTCACGATCCCAGCCACAGTGGAGTGACTCAAAATAATAGTTCGTACGCATGCTGACATGTTGCTGCAGGGACACCTACTCTACCTCTTTCAGGGTTCCTCTCCAACATCTTTCTGTCTGTTTGGAGGACAGTGTGCTAAAAAGCTTAGAAGGCACCAAAAGATTATCTACTTTAGAGACAGAGGAATGATCATTTGAATTATTCCTTTTTCTTTTCCTTCATAAGGGAGAGTCCTATAGGACTGAACATGACAGCTTTATTTGGACTGACAGGACTATGAAGGCCAGGAAAGGGCTACGTTTTTACAGTGAGTTTTAGGGGAGATCTTGAGCCATACTTTGGGCAAAGAGCGGAGTTTGAGAAACTGAAAAATTTCTGCTGAATTTTGAACTTCCTTGAACCTCAGAAGAGTAGAGAAAGATTGGTCATGATCAGAAGGAATACTCTGTGGCCTCCAGTTCATGGGGAAGTGCCCAAGGTAACCTTGAGATTTCTATTTATTAACACTGTCATCTACTTACTGGGTGCTCAGAGTGTACCAGGAACTATGGAACAAATGTAACATCCATTATTTCATTTGATATTTAATGACCACTGAGTTTAAATATGTAAAGGTATCACATTATGTTCCAGCTCTCCTTGGGCTGAAGCGAAAGGACACTGATGATTGTACATACTTCTGATAGCAAGCTGTTTGTAGAAATGACACATGTGTACTAAAGTGATGTGCTGGAGACCTTGAAATGCATAACATTTATCAGAAAGGCATTGCCCTTGTCACCTGCTCAGGCACAAATGCAATATCTTATTTGCTGCTTTTCAGATTGCCTGTACCACTCCTGCATCAGTCCTTCTTACACAGTACTCTCAGAAGAATAAAGATGGGGTGTCCCCAACATTGCCCATTTACATTGTAGACTTTGAAGTATGTTATTGTAATTCCCTTTATTTCCCTCACAAAGCCTACTGCTTCAAAAGCATTGCCCATTTTCTAGTATTCTTAACGAATATTGTCTATTTCAGTATCCTTACGCCCTTCCTCCTCTTATCCTCCTATTGCTAGCAGGTCCATTTCAAATACACTTTGTGTGATAAAGTGACTAATGGTCCCTCAAAGATGCCCATGTTTTGATCTTTGGCAACTGTGAATATGTACCTTATGTGGCAAAACAGGACTTTTCAGATGCAGCAAACAGAAAGATTATCTTGGATTACCCAAATGGACAAATTTTAATCACAAAGTTTATGATTCGAGGGAACCAGGAGGATTACAGTACAAAACAGAATGTGTGATGGTAGAAACAGAAGACTGGAGTATTGAAAGAAAGCATCTGAGAGATAATGAAGGAGAACAACCTCAAGCAGCCAAGGAAGGCTATGATTTGCATCATAAATTTATGTGGTGACACACATACACAAAAATCTCAGTGAATTTGCACTGGACTTTTTAAAATTTCCATTAAAGGGTGATATCTAATCAGTGCAAGCAGAACCAATTTATGTTTTATTAAAGCCAAATTATCTGAATTTGTGTTTCTGAATTATGACAATAATATTTCAATGCCACTTACACACTAGTATGCATGGAAAAACTAGGTATCTTCCCTGAATCTGCCTCTGATCCCAAAGTACTGCTAAAGGAAAGAAATCTAATCTTCCCATTTTAGCCATAATAGAAGAGGATTATCAGGAAGCAATTGGTGTTCATTTTTTCACATAATCGAGGAATTAAGTGACATTCTTTTTTTTTTTTTTTGTGGGTACCGGGGGGTCGACCTCAGGACCTCGCGTGCCAGCAGGCGCCCGTGCCGCTGAGCGATATCACCGGCCCCTTTTTTGTATGTGGGTTACGGGAGTCGAACTCGGGCCCTTGCACTTGCCAGGCAGGCGCTTAAACCGCTGAGCCATCTCACCGGCCCCTGACATTCTTCTTAATCATCTAAATTTCATAATTCAAAGTGTCTATTTTTATGTGAGTCTTCTTCCATTTTCTTGGTTATTGTTTTACAAAATCTTGTGCTAGTGGCTAAGAGACAATAGTCCTTCAGTCATGTGAGGCATGAGACAAAGGAAAGGGCACTCACAGCCGTCAGCGTACAGGGGAGCTGGTGTATATTGTGTCATGAAATTCCAGAGCCTTTGGGTTAAACCTTAATGATTAAAACAATTATCTCTCTAGTCAGATGCACATGCATTCAATTCCTGGCTAACCTACTAAGTAAAAGTGAATAAGTGACATTGTCTTTTTGAGCCTTCAGTCTTCATCTGTATAATTCAGTACTTTCAGTGAAGATAGTAGTGAAATATGTCTCTTCATGCACTGAAACACTGAATGAGTAAACAGGGGTTGTAGACACTTTGTCAGGCTCTCCAGTTAGAAGGGTTACTACTTTGTCTCTGGGATCATTCTGAGAACCGATGAGGTAACGCTTGTAAAGTCCTAGCACAGTACCTGGCACATAGGAAGCACTTAGTACATATTGTTATTGTAGTTGACCTGGCAGAAGTAAAAGAAGAGGTATTTCTAAGAACTCCACCATTCCGTATTCACTCTCTTTTTCAAGCTTCATAAGTGATATGACAGTGATAGTTATGAAAATATCAAAACTGAAACATCAGTATAGGGACAGTGTTAATGTTCACAAATGCTAAAATTTGCCATATCCCAAATGGATAGGAGGCTCAGAATCCCCACATCTGGCACCCACTTGGCAGCCAGTAAAGAAGGCAGATTCCCAGTATATATGGGGGCTTATACTTTACATTGCACCATTGTGAGAAAGGAAAGCTCGTTCTCCCCGTAGAGTATGCATCCTGCCTCATGCACCAAGATTCTGTTAGCTTTGCAAAGAAGCTGCAACTACCTGGAATTAATGTTTAAAAGGAACCTTTGTGCCTGCTATTTGTGCCCCGTACTATTCCAAGAAACCATACTGAACCCTTAAAATTGTGACACATTAGAGACTCAAACAGAAATGAATCTAGCAAACAAGTGTAACTGAATATAGATAAAGTATTTCTGCATGTGAGCAAATAACTTGGATAGTGGAGTGAATCCTTTGGGGAGAAACCTTGAGATAAGAAATTTGGATGTATTTTCCATCCCTCTCAGGAATCTGCATCAGAGAAAAAAATTCACATCATAACTTTTTACCCCAGGACACAAGCAATGATAGTGTATTTGTTGCATGGAGTTTGAGCTAAGGAAAGAAAGTATTTTGAAAAAACCAAATGAATAAAGATCTATATTCACAGCAACGCATTTTTCTATTTTGGTTCCTTTTCTGTTTCCTGCTTTTTCTCTAAAGTCCAATTGTAGTATATATTGTTTTAGATCTTCTTGTCACTGGTTTCTCCTACATTATGAACACAAATCTCCTAAATAAAAAAAATTTTTATTTTTTCTTGCTTAGTAAATCCTACAACCATATCCTAAACTAGAAAATTTTAAATGTATTATTTCAGTTGAAAATGAGATCAAGAATGCTTTTAGGACATCAGTAAAGTAATCTGTGCATCACTTGACATCTTTTCTTTTATCTCTCATAAATCTGTTTTTCCAATTTTCACTCTCCCTTGAGATAAGGTGGAGTAGTTTTACTTAATGCCAACAAATAATATTAAGACTAAGTACACAAACACTATGAGTCTTATCCTAAGCTTTACCACATTGCTCTCTTCCCTATCTGACTGTAATTTGTTTCTCCTTAGTCTTCTGGACTCTGGCTCTCTTCCTTATGCCCAAGTCCTCTGGTTTGCAACCACCATGGTGAATCCCTTAGCCATTTTATAGCACAGACTACGTTTAAAGATTTATAAACACTTTACTATAAATGTTGCATTCTCTATAAAAACACCCAGGAAAGGAGAAATGAAAAATCAAATGCTGCTTACTATTTATCTACGGTAAAGTGACAGTTTCCAATAAATCTTATTTAAAATTTTGTGAGAAAATATTGAAACATCAAATTTGAATTTTATTAAAAGAATTTTAAATTTCAACCATATGAGAGACTCAGTCCAAAAATTAGCTTCTGTTGTCTAAGCTTCTTCTTTTAGATTTTTCATAAAGAAGCAGGGGACAGACACAGGTAATATTGGACCAACAGAAGGGTTTTGAAAGAGAAACACAATCATTTTCATGGATGAATTGAGATTATAATCATGCCACTGAGCTGTAAAAGAGCGTCCTTCGAAATAAAAATTAACATATCACAATTGTGCAATTAGCACTCAATAAGTCACACTGAGAAGAGTGACAATATGGGAAGCTGCACCCAGTCATCACTATTAATGCCTGTGTCCTGTACTGATGAAGACAAGCTGTTTTTATGCTGCAGTCATCAGAGATAAGATAATTTCTGCAGCTGAGTTGTTACAAGCAGTTAAGAATCTAATAGACATGTTGCACTTTGAACAAGAGCCATTGCATTTAAATTCTACAAACTACAGGGGTTGCTAAGTCATTTTAAACAAAACAATAATAACAGTTGCTTTTCGTCTGGAGAACAACTTTGTAGTAACAATTACAGCAAAAATGGATTGTTTGGATATGAGTGGTTTTATTTTGCTTTTAGTTATTTTGTTTCCTAACTAGAGTCACAGATAACAAAGTCAACATAACATACTTAGCAAAAGACCATTTTAAACAAAAAGATGTATGATTTTCAAATGAATTCCAAAGAAAACACAAACTGAGGAGATAGTGTTTGCCTCCCCGGGATTCTAGATTTTTCAACTGTGAACTGAAAAATGGAAAGTTATCATGGAGATAGCAGAGTGGGGTTGGAATTAGAAAATGTGTACTGTAGAGATAAATCTGCCACAAATTGTCTGATGAGTCTAGCTTGAAGTGAGCATGTAATATATTTATTATTATCCTTTAGCTATCCAGGAAGAAAGACAAGAGTTTGAGAGAAAAGTGCCACATGGATGCATTCAGATGAAAGGCGGGAAAGTACAGTTAGGAGGCAGGAATCAATTTTTACTCTACTTGTTGATAGCAAAACAAACACAAAAGCTTCAGAAATTTTTAAACAAAGAAATGAGGTGGTCTGCACTGTGTTTCAGAACTATGATTTTCCCAACAGGCTTACAGAGTACAGAAAACCACATGGTTAGAATCTTTGGGAAGGTGAAAGCATGCATATTGTGCACCATGGATTTAGCAGTAAAACTGGTGCACAGTGCTTGAAATCAGGCTACATTTCTGAGGTGACATTTAAGAGACCGCAAGTTGGAATTCAGGACAGACTTACTGGTCAAGTATGGCTCCACAGCATTACATGTGGTACCATCTTTTAGGCTTAAATTTTTAAGGCAGGGGTCAGGGTGGAAACAAATGTTTTTGACGCATTAACATTTAGAAATCCAACTAATACTCATGCATATAGAATTAAAGATAAGTCGAACACTCAGGTGAGATGAACAGACTAGAGATGGAAACTCGAAGGCCATCAACTCATGAGTGATATTTAAAGCTCTGGAGCGTGGTGAGGTAATATGACAGGGAGTCTAGAGAGAAGAAGGGTTTAGAGGAGCAAAACACTGGGCCACTTAGAGCCCTGCGAAATAGAAAAGAAAACAGAAAATGAAGGTATGTGGGAGTATTAAAGGTGTAGGCTTAGAGAAAAGAGAGGTTATTATTTTATTACTTTGTTTTCCCATGGCTGCTGTGATGACTTGTGTTTGTGTGCAAATGGGAATTATCTGGTAGATAAGGAAAATATTATGGCCCCTGAAAGACAGAAGACAAATTCAGGAAGTTAGTCATTCAGATGTAAGTCCCAAAACAGCAAAAGAAGAAATGAAGTTAACTTTTGAGAAGAAGGAGGAAGAGGAGGAAGAGAAGGAGGGTGGCAAAGAGCAAAAACTGTCTTCTTTCTGATTGAGGATCCAATTATGAAACATTCTTTTCTGATTAAATCTCCTTTTTTTCTATAAAGAGTGTGGCCAAGTACACATGAAGAGAATGAGATGAAGTGGGCTTGGATGAAATAGGAGGAAGGATACTTCTTTCCATGAGTATTAAACAAAATCACAAAGGGAAGCACCACAAAAGGATGATGGTCAGGTAGTGGAGTAGCCTTGTTGAGAGTTGCGAGTCTACGTTTGAAGTGAGTTCAGGCAGCATGGTAATGGGGATTTTCTCCCATAACATTCAACTGTCTGTTCACAAGTGAAAAGATAAAGGAAAAATGGTTTTAGCCAGAGAAGCACAATATGGGAAGGGGAATAAGAGAAGGAAGCTTGGGGGAGGCAGGACAGGGAAAGATTATCAAGGAAGTGGGTATAACAAGGAAGAGTTGAATCTAAACTGAGCAAAAAGGTAGCAAGGCTGATATGTTAATGGTTATCAGAGATCGCTTAAATCTATTATTATAGCAAGGAGATCAGATTGTGAATATTTCACACTGAGAATTCTGAGGTAATAGATTTGTTGGAAGAGGAGTAAAGAAAAAAAAAACTATCACATCATTAACCCCTGACATGCTTGGAATGAGGGAGAAGCAGCTTATGATCTAGAAGAGAAACAGAATCAAACATCTAAGGCTAAAGGTTTCCCTTATTCTGAGGACTTGTCTTTGAATTTCTGAATTACTGAGGTTATGTGCTCCACAAAATGTTGATCTAGTTTAGTATAAGCAAAGTGAATATACTCAATGTCTAAAGAAAATTCCAAGTGAAATTAATCAAAATTAATTTTAACCTAAAACTTATTGAGATTAATACAGACTAGAAAATCGGAGAGTTATGAACTTTGGAACTGAAAATAACAGTGTGTGTGTATGTGTGTGCATACATGTGTGTGCGTGCGTGTGTGTGTGTGCATACTTTCAGCCCCTTCCTACCTATTCTACTTTTAAAAATCACTAACTCCCTTTGAGTCTTGGTCTGCATAGCTGGGAGCTAGGGATAATTGCACCTCTTAGCACAACCTTTGTAAAGATTAAAGCAATATCTCTAAAGTAATTTGCATAGTGCCAATGCTAGATCAGCCTTTAAGTAAATTGCAAGAATTATATTATATTGAATGGTATTATATTGTTATTTTATTCTATATTATCCCATTTATATAGGTAATATATTTTTAATTTTGGGTTATATTTATAATTTTTATTTTTTCATTTTTGCTAAAATATCAAAACAATATTCAGCATATATATCTGTTTGTGTTTCAAAAGGCAGCTCTGGCTACAATTTATTTTTAAAAACTACAATTTATTTTAATTTTAGTATTAATTTGCATAAAATTTTGAAGCTGTCAGTCCAAACATATCATAAGGTACATGCTAAACTTTCTAATATAAAAAATAGTGTGGGGCTGGTGAGATGGCTCAGTGGCGTAAGCGCCTGCCTGGCAAGAGCAAAGGCCTGAGTTCGACTCCCGGAACACACATACAAAAAAAGGGCCAGTGATATCGATCAGCGGCACGGGTGCCTGCTGGCACAAGAGGTCCTGAGGTCGACCCCTGGTACCCACAAAAAAAAACAGTAATTCTCACAATATGTCCAATGTTATACAGAGAAATATGATTTTCTGTAAGAAAACAAAATTTTTAAACACAATTTTTCTTTTTTTTTTTTTGTGGGTACTGGGGGTCGACCTCAGGACCTAGCACACCAGCAGGTGCCCGTGCCGCTGAGTGATATCACCGGCCCTTTTTTCATATGTGGGTTCCAGGAGTCGAACTTAAGCCCTCGTGCTTGCCAGGCAGGCGCTTAAGCCGCTGAGCCATCTCACTGGCCCCTAAACACACTTTCTTAAATATTAATAAAATATGTATTCTAAGTTTCTACAAACTTCTATCTATTTTTAGTTCTTGGCAGATCTCAGGTCCTCACCTGTTATTGGCCAGTGATCTCCGTGTATTGGTGACCTTTCTGTTGCTGGGACAAAATATCTGAAGTACACAACTTAAAGAGAAGACGTTTGTTTTGGCTTACGATTTCAGGACCATTAGCAGCTGGATCCAAGAAAGAGATATCAGGATGAATATGAGTTGAGAAGGAAAGCTACATAACTCTTGGAGGCCGGGAAACAGAGTGAAAGGAAAAAAAAAAACAGAAAGAAAAGGGCTTGGAACAAAATATCCCTTTCAAAGTCACATCTAACTAGGCCCATCTTCTGTCGAGCCCATTATGTAGTGAACTCTCCAGTTCACTTTTAGGGGATATTTAAGGTCTAAACCTTAACACTCTATTCTCGACCATGTGTGTTTCTCCGTAAGCTTCACTAGTTACATGGTAGCTGACTTCTTCCATGTATACGATGAGGCCGTTTGGTGTGTGGTGGAGGCTAGAAGAAGTGAGAAACAGATGTGGGTGGAAGGTAAGGCCCAAGATGAAAGCTCTGGCTTTCATAGCCTAACACTGCAAGTGATGCATGATCATTTTGGTGTACTTTAGGGTGCACATAGATTAATTCCAGGACCATGTTGGGAACTGTTTCCACATGGTGAATACGACAGACAGATCCCAAGATCTTGTGTATGGCAAGCAATGGATTGCAAAGTGTACACACTGTGGTGGGGGTGGTCACGGACAGAGAAATGGATGACAGAAAGGAACGCTGCACACTGAGCAGATAAACCAGGCTCTTGGGCTCAAGTGTGAGAGAGGAAAGGGATCTTGCATGTGGTTTGTTCTAGGGTTCTATTGATGCCCCCAGGTGGCTTCTGAGCTCAAATGTGTGGAAGGGAGTGAATAGGGAGGGATGGCCTGAGAGTGGTGCTCCAGCTCAACTGGGTGCAGGGAAGTGAATTCTTCAGCCCCTAACACCCTCTCTGCATTAAAAAAAAAAAAAAAAATGAAACATAGTTGTCATACCAGGAAGTGGGATCATAAAGAGCTGTCTTGGCTAACACAAAATATAAAGTAACAAAGACAGCTTTTCTGTATTTATTTGTAAAGAAATAGGAGAAAAATTAAGTATTTTCTATTTGCCCTTTCCACCTTTGCATAGGGAAGGAACTTCCCATTTCAAATCAAACCAAATGCTGCATGGTGCATAGTTGGATGGTCTTGATGGCATATTTAATTTGTTCTTTAAGAGTTTAAGAATGAAGAGGAGACAATCTTTGGTCAAATCATAACAAAGAACAATCTAGAATATCACTTTTAAGGTTCCTTTCAATGGGTTGTTGCTTCTGTTATTTAAAAGAATTTCAAATGGGCCCCCAATCACCTCAGTCAGCTTAATAAGTGCGTATTGTTCCCAGTACCTTAGTTTGCAACAATTTTTTCAAGTTTTTTATCTTATCTTCCTCTGAAAATAATCCGTCCTTTTATATGCACTATAGCCAGAATCTCAGGGTCATCAGCATTTCATAAACAATTCGCTTTACTTCCAAATTGAATTATCCTGGAAGAGTTCAAGAGCAGCACAAAAAGGAAAGTGAGCTAGTGTTGGATGATAGTGAACAAAACTTTTATAAAATAGGATTCAGGGAAGTGAAATAAAATTCCTAATCAGCTTTAAATGACAGAAGGGACAATCTACTGGGAAATGAATTTTTTGCAATTATAACGACAATTTCTATTCTTGTATTATTTATTATTTAGATTATTATCTTAAGAATTGGACCTGTATCATTCCACTTAGTCTTTACAACAGACCCTCAAGGTATAGAAATAAATTAATCCATTGAGTTTCCCTTAAATTTCACATTATTTTAAAGCTAAAAGTATCTTTGTAATCATTCTAGTGCAAGCTTGACTTGATACTCAGAATAGAGACCAGAAGCCAATGAGATTAAGATATCTGCTCAAGTATACAGAATTTTTTAGCAGTGTGACTATTAAAAATTAAATCTTTTACAGCCAGGCATGGTGGTGTATGTCTCTAATCTGAGCATGTTAGGAGGCAGAGGCAGGAAGCTCACATGTTCAAGTGACTTGGCAAGAAGTGTCTCAAAATAAAAATTACAAAAAGGGCTACGGATATAGCCCAGCATGAAGGCCCAGGCGCCAATCCCCAGCACTACCTCCTAAAAATAGACCCTTAAGCCTTCTACATAAATGCTATTAAAATTGTACAATAAATTCAACAAAGTCCACCTCTCATTTGATACTACAGAGAATGAAACTATTGATTGGTATTTATTTTGAACACATTTATTCATGCAGTTGTGTATGTGTAGATTTATGAAAAAAATATTAAGTATACTCAAAATGGAAATGAGATCTTTGGATTGAAATCCTTCAACTCTTTGTTTATTTTGTCAGCTGAAAATTACAAGTACATAAAATATTATTTTTAGCACCAAATCTGATACTTTAGATCAAAAGATACTTTTCTCAAGCACAACATACAAAAGAACATTGCTATTTTGTATATAAGTGAATTTACAAATACATGTTCAAAAAGAAACATAGGGGGATTACAAGTAAATCTTAAATTTAAAAATTTTAGGTGGAATAACAAGCTCATTTCCATATCAAACACTTCATGAGTATGTGACATTATTCAGAATATTTTGAAATGTATTCTTAAATAACTGAGTCACTAAAAGGTGTTTGTGCCTTTGTGTGTGTGTATGTGTGTTTGTGATTTATAAAACTTCAAATGTAAAAACTATATAAGCTAAGGTGCTATTTATGTATAATATCTAAGGTATACTACTTAGTATATATTATTACAGAGTACACGAATTATGCATCATATTAACTCAGCTGTGAACAATGCATGTGCACAAATATAGTAATACAATTCCTCTGTTCATATTAAACAATTCAGTTCACTAACAGAAACATTCAGCAAATTTTGCTTCCCTTTGTGCTCTTCACACTGGGTGATGAACACAACCGTGGGCATCTTCCCCAGAATCAAGGAACGAATTAAGTTCATGACCCATGGTACCACTGTACACGGTAATTAAATTAAACCATGTGAAACTGCTTTTTTGTAGGTCAAAATCAGTTGAATCTTGAGAATTCCATACAGATCAACATAACAGTAGTGGTGGCTATTGCTGGAAGGTGGAAGTGTAAGAGATTTTAATTAACTGATTATATTTCTCAGTGTTTGATAACAGGTCTTTAAAAGATATGTGTTCTCTTTGTTATGAGCAACAAGTAAGGTACAACTTCTTACTTGTATCTTGAAAAGGAAGAGAAAATCAGGGAAGTTGGTTTGTACTTATGAAGAGCCTTCTAAAACAGCTTCAAAAGGGAAGACTTTGAGGCCGGGCATGGTGGCACAAGCCTGTAATCCCAGCACTTGGGAGGCTGAGGCAGGAGGATCACCATGAGGACAACTATACTTTGTTAACCTACAAAAGTTATCAGTACTTGTCAGTGATAATGTTGCAGATACCATAGGCTCCAGGTTTTGGGTACCTTTACTCCCTCTTCCTAATAAGAAATAAAAACTAATACAAATGAGTGTGACATTATTACACAGGTTGATTTCTATCCATTCAAATCATTTTGTTTGTTTGGATTGGGCAGGATTCCAAAAAGTATATAACCTATTGCTGGAAAACACTAATTGTAATTTCTGTGACACTACCAACTGGTCATTTCAATGCTCAGTGCTGAGGCATCTGGTAGTGCACCACATATAGACTTTGTCAGGCTTCCTTTGTCATTTTGGAAGTCTCCCTTGAATCAAAGGTCCGTGAAGATGGTGCCAGGCCGGCTGTCTCTGACACAGACCACCCCTGGTCCCTAGGGCATACTCATCCCTGCCCTGGCCTTAGTAGTAGCAGTAACAAATGGTTGTTTCTCCAGCTAATGCAGGCAACAGTAGAGTTTCCCACCATTATAGTCCACAGTCTGGAGTCACATAGTCCAATTTCATCTAAGTAATTGCAAGATTTCCTAGTGGTCTTGAAGTCCTCCTCCAAAGACTTCAGATAAACAGAATACACTCCCTGCACCTTCCTCCTTCGTGCTTTGACATTCCCCTGGAGAATGCTGTTCCATGGGTTCCAAAAACAAGTTTTTGCCCATCTTCTGGGTGGACCTTTCACAGGTAAGCCAGAGCCTCATTTAGGGGTGTAGGGTATTTGGTACAGGGGCTTTATTTCTATAATTTGGAACTCATCTGAAACAATGACAAAGAACCCATTTTAGCTTCCAATTAAACATGTTAATATATAAAAGAAAATACTCTTTAGATTTAAATAGTTTATCTCTTAGTCATAACTTGTGAGGCACATCATGGACAACTGGGGCAACATACTTTGTCATCACACTACCTAAAAATGAGAGTTCTGCAAATCAAAGTGTCTCGAGAATCTGGAATTGCAGCTTCTGGAAGCAGGGTTATTGCAGTTCTGGCTGCACATTCAAGCCACTGCTAGGTGACGTTAGTTGAGATTGATTTTCCAGCCATGCATGGGTCACAGTGGTTTTGAAACCTAGATAAAATATTGCTATTTGTTTAAAAAGAATGTTCTCCTTAGGGGTCTGTAATTTTATCTTGGGGAGATGTCTCCGTAAAAAATCTTTCTTTCTTTTTTTTATTTGGAGAGAGAGAGAGAATTGGTATAGCTGGAGAAAAATGTTCCTGCGAAGAGGAATATCCAAATTTGCTAATGTTTAACTTCTGGCACTTTTTAGACTAGAAAAGACAAAATATCAGAGTGTCACTAAACATGGTAATTCAGAACAGACTAAAACTAAAGATACAGATGGTTGAAAATAAGAGAAATAATATATAATATCATGGTTATGTTAATATCATTTCATGTATTTATGGTTGAATAAGTTCATCTAATTATTCTGACTTCATCTTCTCTTGGTGTCCAATAATTTCTGTAAACTAACAGAAAATCTGGTAACTACCTAAGAGGAAAGTAATGGCTGAGAATACCAAACAGAGAAGCAACATGAGTCAGGAGTGCTTGAAACTAAAACCCATGACTATTTGCTTTTCTGAATCCTGGAAAGTCCTATGAATTTACCAGTGTATTCCAGGGTGAGTCAGTAAATTTCCTACAAACAATTATTGATGAACTGATTGTGAGTCAGTCCAGAGCCAGAAAGAGGCAACATCTGTGTAAGGCTTAGCTCTAAAAACACCAGTCCTTTAATATAAAGCGTTATTATATGTGAGCTATGGTATCTCACGTTAGGGGAATAGTGTAGTGGATAATTCAAGATTTATTCCAAGTAGTCAAAACCTATATAGCACTCATGGGAAAGAAATAGAGCTTATGCAAATAATCTGAAATGATAATAAAAACATGTTGCTATGGGGCTGTGCCAGTTAATCTTAATTGTCAACTTGACAATTCCTGGGCAGGTGATTGGATCAGGGAGGGGGTGCTATCCTTATCAGTAGGTGAATACACAGGCATTCATAGCAGCATGTGCTGTTAAGAGTAGGGACTCACTGGAGGTGGACCAGAGGGGCCCTGCCTTTGGAGGGTATATCTTTCACTTTTCCCTTGTACTCTGCTTTTTGGATGCCATGAAGTGAGCATCTTGTCTTCTCACACCCCTCCACCATGATGTTTTGCCTTGAGACCAGCAGACCACAGGGTGAGTCCTCTGAAACCGTGAGCTATAATAAACCTTCCGCCATTATCTTGTGTGAAAGAGGTATGTAAAACCTTGGATTGTGAGTAACTTGCTCTGCAAGACAAGCAAACATTTCTAATAAATTTAACTTGATAAATGTGTGATGTCTTTCAGTATGAGTAGTACATGATGCTGAATGTCACAGGATCACAACTGAGCCAATGGTTCTTCCCTCTCTCTCACTGCCAGACTGCAGCTGGTCCTCTCTCAACAGCAAGAGGTTATGGAGGACAGTTCACCTACAGAGGAGGAGAAAAAGGCAGATGAACCCCTCACTTCAGATGAGACTGGGGAGATGTGGCAAATATGGAAAACAGTGCAAAATTTTGTAGAAAATCACCACCCAAATAAGCCCGAGGCAATGCAAGCGATGAATCTCTTTGAGGACAATGTGAGTCACATTTCTGGGAAATTCTCAAAAGGAGGCAAAAACAAGTGTCTTTGAGTAGGTTCCTTGTTAAAGTTGCATGAAAAGAAAACAGATTCAATTGACCCAATAGATAGCAATAGTTTCATTAGTGGTAGTGAAAGTCATCCTACACAATGATCCTCCTCTCTCTTATCTCCTTCATACCATCCATGAAGGTTTTCAAAAGTAAGTGCAGGTTAATTTGGGTTTTTCTTTATATTTTGTATTTTACCTATCATTTCATATTATATTACACAATTGTAATCCTTTTTATATGAATATTTTTAGGTTTGCAGAATGAATCATCTGAGTTTCTATTATTTCTTTTTTTGTGTGTGTGTGGGTACCGGGGGGTCGACCTCAGGACCTCACGCGCCAACAGGCACCCGTGCCACTGAGCGATATCACCGGCCCCTTTTTCGTATGGGGATCCGGGAATCAAACTCGGGCCCTCGCGCTTGCAAGGCAGGCGCTTATGCCGCTGAGCCATCTCACCGGCCCTCTAGTATTTCTTATGGAGAAATTCACTTTGATATACAAGTGTTCTGTATTAGAAGAAAGTTTCTGTAACGAATTATGGTCACAAACCAAGGTTTTACTGTGTTTTGTTCCAACAGCAGAAAGCTGACCAACACAAGAACTGATGTGGGATAGTCATCTCCCAGCTGACAACCCTGTTATTCATTGTGACATAATTAAAAACCCATGCGAGAGACTCAGGGAAAGTTAGTGTCCTTGTTACCACTGAGTATTTATAGCACCAGTGAAACAATTCAATGTTCAGAAGATTTGAGCATGAAACTACTTTCCCTACCTAGGTAGCATTACGTAATGGATTTCATTACGTGACTTATCAAATTAAGATGCAAAGATTTGATTTGATTTGTTAATCCTAGGCTGAGAAATCTATTTCATTAAATTTATTTTTTTATTAGTACATGTTTGCAGTACATAATGATTACATTCATCATGGTGAGTTGGTGCATGTACATAATACACCTTAACTCATTTTATATCCTCTTTTGTCTATCTTTTGGTCCCCTTGCCATTTACAAATGATTCACTAAATTTTGTTAAGAAATGCATTTTAAAACTTAAAACAAATGATCAGAGGAAAATTAAGAGCCTGTAATCTGCATAGTTTTTACTTTAAACAAATTTTTCTGTTGTACTTTGTTTTTAGGCATGTCATTTGTCCTTTCGGTTTCAATTTACTGATCACAAATATAAGCCATATAGAACATTTTTAAGGCATCTCTTACACTCATTCCACATAGTACCTACCCTGTATTTGATGCTCAAATGAAAATAGAACATTAAATTTATATTTTAATCCAAATTTGGTAATATATGGATTGAGTAACTCATAAATATTCATTGACTGCTAATTGACATTAAACTCTGTTTTGGGCATTACAGAATCCAAGATAGTAAAAGGACACAGTCCTCAAGGGGCTTATGTGCTAGGTGGGATATACATGAGAATAACAAATAAACAAAAATATGATACAAAAAAGAAATGCCCCTGATTTCATATGGCTAGATTTGATGTAAATGTTAAACAAATCATGAATACATTAAGCTATAACTTTGTAACTCTAGTATCAATTAAACATTCTTCTTCATTAGGATACTTCAAAATCTTTTCTTCAGATATAAGAAGTTCACATTAGGTTAATGTGTTATTATTCCAATATTCCTTTCTTTTCATAGATCTTGTTCTTTTTTCCTACTTCCATGGCCCAATTTATTGTTACATCCCTTTTCTCATTTCTATTATCAGAGCTAGAAGACTAAATATAACAGCCTCTATTTATTTAGAAGTTCAAACTTTGACCTGAAATAAATTTCTGCCTATATTATATAGATTCCATTACTATTCTATTGTTAGTCTATCTTTTTTAAGTTTCAAAACACTTTTATTAAAATTTGTGCAATGTGGTATATGTTCTTTCTAGAGGGAAACCATAATAAAGGAGATTTCATAGATATCTTCAAATTTACAAAGGAAAATAAAATATATGTTCTAGTTGAGTGTTCATTGTTTTTAATGGGCCACTGACCAAAAGGCTGATTTTAATTTTTTTAAGTTTTTATTACTACGTTTGGCAGTACATGATGTTTGCATTCCTTGTGGGGAGGTGGTACATGGACACCCTCTCATCATCCTTTTGTCACTCCCAACTCTCTCAATCCCTTGTTCTCCTTCTTACTTGAGAAAGATCTAGCTCCCTAGTTCCTATTTGCTATCTTTAGTTTGCTCTTTATTTATGATTAGGTTTTCTCATTTAAGAGAAACCATGTCATATTTAAGTTTGCATGTCTGACTTATTTCACTTTATTAACATTATGGTCTCAAGTTGCATCCATGTTCCCACAAAAAAGCCAAGTTTAGCTTTCTTTATGCAAAGTAGAATTCCATTGTGTGCAAATATCTCATTTTTAATCCATTTACCCATTGATGGACATATAGGCTGCTTCTAAGACTTAGCTATTATGAATTGTAGTACTATAAACATGGGTATTCATATGTCACTGGCTTTTATTCCCTTAACTCCTCCAAATCTCATCTCTAAGTCTCCCATAGCCACTTGCAGTTGCTGAACTTTAACATTATCTGAAAATAAAAACGTACTTAGATTAGCATTCTCTATTTAAAAATTACATATTTTCGACATGCTAATATGAATGACTTTTTTTGTTATTTTGAATAATACCTAAGTTCTGAAATTTTTTTTCCTCTTACTCTGAATGATAGCTAAGTTCTGGTTCTGGGTGTCAGAACATGGTATAAATTGATGACAGAAATAGCTATAAGACTACTTACTAAGGTACATTGATAACTTTTGTGAAATAATGTTTTGTTAAAACTGGCACTTATTTAGATGCATCGGAATATTAAATATAGCTCAATGAATTTTTGTGAAGTTTCTCTGTTTGCAATGAGATTATAGGACACAAGTAGAATTTAGAAATATGATCACAGTTTCAGTTTTATTTCCACAGTTTCTTAGTCAATCTCTCTGCCTCCGGTCTTACCCACAATTAGTGTGTCCTCCATAGAATACCGAATATCTTTGTTTTTAATAATGTATTAACAATTTCAAATATTAGAGAAAGTTTCACAGTATGAGAGATTTAAATTTTTAATAGCAATGAAGAGGATTGTTCCAAGTTAATACAAAACCTCCAAACTGTCTTAGCAATCAATTCCCAATGACCACAAAATGATGAAGTCACAGTGATCGATTTAAATAATTCATGTTATGCAGTTTCACTGTGCATTTATTTGGGTTCTATGTTTGTACACTTGAAGATAAAAAAAACACAAAGATAAAAGAAAATTGCTCACTGAATTCATGGTAGATGGCTAGACATCTTAAAGAAAGGTTGAAATGCAGCAGGGGTGGGAAATGATAAACTCAGACAACTGAAACAAAATGAAATAGTCTGTCCAAGACATTGACGAAACACTAGATTCACGATCTTGCTCACATTTTGCGGGTTTCTTCTACTCTAGGAAAATAATTATCCATACAGGTCACCAGGTGTTATTGGATTCATTCCCTGATGAGTAGACAAAATTTGTCCCAATACCTTTGCAATCACTACTTCCTTTTGCTTGGTTGATCAGCATTATTGCAGGTGAATTCTCTTTGGCCTCAATTAGCATGTAGCTGTCTTCATTAAGAAAATACAAATCCTTGGAGCCCTGGAAGTTATCCATTTCCCTCTACTACTCTTGTCCATTTTGTTTCTAAATCTCTAAGTTGAATTACTTTTATCTTCATTTAAAAACTCTTCAGCAACTCCATGAGATGAAACCCACATAACACAAAATGGACATTCAAGGTTCTCTAATCACCAAATTCATGAAAATATCATATTCTTCAGGTCCAAAAATATTTGCAATTTCCTAAGCCTACCAGAGAGTTTTCCCACAATCTGTTCTCTTTCCCGCCATTTTTTAGTGTATCCTTCAAGATCTATCTCCATCCCCTCTCTAGGTGAAGCCTTTTGTGAATGGCCACTAGCTATTCCGTACTCTATAGTTCACAGCTCTATGACACATTTGCCTATGAACTCATCTTCCTGCAGGGGTGTGGACTGTTAGAAAGCATTAAAAAATTGCCTTCTCCTTTGGTTGCCATGTACCTCACAGTCCACCCAAACTGTTCCTTGGAACAACCTTCGAAAAATCCCCTGTCAGCTTAGAACCACATAAGTCATCATACGAGTGTGGGGCCTGAGTGATTTGTGCAACACACACACACACACACAGAAAACATAGTGACAGAATGTTGATTTGAGTGAAAAAGAGAATGCCAGCAATCATGGAGGGAAAATGTCTTCAGTCTTTGTTTCTACTATCATTAGAACAGAACTCAATTCTATATTTGTTAAAGAAGTAATTTTAGGATGTAAATGAGGGAAAAGATGTGCATTTTTATATAAAGTTCAGTGATAAAACCATAAGATGCTTTGGTTTTTATAAAAAATGTCACAAAGCATTTAGTTGCTACACTTTCAGTGGCAATGTACTATATCCTGACGTTAATAAACATATTACATTAAAAACATTTGGCAGAATATGGTCCAGTAATAATAATAATTTCCACTCATAGCTCAAAACTAATAGTTCAGTGCACTTCATGATGTGCTGCTTAGTTTCAGCTCCTTCCCGTATGCTACTTAGTTCATCCTCATTCATCCTGCAAGGCAGCTGAGTATATGACTTTCATTAAAATAATAAAAATAAATGAAATGTTTAATATGGAAAACACTGAATAGTCTTTTATAACTGTCTAGAGGAACTGGAGAACTGGTGGCAGGGGCGAAAACATAAGGAATATCTATATTTTCTGTAAGCTTTAGGATCACATGGGATGAGAACAAAAAGTGCTTATAAACTTGTATAAAATGCTTATTTGAATATCAGGTTTACCTGGGATCTTAAGGGTCAAGTTTCTGAGAGCAACCATGGAAGAGTGAACTGAAGCAGATTTGCCTGTTAGAGTACTTGACCTGAAAATCTACTCTAATATACATATATATATATAATATATATACATAATATATATACATTATATATATACATTATATATACATAATATACATACATAATAGTATATATACACACACAAGATAGCTAAGATAATTATACTACTAATTTCTATTAGTTCATTGAAAAGAACGGTTTGTGCTTATATTGTTTGATCAATTTTTCATGCCTGTATCCTGTAATCTGAGCAACTACTTTGAAGATAATAATACACAATATATTAACTATTGTTAATCCCCATTAGCTAGTTTTGAAATTCTGTATCATTTTTATTGTTTTTCTCTTTAAAATTAAAATTAAAAATAAATAAATTGGCCATTAAAAAAAGAAAAAGAAAATCTACTTTATAAGGATACAACATCTGCCCCTAAATCTCCACATTCTGTTTGGGAATTTCTTGATTCCCCCCTGTGTAGCTGGATTCTGAATGTGATTTCATCCCCAAAACCAAGGTTTGTGCTATGCACACCTAGCTTAGTTGTCATCGCTTAGAATCCCAGTCTTGTAAGAGGTGTTGGCTCATAACTTAAAAAAGTTGTTTTATACCTTTGTTCAATTTCTAGTTGTTTCATAGTGAGTAGATAAGTACAACCCCTGGCAGTCTCTGGCTACAATGATTGCGGGATCTTTTTAAATTCTGAATTGTCAAATTTGTTTAGGACCATTTTCCCTAATATTCTTACCTTTCTAATATCTGCAGGATCTGCTGTGATTTCTGATTTTTCATTCTTAACATTTGTACTTCAAACATTTTCTCTTTTTCCTTGAGCAGTGGGATGAGAGCTCTATTAACTGTGATTCTGACACTCTAGTTTTTTGTATTTTTCTTTTCTGATTCCGAAATACTTGCTGTTTGGCTCACCTCAAGTCAGGGCAAGGGTTAAATTTCAAGAGGAATGGAATGAAAGTTTGGTACATGGTAAGTCAGTCTCACACCAAAATCCTTCTTGTTCTGATATCCTGCTGTCACAAATTTCTGTTTATCACCACCATGGCCTCATATACATACCTCTCGACCACATCATGGGCAATGCTCTATCTGTTCTTTTCTGTTCTTGATACTATGAGATTATGAAGGAAGAGTATGACTAGTCTTTATGGAAATGATAGCTGAGCTAAGGCTATTAAATGTCATTGTCCAAAATCCTCCTAGTTAGAAAATCTTTCTGAGGCACAAGCACTTGTCAACTTTGGTCCTTACCTTTCTGCCTCAACAGTCTTCTCTATCTACATCTACCTCCCACTCTTCATCTCAAAATTCCAGTGACATTTCTAGATAGGACAACTTAGAGTTCTCTCTTTGCCATGTCCTTTTCTGGCTAAATCTAGAAGACAAGAATTTTCTCATTTCATCAAGTTTCATGCAGTGCTTCCTCAGAATGATAGCAATCTAACTGAGAAATATGTAATGCAATTATGCATTTATAATATTATTTCTAAGAAATATTTTATCTTATTCTACAGAAGTGGGTCTTTATTCTTTCTCCAACTTTCTCATTCTCGCTTTTTCATGTAGAAATACATGGATGCATACACAACAATGCACGCATATTATGTGCATCAATATGTAGATATATACACATCTATAATAGTATTTGTCAATAGAATAAATTCAGAAAGATATAATACAACTTTAACAATTTTTTTTTGCGGGGAATGTGAAAGTTAAGGAGATGGTAAAGCATTTGTATAGATAGTTTCCTTTGACTTCTCTCACACTATATACCTTTAAAAGTACATTTAAAGCTAGCCACATCAGGGACAGTGAGTTAGCTCAGCAGCATACGCGCCTGCCTGTCAAGCAGGAGGTCCTGAGTTCGATCCCCGGTACACACACACACACACACACACACACACACACAAAAGCTAGCCACGTGTACTGAAGCACTCCTGTAATCCTAGCACCAGGGAGCTAGAGGCAGGAGAGTCACTACGAGTTTGAGTACAGCTGGGTTTCATAGTGAATTCAAGTCCAAACTGAGTCACATAGTGATATCCTTTTCCAAAAAAAACAGAAAAAAAAAAAAAACATTTAAAATGCCTGTGTATTCTGTGTTACATTTTATGTATCTATGAAGTTGAGAAAGGGCAAATGCAAGATAAGTGAAATTGTTTAAAGCATCATTCTGTATAAATACGTGATTCTCTTAAAGATAACTTATTAATATTTTGTCCACCAGTAAGTCCATAATATTGAAATATTAAGACTCCACATGCCAAAATATTTGGGAGGCAATGAGATAATTTTATCATATCCTATTAATCATATAAGTGCATACTTAAAAGTGAGGTAGATCATTGGCATAAACTACATTTCCTGTGGTTGTGAATATGTTCCTCCAAAGTTCAGTGTGCTGGGAATTTATTCTCCAAGTTAGCATGTTGGTTGTATTTAGAGGTGGATCCTTTAGACAAAATTAGGATGAAAGGAAGTCGTAAGTTAGGGACCTCATGATGATATCCGTGGCTCTACCTTAAGGGGAAGAGAGACTTGAGCTTGCATGCTTGCTCCAGCTGGACATGTGGTGGCCTCCACCAAATTGTGATGATACAAGAAGGCCCTCAACCAACACCAGAACCATTTTGGGGGACCTCCCAATGTCCAGAGCCAAGAGCTAAATATGTTTCCATAAATTACCCACTTTTGGTTATTTTATCATAGCAACAGAACACAGATGAAAATACCCTACACTTTCCAAGATGTGTTTTCCTGTGAATCCTGACACCTGATATACATTTATGTCAAACTTCTCTGAGTGAAGAGTACAGAGCCCCGTGGACCACAGCACTCTCGAACACAACTTTACAATAATGAGGAGCACTGAAAAATAGCCTGGGCTTTGCCTTTAAAAATGCCTGGATTTGATTCTCAGCTCCACCACTCTTTCATCTTGGGACCTTCTGGATTACACCAGGTCACTGTAAATCTTCCTCGCTCATCTGTGAAAGGTGGATCATGTTCCCAAACTATACAGAAATTGCATCTAGTGAGAAAGGAATGCAGAACACACAGTTCTACACTATTGTTCCAAAGAGGTGCCCTATGTCCTGCCTTCTTCTTTCCTCCTCTTTTTAATCATCTGCCTGGATTTACATCTGCAATTTCCTAATCTTCCATTTCTCAGGCCAGTATGATTGCCTAGTCCTTTCTATGGGAGAGCTGAAGAGGACTTATTAATTTTGACATCTAAAATGATCCAGGCATAGGCAGATGATTTTCCAGGCTTGCTTTAATTTCTCCATTCATGTCTACAACTTTCTAAAAAGGATAATTTTGTAGTACACATCGAAAATTATGATTCTGGTTCATCTTCTTAAACTATAAATATAATATTTTATTGCCCATTGGGCATTATCTCTGTATCATTTTGTTCTTGTCTGATCTTTCTTGTGAGTAGCATTTAATAGTTTTAGTTTTAGTTTTTGGTTCTTTGAAATAATAATTATTTGAATTAGACTCTTTTCCCCTATGGATAAGTATTACTTTTGTTTCTTTTACTATCTTGAAAGAACACACCATGAGTTCAGGTTTCTATATTTTAATCCTGAGATTATTTTTATGACCTGAGTTTTGTAGATTGCCTACTTAAGTTATAATTCATTTTGGCATTTTCTTAATGGAATTCACAATCCTTGACTCTGGTGGGGACTCAGTCTACACAAACATCTTAAAATGGTCTTATTTGCTTTCAGAAAGTTCAGAAATCTCCAATTGACCTCTTCCCTAGCTCTACCCAGGCCAGTATTAAATTCTTTTCAATCAGATTAATCATTAGATTGACAGTCTGCATTTGGATATCAGTGTTTATCCATCACATTTCCTGGATTTTAATGAGCTTGATGAAATTTATGGTTCAAAACCATGAGAAAAAGTAATTATTATGTAAGATATTTCACCTTGTTACCATAGTAATAGAAATGGGAGCAGATCATGTTATGTTCAATTTGGAAGCTTAAAATTAAAACAGTGTAAAAATCTATACGAAGAAAGGCAATAACACCCATTTTCTACTCAGTCTTTAAATTCCAATGACCATGACAATATTTGTACTAATAAGCTTCCTCTAAGTTCTGAATAATTTCAGACATTAAAAAACAGTAACAAGATAAAATAATTTAGCTTTCATATATCTTTTATCTTGTTTCACCCTATCCCATCTTATGGTTAAAATTACAATGAGAGGGATATAAGACTTGGTGCTTGGGACCAAGATGATGACTATCTAATTTGTGAGGAAAAGTCACCATTGTATACCTTCACACTTAAAACAGTAAAAATTTCAATATTCTATGTAAACAAACTCTAAACTGTATATTTTAAGTAAGTGGGCTGAAAGGTATATTTAAATTGTATAGAAGAACAAAAAAGTCTTGGTTGAAAATTTAAGGAGATTTGTTAAATCTTTTTAAAATTTAATTAATTGAAGACACATTTTAAGACCCAGTTGTGACCTTTATATTTAGCTTGGTAATTTAGGAAAAATGAAAAGAAATAAAACAGGATTCCTCTGTTTGCAATGTCTTACAGTTTAGAGGACTATGTAAATTCATAGTTAAGCCCAGAACCTACCTTGCGATGAATACCACAATAGCAAGGGAACTAGAAGACTATGGAATGGCACACCTAATTCTCATTTGGACATAAAAGCATATTTGCTGAGGAAGGTGTATTCGAGTTAGGTCTTGAGGTTTTGGTAGGAATTGTAGAGAAAGAAATGAGGAAAGTTACCAGGAAGTCTAGTAGGGAGTAGGAGAATGTGATTTAATTATAACCACTCTATATCCAAATCCTTTGCCTTTTGACTATGTAATCCTTTTCCACCCCAATTTCAGGGTCAGAAAATGATGCTGTTAGGTTAATAACATGTTAGAAATTTGGGGAGAAGCAGAGAGTTACAAAAAAATGCAAATCCAAAATGTGTTTTATGTTTTGTTGCATTTCAATAAAGCCACAAAAGTTAGATTCATAGAAAGCCCACAGTATTGCTAAGGGATATATGAAGGATAAAAGGCAACTAGCAAAAACTTAAAGGGATAGACAAGTAAAATATTAAAGCTTGAAGTTTCAGTTCTCTGTAGGTACAGAGAATAGGCTATGAAAATTCTCAAAAGGCATCTTTTCCAATACCTTTTGCAGAGACCAGGATGATAAATAGTTCACAGAAGTCAGGGACAATTCAACCCTGACTGAGAAAGCTACAATGTTCACTCTTGGATTGATGAGCTTGGCGATGTGCATGTCACTGACCTCCAATAGTAAGGGACAAATGACTGTTCCATGTGACCTGTCCTTTCATTTTTGTTAATGAAAGTCACAATCGTGAATATCTTGCCCATATTTCACCATTGTATTTTAGGTGTGTATGGAAAAGATTCTTGTCTTAATTCATAGTTTTCCATATCCAAAGGAAGCAAATCTGAGAAACTTCATGTAGACATGATGTATATCACAAGAGTTTGGAATTTGATACTGATGCTGTGATTAGGATAGATTCATAGGTGTCCTGGGGGGTATACTTTGCATGTAGAGAGTTATGAGTAAATGAGACAATAAAGAAGAACGGAGGCATATTGATTGCATTAATAACTTCAGTTTTCATCCTATATCCATATGTTTTAACCTGTAATTTTACTTGCTAACCTCCTCCACTCTGGCTCTGGGGTCGGTTATATGAAATGTTTTAGAAAATACAATCCAAGTAATATGTAGCTCACAAATTGAAAGGTGAGTTTTATCTGGCAATGTGCTACAGCTAAGGCATGTTCTATTTCTTTAAAAAAGCCTGCTCCAGGATGAAAGCAGATTGATTAGAGATGAATCACCAAGCCCAGGTCATCCTAGATCAACCAAGTGACAGAAGACCCTCTAAATGTTTTGTAACAGAACCCGGCTATGACTGCCAGTGAGAACTATTCACCTATTTCCATTCCAGATCTCTAACTTGGGGGCTAAGAACAATTATAATTGATTGTGATTTGAAGCTGTGAAGTTTGGGGAAACATTTATTATGCAATATCAGAGTGGAAATGGTACCTAATGGAAAGATCATTTTAGGTAAAATGAGATGATCGAGTAAAATGCCTGAGTCAAGTGAAATACTTGATCAGTCATGTTGAAGTCCATTTGGGCTCAAATCCTATAAATTTGCATACCACTAAAATGTACGGTTATGATGTACTCATGCTTCAGGTGCAGAAATTAAAGAAACATTTAGTAGTGGCTGGGTAGGCATATAGAAGAGAAAAGGAAGGAGGGAGTAAATATTGCAGATGGGAAGAGCAAAGTTGTGTATCTTCGGTCCAGGTTCCAAGACAGAAAAACCTGAAGCATAAGGAAATTAATAAGAAAAACACATCCCTGACCCCCACAGTCAGGTCAAATCAGGCTTCTCTCTGTTAGTCCACACTTCAGTTCCACTTATTACCTCTGCCTAGAGCAGTCTTCCCCAGGATACTAAATTGCTATTTTTTTCTTTGTTTTAAAATCTATTCAGATTTTAGCTTGGACATTACTTGTCTACAGAAACTACCTCTCCAAGAGTAGGATAATCTGAAATGCATTATTTTCTCAATTCCTTGTGTTTATCACCTGCCACACTCACTAGAATGTGAGCCATATGAAAAGATACACTTGGTTTTACTCACTGCTATCTCTTTTCTCCACATGGTACCTGGGACCTTACTTAGAAACATTCAATCAATAATTGTGGTGGGATCAATATTATGCTTAGAGAAGAGAAGATAGGAAGGTTTGCTTGTTAGCTAATTCTGAATGAATAAATGATCTAGAATGTGGCCAAAGGGGCATCTATTAAATAAAGTATAATTGAGAGCTATTGTCTTTGAGGAGGCCAAGGATAAAAGTCTAGATAATTTGATGGAGTCACCAAATACTTATTTAAATTAACAAGATTTACAATACACAGAAAGCCAATAAATCACAAATCTGGCTCTACAGCAACTACAATGAGTTTTGAAAGAAGAGGAGACATAGCTGAGAAAATCTGTGAATGTCTATAATCTACAAGCTTTGGGATACAGAAAAATAGGCTGTATGTGGATCCATAATGGGGCATGTGGCCTCAGACAGAGAGAGAGAGAGAGAGAGAGAATACTTGAGACAGTAATAGTTTCTAGAAATAGTGAGGATAGAGAAAGACATGTTTAAAAGGCACACAGAAATGATCAACATAACTAACTGGCCAATAGAGAAATGCAAATTAAAACAACACTGAGTTTCCATTTTATGCCAGAAAGAATGGTCATCATTAAGAAACCGAAGAGAAACATATGCTAGCAAGTTGGAGGGGGAAACAGGTACACTTCGATATCGTTGGTGGTAATGTAAACTAGTACAACCGGCATAGAAATCAATATGGATATTCCTAAAAATACTAGAACTAGAAATTCCATTTGATCCAGCTATTCCCACTCTAGATTTCTTGCCAAATTTATATTACATTATATTACATTACATTACAGAGACACAGGCATAGCCGTGATTATAGCAGCACAATTCATAACAACTAAATCTTAGAAGCAGGCTGTATGTCCACAAACAGATGAATGAATTAAAAAATGTGGTATTTACACACAAAGGCTTACCACTCTGCTATAAGAAAGAGAAACTTGAGACATTTATAAGAGAATGGATGCACCTTGAGATCAAAATTTTAGTTGAAATAAATCAGACAAACAAGCTTAAAAATCATATGATTTCTCTTTTCTGATAAACTGACATTATAAATAAAGAGCAAAGTAAAAAATAGATAATAGGAAGTAGGGAGATTATTCTCAAGTGGAAAAGGGATCAAGAGATGGAGGGAGTGGGAAGGAAAGGGGAGGGAAAGGAGGTAAAAAAGGAATTAACATATGTAATATACATGTACTAACTCCACACAAGGAATGTAAACAAACATGTATACATGTACTGATAAAAATAAATAAAATAAAATAAAATAAAATAAATGAGTGAATCCAGATACACAGTGGGTGTTTTCTTTTGTCTTGTTTTATTTTGTCTTCTCAGAATCTCGTAGCTTAGACAAAACATGAATAAATACGGCTTTTAACGTTTGAGTCAGAGATGATATGAACAGAGTGGTGAATGCACAGAATTTTCAGTCACATTACCTATATTTCAAGTTTTTGCTAGCCACATATGGGCCAATGACTACTATACCAAATAATGCAGAAACAAAATATTTCCATCATCACAGAAAATTCAAACACATCCATGGCATCTTTTCCTAAAGTAGTCATTATATTTCACACATATTCCAATCTCTTCTGTACTTATTCTTCTAAGACACTGGGAATTATATTAAAATCCACATGTGCATTCAACAACACCGTGGTAGTGCTTCTGCACACACGCTTGAATGCAGACCACCTTCACTTTGGACTTGTACTGACTCTCACTTCCTCTGATTTCCTCCAAACCCAGTTGCTGCCGTCCTAGTATACTTATGCTTATGTTACGAGGATGAACACTGACTGATGATTTCCATAAAATAAAAACTTACTCTGATATTTCCTTTTAGAAGACTGAGGTAAAATTATAATTCTTAATGTAGGAACAGGAGTATGGAAGGCCAAAATGGAGGTAAATGCTTTATGCTAATTCTTCTGTCTCCTGATTTTATCATTTATTTTTCAGTACTTTGTAATACAGTTTTTAGTATTTTTTCTCATTTTGAGTATCAGGAGAGTCACTTAACTGTGTATTAACCTTTTCTTTCATTGTCTTTCTTCTTATGGTATAGGTAATTTTTAGTAATTTTTCTTTCATTATTATGGCAACAACCACCAGTGACTGTATACTTACAACATTTAGTAATTATAATTGGTAATGAACATTATTAATTCATTAAGTCTCTTCTAATTTATTTCTAAAGTCCATTTTTAATTCTTTAAAATCCAAATACACATCATATTATGCATACTGAAAGTAAATATTGCAAAAGGAATATAACATTTGTTCATTAATGATACATGTACACTTTCTAAATACTTTCTAAATAAGTAATGTACTATTAGCCTTGCAGTTCATTAGTTTGAAAATTGAAAACAAAACAAGAAAACCACACACACAACATATGTGCAAAGCCTTTAAAAATCTTATTAGTTTTCTTACGTTCAGGAAGAAAATTGTGTTAATCAGATAGAAATGACAATATGTCACATAACTTCCTAGAATGTGTTTCTCAAAATCAATTTATGTAGAATTTCAGCCTCATTTTATGTGAACTATTCAACATAGTCATGAGTTGTATATAATTTTATAATATTCTTACCAAAAACATATGAGAATAATATTATACAAGTGTATTAACAAGTAATCAATGAAGTCTATTCTTTGTTCTTAAAATGTATAACTTTACTTCTTTCTTATGTTTCTTATTTGTTAATAAGCCAAAAACTGACTATGCATAACTTGTTCTTTTTAAAATAAAATTAAAAATGGATAAACATATATATTTAATCTTAATAACCACTGAAAAGAAACTAAGCACAAGAAAAAGAATCCTAGTTGCAATCTACCAGCTCCCTGGATGTTCCACTGAATTTTCCCAGTAACCCAGCTGTTTGTGCATATGGTGGGCCTGGCCCCACCTGAGCCACATTTGTGTGAATTGAAGAATTGTTATTTTTTTAATCAAATGTTTTGGTAACTGAGTGATACAACCTCTGTGTAGTTGACATACCCGTGTTAATTAATGACTTTGTGCCCGTTCCGGGGCTAAACATACGTTCTGCTATGGATGTGCTGGACTGCCTGCGACACACACTTGGAGTCTCAGATGCCTGAGGTAACTGTGACCTGAGTTAATGAATTGTGGAAAGATAATTTTCTCTGCCTTTTTTCCCCTTTAAACAAATTTCAGCCTCATATTTCAACCAAATGACCTTTGTAAAACTCCACAGTGACTAATTATAAGAGAACGAGGGCCATTCAGTATTAACAGAAATGAGATGAAGTTTTGCCATAACCTCAGGAGGCAACATAGCCAGTGATGTTTATAATTTGAGGTGATTAGAAAGGGGTCTTCTCCAAAGGCATTTGCAGATTGCTCCTGGTTCTGTATTGCTGAGCTCAGTTTATTCAATGCCACAAAATCAGCAATTTAAAATTCCCCATCTAGTCCTTAGGTTGTTAATAATCTTCAATTTAGTACTATTAGAAAGGAGGAGGGAAGTAAGGAGATGCAGAGAGCATTGGGGATACAATGAGAGTAGGAGAACATATAAATAAGAAAATGTAAGAGAGATTAAATGCAGGGTGTCTATTTACTAATCCCCAAAGTATTTATGAAGAACTCACAATGTATGAAAGGTAACGTTGTAGGCATTCAGAGTTCAGCATGAAGCCATGGGGAAGCCCTGCCTTTTCTGGGCTTACAATCAAGTTGTAGAGACAGAACAAAAAATAAGAAAATAAGTAAACAATAACATGTAACTCATAAAGTGGTCCAAAGAAAATGAAGATTCTAGACATACACAATAAAAATTTTTCCAAAAATAACAAAATGGCTTTTGCAAGAAAGCTAATAGGAAGGATATATCTTAGAAATGTAGGAAAGAGAACAAAGTGACAGAAGTTTCTGAAATATGAAAAATGTGAGTTTATCAGTACACAAAGTAATGGAATGAAGAATTTAAGCAGTCAGAGGAAAATGGGGAAAGCACGTGTTGAAGATGAATCCAGGCCCCTGTAGTATCTGCAGTAGCAGAAAAATGTTTCTGAATTACTAAGGTATCAAGTAATTTATATGCATGGTTTATATTTTATGGGAGAGTGGACAGATTAAACATGCACAAAATCAGAAAGGTCTTGATCAGTGAGATTACAGCAGCAGTCCATGCCAGAGGTGATGATAGTGGAAGAGGTGCAGAGTGGAAGAGACATGGAGAGATGTGACATGCATACATTTCATAGAGGAAATACATGTGGTTTACTGGTGGATTGGTGCTGCTGTTTAGAGAAACTGAAAATTTGTTCCTGGGTTCTGACTTGAACAATCTGATTAATGAATGTAAATATGTTGAGTAAGCTATTGTAACTCTGGAGTTTTGAAAAAAGACCAATGTTAGTGCGTTAAGCCTCTCTAAAGAAAAAACCCAATAGGAAGTAGAAAAAACATAAATACAGAGATAGAGACAGAGAAAGAGATAGATGATATAGATAGATAGATAGATGATAGATTGATAGATATAGATAGATGATAGATGATAGACAGACAGACAGATAGATGGACGGACGGACAAATGGATGGATGGATAGTCATTGTATGGAGGTGGATTATATGGTTAAGGAGACTGAAAAGCCCCAAGACAAACTAGAAACAGAGGACGATCAATGGTGTAACTCTTTTCCAACCCTGACACCCTGAGAATTAGGAGAGCAGAAGGCATAAGCTCCAGACCACAGCCTGGCAGGGTTGAGACCTAAGAAGACCTCGTGCTTCAGCCTGAGTTCAAAGGCTGGAAAATTCAGTGTCCCAGCTCCACAGTGTTAAATAGGAAGAGTTTCCTCCTTCTCCTAGGAGAGTCAATCTTTTTATTCTATTTAGACCTTACATTGATTCGATGGGGCACAAACACATTAGGAAGGGAAATCTTTATTCTATCTACCAATTTAAATAATGATGTCATCCAGAAATACCTCGGAGATGTGTCAAGAATAATGTTTGGGGCCGGTGAGATGGCTCAGCGGCATAAGCGCCTGCCCGGCAAGCGCGAGGGCCCGAGTTTGACTCCCGGAACCCACATACGAAAAAAGGGCCGGTGATATCGCTCAGCGGCACGGGCGCCTGCTGGTGCGCGAGGTCCTGAGGTCGACCCCCAGTACCCACAAAAAAAAAAAAAAAAATAATAATAATGTTTGGCCAAATATCTGGGCAACCCATATCCTAGATGAGTCAACATACAAAATTAATCATTGTATTTAGAAATACAATTTTGAGAGATACAGGGATATATTCTTCAGCCATAGGAATGGGCGATCTCTCTTAAGGAAATAATGTACAGAAAAAGAAAAGAAAAGAGCCTGGCTTAGAGCTGTACCTACATGTTAAAAAAGCTGGAAAGGTAGCTTGTCCAGCTAGAAAAGAAGATCCAAAATGCCCATTCTGATTCAAAGAAAACCTGAATAATATGTACCAGATAAGCCAAGATAACCACCATTAATTAACTCTCTGTATCTACTAAATGAAATTCACACTTCAGAGCCTATTTCATATTATCTATGAAATTCTGTCTTGCTCCTTGCACTTTTCCACACTTCTGCTATTCTTTTGATAACTTTTTCTATAGTGTGAGTATACATTCAACCCTGACCTTACTTCTTTTATGGTCCACATTGCAGACTTGTTTTTTATCATACGCAGACATCTGTCTTCATCTGTTTTCTACGAATGTAACAAAATATCACAGACTGAGTCATTGATGAAGAAAACAATTTTGTTCTCATTATTCCGGAGGCTGGGAAGTCTAAAATTGAAGGGCTATGTCCGGAAAGGGCAATTCCTTTGTATGAATGCCTTTCATAGCTAAGAGCTAGAATGTGGGTAATGATGGTGAGTCAAGACAGAGAGGTAAAGAGAACCGCACCTTAACGAGGGCTCATCTAAAGAAAGGTGCATTTCTAGATAGAAAGGAAGAGAGATTGGTAGTCATAGAAAAGGAGGCAAAAATTATAGCAAATGAGGATTACTTGATATATTTTCAACACTCAAATAAAAAGTTTGAAATGCTACATACTTTTCTCACGTAACAGAGGACTAACTGTGCAAAATCCCAGATTTAGTTTAGTGACTAAACATCAGTCCCTATTACTTCCCATATTTCATCTAGCCCTTTTTGTGGTCATCTCTTTTTATGGTAGAAAGATGACTGTGGCGGTTTTGAGCACTGGGTGCTCCAACTAAAAAGAAGAAAAGCAATAAGGGATGCCAAGAATTCCTTTGCACTGCTCTATTTTTATAACAAGAAGAACATTCCTCCCTGAAGTTTGCAGTCTACTTGCCCAGGGTAGGTGTAAGGAGGCTGAGACAATGAATGTATATTTTTACAGACAGTGAAAATGATATGTTATGACTTGAGTTGTGTCTCCTGAAAGTTTGTGTGTTGAAATTCTAACCTGCTGTAGATCGAAATGTAAACTTATTTGGCAATGTGATGGTTGCAGACATAAATAATAAATTAAGATGAGGCCATGCTGGAGAAGTGGGGACTCTTAATGCAATATGACTGATGTGCCTATGAGAAAATTGCCAATAGAGACAGAAATGAACATGGGAAGAACATGTTTCAGCTGTAGTTTTTTCTTACAAGTCACAGATCTACCACAGCCTGGAGAAAGATCTGGAACAGAGCCTTCCTTGGTACCTTTAGTATAAGTATGACCATGCAAATAATTTGTGTCTTGATCCATTTTGTGCTGCTATACCTGAATACCTGGGAATGAACAATTTACAATAAACAGAAGTTTTCTCTCATGGTTCTGGTAGAAGGAATGTCCAACGTCAAGGAGCTGGCATCTGGTGAATAACTTCTTGCTACACCATCCCTTGGCCAGAGGGTGAAAAGAAAAAGCACATCCAAGAGAGAGGAGGAAGCGAAGCTCATTCTTTTATAAGGAACCTGCTTCTGAGATAATAACAAAACCACTCCTGAGATAATGACATTTGAAGACAGAGCCCCTCTCTTGAAGGCCCTATCTCTTTATATTGTTACAATGGCCATTAATTCTCCAATACATTTTTTGAGTATATTTTCAAGCCATAACATCTTAATTTCAGACTTCTGATCTTCAGAACTGTGACAAAATAAATGTCCATATTCCTCTTATTGGTGGTGCTTGGTTAGAACAGCTCAGGGAACTAAGCCATTCAGTATTTGTAAAAATTGTCTGCTTTTGCTTACATGTGCTTAGTAACCTTTGCTTTATCCAACTAGAGATAATTAGTACAGATAATAGACCTGTACTAAACAGTGTTTTTAAAGAACTCTGAAATATAAAGCAAAGTCATCCTAAGACTTGGGAATATATTTAGTAATTTTCCTATGTGTCACTTTATAAAGATTTTTGCTTATAATTATGATTTGTATTATTGTATAATTATATTTTATGGCTTTGTTTTGTTGAATGTTAGCTGCCCTCAAGAAGGAGCTTCATTCATGCAAAGTGTTATGGTTTAGACATAAAATGTCCCCCTAAAGTTTCATGTGCTCAGAGGTAGCTCTCCTGGAAGGGGACTGGATCAGAGAGGCGTTACACTGAAAGTGCTAAGTGTGCTTTGGGGAGGTGGAGCCTGGTGGGAATAAGCGAACCCCAGGGGGTGTGACCGAGACAGTGCTCCTCCCTCCCCAGCTGCTGCTTTTGCTCTGTGCCTCCTTGGTGCCTTGACTTGAGCAGCTCTCCTCCTCCACAGCAGGTCCTGCTACCATGCTATTTCTGTGCTTAAGCCTGCCAGGCATGGACTGAAGCTTGTGAAAATGTGAGCCAAAATAACCTCTCCTCCTTTAGGTGGTGGGTGTTGGGTTTTGTGTCCAAGCAATGAGGAAAGTGACTTCAGACACAAAGCTTTTTAGAAATATGTAAATGTTAACACTATGAATTCATTTATGCAATAAATCCCAACTTGCACGTATTTACTTTCAGCATCATGTTCTATTTTTTTTATTTCTAAAAGAGAAAATGAAGAGATATAATGTTCATTAAATAAAAATGAATTTATTAAAGTTATCTCATTATAATTTCAATATATGTAATAAGATCTTTTATTTTTCCTTTTTTTTTTTTTTTTGTGGGCACCGGAGGTCGACCTCAGGACCTCGTGCGCCAGCAGGCGCCTGTGCTGCTGTGCGATATCACTGGCCCTTTTTTCGTATATGGGTTCTGGGAGTCGAACTCAGGCCCTTCACTTGCCAGGCAGGCACTTACGCCGCTGAGCCATCTCACCGGCCCTGTAATAAGACCTTACAGCCTTCCTGCCCCATTTTAAGAAATTCAGCCCCCAAGTGTCAGTACTTAGTACAAAAATAAAAATCTTATTTTATCAACATATTTATCATGACAGATTAGTTATGGGCTTAAAACTACCATGTCATTAAAAGCTAAACTAGTGACAAAACATGTAAAGAATTCACTTATAAAACATAATCAAAGGTAAAGCCTGACATGGTGGCACACACCTGAGACCCTGTCACTCTGGGAGGCTGAGGCAGACGGATCACAAATTTGAGCTCAGCCTGGGGAGCATAGGGAGTTTGAGGCCAGCCTGGATTATAGTGAAAGACTGTCTCTAGCAAACAAAACAAAACAAAACAAAACAAAACAAAACAATCTAAGGTGAATAGCACACACATACCATTACAGACTTACTAGTGCATTTGCATAAAAAGAAAAAATAATCTCAGGAGATCACAGCAAAAAATTTTTGCTTCCACAGATGAAATTGTCTGTAAGTCCTGTGCAAGCTGAAAACACAGGACCAGGATTAAGTGATCTGTGGTAGAGCAGTGCATAAGCCTGCCTTACTTTTCTTTTCTTGAAGTGAGAGGAACATGACTATGAATCAGGCTTTTGTAGTTATTGAATTTTCTTTTGTTGTGTTGTTTAAACTTAAATTCTTGGTCAGTGTAATAATGAAAATAAAGTGGAACAAGACCAACCTCTCTTAAAACTAATTTCAGCTCTCCAGTGTTTTAACCTTCTACAAAGACACCCTGGTGACTGTAATTCCTAATAGGTAATTGAACAAGCCTGAGTATTTAAGTCACACCCATGGTCTCAGCATTTCCCTGTAAGAAAGAATTGTAGCTCTCAGGTGACTCGGTTACAGATGACCTATGAAGGTCTTTTCCACCAGTGAAAGAAACAAACTCATTCTTGCCAGCTCAGACATTGAATTCTATGATGCAAGGCAATGATTTCAAATTGAGTTCTTTAAACACCCAGTGGTTAGAATAGGTCTAAGCTTGTGCATAAGGAGAATTAGCCCCACTTAAAGAAGAGATCTCTCAAAACAGACATTTTAACCTGTTTAAACCATGATAGATTTGGTAAAAACAATACATACTGCAGTGAAATCAATAACATGGTTGAAATGAATCAAAATTTTGATAAATCAGCTTGCTAACCATGGTTTATTTTTCAAAAGTACATTTTGCCTGTGTTTAGATGAAAGAGCTATAACCAATAGAATAGGCAGTTCAAACTTTGTAAACAAGTTAGTGAATCATAAAACTAAAATTTTGTTTTGAATCTTATTCAACCAATTCAAAATCTACTCTATAAAATCTGATGCATTACTTCATTTCATGTGAATAGTGACTCTGTTAATATGGTATATTACATTTATTGATTTGCGTCTGTTGAACCATCGCTGAATCCCATGGTGTATGATCTTGATGATTTGCTGTTTGCCAGTATCTTATTGAGTATTTTTGCATCTATGTTCATTAGGGAGATTGGCCTATAGTTCTCATATGAATATTGAAAAAAATAAAGCTCATAATTTAGTGCCTAGGTGCAGATGTCCTAGAAAATTCTCCATGGAGCTCATTCCTTCAACTTATGCCCTTAAATTTGCTGTCAGGAAAAACTCGCCACCTTAAAAAGCAATCCACTGCATTTTGGAACAAACCACATTGTAAGAAATTCCTTTCCAATATTCACCGAATATGTCCACTTGTATTTTCCTTCTACCAATCTGCATTCAAACATTTTGTCTCCAAATAAATCTAATTCCTCATAAAGACTATTGATCTTCAAGTAATTTAAGTAATTTAAGTAATCTTTTCAAAGTGAGATATTCCCAAGTACTTCTTCAGTTACAAGATACTTCTTTCTCATTTTCTCTGACCTTTTTACATGCCAAGGTCTGTCGACTTTTTGTTAAAGTCCTCCATGGCACAAGGGTTCCAGATATAAAATGAAATCTTGGTTGCACATATCAAACTGTGACCAATGCTTGCAAGGTCCCTGTTGGGTTGGCTGACCCAACCACCCCGCTGCCTCACATTAATCTCATAGTTGGCAAAAATATCCATAACATTTTAACCTATATTGCTGCTTGGCCTGGCCTCTCTTTTATTCTTTTGAACTATATGCTTCTTGACCCAAGTACAGAATACTGCATTTATCTTTATTGAGTGTCATCTCCTTAGACTCAACACACTGTTTCAGTCTGTCAAGATGCTTTTGGATGTTGACTCTATCATCCTGCATGTTAGTTAGTCCCTGATCTTGTCAACTGCAGATTTGATAACACGCCTTCTTTGTCCTCATCCAAGTCAATGATAACAATGCTAACAGGACCCAAGCCAAGGAAAAAACAATGCCGCTGGCCATCCTCCAAGTTGTGAGTGCTGAGCATTTTGAATCTTATTCAATCAATTTAAAATCTACTCAGCAGTATTAAGATTCCGTGCATTACTTCATTTCATGTGAAAAGATATATTGAATATGGCCATTGTCTTCTTCCTTGTCCTAGAAATAAAGAACTTTATTTCTAGAACTTATTGTATTCCATCCAGACAAACAATCCATCCATCCCTTACAGATACCAGGCTTCTTGACCATGTCAGATCTCCTATGATTTTTGTAACCTTTAACTGAATTACACAGGTGTTTGTGTGAGTAGCCTCTTATTATTCAAGTTCCCAGACCAAGCATTACCTCCTGGAGGAATGTTTGTCATTCATAGACAACTTGGGCTAGATTATTCTTAGTTGCAGAAGATTCCTTAGCGGTGTTTTCTGATATTTATCATACAAGTGCTGCACTTCTTTTATTCACTACATTCCTAAATATGTTAATATTTTGATGTGGATCAAAGAAAGTCAGGGGCAAGGGTTGCATTTTGTTTTGTTTTTTTGTTTTGTAGTACAATCCTTATTCAACTCAGGGCCCTTTATTTTTTGTTTTGAAACAGGGTCTCACTAAGGTGTCATTGCTGATCTCAAACTTTTTTAAAATTTTTACTTTTATTAGTACACTCAAACTTAAATATTGCATGATTCCTCTTATATTTTCTCAAACTTTTTATCTTCCTGGCTCAGCCTCCAAAACTGTCGGGATTATCGGTAAGCACCACTACGACCCTCAAGGACAAGGATTTTGTTTGTTTGTTTTAAAAATTATTCCATAACATAAAATTCTCCAATGTACTTGTGATTGGATTAGGGCTGTTTCAGGCATTTCATCTAGCTATTACACTAAATGCAAATAAACATTCTCATTTTGCCTAAATATGTTTCTGTTTGGCTTCTACTATTACAAAAATAGTGGTCATATAAAATTATACTTTATAATTCTATTCATCCATCTCCCAATAACATACTGAGAAATTGGGTTTAAATGCCTGGCGAGGCTTCTTACAAAGCAGGGTGGAAGGGAAGGGTGGTGAATGTCTCCTGGTATCTGATCTGAGACTGGGTAGGGAAGGTAGACGGGAGTGTTGTGATTTAATGATTTAATGGCGTGCTTCACATCTGCCATAATAAGAATTCACCGACTTGCTTTCTCCCCTTATCATTGATTATATTCCTTGCAATGGTACAATAAGATTGGGACTATTGTTCTAATGTAACTTGCCCAAAGATTGGCTGTTTCATTTAGAAATATTTAGAGTTTGCCCTACCAAAATGGATGTACTTACTTATCCCACCTCCATTTCTAATAAGTTAGCTATAACTGGATAAAAAGCAAATTGAGGGCAGGAACTTATCTTGTTCAATTTTGCATTCTTCCATGACTTTCATGTTAATAATGGCTCAGCAAACAAGTATAGAAAAATGTGTCTTCTTTCGCCTTTCTATCCTTGCTTGAGCTAATAGACTATTAATGAAATTTGGTACCAACAGTAGAAATGTCAAGATATAGCAATTTTGTGCTTGGCTCTGACAAATGAGTGAAAAATTAGAAAAGGAGAAAACTTCTAGCCAGCATCTGACACCATACAAAACTACTCACAATTCTCCTAGTGTTTTAGTTATTTGAATAAAAATGGATGCGATTCACCCAGAATCTTACACAAGTATAAAACTGAAGTTGAACTAAAAAGAGTAGGGACCATTTGGGCAAGATCAGGGACTAGCACAGATTCACAGAGAGTCACAAAACCATCCCATTATCCAGCTGAATTTCATCCTGTATCTTAGAATTCTGGCATTCAATTTTGTTTATTTAGAGCACAGGCCTTTTGTTCCCCTGCGAACTTTCATAAGCTGAATTTTGTTGCAGTTATTTTTGCGACATGGACTTTTTTTTTTTTTTTTGTGGGTACCGGGGGTCAACCTCAGGACCTTCCGCGCCAGCGGGTGTCCGTGCCGCTGAGCGATATCACCGGCCCCTTTTTCATATGTGGGTTCTGGGAGTCGAACTCGAGTCCTTGCGCTTGCCAGGCAGGCGCTTACGCTGCTGAGCCATCTCACCGGCCCTGGACAGTTTTTTAAGTATTAGAGCATAACCATTTTGCTTAAAAATTTTATAAATAGATATATCCACCCACATACCCATAAAGATAAAATTAATATCTAGTAATTTATTTAACAGATATTTCTGAGCTTCAACACATGTTTGATCTCTACCACAATCTTATTTATCCAAAGAGAAAAAGAAAATGAGGGGTCTTCGCTTAACATAAATGAGAAATACTTTACATCTTCAGGAAGCCGGATACGTGAGCCATGTTCACATTACCACACAGAGTTGTTACAAGTTTCTGAAATGAGAAGACTAGACAACCCAGATCCAACTCAGCACTTCACCAAGTCACTTGAGGATAGCGAACTGCATTTAAGAAACACATTAGTTGTTTTGTTTCATAGACAGTAGCTTAAGAAACATAACATTCCCCATGGTGATAATTTTAAAAAGCAGGTTACCTGACTTTCTATAAAATAATAAAATATTTCCTGTAAGAAAGTGTTATTATTATATGGTGTCAAAAAGGATTTTCTTTAGGTAGTGGAATTAAACACTTGTTATTGTAGTTAGTTAATATTATTTTTCATAGATGCAATAAAGATATAATTGAAAAGAACAATCATGGTAAAAAATAAGTGACCTAGATGGCATGTATATAAATAGAGTATATACACACACATACACACACACATGTATAACACACACATATAAAATATTGTATTTTATAAATGTACTCTGTAGTATATATTATATATACTGTATTATATATGATATATATGTATACTCTATCCATAATGTATGCATACATATATGTATATAAATATAACCTGGAATGCATAAGTGTGTGTATATATCTATATCTATATCTATATCTATATCTATATCTATGTGGAGAGGGAGATAGAATAAGTACATAGATAAAGATAGATCAGGATATAGTCATGAAGATATTTGCTTTAGGATGTTTATAACATAAGAACAGGACTTTTCAATTTCATGCCAATTTTGTGTGTGCTGCCTTTCTCACTGAGCAGTATTTCTCACTGATGAAAATAATTGTAAAACATTTCTTTAAAATCCCTAACTACACGTTTAGATTATGTATAATTCCTTTTTTATTAGTATGTGTTTGCAGTACATCACATTTACAGTCCTTGTGGGGAGTTGGTGCTTGTACATAGCACATCTTCATTCCTTTTTGCACCCCCTTTCCCTCCTTCCTGCCCCCTCTTCCCACCTCCGGTTGCCTTTCCATTTCAGAAAGATGTATCTGCCTACTTTTACCTAGCTTATGCTCTTTATTATCCTCCTTTTATTTTGCTCTTTATTTATACTTTGGGTTTCTCATATAAGAGAAGCCATGCAATATTTAAACCATGGGACTGATTTATTTCACTTAATATTATGGTCTCAAGGTACATCCATTTTCCTACAAATGACTCAAGTTTATTTTTCTTTAGGGCAGGCTAGTACTCCATTGTGGGAACAATTCGTTATTTAGCACTTTCACATAATATAGGACAAGGAAAACTAACATTCAACATACTAGCCCTGTTTTTATATCTATCACCTGAGAGTCTTGCAAGCAGCACAGCTGTTTACTTTCACCATTTCACACTCAACAACTGGGTGTGATGCTTCAGAGGTTGGCGTGAAGCATCCTCTCTTGACATGAGAAGATATGAGCTCTGGCCCCAGCTATGTTGCTAACATGAGCAATGTCCTTTGGTCAGATCATTTGGCCTCCAGGTGATGCATTATGGCTGTCTGTATGACAAAAGTGATGCAGAAGATACTTTTATGATGGGGTAGCATTCTCAGTGATGCATACCAAAGGTAAAGATAGAGGCAGCAATAACACAGATCATGGATGCAAGAAATATCATGTCTTCTACAGATGGAGTTATAGGTGTTTGGGGAAATGAATCTGTCACTCTTATCTGCTTTGATAAATATTCAAATACCTTTGAACAGAGTACTTCGCTGTTGAGATTTCATGCAAATGGACTCTGTCCCCTCTAGGAGATGATGACTCTTATAGTGTCTTTCAAGGACTTACTAAGTCTTCATTTGACATTTGGAATGACCATGTGCCTAAAATTTCTTATATTTTTAAAATTTCATATTTTTTGAGCTAAGATGTTTGACCTAGTTAATGCTGCCTGACTTATTCTTGACTTGAAACCAATCAATCATATTAGACATGCTGCAGCGCTCTAGGAAGAGACTGGCCAATACAGAGGGCAGTCAAGACAAAAGCAGAAATGGACCATGACCAGATTTTCAGGTCATGTGATGGACAACAAGATGATAACATTATTAAAGGACTCTTCACAAATGAATGAGGGTGAGTGTAAGTTATTTTAAGGCTGAAACTCTTGTTTTTAAGATGAGATCATTCTAAATATCTTTATCAGATGAAGGGATAGAATCTCTGTAACTTTATGATTTGTTGTTCCAGCATTAGTAAAAACCTCAAAATAATTGCTTAACCTTTAATGAACGCCAAAATAGAAAATATATTTGAAAAATAATTGATTGAGATGTCTTGAATGACGCAAATTTCTGAAGTGCACGTTGTTCGCTGTCATGATTCCATTGTTTAAGGGGAGGAGTTGTCAAGAAGAGAATGTGTGTGGAGGGTGAGGCTGGCTGGGCAGGCTAGCACAGTGGGCAGTGCGGTATACGTACAGACCAGGAGGGCAGAGCACTGTGTACTATGATTTCTGTCCAGTGGTATCCTTAATTATTAGGGGTATCTTCCAAAATTGTGCAATACTTGCATTAGAATATACTACATACACACATGTATTTCAGTTGAAATTTCAGGAAGGAAAGATGAACATAATCATAAAAAACATAATCATAAAAAGATACCCCAAAGCTAACATCATGCCCACGTCATCACATATACATTCACACCATCGATGCTTTACAATTTTATCTACCTAGAGAAAAATGAAAACTTAAACTTATGTAAGAACACAATCACGCCCACATTTACCTCCAAAAATGGATTTCTTTTTTCTCACAAGCCAGATTGTGTATAGTAGATTCAACACACTATGTAATTTTCATCCAAATGCTGGCACAAAGGAGAAATCGCACAAAAAATAATAGTTGAATATGTCATTTATAGATCTGCACCGAGGTTTGAATAAATTTATTCAAAGTTTACACAATCAATTTTCTATCCTTTCATAAAGAGATGAGGATGGTTAGGTGGAAATCATCAGTCCAGACAAGATCCTCACACAGCGTATTTGAGTCCTTTAGGAGCAGTTTTGCTTGATTTTATTTCAAATATATGAGAATTATGCAATCCAGAACAGTGTCTTACATTTGTTCTCATTTTTAGTTACTCACATCACAATGTGCTAGACCTACATATGCTGAGGCTTTTAAAAAAATTCTCTTTTTGGCTCAAGGTGCTCAAGACATCTGGAACTGTTTCTCAAGCTTCATCCATTATGCAAATGAGATTTACAAATCATCATGTTTCATCTACCGATACTAATACATTAATGTTGTATGCTACGGAGTGAGCCCCTGAGAAGACGCAGGCTTCTCATCAGTCACTGGCTGGAGCTCACACCTCGTTACGTTTAATGGCTGGGTGCCACTTAAGGTCACTGAGCTTCTCACTGCTGCTGCCTATGGTATCACCAATGAAAGCAATTTTGTCTGTTTAGGTGAGACAGTTTCGTCATTTAATTCCTTTCTTCCTCTTATTTTATTTTAATGATTTTTTGTTAGTGTGGAATTGCCATCACATGAGAATATATCATGACAGTTTAACAAGGAAACCTGTCTTTTAAGAAGTTTAGGAAAACAAAGTTCTATTTGAAAGAGTTTAGAGGAGAAAAAGTCCATTGGCAATGTGCTCACTCTCACACACACATAAATCTTTCACAGAAATTTTCAATGTTTCTCCTTCAAATTGTTCTTTTTAACATATTGTATTAGTTAGAGCACTGGAGAGAGTTTTTACTCTGGCTCTTCTACTTTTGAGCTATGTGAATTTAGCTAAGCTATTTAATCTCCCTATGCCTTACTTTGTTCTTTTATTCTTTCTTTCTTTCTTTCTTTTTTCTTTCTTTCTTTCTTTCTTTTTTCTTTTTTCTTTTTTTTTTTTTTTTTTGAGACAGGGTCTCACTCTGTAATTCAGGCTGGTCTTGAATTCACTGTGTAGCCTAGGAGGGCCTAGAACTCACTGCAATCTTCCTGTCTCAGCCTCCTGAGTGCTGGGAATACAGACATGCACCATCATTCCCTGCCTCTTACTTTTTCATTTTTATATGAGATCAGACCCATTCAGGGTGGCCATAGACTGTTTTTTCATTTTTAAAGAGGGAATAATAATAACAGGAGAACTATTCCAATAGGCTGGTAGTGAGACTTAAGTGAATTAAGTAGCTAAACTCTCAGGCACACAATATATGGAAAATATGTGGTTATTAAATCAATTTACATTGTTAATAAGTGTTCAATTTTAGAAATAATTTTAAAAACAAAGTTAATGAATAAAGTTCAAGCTATTACTCAATTTAAGGTAGATCTACTTAATGCTAAGTATAAATATTAACAAAATATTCAGTTTTCAAATAAAGTTATTTTAAAATTTGTGTACAAAATTCAATTTAGAAACTCTTCCTAAACTGATAATTATAAAGAAAGTATATATGAACTTTTACATATATAGTAGATATTAATATTGTAGGCAATTACTTCTCAACAAATGAAGAAATAGAAAATCATGCTGCTTTGCAAAAACTTCTGAACAGTATCTTTTTGTACATATATTGATGTTTTCCAAACTTGCATGAATGTAGAAATAAAAATCCTAAAACAAGTTAAGAAATTGAATCTAGCAGAGTATTAAGATAACATTGTGACTTATTTGAGATATCTGAGATTGAAATAATGTCTTAGTCATGACACACAGTAAGGTTCCTCTTCATATATATATATATTTTTTTATGTGGGTACCTGGAGTCAACCTCCGGACCTCGTGCTTGCCAGCAAGCGCTTGTGCTGCTGAGCGATATCACTGGCCTTTTTTTTCCTTTATGTAAGTACTGGGAGTTGAACTCAGGACCTTGCGCTTGCCAGGCAGGCACTTATGCCGCTGAGCTATCTCACTAGCCCCTCCTCTTCGTATTTTAAAGGAGGAACAAATAGCGTTAGGACTTACTATCCAAGATACTGCACTAAGGCACATGAATTTATGATTTTCCCTCTTCTGCTAATACAGCAGAGAGCACATAAGAAAATATAAATATATAATAGCTTTGAAAGACATTACTAGATACCAAGAACATAGCAGGAATTTGAGGGATGAAAAAGCACTTTCTAAACAAAGACTTGAAAGTAGAGATAAAGGTATATGTTGATATATTTGATTGAACACATGTACAAAAATTATTTAATGTCAACAAAATATAAGCCGCATTAAAGGACAAACAAGTAATACAGAAAAATATGTCCATTTTTTTGATAAAAGATTTCTTTTAGCATAAAATTTTTTATTAACCAATATGCAAAGGAAAAACTCTCTAACAGACATAACTGTTCTTACCAAGAAGGAACATATATTTCAGTGAAAAAAAAAAAATCACATATACACTTGGCTTCTAATACTTACAGTCCTGACTTATAAAACATGCAGTGACATATATTAAAATTACTCAACATTGTATGAAGTGTAAATTAAAGCAACACAACATTTTCCCCCACGCACTAAAAAAGAATAACTATGGAACATAGTTTGGTAGGCATGATTATCACAATTACTTCTTATTATAAATATGTAAGCATTATATACCATATGGATAGATAGATATATAGAGCAAAAGTGTTAGATACTCTGGGTTTTCACTTCCAAAAATTTTCCCAAATCAATATTTCTTTGAATAAATGTATAAAGTTTCTTAATAGAAAATATTAGAATATATTTTAACATCCAAGATAAGGAGATATGATCTTGATATATTATGATATTTCAATACAATAAAATATTCTGTCATTATTGATATGGTGAAGTAGATATGTAATTACTTACATGAAAATATTTTCTTGTAATAGTGTTGAGTAAAATATATGAAGTATAATCTCTAACAGTAATTATAGTATGAAGCAAAATAAAATAGTGCAGAAGAGTATTATATGTACACACACACACATATATATATATATATAGTTGATTTTCATATTCACAGAAGTTTTATTCTTTGTAAAATCATTACACATACTGAATTAGTAAATTGTGAACTGTAGCTTCTAAGGGAACATATTAGTCTGGGTTCTTCAGAGAAACAGAGTCAATAAACACATACAAATAAATATTTATATATGAGGGAAACACACAGAGATCCTACACAAACACAAGAGAGAGAGAGAGAGAAAGAGAGAGAGAGAGGCTTAGAATCAGTTCATAATTATAAAAGCTGAAAAACCCAAATCCCAAATGTGCAGTCTGCCAGCTGAAGACACATGAGAGCTGATACTTTAGTTCAAGTGCAGTTCCAGTGTGTCTGATTTATTTCACTTAATATTATGGTCTCAAAGGACAGAAAATGTGGTATTTACACAATACAGAACATTCTTTCTTACTCAGCCTTTTATTTTATTCAGACCTTCAACAGATTGGAAGAGGCCCACCCACACTGGGGAAGACGATATTTTACTCAGTTTGTTGTCTGTTTTGAATATTCATCTCATCCAGAAATGCATTCTGAGATGCATGTAGAAATAATGGTTAACCCAAATCTAGGCAACCCGTGCCTAAGTCTGAGAAAATCAGCATTACTTTCCTGCAAACACCTAGTTTGACTTTCATTATCTAATCAATACTAGCCTTATTGGAAGAGATCTTCTGTTTAAAAAGGTATTGTTTCCTATATATTGTTGATTCATTATTAAACTATCAGGTAACAAGACTCTTAACTCGTACCAAAAATGCTTGTCTAAAGCATCCATTTAATTTATAAGACACATCACAGCCTTTTGCTTAGAAATACTAAACAGCAGTTTAGCACTATGCTTAGGGATTATTTTAAAGAATAAAACCATTAACCAAAAGTATGAAAAATGAAGAATTTGTCACTAAATAATTCTTTAAAAAGATACTTGTTTACAGTACAATAGCTGAAAGAATGCAGGGGAGAACCAAGTTTAATCTCCCTGGTAACATGTGCAAAAGGATTTTCTGTTAATCTATAGAGTCCGTAAATGACTATGAACGCACCATGAAGATTGATTTGTTAAGTAGAAAAAAAACAAAACAAAAAAAACTTTAGCAGGCACACAAAATTACAAATATGGAATCCCTGCATATTGAAGACCAAATGTATGTATAGGTAAAGACTATTTTGGATGGGTGTGGTATCATGTGCCAATTTAACTTGATTAACTTGAAAATAAATTTTTGTTATCATAAAATAGAAAAATTTGTGGTGTACAACTTGCCTCAGGTACAGTGGATTTAAGGAAATTCAATTCTTTATTTTAAAACTATTCATAAAGCATCAGATTTTAGAGAAAAATAAACTGATAGACTTTAGTACTCAAGAAAAAATAGAGTAAAACAATGTGTTTTTATTTGTGTGTTTGTTTGTTTTTCTCGCAAATGGAAGAATGAAATGTACCTAAGAACGGCAAGAGACTGAGCTTGAGGTAGACATTTGAAAAAACAAAACAAAACAAAACAAAAATAGACCCTGGGATAAATTCCCAGCAATTCACTGGATATGAATCCAGTGTTACTGAATTTCATCACCAACTTTTATTGTGATATGTCCTGATTTTAATCTGTGAATTGAGTCCATGCCTTGCTAGAATCAATCTTTGGCATCAATTTTCCGAAGCATTCTGCATCATTCCACAATGCTAGGTGCTGCATCGGAGGGGAGTACATAGGTTTAGAATCACAGACTTGTTGCAAGAATCAGTTTGTTGAGAAATGTACAGAGAATACTTTATAAACCATTTCTGTTTTTTTTTTTTTTTTCTATGTATATGGGTACTGGGAACCAAACTCAGGACCTCACGCTTGCCAGGCAGGCGCTTATGCTGCTGAGCTATATCACGGGCCCACCATTTCTGTTTTTAAAATATTATATAATACCATTTTCATCCCATTTGCTTAGCAGAACCAAGGTAAAATAACAACTTAGTAGGACATCACTACACAACACAATGAAGCTAAAACCAACACTGGATACTGTCCCTAAAAGTAGCATGAAAATCTATTATATGGAAGTTTTAAGAATAGAAACATACATACTCCATTTATACATTCATTTAGCAAACATAGCTGAGTGTGTGCTATAGTTTAGGCACTCTGTTATCCTTTGTAAGACAGTTTAGCTAGGAGTGGGGAAAAGAAGAAGGAAAAGAGATAAAAGACAAGACAAGAAAAGAAAAAGTCAAAATAGGTAAGTGATTGCACCCTGTTATGCACTTTGATGAGGCAAGGATGGACCGCTTTACATCTGTGTATTAAGTGTATTTGTCTCAGACATCCAAGGAAAAGGAATGTCTTACATTATAGGAAATGTTGACACTAAGCTGTGCAAGATAAGTATTTTACTAAATTCTCAGTTGCTGGTGAGTGGAAGCCGTAAGTTGAAGACTGTTGGCCGTGGAATGGCCAGGAAATGACTTTGTTTTGTCTGTTTGTTTTAATTTATTTTTATTAGTGTGTGTTTGTAGTACATAATGTTTACATTCCTGGTGTGGACTTGGCACATGTACATAACACATCTCAATTCCCCTTTTCATCCCCTTTCCCTACACTCCAACCCCCCATTTCATGATCCCCTTCCCATTTGAGAAAGATCTATGTCCCTACTACCTATTATCTCTATTTACTTTGCTCTTTATTTATAATTTATAATTTGACATTTAAGCTTGTGTGCCTGATTTATTTCACTTAACATTGTGGTCTCAATGGGCAAAGAAAATGTGGTGTTTACACAGAGTGGAATACTACTGAGCCATAAAGAAAGATAAACTTGATTTGTTTGCAGGAAAAAGGACACAGACTTCGAATACAGGCATGTTGAGAAAGTAGACTGAAGATTTCTGTGGAACCTGTACCCTAAAGACAATGAAAAATCATAGAAAGATTTAAGATGAGAAACTAAATGAGCTTAGGACCCTTTAAAACAGAGCTTAGGACCCTTTCTGTAAAGGACAGGTAAAAAATATTTTATTTTTCTGTCTAGAAGTCAGCATAGGAAATATGTAAATAGCTGAGCAAGACTGAGTTCCTATCATAGAACTTTATTTACCATAACTGACAGATGAACTGTTTTAGTCCAGGGCTATGGTTGGCCAACATCGATTATGAAGTCCACCATGGCCAAAAGATGAAGAATGAATTTAAGAGAGGTGAGAATGGAGGCAAAGAGAATTGATGTAAAGGACGTTGTCAAAGCATTCAGGTTCAAGAGTCTTAAGAGAATAACAGTGCAAAAGTGGGTAGAAGAAAATGGACAGAAAATACTAGGAATTTTAAAGTCTTAGGAATTGGAGCTAGGAAAGATATAAACAGATGGAATGGATAAAGGTTAAGAATAACTAGAGTCCCCAAGGATGGCGATGACACTATTTCCAGAGATAACATAGACTAGAACCGGATCTGTGTTGAATGTTAGATTGATTCCTGTTGCACACAGCATAAAATCTGAAGGCCGTGGCATTCACCCAAGGAGTGTTGATGTCTACTGAGTCAGAAACTTAGAGCATCAATCCAGGAACAGAAGTCACTTAGGCATTCCAAGCTCTGGAATTCTCCTTCCTATGAGAAGCCTGGGACCACAAAATATCTAAGTAGCATTTAAAACCACAATATCATCAAAGAGCAATACCTGTATTTCGTGGCAAATCAATGTGCAGGAGGTGGTAAAGGCAGCTTCTGCTGAGAAAAATAATTGGAATGTTCAATGACATAAAATAAAAATCATTTTGCATTTCTGTGGGATAGAGTGCTGGAGGACATTTTTTCCTCTCTAAACTTTACAGTGCTAAGATCATCGTGTAATCATTATAAATGTGACATAATAAATTGGTAATGTTAAAATGTAGTTATTTCTCACAGATTCAATCTGAAAATGTCAGCCTGGTGGTTCTATACTTAATCAAAGAGACCCAGCTGTTTCACTGACAGGCAGCTTTGGACACTAACCTATGGTTTTCAGCCAAAGATGACAAGAAAGTAGATTTCTCACTGTAATGTCTATGTCTATTAAAATTATTGTTGCTAGGCACTAATATATGTTCTCAATATTGATCATTTTATTTTGTACTCTTCTTTTTTCTTTACTTCTTGACAAGAATGTAATTTTCCCAAATTATTGTTATGTAGACTAGTTTTCCATAGTAACATTGTGTTCCATGATTGTATGGATTACAGATGTATCTGAACTTGAATAAATTTCATTGAAACAGAATAACATTTCACAAAAAACAAAAACATATGGATTAAAATTATTCCTATAAAAGTAGGCAAATGAAAATGCTTTAACATGTATATTTACATTTTATTTTACTTTATTTTTTTATTATTTATTTTTTTTGTGGGTACCGGGGGTTGAACTCAGGACTTCGTGTGCCAGCAGCCACCTGGGCTGCTGAGAGATATCACCGGCCCTTTTTTTTTTTTTTTTTTGTATGTGGGTACCAGGGGTCGAACTCAGGACCTCGTGCTTGCCAGGCAGGCGCTTATGCTACTGAGCTATCTCACTGGCCCCCTACATTTTATTTAAGGTAAAGGAAAGACTAGTGATGTTCAGGGTCATTTCCTAACTCCACATTGCTTACAGTACAATTGCATTGCCTTTCTGTTAAAGGTGTGAATGTCATGGCCCTAAACCATTTCTCTGGATCTTGTCATCCTTAATGTGGTGTGATACCTGAAGACAAATTAGATCATGGCCTATGGTAAATATTTCGTCATCTACTTAGTAAAATTTCCTTTCTCAAATGTATGTAAATATCCTAAAACATGTGAAATTCAAGGGAATTGTTTCAGGACATGTTAATTTAGAGAATATGCTATAGTTACTTGCTGTGATCATTATTTCTATTTTCATATATCTTGATTAAAAAACATGGTATTTGTTTATTCACTGAACAGAACTCAGCCAACCAGCTACTATCTTGTGTAAAAAGTAAAGTTGCAGGCTGGGTATGGTGGCACATGCCTGTAATCTCAGCACTCAGGAGGCTGAAGCAGGAGAATTTTGACAAGTTCATGGCCAACCTGGGTTGCATAGTGAATTCAAGGCCAGCCTGAGACCTAATCTCAAACCCTCCCCCACAAAAAAGTAAAGTTGCCTCTCATGACTTAAAATTAAAATGTATGTACAAATGAAAGTAAGAAATATTATCATCAGACACAGTTTATCCTGAATATTAAGAAAAAAAAGAAATTAACAATGACCCTTGATGCTTAAAACCATGAAACTAATCTGGTGCTTATTCGATGGAAATGGATTCACCAAGTTGAATTTTAGACAGGTACAGTGAAGCCTTGTGCAATCAACTAAGATGTTCCATATGGAAGATAGCATGTCTTGGTGAATATTTTATGACACTATTGAGTGCAAAGTCAATGAAGAGAACCAGAAGAAAGAACCTGTCTATCAATAAAAGACAAAATTTGCAATGAATCATAAGAAAAATTTACATGGCAAATGCAGTTAAAATGAGCCACCAGTGACTTAATTACAATCAAGATTTGCGATTTCGCTGTTTTTCCCTGACTACACTTTTCAGTGATCCATGAGATTTGATGATTTTGCAGTTGATCTTTCACTGAGTGATTCACGTTATATCATGGATTTTTTTTTTCTGAAAATGAACCTTGGGTGGATCCATCTTCAAGAAATATTTAAGGGTTACACCTGAGAAAATGATATCGCTCATGAAAGTTGTTGCTTTGTGCAACATTGTTCTATTTACATTGTACCTAGTTAAGTAATCACATTTTTAACTTTCCCCTAGGCTACCCAAGACAGACACAATCCAGCTAAGCAGTGACAGCAATTTCAAAGAAAGTACTGCCCCTACCTCTAGTCAGATATTAAAAAAAAAAAAAACCCTGACATCTATTCACAGGTGAGAATGAGTATTTGTCTTTGTTACTTTGCCCCAGAATAGCAGACTAAAATTGAAAAAAATAATGATATGCCTAAGATATGGACTCTTTAAGAATTTTATGTGAATGTTTATGTTGTTGATCAGCTTCAAATTATTTCCTTTTAAATTTTTTCTTACTTAAATTTGACAGCAAAGTCCACTTAGTAAAATATTTCTAAGAGCATTGAATATGAACTCGGAATGAGAAACAAAAGTTTTGAAGTTGAAGCATATCTTTCTATGTCATTAGCCCTCTTAAACAATATGAAATGAATCAAGTTTGCTTCCAAAAATGAACTGTTGTCTATATTTCTGTTTGTCTCATATATAATTCATTTGGCTATTATTTATAGAAGCACATTTTGAAGCAGGCATAGAAAATTGGAGCCTTTTACATTTTCTGCACTTACTACATGATATCAGAGCTAATTCAACTTTACTCATTCTACTGAAATTGAGCTCCATTATGTATCAGTGCTTAAAATGAATTCCAACTTGGAAAATCAATAAGAAAATTGTAAATCCTCTTTCTTATCTAAAGTTCTAGATAATTTCAAAATTCACAATACATGCAGAGGTTGTTTAATATCATTCGAGTACTCTAAAGAGCCATTTAATTTCATCCAGACTAAAGGCAAACTACATATAAAAGAATTCAGCACTAATGCATGTGTCTCAGAAGAGCAATATGTGACCAAAGAGTGTGAAATACAAGTGAAAAGACAGCAGATGTTTAAAAAAAGAGAAAGACAGAGATTAGAGTTTTTTAGTGATATTATCACTTAATGCTTCACTTTAGCTTTTATTAAAATATTTTCCAGTGTTTTCCCAACCCTTGGAATATTTGTTATGGAAACCTAGATTATTTATTCAAATCATGAGGAATACCACCTAAAATATGACTATCCTACTAGAAAATCTGTGGAAGACAATTGTTTACATGATTGCAAAAGTGAACAAAGGTTTGAAGAGGTATGGTTGAGAGCTTACATATACAGAAATATCAATATGTTCACTTACATATGTAATATATGAGAGAAAGAGAGACTTGTACTCATTTCAAAGTCCAAAAGCATATTTGATTTTTTTTATCTCAGACTTCCTGGTGCTTTCAGAATAAGTTATTATAATTGTAGCTTGAATGTCACTGCTTCTAAATAGATGTCTGCAATGGTCATCTAAATATGCCCTGGCACTTAAAATTACTTTTATTCTTCAAAGCACGATTAGGAGAAACTGAAAATGGTTTTTGAAATAGTATTTAATCATAAGTAATAAAATGAGATAAAGATAATCGTTACAAAATTTTAAATTAATATGTTTTGAAAACTCTATGAAAGTGAACATATTTTATTTGTTTTTTTACTGCTATAATAAAGGCTTTAAAAGTATTCAGTATGACAGCATTTTATATATGCAATAATTCAATAATTATTATTTTGTTAATTATAATACATTAAGTCCCTTTGGCCAGATACACCAAGCATCAGCTTTTATATTTATTCAATAAATACCATTGAAGAAGACTCATTTTAATAAAGTAGCTTACATAACCAAATGGAGGTACCAAGACTGTCTATAATATTTAAGTTCTTTTAAAAATATATGCTCCATAAACATTTAATAGCTATAATACTTGTATATTTGGTTATTGGATTCAGATTTGTTTGAACTGGTGGGCAAACATGTTACAATATATTGAATCACTTAAATTTCCAGCCAATAATATTAGTGCCTTTGCCAGTTCCTGCCCTTGCACAAATCCCTATAGGGACTCCAAAAGTGATTTCAACTTTCTGGCAATGCCTAAGAATCAATGGCAACATATCATGGGTTTCACTCTTTTGAACCATAGTATTGTGAAAAGGATTTCGGATGCTTTATACATAAGTACTGAAGATCTTGGAAATTCAAAAATCATTCTTCACTTATCAGCTTTCTGCTTATGTGCACTACAAGCCCATACATACTCCATCTAATTCTATTTGCTTGACCTCACTACATTGTCCAACATTTCAGAGCCTTTTTTGAAATACTACATTTCTTCTAGCCAATTGGCAGGGCTACTTAAATGTCTTTTTCTTCAACACACTATTTATAGAAGATGGGCCCACATTTCTACTTTTTCCTTTTTTTAATTTGCTTCTCTCCTTGGATGCATTCCTTTTAATGGCTCTACTTTTAATCTGATGCCTTCATTTCTGCTCTGAAACTCTAGAGTCCAATCCTGTCCCACCCCTACGGTGAACCTCCCTGGGGAGTTAGAGCTAAGATGGGTCAACTGTTCTTTCCATACGACTTTCCTCTATGATTGCCATCCTGACATTTCCCAACATGCCTCCCCTAAGTTTGACCACAGTGGATTGGTGATTCTCTAACTTGGCCCCTGTCCCCTGCCTTATGACCATTAGCACAGAGTGGTACCATTCAAATTCCTGCTACAAGTTAGTGATAGGTTGATCCTTTCATAGCCCTGTATTGCTCAGATTCTAAGAAAGTAAGGACATCTTCATTCCATGAAGAAGAAATAGGGACGTGTTGAAGAGAAGAAAATGTTATCTACATGTAATTCTTCTGGAATAGTTCTATGATATTCTATAGCCACATTATTCCATCAAAGTGTAATTTATTCATTTAAAATGTAAAATGTTAAGCCTATTGATCACCTGTCCTGTGCCAGATAATTTCTCTAGATACTGGGAATCCACTTTTAACGATACAGATAATAGTTTTTTTACCCCCTATACACCTCACTGCCTCATGTAGACAAGATATATTAATCCACACCAAACAGATACAATCCTCCACACTAGGAGGGGGAGAGAAAACAAAGCAATTATAGTAATAAAAAATATTATGGATAGACATATGCTGAGGTATGAAATGATAGTGGTGATAAATTAGTCACTGGATCAAATAGATAAGCAGGCCTCACTGAAGATTGGCTTTAAGTTGGGACCTAAAGAGTGATAATATTCTTGAGAGGAATAGGAGTAAGGTATCATGGCAAAGGTAACAGCATCTGTCCCAAGTATAAGACAAAGGAAACAGTTGTGTGTTTTCCAGAAACCACAGACCATAGATGGGGAAGGGAAGCAGTGAATGAGCAGACAAGATGGAACTAATCATCTTCCAAGATGGTGAGAGTCAAGAACTGAGGAGGGAAGCAATTAAATGTCATGGAGAAGTCTAATTTTTAAAGTACAAATTCAAAGTTATGAGATCGTTTTTAAAAGATCATGTTTTCTCTGTGTCAAGAGAAGAGGCAGAAGATTAAGCAAAGTTCTCCAAGATAAATGGAGGTGATGGCCTAGACCAGGGCCGAAGCAGAGGAGATGGTACAAATGACATCTGAGAGGCTTTTGCGGAGAAAAGAGGAAGGAGTCAGTTTCTCACTGTCTCTGTGTTCTTTGGCATAGTCCCTATTTCTCTCCTCACTCTTGTTTGTATACAGTCGATGTGAGTTGTGTTTCATCTAGTGGCTTCTCATTCCTTCATTTCTAAAGTCCATTCAGACATCTCTATTTCCATGGGCTAGTTTTCTAGGCTATCCGAATATTTCTTCTGATTATTTTACCATATTCAGTGTTAGGATTTGCTCTGCCCCTCTCCCAGATGTATGTATGCTGTTTTATTTGGTCCTAAATTCACTTATCATCAAAAACTCAGCCCATTCAACAGGTCATATGGGAAATACACTCCAAACTCCCATTCGTGATTTTTTTTTTTTGAAATTTAGCAACAATTTTTGAGTTGTGAGCAGAAGAAAAATTATTTGTGAAGCATAAATCATACCTTCAACTTCATCATATATTTTTCTTCCTTCTTTTCTTTCTTTCTGATCTCACAATTCTTTTGCTTTCTCCACTGTGAACATCTGAAAATACTCTCTAAACATTTCACCTGGTCATTCCTTTCCTCTCTCGCTTTCAAACTCTTTGTATGAATTTTGCTATTGCCTCATAGGTTTGTTATATTTCCCCCACTTAAAAAATGAGATAACCGAGAGAATGAAGTTATTGATGACTTGTCTCAGATTGTACAGCTACTAAGTGCTAGAGATGTTAATCCAACACAGCTCTGATTCGAGTTTACATGCCAAGCCTAGAGCACTGCACCAAGCATGTGGATGTGCTCAATATAAGCTAATTTCCTTCCTATTCCAGTTCCTTCTATAGCCTCAGACAAGAGCTAAATGTTAGTGATGGTAAATCGATTCCACAAATGTAATATAAATGCATGTGTACTATTTTGTGTTGAATAACATTGGGGCCACTTACATCCATGCTTTAGTAGCTGTCTTTCTGAGTCATCACTCTTCTTTCGTTCCAATCCTCTCTCTTTCTAATACTAGTTCATCTTCAGAGTGAAGCTGTCAGGCACAGCCTTAGTGGTGGCTGAGACTGATCCCTGAGTTGGCGAAGTGTCATTGAGTGACTTGATTCTCCTCTTATCTTACACCTTATGCTTGCATAGGTGTTAGCAATGTCACTTTTAGCCCACGCCCATAGCCTCTCAGCTGTCAACTTCTCCACTGACATGTTTGCAAATCCTTCACTGTGTAATTCTTGTCCCCAGAGTTATAGGTTGTGGGTGGTGTCAAAATAGTGACTCAAACTTGATTTCTTTCTCGATTTTATTTTAGATGAAACTCCATAAAATCAGTCAAGGGAATATCTTTTGTTTCTGTTCAGGACCACATCAATCTCAAAATCATTTCCATTTCTTCCAGGTTTCGAGTTGCAGTTTCAGTGTAGCTTTATAACTGAATTTTCTTTCTATATAAAAATTTTCATCTATTATTCTTAAGAGCAGTCTTCTATTTTTATCCATTCTATACAAACAGCAGTTGATTTTGAAACATTGGAGTAGGTTTGGGGTATCTTTTAATGTTATCAGTAATTCAAAAAAATTGTGTTAGTGCATCCTTCTTTTATACTCAAAGCCACGAAAGTTCATAATTCGGGTTTAGCAGCATGGAAGTGATTTCTCCATTCCATCTGTTCATCCGCTGCTGGTCCTGTCCCTCAGATGGCCACTGGCATTTCTCATCCCTCAGCTCCTTGAACTGGAATCTACCCACTGATTCTTCTTCCTGGATTTATCTGTCTAAAATACATGATCAGCTTATGGCCCTGGCCGTTGTATAAGCCTTCATCATTCCCCATTTCCTACAGGGCACAGGTGACCAAAGCTCATAATTTGCTCCCAAATGTTCCCCTCATAAATTCAATAGAAGCATTTCAGTCCTCACCTTTTTTGAGTTTCTTGTGGCCTGAAACATAGTTAACTACTCTCCTCAAGTCAGGTTTTTATTCTAAGACAGTAGGGATTTGAACCTGTACATCTGGCCCTGCATTTTCACGACTCCTTCAATGTTCAGGAAGTTGCACCTTTGTTTCACTGCCCTGTGCTGGTCATTTCTCTCCAATTCTACCTCACTGTATGTCTTCAAGTCGAACTGAACCAAATGAGGTTTTGCAATTACTTTTAGTTCTGGGATCTTGACGTGCACACAGAGCATCTACGCCCCATGTCCTTCCTACACAGGCACACGCACACATATATATGTATACACCACACACAAATCACACACAACATACATGCAGCACTGCCACACATTCATATGCTATGCACACCTATCTGAATCATACATAATCACACAACATGCATGTATATGCATACCACGTATGTATACCACGCAGACCGCAAACACACATTCCTACACATGGCATATGCCACACACACAAATCATATACAACAATGCAGATGTACCCACAACACACATTACATATCACTTATCACACACACTGCATAAATACATAACTTGTACATATTCATCATAATATATATATATATATATATACATATATATATATATAACCACACACAGACATCACACACACACACAAACACACACTCCACACACCTCTTGTGTGGAAAACTTCCATTCAGCTCAAGTATAGTATTTTCTGATTTTTTTTATTATTCCTGAATTAATTTGTACATTTTTCTTTCAGTATCACCACACTGGTTTTATAATCATCTGTATTGGGTCATCTACTAGAAGACATGCCCTTTTAGGTAGGGATATAGCATGTTTTTAGTAGTTTCCCAGTCTATCACATGATATCTAGGATAATGACAGTACGTGTTACACACGAGAGACTCAAGTACTTGAATGTAGGAATTCAAGTGTGCAAAACAAGAAAACATCCCTCCCATTATAATTTCATATCTGCTACTTCATTCTGTTGTTCCAGCTACTTAACTTTCAGACAGGTTGCTATGGTGATCTTCCTTATCAACTTGACTGATTTGAGGGATTAGTAAAGCCTACTTCTTGGTGTTTCTGTATGGTTATGAAAGCATGACATCGGGGTGCACACCTGGTCACCAGCCCCTTCCTCTCTGGTGCTCTTTTCCTGTGCTCTGCTTCTCAGTCACTTTTACGTGAGCAGCTTTGTTCCCCTCATCCTTCCGCCGTGATACTTCTGACTTGGAGTCAGCTGACCATCGACTAAAACTTCTGAAATAGCAAAATAAACCTCTCCTCCTTACGCTGTGGTTAGGAGATATTTTGTTCAAGCAGTGCCTAAGCTAACCAGTACAGGTGGTGAATAAATTAATCTCTATTTTCAAACATGTCAAACACTAAACCTGTTCTGCTGCAATACATGCAATTTCCTTTTTCCCTAAGGGGTTCCTACTTGCCTGCATCTCGGGGACTCTTGCTCATCCTTCAAGACTTGACATAAATAAAAGCTTCACCATGAAACCTTCCTGCCCAATCCAATAGAAACCTCCCCTTATGGCCTGTAACTTTTCGCCTATTTTAAAGCATTGGAGTTTTATTTCACTGGTTTATAAATGTGTTTCTATATGATCATATGTTTATGTGTTCATTATAGTACGTCAAGTGCAAAAATCTGTAATTGGCACATATTAGATACTTAATGCTTAATGATGAGTAGACAGGAAAAATTCTCAGATGATTCCTGAGCTAAAACCAGGATTATAACTTTGCAAACTTTGTTTTCTCTGTATTTTTCGCTCCTTACATGATATGGAAATCATTGTTGATTTTTTTAATATTTAAGTCTCAACTTTGGTATTTAAAATCATCTATTCTTATTTATGAAGATTACTTCAGTGCTAAAGGGACTACTTCTTATCCTATAGAAATCACTGAAATAATATATTCTGCATCAATTTTGTTTGAATGCAGTCATGGCCCCATACTGTATGATTTAGTACCTGCTTTTAATTCTAGACCATTTTCTTAGGCTCCTGAGATACTTAGACTCTTTCATTTGATCACTTTCTTGACCTCCTAGAAACCCAGCACCCTGCCTTGTCCACTAATTGATTTAACACATATATCCTGAAACCCTATACTGTGCTGAGTACTATTCTAGGTGCTAGAGATAACCTTAGCAAATATAACAGGCAGAAACTCTTGTCCTTGTACAGACTGTATTCTAAAATGATGGAATAAACAAGTAAGCAAAACAATTACACTATTTATTACAAGTTCATAAAATGTACTGCATAAATAAAACCAGAATAAAGAACTTCAAGATAGCAAGGATGGGGTGGTGTTACATTTTTAAAAGGAGTTGTCAAGATGGCCTTGCCAAAGGTAACACTGAGCAAGGAGTTTGAGATAATTGAGATAAAAGCCACACATTATCTCTAATGACAAAGCAAAAATAATATGTTCAAATGCCTAAAATCAGCTGCATGTTTGGGATATTCTAGGAAAAACAAGGAAGCCACATTTCTGGAATAAGGCAAGAAAGGAGAAGACTACTTCAAGGGAAATAGAAAACATTAGAAAATAGTCATTTGTTTTCAGTAGAAGTTAGACCAGTTAGAGCAGGAAAGAAATAATTTAGCCCAGAGATAGTGGTCACTGGGACCATGATGGTTATGGGGAAAGTGATAGGAAAATGGTTTGAAATGATAGCAAATAAAATGTGTTATCAATGGAATGAGAAGTATGAGATGAAGGAAGTAAGGATGGCTACAGTCAAGATGTCCTGAACAATGGAGAAATTTCTATGAGATGCAATAGAAATTGTTTTGTTGTGGTGGCAATATTATAAATTTAGTTTTGAATGTGATAAACTTGAGACATTTATTATTATATGTTTTTATTAGATATTTAAATGGATATGTCAAGTAGGCAATTTCGCATAAGTCTTTAATTCAGAGAAGAGCTAGAGAATGGAAGGAAATTTAGTATTCAAAAGTGGTGCTTAAAACCATGGGATTAACTGAGAGATCTGAGAACTGAATCCCTTCTTTTTCTGTTATTGTTTTTATTAGTGCATGTTTGCAGTATATAATGTTTATATCCCTTTGGCAGAGTTGATAAAAGATGAGGGGTCACTGAAGAAAATCCATCGTAGTAGACTGCAAAAGAACAGCCAACGAAGAAAGAAGGGAATCAGAAATGAAAATTTATCCAAATGGGAGCTCAAATGAGGTGAGGACCAGGAAGGGATCACTGCACTCATCGCTGTCAGATGGCCAGCATCCCTGGCAAGCAGTTTAATGAAGGAGCAAGGCAAAGCCTGCATGTAGTTCTGTGCTGTGATCATTTCATCAATACTCTGAGAAGTGAATGCTATTATCTGTGTTTTCTCAGCTCTTTTACATTGCTTCTTTGACTGCTTGTCTGCTCAGTTAAATAAGCCACTATGCATATGTATGAACTCACTGCTAAAAATAGTCTTGGCAATAAAAAGAGTAAGTAACTATTTTTTTTTTCCTAAGACAAAAGGAGAAACAAAAACAAATATTTGAGGAGTTGTTTCTATCACATCCGGTGATAATGTTCTGGGGGGCAGGAAGACTGCAATTGTGCAGGTTATGCCCTGCAGAAGTCCTGGAGACAACTTTCACATCATAGCTTATGTGGATGGAATCATCAGGGGCTGCAGTATATAGATGGACTAGTCGTCCATGGCAGCTCTGCTACAGAGTGGAATGGGTTGGGAGATGTAAACATACTATTTCTATGGGTCTCATCTGTAAATATTTCTTAGTAGAAGTTGAGACGCATCCATTTAAACAAATACATTTTTACGTAGAAAGTGAATTTATTCCAATTCTTTTAGAATACACAAAAACCAAATATAGTATTTTATTTCCAGTATTTTAAGATTGGTTAACGGTGACTTTTTATGATGTGTTTTTGTACTGGTATTATGATTTGACGTCACATAAGATGAAGAATGTTTCTTTATCTAAAACTTCCCTTTTACATAAACTATGGAACTAGGATGATATAATCACACTCTTTTATTAAATGGTTCAACAAATAAATGAAACTTTCATACATTTATTCATCTTTCTATCATTCAAAAATCTATTTTTTTAATTTTCTATGTATCCACTGAAAAAGTTCTCTGGTACTTTCAACATGTGCTAGGTTTTATACACTAAATATTCCAAGAAAATGAAAACACAATATTCACTGTTCTTCTAGAATTAATCATTTTAGAGGCCAGCCATTTGACTCTATTTTAGGATTATCTAGATCTGGAAAGTGTTCAAGCCTGCACTGTGAAATGCTTTGTATAATCAAACGGTTATTGAGCTAGAGGCTTTGTCTAGAGCAGGATGGTCGGAAGGTTTGACTTAACTGGAACTCTTTTCCTCTCTACAGTCTCAGACCCTGTCCATGTAGCCTCTCCAACAGGCTGAAAGGACTTTTTACATCTTGATCAGGAATCCAAAAGCAGATGGTCGAAGGAAAGCATATGGAACAATCAAGTCTCCTAACCCTTGGCCAGGAAACTAGCTCTTCCTTCTATTCTTCTGGGGAAAGCAATCCTGTATGCTTCCTAGATTTAAGTCAATGGTACATGGACCATAATTCTCAGTTGGTTGTACAGTAAAAATTGTTTGGCCACTTTTAATCTACCACAGCCACTGATCTTTTAATGGATAAACTAAATTGATTAAGAGTGCTTTGACATGATTGAGAAAAGATTACTGACATGCTAGACAGTATTTGATACAATCATGTTGTTTTGCCAAATACATCTGAAAAGGCTATATTAGAGTTTTGATGACAATATATTTGTTTTGCCAAGCCAGATATAGATAAAGATGGAAGAAACCTGAGCCTTAAATTCTTTGTAGGTATGGTTTTCTCATTAAAAGAAGTGTTTGTGAGATGCCAAGACCACCATCATCATCAACAAAAACGTGACATTTCATTTTCAAGATCTCCTTCAGCTCCAAGTCAGTCTCCTTCTAGTCCCTTAAGCTGGATCTGCATGGCAATAGAATAGCAAGATGACTACCTGGAAAATCCAAGCGAGCAAATCAGTGTGCATGCAGTTACTCTGCATTAGAGTGAGCATGAGACGGGAAAAATAAATCACGTTGCACTGTTTGATGCCTCAAGTCATACTGTAGAAGACAGTTAGGGCATTGGTGCCAAATGTTAGAATGTATACACATTATCCGTGATTCCAGTGAAGGTATGTTAAAATAACTCGTATCTGTTAAGAGACTTGTTTTGACTTTTAATTAGTGTACATTTATGATACATAATAATTATAATTACCTTCATTCGGGGAAATATATATATTTCATCTTAATCAATTTTACTCTCCCTTCCTCTTCCCACCCTACTGTCTTTCCTAAACCCCAGGTCCCTGCCCCATTTTCACAAACTCTACCTCTGTGTTTCCTGCCAGCTATCTTTTATTTTACTCTTTATTTATATTTTGGGTTTCTCTTATAAGAGAAAATATGTGACATTTAACCTTTTACGTGTTTTATTTCACTTAGCATTATTGTATCAAGGAGCACCCATTTTTTTCTAAAATGAATCAAATTTATCCTTCTTTATGTTAATAGTTTTAATTAGAGTTATCATAGAGCTAAGATGTATCCATAGGTAAGGCAACTGTCACTACCAGGCAGACATTGGGGAAGCTATATGATTTTTATAAATAAATTATATACTGCATTCACAAGGCCAAAATGCCTGATATATCCCCACTCCAAAACTACCAGAGTATAAACATTTTCTCCCCAATGTATTAAGTCCCAAGTCTTGTTTTAAATATATAGGGAAAATTTTGTACTTTTATGCATAGTTAAAAGCAAAGTAAAAAAAAATATATATATTGCTATTCAGACCTCTTCTTAAGTTTTCAGAAGTGACAAAGGAAAGGAAAAGCAATAATAAAGCACAAAATCATTAACGACTCAGATGACCCAAGCAAAATGATGATTGTTGGGGCATTTGCTCCCTTGTAGCATCATTTTTACCTGGCCTGAGTATGCTGCTTAATAAGGGAGAGGGATAGAGGGAAAGAAAGAGAGAGACAGAGAGGAGAGAGAGAGAGAGAAAGAGAAAGAAAGAGGGAAAAAATGCATTAATAGAAGATAGCTAATTTTACTTGCGATAAAATAAATTATTTCTAATGAGTTATGCATTTTAAATGATTTTTCCCAGCATAAACAGCCTTGACAAAATGATCTATTCTCAGCAATATGATTAAAAAGGAAAAGCATAGATGTTTATAGCAGTACAAAAACAATTTTAACTAGCTAATTTTCAAAATTAGATATTTGAGTATGAATTATTATACTTCTTTGAGTATTTCTATGACAGAATTTGAATTACAAACTGAAAATATGGTGAATTTTAGCTTAACTATATTTGATGTCTAAACTATAGTTCTAGCAGTTAACATTCTTCTTACGTCAATAAACAATAGTGAATATTTAAATTTGAGAATGCTCATGGAGTCATCAAAATATTTTATATTTATCTAGCAATTTACATTTTCTAAAGATTTCCTCAACTCTGATTTCATTCAGTTTTTACAAATTGTGAAGCAAGTTATAATAAGTGCTTTGGTGCATGCTACAGTTTTCAGATGAAGACATGAAGCGCGGTGATATAATCAAATCGGCAAAGTCAAGTTTGAGAGAAAACTCTATGTGATATGGTTTATTACCAATAAACCCATTTACAGGCAATACCTTTTGCTTTTTGGCCAATTGGGTGATACACAAATTGCCAACTGATTGTTTTATATTTTATTACCAGATGATCGATATATGCTTAAATTCAATGTTAATTACATTTCACGATACTCAATTAGAGTTTCACCAGGGTACAAGTCCAGATATGTTTGAGACTTGGAGCATCCTCCAATAGAAACAAACAAACAAATGCTCAGCTATTTACTTACGTTATAGCTAAAACCCAGACCCGAAGAAGGTGCATGTGGGGGAAACATTTAGTGCTCACCAAATTCTGCAATTTCTTTTGAAGTCAGATTATTGTCATGGGATTATTGATGGTCAGTGAAATATGAGGCACGATGGCCTGTGCTTCTTCTAGACCAATATAGTTCAGGGGGTGATGATGCTGCCTCATCCTTTAACTTGCTACAAGTTTCTAATAGCGTAGTTTCAAGATGGAGGAAAGCTTGACCTGCATCAGACTGAAACAAAATCAGGAAGAAAGAAATATTGTGTAAAGACACTACCTGGGCAGGGGTGTCTACTTCAGCAGCTAGCCTCACTTCTTCTAGCTCATATAGCACTATGCAGAAATGGCCTCTGGATCTGGAGGACTCTTCATGATAGTGATTATTAATGGATTAAGCAACAAATTCAGCTACAGAGAAGATGGGTATGGGTTCAGTAATTTCTGTACCTAGGGGCTCTTCTTAGAGTACAAAGATGGAAACCCTGTATTATGGTTTAGATCTAGAACACCCCCTAAAAGGCTCAGGTATTCAGAAGTGGGGCCTTGGGTAGGTGGTTGGATCATGGGGTCACTAGTGTCATAGGTAGGTTTATCCACTAATGAGTTCAGTAGCTGAGTGTGTTGTTAGCACGTGGGACCTTGTTAAAGACCAGTCACTGAGGGCAGCACCTGTAAGGGTATGTCTACCCCCTACTCCTCTCTTCTGTGGTTCCTGGCCACCATGACCTTAGCAGATTTCCTCTGCAAAGTGCCTTCCACTATGCATTTTTGCCTTGGAGCCAGTGGGCCAGGGAGTGTACTGTGAGCCTGAACACAACTCTCCTCTTTTAAGTCGTGGGTGTCAGGTATCGTGGTCCTAGTAACAAGAAAGTGACTAAGACATTCTGCTTTCCCATAAGTACTAAGAGCAAAAAATAAAATTTCCTCTGTTGTTCTGCATGTGACAAGTCATAAAATATTCAGGTCAGGAACAAACTAAGAACCACCACACTATGAAGCACTGCCAATCAAGACAGGGAAGTGGATGGAGGTTTAGGGTCAATCACTGAGAGCAAATAGTTTATGACGTTAGGGAGAGGCACGAAAGCTTTCAGTGTGTGTAATTAACAATACAGATTATTAGAGCTTTAAATGGAACATCAGTGAAATCTCTGAGATGCTATTTTTCAAATGGTTCAATTGACAATTGAAAGACAGATCTTCACCCTTAGGACTTTTCAGTACACACGAGGAGTGACTAGCCTTCCCTTTGCATGTGCACTTGGGCCATTCACAACATACAAATGTAAAAGGATATCTAAGGGGTTTTAAGGAGACATGTTATTTTTGTTTCAAGGACATCTGCCTAATAATTTTGCAAGACCCTAAAAATGATAACACATTGTTAAAAGCTAAACACACTTCCAAAAATTGTGTTCTATGTTGCTGTCTGTGTGCATCCAGTTATGTACGTGTGTGTAGACCTGTGTTTAAGTTAACTTTTCAGAAGTATGGTATTAGTTCCTATTCCACTTGTGTATTTAATGATCTTCAGTGTAGCTATTTTCCCCTAAATTAGAGATTTAAATTCCCTTGAGTATTTTTGTAGTCAGAAAGTTAATTGAGCACTAGCTAATAGTTTCAGACTACTAGAACCAAAACAGGCATTCTAGGTAGCTAAGTTCCTCAAGAGGACACTCTGCTTCTACCGAACTCCTTCCTGTCTGCCTGTAGAACCTGTCAGCTGGGAACTGGGAGCTATAAGTATGTTCTTAACAAAAAGTACATGGGTCCCATGATTTTGATATTCACAGGATGTAACAAGGAAGTCAGGAACATTTATTCCCAATATACTTTCAATAAATTAGAACACTAGCCGATTTAGATTATAAGTATCCATGAAATATCCTAAAGGAACTTCTGTTTTATTTTTAACTGGATTGTACCAGAAATGAAACCTGACCCTAGTTCTCAATTAAAAGCCATATTCTGTTAGAAATAAATGACTGTATTTTGGTATAGCTGATTTGGCTAAGAATGGAATCTAGGTAGAGCTTACCTCCAGTTGTTACATTATAGCATCTGGGATAAATGAAATTTAAGCCCTAATACTCTCTCTCTCACTCTCTCTCCTAAAATACTCCTAAAATCCACAGTAAAGAATGCTGGGCAGCCAGGCATGATGGCACATGTCTGTAATCCCAGCACTCAGGAAGCTGAGGCAGGAGGATTGCCATGAGTTCAAGGCCAGCCTGAATTAGAAAGCAAGACCCTGTCTCCAAAAAAAAAAAAAAAATGCTGGACACTGTCATCTGAGAAAAAGAGCCCATAGAGTTTGTTCTTGATCTCATTTAAACTTTGTTAAATCACAGTTTGTTAACTTTTGTTAAATGAGGCAGAGAATCCCAGTTGGAAACTGTGATAGCTTCCTGCCATGATAACAAATATGTGAGATAATCAACTTATAAAGAGACAAGTTTTGGATCACAGGTGTAGAGATGTTTGTCCATGTTCTGTTGGTCCTGTTGCTTTGGGCTTGTGGTGGCACATCATGGCAGGAGCATTTGGTGGAGCAAAAACTTTCACTTCATGGCCCAGAAGCCAAAGAGAGAAAGAGGAAGGGGCCGAGGTCCCATTGTGCCCCACAGAGGCACCCTTTTAATGACGGGAAGGCTCCCAATAGGCTGTGCTGCTCCCAAGAGCACCAAGCTGGGGACAAAACTTTATCACATGGCCCTTTCAAGACACGTGAGGTGAAAGCAATGGCCGAAACCAGTAGAGGATATAACTGGCTTCTGTAACTTTTCTTATCTCTTTAATCTTCAAAATATCAACAAAGCAAGGGAAACTAAGAATACTCAAATAAAAGTTATCTTATTTCAAGCATTATCTGATATTACCCTAAGTGTCTCTGTTCTTATTGGAGACACTTGCAAGCACACATGCATGTGTAAGCCCGCATGTATTTACACACGCACCTACATACATATACATCCCCAAACACTGGTCCAAGAAAAGAATGAAAATTATAAATGGAGGTGTTGGAGCCCAGGAAAGAAAAAGTGATGTAATTAGTCAGTGGATAATTTGGTAATTTTGAATAATTTTTTCTTTTCTTTTCTTTTTTCTTTGTTTTTTTTTTTTTTTTTTTTGCATGTCTTTGAAATGACATCTATATGCTTTGGCAATGAATTGCTAGTGCATGCTTTATTGCAGGTATTTAAAGCTGTGCTGGGTTTTTGTATACCAAAGAGGTTGAAATCATAAGAATCATCTAAGTAGCAATAACCAGTTTTACTTGCCAAAATTTTAAGTGATTTTTAGAAGAATGAGTCATTAATGATATTTAGCCAAAGGCAGGAACTTTTCCAGCATTGCTAATATGTTAGTAGAGTTGAGCTTTTTATTTTCCCTATCTTGTATATATTACTTGAATTCTTGAATTGTACATCTATTCCAATCAGCGATATCATATTATCCAACCTTGTACATTCCTTGTCTTTGATAAATGAGTCTACATTGATTTCTTTTCAACCTGGCGTTTCCAATTTAATGAATGAAACCTTTACTGTGTGACCTCAGCAAAACAGTTAACCTCTCTGAGCATTACCAACTTCCTTTGTAAAATGAAAGAATAGAAATCATTCAGTGATGTTCTTAAGTTTTAATATTTGGTAGCATTTTAATACTGTTCCCCAAGCATATTTTTATAACTTAAAAATAATTATTACTATACACTGATCTGGATAAACAAAAGTACAGAAAAATGAATATATTTCTAATACCCATCCAAATAATTCCAGATTCTTAAAAATATATTTGTTTATGTTCTGTTTTCCAGATATGCACTTCATATTTTCATATTTCTATTGAAGCTTCTTTCCTTTCAAGAAGAGAAATGATATTTAAAAGAAACATTTGCATCTCACAAATAACGGTCCCTGCTAATTTCGGTCCAAGGACAAGAGCATAACAGACAGGAAGAAGGCTTTGTCCTGTGTTGGGGTTAAGTACTTACCACTCCTAGAGAAAGCTTACATTTCTTTTGTGTCATGTGTCCGTGAATGTTTTATGAATCCAATTGAGCTTAAGAATCAAGTTTCTTCGACAGACACAGTTTAATTGGAGGAACAAAGATATAGCAGAAAGTTATTGATTTTGGGGGAATCTACGCCTTGTGAAAAATTAACCAGACATTTCTTCAGGATCGATACAATTCCCTTTGCTGCCTGAAAGCCGAGTCTGACTAAAGAATGTCTCCATTGCAGAGGACATTGCTTGGGTCTGGGGATTTTGGTAACCATAGGCCAGTGAGTTCCCTTATTTATTCTCTCCTTTTCCTCCTCTTTCTCTAGCCACTTATTTTTTTCTAAAATGCATGCATAAAGATGCCTCTCACTTTTCAAGGTCCATCTGAGATTTTATAGCTTCCATTGTGGTGGCAGGAAGCCCTGGAATTAACCACTCACTCTGCTGCCAGTATTTGCAGTTAATAGAACATTGCAATTAAAATTTATCTCACTATCAGATTGTATTGTTTCTTTCCAGTTGTGGTCACCACTTTGTTCTTTGTAATGTGTAAATTCTGATTATTTTTCTTTTCCTTCCTTTTTTTTAGAATAACTGACAGCAGATTTCCCTTTCCCATCTCTGCTCAGATACAATAGTTCCTTCCTCTCATCTCACCAGTGAATTAGTATAAATTCATACATTTATGCATTCCTATAATTCTGTCTGGTCCCTGGCAAGTAACTGAAGTCCATTTCCAATGTGCAGGTCAGGCACTGTGCTCGTTGCTACAACACCAGAGGAACATTTGAAACCCTGTGTTCAGTACAGTCTTGGACTTACCATGTTGCTCCTAGGGGATGCTCTTGACATTTAGGTCAAGGAAACTCTTTATTGTTCTGCCATGCTTTTCAGAGCATTTGGCAACCATTGTCCTAACATATGAAATGTCAGTAATACTACTCTGTTATGGTGCCAACCAGAAGTGTCTGTTTATATTTATAAATAAATCCTGGAGAAGTGTTGCTGGACCCATTTAAGCAGCCTCTGGTGGGCTGCTTTGTTTGTGCCTTAACATCTGAATACCAGATTCCTATTTTGCTTTTCATGGGAAAAACTCTGCACTTTAGTGTTTTGGATTCCCACAGTTTTTGGTCACTTAAATTCGTGGTTTCTGTGGGAAACCTAGTTCCGGGCACATCAGCTGTGCCTCTCAATCTCTTTCCCATCGCTTCTGCCTCTGTATGAGCTGCTTAATTCACGAGATAATCTCACGATGGACACGACGAAGCCTGATATACCTAACTCTTCAAAGTAATGATTTATTCACCTGTACAGCGATTTCATTAAATTCCCTAGAAGAGTATTTGGAATATATTGTAATTATTTCCAATTATTTCCAATTATTTTCCTTGGAAAATTAACAATGTAAAATATTTGTTTGGTTTTACTAGGAAAAACCACCTATTTTGTTCTTTCATCAGTCAAGCATTAAACTGGTTATTGTTAACTGAGTAGAGAGTCAATGCTGGACATTAGTTTGGTCTTGGGGAATACAGATGAAAGTTCAGGGAATATGATCCTTATCCTCAAATATCTTGCATTATATTAGCAAAAGATACTATTCAAAGGATTATATACATAAGTAAAAGGATCATATACATAAGTAAAATTTCAATGGTAAGTGTAAAATAAAAAATGAAAGAACCCAGGAAGCGTACAGTATAAGAATTGTTCTGGTTAGAGAACACTGTAACAATTATCCTGTACAGGAAAAGTTAAAGTTATTACTAGCAAACATATAATTAAATGCAATTTATACACATAAATGGGTATATATATATATATATATATATATATATATAATACAATTAAATCATGCAATGAAAATATTTGAGTCAGTCTATACATAAACACACACACACACACACACACACACACATGTGTTCTACTTCCTTAAGAACCAATAGAAGACAGAGGTTGATTATACATAAAAGAGAAAGTTACTGTAAAGATAGGAATTGAAGGACAAGGGACAGTGCTTTGGACTCCAAACCACATGTGGAAGGCTTGTCTGAAGTAGGAACGACAGTAGCTCTTTTATAATATTATGGAAAGAGTTTATGATGTTTGTTACAGTAGTTATTTTAGGGAAAATGAAGCATTTTTAAATTTTTCTATAAGCAAAACATATTGCTCATCTTGGAAAAGGAGGACTAGCGAGATGAAAAGACAGATCGTAAAAGTTTAAGTGAGGACTGTCCACAGATGGTTAACTTAGTGAAAGCCCGGTAGAAGTAAACAGAGTGGGTTTGAACCAGCACCAGTGACATGCCATGGGCACCAGTGACAATTCAGGCAATGGCCAGCAAGCCATAGGTGTGTGCTGGCTGGGCAATAGCTCTGAGTGTGTAACAATTAGTTCAAATGCAGAGAAGAAAGGTTTTCTGCTTTGTTCAAAAGTCATATTTTAACATATTTTCAAGCAGAGGGAAAAGCACAAGCGGCAAGTGGGTATGTCCAGATTTGCATATCCATATATAGGTTTATTTAAGTATCTATATACATGCATTTACATGTACATGGCTGTGCATGGGACAAAACCTTTCCATATTTGAAACAAACGAGCTGAATTATTTTTCTAGGCCTGGCTCAAATGTTCATAATTAATTCACTATACCAGTTAGTCTCTTTACACCTTAATTTTTATCTGTCATGCAAGCAAGTAAAACAATTAAATTTGAAGTATTTTAATGACCTTGTAAGTTCAGGGTTATAAACTTATTTGGAAATATACCTTGGGATTTGAAAGGAAACATAAAATCTATCTTAGTAACATTCTCATTACTGAGACAAAATACCCAACACCCAGAAATTAAAGGAGGAAAGGTTTCTTTTAGCTAACAGCTTGTAGAGGTTTTTCATAGTTGGCTGCCTCCAAGGCAGGGTGGCATGGCAGAGTGGCATGGCAGAGGAACAGTTCTTGGTACACAGGCAGAAGGCAGCAACCAGTAAGGCTTCATTTCCCTTTTGATTCCATTCAGGCTACAAGCCTATCGGTTGGTGCCAATCACACCCAGAGTGGGCCTTCCAATTGTTCAAATCCAGAAAAAAAATGTTAAACTAATCAGTGAACTAATCCATATACCACACCCATAATCCAATGTCTCACACCCAGGATCCAGTCATTCCCCAAATCCCCACTTATGGAGTATTAGGCACTGGGGAGACATCTAGATAGATGTAAAATATAACAAGAACAAACTCCATTCTTCCACTTATTTTTTTACACGATAAGGGGCAAAGTATTTAACTCAGATGAAGTAATATCACTTAAACAAGAAATATAACAAATCCATTTTGCAAGTTTCTAATGAAAATTAGAAGAGGTTTCTGAATGTGTGTAAGTTCTGATCTTGTACAATTAACCAATAAAATGTAACTATTACTGTTCTCTAAAATACTTAATACTGGAAATTCGGGTAAGCAGAAGTAAGTCATTTAAAAAATGCATAGATTCTGAAAGTTTTTGACCTCATACTACATTTCATTCAGGTTAAAACATAAAAATTCTATGGTAGGTCAAAAGGATCTTTTATGAAATTTGGTATTTTAGAAATTATAAAGGCATTTTTAAAAAGCCACAATAACATGTAAATGTTAATGAAAATACGTTATGCTGAATAATTCTGCTTTTTTTTTCAAAACAATATTTGCTCATTATTCACACATATCTTTTGACAATGCCAATGACTATTTCTGTATATGACAATTCAAAATTTGTCCTGGTTTTGTCCTTTATGTCCTTGGCCTGTACTAAATGACTTTAAAAATATGTGTTACAGGGATTAGTGGATATAGATTCATCCATCAATCGGATTGTTGGCCAGGTCTCATGCTTTGCAGATGTGAACCTAGATTGTGTATCAGTTGGTTAATATTCCCAATCACGGGCACTTGCACTAGCTTGATTACCCACGTTTTTCTTCAACCAAATTATAGCAGAAGGAATTGCCTTGAGAATGATTATTACCAAAATGACTTGAATTGAATGGAGCCAGTTCTGGTCCCAAACAACAGTATTTGGCAAGCCATATCTTTGTTAATTATTCCCTTATTTATTAAATTAGTGCTTTACAAAAGATCAGTATCTTACTTTATTTCTTAGGGCCTTACAGCTTTGAGCAAGTGCCCCTGAAGATGTCCCAGGGAAGGGAAAACAAAATATTTGTTTTATGGCGCAGATTTACTTTTTATTGATCTAGACTTGGGCACTATATTAAATATTTTACCTAATGGAGAGTTATATTGACCTGCCAACAAAAAACACACTGAATTGGACTTTTTCTGGTACTCTTCTTATTTCTAATTTCCTGTATATCTATGATTTCAACAACCGAAGAACAAGGAATCTATGCAACATTTGCTAATAAATGCCTTTACCGGAGCATAGTCTCAGTAAAGAATAAAAATAGTATTTTCCTAAACCAAAAGATCAGCTAGTTCCACTACATTAAACTGACTGATCCATAAATCCACTCACTTAGTAACATGTTAGGTAAATGAAGGTGAACAAAACACAATCTGGTGTCTTGTAGCTCAGGTATTTTGGGGGAGACGAGAACTAGCAAATTTCAGCTTATTTATATACATGTGTACATCACATACATCACCACATGCTAAGTATAGATGTATGTCATGAAAGAATGTAAGAGACCAGGCAGAGTAAGTTATGGGAGTTTCTCAATTATTTATTGCTGTGTAACACACAACCCCAAAAAATAGTGGCCTAAAGGAAACAAATAGCATTTTACTTGCTCTTGATTCAGTAATCTGAATTAGGCTCAGCTGTGTAGTATTGGTGGCCCTGCAAGAGACATCAAATGACCACATCCACCTGGCTGGGTAGATGGCAGCTGGGCTCAGCTGAATGGTTGCATTTTTTCCTTATCAACTCGGCTTTTCCACAAAGTCTATGCACTCCATCTCCCCATTGAGTTGCTCTGTCTTCACGCTAGCATTGCAGCCAGATGCTGACGTGAAGATTCAGGACTTGAATGAATGCAAATGCAAGAGTTCTTGAAGCTGCTTAATGCAGGGGTCTAGAAATGGCCTAACGTCATTCTCTTGTTCTACTGATGAAATCAAGCTCCAGGCGTGGTTCAGTTCTAGGGGTGTTGTCTATGTCAATGTATAAGTGGCAGAAGCTGTGCTTCCTTCATTAGTATACAATGACATAGATGTAGTAGACACCAAAGTATCTTAGGCAGTTCTATTTCAAATCTTTTGACAAGACAGTGCCCCTCAGAGCAGAGATCTGAAGTCAGAATGAATGGAAAGATCATGCAGATATCTGGGGGAAGCTTTCTCCCCAATAGAACAGCAAATACAGTGACTTTAAATTGGGAGACCATTGTGTGTTCAAAGAATGGAAAAAGAAGCTTATGAAGAGTGGAGGGAATAAGCAGGAGAGTGATAAGAAATAAGGTAATAAGGAGAGATGGAACGCATATCATGTAGATTCTTAATGATTATGGCTAGGGGTTTGAATGTTTAATTGTTGTCATACAAAACCTTTTCAGAGAGTAGAGACCAAAGTAGGTAACATAAGATTTTTTCAAGAATCCTGTGGCTCCTGTGTTACTTGTCTGATTGGGGAATGGATGGGAGCAGAGGTGAGTTAGGAGCCAATTGTCCTTGTATTTGAGAACATGACAAGAACTGGTCACAATGGTGATAGAGGTATAGGAGGTAGATAGATTCTTAAATGATTTAGGAGATTGTATGGAATATGTTACATATTGTCAGACAAAGAAAGATACAATTATAGCATGAATAACATAGTCAGATAGATATGGCGAAGATGGAAGAAGCTGGTTGGTGCAATTTAACAAATAAAGAGATCTGTTTTAAACTTGGTACTATTTAAGATATCTTATCAACATTAAAATGGATTTGAGGGTTGGTGAGATGGCTCAGCGACATAAGCACCTGCCTGGCAAGTGTGAGGTCCTGAGTTCAACTCCCGGTACCCACATACGAAAAAAGGGCCGGTGATATCGCTCAGTGGCACAAGCGCTTGCCCGGCAAACGCGAGGTCTTGAGGTCGACTCCTGGTACCCACATAAAAAAAAATGGATTTGAAAATATAGCACTTAGTTATTAAAGCTGAGGGTCTGGGCCAGTGAGACGGCTCAGCGGCATAAGCGCCTGCCTGGCAAGCGCGAGGACCCGAGTTCGACTCCAGGTACCCACATACAAAAAAAGGGCCGGTGATATCGCTCAGTGGCACGGGTGCCTGCTGGCGCACGAGGTCCTGACGTCGACCCCCAGTACCCACAGAAAAAACCAAAAAACAACTAACATGGAAAATGGAGAGAATGTGAGGTCAGGAGGAGAAGGAAGAGCCAGCAAAAGAGACCAACAGTGGACAGAAAATTCTGTCATCAGATTGTATTAGCGAGAGTGCTGGGTGCAATTTGAGTCAACGAGGCTCGAGGGAGACTTTGTGTTAGGCAGACAATATCGGAGGCTGTAACAATAACACGGGGGAGAAGTGGCAGTCTTACATTTAGGAGGCAGTAGTAGGAAAGGAGCGGGAATCTTGGAGTCATTTAGGAAGAGAAATAGTAAGATTTAATATCTTACAAGATTTGGAAGTACTGCCAAAGATCTTTGTTTTGTTTTGGTTTCTTTTTTCTGTATAAATTGAGAAATTTAAGCTATGAGATCAAGTTGCTCTCTTCAATGAAGACTAAGTCATTTGAAACATTATGAAAATGAGATAGAACACGGCTTATATAGAATATATTGTATTGATAGCATTGTGGTTGCTCTTATCACAAAAGATAAGACAAAATGTTCTGCATGAAAATTTTGGGTACACTTCGGAGTAACTTAAAGCATTGGCTAAATTTAGACCCCTCTCATGTTTTCTCCTTTTCAAAACTCAGTTAACTGGGCACGGTAGCACAGGCCTGTAATCCCACCTCTGAGGAAGGCCAAGGCAGGTAGATGATAAATTCAGGTTCAGCCTGGGAGACTTAGGGAGACCCTATCTCAAAATAAGGAATAAAAGGACTATTTATTAGCTCAGTGCCAGATTGCACCTGGGATCCCTTGGACCCAATTTTAATTAATTTCAAAGTTTCTTCAAGTGTCATTGGGCCTTTTTAGTAAATGTTATTTTGATTGCTTATAGTCTTATAAAAGTGAAGTGCAGAGTTGCACCTGCTGGGAAAAGAAATGAAACCTAGAACTACTAACTACACCTCTGTGATGTTACTCTTAATATGCATTTTGGTACCTTAGAAATTTTTGGTTTTATTTGGGATTAAGCAAAATCCTGCTGCCCCCTAGTGGCAAATAGTTAGTGAAGAAAATCTATGGGTTTCTTGTTTTGTAACTGGGGCAACACCAACATGGTACATAAAGAACTCCAGACACTGAGACTTTCATAGGCATTACAACTGTATCACTTCATTCATAATTTCATAAAATATCTATTTGTATATTGTCATTGTAGTTAATGGGACTCAGTCTACAGTATTATATAAATGATGGTACTACCACATCATTTGTCCTTCAGAAGTAAATTACGCCTTCATTTACCCTGAAATTTAACCACCTTAATTACTGAATCTAATTCTTTTATCCACAAACCCAGGTGTCATCATATGAACACCTGGATTTATTGAAACTTGAATAGGTACAATAGCAAAAAGAATGTGTCCCCCTTCTTAAAGAGAAGTTTAAGAATCTACTCCATAAAATTTATTTCTTGATTTTTGTCCTCCATGTTTAAACGCCTAACAGGATCACAGAATGTGAGAAATGCCACTTCCTTTAGGATAGACCCATCTCCCGTTCATAGTGCTGGGACGTTTTCTTCTGGCCATGTAACAACACAAGAATTCAACTTCGATGTTCAAAAATTTTCATATTTTTACCATGGTCTATGCAATACATGGCCATCATCACCTTCCAAAGGTTCAGCAGGTCTACTTTTCATTTTCAACAACTGCTTAAAGATGACTGCATAAAACTCTACAAGAAGGGGCTGGTGAAATGGCTCAGTGGCATAAACGATGCCTGGCAAGCGCGAGGGCCCGAGTTGGACTCCCCGAACCCACATACGAGAAAAGGGCTGGTGATATCGCTCAGTGGCACGGGCGCCCGCTGGTGCATGAGGTCCTGAGGTCAACCCCCAGTACCCACAAAAAAAAAAAAAAAAAAAAAAAACTCAACAAGAAAAATAAGAAAGGTGCTTTAAACAACAACAAAAAAGACGTACCCCTCCCCAAAAAAATGCATAAAAATTGCACATGTTTATCCTGGAAGATACAACTAGTTAAATTTGCCAGACAGAACAAAAGATTTATTAACCTAAGATAACAACATTTAGGTAAACGATGACTCAGGTCTTCTAGGGCCACAATCATGAATTGTCATATACTAAGATTTCTTTTGGATTTTCCCAGAACAAATGTTCTTGTTGCTTATGTCAAGATAAATCCAACTCTGACAAAGCAGGAACAACTTTTAAAACAGCGTAAACAAAAATATACTCTGTTTAAATAGTATCTTTTTAGTGTAAATCCTCCTAATCTGTTCTATAGCCTTTAAAATTAAAACTATGTAAAATGGGGCACATCTTACATGTAAATGTATGGTAAATTTGGCAGCCAACATGATCTTGAATACTTTCTTGCTTTTATCTGAGAAATTTAAATTCCTTTAAGGCAGAAGAAATAACAAATATGTTTTTCAAATCCCAGGATCTGGAGATAGATTGACATATAGTAGATAATCAATGAAACTTTAGTTAATGGGACCAAGAATAGAGGGACTTAGGAGACACTGAAGGCCAAAGATATAATGACAGATGTATTGACTGTAAGAAAGGATGTGACTAAGGGAAAACCAATAATTTAATAGTACCTTGTTTCTGAAACTTACAAGGAATGTGTGACTGGGCAAATTATTTCAGTTCTTTAATAGTCTTCCTATGTATTAAATTATTTGCACTATCTTTCCAGCTGTTTTGATGATTAAAAGAAACAATATCTATTTTAAGTACCTGGTGCAAATAAGTGCCAAAAAAAGATTAGCTCCCACCATTTTCCATCTAGTTTTTCATTATAGCTCTTTTTTTTTTTTTTTTTTTTTTGGTACCAAGAATCAAACTCAAGACCTTCCACTTGCCAGGCAGGTGCTTGTGCTGCTGAGCTATATCCCCAACCCCATTACAGCTCTTGTGTCCAGGCTTTACTAAAATGTTCTATTAAATGCCTAATTGAAATGAGCATTTGCAGCAAAAATTATTTATTTAATATATAAAGAATGAATGTAGTTAGACAGGTATTGAAAATACTTTTAAGAAATTATAAATATGTGTTCCACATTTATGCAGTTCTCTCCCATAAAATACAGTAAGTGATAAGAAAAAATTAAAAGCATAAGCAGAATACAGCAGTGTATTGGACCCTGTGTAATATTAGCAACAATAAAGAAATGAGCAGAAATGAATATAATTAGGTGTGTTTCTGTAAATAAATTTTAACAGGCAGTGCCATCCAAGTAAGTTAGTGAAAGAAAGGTACTTTAAATATAAGAAAATCATTTCTGTAGTATCTTAGAGTGTCTTACACTTGACCTTCTATAAACATAGTGTATATATCAGTTAATTGCTTAAAGAGTGAAGTTCATTTTACTGGTTTTTCAGATAAAATTTTCCTATGTGCTAAGTGAAGTTAACCAGGAGAAACTAAGTTTAAACTGAGTTTTTAAAAGGTGAGCAGACATAAAAGAATGCATTAACATACTCTGTTGAGGTAATGTTTTAGAAGTGATTTAGGCTGTGTTAACTGAGTGGAATACTATTAGAAATAAGCAAAAGATCTCATCAACATTTGAAGCTGGAAAGAATCTCTCTCGCTTACTGAGTTTTGGTATATAAACATCATATGTTTTAGCAAGGTTGTACCACACAGACCAAACATGCAGATCTCCCTCCTTCCTCCAAGTATTTAAAATAATAAATAGCTTCATTGGGTCCAAACACAGCTGGATATTTTCTAATAATATTTGTAAGAGCCAACAACAGGCAACTTTCATGTGCCTGCTTCCCCAAATGTAAACATGGCATCAATAAAATCTAGTTCCATTTATTTTATGAGACAACATGCTGGAAAGATAATGGCAGATGTTTCAATCATTTTGTCACTGACTTGCTCTATAACTCTCTGTCAGTCAATAGGCATTTGCTGCTTTGTGTTGCTGAATTGGTCAGTGGAAATGGAGTTATCCTTACTCTTCTTGACTCATTTATTACCAGACAAATTGAAAGATGTCTGTTAAACACCTCTTTCCAACTACATACTGCATTCATAGCACTGTCAGAAACAGTAAAAGGAGGCTTGAAATGCTGTCCAGAACAGTCCTCAAACAGATTATGGGAAATTACAGGGGATAAGTTTACTTTCAGAATCATGAAGAATTGCATTAATTAGATATTCCCATAGGTCATGTTATTCCCATCTTCTAAATCTGGTTCTTTCATTAGTCCACTGCCATGAAAACTCTTAAATATGAACATCCCAAAGTGGTACATGACCTAGGAGAAAGTCTCTCAAATCAATGTGATGCCCACATGGCCCCTCAAATATCACTGCCAAGTGGTCATTGGATGCAAGCCTGAATACTACGAATGAAGGCTACTGATTGCACAATTCAACAATATTTATGGTGACAACAAAATTCTTTATGATCCCAAATTTGACCAACTCTACTTTCTACCTCAGTTGTGTTAGTGAGGGGATAGTAAGGAAGTGTTAATCATTTCTTCTTTATACGCAAGAAGCGATTAACAAATACCAATTATATGCCTGCTGTAAGTCAGGTTTTGTTTTGACTAAAGAAAATAAAATAATGAAAACAGGGGGTTCCCAATCACATGTGTTTACCGTCCTGCTGTGTGATGACTAGGAAGCAGGCACATATATAGGAACAATAGTTTGATAAGGATCACTAGGATTCATGATGCCCAGAATATGAGAGTATCACCATGGAGGTAGCTAGGATCAGAGGTAATATGAAAGTGAAAAAAAAGAAAAGGATGTATATCATTTTAGCTAGTAAACAGATGTTATTCTCATTTACAGCAAAAGTATAAGCTATAGTAATTAACCTGGTTAAGCTACATCTGGTGCATATTAGCAACTTGCCTGTCACTGGGACACAATAACTGCTATGCACAATTTAAAGGAGAGGTTTAATTTGGCTCATAGATTTGGGGGTTTCAGTTCATTGTGAATTAGCTCCAATGTAGAAATTTAATGGCAGAGGAGCGTGGCAGGGCAAAGGTGTTCAGCTCACGATTGCTGGGAAACAGAAAGGTAACAGTTCCAGAAATAAAGGAGTGGGGGACTAGTTGTGAACTCCAAAATTACGACTCTATGATTCACCCACACATACGCAGAAGCACACTTTATTAATCTACCAGTTGGATCCCAAGGGAATTAGCTATTCATCTTAACCATCCTATTCCACCCCTTAACAATTTGATACCCAAAGCCATCTCCTTGAACTATACTTAATCTCCAAATAAAAAGAACGTAACAATTCCATCAAACATGATACAACTATCCTACTTACAACCAAAAATGCAATAATTCTTTCCCCCAAATCTCAACAGTTCCAGGATTTTTTAATAGTCCAAGTCTAAGTCTCTTCTGAGACTCAAAACAAACTCTTTTTCCTTTTTTTTTTGTGGGTACCGGGGGTCAACCTCAGGACCTCGCGTGCCAGCAGGCACCCGTGCCGCTGAGCGATATCACCAGCCTGTTTTTTGTATGTGGGTTCCAGGAGTCAAACTCGAGCCCTCACGCTTGCCAGGCAGGTGCTTACACCACTGAGCCATCTTACCAGCCCTCAAAACAAACTCTTAATTGTGAACCTTTGTAAAAATAAAACAAGAACTACTAATATAATCTCAAGGTACAATGGCACAGGGTAAACATTCCTATTCCAAAAGGGAGGTAGAAAATAATCAGACCAGAACAAGACGGAAACCCAGCAAGGCCAACATTAAGTACTACAGCTCATATCTGGAATCCAGTGTGCTAAACTGTGAGTTCCAAAGGTCTTGTGTTTCCATTCATACATCCTTGCTGGTTGCAACCCACAAGACCCATCTCTTGTGTTGTCTGTGATCACTGCTTGCAGTTGTCTGAAGCAGACATTCTATGCTCCTGGCATCTCCAACTTTCTGCATCTTATCTTTATTAGAACAGCATCATGCACTGTTCTCTCAGGGGCTCCTTTTCTAGTACCCTAGGTCTTTTTTTTTTTTTTTTAATGTATGTGTGCCTCCCAGACACCACAATTTTTGCATTTTGCATACTGGTAAAGCCGACATCATGTGAAAGATGTCAAAGACTGCTGTCCATGAGAGCAGTAGCAAATCCCCCTTGGATTGTGGCTTCAGTGTTCTGTGAGTGCCTGGGTGTGTGAGTACAGTGAAATGAATCCTGGGGAACTAATTCCTTTGGAGCCTCTGCTGGAGTAGAGCTACCAAAGATGCTATTTTGAAATGAAACATTGACGCTTTTGCTCTTTTGAGCTTGTGATAAGTGGAGTCACATGGATTTCTGAAACAATCTCAAGGCATCTTTTTTCTTGTTTCTATAAAATATACTTGTAAAAAATTGCAATAATCTGTTCAGCAACAGTACCTCCATTAAGTTTATATTTACATGTTTCTGTCTGTAAAAGATTTTCTTTTCCAAATATTTCTGCTCAAATACTTCTTCCCCCACCCCAGTTTATTCTCACTACAATCTGGCTAAAAGTAGCCATTGGTATCAATGCCACAGCCTTGATGCTGTGCTGCCTTGAAATTTCCTCTGACAGATCTATTAGTGCACGACCCTTAAGCTCAGTCTTCCACAGTTTTAGGACATGGGCAAAATGTAGACAAAAAAAAATTTTTTTCCCAGAGTGTAAAACACATGGTTTTTAGTCCAATTGCCAATGAACTCCTAGATTCCAACAGAAAACTCCCATGCCTGGCATTTACTGCCCACATTTCTGTCAGGATTCTGATCTGAGCTCTGACAAGATTCATACATCAGGCTCTCCTTACAATATTCCCATGGCTTCTCTATCCCACATCTCCAAACCACTCCAAGTTCTTTCTACAAAAACAGCTCCAAATGTTTCTAAACTATATGGTTAGGTACACTTGCAGCAACAGCCCCAGTCCCAGTACCAATTTTTTTTATTAGCCAATTTCTCATCACTGAGACACAAAACTGAACTTCACAACTTCAAGGAGGAGAGGTTTAATTTGGCTCATGGTTTCAGGATATTCAATCCATGGTCAGCTGACGCCAAGGCAGAAACATCATGGAAGAAAGGTGCAGCTGAATAGATATGCTTAGTTCATGGCAGCGAGGAAGCTGAGCAGGGGAACAGTGTCAGAGAGGAATGGGTGAAGGACTAGTTATAGATCCTTTCTTAGTTATTTTTATCACTAATGAGAGAAAACACCCAACCCTCACCAGTTAAAGGAGGCAAGGTTTGTAGAGTTCACAGCTCACAGTTTGTAGAGTTTTCAGTCAATGCTCAGCTGGCTCCAAGGCAAGGTGGCACGGCAGAGAGGCATGGCAGAGGAGTCTACGGCAGGGCAGACAGGAGGCAGCAGGCAGCAGGTGGTGGCAGCAGAAGCAGCAGATGCAGAAGAAGCATCCTGCCTTTATTCTGTCCCTTTATATTCCATCTGAGCAACAAGCCTATTGGTTGGTGCCACCCACACCCCCAGGGTAGGGTTTCTATTATCCATACCCTTAATCCTAGTATTACACCCTTAATCCACAGTCACACACTCCAATCCAGCCACCTCCCAAACTCCCCACCTATGACCACATGAGGCTTTGGGTGGTGGCGTCTAGATACAAGCCATAATAGACACCAGTGTCATGCCTCTATGACACATTCAGACACCCAGACACATACTCTTCTGATCTCCTGGGATGACTGTAAATCAGTCAAATTGATGGACTTAACCATCACAGGATAATTACCACCTAGGAGCTCAGTACTTACCTTGAACCATGTTAGTTAATATTTCTAGATCCCTTGTGATAAATGTATTATTACTATTTCCCTTCTTTGATGAAGAAAGTGAAGTCTGGTGAGGTCAAACTATTTGCTGTTTGCCCAAGTTCACTTAATGACCCAGCAGTTAAGGGGAGATGTGAATCTTAACGTTTGCCCTACTGTTCCTGCTGGGTAATTCTGTAACAATGAAGTCCTCATTGAAGACAATTTTTGAGTGAGCTACCTTCTTTGCCAATCCTCTCACTTTAAGAAAATGATAGCTAATTTCTAGAATTGCATGGTATAAATTTCAGTTCACAAACCAAATCCAGATAGTGTGGAACATTTCCCAAGTTAACAAAACTAGCTCCAGCGTCACCTTGAATTACATTATAGGCTCAGTTCCTTGGCAACTTCTTTTCAGGCAACACCCTGTGGCCTGATCCTGCCACCTCCTGGAAACATTTCACGCTTAAAAAGTCTCTTACTAGCTCACTGGACTCTCTCTGGCCTTCTTAACTCCTCAAGTAACTCTAGTCTCGCCAAACATTCACTTGTTCTTTCCTTTTCCTTATTTCTTCATATTTTGTAAGTTAGGTTTTAGTTCCTTTTTCTTTTTTCTTTTTTTTTTTTTTTTTTTTGTGTGTGGGTACTGCGGGTCAAACTCAGGACCTTGCACTTGCCAGGCAGGCGCTTATGCCGCTGAGCCATCTCACCGGCCCAGGTTTTAGTTCCTTATGTCTCAGTTCAAATGAAGTTACCAATGTTATTGCCTTAGAATTCCACTGCTCTCTGCTTCCACAACCAAAAGTTGTTTCCATTTTATTAGTCTGAATTATTTCTTCAACATTCTTATTATCTTAACCTATAGTGCCTACTCATTTCCTTCTTAATTATTTTGAGTATTCTTCCCTGGAATGAAAGCACTAAGCTCTGCTTAGCTTGGTCATTTTATATGTGTATCAACTAGAGTATGGATATGATGCTTGTTGTATAATAAGTTTGGAAGACATGAAAGGATGACACATCTACTCATTTCATAAATGATTGCTGCTTCCTATGTATTGGTTCCAAGTATATATTTTTTAAAACTAATTTTCAATTTCCAAGTATGAAACTAATGAGGGAATTTGGAAACAGAGGTTGGAAAATTTAAATAACAGAAAAAAACACTTGGTCTCATAACCAGACAGCCAACTAATAATTGGATAACCTGATATTCAAATGAAACTCTAACACCAAAAGATTTACTGTTTGTGACCCTGTATTTTACAAAATGTGATTAGTGCTAAAATACATGTGAGTGCAATGAAAAGAAATCACAGGAGATCTGGAGCAACTGATTCTGCATGAAAGAGTCAAGGAGAGTTCTTGGAAAAGTTTTTTTTTACTAGGTTTTGAAATTTGAGGAGAAATTTGACAGGTGGAGATGGGTGGCTGGGAGACATTCTGGACAGAAAGGAAACAGTGCATGGAAAGTTTTGGGTGTGCAAATAAACAAGGGTCCATTTAACACCTGCTTTCTTGAAAACAGACTCAGCCATGGCAGCAAGGTTTTTATGAACTTCTTGTAAGAATATCTATAAAACAAGATTTAGCCACTAAAATTCAAACTGAAACATCAATAGCTATCACCCAGCCCACTGAAAGTGTAGCAAATCGGCACCTGGTTCTGTACACCAATGGCCGACCGAGAAATCCAACACTGTGTATTGGCATCAAAACTTTGCTGGAATGAGCCAGGAGGATGCAATTAGATTCTCAGAAGGGCAGATTACAGTCTGCCACTTTTATATGCAAGTTCATTTGAGACCTACCATCAGATCTTCAAGGATAATTGCCCACTGAACAGGAGCATGAAGTCTAAGAAAGACGATAGGAGTATTGATTATCATGTGTCTCCAAGATGAGCCAGATTCAGAAATTTCCTCTGAAAGAAGCATACATATTTGTATCCCAATATCCTTGGGAAATTGTTCCTAAAATATACGAAACTTAACTTTGAAAGATTTGTCAAAATGTTATTAATTACTAAAATACAGTTATCAATTTTCTGTATATTAACATTAAAATCTCACTCCACAGAAAGTCTGTTGCCTGTATGGAAGCAATTTACTGACAGGTTTCTGGTGGCATGATGCACTACACATCTCAAAAACAAAGTGATTTCTTCAGAATCATTACCTCTAACAACTTTCCCTACAGTAGTCATGGAGCATGTCAGCTTTATTTAAAGAATTTCATTTCAAATAATACCTAGCACCTGGAATTAGAGAGTTTGGGATGTGTGTGTGTGTGTGTGTGTGTGTGTGTGTGTGTGTGTGTGCCTTTCTCTAAAGGATGTTTTATTTTATTTCATTCTATTATTTGCACATTGAATGAGTAGACCCTTGTTATCGGAACTCAAATGCTACAATGGGCCATTTTTCTGATAAATTTTTGTAACGGTTTCTTTTATAGAGGTGTTCCTTTGAATTGCTTGCATTTTAAACATCTGTAATAAGTTGTGTACCATTTCTAACTGTATTAGCACTGAATCATTTTCCTTTCCAAGAAATAAAATCACTTTCTCTGTTTCATCACTTTTTATTTCATGATCATGCACATGTAAATGTCTTAGGTGTCTTTGGCCCTCAGGGGTTTTTTTACGCTTTTGAAGAAAGAAAATGGGAAAAGGGTTAACCAACCCCTCAAAAATTTCTCTCTCCTGCAGCCAGTGGAAATGCATTTGTGAGCTGAAAACTGGTATGGTTTGAACTAAGGGAGCTGTTAAATGTACCTTTAGAGCTCTATGTAGGATATAAAATTTTGGATATATAGGTCTGTTTCTACTTCATCTCAACCAGCTTTAATTTCTACACAAAGGGAATATTAAATCTTGAAAAAAACCAAAAAAAGAGCAAAGAATATGTCTTTGTGTACATATTAAATATACCAGGCTTCCACTTTGTCATAAAACTTGCATGACCAGATATAAGACAAAGCAAGAAATGAGGGGCATTGCTTTTTCCAAGCCAAATCCACAAATTCTCTGACCAACAAATCATTACAGATTCCATTAAAATGTGAGTTAATGAATAAATGAATTATTGTACTGAATATTCACTGGCAACAAGATTTTGCAATGCATTTTAAAAAAATATCTGTGAACCAAATATTTTAGAAGGAAGAGGTAAGAAAGAAGTGAATTGGGAATAGGCTTACCAATTCTTTCAGAATAAAATTGCAGGAACTCCCATTTTTTTATGGAAAATAAAAGGAAATCTACAAAAAGTGCTAATTGTATATAGAAAAAGTATTACATATTTACAAAATAATCTATAGATTCATATTCAAAGAAGTAATTTTTGCAGAAATTTATCTGAGCAACTTTTCCATATGTATCAATTATACTAAAGGATTTCATGAATATATTATACAATAATTTTTTCTTTTCATGTATTTTATAATCACATGCAGACACATAACGAATAAAACCAACTTCTGCTGGGTCCCATTATTTTACTTTGACTGTGGAGGAATGAAAGCCACTTGAAATTTGCGTTGGACAGAACATTAATAAAAGATAGTATAAAGCTGGAGAATCAAAGAATATCCTTTCATCGATATATTAACCCACCAACATGATTGTTCTGTGGTCTTCCTGGAAATCCAGGTTCAAACTCTTACAATGAAATCTCAAAAATCAAGGTATAAGTGAGACCTCAACCCAAGAGCCATGTGACGGTGTTTGATTTCTTCTGGATTTGGGGTGGAATGTGAGCTTATTTGACGTAACTTAAAACAGGCGAGATCCTGATTGTCTCAAAGACCAGAGTCAAGGCTAACCATCTGTGTGCTTCCAAAGGCTTGAATTTTCACATCTTCCTTCAAAACTACTCACAACCATGCTCAGGACATTAGAAACTATGCTGAAATCATAGCCATGAGAAATTTACTTTTCTTCCGGAATAGAAGTGGCCTTACCATTTCCATCACATTGGCATGTTCTGGTTCTTCGTCAGAAGAGTTCTTCTTTGTCTGGGACCTTACAAAAGTTGCCTATAAAGGCAGAACTGTAATGTGTAATCTACTGTTGCCCTTCCTATGTGAACACAACTCTTTTTCTGTTGATTCCTGTAATACAGGAGCTGAGAACCCTTTGCCTCCTTCCCCTTTAGTTATTTATAGGACCTCATAATGTCTACGTTGTACAAAGCAAAACTAGCCTATAAAAAGCAACCAGAACTAGAGGAGTCCTAGTATTTTTTTCAGAAATAATAGAAGTGCAATTTTCTTGCCATATGGAATGATACATGGAAAAGTGCCTAGTTCTAAGATTATGAGAAAGATAACTTTTTAACATTGAAAGCTAGTGAAATGAAAATTCTTTTAAAACTTTTTTTGTGTGTGGAAATATTATGCATTTTTGTCCCTCATTCCTTCTTTATAAGTAAGCTCTAGGAAATAAACTTTCAAAATAGTTCTGTGCTGTGTGGTGATAGCCAAGAATGGGACTGGTTTAAGACTCTTTATTAGTAGTGTACAGAGGCACCTGCAGCGCTATGCTGGCCTTTCTTGAGTTTAGGAAGCTGTTTGTCTTAAAACGCTGAGTGTATGGGCTGAGAAGAAAATGCAAAGGAGGTTTTGACCAAAACAGAATCCAGTAGACTGCACATTAAGAATTTCTTATGTACACTTGGGGTCAGATCAGGAAAATGTAATTATAATCATACATACATAGTGCATTTATAAAGCAGCCACCCACAATCTGTAGTTGACCACATATCTTCATTTTTATCCCCAAGCCAATTTTTTTTTTTTTTTTTTTTTTTTTTGGCAGCAAATGGAATTTTAACTTAGCAGAGGGCTTGTGGCTGGCAAATATTCAGAGTTCCGTGGTGCCTCTACAAATCAACTAGAGTATAGAAATCTAAGTGAGAGATTTGACAGAGTGAGGAGAGGTCTGCCGTCGCTTGACACAGGTCCTGAGTTAATTTGTGATCTATCATCTATCTATCTATCTATCTATCTATCTATCTATCTATCTATCATCTATCTACATGGAGTCACTAACTTAGTCCTTGTGATAAACACAATAGATAAGTATTATTATATGTGTACAAGAAATGGATATATACATATCCATTTCTTGTATACAGTAATTATTTTATTAAAGGACAATATAATATTTCCTTCACATCATAGTTCAAGGCTCAAAGTTCAGGCTGAATAAAGAATAATTGGAATAGTTGACGCTTCCTTGTTTCCTTCTTTCTTTATCATATGAATTTACAAATACATGTTAATGTCACACATACCTCTTATTGTATTTCTCCTCTAGGCCAAGCAAAAGATGGTTTCTTTGCTGTTGTGAGGGATTTGAACTTAAAGGAAGCTCTCATGCGCTAACCTTCCAGTCATTATTCAACTCTGTTCCAGTCAGAATGCTGCCTTTATTCTCCCATTCTGTCAAATCCCTTGCTCATTTGTTTATCTGCATATTACTTGGTAGCATTCAAAATAATCAATCAATCTCTATTTCTTAAAACTCTCTTAGCCTCTGACCCATCCATTTCTCAATTTTTCACCTAGATCTCTGGTCTTTGCAGCCATTTCATAAGATTCTTTTTCTATACTTTACTTCTAAATAAACGTGTTTATTATCCCTATGTTGAATGCCTACTTTGGAGTATGACATATTACTATGGCTTTAAATACCATGTATTCATTGACAAATAAATATTGCAATCGTATGTTTTACCTTAGATCAGAACTCTCCCTTGTCTGTCAAGCCATCAGACTTTGGTTCAAAATTATGTACTTGATTCAGCCCTTGACCTTAATCATTCTAAATAGTTTTACCATCACTTTAGTTATTCAAGCCAGAAACCCTCTCCTATGGTTTAGATCTAATATGTTCCCCCAAATCTTTATGTATATGGAAAGTGATTGTATTATGGAAGTGCTATATTCAATAGTGAATTAATCCAAGGCCAAGTTCATGGCTAAATGTGCTTTTAGGAGGTGGGGCCTGGTCAGAAGTGATGGGTCACTGTGGGTGTGACCTGGAAGGCTGTATTTCCCTCCCTGCATCCTCCTTCTTTCTCTGCTTCCTGACCCCCGTGAGATGAGTAGCTGTTCTCCAGCTGATCATTTGACACCATGACTGTCCTGCATTGGAAACAGCTGACCACGAACTGTATCTTCTAAAAACCATGAGCCAAAATAAACCTCTTTTCCTTTAAACTGTGGTTGTTGGGTATTCTGTGCTAGAAACAAGGAAAGTGACCAAGAAACCCTCCATACCAGTAAGACTCAATGACAAGATATATAGCCTCTATGGTCCAATATTCTTGGCCCTACCAAAATATTGAGTGACTTCAGGCAATTTTCTGCCCCTCTCTGTGTCACATTTCTGTCATTTGTTTCTTGGTCAGTGTGGGCTGCTTTAGTGAAATACTGTAGATTGGGTGAACTAAACCACAGACATTTATTTTTTCATGATTTCAGAGGATAGGCTGAGATTATGATGGCGACCTGGTCAAATTCTGGTGAGAGCTCACTTCCTGGTTTGCAGATGGCCGCCCCCTTGTACTATCCTCACAGGACAAAGAGAATTCAGCCCCCTTGTGTTTCACCATATAAGGACACTGATCCCATTCATGTAGATTCTGTCCCTTAAGACTTAATTACCTCTCCAAAACCTCACCTCCTAGACCAGCACAATGGGGATTGGGGCTTTACCATAGGAATATTTGGTGGACACAAATATCTATTCCTCACCATCTTATAAAATCATAGTAATACTGTATGTTGAGTTTATTGCAAGGACTAAATTAACGACTGTCTTAAGCACTTTCTTGTGGCTGGGACACAATAGCCAACACCCACAATTTAAAGGAAGAGAGGTTTATGGAGCTGCTCTGGTCAAGTCAGTCAGAAAGCAGAGAGAGAGGGAGATATATCTTTCTAGGTCTCACACCCCTCATTCAAAAGGCCCCACCTCCTAACAACACATTTAGCTCCAAACATCCATGAACTAATCCAGAGGTGAGTACAGTGCCCTCATTTTCTAACCCAACAAGCCCGTTTCAGAACACAGGACACCTTTGGGGGACATTCGAGGTTTAAACCCTAACTTTGACTTTATAAAAAGTGTTCTGCATGATACTTTACTTTGAGAAATCACATAATATACACTACATACATTCATCATCATCTTCTTCTTCTTCATCATCTTCATCCTTGGACTTTTATCGTCTACATCCAGCCTATGATAACTCATGTAGCTTTTCACATACGCTTTAAAATGTTTTAATTCCATTCATTTCTTTACTTTTCCCCAGCCACAATTCTAGTTCAAATGGACAGCATTTTTTACTCAGGTTACTGAAGCAGACTTCTAGTTGATCTGGTGAATTTTTTCTCTTATTGCCTTCCAGTTTTTACTGCAGGAAAAATAATGCATCTCCAATCATGTTACTAATTTGTTTTTCAGCAGCCTCATGCTTTAATTTAGAATAAATTAAAATTCCTTGTCATGTCTTAAGAATTGTTATACACTATGGCCATATACTAACTTTATAGCATCGTCTTATTCCACTTTCTACTTTGCCCATTTGGAGGGCAATGAAGTTTTTTTGTTTTATTTTGGTTTTTGCTTTTTATTTTCTTTATCATAATGCCTAGCTTCTTTCTGGCAAAAATATTTTTGTATATTTTTCTGCATCTATCTTCTGTTTGTCATAGATCTTTTGTTTCTTAAATTTAAATGATGTTGTAAATATTGAGAATGGAAATGTATACACTAATTTTTTTTTTTTTTTTTTTGTGGGTACCAGGGATCGACCTCAGGACCTCGCGCGCCAGCAGGCGCCCATGCCGCTGAGCGATATCACCGGCCCTTTTTTCGTACGTGGGTTCCGGGAGTCGAACTCGGGCCCTCATGCTTGCCAGGCAGGCGCTTACACCACTGAGCCATCTCACCAGCCCATGTATACACTAATTTAGAGGTGAAAAATACCCAAACTACTGCTGTAGTGTACAAAATTAATCATACATTTTCACAGAACCAGTTTATTTATGTAAATTTTTTAAGTTTTCAGAATCACCCAAGTGAATATATACCAGATATGCCAATCTACCAAAGAAGAAGAAAAAAAGTAGAAGGAAAAATAAAATGAAAAAATGCATCAAAGGAGTCTTTATTTATGACAATATTAGATGAAATTATTGTCAACATACATTACATTTAGATATAGGTATATATCTAAGAGACCTCCTTCTTAATAAGAATGAGCATATTCTGAATCTTTATTTTTCCACCAAATTTATTTTCTCTCTTATTTTAAATGTTAAGTGCCTTTTCATATAAGGAAGAAAAAATCACTGAAGACCAAAAATCAAATGTAGCTACTACATATGATATATAGATATATAGATTTATTGAAGTTTCCTGCCAGAGTGGAATATATATATATATATTTGTAAGAAATCACCATTAACTTAAATGATATAACTTAACTTCTATTAGCAAAAACTTTTTTTAAGTAGAGAAAACTTATTACAGTGAAGAAACTGTTTTCAAACTTTTCTTACACATCAAAAACAATAATGACAACAAATTACATAATTGAATCCCCTACATCAAGACATAGAAGGTTTAGGACCAATGTTTTTTTAAGTACAGAGAATGATATTTATTTTGGCTGTGAAAATAATTTTCTCTCAGTATGTTTGTAGCAAACTACAGTGATGTAAACAGAAATATTTGTAGCAAATTAAGCATTTGAAACAAAGTAAATGTACTTCATTCAATTTCTCAGATTTTTATAGGTTTTTATTCATTACACATTTTGACAGCTGGTGTGTGTGGGTTAGTAAGTTTGTACTGCCTCAAATTTTATGCATTTTTCTCTTGATTTTTTTCTTTAGCAGTAAACTTTTATTGTCTTTTGATTAGATGAAGAGAAATATGAAGCTAATTAAAAGTTCCAAGCATTTGGTGAGGTTCTTTTGAGTTCACTGAAGCAAAAATAATGTTTCTTAAAGAGGGGCTCAGAAATCTAGGGGATCATCCATGAATTTTCAGATGCCTCATAGCCTTTAAATAATTTCAGTGCCTGCCAAAATATATATTTATGGTAGTGGTGGCACAAAATAATAATGTACCCAAATATTCATGCTGACTTGAGATGAGCATACTGCATAAATGATGAATTCAGACTGAAACAGTATTAAACGAGAATGAGCCACACTATCTGAACAAAGGTTTTACACTCGCTTAAAATGAGAAAGTGGTAGAAAAATGAAATCAAGAGGTGTACAGGAATAAGAGTGCACTAAAAGTAAAACGAATTTCATTTTAGTCATCAAAACTCTATTCATATTGTAGTTGGTAGTTTGGCATCAAAAACAAAATCATTTGTAACATTAATTTGTGGTGTTTGGATTTTACTGTGTATTTTATTATCATTTAATTTCTAAATTATTTTGACTACAGCTTCGTATGAGCTATAAGTAAATGAGTTTAGATATTTTGTGCATGTTTACACTTAACATTATAATAAAAATAATATAAATCAATAGGTTAAAGCTAACAAATACTATGAATTCTCAATACAATAAAACTGAAATAATTGTCATAACATTTTTGTATGTTTTTTTCCACACACAAAAATCAAGTATAACAACAAAGAAGAAATAATGTTTATACCTTGCTGCTTCTCTCTTCTTTTTAAAAATGATTATTTTTTATTTTGCAATAATTGAAGTCTCACACGCAGTTGTAGGATATAATGCATACAGCCCCCCTGTACTATTCACCATACTTGCACAGGGTAACATTTTGCAGAACTGTGCAACCGTATTCAGACCAGGACTTGGACACTGATGTGATCAAGATGCAGAACATTCGCATCACCAGGACATCTCCTGGTCTTCGTTTCTAGCCAAGCACACTTATTTTATACCTTTGTATCCCCCTCTCTTAGCTCCTCCTAACCACTGCCTTATTCCCCATTTTCCATTTCAAGAGTGTTTTATTATAAGTGAAATTAAGCAGCGTGTAACCATTTGCACTGCCCTTTTTCACTAAGCATAAACCTCTGAAGATTCGCTCAGGTTGTTGTGTATAGGGTATCAATATTTCATTGCCGTTTGTTGCTGAGAGTATTTTAGATGATGGGCGTAACACAACTTGCTTAACCTTTCACCCATTGAAGGACAACTCGGGTAGCCTCATGTCTTAGTTACATTCTGGTCGCTAAGACATAATACCTGACCCACAACTTAGGGAAAAAGGGACTTATTTTTCCGCACAGTTTGTAGAGGTTTCAGTCCACACTCGGCTGGCTCCAAGGCTGAGAGGCATGGCAGAGAAGAAATAGCTCCTGGGCTGGGGGACGGGAGGGCAGAGATCAAGGAGGAAGGAGGGAGATGGACCCTTCCAGGCTGCACCCCCAGTGGCCCACTCCTCTGCCAGGCTTCGCTTCCAAACATCATATTTAGCTGTAAACTCATCAGCGGACTAATCCTATCACCCCCCAAAAGCTCCCATCTAGGAGCACATGAGGCTTTTGGGAGACAGGCACATGTACACACAATCACACCCCAGGCATGAGTAAAGCTGCTGTAAACCTTTTTGTTCAGTTTTTCATGTGTGATAGTTAATCTTAATTGTGTCACCTTTATTGGTTTGGGAGGCACTGAGAGGATTAGGAAAGCACACTGCTGGGTGTGCTGGGTGTGTCTGAGTGGGTCATGGAAGCATCACCTCAGGTACCATATCTGGTTCTTGAACCCCTTCCTCTGGGCAAGGCTCCACTGCTTTACTTTCTGGTCAAAATGCACTAAGCATCTTTGCTTCACCATATCTTTCTGCCTGCTGTTTCTCCCCTGGAGCCAGCTGACCATAGGCTGAATTCCCTGAACTGTGATCCAAATTAAATCTTCCCTCCTTTAAATTGTTGCCTGTCCATCGTTTTGTACCAGTGACAGGAAAACTGACTATCATATCATATAAACACAAATTTTCATAAATCCCCAAGAATGCAATTGTTGGTAGTGCTATGGTTAGTTTTGCTACTAAAATGTTCCAGGGTGTCTATCATTGTGTATTTTCATTAGCAACACATGAATGAGCCCTTTCTTACATATTCACTACAATATGGTGTTGTTGCTATCATTTTAAAAATTAACCAATATGATAAGTGGGCCTTTTGGTTTAAATTCACTTTGGCTTTTGTTTGTTTGTTTGGTTTGGTTTTCGGCCTGTCTTTGTGATACATAATAATTATGTTTATCTTGTGGAATTAGTAAATGTACATATTGCATTTCAACCATTTTTACTTCCTGCTTCTTAAAATCCTCTTCTTATCAACATAAAGTCTACCTCTCTGTTTCCTACCATCTCTCTTTCATTTGCTCTTTAACATTTGGGTTAAGTTTTTAACCATAATAAGTAATAGATTAGAACATTTTTGATATACCTATTCACCATGTGTAATTCTTACTCAATAAATATCTCATTTACTTTTTTCTACTATTTCTATTTTTATTGAGTTTAGAGATGTCTTTATATATTGTAGGTAGTAGAGCATTGTTATATTTGTGATTTTCAAATATACTACACCTCACAGAATCCAGTTTATTTTCCTTTACTGTAACAGGTCCTTTGCAAAGAAAAGTTACTTTTGAAAAATTTTGCTGAAATATAGTTTATCAGTGTTTTCTTTTATCAAATTTACTTTTTGTGTCAAGTTTAAGAACTCTGCCTAGTTTGGACCCTTATGATGGTCTTCTATGATTTTTATTAGAAGTTTTACAGTTTTTTTTTATTTTTGTGGGTTCTGGGGGTCGACCTCAGGACCTCGCATGCCAGCAGGCGCCCATGCCGCTGAGCAATATCACCAGCCCTTTTCTCGTATGTGGGTACCAGGAGTCAAACTCAGGACCTTGCAGTTGCCAGGCAGGCGCTTATGCCACTGAGCCATCTCACTGGCCCCAGTTTTACAGTTTTATGTTGTACTTTTAAATCTGTGATCTAGTTTTGCACGAGAGGTCAGAGTTAGGTCAACATCTTTTTGTTTTTGCTTCTGAATGTCTAATTACTTTAGCATCATTTGTTGAAGAGTGTAGTTTCCTCCTTTGTATTGCTTTTGAATCTTTGTCAAAAATCAACTGGACAGGTACATATGGGTATATTTCTGGGTGATATATTATGTTCCTTTGTTGCATGTATCTGTCATTCCATCAATATCCTACAGCCTTTGTTAGTGTCACTAATTACAAAGTATTGAAAGTAAGTAGAAAGATATCTTCCAAATTTTTATTTTTTTTTAATTATTTTATTCTATTTTGCCTTTCCATAATCATCTTGTATATATTCCATTTGTGTATGTATTGCAGTGGAAATTACATTAAACTTGTATAACAATTAAACAAGCATTTATATCTTTGCTATATCTTGAGTCTTTAGATCCTGAAGGTGTATTTCTCCATTTATTGAGAACTTCTTTGATTTCTTTAACATTTCTTCTTTAAGCAAAAACTTGTAGTTTTCATCATATAAATCTTATATCTCTTTTTGTTAAATGTACAACTAAATATTTAAGTTTTTGAGTCACTGTATATTGTTTCATTTTTAATTTTGGTATTCATATATTTATCCCTAATGCATAGAAATGCAATTGAATTTTGTTACATTTATCTTATATCCAGTCACTTTGAAATTCTATTCACTTACTATTTATAAGGACCTCTTTTTAAACTTTTTGAGATTTCCTACAGAGACAATCATGATATTTGCAAATAGACAAAATTTTATTCCTACCTTTCTGATACATAACCCTTCTATTTCTGGTCTTATTTATTATATTGTCCAGAATTTATAGTATTTTGTGAAGGACTATGAAGTAGATGTTATGGTTCTCCTCCAAGTATTTTACCTGAAAAAATGTATTTCATTTTTTTTCTTGAGTTATAGGTCTCTTTTCTTTCCCACTGGATTCTTTTTACCAAATTGGAAAAGATCCTCTAAGTTGCTACTTTTCTGAGATTATGTAAAATGAATGAGTGTTAAATTTTGTCAAATGCTTTGTCATATCAAATAACATCTTGTGATTTCTCTTCTTTAGTCTCTCTTAATATGGTGGATTACATTGGCATTTGAATACTGAACTAAATGCGCATCCTTGTATTATACCCCACTTAGTGATAGTGTATAATTATTTTTATAAAATTTTGAATTTAATTTGCGAATATTTTAAAGGTATTTGGTTCTATGCTCAGTAGACTATATTCTGTGTTTTTGATTTGTTGTTTTGTTTTTAAGTAGCAGGATAATGCTACTTTAACCAATAAAGTGTTAAGTGTTTTCCCCTCTTACATTTTACGTTTTTTATTTCCCCTTTATTAATATATGTTTGTGATACATAATAAATACATTCATCATGGGAAGCTGGAACACATAAACATGGCATCTTGAACCTTTTTTCTTCCCCTTCTTATCACTTTCCTCCTGTCTCCACCTGTTCCCAGATCCCTTCCCACCCCCACAAAGTCTGTCTCCCTCTTTCCTATCATCTATTTTTTATTTTGTTCTTTAAATTATTTGTACTCTGAGTTTCTCATATAAGAGAAGCTATGTAATTTTTAACCTTCTGTGTCTGATTCATTTTACTTAACACTGTGGTCCCAAGATGCATCTATTTCTGGAGAAGAGTTGTAGAATTTTTTGTTATTTCTATGAAAACACGAGATCTAGATTTCCCTGTAGGGGGATTCCTTAATTATAAATTCAGTTTCTTTAATATACAGACATACAAGTTGTCTCTTTCATTTTAAGGAAGGTTAATTTAAGTTTTTCATAAAATTCATCCATGTTATTTAATTTGCCAAAATTTTATGTTACAATATACCCTTGTTTTTTCTTGTATGTCTACATAAATGTACATTTTAGGTATTTCTGATTTCCTTCTGATACTTGTAATTTCTGTTTTCTCTTGCTCCTTTTTTGTCAATCTTTGCCATCTTCAGTGTTCTTTCAAAGAAATTGCTCTTTGATTAATTTTTTTTCTGTTTCATTTATTTCTGTTCTTGTTATTATTTGCTTGCATCTACTTGCTTTTGATTATTTTATTCTATTTCATGACATATTCATAACTTTTTGTGATTCTTCTTGTGATAATGCACATTACTGATTTTAAAATTTACCTTCTTTCTAATATAGATACACACAAATTTCCACCCAATACTGTGTTAGTTATGGTCCAAACATTTTGCTATTTAACCATTTAATTCTCATTTGGTTTGATGTATTTTTATATCCCTGGAGATTTTCTCTTCAATAGAATACAGTGTTCAAGTATTTGGAAATTTTCTACTTGTGTTTCTGTTACTGATTTAGGTTTTTTTCCATTGTAATTAGGAACATTGACAGTATGATTTAAATTATTTTAAATTTAATGAGGCTTGTTTAATAACGCAGGATGTGGTATATATTGGTATAAATCTTAGTCAATTTTAAAACAAGGCATATTTTGTTTTTGGTAGTGTTCTGTAAATGTTGTTTAAACCCTGTTCATTAATGGTGGTATTAATTAATGTGTTCCTTTGTATCCTTCCTGATTTTTTTCTCCAGTTGTTTTATCAATTGTCAAGGGGTGGGTTAAAATATCCAAACATATTTGAGGATTTGTCTATTTCTCTTTACATTTTTATCAGTTTTTGCTTCACATATTTGCAGCTTTGCTATTTGATGTATAAATATTTTATTTCTTAGTGTATTGACCCTCTTTTCATTATAAAATATTCTTCTGTGTGTCTTGTAGTTTTATGTTTCCTCTTTGTTATTTTTTAACTATTGTCTCTTATTTTGATTAATATATGGACTACCTGTGTGCACATATATAAATATATCATATATAATATAACATGATATATAGTTAATTATATATGCTATATCATATATATGTATATATTCATATTTTTTGCTGTGCTCTGGATGAAACCCAGGACTTCAAACTTAATAGGCAAGGGCTATACCCCAAGCCCTCATCCTTTTATTTTCAATCTGCCTATAGCATTATATTTCAAATGAGTTTCCTCAAGACAAAATATAACTGAGTTATACTGCTAAATTCTCCCTGATAGTATTTGTGTTTCAACTGAAGCATTTTTTGATCATTTGCATCTCATATAATTACTAATATTAGGGCTTAAGCCTGTGTTTTATAGCTTGATTTTCGTTTGGCTCATCTGTTTTTCATTTCCCTGTTTGCTTCTTTAATTTCTACTTGTAGATAACCTTCACATTTTTAGAAATCAGTTGTGGTTTTTCATAATGTATTTGTTTATCTTTGTACAGCTCTTTTTAGTGCTCATGCTATTTTATAACACACACATAACACCACAGTCTTCCAGGGTTTTCATTTACTACAGTGAAGCCTAGAAACCTAATCTCCTTTTACATTTCTTTACCTTTCCTCATTTATAGCACAATCTTAATATTACATACATATATTTATTTATAACTGCTTTGAGTAACTCAAGAAAAATTGGAAAAGCTATTTTATTTATCTGTATTTTTCACTTAGTGTGTTTGTTTTTCTGTTTCTATGTTCTTTTGTATTGTTTTCTTTCTGCTTTAAAAACTTACTAAGCAAAGAATGTCCTTTAGGGTGAGACAATTGCCAAAAATTTATTTCATGTTCTTTTTCTGAGACTGTCTCCATTTTGTCCTTCTTCATGTGTGGCTTCTCTGAATAGAGGCTTGATAGTTGTGTTCTTTCAACACTTAAGCAGCTGTCTGTCACTTCCTTCTGGTCTCCATGAACTCTGGTGAGAAATCTGATGTTGTTTTCACTGTGTTTCCACTGGAGGTGATGCTTACTTCTCTCTCACTGCTTCCAGGATATTTTATCTTTTGTTTTCAGACATTTAAGTGAGATGTGTCTGAGTGTGTATTTCTTTCAGTTAATTATTTTATGGGTTCACTTATTGAATTCTTCATTTTTCTGTTGCTGGAATGAAATAGTTGATATGCACAGTTTAAAGGAGAAAAGGTTTGTTTTGAGTCACTGTTTTGGAGACTTTAATCCATGGCCACTGACACCAAGGCAGAAACATCATGGCAGGATGACGTGTTGGAGGAAAGCTGCTCACTTCATGGCATTTGGGAGCTGAGAGCCAGGGAAGAGCCAGAGAGAGTGGAATGGAGCTGGGTACAAGAATATACTCTTCCAGGTTATTCTTTTGGAGAACTCCTTTCTATAACCAGTCCCCTCCACCCAACAACTTATTCTGCTGTGAATTCACCATTGCATTAATCCATGAGTAAAGTTAGTATCCTCATGATCCCATCAGCCCTGTAGGCCCCACTTCTGAACATTGCTGCATTGGCAATCAGCCCCTCAGTGCATGAGTCTCTGGGGGACAATTCATATTTAATTCATAACGATTATCTTTTTCTAGTGAAAAGCTAGGATTTTTGTTTTTGTCCTGGCCTCTACCATATATAGTTAGACAATTAATTTTGTTAACTCAGTTATATTTGCTAGAGAAATTCTTTCAGATTTTCTGAACCCTGGTCTACCAGGCACGAAAAAGTTGAGCCCCATAATCCAAAGTAGAGGATTATAACTACTAATCAAGAGGTTAGAAGATGGTCTTCAAAGACTAAGCAGATCCAGATGAAGTACTATTATATTTTGCACTTCATTACAAAAATCCAGCTAACGAATTGGCCATCTTACCAATCAAAATTCTCAATGCAATGAGTTTCATACTTATAAAAAGGAATGAACAATAAGTGTACCACAATTTCTGTGAAAACCCTCAATCAATACCTCAGAAGCCAACACAAAAGAACAGAAGGTAGTGTTTCAGTGACCACATAGTGAACAGAAGAGAAATTCAATGTATTATAATTGACACCTTGGGAGATAAGAAAATATCTTTCATGTGTAATATACAATTAGAAGACCAAATGAGAAAATAAAAAATGGTTCTTATAAATTCATAGCTCAGTAGTCTTTTAAGAAACAAAAGATTTGGAAGATGAAATGTAGGCATTCTTTAGATCAAAAGAAACAATTAGATGATCTGAATAGGAAAAATAATAAAGTTGCAGGATTGACCCAGAAGGTGTATGATCCAAGCAATAGGAGTTGCAGAAAAAGAAGAACGACAAGAGAAGTAAGGGAAATTGTTATAATAGTATAGAAAAAAAAATCCCTACATAGAAGGAATGAGATTAGAGATTAAAGATTTTATCAAGTACTTTTCACAAGGCATTGAAAATAACTCTAGGAACAATCATATAACTCAAAACTCCAGGGACAGAAATCTTAAAATATTCTGGAGATTGGGAGAAATATAAAATATCATATGATGGATTGAAAAAAAAAAAAAAACAGCAATAAATATCTCCTTCAAGTCCATGGCCAAGATAAATTCAGTGGTATATTTCTTTGAAAATTTTGTAAGGAAATGCCCAACCAAGGTCTCTATAACGATATAAATGCCAATAATCCTGAAAACAAAATAGCAATATTTTTCAGACTTGTACAGTCTCAATTACCATATTTCTTAATTTCCTACTCAATCCCTCCCTCCCCCAAGAAGATACTGGAAGATACTTTTCAGCAAAATGAGAAAACCTGGGATCTTGGGAAGATGGAATCTGCTGTCGATTGAAAGCTCCTTCTTTTCTGTTCCAAATTCTTATATTGAAATTATAGCCCCTTTGGGATGGCATTTAGAGACATTGCTTCAGTGACTAGGTCATGGGGGTAGAGGCCTGATGAAAAAGATTATAAAAGAGACCTCAGAGAGTTCCCACCATGTGAGAACAAAGTGATAAAACAGCCAGCCATGAGTCAGGAAGCAAGCGCTCATGCTGGCACCCTGGTCTTAGACTTCTAGGTTCCAGAATATGAAAAATAAATGCCTATCATTCAGAAGCCTCCACTTGATTTGTCTTCATAACCTGCATGGACTAAGGCAGCATTTTATACAGGGAAAAAGCAATGTAGTTCCAGTACAGAACAGGATGGAAGGTAACCCATCCTGGCTGTATGGAATCAGTAGGATGCCTCTGCAAAGTGGGAGCCAGCCTCTGATGAGTGACAGAGAGAAAGCAATACAACTGTTAAAAAGAAGAACTCATCCTATGGAATGCAGCTGTTAATTACATTTAAAGGAAGGGGGAGTGGCATAATGTTTAAAAAGAGCTAAAACCCTCATACACAATTGACGGGGATTGATGACTAATATCTAAATAAATAAATCCAGACCTGGCCACAGATGATGACTAGAGTATTCAGAAATTTGTTAAATATCAGAAGAAAAAGCTAAAAGTAATGAGGGTCGTTAGATTTGGGTAGCAGGAATGAGAACCAATGAAAAGCAAAGAAGGTAACTGCTAGTGTTTTGATTCTGTACAGTGAAGATTTTAGATCAATTTTACATTTTAAAACTAAGATCATGACAACATTTTAAAGATAATTAAAATATAAAATTGAATTCAAGATCATGTAAATTAATGTGTTTTATGAAAACACACATAAAACAATGGGTGTTGAGTATATGATCCTAGTTCCTTTGACTATTCCTTCCCAGCGTTTTGATGTCTGACCTACCATGACTTTCCTCCCTCTTTGTAGATACAGATGTACTTTTAGGCAATGCCTGCACCTAGCTAGCACAGTGCAAATTGAAATATAGAGAAAGCCCTTGTACCCAGCTTCATATGTGCTGGATGAAATGTGACTACTTTGCAACTCAGCTTGGACAACAAAAGCCTTTCCCCAGATTCTTCATTTAGAAAGTAAGACCAATAATGCAGACTTCTTAGAATTATAGTGAAAATCAAAAATATTTTGATATGCCAAGAACTGAGAGAGGCCGATTCTTTGTCAGCATTCTGTTGTCAAATGCAACTCACGAAATAGCTCCTTCCAACTACAACCCTTGGCATTCCTGACACTCGATTGCCTAGAAATTTTATAATTTCAGTGTGGAAAGTTGCACAGGTTTCAGTCAATTAATCAATGCAATCATTTGTCAGCTCTGCTATCCGATTAATAAACAAATTATTTTGCTTATTTAATCTTTTAAAATGTTTTCTGTTTTTTGTTGCTTTCATTTAGAAACTCAGCAAAATCATCTGACAAACATAATATTTACAGGCCAGGTTCAGTCATGCTCTCGTGGATTATTATGCAGTAATTTAGTCTCTGCATCCATAGCTGGCTCCATAAAATTTACTCCATAAAGATTGTGATAAACGTGCATTCTAATTCACCTTGCAAAATAAACATCTTTCCTATAAAATATCTTTCAGGATGGCAGAATTATTTTCACTAAGCATTATCCCAGCAATCCATGCTTTTATATTCAGCATTTACATATGAGAAACTGCCTTTGAGCGTATTCTGTAAGAATTACATTTCCCTAATGGAACAGATCCTTTAGTAAATAGGTGAAGGTTTATTATTTCACCATGTAATCCTCTGAACTCAGGTGGCTTTGCTGCTTACTGTGATAGGCTAAATTGTTTATCCCCAAATCTATGCATTGAAGACTTAACACCCACAATGACTGCATTGGAATGGAAGATACAGGAGGGACGTAAGTTTGACTAAGGTCTTAACAGTGAGAGCCTGATCTCTCATCCTGTAAGACTGGTGTTCCTATGAGAAAAGAAAAGGACACCAAAGATCTCTCTCTTCATGAACGTACAAAGAGATCGTGAGAGGAAACAGTAAGAAGGCAGGTGTCAGCTGGCCAGGAAGACCAGGAGGAAAGCCTTCATCAGAAACTGGGTTGCTGATACCCTGACCTTAGACTTCTAGCCTCTGGAATTGTGAGAAGTGTCTAAGCTACTCCATGTGTAGCATGCTGTTATAGCAGAATGAGCTTATTTATTTCTTTTTCTTTAGTAACTCAGATGTTGCCTTCTACTTGATACACAGTAAGCACTCAATAAGTACTTCCTGAATGTGTTGACTGAACATGGTCTGCAGTTCTTTTCTAGACCATTAAAAAAGTTAGATCATTTTATTTGCTGGTATTTTATTTTATTTTATTTTAAAGAGAAAAAATTAAAATAACAATACAACAGAGTTTCAAAACAGGTTAGTAGGAGAGTTATAACAATTAATATATTGCGTATTGTTGTCTTCGTAGTAGTTTCCAGAGTACAAGATATAGGCATGATATCTTGTCCAAACAATATTAGCACAAAACTTTCTTTTCAATGAACTAAGAGAAACTAGCTGTATAACTATCATAATTATCTTGTGTATAAATATATGTCTTTCTTTTTCCCTTTCTTTTACTTTCCCCATCACAGTTTGTCTTTTCTTTTGAACAGTTTCTTCCCAATTCACAATATCTATTGTACATTTTGGATTTTATATATTGTTCAGTTTCTCACACTAGTGAGACAATATGATGTTTACACATATGGGTCTGATTTACTTCACTTATGAGTATGGTCGCCAGTTGCATCCATTTACCAATAAAAGTCTCCAGTTTATCCTTCTTTATGGCTGAATTGTACTCCATTATATATTTAAAAAAAAATCTTTTTTATCCATTCCTCAGTTGATGGGCATTTGAGTTGCTTCCAAGATTTAGCTATTACAAATTGTGCTGCTATAAACATGGGTGCACATATATCACAATGGTACAATGTTTTTAATTCTTCTGGGACGATACCCAGAAGGGGAATAGCTGGGTTGAATGGGACCTCTAATCCTAGTATTTTAAGGAATCTCCACACTGATTTCCATAGTGTTGCACCAGTCTACACTCCCACCAACAGTGGAGAAGTGTTCTTTTTCCTCACAGCCCCACCAGCATTTGTTATCGGTTGATTTTTTTTTTTGATGATAGCCATTCTTTCTTGGGTGAAATGGAATCTCAGTGTTGTTTTAATTTGCATCGCTCAAATGACCAATGATGTTGAACGTTTTTTCATGTATTTATTTGCCACTTGTATTTCTTCACCTGAGAAGTATGTATTTATCTCAGATGCCCATTTTTGGATTGGGTCTTTGAATTTGGGGGGTCTGATTTTTTCAATTCTTTATATGTGCTAAATATAACTCCTTTGTTTGAGGGACAACTGGCTATACATTTTTCCACTCTGTGGGTTGTATTTTTGCTCTGTTGATAATTTCTTTTGTTGTGCAAAAGCTTTTTAATAAGGTGAGATCCCATCTGTTGATTCTTTGTAATATTTCCCTTGCAATCTGGGTTTTGTTCCTGAAGTCTCACTTACACCTACATCTTTGAGATTTCTACCTACTTTCTCTTCCAGTAAATTTAGTGTTTCTGTTTAAATGTTTAGATCTTTGATCCATTTTGACTTTAGTTTAGTGCATGGTGATAGACATGGGTCTAGTTTTAGTCTTTGGCATATGGACAGCCAGTTTTTTCAGCACCATTTATTAAAGAGGCTATCTTTCTTCCAGCGAACATGTTTGGCTCCTTTGTCAAAGATAAAGTGGCTGAGTGTGTTTGGGGCTGCATCTGCATCTTCTATTATGTTCCAATGATCTTCAGGCCTGTTTTTTTTGCCAATACCATACTGATTTTATCATATTAGCTTTGTAGTATAATTTCAAGTCTGGGATTATGATGCCCCCTGACTTATCTTTGGGGTCCAGAATTGCTTTTGCTATTCTGCTTCCAGATGAATTTTAGGAATGTTTTCTCTGATTCTGTGAGGTATTTTAATGGTATTTTGATTGGGATTGCATTGAATCTGCATAACTATTTTGGGAGTATGGCCATTTTCACGATGGTGGTTCTTCCTATCCATGAGCAAATGATAACTTTCCATTTTCTGATATCCTCTTCTATCTCCTTTTTCAGAGTACTGTAGTTTTCAATATATAGATCCTTTACTTTCTTTGTTAGGTTGATTTCTAAGTATTTCATTTTTTTTTTTTTGATGCTATTGTGAAGGGTGTGGTTTCCCTAATTTCTCTCTCCGTGAGTTTGTTGCTTGTGTACAGTAATGCTACTGATTTTTGAGTGTTGACTTTGTGTTCCGCTACATGACTGAATTTGGATATTAAATCTACAAGTTTTTTGGTGGAGTTTTTCAGGTCTTTTACATAGAGTACCATGTCATCTGCAAATAATGATAATTTAACTTCTTCCTTTCCTATCCTTATTTCTTTTATTTCTTTCTCTTGTCTAATTGCTCTGGTGAATGTTACCAGAACTATATTGAATAGGAGTGGTTAGCTGTTGGTTTGTCATAGATGGCTTTTTTAAGATTGAGATAAAGACCATCTATTCTGATTTTCTGTATGGTTTTTATTATGATTGGATGTTGGACTTTGTCAAATGCGTTTTCTGCATCTATTGAGATGATCATGTGATTTTTGTCTTCGGTTCTGTTAATATGGTTAATACGATGTATTACACTCATTGATTTGGGTATGTTGAACCATTCCCACATCCCTGGGATGAATCCTACTTAGTCATGATGTATAATCTTCTTGATGATTTGCTGCATTCTATTTGCCAGTATCTTATTAAGGATTTTTGCATCTATACTTATCAAGGAGACTGGCCTGTAGTTTTCTTTTTCGGTTGTGTTTTTTCTCTGGCTTTGGAATCAGGATAATACTTGCTTCCAGGAGTGATTTTGGAAGTACTGCTTCCATTTCAATTTCTTTAAAGAGTTTCAGCATTAGTGGCATTAGTTGTCTAAATTTCTTATAGAACTCAACAGTGAATCTGTCAGGGTCTGGGCTTTTCCTAGTTGGTACATTTTTAATTATATTTTCAATTTAATTGGCTGATATTGGGTTATTTAGAAGTTTTATATCTTCTTGATTTAGTTTTGACAATCTAATTTTGTCTAGGCGTCTGTCCACTTCTATGTTTCCATCTTATTAGAATATAGGTTCTCATAGGAGGTATTGATGATCTCCTGGATTTCTATGGGATCCATTTATCAATTTTATCAATTTCATTTATTCTTTCAAAGAACAAACTTTTCAATTCATTGATTCTTCGTATTGTTTTCTTAGTCTCTATTACATTAATTTCTGCACTTATGTTTATAATTTCCTCCCTCGTACAAGATTTGGGTTTGATTTGTTCTACTTTTACTAAAAGTTTGTGGTTCAACATTAGGTTGCTTATTTGAGCTCATTCTGTTTTCCTGATGTATGAGTTCATTGCTATAAATTTCTCTCATAGGACTGCTTTCATTGCCACCCATAAGTTTTGGAATGTTGTATCGGCATTATCATTTAATTGTATATACTGTTTAGTTTCATCTTTAATTTCCTCTGTGACCCACTAGTTGTTAGAAGGGTGTTGTTTAATTTCCATGTGTTAATGTAGTTTTTGTGATTTCCTTTCTCACTGATTTCCAGTTTCATTGTTCTATGGTCAGATATATGCATGGAATGATTTAAATTCCTCTACATATACTTAAATATGTTATATCAGCTAATATATGGTCTATTTTGGAGAATGTCCCATGTGCAGTTGAGAAGAATGTGTATTCGGATGTGGTGGCATGGAACGCTCTGTAGACATCTATCAAGAGCATTTGGGGCTGGTGAGATGGCTCGGCGGCATAAGCGCCTGCCTGGCAAGCGCGAGGGCCTGAGTTCGACTCCCAGAACTCACATACGAAAAAGGGGCCGGTGATATCGCTCAGCGGCACGGGCGCTTGCTGGCGTGCGAGGTCCTGAGGTCGACCCCCGGTACCCACCAAAAAAAAAAAAAAAAAAAGAGCATTTGTTCACAGGCTTGATTTAATTATAATATTTCTTAGTTGATTTTTTGTCTAGTTGATCTATCTATTTGTGAGAGTGGGGTATTAAGGTTCCCCACTACAATTGTGTTAGTGCTTCTTTAGGTTTTCATGTCTGTTAATTTTTGTTTTATGTAGTTGGGTGAACTTGTGTTTGGTGCATAAATATTCATGATTGTTGTATCTTCTTCTTGGAGTTTTCCCTTGACAAGTATGTAGTGACTTTCTTTGTCTCTTTTGATCAGTTTTGGCTTAAAGTTTGCATTGTCTGCAAATAGAATAGATACCTCTGCCTTTTTCTGGGTTCCTGTGGCATGGAGAATTGTTTTCCATCCTTTGACTTTTAGTAAATGAATTTATTTTTGGGTTAAATGTGTTTCCTGAAAGCAGCATATTCTGGATCTTGCTTCTTGATCCATTCTACCAGTCTGTTTCTTTGAATTGGTGAGTTGAGACCATTTATGTTGATGGTTATAACTGGTATGTATTGGCTCTTCTTTCTCATGTTGTTTTTCTGTTGTTTGTTTCCTTTCTCTTCTGTTTAATTACTTTCCCTAACAGGTGGTTTCTTTCTATTGGTGTTCATGTGTTTGTGGTCTTCATTATCTGTTTCCATTTGTCCTTCAGAGCATTCTGTAGAGCTAGTTTAGTGCTCCTAAATTTCTTCAGTTGTTCTTTGTCATAGAAGTATCTCATTTCTCCAATAATTTTGAAAGGGTTGGGTTGATTTTTTTGTGGTCTCCTGTGATTTTTAAGATATCTTTCTTTTCCTGGTCACTGGTCACGTTCCTGTCTTCTAGATCTGATATTTTATCCTCACCTTCATTCAATCTGCTGCATATACTTTCAGTGAAGTTTCTAATTTCCTGCATTTCTGTTTGGATCTGTTTCATTGATTCCATTTCTGGTCTATGATTGGCATTCATGGTATCCATTGCCTTCCTGAGCTCCTCTATTTGTTTATCTATGATTGCTTTAATGTCTTTTATTTTGACAGTCATTTCTTTTTGCACCTTAGAGATTATTTTTTCTATTGCATCTTCCATTTGTTTTTTCACTTCTGCTGATATCATTTCAGAGTTCCATTTGGTGTCTTCCAATTTGCTCTACCTCTTTGTGCTCTGGACTTGCCCTGGGTGGGCTTGGCATTTGGGATTGTATTTTGCTTCTTCATCTTGTCATTTTCTATTTTCTGGGGTTTAGTTTCATTTTGTTTTTGTTTTGTTTTGTTTTCTGTGTTGATGCTTGTAGATCGCTTATGTTAGATAGCCTTATCACTAGTGTCGAGGCTTTCCTGGGAGGTATCTGTTCCTCCAGATGTTTTCTAGATATAGGTGGTTCTTGGTCTTTATGTCTATCCCAAGAACCTACCTTCCCAATATATTAAGACTGAAGAGTTGTTATCTATTTGACTTAGGGCCCATTCCTTTGGTACTGGACTATGGTGATGGTTATGATCCCTTACACTTGCAGTGTTGTCATGCAGGGGAGAAAAAGTGGTTATAGCATGTATAACATCCTGGTTAAAGTAGTTCAGTTGGCAATAACAATTTACTCAAGGTCAGCCTGGCTACTGACAAACTGTGGTAACTATTCCCCTGATATCTATAACCATAGGAAGAAGGTCTAAAGAAATATAATGCAATCCAATTTATACCATGAACTTGTATGAAATGATTTTCCACTTAGCAGGGTGATTTTACCCTGTTGGGGGGGGTTCAAGAGGATAGGGGATAGGATGGAGAGATGAATGAGGTTAAATATAGTAGGAGCAAGGTTGGAGGGCACAGGATGGTCACCCAGGTTTTGGGTAACTGTAGGACACAGGAGGGAAGGATTGGAAGAGAAGGCCTAGGAGTTTTCAAGTGAACCAGAAAGAGAAGAGACAATGTTTACTTGCAAGAAATTATCATAAAGTCAAGCAAGATAGTTGATGAAAGAGAGGAAGAGGACAAGTAAAATAAAACAAACAGAAAGGTGGGAGATCACCTGTTGGCTCATATTGCTAATGTTGCATGGGATATTTCCACACCTCTAGTTTTGCCCGTCCATCATGTCCACCTTAGCCAAGGTCCTATTATGTTGTTGTTTGAGTTTCCACAGGTCCCAGGGCCCTGAGTCCCACCAGTGGAGGGAGGGAGGGGCAGATCCCACACTCTTCTCACCAGCCATGCCTTCAGATGACCAGATGTTGACTGTGCCTGTTTCTCACCACATCTCAGGTATGATCTTCTTTCTTGTTGAATTTGTTCTCTAGTGGATCCTTGAAGGAAAATGACTATTAGCAACTCAATATTTATATCCTTTCAAAGTGATACTAAAACAGACACTTATTCCAAAGATAAGAGAAGCAAACACTTTGGAAAGTCTGGATCCAGAGCCTATGTTTCTAACAAGTGGTCCGTACTGTATTTTTCTCAATTTTATATCTATTACTTCCTTATTAGCTCCAGGTTTTAAAAAAATGTCTGAACATTATTTATTTGGCTTGGGTCATGTGGCATTCTTGAGCCAGTCTCTCTAGTTAGAGTGAGCTGAAACAGTGGAGCTTGCTGATTCACCAACTCTCAGCTGATGAACCAGTGGTAGAGTAAATCTCACTACAAACACTGATAATGCAAGCGGGAGTTACCCAAAGAAAAACAAGGTGTGTGTGTGTGTGTGGGTGGGTGGGTGTGCGGGTGTTTGTTACTGAGGATTGAATCTAGGTTTTCACAACTGAGCTATATCCCTATCCCTTTTATTATGATTATTTCTTTCAAAACAGGGTCACACTAAGTTGCCCAAGCTGGGCTCAAACTTGCAATTCTCCGAACTCAGTTTCTCAGAGTGTAGGGATCACAGGCATGTGACACCATATCCAGCTAACATTTTATAATTTAAAGAAAAAGAAAAGGTTTTAGGGAAAGAAAAACAATGGCTTTCTATTGTATCTTTAATTCTGCTCCCACAGAGGTGCATATAAGTAAGAATAAAGCAGAAAGTCATTTTGAATTATTTTCAACTTATGTGGCATTTTTTATTGCTAGTGTAAAAAGAGCATTCTCATCAAACATGAGTAATTTGCAGATTATATTTAGAACATAATAGCACTCTACATACCATTGCTTATACAATCTGTGCAACCTGCAAATTATTTTACTTTTTCTTTGCTTTCTTTGGCTGACTTTTCTGGCTATTTCAAACAACTAAGAAATATAGATTTGCTTAAAGTAAATGTGCCAATTACAAAGTAATAATAGACGATAAAAACTGCTTCAGAGAAAATGTATATTCATATATATATATATATATGCATATATATTTACAGATACACATAACTGTATTAAAGAAATAGTATGTTACTAAGAAACCACTGGAATGACATAGTCTTTATATCCATCTCATCCTGAAATGATTGAATATACATAATTTTCTTCAAGGAGTATTGTTCATTTTTTAACTTCTGAATCCACTAAACACATTTAGATATCAAAATACATTATAAAAAACACAATAGTAATAATTCCATGCATTTCAATAGAGATGTTTTTAAATTTCCTAAGTACGAAGATTTATATCTCATAAAATAAGTTCGTAGAGGAATTAGCAGACTCTCAATCTCCCAGATTCTAACTTAATAATCAAAGCAGAACCGTTGCAATGCTTGGTTGAGGGTGATGAGTGGGGGAGAGAATGTGCATTAGAAAGAACCCAACGAGATTGAGGCTGGCAGATGTCACTGTGTTCTAAAAGCTGAACTAACTCCCTGGGTGACCCAGTTTGGTCAGTGATACGTCAGAATTCATGAATCCCAAAGTCAAGAGAAATTTAAGTCTCTGAGTCAAGAAATACACAAATTCATTGAATCTAAGAAATCTGTTTCAGCATTCAATTCAAGCACATCATCTTTTTTTTTTTTTCTGTTTTGTGACACATCATCCTTCCAGATGGGTGGTCTATCAGTTTTTAAATTTCTTCAGAGTTGATTTATGCACAATGAACAGAAGCTAAAAGTTGAGATCTTTTCCTGCATCCTAGTATAGTTTGCTCCATCAGGCAGGAGTTTGTTTCAATTTGATACACGAAGACAGTAACAGGGCTCGGAGACACGATGCAGCAGAAAAGCAACAGACAAGTAAATAAACAAACAAATGAAAACACTAAGATAGAGATAGCCAGGTTAAGAGTTTGATGCTTAGGTAGGCAGGATAATACCAGATCTACAGCATATTTAGATTTTAGGTCTGGGGAAGAGGATGTCAGCCCCTTGCAGATGGAACAGCAATCTGAAAAAATGCAATATGAAAGATAAGATAGGCACAAAGATTTTGTAGATTCTAGAGTTGAAAGAGAAGATTCTACAAAAGACATTTTGTTGAAACTAATGTGAGTTATTTATATGATTCACTGGATTGCTGGGTGAGAAAATGGGGCAGACATACTAGCCCATATTTTTTCCTGCAAAGGGCACAACTAGAAACTCTGGATGTTGTTACAGTGGATCTTAAATGTCCTCCAAAAGCAGGTGGTGGTGGCTCCAGGAGGGGCCACTAGCGGGATGCTCTTCGGTATGTGTGTTCTTAACTTTGACATTCACTGAGGCCTCTTCTCTCTCATTTTCTCTCTGGTTTATTGTAAGAACACGATTTTCCCATTACTTCCCAACATTTTCATCTGGCACCCCTACCCGATGTCCAAAGCAAATATGTTTGTTCCAGGGAAATGGAACCTCCAAAATGATGAAAGAAAATAACTTTTTCTCCTTATATATATTAATTACACGGGAGATTTTGTTGCAGTGATGAGAAGCAGACTAACACATGTATACTAATGAAATATAAATAAGAAGACTATGAAAGATAAAGGAAAGAAAGTAAACTATCCAGAGGCCTCAGAATTCAAGGAAGGATATGATAGTGAATTTCGTTTTAGGTTTATAATTCTCAGGTTTGGAGCTAAAGAAGTTGGCATTTATGGAATGCTAATAATTGCTGATGAAACAGCCCTAAGAAGAACCAGTTCTACCTAATGGAAGGATCAGAAGAGGCAAGGCACAAATGGTTTCTATATTAAATGCTCTAATCTAGCCACACACAACAGAAAAAGAAATTCTCTAGCCTGCACCATCTTTCATTCCACCAAAGACCCAAGCAGAAGCCTGTACTTGCAGCTGCGTTAGCTGTAGCGTGGTGTCTCAGATCTCCTAACGAGATGGTTTGACAAAGCCTAAACAGGAAACCGTAACTCTCACACCCACCACATGGGACTGAGGCCCCGTCCCTTGGCAGTGCTAGTGAAGAATATTTGAGGAGCTTCTAGCATTGTGCAAAATGTCCTCACTGAGTCAGTGGGTTGGTAACAGATGAAGGCTTGCAAAGAGCTGGATTCGCACATTTGGCAGCAGTAAGGAGGACACTCATATGTGTTTTAGTGGAGATTGTATGGGGAGCAGTAATGAATCACACCTACCTCTCCTAGCCAGGTTCTCTGTGAGGACCAGTGGGGGCCTGAGTCACCATTTCTCCCAAACAAAGTGACAATGTTGGGGACATGGGACTTCTACCTGAATTTGGCGGTAGGAAGACCAGGCTTCTTTTCCTGGGCATAATGCTGCCAGAAAAAGCCAGCCACAATGGAAGTCTTACATAAGATACAGTGTCTAAAGACATTATAGAGAAATGTCCAAGTTTCAAAAGAAAACTACCAATCACATCAAGAAGAAGGAAGATCTCAAACTGCATGTTTAGAGTTGATTCTCAAACTGAATCAAGAAACAACCAATAGGAAGTGACTGAAAATATAGAATTATGTGAAATTATTTTAAAGTTGTCATCATAAAAACCTTTAAATCAGTAATTACAAGCACACTTAAGTTCGAGAAATAGAAATTCTAAATGAGATAGAGAAGAAATGAGTCACCGCCCTTCCCTTCTCCCTCTGACAAGCTGAAGTTCTGATCTGATTACCTTCTGCCCTCCCTCTTCCTGCCCCCACCTCCCCAAGGGTGGCCTGGGGGGACAGGCCCCAAGGTCTTCCCATGCCCTCTGGAATTACTTCAGCGGGTGCCACCTGCCATGCTGACAGCAGCTGGGTCTGGCTGACAGCCACGGTGTCCCTTCCCTCCTCCAGTTGCTCCTGCAGCTCTCTGAGGATCAACTAGAAAACTACAACACTCTGCCTGACAGGGCAGAGGTGGGGAGACACTGAGGCCCATTGCTGATATCTTCAAGTTCCCAAAGCCAACGTGCCATGATCACCATGGCCAGCCCCCCTACATGATCCTCACGGACACTACAGTCACAAGTCCAGGCCACCATTTCAGAGGAAAGGCTGGAGCAGTCAACCACGCAGCCCCTTCTCCTGCAGCTCGGCAGAACTCGCTCCTTGACGGTTGTGGCTGTTCTTGTCACCTCGCTGCTACTCGGAGATAGTTGCCTTACTGCTGCAGGCTTCAAACACAGATGTATCCCAAGTGTCTCTGCCCTTGAGTCACCCCTGATGACGACCCTGTGACCTCCAGATGACCCTGCCACTTGTCTCATTAATCTGAAAGTCCTCAAATAGGTCAGAGTAAATAGGAAACTGTGTTGGTGCTGGCAGCTCCCGCTCTGCACAGTACGCAGTGTTCCCTCATGGTTTTGGGGTCCTTCCTGTGCTGCAGCACAGATTTCAGTGAAGTCTCACTCCAGCGGTCCGACTCTCTGCTCGTGATTCTTAGCTCTGATTGTGTGGGTTGAGCAGGTTGCAGTAAAAGAGCTGGTAACACTAGGGGCAACCAGCCCCGAAGAGTTCCAGAGACTGATGGCTGCGAACAGGGGCAATCAGTGGAGACTGGTGACAACCAGCAGCAGAGACCAGCAGTGGCGGGTGGCAAATAGCAGCAGTCACCAGAGACTGACTGCGGTCTGGGGTGACCTGTGGAGACCCCTAAGCCGCCAGAAGAGCTCCAGAGAGCTGCCAAGGCTGAGGAGCTGATAGAGGAGGCTAGAAGCTGCCAAGAGCTGTAACACTGAAAGATATTACACCGAGGGCCAAGAGCCATTGACACCCAGAGCCCAGAGCCCAGAGCTGCTAGAAATAAGAGAATCCACACTGCTGATTTATGGTTGTCATCTGAATTGAGCAAAAGAGGAACCCTAGTTTGATTGGTGATATAAGCAAAAAGTAAAATAGATAAAGAACCAATGCAAATATTTAGATGGAAAAATCCAAAAATAGGAAATGAAAGCAAGACTATCAGTGAAGGTGCTCGACAGAAAAATGAATGGGACAGAGTAAAGAATTAGTGAAGTAAAAGATATAACAATAGAAATTGCTAAATTTGAATAACAAAGTGAAAATAAATTGAAAAAATCTCAAGGAGCTGAGGGATTAATAAAAGCAAATATTCTCACTATCAAATTCTTTGGGGGGAGGATGTAAATAAAGAGGAGGGAAAGATGCTTTAAAAAATACTACAGCTTCTAAAATGTAGTAGAATATATAATCCTTCTTTCTAAAATTCTGACTTCACTTTCAAGAATTAGTTCAAAGTTATCCCTTGGGAGAGCTTCATTCCTCCACCATTGCCTGTTCAGTGTCCTTCTGCGAATGAATGGATTATAGCATTTATACAACAATATGTCAATATTATATCTATTGGTTTAATCTGTAATATGTATTTATTCATCAGATGTTAAGAGCTTCTGTAATTCAAAATGCAAAACAGTGATCTACCTAAAACAGAAATCATAGAATTCAGCTTCTGCCCTCTGCTCTATTTACATAAATCCTGGAACATAATATGCCATTCATTAAAATGTACTTGAAGGCAGATATGGTGGAGCATGCCTGCACTCCCAGCACTCAGGAGGCTGAGGCAGGAAGCTTGTCATGAGTTCAAGGCCAGTCTGGGTTACATAGTGCATTCAAGGCCAGTCTTGCCTACATAGCTAGACCCCGTCTTTAAAAACAAAAATAAATCTGCTAGAATAAATGAAATGTAAGATTAGAATATTCACAAAAACTGTCACTAAAAGCCCTTTGGATCTCAAAATATACTTAGAGACATCATTATGCTAATATAACACATATATGATATATATTTAAAATCAAATGATAGTGATATTTTTCCTTCACTTTACTACAGTGAGCAAATTTTGTCTGATATGGGTAATAAATATCAATCTTTACATCACATGCCTTGTTTATCCTATGCATCTTCTCACAGACCATTTTGTGAAATTAATGAAGATATTTCTTTCCTATTTTGTATGCTAAAAATAATTCTCTTGATAATAACACTCATAAATTCATGGTGTAAGTCCTCAAAAGCCAAAGTTTGGCAGGTACCTTTGGGTTGTAAAAGAAAATGCAACACTGCAGGATGGAATCTATGACATTCCACTCTTTTGCGCACAAGAGAAATGATGGAATGAGGCTCGTGTCTGCCAAGGGCAGAGAACAGGGTACTGCTAGAATTCCACACTAAAAGAGCAGAGGGCTCATCAGGAAAGACCTCAAAACTGAAGGACACTATTCCAAGTAGCATATGGAGAACATCACCCAGCCAGCAGGACAAATTAATGGTCTCATAATAAAATATGTTTTCACATGTTATTAAAGCTGTTGTCACACTTCATTGCATAGATTACTGGAAGTTCATGGTGAAAGAAAGTGAGGTCAGTTTTCTAAACCATCCTGGGTTAGGAGTGGGCAGTTTTTACCCATTAAGTCCTCTAGAGCTCACGGGGTGCTCTGCATTATTTGATCACATTTTACAGGGTAAATAAATGATGGCCCTTCCACATGTAGACCTGGAAATAGAACTGCAAAATGGTCCTTCTCTATAGACACAATTAAACGGGGCTCCATCCAGACGACAAAAGCAGAAAGGTGTCTGAATTCCATTAGCAAAATCAGTTACCTATTTATGAAATGTCTGGATTATGGAGGACGGTTTACAATTTCTGTGACAGGGAGAGAGAATTGACATTGGTGACACCAAAGACTCCCAAATTTACACAGAAATTTGCCTGGACCTGCATTTTGAACCAGCAAAGAATGCAGTAAAACTGCAACCTGTTCTACTCAGTAATCATTCAGTGACAGAGTTAGAGATCAGAAAAACCTGTTTTTCATTATCTGACAATGTTTGGTTGTAAAGGTTTCACACTTTAAGAGTCCAAATAAGTAAAAAGACATTTACTCACTTAATTTTTTACCGCAAAGGTTGCTTAGCAGTATTTGATATTTTAATATATAGATGCCAGAAACCGCACAAATGTGATGGAGGTAGAAGTATTAGGAATCAGAAATAATTCTGCCAATACTGGAGCTGCATCTTCCTTTTTGTATCTTGCAAATTATTCCAACTTTGAGAATCATATTTATCTCATATTTTAAGGTAAGAAAAATAGATGAATACACTATCAGATATCTTCTTAAAAATTTCCTGTCATTTCTATGTCATAAGGTAATAGCTTCTTCTTTAATGCAAAACATGCAATCTGTTAAAAGTATTTACAGTTTTTTTTTTTTCACGTTAGGCTTACAACAGCTGCCTGAAGAGTCCAGGGTGAAAGAATACACAAAGGCTGTCTTGTGCTGGAGAGCTGGAGGATCCAGTCAAAATTCAAAGGCCTGGAACTCACAGCAGAGTCCCAAGAGACCCCATATCTGGAAGCCAAAGGGTCTGCATTGGAAGGGAGAAGAGTCGGCACTGGAACCCTGGAGATGGTCATGCAGAGGGGATGGCAAGCACGGGAGCTCCCCCGAAGAAGCAAAAGGGAGCCTTCCTTCTTCTTTTCCTTTCACTCCATCCAGGCTACAAGCCTATTGGTTGGTGTCACCCACATCCAGGGTGGGTCTTCCTTCTCCTGTAAGTCCATCATTCACACACTCTCAGAGCTGTGCTAAGCAAATCTGCTAGGGGTTTCTCGTTTAAATAGAAATCAAAATCATATATATATATATATATATATATATATATATATATATATATGTATATATTTCTTTTTTTTTCCTTATAATTTGTCCATGATTTTATTATGCACTCCTGGCACTCTGTATACTAGAAACCATATACTAGTTTGTCACCAAACTATTCTGGCTAAAGGGATGAATGCTGTTTTGTCTTAGATGTACCACAACCCCTGCAGTTGATCTGATGAATAATTTATTACTGTAAAAGGAGGTGTTGAACTCACAGGGATGGGATATAATCTCCTTCTTTTGTGTGCATTCCAAGCATTAATAGTTTTTACTTTTTTTTTCAATCTCCTCTCAGACTCTGAGCCCTTTCTTTTACGCATCTAAGACTCCATTTTCTGAACCTAATCTTACAGATGTCTGCATTCAGCTGTGACAGGACTATGTAAGGACGGCAAGGTCATGTTATCAGTGGTCAAAGTATAAGTTGGCAGTTTGAAAAATCAGAGAGTGGGAGTGCACACTGATGTGTAGTTAATTGGACCATTACCGTGGACCTCTCACAATCTTCTAACACAAGGACATGGGCACCAAAGGAACAAGAGAAAGAAGAACCTGCATTTTATTAAGCTCTTATAATAGTTTAGAATTAAAAGTGGAGTGTGATAGCTGCTTCTGCATGCACAAATGTTGTAGAGGGCTTAAGGTCATGTTCCACCAGTGAAGTTTTCAAGAATTTTATAATTACTCAAACAAAATGAGAAAATCTAGCTATTTCCTCTTTTTAAAAATATAATCACGAATAGAATACATGAAATAGTCAATACTGATTACCAAAAAAGCATAGAAAATTTATTACTCCTGGTACTTAAAGACCTGCAATTAAAATAAAAATTAGGGGGCCAGTGAGAGAGCTCAGCGGCATAAGCGCCTGCCTGGCAAGTGCGAGGTCCAGAGTTTGACTTCTGGTTCCCACATAAAGGAAAAAAAGGGCCAGTGAGCGAGCTCAGCGGCACAAGCACCTGCTGGCAAGTGCGAGGTCCTGAGTTCGACTCCCAGTACCCACATAAAAATAAATAAATAAATAAAAATTAATTTAAAAAAATAAAAATTAATATTGTTGGTATGAAACACAGCATTAAAATACGTAATGTGAAAAAAAAAGATTTAGCAAAATGGGCACAAATATTCTTTCTTATTCCCAAAGGTTTTTCTAAGTAATGGATTTTAGGAGGCTGGGGATTTAGCTCAGTGGCGCGGCGCCTGCCTGGCAAGCGTGAGGTCCTGAGTTCGATTCCTGATATCAAATAAATGAAAAAATAAATAATGGATTTAGATACATGCTGATTCCCTTCAATAGATCTAAAAAATCACAAACATATGTAATATTCAAGTATTATTCACAATTAAAATAAGTAGATATAAAAATACATCATTGATGGTTTCTGGAGGAACAGAGTTAAATAAACATCAAATGAAGCAAATGTGCTCTTGAAATGTTCAGAAGTAAGAGGAATTAAATTGTGAAATTTAAAAGAGAAATTACCTCCTTTATTATTCTCTGAACCATGAGCATCTATCCTAGCTCCAGAAATTATTTATTGAGTGCATATTTATATACCTAGTTCTCTACATTTAGTATGTCTTTTAGGTGTTGCATCGAATCTTTTGTCTCTGTTTTTCAGTATTGAGAAGAACAGAAGTATATCTGACACTTCTGGCCAAGGAAATCCTATGGAATGTCTTTAACAGAACTGTAACACATCCATCTGCCTGTGGGAGACATCCTTTCGGGGGAAGGGAACTGCCCTCTGATGTAGTTTATTACCGTGTAAAAGCTGACGGATAGTACAAGGGACTTCAAATGCCACCAAATAAACATTTCCCACTCTTCTCTTTGAAGGAATCAGCACTCCAATTCTAGTTACCTCGTTTTTTGTTAATCTGTTAAGTTTCTTTGACTTTGCATTATCTTGTTTGGTGACTTTTCTTTGTAAAGGAATCCCATTACAATGTACTTTTCAGTTTACAAATTCTCTCATACTTTATAATATTTCAGCCCATGACTACCAATTACTATATTTTAAAACATGTGATAAAAATAAAGCATAGAAACATTAAGTGGCTTCCCAAGACCCAGTGGAGTGGAGGGTCAACATTTACACCTCTTGCTAAGTAGATTTGGGCTTATTTTGGAGGTGGTCTGGACAATTGGACAACTGCCCTGTATAATTTCCTATTAGTCTATATTAAAGTATAATATAAAGAGTAAGTTAAAACTTGTAGAATTTTAAGTAATGATCTTGATTGATTTCTCAAATGAGTGATTAGAAACTAAAAACCCAAGTTAAATTTGAGGTTATTTTGAGTCATTTGTAGGAAACTGGATGCAATGTGAGACCACAATACTAAGTAAAATAAATCAGACACAGATTAGATACCACATGGTTTCTCTTGTATAAGAAACCCACAGTAAAACTATTTTTTTCATTTAAGGAGAAAAATAAACGAAGATAGAAGATAGGGAGAGAGACTGTGAGTATGGGGAGGGGATTGGGGCATGTGGTACTGGGAGGGTGGGGACAGGTAGGCAGAAAAAAAGATCAAGATGTGTTAGAAATATGTACCAATTTCTCATAATTAATGTATTTATTATGTTTTGCAAACATGAACTATTTTTTTAAAGTTTGAAGTTATTAAGGGAAAAATATTAACTGATTTGATGAAAAGGAATATATATTCAACTCAAGAATAAATTAAAGCATAATAGTTAATGACTAGAAGCATGTTTCACTTTGTTTCCCACTGTATTTAAGTGACCGTATTCCCATGAATTAGGTAAATAAAATTTTCCTCGTAAGATCTTTTGTCCTAAATGTTTCAGAAACAAAACCTGATTATTCAGAAAACATTTTTCTATCAGCTATATTATTTGACATTTTAATTATTATTCTGTATCTATCTTACTTGGATAACTAACAATTACGTATCTGAGCCCAATCACTACGAACATATATTTTCCCTTGTTTTGTCTAATATTGAAAAATTAAGTTAGCACTTATGTAATTATCTTTTAACTTGCCAATTAGTCAATTGATTATCCCCAGTATTTGAAACCATGAATTCCAGTGTACATTCTTCACAGCAGTACCCTGTAATATTTTAGCCCAGATTATAAATGCATTAGAAAAAGAATGCCTTCCCCAAGCACATATTCCTATAATTGTCACTTCCACCACTCTGTGTTCATTCATGATTAAATCAAGTTCAGATTGTGCATCCTAGTACTCTTTGATACCATGCATCATTCTGTTGGAAAATAGTTACAAATGAAATTAAATCAAATATTTGTACACACCCCCAATCATTATGGGTGGTTAATTTTCTTCTCTAGACTGCATTAAGTGCCTTCACTGATATTCTTAACAGAGGTTGAGGTCCCTAATTTATTTCTCTTCCCACCTCAGTACAATACCCCCTTTTTAATGGTCCAGGTTCATGCTGGGATACTCATTAGTTTCCTGCTAGCCATTCTGCCAAGCAGCCTCCCAGGCCTCAGTGTCACCTCAGAAATCATTAACGTGCTTGGTGCTGCATACTCCACCTGCCAGGCACAGAGTGATCATTTAGAGACTGAAATCTGCTCCTCCATAAATGAACATTTTGGGGGAGAGAGAGGTGGGAAGGAAAAGCTCATGTGTTACAGTCATTTTCTCTAAATAAAGGAGGTCTTGGTAACTGAAGTGAGAAGGCAGATGTCTGCAAGCATCCCAGCCTTGTCTGAAGAACAGAAATGGTTTGGTTGGAAGCAGACATGAACTACTTTTTGCTAAAGAAATAGAGACAAGAATATGTTGAGGATGTCTCATCACACATGTGATTGATTTCCTAAAGTTGCCTTGCTCTTCTGTCGTGTTTGCACTTGCTGGTAGAATCCATCTGCAGATGCATCCTGCCCTGAGGATGTGATGATCTTATTCTTAACAAAGACGTGGGAAAACCATTCAACCTTCAATCAAAGAATGCCTAGTCAGATAGGGTGGCATGCACCTATAATACCAGCACTCTGCGAGGCTGAAGCATGTGGATCACGAGTTCTGGCTTAGTCTGGGCAACTTAGCAAGACCCTGTCTAAAAAAAAAAAAACGTCTTTTTAAAAGGGCTAGGGATGTAGCGCAGTGTAAAGGCCCTGCTATAGTTCCCCGTACCACACACACATACCACAAAAGTAAAGAAGAATGCCTATGCTTTTGTCTATATTTTAAAGAGTATATGTTTAAACACAGGACTATTGGCTTCATCCCTTATGTCATCATTCAAACTTATGCCTCATGCCCCGTGCATTTCAGGATCCATGTTTGGTTACTGACACCAGAGTGTAGTTCGAAGAGAAAGGAAATAAAACAAAATGAGACAAATGAAATGAAATGATATGAAATGAAATGAAACTCAACAAAAATATGACTGAGCCCATATAAAGTTTCTCTATTAGTAAATACATGGAAAATATAAAATTTGCATCTGAAAAATACATAGCGTCTCTTTTATGAGGTTCCTGTGGACAAAAATCTGCCTTTTCCTCTGCGAATACTGTAATTTTATCGGTACAGTGTGTTTGATCACAACACTAGCTTAGTTCTGCAGCCCAAGAACTTGGCATGATGGAACAGGTGGGCTCTGTGTGCACCAGAAACCAGGCAGGATGGAAGCAATAATGCATAGACATTAGAAAAACATAGACTACGGATGCCACAGAATAAAGCTGGGCTTTGTTCACTAGCTATGGAATCTTAGGAAACTTTTCTCAATCCTTCTAAGCCTTGGTCTCCTTACTCATAAAATTTGGTTAATTACTGTCTTAGTTATTTTAATGATTAAATGCCTTAGTTCAGTTAGCACACTTAGCACAATGTTTAGTACAATGCTAAGAATTCAATGATTAGAAACCAATACGTAGCTTAATAGCCCAGTGCAAAAGGAACATAGTGTGTTCATTTCTAACATGCAAAACTTTTGTGTTTTCTTTTGTTTGGTTTTTCAAATTTTGTGTCTTTCTGAAGACACATGGTGTTGTTTGTTATTTGCCAATTAGTTCTACACAGTCCAGGCACAGGAATAATCATCTGACAAGTAGAAAATCTCACAGGTGCCCGAGGGTCCGGCCCCTTTAGTAGGGAGAGCTGGCTTAGCAGCTCCCAGGTCATCCTTTCCTGCCAGTGCACAGACCAATGGGAAAAGTCAGATCTCTTCCTCAGGACCACTGTCCTAATCCATTGTAGGCAAAGAAAGTCAGGAGGTTACAATTTCTTCCTTAGAACATGTCCAGGACTTTAGAGTGAATGAGAGGATTGTCCCTGCTGAGTAATCCATGGACTGTGACATGACTCTGCCAGCCCCATGCTTTGGCCAGCAACACTGCGTAGAACACACATCTGTCCTTCATCCACCTCATGTGCTCAGCCAGCTCCCTGCCATGGCAGTCAGGCAGGAGCAATATCTGGAGAGAATTCTGGGGAGAACAGGTGGCAGATTCCCAGGGCCCACTGTGGCAGCAGGCAAAGAGGTATGACTCCGAACAGGTGGGGGTCAGCAGGATCTTCTCAAGGAGTAAAGTTTAGCCAGACACTCCCAGCCTCCACCACATACTCTATTGTCCCCAGGACTTCACTTACAAAGCCTTGATTCAAAGTCAAAATGTTAAGAATGTCGTATCAGCTGCAAAATATTAAACCTTTCTGACCCCAAATCCTTGAGTATTGGCCGCATACCACCGCCACCACCTTACTACCAGCTTCTGACCCTGGCTTCCCATAAGAAGCCAGATGATATTGAATCAGTTACTCGCTTGTTTAATTCCCGAAGTCTCATTCATAAAACGAAGGTTGATTTTTTGGATTTTTGGTCTTTGTTTTTTTTTTTTTTTTTTTAACGACATTTAACATCTCCTTATTTCTAAATTCTAAGAAGCATTCTTTCAGTGCAGGGACTATAACATAATCATTTTTTTAATACATAATTTTTGTCCACAGTCACAAGGTATATAGGTAATTTATAATCAATTACAGGCCCTATTTCTATTACAAGGTCATTTATTTGGGCCCTTCCCGCCTCATGATGCTTGACCAGAGAACTTTTGAAGAATCTTCTCTTGCAGACCTGAGAGAGTCATTATCTAAAGCACTCTGTATAATTCCGAAGGTCAAAGAAAAGCCAAGCTACTAAGTAATAAAACCACCAGTTCTGATTTCTTTCCTTTTCTTCTCATTCCTGACCAGAGGCTGACTTCCTAGTAAAATACAGTAGTTATTCCCAAAGCAACATGCATGACAGTGGTAAAATGAACTTCACTTATGTTAATAGAGGGTGAAGATTGTCTGATTCCGAGTTCTGCAATCCATGGCATCTATGCTGTTATTTTCTGACTGTTGGGGCACTGAGACATTCATGCTAACGGAATAGTGTGCAGACTGTCTCAAGAACTTTCCTGTAGCATGATGTCTGTTCTTGATTATCTGACTTTGCTCAAAAGAGAATTAGTTTGACAGCACATTCCAGTGCAGTTATGTAGTTACTTCTCAATAAATCAGTCTCATTAGACAGCAAGCTACTTGCCGGCCAAGCCCATCTATCTAGCCCACAATTACATGCTCACTGATTAATTCAGTGCCTAATACAGGACATTTAGAAATGAGGAAATAGAAAAGGAGGAATGAATGAGTTTAGTGACATTTTTCACTAGTCTTTAAGGAGACTATCATTGGTATGGAACAGTTGGACTTTGTCTAAAGTTTGGGGTACTTTTGAGTATTTTCTCCTTTTGGCATAGTAAATATACTTTGATATAAGTGAAGTTTATAGTATAATAATTGACAGTGCCGTGGTTTCACATACTCATTAGATACTAATTATAACGCAATGACATGCATATAGAAATATCAGAATTTTTAACATAATCTCAGTAAATATATATCAGTGTCATAGTTGATATAAAAAGACAGTTGAGGATGTCAAGGAACATTTAGTTTATTTCAAAACACCTACTTATGGACCATTAACTACGATTCCATAGCTCTGTTATATTTTTTTCTTCCTCAAATAACTTGGTAGTCAGAAAGCGGGAATTGAGTTGAGAGAAGTGCCAAGAATTGACCAGACACTGAGGAAAGATAAGAAGTAATGAAAAGAAAAAGTCCAACTGCAAGCAGCTTCACAGACTATCAGTCAATAACGTTCAATAAAAGGACAAGTATTTTTGTTATTAGAAAAAGAGAAAAGCCAACCTGCTTTCTTACCTCTCCGTTATTAGTATGATCTTTTTGGCTATGTGCACATGATGGTATGGCACAAATACATGATGTGCGTGTGTGTACAGTGTTTGTGTGTGAGTTTATGTGTGTGTAGGTGCCAAACCACCACATGCTAAGTTTCACAAGTACTAGTTAAACAAGTCCCAAATGACAGGGGATCACTCCAAGTTGTAAATTAATATTTTAGGCTGAGAGATATTATACAACAGTAAGAAAAATAATGCACTAAATGATGGAATAATTATTTCCTTAAAAGCATTGCATATTTTGCACATCTCAGTGGCAGACCCAGTGGATGGATTTTGCATTCTGCTGAGTGTGCAGGCAGCCCCGGGCAGTGTGGTTATGCTGAGGTTAATCAGTGGGCAATGATATCTTAGGTTGCCAGAGATGCAAATACGGGGAATAATCAGATCAAAACATTGAGACCACAAATCAAGTGCCTCATTTACACATTTGTGAGGACTGTGAAGGATGAAAAATCTTATCTGCCTACTCCTTTTTTTTCTGAAAATGTTTTCTTCTCTTTTTGATCTTTTTATTTTTATTTTTTATTTTTCTGCTGAGAAGGAAAGCAAAAGAGCTTCAAAAATTCATCTCTCTCTTCTCCCTAGAGTGAAACAGTGGGGTTAGCTGATGCTCCGTTACTGTTAAACAATTTCCACCACAGTTAATAGAACAACATTCCGATTTAGTAAACGTTAAAACAGGAAATTCTATGCAACTAATATGCATGAAGTAAGTAGAGCTGAAATATTTTTGACAGTGCTCAATCTGTACAAGAATCTGAGGATAAAATAAGAGAGTTAATACCTATATGGTGAGCTGTGTATTTGAAAGGTCTAAAAGCATAAAAGGGAATTCTTTAAAAAAAATTATAAAAGGAAATGGCTCTGTGCAATTTGGGATTTGATAAGAAACACACCCTTTCACCTAGTGGTAACTCTCCCTTCCCTCTTCCTTTTTCCTTCCCTCCCTGCCACCCTCCCTCTCTTCCTCCATTCCTTTCTCCCTTCCTCCCATGTATTAATCCATCATCAAACATTTGTCTAATACATGTTACACATCAATCACTGTGTTGTGTCCTTAGGACAAACATATTAATAATCAGCAAGTCTTACATTTGCAGATATGAATCTAAAAGGGACCATTTTTACAAATGTATATAAATATTTCAAACTGAAGGATGAACTAATTGAACTATGTTTAGATGTCATGATATTACTGCCTGTTTCTTTTATTCTCCAATGTCTTTATGCTTGTGATAGAATTGTTCAAGAGAAAAGTCTTTCACAGCATTTTGTTTCTTGTTAATATGATCACTGTTGAATCCAGGGAAGGGCCTGGAAATGCTCAATTAGTTTACTGAGCCAGAGATAAAGATATGCTTGTCTGAAAAAACTAGAAAATGTGAGTATGCCTAGTATAAAAACATGAGATGATGTCTTCACTTCTTGCTTATCTCCTATGACAGTTCATTTCCAAGTAGGCAGATTATGTATTTGCGCAACTCTTCTAGGTATTGCCCCAGCACTCCCTAACAAAGGCACAAGGGTATCCACATAGAGGCAGTGAGTCATTGCGATTCTGCCACTTTCTAGCTGTTTACTTCTCCAAGATGCCAAATGATTATGGTAATATTAATATCGATCTTGAAGATTTATGTTTTGTAGTATTTTAGTAAAGATTTGCGAAATCATTTGATCAGTGGCTGTCATGCAACAAGCACCATTTAAGTGTTTGTGTTAAATAGCATAGAGCAGGTAAAAGAATATTCCCCTGAATATATTTCAAGCACATCGTATTCATTGTTGGACTGCATTTCTTTATTTTACTGAAACTGGGATAAATTACTGAATCTGAAGGTTAAATGCTACCTGAGCTGTCTTAGCAGAGGCTGCGTGATGATTTCCATGTGTCACACTTGGCAGTACCCCGCAGGGAAGTGTAAGATCTCACAACAGCGTCAGCATCTAATCGGACTGCCTGTGTTTCACGAAAAGCATCACAATACAGTCCTTAGAGGAAAATCTAACGCGCGGATTGAGAGTGTGGCATAAGAAGAATATTTAGCAGTGATTTCACACATGGTATCTCTCCTTATTTTACCCGGTTTGAACATAAAATTGATGAAGAACAATAAGAGGCAGAAGGAGGAGTAAGAGGAAAAAGAGAAAAAAAGACTACCTCATGCAACATTGATATTATTTTATTTAAAACTATATTTTGCCTCATTTACCTGGTTACTTACCTGAAGCATTGTTTTCCCATATTAATCTCCTCGGTTTATAGAACAATGATTTAGATTTAGAAATAGCAAAAGAAACACAAATCCTTTTTAAAATCTGAAGGTAATAAGTAACAGTTATTGTAGACATCATGTGATTTAAAAAAAATATTGGTTTATGAAAGAAGGTAAGTTAATACTATAATTGTGGGATAATGAACCCATATAGAATTCTTTGAAGAACTCACTTGGAATGAATGATCACGCAGACTTTCAGTGAAGCAAATCCAATTGTTTATTAAAATGATAGAAAAATAATGAATAAAGTCATAATTCAGAACGAAGATAATGAAATCATGGAAAACAAGCAGCCTGAAACTGTTGCTAATAAATCATACTATACCAACTTCATAATAGCACAAAAATTAATAAGACAATAAATACAAAAAGAGCAGAGTAATAACGCATGTGGTTTATGTATTTTAGGAAGTCAGTTGAGGTTCCTCAGGCATACTTTTATTTTAATGTATTATTGAAGTAAGTGATTAGTTCTGTCTTACTGATTTCTAATTTATGTGATGTGTATTGAAATTGAATGACAGAAAAAAGATAATGTGTTGGTCCCCAGTGCATTTATATGTCAGTGTACAACCAGAACAGGAATCAGTTACCATTTATGAGACACATAAACATGATGATGTGGTGGTTAGGAGGGAGTTTCAACTTGATTAACTTTGGGATCCACCTGGGGGATTGTGGGGCACACTTCTGGATGTGTCTAGCTGGTCCATGAAGGTGTGGCTTTGAGGTTTCCAACCAGTTCCTTCCTTTCCCCTCTGGCATTGCTCCCTGCTCTGCTTCCCGGCAGCCATAACTAAGCATCTTTGTTACACCATACACTTCCGCCGTGATGTTTCTGCCACAGACCTTCCAATCCATGAATATGAGGGGCTTTTTCCATTAATTTTCATGAATCTTTAATTCTTTAATTTCTTTCAATAATTGGTTACAGTTTTCATTATACAAGTCCTGCACTTATTTTGATAGATTTATTACTAAATATTTTACTACTTTGATTTTTTTATAAATTATTTTTTGAATTCCATTTTCATATAGTACTACTCATTTAATTTGAATATAATCCATATTCTTTAAAATTTATGAAGTAGTCATAATTATATAACTTTGTATAACTCATAATATCGCTTAATTTAAATGTTACAGTTAACACATAGCATTTATGATATGCCTGGTATTTCTAAGTATGTCACACATTTACAACCATACTATGAGACACCATTTGAAAAGGAGATTAATAGATCTTTTCTCATTTAAACAAAAATGACCATAACAGCATATTTTGTTATATATCTCAGGATGCCAATTAGTGTTTAATGTAAATTTATTCTTCTGCTCCTTGGACTCTGTCTTTCCTGTAAAGTCCCATTTTCATGATAGTTGTGATGGTTTTTTTCTCTTTGATAGTTTGTGAGGCTTGAGTGTACATCTGAATTCTTTGTCCATGTGCAAGAATTATTAACTTTTGGGCTTCATTAAAGGGAGATCCTGGATATTCCTTGGGGAGCACACCAACTCCATGAAATAAGACCCAGTGGAGGATATATACACTGGCCACAGGGACTATGGGAAACAACTAGGAAACAACAATGCAAATGAGCTATTCTTAATAAATCATCCTTTTGGTGTGGGCCTGTACCTTCAACACCTGTTTTGCTTATATCCATAAATTTGAAAGGTGTGGTGTTTAATTTTTTAGTAGATACTTATGTTCCCTTGGGAAAGGAAAATGACTGGGAGGAAAAGGAAGTAAGACTAAGAGTATTTTGTGGGACATTTTATATCACCCAGTGTTATTGCCTGGCATAGCTGCCTCATTTCCTAAAGGACCCTCACATTTTAATCCTTCCAGTGCTGTTTACATAATTCTATGCAGAGACTTGAGGTTTAGCCTCTTAAGTATATTGTCAGTTATCAAGCACTCTGTGTGCTTTTAATTCTTCCCAAAATAACTTTAAGCACTCATTCACTGATTTCGTCATCCATTTACTACATCTTAGTGGTCTTTTTTTCCTTTTACTTCTTGCTTACTTAATTAATTTATTTATGCTTGCTTGCTTATTAATATAGCTTTATGATACAAAATGAATATACTTATTGTGGAGAATTAGTACATATACATATCACATCTTTATTAACACATCTTAATCTTTTTCCCCTTCCCCTCCTCTTTCTTCCATCTCCTTCTCTCCTGAATCTATTTCCCATCCCAGTGGTCTTATATATTTTACTCTTATTTACTCTCAGCTCAGTGATGTTAGACGAGATCTTAGATATTAATTCATATAATCCATCCACCATAATCAACTTCAAGAACACCAGGTATTTGCACTTCTTTTTTTCATGAAAAAAAATCATTGTGCATAGTATATAATTTGACATAGCTTAGAGAATGATAGCCAATGTAACCAAACATAATTTAGTAAAAGTGTTACAGAATGACTTACAAAAATAAAAGTATACTTTGTCTTGAATTATGTAAATTAACTGCTAACTGGAGAAAGAAACCACTGGAAATAAAAATAGACGAATGTAGAATTCTCTGAAGTGATGGCTAGATGTATTGATTGTTCACATTCTTTTCCTTGTAGTAAAGTTCTTATTTACATGTTGCAACCCAGACATTGAAATAAATTGAGTGTCCCTCTTGCATTCCTGTAAAGACGTGGTAACTTGGTTCTATATGGAAAGAGTGAACCTATATATGACATAAATAATCTTGGCCCACATATGATGCATCTATCCCTTCTTTTGAGTACACATCAATTTCAGAAAAGCCGTATGTTGAAAACCATGAACCCATATCAGACTTAGTTCCTGGATAACATCACAAAGGAGAATTGCCTTGTCTCTGACTCATTAACCAGTTAGATACAATAGGAATAAGAAATTAACATCTGTTATTATATTACTTTAGTACTGAAAGTTAATTTGTTATTAACATTCCACTGATTATAAAATATAAACAGATATAATGTTATCAGTATGTTATTAATAGGAAATTAATAACAAATTATTTAAAAATACATTTGTATCAAACATAATCCCTGGACAGAGCAAAACCTATTTTAAATCCTTAATTATCATTTCTACTGGGGAAGCCTATAAAGGAAACCATTTTGATCAAAATATTTAAAAATACATATTTCTGTTTATTTTCCCATGTGTCTGTTTGCACACATACATGTGTACACTTCTGCATGTACATTTTGTTGTTGTTTTTCACAGTGTAATTATTCCCAACTAAACTGACCAGGACAATACTCAACAAGTAAGTCTTTCTTGAACATGAAAGTCATACATTATAGGCTCCAAATCCAGACACTGTAAATACTCTTTAATTGAGTATAGTTGGAAACAATATAAAAAATTCATATAAATCTAGCAAATTCAGATCTGGAAATGAATAGATCTGATATGTGTGCTGCCTTCCAGTGTGGCCACAATCAGCTGGTGGTGGCTCACTTCTACTCTGGTGGGACATTTGTTTCCAGATTCTGTTGGGTGTGGTGACTCTCAGTGCACTGCACACCATGACAGCGGACCTCATGTTGTTTCCTTCCAATCCCAAGAGGAATTTGGATCAGAAGTGTTGTTTCAATGATGCCTGAAAGCTCGATCATTTAGTCACAAAACTAAATATATTAAGCTTGTTCTTTAGCACTTGAATTTTGTAATTTTTACTCAGACTTGTTAGCGTTGTATATAGTGTTTCAGTCTGTGATTATCTTAGTTGAGAGTCAGGGAAGTTATAAGACAGGCTATTATTATCTTACCTTTGTACATAGTAAAATAGGAAAACATATGTTAGTTATATTTCATCTTATCTGTTTATTTTTTAAAGGAAAACATGAAACAGTGATTGTGTTTCATCTTGAAATGGATGGTAAATTTAAGAAATATAAACTGTTAACCATATGTTACCCAACACGAGTCTAATAGGAAGAACATGTATATTATGGATCAGAATTTCGTGTTATGTGGAAGAAGTTGTCATCAGCTTACACACCATGTGGCCAAATATCCAAATATTCTTAATAACTATTTCAGATGTGAATGTGGAGAGATTAATGTGTATTTACATTTATTTAGTTTTTTAAATGGAAGTATATTTAATTTTTAAATTTCTGTCTGCCCAGGAACTGGGGAATTCTCTATTGTACTAGTTAGTATGTATTGAGTTTAAGAAATAGAAAACTTGGGTTCAAATATCTAAACAAAAGGGGTTTATGGGTTTATTTTTCTTACATAACAGGAGGTATGGATCTTATTTTTGCTGGCATTGTTCATTGTTCAATAATATACATATTTACATCTGTAATTTTTCAATACCTAGCACAGTAAAAGATGTTTGTTACAGCTCTAGACCTCATGTCTGTGTTCATAGTAGGGCAAGAAAAAGAAGGAGAAGGAAGAGGAGGAGGAGGAGGGGAGCTAAAACCAGTTGAAACTATCTTTAGTATGAGGAAATCCAAACCATCACCAAAAATTCATCATTATAATTCATCACGTGTCTCTTTGCTTAGAAATATTTCAAAGTCACTCTTAACTCAAAGAAAGCATTGGAATGAAAACACTTAAAGGTGATGGTAAAGGGAAAAAGGTCAAAAATATTTGTTCAGTTAGGTAATCTCCTTGTAGATGTCCCAAAACTTGTAATTATGAGTAGACGCAGATACTTTACTAAGAAAGAACTGCTTTGAAAACTTCTGGATATGAACATAACCAGTTACACTTTCCAGGTTGATGGTCCCACTCCAAGCTTCTGACTGGATCTTTGCTAAGGACTAGAAATGGGACATCCATTTTAGCAGTAACAGCCATATTGAAATTTTAGTACCAGCAGTATCAAAATTGCCATAGAAATGGCTAGAGCCCGCTGCATATTGAAGGTAAATTAAGTGCTTACAGCCTGTGATTAGCATCACTGGCACAGCACTGTCCTGTGGCATGCTTGTGCTCTGGTCCTGGCTGCTCCTCACACTTTTTTTATTGCTGCCCATTTCCCATGCTTAATTCTGTAGTTTTCTTAGATATTCTTTGAATCACCAATGGTCTCTTGATTTAAATCCCTTTTCTGCTTCATGTATCCAAGACTACTAACACAGAAATTGGCATGTCTAGTGGGTGCATACCAGAATATTCATAAAAAAATAAAAACTTTGGATTTATTAGTTGGAACGGTTAAAAACTAGAGATAATGTTTGAAGTCCACTAGCTATTAAGAAACGGGTGTGTAGGGCCAGCGAGATGGCTCAGTGGTGTAAGCGCCTGCCTGGCAAGTGCGAGGGCCCGAGGTCGACTCCCGGAACCCACATACAAAAAAAGGGCCAGTGATATCGCTCAGCGGCACGGGCGCCTGCAGGCGCGAGGTCCTGAGGTCGACCCCCGGTACCCATAAAAAAAAAAAAAAAAAAAAAAAGAAAGAAATGGGTGTCTGGTCAGTCCAGGATATGCAGGATATGCACTGTCAAATGACAGACCAATTGTATTACTAAAAGTGGTCACCTGGAAGAAAGTGCCCATGTAGCCAAGCTTTAGATAGCCAGAAGATGTGAGAAATAGATTTCAAGATGGCAGGGTATTAGATGTCTATCATTCCTCAATTCATTGGTTAAAAATAAAAGGCTGTAGGGCAGGGTGGTTTGTTTTAATGGGAAAGGACAATCTAAATAAATAGATTTATATGTTCAAATTTCTTTGAGGGTGATGCATTGTTGTTCAAAGGTACAAATAGAACTAGAAAATTTCTGTGACTTCTCTGAAAGAGTCCTTATCTCCTGAAGCCACTGGACTAATATTGTCAAAACCCAGACATAGGATTTGCTTTCTACGGGTTGCCAAATTATGCTGTTAATTAAATTTCCAATCCCACGTAATAAATTTAGAGTGCTCATTAGGAAAGAATGGACCTTTGATCTTCATAAAATTTTGTAAAATAAAGCCTCAGAGAATTGTGAATACCAAAAGGCAATTCACTTTTAGAATCATTTGGTGGCAAATGTAGTCATTCTTCCTAATTTATTGAGGCTGTTCCTTACCTCAGCTAAAAATCCTGAAAAACATGTAATAATGTAATAAGATGACAAACTTATATCAAAAAAATTTTGGGGTGGTTGGTGGTATGAGATTTGGAAAAAAATTATGTAGGAGGTGCTCTCAGAATTGACCCAGAATGTAGGAAAATTTGTAGTACAGTAATTTTTAAAATTGTTTCTGCTTCAAAGGAGGTTCTTAATAATTAGGGGGTCAAAAGGACATTTAAAGTAATATCAAAGAATATCCTTTCCAGCTACCCTGGAAATTGCTTAATAGAATCTTGAACAAATTAATGATGGCAATTATATCGTGCAGACTATAAAGGCTTAGATACATTGATATCCCGTAGCAAAGTCTCATCTTTCCAGTGACTCCACTGACTGATGCTCTTTTCAGGAAAAATGCAAAAACTAAGGCCCGATATTGTCATGTGCTTCAAAGAGACCAGTCATCCAGTGGCATTTGACCTTTGTGTCCCATGGTGGAGTAAATAATTTGCCCTTAGTAGAAGAGTCATATTCTGGATTTTGTTTTGCTTATTGCATGTGACTGGGAAACTGCATATTTTGAAAACAAAAATAGCATCCCACATGACGTCATCATAGATCTAAGAACACTCTATTCCAATAAAAAAGAAATGCAAACAAATGCATAAACAAATAAAAGAGTAAATAAATAAAGGCTATGTATTGATGCACATTGGTGTTGTGAAAAATCTTGCCAATGACAAGACTCAGAAACAACTGAACATTTTGAACAACAGAACAGCTTTTTATATATTTGTTATGGGATGGTTATTCTTTTTTTTTTTTTTTTTCTTGTGGGTACCGGGGGTCGACCTCAGGACCTCGCGTGCCAGCAGGCGCCCGTGCCGCTGAGCGATATCACCAGCCCTTTTTTCGTATGTGGGTTCCAGGAGTCGAACTCCGGCCTCGCGCTTGCCAGGCAGGTGCTTATGCCGCTGAGCTACCTCACCGGCCGGCATGGTTATTCTGTATCTTCTCATACTCTGAACCACAACTGATTCATGGTTCTGTTTTCTCCACGGTCAGATTCACAGAAATAGGAGGTCAGGGAGAGAAATAGGAGTGACCCTTGTCCTTCTATATATGGTGATCTACTAGCGACACGCTGTTTATCCACATGACCCTGGAGTTGTGTAGTTCAGAAGCGTCGTCACATGAAAGTGAAAACTATTACCCAGTGAGTACGGCAGGGCCCAGTTCTATTGAATTGGAAGCTAAATTACCACTTGTCATTTTGGGGTCTTCATGCCTATAGATGAATAGAACAAAAAGACTTTAAACCTCTTGTGTATTTACTTGATTCTGAATACCTATAATGCAGGCAGAAAAGAACATAGATGCAACCTAGAGTTTATTCTATAATGTTCCAGAACTATCTTGTCAAGTGCTAAGTGTTAATAAAATTCTATATTATCTTTATACATTTAAGGGCAACAAGAGGTCTAATATTTAATACAAAGGTCTAATCTTTAGTAAAAAGGTTTGGATCACTTTGACCTTAGAAACAGTGGACTGAAATCCTTGATGAAAATAAATGAAATTTAAAAGTACTTGTTAATTGAGGTGACACGTCATAAATTCTAAATATGGGCTTATGAACACATCTAAATGAAGAAGGAACAAAATAAAAATTCATAAGTGACAATGTTTTTCTATTTCTTTGTAGGAACAGTTTTATTTCTATTTCAATTGACACCAATATAAATGCTTTTCTTTAACTGAGTATCCATATAGATTTTTCTTTATGATCCATGCATGTTCTCTGTGATTTCATCCCCCCACAAAGACCACAAATAAGTCAAAATCTATCTATTCTTTAGAGTAGTTTCAATTTTCATGATGGATCAACACAATTTGACCAGAATACCAACACTAATTCTCTTCTTTGTCTTTTTGACAAGTAATTGCATTAGCTCTACAAAAAACAACCCTCATTAATCTACATTGTTCTTTTCAAAAGTTGAGGCTTAAGATTTTGTTAGATGTTGACTGACCATGCATCTCAAATACCCTTTTATTTTACTGAAAACGTTCAGAGGATGCTAACCATAAATGAACTCCATAACTTGGATAACAATGCAGTTTAAAAAAAAAGTAGCATAGAAGCCTGAGTGAGACCTGAATTAACTAGGCAACTTGAGAGTGCTGAACGTTTACATTTTTAGCCCATCTAATTAACCTTGTAGGTATTACATCCCAGTCGATTCAAGGAAACTCAGAGACATGCAAGAAAAAATCATTGCCACAGTGAAATGGTATTTCACACTTATACCCTTACAGGCAGTTTCCTTTTCCCAGAAATTAAAATATACATCAAGCTCTATATCAGAATCCACTTGAGACATTTCAAATACATGATGCTTTTTTCGTGTCTTTTCACATTTAATTCCTACTGAGAATAGGACATGAACTCAGTGAAGAGTCGTGAAAGAAAAATTCTGACCATGTTGGCAACCACAAACATAAGGAAAACATTGCATTCAGGTTTCTTGGCACCTTTGTGTTCACCAAAGCCACTCCTTTACAGATCCATTGTTCCATTTTCCCTCTAGAAATCATATCCAAGTTTCATTTTAATACGAAAAATTTTCATGGCGAAAGCTTTATTCAGTACTTATCTTTCTATATAGAGTACAGGTGAGGTCATCAAAAGCCTACAACCATCCTTGTTTATAAGCTGATACTTCCCAAATTAATTTTTCAAAAGTTAAATAATCATTTGAAAAATTCCTTTTGTGGACACTGTGTACTTTTATACTCATCACTAATTATATGATTAATTTCAGGCCACTAAAATTTTTTTTTCTAAAATTATGTATAAAATTAAAACAATTCAAAATAAATCCTTTTCTAGTTTTTAAAATTCTTAATTTCTTTGAGTAAAAATAATGGATCACAAGTCATACCTTAATGCGTTTGACATTGTTAAAAGGACAAATAAGAACAATTGCTTGACTTATACATTTAGCTATGTAAAATTTGTCTTTCAAATGGTCAAGAAATTTAATCACAAAATGCATCATTTATGTTGGTAAAGTTATTGTCTACACAGACTAAATGGAACAGGAGACAATTTTTTTCCTACAGAAAAGCCAAAATTATATGTATACCTACATCCAATCAGAGGAGAACATTTATTCAAGACTGATTTTTTTTTAATGTTTGTGAGTTTTATTGGTAAGGCTACTTGATTTTGCTTTTGTTCTGGTAACATTGTTTCATTTTGCTATCAATAGGAACTGTTGATATCTATGATTACCTATGTAAATCCCAAAGATAACATCACCAATTTTCAGTTTTTTCTTCAATATTCACTTACACATATTTAGGATTAAACATTTCTGAGAAACAGTGAATCCCATAAATACTTTCTAGCAGAAACAAAAGACACTGAAAGGAACCAGCAGCAGCAGTATGTTGCTATGTAAGATTGAAAAGGAGCATGAATTTTCTCCCAATAACATGTGGAAAAATAATTTATCTCTTCAAATTTTAAACAAAAAGCATTTTTTCTAAGAAGGAAACTGTGTCTTCTTAATCACTTAGGCAACTGTTTTCATTTTCTCCTTCCTTAGCTGTTTTTCCAAGATAGATCCAGTGTGCATATCACAGAAGTAAACACTGTATTCTGGAGATACCATATTATACACACAGCAAATTGTATGATAATTTTTCTTGATTGAAACTTACTCTTTAAAACTGCAAATAGTATAATTACTGCCAGTTCTCCATGTGTAACAACTAAAAAAGATGCTGAAAACTACCATAAATTTAGCAGAATAGTGGGCTTACAGATTTAAAAAAGGAGTGTACTATATTAGACAAGTTCATTATGGAAGACAAGTATACTAGTCCCCAAAATTCTTAAACTAGCAACCTGTAGGTTGTAGCTGATTACTTCTTACAGTTCAACCCAACTTCTCCCAAAACTGTTAAAGCAGATAAAATTCTCCTTTCTTTTCTTCCTAAAATTACACAAATTATGTCACAAAGATACGGTTACAGTTACACTTTCAAATCTGCAACTAACTGAACTAGGGCAGTAAGAATTAAAAAAGTCCTTTCTATGATTACAGCCAACTCTACAGATAATGGAAAAACGTGGATTTCACCAAATATATAAATGTTCCTACTACATACAGTCTCCATATAATTTTGAACAATTTTTTATGACTTAAAAAATCATATACCAATTAATTTCCCTCAAACAGTGTGTTGTTACAGTACTTAAATTACTAAGGTAAGAGTTAAATTTTCCTGACTATTTGCAATATGTCAAGATCTATGCTTGAAGAACTATAAAGTCTTTCATTATCAGATTTCTTATAATTCTCAATTGGAAAGTATGAGTATCATCCAAATTATAGACAAAACTTGTAACAAAAAGCAAAGGATTAAGCGGTGTATCACAAAGCCAAGACTCAACCCTATTGTCTCATCCAGCAGCCTGCACATGACTGCTATACCCACTTTCTCCGCTAGGAGACTACCATCTCTCCTGACCAGATAGCATGGTTGGGCACAAAAACAAGTGAATTAACTGGTGTTTGCCTCAGTCACTGTCATCTGATAAGTGGAAAAGCTAATTCACTTGCTTGCCTACTTCACAAGAATGCTGTGAAGCCTTGTACAAATGAGCTTTGAAAATTGATGTTGTGTGTAAATATAAACCATAGAAAAATTACAGATACTAGGTTTCCTCATTTGCATTATTTTTTTTTTTTGTGGGTACCGGGGGGTCGACCTCAGGACCTCGTGCGCCAGCAGGCGCCCATGCCGCTGAGCGATATCACCGGCCCCTTTTCGTATGTGGGTTCCGGGAGTCGAACTAGGGCCCTTGCGCTTGCCAGGCAGGCGCTTAAGCCACTGAGCCATCTCACCGGCCCTTGCATTATTTTTGACACATGAATTTCAAAGGATTAACTAATGTGTCCAATGAAAAACACTGCCTTTGAAATCAAACACAAAGCTAAAATAACCAAATTCTGAATCTATTATTTAATATCTATGGACACCCCAGAAAGTGTCCGTAAAACTAAAGAATTTTTTTCTCCTCCATAAAATGGGTAATACTCACTTTATAAGATTACTAGGAAAACAGAAATAATACATGGAAAACATTTTGACATGTAGCAAACACTAAAGTTATTTACATTATCATTTCATGACTCAGGTACATACCAAAATATTAAATCAGTAGATTAAATCTTGGATTTATTACTCTTTTCCTGCAGCATTTAATGGGAAATTATCTGCAAACCAGATTGAAAAAGAAGTCTAGGTTTTATGAAGCAAGAAAGTGAATAAACGTAGTCTTTTTTTCTCCTCTATTAGCAAATATAATACTTGGTTTAACCATCTTAGAGAAAGACATTCTGACTATGGCAGATTTGTAACATGCCATAATGAATTTATATTATTTATCTAATTACTAGTTAAAATGTGACTCACTTGGTGTCAGCTTTATGTGAAGGGTGAAGCTAATCAGAGATACAATCTGGTATGTGTTACTAGACCACTTATGCTGGACTTAACAAAGTTGGGAAAAAGAAACAGTTCTTTGATGTTTCATGACCTTCACTTTAACCCTACAGCTCAGTGTCTCAAGCCAATTACATGTGATTAGAGAGTTTGAGAAAAGATAAGGAGATTTAGAAAACAATTCTTCGAAGTGAGATCTCCTGTAGCTACCACCTTTCCTCAGTGGCAGAGTGGTGGGCAGTGTCATTTGCATCTCAAGTCTAATAAGAACAGCTTTAAAGCGATGATGCAAAGGTTTTGGCATATATTGTTTGCTGTTATGGGAACAATTGACTGATATGTCACATACACATAATTAAAATAAGGCCAAGAGCTTTGCTTATTACATATACATTCAGTTCAAAGGGGGCACGGTGCTTCCTATGGATTAGATGTAGGACATGTGTGCAAGAACCACCCAGGGCATGTCTTAGATTCTCTTCAAGAAGTCACTTTGTGGGTGAAGGAAAACTCACATGAAAACTGCAGCCACATTCTAGCTGGGCTAGCGATGAAGCCAACAAACACAGACAGGTAGAGCCAAGAGAATGACCAAGGAGTGGAGTTTGGTAAGTGATACACTGCTTCCGATGCCTGCCTAAACTCTGGTCCATTATAAACATAAAACAATAAATCTTTCTTATTATCTAAGCACGGGTTGGTCTGGCATTTTGCTTCTTATAATCCGATGCATCATAATTACAACATTATCTCATCTATAGTGTTGGAGGGATAATTAATGTAAATGTATGTAATGCCATTAGAAAAATATCATCAAACATGGCTGTAAGACACTGGATACATAGGTATTAAAGTTCATGATAGAAAAGAGAGAAGAAATGAAGAGTCGTAAATAAATCAAAATATATTAACAAAGATTAAGCATATCTGTAAATTTTATAATAAACATTAAAATGTGTTAAATGCTATAAAAAGAATGAGTTTTCAGAGGAAGAGATTATTTCCAGTTTAGGATGCATTTGAAGACATTATTTGAGAGAGAAATTGCTCTCTGGCTTCTCCTTGGTAAGTTTGCTTAAATGTCAATCAAAGTTCAATCAATCAAAGTTCAGTGAGAGCAGTAGAGCCCCAGAGTTACTATAGAAAAAGGAATTTGCTGTGGAGATTTGATTTTACACATTCATGGAAGCTAGGGTGTATCTATGCCAGGCTGTTGCCCCTGTAACAGGAGTTGGGTCTGGTATTGCTCTGCATCAGCCAGGTGAGAATTTAAAAGAGGAGGGTAGGACCTGAAGTGACCGAGACAAAGCAAATCTGGCACCCCTGTTGATAAAGGTGAGCTCACAGGACAAATTGCAATCATGATCTGTCTCTCTCTCTCTTTCCCCACCGGGCTGATCCAGGTAACCTTCAGAGTTGCCAGTGTCTTTTTCCACAGACCAACACAGGCACAGGGCCAGTACACAGAGAAACTTTAGAAGATCTAGGAGGAGGCAGAGGCGCCAGAAGTCAGGTCACTGCCACTCACCAACAGCTTGAGCTTGCAAACCGAGTTATCAAGCCCGACGGGCTGTAGAGCTGGCTTTCACCAAGCAAAAATGGCTCTTCATTTCATTTCCAACCCTGAAATCCCACAAAAAATTCTCTCATCTTCATCCTTAACTCAGAGCCACATTGGGAAAGCATTCTGGATAACATAGTTGTAATTTAGCTAATAGACGCAGTACAAAACCACTGGTTCCAATATTTTTTTAAATGAAATTGCTTGAGAGATTTAAAATATTAAACTCATATAAATAACCAAATATTAAGACTTTCCATAAAAGGAAATTATCAGCTCTGCTGGCATTTGCACATGACAGCTAGTGACCAGCAAAGAAGTCCCTTAAATGCCCTGTTCTTCTATTTGCCTCTATCCCCATCATTTTATAAGGCCATCACCAAAACCATATCAAGGATACTTTAACATTGCTATGGATTAAATGTCTGTGTCCCTCCAAATCCCAGATATTGAAGTCTCCATCCCCAATGTTATGGTTTTTAGAACTATGGTTTATGGGAGGTAATCAGGTTTTGGTGAGGTCAGGAGGGTAGAGCTCCCACTGAGGAAAATGAAAGAAACAAAGTTAAGTAGAATGGAGATAAGGAAACTCATTTTTTGTTTCCCTTATTACCTTAAGACTTTTGGTCAGATTCTTGCTCAAGTCTACACATAGCAATGTTAATTATTTAACAAAAGTTGGCAAAATAAGGTTTATTAGCACCAAGTTTACTTAGTCTCTCTTAACCTCCTTCAAGAGTGAGGACACCAAGAGTAGTTTTCAGGATTTACAGGGACATCTTATTACCAGTTCCAGACGCCCCCAGAGCAAAGCTTAGAAGTCTCCAAACCTGTAATCACCTCAGGTTCCAGGAAAAGCAGAGCCCCCAAGGCTACCCACAATAATTCACCCTCTCAAAAAAAAGAAATCATCTCATAGAAGAGAATTGTCCCTCAATCCATCAGAATTCCTCCAGAGTTGTGGAAACCAGAACTGAGAATGTTCGAATAAACCCTGGCCATACCTCAGCTAATCGAAAGCTGGCCTTGTGCTTTTGTGAGCAGGTCGGTGTGAATCTCTGCAGCAGGATGTGCCTCTCTGGGTATTCTAGATGTTGTTGTTTCCTATTCCCTCTTACATTTTAACTTTGTCTAATAAACCTACCTATACCTCACACAGGCACCCTGAAATTCTCTTTCCATGATGTAAGTCAAGAATGTGCTCAGAGGACCGAGTAGAGGTACCTGGATCTTTTGGGGAGACTTCTACGCACCCCGTTGGGTGACACTATGATGGGATTTGTGCCCTTCCAAGAGGATAAAAAAACGATCCTCTCTCTCTGTGTGTCTTTGTCACTCTCCCTTCCTCTCTGTCTCTCTCCTTCCATATATAACCTTTCTCTTTCTGCCATGTGAGGACAGAGCAAGAAGGCAGCCATCTACAAACCACCAAGAAAGCCTTCACTGTCGCCAAACCATCCTGGCATCTTAATCTCAGATTTCCCAGCCTCTAGAACTGTGAGAAATAAATCTCTGTTCTTCAATCACTCAATCTTTGGCTTTTGTAGTAGCAGCCAAAATTGATTAGGACAATCATCAGGCTATTCTTTTGCCTTTCACTCATTAAACCTGGATTTTGAAGTGTTTTGAGTTTAGGACTCCATACTCCAAAGAAGGCTTTGGATTGAATGCCTAAAATGGATTTGTTGCTGACAGGTAAAATAGTAAGGATTTGAGGGAGATTATTAAGGCAGATATTTTTGAGCTCATAAGCAGTTTTAGGCTCGGTGAAGTCTGAAAGTGAAGGAGAACTTGGCCACATATAGTAGTTTCAAAGTAATTTGGGCTAGCCAGATGTGGTGGCACATGAGTATAATCCCAGCACTTGGGAGGCTGAGGCAGGAGGATCACTGTGGAGTTCAAGGCCAGTCTGGGCTACATAGTGAGTTCAAGCCCAGCCTGAACATGTAACAAGACCCTGTCTCAAAAAACGAAACAGAACAAAACAAAACAGAACAAAGTAGTTTGGGTTAGATTCCAAAGGGTCTCAAATGCTGGGTTTATTGAAACATTTAAAGAGGTGAGGGAAATGACCAGAGTCATGTATAGGAAAATCTGTCTAGAAGTTGTATAATAGAAAATGGAGAGGAGCAGTGATACAGAAATACTTGCTGTGATGCAGTAGTTTTTACTTTCTTACCAATGTATTCATGAATATCGAGCTATTTTTGTGGTGGTTCGACTATTGTCCTTTTACCATTTAAACAAATCACAGAAAAATTGAAAATTTATACATATTCATCACTGTGGTTGAAGGTTGGAACTCCAAGTTTTCTTTAGTATAAGGGAAACATATTCAATCTGGTATTCAAGTTATATCAAAACTCCCCAGATGGTTTGGATGCCAAGATTGTTCTGGAAATCATGCAGTGACTGCTCTGTGGCATTTTAATACTGATGCTTTCAATCTTGGCTAGAAACCATAGAAGTAGTATTTTGTTTATGATACTGTAGAAGAGGTTTTTAAAGCATGGTATTTGAAAGTAGGCATACTATGGGCCTACTATCCAATTCTTATACACAGCAAGATACGTGATTGGCAAATAATGAACTGTGAGTTCCAGGATATTAGAGATTAAGAAGTAAATGAACAATAACCAAACAACTGATTTGCATAAAATTTTGCTGATGTCTTATGCTCTTTTGGTTAAGAAATCCTGAGTGATGACTGAGCAAAATGACATATTTGTCTTTTGTCCATTATGAGCACGATGTCATCCTTCTGTACCCATATCTGGTTTGATTCCTTTCAGAGAACCTTAGTGTTCTGTGAAAGACCTACAACTAAACAGTCAAATGATACAAATATATTTAGAATACTTGGGGCCGAATGAAGTAACATGTGTTAGAATAACACAGAGAGCCTCTGCACTGCAGTCTCTATTGACTTATTTCACACATCCAAAATGCTGTCACATGTAAGGCAATAGTGCCTGCTAGAATTTATCTCCCTATGCAAAGAAAATGATTTCAAGGCAAGACCAAGTCATTATCCTATCACAAATCACCAGATTCTTTCTTTCACATTTTTTTAAGCCAATATACTGAAATGCAACATTCTATTTTAGAACTTCCTTTTTTTAAATCTATCTGTTTTTTTTCTATCCTCCTACCTGGTTTGAACTGCAAATTTTGGCCAAGATCATAATTACATTATGTTGATCAGCCCGGGTCACGACAATAAAATACGACAGACTGCACGGCTTAAAAAAATCGGAGTTTAGTTTCTCCGAGTTATAGAGGCTGAAAAATCCATGATCAAGGTGCCCATTGATTCAGTTTGTGATAAAGGCTCATTTTCAGGGTTGCAGACAACTGGGTTTTATGTTGTAGCTTACACAGGGTAAAAAAGAGAGAGTTCTGGTATTTTTGTTTGTTTTCAGTTTTTTTTTTTTTCTTATTGCTATATGTTTGCAACACATAATAATTACAAAATAAACAACGAATCCCATTCATTGGATTAAGGTCCCACACTTAAGACTCATTTAATTTAATTACCTCCTTAATGCCCTACCCTAAAACAGTTATATTAAGGGTTAGAGTTTCAACACATGAATTTGGGAGAGGAACATAATTCAGTCCAGTCTGTAGGAAAAATTAGTTAAATTTTAATCCTTAGTATCTTAATGTTGAGAATCAGAATAGCATCTTCTTCAAAAAGGTTTCTAGAACAAATGAAATAATGAATTTGAAAAATATAGTAGGTGTACAACAAAAGATAGAAAAGATGGAAAAACTATTTAATTATGGCACTTGGTCTTCTTATCTGGCCCTCTTGTTTTCTATTTTCATCCTATTCACCTCTGTTTTCACCAGAACTCTAATCAACAGTTATCTAGTGCAACATGAAGACAAATGGTATCTATTAATTGTTGTGAGGATGTTTTGGAGCAATTTAAAAAATAATGCTTTATTTGTGAAGAAAAGCAGTCTAGCATATAAGCATAAAACTATTTTATATTTCCAATAATTGCTGTACACTGTTCACTGCTGTTCTTTTCACCTTTCCTAATGAGGCTCTTGTGATGCCTAATAGGGCAATTGCTTTCTGGTTTCTAAGCCATGCATGGTCTCCCATAATCTTCACAAGAATGCTCTGCGCACACTGAAACTTCCCCAAGTTCACTCAGCTACAAAGAGGTAGAGCCAGAGTCTGAATTCCAGCTGTCTGTTGTTAAAGGACACACTCAGCCACCATGCAATGTCACCTTGAGTCAGAGGGTGGTGGAGTCACATGACCAGCATTCATGGAACTGCCCATCTTGTTGACTCTGTCTCTGGGATGACATGCCACTGGTCACAGGTTGTGCCAGTCCTAAAGAACGAAAGGTCAATGCAACTATTTTATATTTCTGTTGGAAAGAAGATTGCATCCACTAGAAAAGGATACTGAGAACCTTGTCAGGCTTCACTCAATGTATTAAATGTAACCCAAAGCAGCAGATTACAAAATCCTCTCACCAAATCTCATATCTCCATGTTACTTTAAGATATATAGTTTTGGACAAAAAAAATTCTTTAAAGATTCCTACAAGCTGAAAATATTTAGACAAAGACGTAATGTCTGTGTTTGATTTTAAAATATGCATGATCTAAACAAAATGCAGAATTAGCCTATTATTTTTGCATTTTACACAGGAAAACAAGACCCTGTCTTTTCACTTAGAGCTTGGACAGGTTGGGCACTAGAAAGGTTTTAGCCTCACCAAGTATTGGGCTGATCTGCTTGGGATTTGAGCTCTGGCATGCTTAGAATGAAAGGAATGCTCCTTTGTAGAACTGTAGGAAGATCGGGAAAAGTGAAAATGAAAGACAGGATGCAAACAGCATCTTGATTCAGCTTTCTCAGGTCTGTCTTACTCACACAGCATCCCATAGAGATTTGCTATTTACCTTCTTTTGAAAGCAATGCATGCAATTGTAAAAGGAACAAACTGTCTTTAAACGTTACATAGGAAAAAAATACAGCACAGAGTTCTGAAAGCAGCTGTTTAAGCATCTAGGTAACATTTTAAGGCATTAGTCAAATACAAACAATTGCCACTATATGAATAGTAAAGAAAGGCAGTATAGTACGATCGACAATGTCTGGGTACTGGAATCTTAGAGGATTAGCAAATCCTAAGTACCCCAAGTTGGGTTTTCTTGTTTCTGAAGTAGGGATTCATCTCACAAGGATTCTTATAGGAAGGAATAAAATATCTCCTGGTGTTCTCAAAGAGAGGCGTCACGGTGTAGGTTGAGAGGAGAGACTGGAGAGTTGGACTATGTCCAAATCTCATCTCTTTCTCACAAGCTGGAAAAATTCAGGAAAGTTACTTCAGCACTCTGGCCTGATAAACTGAATCACTAATAGTAGTGTTTACCACATGAGATTGTTGTAAAGATGTGATAAGTAACTAATGCAAAGTTTTTGGAACAGTGCCCAGATTGGAGTACGTACCATGTAAATTTTTGAAAAATAAAGAGTATGTATGCTAAGAACAATCTAGAATTCATTTCCTTAATCTGAAAACAATTTTGCTTTAGGGAACTTTACCTCTTGTCCTTGAATGGAAACTTAGTGATGTGGTCTGTTCAGGTACAGCAGTTAATCCTGACTGAGGGATGAGGATGTGAACAAAACTAGGGTTAATCGTTCTGTCTCTGAAATCTATCTCATCAGCAAGGACACACAGACTCTACTGTAACTTACTCATCCTGACTACTGCATTCTTCATTAATTTCTCATTCCAACATCTCCATGGCTGCCTCAGGACACACTGCTTTATCTTGTCCATGAATTCTATGAAAGCATGTATATTCTTTACCTAAACTACACCCTATTTCCTTGTTTTCTTCATTCTGTTTCTGTTACTTCTAATCAAGTATCCACAAATGTATAATAGGTATATAATTTTTTATTATTATAATCTGATACTCACTCTAAATTGTTCTTTTAAACGTGATTCATTCATTCATTAGAATCATAAAAATGTAGTTATATTGGAGTGACCCCCCCCAAATCAATATGTGTTTTTCTCTTTTATGATTTGATGAAATTATTTAATTCCATATCACCTCTATTCTATTTGTGTTATGTAAAAAAAAAGTGGGCAGAACATTTAGTATAATCTGGCAAGTTTTGCAAGTGCATATGAATGGGGAGGGATGTTTCATTGATGGCCAGTTTTAGGAATGGGATGCAAGAGAAAAGTCTAGCCAATCAAAGACCAGGTATGGTAGTTCACTCATGGGAAGTCTCAGATAAAATCCAATAATACAGAGGTGGAAAAAATATGATGTCATACTTGATGTGTTCTTGGTTTGCTACTATGCCCCTTCTTTCACTGCTAAAAGATGGTTGGAAATTCAGCAGAGAATGAAGAAAAACATTGAATAATTTGAGAATGACTAATTGGACTTTGAAAAATACATACATGCAACAAAACAAATTTCTAATAACTAATATTCCTGATCCTAATACAAGATACAGAACTTTCCTGAAAAGATAGAGATTAGGTGGTGATCAATTTAGAGGGGAAAAAAGAAGTCCTTCAGGACTGATTAAATTATGTAGCAACAATTATAAGCACATCTATAGAGACACCAAGTACATTACTGATTTCCTAAGGCTGGGAGATGGTGTGAAAAGTGATTGCTAATGGATACAAGATTGCTATGGGAGCTGATGAAAATGTTCTAAAGTTTACAATGATGGTTGCACAACTCTTCAAGTATACTAACAATCCTTAAATTTAAATTTAAAGCTCATGAACCTATAGTATGTAAATTATACATCAATAAGTTGTTTTTAAAATGATTGTGTAGGTCCGGTGAGATGGCTCAGAGACATAAGCCCCTGCCTGGCAAGCACGAGGGCCCAAGTTCGACCCCCAGAACCCACATACGAAAAAAGGGCCGGTGATATCGCTCAGCAGCACGGGCGCCTGCTGGAGCGTGAGGTCCTGAGGTCGACCCCCGGTACCCACAAAAAAAAAAAAAAAAAGATTGTGTAAAATTATCATATTTTGAGTGAATGCAAGTTCTGAATAAATGTTAGCAAGCTTGAATGATAGGTGTCCAAATTAAGATGAAAAATATGTAGATTGACAAAATGTACCCAAACTAAAATCCATGTTTACATTTCTGAAGTTAGAATAGATAATGGAAACCAGGACCTGGCTGGCAAATAAGAAATAGAGCAGAGTCAGGAAGGAGGTGGACATTAGATCCAAGCACAGGGCAAGATCAATTCGACTTGTCATTCTTAATGAGTGAGGGTCATCGTTCGAGGTGCAAAGGCCAAAAGAAACACAGGTTGTGCAACTACTCTCTCTACCTGTTCAGTATAAAGTCAAAGAGCTCTTTGCCAAAGATTTCAAAGAAAACCCTTCATAGTTTCCTTCTTCCTTTTCTTAATTTTAGTGGGTGTCCTCAGGTTGTCAGCATCTGTCACATATCTGACTGTGACAACATGCATCACACACTTTACTGCCCAGTGGCTCTGCAGTGCATCGGGGTGCTTGGCTGTAGGCATGATGTCAATTGCTTCCCCCCTTTATGTCACAGCTAGCCACTCTCATTGTGAAGAGCAAAGGTAATCATTTTCAAATTGTATATTAGTCACATATTGAAAAGAACTAAAAATACAATGAGAAATTTTTTAAAGTATTCAAGTTGAAATTATAGTGCTCAACTTCCTTGCATGGTTTTGTACACTGTGCTTTTGCTCACTAGATTTTTTTCAGAGTTTAAGGAGGATTTAAACACTATCTACTCTAAAAGTTATCAACCGTTTATTCTCCTGCTACTCTTGTGATGAGTGGCCTTTAACACAGACCCAAGTCATATTATGTAGGGACCGTGAAGATAAGCTACAGGGATAGGCAATCCCCACCTCTGCTCCTTTGAAAGAAAAATGTTGAATGCAGAAAAAGGAGAGTAATATTGAAAAAATACTCCAAACAAACATATAGCAAAATAGGAATCATTGGCAACAATTATATCCATACAAATTTTATCAAAACATCTCTTACAGCTGATTGTTACACATACACAGGTCACGAGAGGTCCTCAGTGAACTTCTAAAATGGTTCCAGTCTGTGATGGTGAATCTTGATTGTCAAATTGATTAGCTTATGAAACACCTAGAAGATTTATAAAGCACACTTCTGGGTATGTCCTGGACGTGTGATCTTTGGATCACATCTGGTTTCTGGTTCCTTTCTCTGGGTCTCTTTCTCGGCTTCCTGAATCCCATGAGGTGAGCAGATTTCTTTTACCACCTACTTCATTCATGATGTTTCTACTTTAGAGCCTGAGGACTACAAATTGAACCATCTAAAAAAGTGGACCAAAGTAAACTTTTTCTCCTTTAAGCTGTGTATGTTAGCTATTTTGTCCAAAGGAAAAGCTGATCAAAACATCATCATAAATTTAAAGAGTAGAAAGAAGATGCAGAGGTTTTGTGATTTAGCTTAAGCACTAACCAATCTAATTTAAAGTTGACTATTTTCAAGATTAAGGACTTTTTCCATTGCTTGTATCACACCCTTTAGATCAGTGCTTCTCCAAATGCTTGTCCACATCAGACATTAATCAACTTGCCATTCTTGTCTAAAATCTGGAATCCCACTTTGAGTTAAATGGTCCTACCTATATTAGAAAAGCACCAGTATAATTTACAAAGCACTTTATATAGGGTAATAACATTTCATTGTTTCCACAACACCCATGAAAATAACACACTTTATAAGTATAGTTTGATAAATGGGAGTGTTAGCGATATGCCTAATATTGTACACCAAATGATAAATCAAGAAGTTAAAACAGGAAGCTGTGAGTCTCTCTCTTGTCTTTTCCTCTCACTTTGCTTGTGGTAGAAACACATTTCCTATTATGAATGTTTTCTTCTGAAATCTAAGAGAGGACTATAATCATTACTTTACCAAATGTTCCTTCATTTCCATTTTTTAAAAATTTTCTATCTCTGAAATATTTTATATTTCTAAGTATGTCCCCATAACAAATTTACTGTTAACGTCTACCTCTCAAAGTAAAGTAATATTTTCTTTTCTAAGTTATTTATACATACCCTGCACAGATGGTTTCAAATCTTTGTGATCAGTCCTTTAGTTTTGGCACTTAAAACTCCACAGTTTAGTTTATCTATTAATTTACTGTTTGATCATGTTTTCCTAGGCCATTTTCCTAGGCCATTTTTGACATTCTTAACCACATCTGTGTATCAGAATAACTAAAAAGAACACAAATTCTAGGAATTTTAATTTTCCCATATCTGGAACTATATAGCAAAATATCTCTTGTTTTTTCAATTATTTATAAATGATGTCAATTTGTTCCACAATATTTTTACTATTTTAAATATGAGACAAATAAATATTAATATAGGAAAGAAGAAAGGAAACCTATTTGACAGTATGATATACTAGAATTAAAACATGAAATCAGTTGCACATTATTTTAATAAATCTATCACCATATGTTTATTAGCTCAGAATTTGAGAAAATATTAAAAACATATTACTATTGAATTTTCTAAGTGGAGATATTAAAAATTCATGGTATCTCTATTAGTTAAAAAGTTAAATTTCCAATTATTTGTAATACAATATTTAGCCATTCTACTAATGATAAATCATGACTCTATCATGATAGGTGTTTTTGTTTTATACTATAATAGTGAAAACCATTAAGCAGAATTATAATTATTCAAGAAAATCCAGGAATGTGTAATACACTATTTAGATTTGAAAACCAGGATTGTTTTCAGCTTAAATTTTCTTAAATAATATGAAATGAAATCTACACCATCCATTATAATCATGCCTGGCTAACTACTTCAAAACCATGTCCTTTATTTCTCCTTATAGAATCAAGGAAGGGCACAGGAAGAAAGACAGGTGTCCATGAGAGATTATCCTTTCTGCAGATGCCCACAAATTGATATCACCACATTGCTGGTTTTCTTTTTTTTTAATTCAGCTATATCAGAGGCCTTCTCTAGCTGTACCACAGGATATGGGGCCAATAAACCCAAGGCCTGCATGCCTGACTTTAAGAAAGTTTGTACCAAGTCCTCTGAAGAGACATCACAGAGGTGCAACGTAGAGTCATTTTAAGGTATTTTAGTGCAGATTAGTCTTCATTCCAGCATTAGAAGTGGATATTATTAGAAGTAGGATATGATGCTAAGATTGCTTATTACTGCTAAGTATGCCTCCTGAGTTTGGGCTGTGTCGGCAAAAAATTCACATTTTTTCCCATCTTGGGTATCACTTTTAACTCCTGCATGTATAAGAAAGTCCCAACATTTTGCAACACAGAAGTATACCGCTTCAAGAACAAAAGATTGAAGTCCTGGGTCTGATTCTCAGGCTAAGCTGTATATTAGGATTCATGAAGAGTTTTTTGTTTTGTTTTGTTTTGTTTTGTTTTTAAGACAAGGTCTTGCTATATAGTTCAGGCTGGCCTTTGACTCACTGCATCGTTCAGCCTGGCCTTGAACTCACCGAGATGCTCCTGTCTCAGCCTCCCAAGTGCTAGGATTATGGTGAGATGAAGAAATTTTAAAACCTGCAAATGTTCCCTTTCTAATTGTGACCTGTTAACCTGGATAATCTTGGGATGGGGTCTTACAGCTGCAAATTTTCTCCACTGATTTCAATGTGCATCAATTTGGGAAGCCGCTTTGGGGGTAAACTAGGTATATAATTAAAAAATAAAAATAAATTCAAAATAAATTGGCTACAAAATTAGAATGGTTCATTTTTCAGCAAGCACTATTTTTGTTTCATTAAGAATCATTACAGGGCCGATGAGATAGCTCAGCGGCATAAGCACCTGCCTGGCAAGCGTGCGGTCCTGAGTTCAACTCCCGGAACCCACATATGAAAAAAGGGCCTGTGATATCGCTCAGTGGCACGGGCGCCTGCTGGCGTGCGAGGTCCTGAGGTCGACCCCTGGTACCCACAAAAAAAAAAGAAAAAGAATTATTCCAGATAAATGTAAAAGACATTACAAATTAAATGATCATATAGAAAATTACAACTGAAAAGGACATGGATATATATTTCAGTAAGGAAGGCAAAAGAAATCAAATTTAAAACCCCGAGGGGAGGAAATCACCAGGGTCAGTGAAAGTTTGTAGCTTGGAGAGATTATGTCACATATTTACATTATTATTTAATTGTATGTTAAACAGGATTTGCAAAATGAACTAAGAATCCAAACACCCCCCATAGAGGCAGAGTGCTAAAATCCTTCATCTTGGGTTGAGACGGATTAGAGATTTGAAAGCCCACTTCTCCTTTTACCACGTCAAATTATAAAAGGAAAAATAAAATGCTGATTTGAGTCTCTAATGAAAGGTAACTGCACCATTATTGGAAACACACTTTCACTGCACAAACAGATCCTGTTACAGCACAGAGCTGGGTCTGCCTCTTCCTACCTACAGGTTTTGAGGTGAGATCCCTACTTACTTTCATCTGGTTTTCATTTGACAAATCCCATCTGTGCTGAGCCTGAAAGAATTGTAAAAATACTAAAGTTACAAGCATTTAAGAAAGGTGAACAGAATTTCCTGGGTTTACTTTGCTAAAATGATGTTTAAAGAAGATTTGGTGATGGAGGCTGTAAGACCATTATAATATACCTGCTATAACTAATTATGTGTCTGAGATGAGATACGAAACAGAGCTTCAACCCCGGAGAGGAGGGGAAAAAATACCCCGGCAGCATTATGCACTTAGACTAAGTATGGACATTTTCAAGAGTGAACATACTATACTAATTATGCAAATCTTGGGATAATAGCATATTTAGCTGCCATTTTATATTGTAATACAAACATTAATTGCTACATACATACGAAATGGAAATGATGGAGTGAAAGAATGTTTCCATATTTCAAAAGATCTAAAGTAAATAAAATAAAAATAAACCAGGAAGTTCTCCTTCTATATGTACTCACAAAGGATCTGGTTAGCTATGAGAACACAATTGTAGCTTAGTTAGTCTGACATCAGCAAAGAAAACGTGTCTCTGAAAAGGAAGAAGATAAGAAAGTAGTAGAAATGTCAGTGAGTTAGATGTACATGTTTTACAAGCTATCACTAGAGTAAACATTATAAAAGTAAAACTGAGTACTGGGCCAAACATGACTTCTAGGTAAGTAGTACACAGTGATTTCCACCCTATGCCTACCTCAGACACACCATTTATAGTAATGGAATTAATTCAAATTGCATATTTGGAAGGACTATCTAGAAATCTCTAAGATGCTCATTCTAGGGTTCAAAAAAGGCAACAGGCAACAATCTATCCTTTTGTACAGCTGTTGGCTAAACATTCTTCAAGTGTTGATGAAGCTATTGGCTTCAGCTATTGGCTCAAGACACAGTATGTTATGTTCAAACCTCCCTATTTTAAATCCCCTACAAACTCTGCACATATAAAATGTTGCTTCCATGTGCCTTTGTAGAAGCACAAGCACAACTAAAACTCCTAATACAGACCAAAGTCAAACTCTCACATTCGCCCAGCAGGCAGTATAGAATTCACAGGTGTTACTCACTTCCTTTTTCATTTCTTACTCAGTTATCTTTACCGAAGAAATAGCCTATTAATAAAGTACAAACAGAAGGGCCGAAAAACACTAAAATTGTAGAAAAGCAAAATACAGAGTTATATCAGGGACTTCCGCTACTTGGGTCCCCTCCCTGAGTTAAGATCGCTAAGGGTGTACTTTTATTCGGAGATGAGCTGTTCAATGAAAGTTAATTCTGAGGCTTAATGGTACAACTGGGTTATAGCTTCCAGGTAAACTTCCCTGACCTCTGAATTCTGAAAGATTCTGAGATGCAGATTTTCCCCATTAAGCTTTCATAAAGGCATGAGCATTTGAAATAAAACTTTTACTCCTTTATAATTACTTTATGGTGTGTTTCTCCCCTCAAACCCTAAGATCCTTGAGGGCAGAGATGATATCTTATTTAATTGACTGAACGTATGCATCGATAAATATTTTTGTGAATATATAAGGCTGTAAATGAATATTGAAATTGCATTGATTATGCATATGTATAACTGAATGTTCCTCATTGCAAAGTTTTATGATCCTCAAATATATAGTCAAATGTTCAAAAGTTTTATTCTTTCTATATTGTTTTACATAAGTTATTTTTCATGAAGCCTTAATTGTTTAAATACACACTATTTTTAGAAAATTTAGTTTCACATGAAAGTGGATTTGACAGCTGCAGAGAATTTCCATAACCCCTACCTTACCTGATTCCCTTACTATCAATAGATCCCCACCAAAGCTGAATATTTGTTAGAGTTTGTGACAGATCATGGCGATGTACATTGTCGCTCAAAGTCTACAGTTTACATTGAGATTCATTCTTGTTGTACATTCTATGGCTTGGATGCTGGATGCCCCCCAAATGCCCATACGTTAAAGTTTTTGTCCTCAGCCTTGTAGTATTGAGATGGTGGAATTTTTAAGGGTTGAAGTCTAAAGGGAAGACTTTAGGTCACTGAAGTGTGCCCTTAGATAGGAACCTGGTGTCTTCCTCTGCTTTCTTTCCCCCCCGGCTTGTGAGTGTCAGTGGTACTGCTCTGCCACATGCTTCTACTGCAACATGGGGCTTTACCATAGGCTTAAAGGGGTGGGGCTCACTGATCATGAATTGTAATCTCCAACAGAGTAAGCCATGATAAACTTTCTACCTTTATAATTTGATTACTTCGGAATTTTTAGTAATGAAAACCTTACTAACACAGTACATCTTACGGGTTTTGAAAATCTATGCTCTGACATACATATAGCAATATAAATCATACAGAAGCATTTCTCTGCCCTAGCCATTCACTGTGCTCTGCCTAGTCATCCCCCCTTTCCCTTAACTTCTGGCAAATGCTGATATTTTTTTTTCTGCTGATATATTTTTACACTATCCATAGTTTTATTTTTTCCCAAAATGCCCTACATACGAATTTATACATTTTGTGGCTTTCTCAGATTGCCTTTTTTCACTTAGTAACATGCATTGAACATTTTCCATATTTTTTTCTTGGTTTGGTAGTTTATTTCTTTTTAAAACTAATTAATATTCCACTGTATGGTTGCATTGCATTTTATTTATCCATTCCCCTACTACAGGAACTTAGGTTTGCTTCCTAGTTTTAACAACTATAAATAAAGCTGATATAACATTTACTTAAGGTTTCAACTCTTTTAGATAAATATTGAGTATACTTATTTTCATAAGAATTTACTAAACTGCCTTTAGCTACCAAGCAGTAATTTTGACTGCACCATTTTGCATTCCCACCAACAATGAATGAGAATTCCCACTTCTCCACATCCTTACCAGCAATTGGTATTCTCAGAGTTTTGGATTTTGGCCAGTGCAATAGACGTGCAATGCTTTCTCATTATTTGTTCTCATTTGCAATTTTCTAATCATAAGATCTTAAACTTACTAACGCTTACGTCTATCATATATCTATCCTCTTTGGTGATGTGTGTTAATTTTAAGGTCTTTTGCCCATTTTTTAAACAGGTTTTTCATCTTCTTATCATGTTAGATTTTTTCACTTGAAAGATTTAACTAAAAACTGTTTTTCAAATATCTACCAAATTTTTAATTGAGAAACTGTTCCAACACAGTTCTCAGAGATACCGATCAATGGATATTAAGTTTAATTCTCTCTTTAAAGGTTAACAATCCGTGTCTGTTGTCTCCCCTGACCCACATTTCATTACCAAGCATTGTTTAAAGAGCAGTCAATTTAAACAGGGACTTGATCCTTCCACCTGACATTGTGAAGAAAGAAAAGATTTCAGAAAAACAAGTAACAGACCAATGAAAAAGTACTATAGATTGTTCAATTTGCTTTTCTCAAAGTTAAATGAATGGTGCTATGGATTTCACTGCAAAAGCCAAGCCCGCCCCCCCAAAATATGTAATGAAATCAAGCAATGCAGAAGCTTCATGTCCCAGCTTTATTTCCAGCATCATAATCTCCCGAGAAATATCCAGGAGGGAAAAATATTTCACAATATTCGGTAACCCTGTTTTATGACAATCTAAGACTTCTAAGTATTATTTTTGAAAACCAAATATTTTTCTTTTAAATGAGTAAACGTTGCTCACAAGTCGGTTTTACTTCTTAGATCAGTGCCTTTTAGGTTCCCAAATACCATTCCCGCAGGGTAAGTGAGGTCTTCATACCAGGACTCACTCTCTGCTATAACAGCTTGTTAGAGAATGAAAATGGAATTCTCAATTAGAAAAATATACATAATGTTCAAGTTATGTCCAGCTCTACAAATGGAAGGGATAGAAAATAGCAAATGCATTCCATTTACATAAAACAAACAGATTTTCCTCCATAGGAAGCATCTATTAAATCACGATTCTGCCCAACCAATTTGAGCTTCATGCAAATTCAAATAAGCCAAATGTCAGAGATTTCTGGAAGCCAGTCTGAGCTTCCACAATATACAATTTAATATTTTAAGGGAAGGAGGAAGAAAGCAAATGATACTGTTAACCTGACTTGTTTATGCTACCTGAAGTTTAGGAAATCCTTTGAATATTAAAACTAATTTTATTAATTAATAGTGACGAGGCAAGGTCTATGTTTTATGAACTCCCCATACACGCAGTTGATGTGCTTTGTAATCATTTTGGAAGCAGGTGTTTACTTTGACTTCCAACCAATGATTATTCTATTGAGTACTCAGTGCAAGTGGTGGAGTATATGCTGCTTATCCTCCTGGATTTGATGTCTTGATTAATTTATCTACTATCTAAATTAAGAACTCCCTTAGTTTGTGTGCCTGTTCCTATACTCACCAGCTCTCCATCTCTTCAATATTCCTATGTGTTGGACGTTTTTGTTGCCATTTTACAGATGAGAAAATAAGAGCTCAAGCCCAAGTACTTAAAGTTAAAAATGCTGGAATTTAAAACTAGAATGATTGGCTCTAAAAAGCAGTATGATTAATTTCTCACATTTCACTAATGATGGTTTTTCTTCAAACTACATCAAGAGGCTTCCTGTCCAACTTTATTTTTGTTCTCACTTAGTAGACCCTTTTTTTTTCTGTATTTGAAGTTTTTACATTATCAACAAAACGTGTTAGTATATTTTTAGACCATAAAACCTTTAGGAGAAACCAGGAAAAATTATGAATAGATTATAAAATATTTTTAAATGCTCAATATGTAGACAAAATAGTTTTGTTTCATGAACATGTTGGGAACCTTCAAGTTTTATGATGGAAATGCACTCTAGAGTTAATAAATGCCCACATCAGTGCCACCAGCAGTAACAGAAGTCATTCACAGCCTCTTTCCTCTTCACTCTTTCCAGTGAAGAAATGCATTACCATTGCTTTGTGCTTGGAGTATTAAAAATAACTTTTTTATGGCACTATCTATATTATATTTTGGTTGAGTAGATTTAATCAAATCACAGAATGTATGAAGGAGAAGCTGAGTGAGACTGTGGCATAGAAACACAGACACTAAGTAAGCCCTGGCTGTGGTAGAGCTCACTGTCTAAGCTTGGAGGGTAGCCCCCAGCCAGACACAACTCGGAAGGACCTTGCACCTCATGCGTGTTCAAGGAGCTGTTCTGTGCCAAGAAAGTCCTGGTAAAGACTCACTGACTCAACATTTTTCAACTTGATTTCCCTCCTTTTAAAAAGAGTTTATTTTGTAAAGTAAACAATCTAGCTACCCATGAATATTTGCTGAACATACTCAGATGATTTAGTAAACACTTTTATTGCACCTTGTACAATAAATACAAGGTGATACCTCGATTCACGAACTTAATTCATTCCACAATTCTGGGGAAGATGGCTGGGATCATGTTCGTCATCTGATGTGGAGTTTGCAAACAGAAGCAAAATTTTGGCGAAATGCCTCTCTTAGCGAACCGCATTGTTCAGGAACAGAAGCTTTTGTTAACGGAGGTGTTATTGTATGTGCCAATCACAGTCCTAAATTCTTCACGAATATGAGTTATCTATTAATCTTAACAACTCCTGGGGGCCCTGTAGGCTTCTTAACAATAACCGTTGTAATTATTTCATTTAAAAATGAAGAAATTGGGCCGGTGAGATAGCTCAGTGGCATAAGCGCCTGCCTGGCAAACATGAGGTCCTGAGTTCAACTCCCAGCACTCACATAAAGAAAAAAGAGGGCCGGTGATATCGCTCAGCAGCACAAGCTCCTGCTGGCAAGCGTGAGGTTCTGAGTTGGACTCCTGGTACCCACATAAAAAAATGAAGAAATTGAGGCACTACAAGGCTAAAATATTAGCCATCTTTGGTGGGGATATTGGTCATGGGAGAAAGCATGCATATGTGAAGTAAGAAGTATATGGGAAAATCATTACATTTCCTCTCTATTTTGCTGTGGACCTAAAAGTGCTTTTAAAAATTTTAGTTTAAAAGAAGGAGGAAAAGTTAGCCAAGAAAATTTAGCACTTAGCCAAGGTCAATTAGCAAGTAGCAGAAATCTGACTCTAGAATTCACGCTATTAACCGTTATGCTGTGTGTTTCTCACTTTGCAAGGAAATTGTTCAGATTATTCGACCTAAAGAGCAGTGGCAAGAGATCCAACACAAGAAAAATAAATATTTCCTAGCAACATTTTAAATTCTCTATAAAGTAATATATTGGGCATACATAAAATATGCATGTCCTTAAAAATTTAATTAAGGTCAGACCTAGTTGGTCACAGAAGTCAACATGAGAAAACCAACCCTTCTTAACCACAGAAATGTTACTGTGGAATTATGTTTGGGGAAAACAAATTAATTTAGGGGCTGCATTGTATTTTATTTTGAAATTGATACCTGGGCAAATGCTTGGCAAAGCTTAATAGCTATGTGCCACCTCTCTCAGCATAATATTCATCACTGCAGATTTCAGAAGAGAGAGGCCTTTCTTCCACAAATGATGTGTAGAATTGTCTCAGTTCTCCACTTTTCTGAGAACAATGTTGGCTGGAAAGTGTAATGAAGACTTGCAGAAGACATTCTTGTCAATGCTGTGTGCCACTTCCTGCCTGTCCTCATATTTAATGCAAAGGTGCAGTTGGTGGAAATTGCTTTACAAATCAGAGGAAGGATCACGGTTTCCATATTAGACTAGCAGATCACAGGAGCAGTATTACGAGTCAGAGAGGCCTTGGGAAGAGTTTGGTCATGCTTGACTAAACCCTTATATTTATTTTGAGACTCCTATATCTGAAAAATACATAATATATTTGTGTTATCGAATTAGCCAAAAATTTTATTATTTCCACAGTATCTTTCCAGTTGAATCTGTCTATGTAGATCACGTAATTTAGAGAGAAAGCAAATTGACTTGAGATTCCTAAATCCGTGGTTAATTTCCTCAGCCACAAAGAGGAGTCAGTTTCTCAGAATGGCATCTTGTTTTACTTACACAAATGGGCATGTTCCTTATAAGAAGTTCCATATACTTACAATGAGAAATGACTAGTTTCTCACCCAATATTACTGTCAAAAATTATATTGTATGGCTACGTTTCTAGGATTGAGGTTTTAAATAATGTATAGCACATGTGCATGTCATAAACAAAAATATATTTGAAGTGTATAAATCACATTTTAGTTTTTTATTGTTTTTTGAAAAGAGTACAAGTAAAATAAGCCATGTTGCAATCTGAGAGAGTTAAGTGTCTTATTTGCAGAAAATGAGTGATTTAGATAATCATGTTTAATCAAATGTATTTATGTGTGAGGGCTGGCATATTTTCACTGTGGAAGCAACGGGCTGTATAGAAAAGATGGTAATTGTGAGGATTGTGTTATGTATACACACTGTGTGGTCATTTTATTGTCCACAGCTTGCCAACTATAGAAGACGACAGGACATCTTTGAAGTGCTTTTTTCTACTAATTTTCAAACTTCTCTGCTGTTCTTCCCTCCTACTTTCCTCTCCTCACTTGATAGTGATAGAGGACAGGCCAGATTTTTGACATGAATGTGGAGCAAAATGTGTTCCTAAATACACCCTTTAAAGAAATTCCAGCAGTAAGTGCAATCACATTGTGGTAAAAATCTCCTTTCACAACAGTTTCTAATTTATTTAATAGCGATTGCCATGTTTTCTTTCTCTTTCCTTCCACTCTCCACCTCACCCCTGGAGTCCTGATTCTTCTCAAACCAATATGCCACAGAGAGAGAGATACAAACATTTTGGACTCAAATGAAGTTGACAAAGATGGTAGAAAGTGTTCAGCTGTGAATTTCTTACATGTTATAATAAGAATCATATGAGCAAGTGACATCACTCAAGTTCAGTCACTGCTTTGGCAAAAATCTGTTTTTAATTTTCACTTGCCTAGAAGCAAAAATAATACTTAAGCAAAATCAGTGTGTTAGCTGGTTATCACCAAGTCCGCCATTTTATCACTTCAAATATCTGAAAACACTTATGTACATTCACGAAACCTGGGCATTTAGAGCAGGGAACCAGACACCAGAACATCAAAATAAATAGAGACGACTTAATGTCCCCATTACTCAGGTGCTTGAGAGGTCATGACCATACTTAACTCTTAATAGACTAGTTTATTATGTGCCCTCAACATAGGGGTATAGGACTGAAAAATCTTATTTATCTCTAGCTACAATCTCCAAATGAGCTACAGGAATCTCTCTTCCCTCATTCGTTTCTAAAAGTTATAAATTTTTGGGCTAATCTCATAGTTTTCATATATTGCTGAACTAATACAGTTTAATCCAACTCAATATTTGTACCTCCAGTCTGGTTACTCATGGCTAATAGAAGCATAGCCCTGCAAACTTAAAGCATGGAGAGTTTTTCAACAAGCTCTGGAACCAAGCTTTATATGAGAGAGTTCTCCAACCAGAATCAGCCCTTAGTTCTTGCTCTTTTGTGTGATCAACCAGTCTTCGGGTGATGCAGGTCCCTTATCAGATCGTCAGCCTTGTAGGGAAGTTAGCAGCCAAGAAGCAGGTGCTTGACTATCTGTGTTTTATTCTATTCGTGTTGCTATATGTGAACACCACATAGTGTGAAATTTATAAAGAGCAGAAATTTAGTTGTTATAATTCTAGAGATTGGGAAGCTCAGAATTACAGCAATAGCATTTTGTCTGGTGAGATGATTCTTGCTGTATCCTCACATTACAGAGGCAGAAGGGTGAGCTAAGTAATGTTTTATGAAGCTTCTTTTAAAAGGGCCTTGATCCTATTACTGTAGGAGTAGCTCCATGGCCTAATCACCTCTTACAGGCCCTACCTATTAATAATATCATGTTGGCCACACCTGAATTTTGGATAGGATATAATTAAAGGTATAGTAATCTGCTCTGATATGGTCTGAACCCTAGAGTACATTCAGTTACGTCTGCCAAACCAAAGGTGGCGGTATTGTGTGTTTCACCATTGGACTTTCTCTGTCCTCCAGAATCTCTTCCACATCTTTTTGCATTTGATCAGGTTGAAGCAGAAGAAATAAACAAGGTTGCTACCTAAACTTGCATCACGTGTAGAAAGGAGATAAAACCCTTCCCTTCTTGTAAAAACCCTCTGTACTCATAAATGACTCTCTTCATGCCACCCTTACTAGATATGAAGGGTAGTTGACACTCTTTCTGGAAGGGTTCAGAAGGAAAGTTATAGCTCTCTTTAGCTCAATGCCTGCTGCGTCTGAAGATTTTTCTCTTCTCTGCTTCCCTTTATAAAGTCCAGAAGAGGAGAGGTTGGACTGGTATAAGGCAGCAGAGGTTTTTTCTACCAAGCCCTGATGGGGATTTACACACCTCAATTTGGGCATCTCCCTCTTTATAATGTGTGTTACTTGATGCCCACTTATCCTGTCCTTGATGTTTGGTCATTAATCCCAGGGAATTCAGAAAGGCCCTTCTGAAAATGATGTTCTGCTAGCTTAGCATCACCTGGAATGACTGTTTTCAACATCAGAACCAACTAAAAGTGCTCTGCATGTTTAGTTGTTTCATACATAGATGATGAACAAATGCAAATTTTTCTTATTTTGTCATTCCTATCATCTTTCTTTAGTTCCTTCCTGCCTAGGTATGCTCCAAGTTAAAGAGATGAAAATACAGTATATTTTTGGGGATTGAAGTATTTCCCGTCTACCCAAAGTACAAACATAAATTTCAAACATAAAGAAAGATGGCCTCATCAAGGGACATCAGGAATTCTGGAAGCTCAGTGAGTGTTTATCAACTCTCTTATTATAAAAATGGTCAGGGCCGGTGAGATGGCTCAGCGGCGTAAGCGCCTGCCTTGCAAGCGCGAGGGCCCGAGTTCGACTCCCGGATCCCACATACGAAAAAGGGGCCGGTGATATCGCTCAGCGGCACGGGCGCCTGCGGGCGCACGAGGTCTTGAGGTCGACCCCCCGGTACCCACAAAAAAAAAAAAATGGTCAGAAAACTGAAGGATCTGGGCTTATCAATTCATTAACTTGAATGTGACCACGATGGCAATAGTAAAGAATGACACATAAGAACAAAAATAGCGATATTTTTTCACCCAAACCGAAAAGCTTTGTGACAGCTATTATTATGTTGACATTTCCTGTTTCCTCTGGAGTATTTCATTTGAGACTACTGTTCATTTTCAAATTTTTTGGATTTCAAATTTGACAAGTTGATGCCCACAGTAGCTTATTCCTGTGCTTATAATCTCAGTGGTTAAGGGAGCCGGATCCAGGACTTTTGGAAATTTCAACTTAGGGAGCTGAGTTTTGTGAGCTCAGCTTGAAGCTGAATATCTTGGTTTCCCCCTGCTCCTGCTTAAAATCAGATTCCTTCATCCTAGAGAGATCTGGCATATTCAAGAACCTCGAATTGCGTGGAAATAACTGAGGGTAGCTTATCGTGATGAGTCATTTCTTACCCAAATTTTGTGAGGTTAGTGAGCTATGTGAAATAACATCACTATGTCCAAGCCACTGTGATTATTCGTATGAATGGTTAGTTGACTATGCTATTCTAAACCTCAAAAATGTATAAGGCAACTTTCATGCAAGTCGTATGTGTTCAGAATTCTTCTACACAACAAAGTTACTGTGAAAGTCAAACCTATGTACAAATTCCACATGCCGTCCGTTGCAAACCTTCTTCAGGAATTTAGGAATTCTTCACCTGCAGAAGCAGATACTTCTGAGGACAGCATCTGGGGCTTTCTCTGTCTTGTTTATAAGAAGTGATACTGAAATGAACCATGTCTTAAAACACCTGGCTAAGTTCTGACAGAGCACATATTTATCTCCTGCCAGGTTTATTTTGAGGATTTTTAAAACTTGGCTTCTGAAAAGAGCAGCTGAATGTACAACACGTAATAGAGCATAGCATTCCGAGCAAGGGGGAGAAGTCTGCTTAAGGCATAGAACTCTGTACTACACACAACCGTGTTTATACAGATGCATTCGTGCATGTGCTGATAACTGAGCATTATATTTTTCCTTTTATTTTAGTGATGGAATAGAAGACGGCCATTACTGTACTTTGAAAACACTGTCTTTGTTTTGAAAATTTTCTTTTCAAAACACAAAAGACATAACGCTCTCTGGTAAGGATAAATTGCAACATTGTTTTTTTCTATCTCTCATGATTTTAAATTCCCTATAGCCTGCCTCTGTCTTAGCAAACGTAAGTAGGTCTTACATTTTTGCAGTTATCTCAGCTACCCCACTATGAAAAGCAATTTGCCACTCACTGCCTGAGGATGACAACTGTACCCAATTTCACTATTAGTTCTAGGTCTCAGGATGGCTCGTATCCTGGGAAGAAGTTACTCCGTTCTGGTGAAGCCTGTGTTCACTTCATAACTGTACAAATTGTCTTCCTCACCGGTGCTGATTTCTTCAACAATCTCTGCAACGTGTCAAGGACAAAGAGGGTGAGGAATAGCTTTCCCATTCTAAGCTGTGTGACAAAACAGCACAAAGTGTCCCATTTCAGCAAGTCTGCACGAAGTTGATTCCTGTCATTGCTGCAATCACATCAAATCTGTTCCCCAGAAGTCAAATGTGTTAGTTCCATTCTCCTTTGTAATTCAGGAATGAGAGAGCCATCTACTGGTCAGATCTTCCTAAGTGGTTTTTCAGAACAGCTGGGAAACTGTCCTAAATAATTGTATCATAGGCCAAATCTTCAGGCTATACAGAAAATATCTACTTTTCCCATTACATATAGGCAAAAGGGAAAATGTTTTTCTTTTTCTTCTGTGAGACTAAAGAATAAAATAGAAATGTAACTTCTGTTGGGCAAATGAGAAAATAAGGAATATGCAATACAACTAAAATGAAATTGCAATTCTTATTAACCAGTTAGTTATTCAGCTTTCAGTTAAGGAAAATCAGGTTTAAAAAAAAACTGGTAAATGTTCAGTTTTCCTTATAGAATAATTATGGGATATGGTAACTTCTGTCAGATAACTTATGGTTTAATTAGAAATAAAAAATACAAAACAGTCAAGGAATGATACATCATTTTGACATCAAACAATATATACAAGACTTGGAGTAAGAAGGTAATATTGAATGTTTAAGTTATTAATCTGATGATTTGGGGCAGCATAATTAGCCTCGACTTTTCTATGTGAAAATTAAAGAAGATAAATTCCACTGCATATATATATATAGGATCTAAAATGATGAGATTATGGAGACTAATGAGATTCATGCCTGAAATACAAAAATTTATTCATTGTGGGAGGAGCAATGAAGACCAGGATACTTAGGGGTTGTGTTATATAAAAAATCTGAATGATGGATAGTGTTTCTATGAGTGAAGGCAAGGTGGGTGGGCATTTTATAAATTACTTAAGTAAACTAAATGTAATGACTCATCAATCTTAGAGGAGAAATGCATTAACAAGTATGATTACCTTAAGACTGATAGCATTTAGTTTATGCCCAGTGCTCAAATAAAGGTAAGGAAAACGAACTAAACTAAAATTTCATCTCAAGCCAGACAAATATGTGTTTTTAAAAATCAGCAAGAGACAGAATAAAAAACCAGCTATGAGGTAGAATGGAAAAGTGAAATAAAGAGCTCTAGAGAGCATTAAGCTGAGAAGGGAGTATCCAAAATATCTGAAAGAAAATTTTGAAAGATTCAAATTAACTTTGTAAGCAGAAATTAAAAGATATTATTAGTGATTGAAATTTCTGAGATTTCTCAATTTTTTATTAACATTAACTAATATTAAAAGTCTCAGGTGAAAGTAGCAATGTAGACATGTGGTAGCTCTCTGTAATTACTAAGCAATGAAGTAGACTCCTGGGAGAACATTGCTTCCTTTGTTCAAAACACTGTGGATTAGAAATTTGCAGCCCTCCTATCCAAATGACCTGTGATTGTTGAGAAGCATCTTTGAAAAAGAATTCTAAAGCCAAATTCAAGTAGAAAACAAAACATGAGTGGTTTTCCCAAGCATGTCATCATTCAAGAAAAACTACCACGTTTCCTTAGAAGATAATTAGAAGAAACACACACACACAGTCCACACATAAAACCAGACACCAGCATTTTTAAAAATATTGTATAATAAAAATGTGCAGTATAGCTACTGCTACTGGTTAGACAAAAAAAAAAGTAAATTAATACTGGATAATGCATATTTCCCAAAGGCTTTTGTATTTTTATTACTAATTAAAATATTTTCCCCTACACTTTTTATATTATTTTAAAATCTCATTAATGATTCCTATTTAATAGTGTTGAGCTAATGGAAAATTAGGTTGTCTAATTCTTTCATTCCATTTTCTCTTTTATGGCAGATTGGTTGGTTATTTTCCTTTGGTTATTCACAGCCTCTGTATTTGAAATATAGAATTTAAAAATAAACCTCATTCCTTCTCAAGAACATGTGCCATCTTTCAAAGTCTAACTCTCACGATACCCTCATCCTGATTTGAGGTGATTCCCAGGAGTGAAAAAGCCTGAAGGTGAAGTGTGCCACAGTTCTTAGAGCACAGCCCTCTCATTTATTGGATCATTGCCTCCCACAATCAGCAAATCATTTGAATCTCTCTCTCTTCTCTCTCTCTCCCTCTCTCTCTGATTCTAGTTCTTTCTCAGTTGCACTGCAAAATGTCTCTTTTGCACATGAAAATGCATGTCATATCTTCAATAAAAATCATTTCTTTACCTTTTAGCCCTAGAGTTTTAATGGGTTCCTCACTTACAATATTTCTATTCTCTTTGCGTTTTAATTATTTTTGTTATTGATAATTGATCATACTGTTGTTTTTATCAAATAGGTGTCATTCTCTGGGAGAAGTCAATGTATATATGAAATGTCCTTCCCGGCCCCCAACACAAATAAATGCCCACTCAAAACCCCTACCCCATATTAGGGATGTAACACACCACTCAGTAAGAGTCTTGCTATGTTGCCTATGCTTAATAGTCTAGGAATTTGGTAATTATAGATGACTATAGGGTATCACAGTACTTATCAGAAATAGTGAGATATCAAAATGACTGAGGATCTATAAATTTTGTTTCAGTTAATTTAAAATAGTTTGTCTAGAATCACTGAATTATATTCCTTCAGGATTAATCCTTATAAGTTTTAATTGTATGTCATCCTTAGTAATTATATGCAATCTTGATTGAATTGGTGTGTAACATCCTAACTAGTTCAAGAAAACTTACTAGATTAATGAGATCTATAGATACACTTAAATTAAATTGGAAGATAAATATTCCTTCTACTAGCAAACTTACCAATGAGAATTCTGTAAAATATTTTGGGGCTCAAATTCCTTTTGATATATTATTTCTTTGCCTTAGCATTATTTCGTATATTTTTTCAATCTAAACACTAGACACTTTTCTAGAACTCAGGTCATCTTGTCATGATCCAAATTCCCAGCTATCCCAATCTCCCCAGTATTTCTAGTGCTTAAAATTTGATACTGCTTTTCCAAATTAAACTGAACTGACTTAAAAATAAGTTTACAATTTGAGCAATAGATACCAAATAATTATGGTATGCTTTTTGAAAGAGATAAATTGAATATGAACCCACAATTCAAGCCATATAGTCCAGTGTCAGAAACCTTTGAAAAGCTATGGTAAAAGTTTGTCTGTTTTCACATCAAACAGTTTGAATTCAATTCATATCTTCTACTTACTTGCTTAGAATCATGCCCAAGTTTAATCTTTCTAAGATTCTGGTTCCTGATCTGTCGAATGGTAATAATCATACTCTTTACATATTTGTTCTGAGGATTACATAATACATGTAATGTGCTTGTGTCCAGCAAGTAAGTATTAAATAGCTCCTAATATTCTTTTTATAGAATCATTATCATTCTATTAAAATTTTTATAATAGGGACTCATAGCATTTAGAGAAATTAAGCTTATTTTCTTAGTTTTATTCATCTTTGGGAAAGCGAATCCATAATAAATGTAAGATAAAACTTACGAGCAAAATTCACTATAAATTCTGAAACATGCCCCCTTGCTTATTAGATTATAGCATCTTACATTAAATATGTAAACACGAGTCCCTCTTTTGCTACCTTTCTTTTCTCAAAAGTAAACAATGTTTCTTGCACATGAGATTCACAGATACAAAATTGCTTTCAGAGGCCTGGAAGTGTTTTTTAATTGATAAATGAAAATTTTGTAGGCTCACAGTGTACAAAACAAATTTTTTTTCTTTCTTTTTTTTTTTTGTGGGTACCGGGGGTCGACCTCAAGACCTCCTGCGCCAGCAGGCACCCGGGCCGCTGAGTGATGTCACCAGCCCTTCTTTTGTATGTTGGTTCCGGGAGTCAAACTTGGGCCCTCGCGCTTGCCAGGCAGGCGCTTACGCCACTGAACCATCTCACCGGCCAGATATTTTGGTATTTTGTAAGTATTATAGGATAACTAAATTAAGTTCATAAAAAAACCTATCACCTTACTTAGTATATGCAGAGTTTTTTTGACAAAAACATTTAAGATCTACTCCCTCAGCTATTTTGAAGTATGTATACAATGCATAATTATTAATTATAGTTACTATATTGTAATATATGTCTCCAAAACTTATTCATCCCGTTTAACTGACAGTCTGTACATTTTAAAATTTTCTCCATTCCTCTCATCTTACCCCAATCTCCAGTTAACAACCACTCTATTATCAGCTCTTACGGGTTTGACTGCTTCAGATTACACATATACGTGAGATTGTGGAATATGTACCTGGCTTATTTTACTTACTATAAAAGCCTTCCAGGTTCATAGTTTTTGTCAAAAATGATAAAGTTTCTTCTTTTTTACAGGCTGAGTAGTGTTCAGTGGTATTTTATATTGCTTTTTCTTTATGTATTTATCTGTTGATAGACACTTAAATTGATTCCATATCTTGGTTATTGTGAATATTTCTGCATTTAACTGAAGTGCCTTTAATATTTCTGTCTTCTCTTCCTTTGAATATATGCAAACAGTGAACTTGATTGACTATATAATAGTCCTAGTTTTAATTTTTTGAAGAATCTCTATAATGCTTTCCATAATAGCCATACTAATTTACCTTCTTACAGATACTATATTCTTTTTGATAAAAGCCATTCTCATAAATATATCATTTTTATTTTGATTTGCTTTTTCTTGATGACTAGTGATATTGAGTAACTTTTCATATGACTGTTGACTATTTTTATGTCTTCCTTAAAGAAATGTCTATTTGGATCTTTTTCACATTTATTAGTTGAGTTGTTTGTGTCCTTCTTAATTAGGCAGGTTTCTTGTGTATTTTGAATATTAAACCCTTAGCGGATATATGATTTTGCATATATTTTCTCCAGTTGCCATAGATTGTATCTTCAGTCTCATTTCCTTTGTTGTATAAAAGGACTTTAGTTTTATATAATCTGAAGTGTCTATTATTCCTTTTGCTGTTTGTATTTTGAGGTCATATTCAAAAATTAATTAGCCAAGAATAATGTCAGTAAACTCTCCCCTATTTATTTTTAAAAATTGTATAGTTTTAGTATGTATGTTCAACTTTTAACACATTTTGAGTTTTTTTTTTTTTAATATGATGTGATCTAAGTGTCCAATTTCATTCTTCTGTTTGGTGGATATCCAATTTTTTCAACAGTATTTATTGAAAATGCAGTTCTTTCCCTATTTGTATTCCTGGCAACTTTGTCCAAGATCAGTTGACCACAAATAAGTGGATTTCTTCCTGGGCTTCTTATTCCATCTTATTGGTCTGTATGTCTGGTTCTGTGCCTATACAACGCTGTTTTAATTACCAAAGGCTTTGTAGCAGATTTTAAAGTCAGGAAGTGCTGTGTCTTCTTCGTTGTTCCTTTTCCGCATGATTTCTTTGACTACTTGAGGTGTCTTACGATTTCATATGAATTTTGGGATCATTTTCAAATTTTGTCTCTTTTTAAAAAATAGCATATTGATAGATTGCGTTAAATCTACAGGTCACTTTGGATAATATGGTTATGTTAGCAATACTTTTAATCCATAAACACAGATTAATTTCCATTTGTGTCTTCTTCAATTCTTCCATGAATATTTATTAGCATTCAGAGTATACATCTTTCAAGCTCCAAAGCACCAAATGTGACATCAGTGACATGCTTCGGGATCATGGGAAAGTTGCTTAATCTCCCTTCTTCTGATTCTACATTTAAAGCAACAACAAAAAACCTATAGCAAAAAATATCTGTGCAGAATCAGATATTTTTCTGCACATACTAAATGAGATTCTGCTATGAAATAAATCAACAAAAAATAAAACATTAAATAGATTAAATATGAGAGTACTGACCCAGCTTCTTACCTCTACTAGTTGGCTAATTTTAATCTCTGACTTCTTGATTATTGTTGATTGAATACATTGATCTCTTGGTTATGAGAGCTACATTCTTTGCTCTTCAGATCACACTTAGCTTCTGGTATTTTGTAGCTGCTTCAGCACACTGTGTGGTTTTATATGTATCTATTTATGCCTTTGAAAATGATCTCAGCGTAAGCAGTTAAATGTGAAATGATTTGTTAGTAGTCCCTGTGAGGTGGTAAGTACAGCTCAGCTGCATCACCTGACAAGTCCCTGCAGTTAAGGATTTAATTTATAACACCTACTAGAACAAAGAAATAACAGTAAAGTGCAGCTTACACTACATTATATTCTGTATCTTACACATCCCAATTCCTCCAGAGATGAAAGCTTTTGAGCCAGCTAGACAAGTTGAAAGAGTCTTATATTTTCATGTATGGAGGACCCTAACATCATCCCTCTATACATTGTAATAGGAAAGTAAAAGTCCTATTCACATTTAACGCAAACATTGCTTTAAACAGATGTCTATCTGTTTGCTATTGTCATGAAATTTTAATCACTTTTGCATCTTTTGGTATAAAATATAAAAGCAGTCCTTCACAGGTAAGGTAAATTTCTCAGGTATAAAGAATAAACATTTTTGCAAGGTGACAATTTGTACAAGTGGAGGTTCAGTGGTCTACACAAGGCAAATGGCAAGATATAAGAGAGAAATCAGGGCTTCTAGAAGTTGGCAGTTTAATAATTGATGGCTTTTGAAGGTGTTTGATGTGATTGAATAAGTTTCTTTCCAAAATATAAAATGCAAGGGAAGGAGGAGCAGACACATGGAATCATTCCCAGAGTCTACAGTTCTCCCTATGTGTGATATAGGGAATTTATTTCATGTCTTTAAGGTGTGGCATGAAAGAAAGACAATAATCTGATCTAATAAAAACAATAATGATAATACCAATCATGATGATACTACACCTAACATCTGATGATTGATAATTATGTGTAAGCATTCTTCTATTGTGCCATGTGTTTTATGTCATTGGGAAAACAAGTAAACACAATCTTTAAAATAATTTTAAAAACACCTTAATTTCCATAGGGAACAGGGGCTACAGAAAATGGATTTTCTAACATTAGATCAAAGCCTCTAATATGAAGGAAGTCTAGCTTACCTTTTTTGCATCTCCACCAAATAAAGACTTGTTATTTTGCAAGTGTAAGACCCTCTGCATTATCTGACCTTCCTCTCTCCTTCCAGTGTCTTTTCAACTGCTCTTGTAATCTAGATTACAACGTTGAGTTTTAGTAACAGTATTTATAGTTGCCAGAGTCCTTTTGCATAAACTGCTACCCAGTCTGAAGACTTTCTAATTCCTTCTTGTCTTTCCTCCACTCTTGATCCTGCCCTCAGTGACCAGGTCAGATAATTCCTTTCTCTCTGAACTTTTCTTCCGGGCTGGGAGGAAGATAAAGTGAATGAGGTTTGACCAATGCAAGCTCAGGGTCAGCCTATATCTTTATTAAAACTATTTTATATTTTATCCTCATGGATTTTTGCATTAACATGGATTTTCCTTAAATATTCCATTGAAGAGACATACATTTTGCTTACTGAGGTTTTTGATGCCCCCTTATTTTTAGTGCCAGGGGCAATTCTTCATCCTGACCACTCACCAAGCATGGATCGAGATAGTCACTATGTGACAGGTACTTTTATAAATCAACCTGATTAGGCCACAAAGTGCTCACATTGATGTTTCTTGGTGGGTCTTTGAGAATGTTTTCACATGAGATGAACATTTAGATCGGTAGGTGCAAGTACTGAAGGTTGCCCTCCCCAGGGAATGCCGCCCATCTGTTGAGAGCCTGAATTAAACAGAAGGGAAAAGCAGGAGGACCTTACTGTGTTTTTCACCCACTTTTTCATGACTTTGCTTCAACTGGGACATCTTATCTTCACTTCTCCTGCCATAGACCATGGATGACACTAACAGTTCCCCCGATTCTCAGGCCTTTATATTCGGACTGATACATATGATTGGCCATTGCTTTCCCATATCTCCATCCTATAGAAGGCAGATTGAGGCATTTCTCAGTCTTTGTGATCATATGAGTCAATCTTAGAGAAAATCTGTTTGTCTGTTTCACTCTCTCTTCTTTCCGTCTCTCTGTATGTCTACCTATCTATATGATATATATATATATATATATATATATATATATATATATATATAAATACATATATATATATATATATACAGTTACAGATAGATAAGTAGAGAGTGACAGATATAATGATAGATTTTATGTACTTAAATATATAAAAATACTCTAGATTTTCTACATATGTAAGTATGTATATGTTTATACATTAGTTGATTTTTGTTGCTAGGATAAAGTACTTGACATACACAGCTTGAAGGAACAGGGGTTTATTTTGCACATGATTTCAAAGGTTTTAGTCCATGATGGAAGGGCCTGAGAGAGGGAAGTTGCTTAACCCATCCAGCCAGGACATATGGAGAGAGGAAAGGACAAAGCAAGCAATGTACGCTCCAAAGTCATGCCCCAAGTTATCCACTTCCTCCAGCTGGGTCTCACCTCGGAATAATCCATTCAGCTTTGAATTCTTCAATGCATTGATCCATTGATGAGGTTAGTGCCTTTATGATCCAATCATCTTCTGAAAGCCCAACCTCTGAACACATGAGACTTAAGGGAGACATTTTATTTTATTATTTTTTTTTTTTTTGAGGGTACTGGGGGTTGACCTCAGGACCTCGCATGCCAGCAGGCGACCGTGCCACTGAGCGATATTACTGGCCCATTTTTCGTATGTGGGATCCGGGAGTCCAACTCGGGCCCTCGCGCTTGCCAGGCAGGTGCTTACGCCACTGAGCCATCTCACCGGCCCAAGGGAGACATTTTAGATATGAATCATCTCACACACACACACACACACACACTCACGCACACACACACACACAGACCTGGTTCCATTTTTCTGGAGAAAACTAACATACTTTTTATTTTGTATACATTTATTGTATTAGACTTATCACACAATATTTACATATTTTTAAACATTATCTACACACATTTAATAATCAAAAATTGAATCCTACATATATAAACTGTTTTGAGGAAGATAATATTGTTTCCTCCATTTCACAGATTTGAACACTGAGACTTGGAGATTTATACAATTATCCAATGCTACACATTAGGTAGTGGCCAGCAAGGGAGATGAAAACCAGATTAGCCAACAGAGAATCCTCCCCTTTTAAACAGAGGGCTGTATTGAAAACATTTTCACTTTCTGATGGCCACTAAAGCAGAGACACGACCTATACTGAGTGTTTTTGTTTTGCTTGGGAATGTTAAAGATAAAGCTTGTGGACATTCTTAGCCTGAGAAAAATGAACCCATAAAGCCACCTCATTTCAATCATAGCAAACCAGTTTTTATAGAGAAATTTGGAGGCCAGTTGTTCATAGGTAATTTTCTTGTTGAGGTTGTGCCCACTGTTTTGGTCTCTGACATTCTATATTCCCTATAATTGCTACTTCTCCCAGGTATTCAAGGGACATTTAACAGAAATCAATGTGTGGTTTTAACGGTCACTGATGAAGGAAGATAAGATCTTATTTCCCAATATTTCAAAGTAAGTTGTTCCTGCAAAATTGTTAGGTCTGTGTGACTTGTTGGCCAACGTGACTTTACATAAAGTTATTTCAATAGATAATGAAAGCCCTCCAAGCTCACAAGACGAGGAAAAACCTTAATTAAAATCAATAAAGAAAAAAAATCTGTAAAAACAATTAAGCACTTAACTCCTTTTAATTTCAGGTCTGAAGGTCTTCTTAAGAAATTACTGAATCGCTGGAACAATTTAATTTGGCTGCCTTGAATTAAGTTTTGGTGAAATAAAAATGGTCTCTTAGATGCTGTATAATGTATAACACTCAGAAGCAATAGAGCAATAAAAAAATCTAAGGATAAAGAAAACACTTATTTAAGAACCAGATGCAAGAGTCAGCTCTCCTCTGGAATATATTCCCTTTGTTTAAATATTTAATAGGTTGATTTTTTTATTTGTTTTTGCTTTCCCTGGAAAAAGCTCATTGTAGCCATTTTCTATGAAAAATGAGTGAAAGTTTTATGGTAAGAAGTATCTATCCTTTGGTCTTGGACTTGTCTAGAAGGGTCTATTGAAATAAAAACACTGATGAACAAAACAAAAACATTATGTGATTATTTTGAACTATTGCATAAAATATGGAAAGTCAGGGCCGGTGAGATGGCTCAGCGGCTTAAGCGCCTGCCCGGCAAGCGCGAGGGCCCGAGTTTGACTCCCAGAACCCACATATGAAAAAGGGGCCGGTGATATCGCTCAGTGGCATGGGCGCCTGCTGGCGCGCGAGATCCTGAGGTCGACCCCCCGGTACCCACAAAAAAAAATATGGAAAGTCATAAACTACTGTGAAAGTGGTTATTTTGTTACCATTTTGGTAGGTATCTGTTGTTTTTACTGCCCAACATTAGTTGAATTTTTTTTTAGGAAAATACCTCTAACTTTCTGATTCCATAAGGTTTTTGTCAAGCTAACTATAGTTCCAGAAATATATATGTGATCTAAGTCAAATACAGCTAGCCATTCTATTTGTCAAGATGAGGCATACACATACGATTCAATTCACTCCAAATTAAGCAAACGAAAAACAAGTTTGAAGCTTCAAGTTCAAATGAATACAGAAAATTTTCTCTCTCCTCCCTTCCTTGCTTCCTTCCTTCCCTCTCTATTTTGCTTCCTTCCTTCTTTCTCTCTCTCTTTCAATGCACTTGACATTTGGAAAATTTGAACCTATATCCACTAGGACCACCATGTAAAGATACACACACCCCCCCAAAAAAAAAATGAAAATGGAGAGACTCAAAGACCTCATGATAGCGTATGGACTTTTTGATCAAAATCATCCTGAAGCTTACACCTGAGCTTTTCAGGATTGCTACCCTTTCCACATAATACAGTTAGAGATGGTTTTCTCTCCTTCACAAACACTGAAATAAATATTTATGAAGAACTTCATTTTTCTCAAAACTTATTGTCAAATAGGTGAAAAGTTTTTTCATGAACAAAGTGGGTACAGTTACTCAGTTTACTTTCTTCAGAAATAATTCTCATTTTTCAATAAAGGTGACTAGTTTTTTTAACAGCTTGAAGATGATAATTCATCTATTTGGAGAGATTTCTCATTTACCTCAAATTTATATATCTACAATCATTGAATAGAAATGAAAATTTAGGGTCAGTGAGATAGTTCACCGGCATAACCACCGCTGGCACGCGAAGTCCTGAGTTCAACCCCCGGTACCCACAAAAAAAAAAAAAGAAAGAAATGAAAATTTAGCCCTTAAATTTTATGAGACCTTCTCTTCTTCAACTGTGATATTTTGGACTCTACATTTAGGTCCTCTCAAAATTCATATTTAGAAATTCTAACTTCCAATAACATCATGGTATTGGGAGATAAGGACGTTGGGAGGTAATTAGGTCATGAGAGTGGGCCCCTCATGAGAGTAGTGTTCTTCTAAGAGAAAACAGAAAAAAAGAGTTTGGTACCTCTCTCTCTTCACATGAGAAAACCAAGACAGGGTCCTCACCAGGCAGTGAAAACCAGGCATCCTGCCCTCTGACCTGTAGCCTCCAGAACTGTGAGAAAAAAACTGTTACTTAACATACTCAGTCAATGTCATCTTGTTACAACAGCCTCAAATGGCTAGAACATGTGACTTAATTAAATAGGACACTAAAAGGCAGAATAATAACATGCCATTTCACAACTTATATAGAACCGATCTTAGAATGGTCAATTAAATGTTGTTATAGACAGAAGAAGACTGAGTAGAGGAAGCTGTTGTTTTAAACTGAGTTCAAGTTTGCAGTAGTCGACTAATGGATGAAGAGCCTTGTCTGAAAAAAAAAGTGTTTAAATGTTTAAAATAGTAATATTTAATTAAATATGATCTCATTTCTATAACTCCTTAAATCTATGATCTATTGTCAGGTAAGTTACTAGTGTTCTGACATCTAAATGGGTTGCGTCTGCTAAATAAATGTCTTTCCGATATTTTTATTTAGAGATTAAAAAAAAAATAATAAAAGTGATAGCCAAGGTAATGATACCCAGTTGTAGGGATTCTTTTTTCCTTGGTTGATTAAGTTTTGAGTGGACAGTCTTAAGAAAACCGTGCTTTGACCTTCTTGTTAATGATGAGCTGGCTCTGCAATTGTTTAACTACCTTTGGATTTTCTTTCCTATCTGTAATGGGTGACATACCCCTCACTGAGTCACTTTTGGCTTTAAATTATGAAACGATGCCAAAACCCTTTGAAAAATAAAGTGTTCTGTATATGATTCATAATCAAAATAATGATGTTAACCTCTACAGAGTCTTCTAAAAATAATTATGCTTCATGGACTCCAAATCAGTACAGCTGGCTCGAGTTTCATTTTTAAATCCACATTAAGTTAGAAGCTTTTGATCAAGTAAACTCAGCCTAACAGCAATAGACATGCTAGAAAGGGGACAGAGAATCTGGATAAGAAAAACAATGAAGAAGGAAGAGTCCAAATTTATTTTATAGAAATTTCTACATACAATCACAGATTATATATAACAGGGAGATAATTCTTTGCTAAGCCGCCTGATGGGCTGGGGATATAGTTTAACAGTAGAGAACTTGCCTACCATGCCTGAAGTCCTAACTTTGAAGCTGGCACCAAGAAATAGAAAAAAAAAAAAAAAAAAGAAAGAAAAAGAAAAAGAAAAGAAATGGGAAGATGAGACTGAGTAAGCCAAAATGGGCTAAAATCCTCAGAAAGAACAATGGCAATAATACCAAAAACTAGCCCAAGTACCTCAGCTATGCCCATGTATTTTCTCTGTTGTTTAATACAACTTTCAGAGTTAGATATTTAAATTCCATATATTACAGAAACACAAACTGAAGTTTAGAGAGATTAAGGAGCTTTTCTAGAATCACAAACTAAGTAGTGAAACAGATACAACAAGCTTGACTGGTTACCAAAAACATCTACAATATGTAACAAGAAGTACATATTCTCCATTTTCTTGGTATGCAACTGAAAATAACAGCTTTTCTCACACTTGACATGATGGAAAATCTTATTGTTAAAAAAAATACAAAGATTTTTCTTAAGTTTTCACTTAACTTCTTTCTTCTTTCATTTTTTCTTCTCTCGTTGTTTTTCTTGTCCCACTAACCAATATAATGATAAAGACTGATGACAATTGGACAGAGATTTTTCATAGAAGGACTACAGATTATACCAAAACTTTCTTGAAGGTTGTAATATGGTTACATGAATGTCAAAATGTGCTTAGAAGGTACTGACTCTATGACTTTTGGCAGTGATTAACTCTCAATGTAATTAACATAAGTAATGGAAAAGATTGGGCCAATTTATTGGATGGTATATCCAAGGGTAGAGTATGAGACAACTAGGACCAAGCACTGAAGTAGTCAATGAACTGAACATCCTCTCACTTTCTCCTAACCACACACAGCTCCCATATGTCGGCTTGGCTTCCCTACATGCAGGTTTTATTCTTTTTATAGGAAGAGGACTACCAACAGCTTCAAAACCAGAACTTCAACCTAGTGGGTGTACCACTGTGAGACTCTTCTTTCTTTCCAATAGCTCTGGATCAATTTCTGGGAGGAATAATGACTGATTTTTGATCAAATGCTCATGGTGGTGCATGCCTATAATCCTAGCAATTTGGGAGGCTGAGGGAGGAGGACTGCAAGTTCAAATCCTGCCTGGACAACTTAATAATACTTGTCTCAGAATAAAAGATAAAAAGAGTTAGGGATGTTGTTCAGTGTAAAGGCATTGGATTCAATTCCCACTACAATACTAAAATCAAACAAACAAACAATCAAAAACAACAAAACCTTCAATCTTTGTGCCAGTGATTGTCAGCAGGTGGTAGAAACTGGGAAGGTATGGGCCCATAAGTATCTGTTCCAAATCCTAACCTTAATGGGAGGTAAAAAATACACAGACATGGCAGGTATTTATTACAAAAAAAAATTGCTTTTTTTTTGCAATATGTATGATACATTATTTGGCCCTTACAAAGCATCCAATACACTGGTACAGCATTATTATACATGTTTTAGAAAAGCAGATACAGAAGCCTTAAGTATTTGAGTTCATTACACCATACTTAATGCTGTCTTTGGCACATGTACGTGCTCACCATGCATAATGTCTTTGGGAACAGCAGTTGTCATTTGTCTTTCAAGGGAGCAGACCCCTGAAAGTAATTCTCTCCCTTAACGTCAAAGCTGTGATGGTCCAATAAAACATAACTATACATTGTGAGAATTCTCTATTTTCTTTAAACTAGACTTAGAATTTCCCAAAATGTCCACATCTGTCTATCTGTAAAGGATGTCATTTGGCTCTATCTTGAGCTTCACAAACTGTAATGGAAAATTTTCTGTTGTTTTGTAATTACACAAGAAAATTTATAAAGTTCAGCATTACGATTGCTGTTTGCCTTACCATTCTCACTGAGGGCTGTTAAATTAGATGTATTGGATATGCAAAGTTTCAAAAAGGGAGTTCATTTATAGCAAGGCAGAGGTTATATTATGGGGTCTAGTATAGACTTCAACAATTTCCTACTTTTCTTGAAACTAGGGATAAAGATTTTACTCTGATACAGATTTGCAAATACATGGGATTCTGAAGTATGAATTGTTGGATTTAATGGAATTATCCCCTGGCTATGAATGATTCTTCAATTATTTATTTTAAGAAAGCAGGAATGAAAAGGCACAAGGTAAAACCTTCAGAAGATTCTACTTCAATAACTCCAGGCTATTAAACTCTGACCAGAATTAGACTGCATTTTCTTTAATGCTTACTTCTGAACATGGAAAACAGTAGTAACACTGGTCAGTTTCTAAATCCCTTGGTGCTTTTCTCTTTTTCAATAATCTCATTTAAATATTTTCATTTTGTCCCAAGTTGTCTTTAAAAATTTCCTTTATACTGTAATACTTATCTTCTTTGGCTGATATACAAGGACTGGGAATACAGTGGTCCTCACTTAAACACAAGTTTTCTTTTGTTAGTTGCAGTTCCCTGAGGACAACTGCAGTCTGAAAAAATAAAAATAAATGTAAATTACCAGAAACGAACAATTCATAAGTTTTAAATTGTCTGCCATTCTGAGTAGCATGATAAACTATCATTTTTAGACTCCTTCCTACTCCATTCCACCCAGGACATAAATCATTGTTTGGTCTGGTTTATCCATGTTGTATGTATTCACTTAATAGCTGTCTCAGTTATCAGATTGATTGCTGAGGTATCACAGTGCTTGTGTTCAGATAATCCTTACTTATTTAATCATGGTCACAAACTACAACAGTAAAAATGCTGGGAGATCAGATATGCCAAAGAGAAATCACAAATTGTTTTCTTTAAATGAAAGATAGAAGTGCAATAAGATATTTTGAGTCATGTAACATCTTATAGGATATTGTTATAATCTTTCTATTATTAGTTACTGCTATTAGTCTCTTACTCTGCCTGGTTACTGTGCCTGGTAAATTCAACTTTAACGTACCTATGTATGTGTAGTGTTTTTGATGGAGCATCAACTTAATTGGCTTTGGAATATCCTTGAAGTTTGGTTGAGCACAATTTTTGGTGTGCCTAAGTATGTCAAGGAGGTCTGATCTTGAGGTCTACATCTAGACCCTTACCCCTTCCTTTCTGGCACTATCCTCATACTCTGCTTACCAGCCACCATGAGAGAGGAACTTTGATCTGCCACACAATTTCGCCATTTATATCTTTGCCTTTGAAACAGTCCCCAATGCACTGAATTCTGTGGAAACATAAACTAAATTAAACTTCTCATCCTTTACATTGTGGTTGTTCAATATTGTGTTCCAGCAACTTGAAACCTGACTAATACAGAAAACTGGTACCAGGAGTAGGGTTCTTCCTATGACTATATTTCACCATGTGGTTTACAGATATTTGGAATGTGTTTTCAGAAGGAATTTGGGAAAGTTTGGCAATGAAGGCTAAAAAAGCTCTAAACTGCTATAGAAGAGTGTAACAGGTGACTCTGATCAGAACTGCAAAGACCAGAATGCACACAGGAATGTGAAAAGTAAAGGCCAGGCGCAGGAGGAATCAGTTGGTTGCAGGGATTCCTTTGGCATTATTTTCATATCCTGATACTTTGCAGGAGACTGAATTTACAGGAAGTGGACTAATTGATCTGGTGGAAGAAATTTCAAGACAGACTAATATTCAGGCTGTGACACAGGTTCTGCTGGATTTGTAGTGAAAAATGGCAGAAAATGGTAGAGCAGAAAAATTTGAATTACTTAAATTTTGGTCTAGAAGGAACCATGTGTAAACCTGGAGTGAAAGGAGGTATGGCTGCTATGGAGATTATCACCATTAAAAGAAAGTAAGTATTTTATATGGGGAAAAGAAGAAAGATTGTTTGCGGGCATCTTAGAAATCATCAAAACCTCACCTATTACACGCTCAAGGGTGCAAAAGTATCAACCTTTCATTTTAGAAGATAGTTCCTGGGACCCCTGCTCAAGAAAGGTCTGTCAGGAAATCTGATCCTCAGGATTCATTTCACTATACTCGGCCATCCAGGCATTTAGAGTCTGCAATAGGTCAAGAAGACCTGGATGCTGCTCCTGCTCATGAGATACCATGGGGTTTTCACACGATGTTGCTTTTACTGGCATGTAGAAAGAAGAGTTGTGAAGTCAGGAAAGCTTCCACCCAGAGTTTAAAAAAGGCCCTGGAAGCCTGACACGAAGCTCCTGAGAGGCCAGTGAGTGAAGCTCTGTGGAATGTAGTGGAAACTCCAAAAAGTGGGAGATGCCAAGAACACGGAATATCTGAAGAGGAAAGCAGCAGGCTATGAATGGAGTCAGCCCAAGGGAGAGTCTGTGAGGGCTGCAACTAGGAAGACTGAGGTTAGAGCTACACAAACCTTTAGAACTAACATTTTACCACCATGTGGAGCTACTGGCCTTGAAGTTTGCCCTGCTAATTTCAACCTTGCTTTGATCTAATTCTTTTCTACCCCCTCTACTCTTCCTTCTTGGAATTGGAATGTTTACTCTGTGCTGTTTTGGGAGGGAATTATATAACTTGGTTTTGATTTTTACACAGGTTCACAAGTAAGAGTTTGCCTTGAGTCTCAGAAAATATTTTTAATTTGGTTTTGAAAAATGGAGGAACTCCTAAGACTTTTAGGAAAGGATCATTGCATTTTGAGTTGAATTATGTTAGGCAGAATTATGAATTTGCTATTTGTAATTTAAGTATGATTTAAGAGATGTGTTTGGATATGAGTTGACAAGAGGTAGAAAGTGGAGGTTAGGGTGGATTGGCAACTTGACTGACTTTGGGGTTTACCCTAGAGGATTGTTGCAGGACACTTCTGTGTGTGTCTGGATGGGTCATGGAGGCATGACCAAGAGCTCATATCTGTTCTCTTGCCCCTTCCTCTTTGGCTCTCTCTCTGTTTTGTATTCTGATGGCAATGTACTAAGGAGTTTGCTCTGCCATGCCTTTCTATCGTGTCATGATATTTCTTCCTTGTAGACAGCTCTCCATGGGATTGGATCTCTCAAAACTGCGAGGTAAATTAAACTTCTCTCTTTTTTTTTTTTTTTTTGTGGGTACCGGGGGGTCGACCTCAGGACCTCGCACGCCAGCAGGCGCCCGTGCCGCTGAGCGATATCACCGGCCCCTTTTTTGTATGTGGGTTCCGGGAGTCGAACTCGGGCCCTCACGCTTGCAAGGCAGGCGCTTAAACCGCTGAGCCATCTCACCGGCCCTAAACTTCTCTTCTTAATGTTGTGGGTGTTGGGTATTTTGTCCCAGGAATTGGAGTACTGACTAATATATTTTATATGAAGAAAACAGTATATATGGGACTTAGTACTATCCATATTCTCAAGCATCCACTTAGGATTTTGGAACATATGCCTCATAGGTAAGCAGGAGTATTTTAATTATTAACAAAATTAATTATAGACAAGTTTGGTCTAGTTGCACTAATACTTCCCAAGAGAAGCTTATGTATTTCTTTTGTTCACATAATCAAGAGACAATAGTGCAGTAAGTAAATAATATCATTTTGATGATTCACAATAGAGTAGACCACAGTGTTTCATTTCTAAAATTCTTCTTTGTCAAGAATTTAGATTTCTCCCAATTAACAAGTCCTGAATAAATACTGAAGAACAGTTTTTAAATATAAAGGCCATTATTGAAAGATACAAGAATTGTCTAACTGCCAAGTAGTCTATCATAAATTCCATGCCAAGTATAGCAAATACAGAGGTGAAGAATGGTTACATTCTTATCTGTTTCCTAGGAAATCTCCAAAGGCTTTGTATAGTTGTGGAATTCCAATACAGAATAGTTAGTACAACACAACCTTAATTTGTTTTAAGCATACTCATTCCCAGAGACACTACTCAGAGTACAGAAATTTTAGGACGAGTCTTGAAATTCCACATGTCTCATTCTAAAGCATTGTAACAGGTAGTTAAATCCTAAGTATCCTCTTAAATAACTATTTTACTTTCCCTTTTTGCATTTGGTTTCCAACATTTTTGAGGTCTATGGAATCTCAAATTATTGTAATAAGTACCTGTTGGTACTCCTTTAGATAAGCCCAAAGACCATCAGTTGGGCAGTGAAAATGCTGAAGAATCCTTTTTAGTGGTCCTCAAATACTATGCATTAATTATAAGGAGATGTCTTATTCTTATTTATTTATTTATTATTTTTATTTTAAAGAGAAGATAAAACAAAACAAATCAAAAAAAGAACAAATTTTCAAAACAACATAATATGAGGGTAACAATGGTCAATGCATTACGTATTATTATCTTTAAGTTAGTTATTCAGGATACCAGACATTAGCATTCAATTGTCCAAACATTATTGGCTCAAACCTTACTCTTCAATGAACTAAGTAAAACTGGTAGTGTATCTATCTTAACCATCTTATATACATATACAATTTTTTTTCCCTTTCCCTTCTTTCTTTTCCCCATTCCAGTCTCTCTTTCTTATTGACCAGTTTCTTTTTGATTCACCGTGTCTATTGTACATTTTGGATCTTATTTATTCTTTCAGTTTCTCATACTAGAGAGACAATACGATGCTTACACATATGCGTCTGGTTTATTTCACTTATGAGTATTTTCTCGAGTTGCATCCATTTACCTATAAAAGTCTCCAGTTTATCCTTCTTTATGGCTGAATAGTACTCCATTGTATAAAAATACCACATCTTTCTTATCCATTCCTCAGTTGATGGGCATTTGGGTTGTTTCCAAGATCTGGCTATTACAAATTGTGCTGCTATAAACATAGGTGCACATATATCACTGTGGTACGATGTTTTTAATTCTTCTGGGAAGATGCCCAGAAGGGGAAGAGCTGAGTCAAATGGGACCTCCAACCCTAGTTTTTTGAGGAATCTCCACACTGACTTCCACAGTGGCTGTACCAGTCGACACTCCCACCAACAGTGAAGAAGGGTTCCTTTTTCCCCACAGCCCCTCCAGCATTTGTTATTAGTTGATTTCTTTATAGTAGCCATTCTTTCTGGGGTGAGATGGTATCTCAGTGTTGTTTTAATTTGTATTTCTCGAATGACTAGTGATGTTGCACATTTTTTTGTATATTTATTTGCCATTAGTATTTCTTCATCTGAGAAATGTGTATTCATCTCAGATGCCCATTTTTGGAGTGGGTCTTTAAATTTGGGAGGTCTGATTTTTTTGAGTTCTTTATATGTTCTCGATAATAATCCTTTGTCTGAGGAACAGCTGGCAAACATTTTTTCCCACCTTGTGCGTTGCCTTTTCACTCTGTTGGTGGTTTCTCTTGCTGTGCAAAAGCTTTTTAATAAGATGAGATCCCAGTTATTGATTCTTTGGGATAGTTCCTGTGCGGTTGAGTTTTTATTCATAAAGTCTTTGCCTACACCAATGTCTTCAAGGGATTTACCTATCCTACCTTCCAGCAGATTTAATGTTTCTGTTTTAATATTTAGATCTCTGATCCATTTTGAATTTAGTTTAGTGTATGGTGAAAGATATGGGTCTAGTTTTAATCTTTGGCATGTGTAGAGCCAGTTTTTCCAGCACCATTTATTAAAGAGGCTATCTTTCTTCCACTGAATGTGTTTGGCACCTTTGTCAAAGATAAGGTGGCTTAGTATGTCTGGGGTTGTTTCAGCATCTTCTAATCTGTTCCATTGATCTTCAGGTCTTTTTTTTTTTTGCCAGTACCACACTGTTTTTATCACAGTAGCTTTATAGTATAATTTCAAGTCGGGGATTGTGATGCCCCCTGCCTTGCGTTTGTTGCCCAGAATTGCCTTTGCTATTCTAGGTCTCTTCTGATTCCAAATGAATTTTAGGATTGTTTTCTCTAATTCTGTGAGATATGCTGTTGGAATTTTGATTGGAATTGCATTAAATCTGTATAACAATTTTGGAAGTATGGCCATTTTCACTATATTGGTTCTTCCTATCCAGGAGCAAGGGATATCTTTCCATTTTCTGATATCCTCTTCAATCTCCTTTTTCAGAGTACTGTAGTTTTCAGTGTATAGGTCTTTTACATCCTTTGTGAGGTTGATTCCTAGGTATTTCATTTTTTTGGATGTTATTGTGAAAGGTATTGTTTCCCTAATTTCTCTTTCAGTAAGTTTGTTATTTGTGTACAGGAAGGCTATTGACTTTTGAGTATTGACTTTGTATCCAGCTACACTACTGAATTTGCTTATTAAATCTAGCAGTTTTTTAGTGGAGTTTTTGGGGTCTTCTGTGTAGAGTATCATGTCATCTGCAAATAATGATAATTTAACTTCTTCCTTTCCAATCATTATTCCTTTTATTTCTTTCTCTTGTCTAATTGCTCTGGCTAAAGTTTCCAGAACTATGTTGAATAAGAGTGGGGACAGTGGACATCCTTGTCTTGTTCCTGATTTTAGAGGGAAGGCTTTCAGGTTTTGGCCATTTAGTATAATATTGGCTGTTGGTTTGTCATAGATAGCTTTTACCAGGTTGAGATAAAGACCCTCTATTCCAATTTTCTGTAGGGTTTTTTATCATGAAAAGGTGCTGGACTTTGTCAAAAGCTTTTTCTGCATCTATTGAGATGATCATGTGATTTTTGTCTTTGGTTCTGTTAATATGCTGTATTACATTTATTGATTTACGTATGTTGAACCATCCCTGCATCCCAGGGATGAATCCAAGTTGGTCATGGTGTATAATCTTCTTGATGATTTGTTGGACTCTGTTTGCCAGTATCTTATTGAGGATTTTTGCATCTATGTTCATTAGGGAGATTGGCCTGTAGTTCTCTTTCTTAGTTGGGTCCTTCTCTGGTTTTGGTATCAGGGTAATGCTTGCTTCCAGGAATGAATTTGGGAGTATTGCTTCTCTTTCAACTTCATTAAAATTTTGAGAAGTAGTGTCGTTAGGTCTTCTCTAAATTTCTTGTAGAATTCGGCAGTGAATCCATCAGGGCCTGGGCTTTTCTTTGTTGGGAGGTTTTTAATTACATCTTCAATTTCATTGGTTGATATTGGTTTATTTAGGATTTTTAAATCTTCTTGATTCAGCTTTGGTAATTCATACGAATCTAGGAATCTGTCCATTTCTTCTGCATTTTCCATCTTAGTAGAATATAGATTTTTAAAATAGGTATAGATGATCTTCTGGATTTCTGCAGGGTCCGTCGTGATATCACCCTTTTCATTTTCAATTGCATGGATTTGAGTCTTTTCTTTTCTTTTTTTAGTAAGGTTGGATAAGGGTTTGTCAATCTTATTTATTCTTTCAAAGAACCAACTCTTTGCTTCATTGATTCTTTGTATTTTTTTTTAGTCTCCAATACATTAATTTCTGCTCTGATCTTTCTAATTTCCTCCCTTGTACGGGCTTTTGGCTTAACCTGCTCTTCTTTTTCTAGAAGTTCGAGGTTCGCCATTAAGTTGTTTATTTGCACTTGCTCTATTTTCCTAATATAAGTATTTAATGCTATAAATTTTCCTCTTAGGACTGCTTTCATTGTATCCCATAAGTTCTGGTATGTTGTACTGTCATTATCATTCAGTTGTAGAAATTGTCTAATTTCTTCTTTAATTTCATCTGTGACCCATTGGTTGTTCAGGAGGGTGCTGTTTAATTTCCATGTGTTTAGGGAGTTTTTGTGATTTCTTTTGCCATTGATTTCCAATTTCATTGCACTATGGTCTGATAATATGCATGGGATAATTTCAATTCCTTTGCATTTACTTAAGCAGGTTTTACGAGCTAGTATGTGGTCTATTTTGGAGAACGTCCCATGTGCACCTGAGAAGAATGTGTATTCTGATGTTGTGGGGTGGAACACTCTGTAGACATCTACTAAGTCCATTTGTTCCAAAGTTTGGTTCAGTTCTATTATTTGATTATTGATTTTCTGTCTAGTTGATCTGTCTTTTTGTGACAGTGGAGTATTGAGATCTCCCAATATAATTGTATTAGTGCTTATTTGATTTTTCATGTCTTTTAGTACTTGTTTTATATAGTTGGGTGCATTGGTATTTGATGCATATATATTTATGATCGTTATCTCTTCCTCTTGGATTGTTCCCTTTACAAGGATGTAATGACCGTCTTTATCTCTCTGAATCATTCTTGGCTTGAAATTCACTTTGTCTGCAAAAAGAATAGCTACCCCTGCTTTTTTCTGGGTTCCTGTTGCATGGAGTATTGTTTTCCATCCTTTGACTTTCAGTCTATGAATTTCTTTCTGAATTAAATGTGTTTCTTGTATACAGCATGTTGTTGGATCTTGCTTCTTGATCCATTTTGCCAGTCTCTGCCTTTTGATTGGTGAATTGAAACCGTTAACATTGATGGTTAAAACTGATATGTATTGACTTATACTTGTCATGATATTTTCCTGTTGTTGGTTCCCACTCTCTGTTTTTCACCTTTCCTGCTATTTAATTATCTGCCCTGCCTGGTGGATTCCTTCTGTTGGGGTTCCTATCTCTTTCTAGAATGTCTTTCAGAACATTTTGGAGTGCTGGTTTGGTGGTCATAAATTTTCTTAGATGTTCTTTGTCATGAACGTATTTTATTTCTCCATCAATTTTGAAAGATAGTTTTGCGGGGTACCTCAATCTGGGTTGAAAATTATTTTCCTTTAGAGCTTGAAATACGTCATTCCAAGCTCTTCTTGAATTGAGGGTTTGTGCTGAAAAGTCAGCTGTGATTCTGATGGGTTTTCCTTCATAGGTGATTTGTCTCTTCTCCCTAACAGCTTTTAAGATTCTGCCCTTCTGTTGAATTTCTAGGATCTTGATTATGATATGTCTGGCTGAAGGTTTTTTTTGGTCATGTCTAGTTGGTGTTCTAAAAGCTTCATTTATAGGAGGGTCAAATTATTTTTCTCTTCCAGGGAAGTTCTCCGTAATAATGTCTTTGAACAAAATTTTAATGTCATTGATGTTATCTCCTGCTTTTTCATTTATTCCAATTATTCTTAAGTTGTTTATCTTTGAGTCATCTAGCAGCTGCTGAATAGATTTTTCATGGTCCCTTGCTGTTTTTAAGAATTCTTTCTTTTCATGATCACTAATTGCAAGCCTGTCTTCTATATCTGAGATCCTGTCCTCACATTGGCTTAATCTGCTACAAATACTTTCAATGGAATTTTTGTTCTCTTGGATATCTGCTTGTATCTGCCTTATGGATTCCATTTCTTTCCTATGCTGAGCATTCATGGTTTCTATAGTTTTCTTAAGCTCATCTATTTTTCTGTCTGTATCAGCTATAGTGTCCTTAAGCATGGTCTTCATTGTGGACATTATCTCTGCAGTTATCTGTGAAATTATTTCTGTTTTAATTTTTTCCAGAGCCTCATTCAGTTGTTTTTTTGTTACCCCTTCAGATAGGCCAGGTGGGTGGCTTTTGGATTGTCCCACCTCGTTGCCCCCTAGGTTTGCCTTTGGTGAATTGGATATGTGGGGTTGCATCTTGTTTAAGTGTCATCTCATCTTTTCTTTCTTTAATTCCTGGGTTTATGTTTGTAAATTACCTATGATAGGTTACTTTATTGCTAGTGTTCAACATCCTTAGAAGATGACTACTTCTCTGCAGTATCTTCCAAGTGGAGCTTGCTTTTGGGTTTTGAGCTTTCTGCCAGATCCTACCTCTTCAATTCGTGGGATGTGAGAAGTTGCTACCTGTTTGGCCCAGTCCTTGATTCTTTGGTACTGTGCCACTGTATTTTCTGTGTCCCTTAGTCAATATCAATCGTGAAATATCAGGAAGGAAAGCTGTTTAGAACAATAATTTTACATTTGGCTATAATGGTAACTGAAGCATCAAACACAGCCTAGAAAATGACAGACTGAGCTAACCAGTTATTTACCACTTTTAGCTGTATAAAGTAGAGTTGCGGTTATATAACAAAATCTAAAACACACCAGAAAAATTATATGCAGTATACAAGTCCTTAGTATGTCAATTTTTCCCCTCAGGAGTTTAAATTTAAAATGAGTTAAGGAGGAAATAGAGTATTGTGAGAAGAGGAAGGAATTAGATGTAAGGTTAGAGGACCAAGAGGGATCCCACTAACATTGGGACACTGGTGCAGAGGACTGGTGGGAAAAAGAGAAGGAAAGGATAAAAGGAAGAACAGATCACAACCACAATCACAAAGAGGTTAGAGGCGCTGTTTACACTCATATAAAAGCCAGAGAGAATAATGAAGGAAAGAGCAAATAGACAAACAGAAACAAAAATGAAGACAAAAACAACAAAGCAAACAGATAAAACATAAATAAAACCCCACAAAAGAAAAAAATAAAAATAAAATAAAAATAAAAAAAATAGAAACCCCCTTCACCAGAACAAAAAAACTAATGAGAGAGAAAAAAAAAAAACCATAAAAATAAAGAGAATCAGTTCCAGGTGTTGCCTCTGCTGTAGGCAGGCACCGTGTGATGACAGAGTTCTGTTCCATGCAGGTCCGTCCCAGCCAGGAGCGGCCCTGTGGCGGGCGGTGAGCAGAGTGTGGACTCTCAGGCGGAGACCGGTCTCCTTCCCCCGCCGCTGTCAGTGCACTGCTTTTGCGGCCGCTCTGATTTTCGCCGCACCCCCCACAATGGCGCCCGGCCAGTGGCTCTCTGGCGCGGGACAGCTGTGGCTGAGAGACAGTCACTCACCGCCAGCCAGCGCCATTCTCTGCTGCTCCCCTGCCCTGCTGCTGTCTCGCGATCCTCCGTGGGGGCTCCCTGGGCGCCAGCTGTCACTGTGTGTCCGCAGCTTTGATCTTCTGTCACGCCGTGATTCCTGGGATGGTAGAAGGTGTGCACGCGGGGTCTGCTCCTTCTTTGTTGGGAAGTCCCCTTCACTGGTGCCGGGGGTCCCAAGCTGCGCTTCAGAACTTTTCTGGGTCCCGGGGAGGCATCTGCCCCCCTCCTGCGCTCTCCCAGTCAGTATATTCCCGTAGTCCAATGGCAACTTTTAGAGAGTTTCTCTGCGTGCTTCTTACTCATCCGCCATCTTTTTTCCTCCTCTCGAGATGTCTTATTCTTATCCCCTTCATAATTAATCTCAAAGTTAAGGAGATTTTGTAAATAAAAAGATTAAATTATCTACATGAGGATTACAAAGGATTAGACAAGGACTAATTTTCTCAGCTAGTCTTCACACCAAAATCTTCACGAGACCTATTCATCCTTCAAGGATTTCTTGCACTCAAAAAATTATTGAACTTTGACAAGCACAATGTCCTAATCAATAAGTTAACATCAGTAAATGTAACTAAAAAATTAAAGCTTCATTTTTAGTAGCTTGTAAAATAAGGAGATAATATTTGGTTAAGAGGTCAATATCACATTCCTGTTGAAGCTAATGACTTAAAGAACATAAATTGTACTTGAAAAATAGTTTCTTACATTTCTTGTAATATATTATTTTGTGATGGTATCTTTTCATTTGGTTATTCCTCATTTTTGTTTTTAAGTCTGTTAAATCAAAGTTTGATTAATATATTGCACAGAGTATGAGTTTGTCTTCAGTGAAAATAATAAAGATGGTATCTCTTATCTACCTACCTTCTTAGGGACATCTAAGTTTACTTCAGTTCACATTTGTTAATTTAGAGTATCGTTGACTTTTTTGGTTTTATTTTTTTTTTAAAGGTAGCGCATATACTTCAATAGGAAAGTAACAAGGGAAATATGGTGGAGATTGCCTAGGCATTGTCAGCAACATAAAACCTCTGTTAAAACCTTGCATTGAGAGAGCTGTGGTCCAAGGCACCCATGGTTCAGGAATTACATAATAGTTGTCACAGAAGTTTTGCCTACTTTAACTGAAACAATATCAACCTCTAAATCTATACTATGGAAAAGAATAGGGAGAAATCAGACTTATTTTTCCACTGAATAACAAAGGAATCCACAATGATCCAAACAAGGTTTACAAAATTGCATCTGGCTTGATAAACATTTGAGTAAAACATTTCACACAAAATAATAGATCAACTAGAAAAGAATACAAGCTTAAAGTTAGTAGTTTGGGAGCAAAATGTCCATTTCTACAAAAGAAATTGTAAAGTTTCCACTCCAAATCTCTCTGGAAAAATGGAAAGATGTTGAGATGAGAATTGTTAACCAGGGATCCACAGAGCACAAAGAAAGGTGAAGAAAAAAGTAACTATGGGGAGCTATAGTAGCATGGAAATGAATTTTCAGTTAGTTGTGGGATGTTACTACTGGCATGCATCTGTCTGTAATACTTGCCTAACTGGAAAGTTACATTTATTGGACAGGACCTAGCTTATATTACTGTGAAATACCTCACAGCCTCCATACGATGCTTACTACTGTGCTAGCATGTTTTGATCAATGAATGAATAGATTGAGCCTTCTAGTGTGTTTTTATTGATGAGAATAGAATGAACTTTCTCGTGTGTTTTTATTAATGAGTAGATTTTCCTTTTCATTTATTAATTGACTAACATTTAAATTTCAGTGGATTTTCTAGCAATATTTGCATAAAATGCTTAATAATTATCACAATAAAAAGATAGGCCATGTAGTTTACACTATTTCTACTGCATCCTCCTAACAGCTTCATTTGAACCGTCTACAGCATTGTAAGATAGTCAAGGTATTATTTATTCTGTTACACAGAGGAAAAACTCTGAACTTCATGATCTTAAATAATTGTTCCACTTTACATAGCTAGTAAATGTTGGTAAGAAGGTTTACAGTAGAAGCACTAGACCAGTTCTTGCAGATAGTTTCTAAGCAGTGACTCTAGTGCAGCAAATTTATCATACAATCACTCCCCATGGCTACTAATGAAGCCCTAAACAGAGCCACTTTTAATACACAGGGATAATAAAAGTTTAGGGTTTGTCTCCATTCATTCATTCATTCACTCCCTCATTCATTTATTTTTTAATAGTGGTGGTTAAGCTTAATCGTGTCAACTTGATTGGCTTGGGAGTCACCTAGAAGATTGATAATGCAGATTTCTGGGTGGTTTGGGCAGTCTTGGAGGCATGACCTTGAAATCTACATCTGATCCCTTACCTCCACCTCTGCGGTGCTGCTTCCCTACTCTGCTTTCTGGCAGCAATCTACTATGTCTTTCCTCGCCCACCCACTCCTTCCATGATGTTTCTGCCTTGGAGACAGTCGACCAAGGACTGAATCCTTGGAAACTGTGAACTAAATTTACCCTCTCCTTCTTTAAATTGTGGCTGTCTGGTATTGTGTTCCCGCAAAGGGAAAGGTGGCCAATCCACTATCATAGATAATACTGGAGCTATCTACCAGTCCTAAAATTAGAATATGTTAAACAGCTTGATATGCTCTACCCTTACCTGTTTTCTCATTTTCCCTAGAAGTTAACCACTCTACAATGTTTATATTTACCACATATTTAAACAAATACATATACTATATCTACATTTATGTACATGTGGATTTAGCATGCTTTTGTTCATATACATATAGATAAATACAATATATTTACTATATGCATGTACACACATAAAATGAGTAAAATTTTATAAAAATAAATTTGTTTGTTTTTCTTTAATTTACTTTTAAAGTCAACTTTTCCAAACTTTGTAACCAATATTTGCATTTTACTTCTTTGTTTAGTTGTAGTCCATTTATTTACACTGCATTACAATATTCTATTATGGTCCTAAATTCTAAGTTTTTCCATTGAAAGTCAGTTAATGATTCATTGTCTATAATGAGTAGAATACTGTAGATATTCTTGGAAATATCTTCTGAAACACATAAGCTAAGATTTATCTTGATTCTATACCTAGCTTTAGATGTGGTGAGTCATAGGTTATATGAATATTCAATTTTGTAAGAAAGAATTAAATTGTTTTCTGAAGTGTTTGTACTGATTTGCACTTTCAATAATAATGTGTAAGACAGCCCTTTCATTGACACAGATCCTTGTCAGACTTCTAAGCTTTTTCCAATAAAATAATTATAGAATAGTTTCTCAGTATGGCCTTAATTTGCAATTTCCCAATTACTAGAGAGACTGTAAAATCTATTACTAACTTTTCTTTTATTGAATACAGAATTTCTTTATATACTTATGTTAGAAATCCTTCACTGCTCACATGTGCCATCTATATTTTCTTCTGGCTTTAGTTTATCTTTGTGTATTTTAGTGGTATTTTTTGAGAAACTGAACTTTCCAATATAAATATAGTCAACATTATTAATATTTATAGTTAGGCCAGAACTTTGTATTTATTTAAGAAGGGTTAATGGTTAATAATCCTAAGTATTATTACTCCTTGTATGGAGGTAAGATATTTAGCCTTTTATTAAAATGCATGTTCATTTTTTCCTCTTTTATTTAAACTCTCAATCTATCTGGAGCTTGATTTTTAGCTTGGTGTTAGTTATGATTTTCAAAATAAGTATAATTTTTACCTATATGGGTAAAGTGAAATGCATTCTGCTTTCAGTGATTTCTATTGTCCCTCTTTTATTTATACAATTCTCATGATATAAAGCTGCTTTTTAACTCACTGTTAACTCACTTATTAACTCAATATTCTTGGTTAATGTTCTTTTCCTGCTTATATATCACATTGGCTTACTCAGTAGTATACTATTATAAAGTTTTGCTTTTCAACAATTATCTTATATCTTCTTCCAAATTCATTGTTTCCACAATTTTGCTGAAACATTATTTTACTGCAAAATGTAACAACCAGTAAGATATTTACCATATAAATGTGCAGCTGCATATTATATTATAATATAGCCAAAATAAATAGGAGGCTTTCTCCTGAGAAGTCCCCCAAATACCTCCTTTCTGTTTCCTTTTCCCCAAAGGTAAACATCAATCTGCTACATTCCTTCATCGTCACTTCCCTGCTGAGCTTCCTGTCTAAGCCTGCTCTAGTAAAGTAGTACAGTTTTGACTGCTTTTGATATTTTATTCTTGGAAAATATAGTATTATTTTGTGTCTGACTTGTTTTGAATAACATTAGATTGGAAGGAGTCATCCTTGTTGTGGTATATAAGGGTAGTTTATTTACTTTTATTTCTATGTAATATTCCATTTTATAAATATACAACACAATGAATTTGTCTGATAGAAATCTGGATTGGTTCCACTTGAAAGCTATTAAGAGGGGCAACTGCATGAATTGTTGCACATGTCTTCTTGGATATATGCACATATATTTCTCTAGAGTAACACTGAGGCTAAAATTTGGGATCATAAGCTATACCTAAAATACAACTTAGTAGATAAATGATTAATCGTATGAGTGAATTTGTACATCCATTAGAACATATAAATGTTACTATTCAATATTTTCCCCAACATCTACTAGTCTAGTTTTTGTTTTGATTTTATCAGTGTTTTTAATTCTTTTAGAGAATAAATGTGTTATATTATAATAATGTGTTGTATTTTAATAAATGTGTTATATTATAATGTGTTTAATAGTAATTAAAGAAAAGTTGCATTTCTTTAATTACTATTAATACCTGGTCCACTTCTGTATATCTTGGCCATATATATTATTTCCTATTTAAAATCCTATTTTTTTATTTGTGATTTCCTTTTGTTACTGAGTTATAGGATTTTTTATAGTCTGTGTAAATTGTTGTTTTACATATTTGTATTGTATAGCCTCTGACTACGTGGTTTGCTTTTCCACTCACTTAGTTGTAATAACCCCCCAATTGTAACTATATGTATAATGAAACCATTGATTTTTTTCTATTGTGATTTGTGTTTTCTTTTTACAAAAAAATGCTTTCATACCCAAAATATGAAGGGGTACTTCAAAAAGGTGTACACACCTTTTATATACATATATAATATATACAAATATAAATATATTCTTATAATTAGCTTTATGATTTTTGTGGAGCTACTCCGTGTCTCCCCTGGAGTCTAGATCAAATTGTTCCTAATTATTTACTAAAAAGTCTACTTTCTGTTTCTTACTCTGAAATCCCACCTTTTTCTAAATTTTTTGGTCAATATATGGTTAGCTTTGTCTTTCTCTTAAGTCATCAATTTGTGTGTGTATGTGTGTAGTTGCTTCAATGCTACACAAATTTCATGTCTCATCATCATTTTTTCATTCTCTGAAGCATCTCCTATATTCATATATCTTTCAATTTTTGTACAGTATTTTCAATTATCTCATTAATCTACACATAGACATACATACATGCATATATGACTAATAGGTTTTAGTTAAAACTGCATAAAACCTGTGAACAATTGGAGAAAAATCTGTATCTCTACATTTTTTAATCATATGTATAAAATTGGTGTATTTTCTTTATCAATTATCCCCAGTATTTTTGGTCTTCTGTGTAGTTGTCTTTAAGTCTTTTTTATAAATATTTAATTTTACATATAAATGTTTCTTAAATTTTTATTTTAGATATTTGTTATTATAATGCTGGTGTCTTTTTTTGTCTTTAAAAGAATTTTATGTTTCCAATATCTATTATTTTACCAAACTCACTTGTTATCCATCTAATGTAATGGGATAATTTTTTAAATGATTCTTCTAATTTCATGACTGTTTGTGATTTCTATTCTGCTTCAGTTTGTTTTGGCAATATAAAAGCTTTAAATTTTATTAGTGATAAATTTGACAGAATTCTCTTTTTCTTTGAAAATACTTGTTTACCTAATATGATAACTTTTTTCCCTCAAAACTGTGCCCCCCTCCAGTTCTTCCAGAAGTTTCTCTATGTTATTAGGCATTGCAAAGAGACACTATTTGTGACTGAATTATTTTCTTTTTAAATTGATTTTTGCTTTCATCTTTATTTTCTCCTTTGTTATCTGGTTATGCTGTTGTTCTGTATGTTTTTAAACTGGATGATTAACTCATTTATTTTTTACCTATCTTATTTCTAATTTAAACATTTAGGATAGATATTGCCCTGAAGTTACTACTTTTGCTGTACCCTTCATGCTTATATAAATAATTTTTCCTTCTCACTCATGACTGAATATCTTTTTTAAAAAGCCATTACTTTCCCTTCAAACCCACAAATTACTTATCAAAGTCATTTATAAGTTGCAAATGTATATGAATTTTAAAACTATATTTAAATTAGTCTTTGTTGAGGTTAGAGAAAAACTGTCTAGATGATGCTAACTCTTATCAGTCATTGAGAATTGCTTTTTATCCTATTCATCGCACATAACACTTTACCAATATAAGTAAATGCTCAGTGTGCTTATCAGCCAGCTTTTTCCATAGCAACAAATAGTTCTAATTTTCCACAGTTTTCTAGAACAACAAAATTTTCTTTCTTGACTCATAATACATAGTCTCTGAATATCAGCCTTACTTATATACAATTCTAATGGGCTCAGCTTGGTATCACATATCTTTTCATCCAGACCCTATGATACAGGCCAGCACTTATTTGAGAAAGTCATCTTTGTGGCAAAGAATACCTGAGACTGAACCAAATCTCATAAGGAAAGCACTGTTATTTCTCAATTGCTTTGGTCTTATATTCTCTTGGACAAATCAGGTCATTGATCAACCTGACTTTCAGGAGAGGCATATAATAATCTATCTGGAGGCATGACATAGATAGTTGGAAATAATATTCTGATAGGTAAAGAATCATATACTTCAGTCTAGTAAGACATACCATAGTGGTTAAGAAGAATGCCAATTATGATTTTTCTTTGTAATACTGGAGTGTGTTCATTAGACCATGATGATTAATTTTGTTGTTCAAATATCTGTTTATTGATCTGTCTGTTTGATATAACAATAACTGAGAAAACTTCACCAGGAAGATAAAGTGTATATACTTGCTGAAATAGCCTCATTTGTTTGAAACAAAAAATGCTAGAAGTATTGAATAATTAAATAATTTCATTATTATCATGGAACATTTGAAAACACTTTCTGTCACCAGCTAAAAATTAAGCAAAATCTTGTCTTGCTTTTACTTAAGCTAAGTTGTTCATTTTTTATAGATTTTTAAAAATATTTTTGTCTTTTTAAGGAAAACATGAACAATGAGGAGAATATCTAATGTTTGAACCTACGTCTGTGAAGTTCTGTTAACCAGACTATTTTCAGTGAAGTGGTTTGAAGGAGGAAAGGCAAATAATTTTTATTTTTAAAGAGGATTAATGAGTGTTAACTTGGTGCCAACACAGATTTTATTTTGATTGTTATTTTGTCACTTATAGCATACTTACATGCAAAGATTCAGATACTCTTCCAAAGGCCAAAATTCCAAATATGTTCACAAGTCAAATGCATATTGAGAAATTTGGAGAAACGTAGCCTTTCCTATGATGGAGACCAGAATTGTAAAGTTCAGGTTACATGAATGGTAAATGTGGGTGCAAATCAAGAGATGAAAGTAGCTTAAAACAATAGTTCACTAGACAAATTGGTGTTTCCTTTACAGTTTGTTTTAATAGTTTTTAGTTGAAAGAAACCATGCATTGCTAGTAGCAATTGAAATTTATACAACAAAGCAAGGCTAACAAAAAAGAAAAAAAAAAGAATTCTCTGTGTGTGTGTGTGTGTTTGTGTGTGTGTATGCATGCATGAGTACACATACGAATACTTTTGCTGTTCAAATTGAAATTTACTATCCTGTTGTCTATTTACAATTTTGTCTTTAATATCCAATAGAATTTTCTCAGCCAGATACGCCAAGAGTTTTAATTTCAGCAGCATTTTTGTTACAATGCAAAATTCCAATGTTTGGCAGGAGGCAAAAATGAAATTTTGCCTGTCTTCAAACCATTTTATAGTTTTCTTGTTGATGCAGTTCATCTTAGATTGAGAAAGAAATCATTTCTCTTGGTATTTAACAAAACGCTTTGCCTAACACCTTTGGTGTGTGGAAAAACATGAGTTTCGGTTTACAGAAAGAACTTCCAATCGTATGTGGAGTCCTCAAGCATGACTGCAGCTCCCTCCCTGTATCGGTCTGAATTCTTCACGCTTAGTCACATCCTGAACTATACAACCAGAAAAATGACTCCAAACAAGTCCACTGCACTGGTCTTTAATTCCTTTGAACTATTTCCTAGATGAAGTCTTCACTCAAAATTATCCATCAACAATAAAACTATTTTCACCCTCTCAATTAACTCTACTCAATCAAAAACATGTTCATTCATTCATTCAATGCATCCTACTGTGAATACAATGTTGAATGCTGGAGGTTCATTCTAGCAAGACAGTCACCATCCTGGTTCTCGTGGAGTCTTTTGAGTCTGTTTTTGTGCCTCTGAGAGTTTGAGGGGAAAAGTTAATTCCATCCATGACTTCTATAGTCATCTCTTAAATACCTGGTATTTTCATTTTTAGTGATCCTAAATATGTTACAGGGATAGCTGAAAGGTTTAATAACAAATGCTACTTCCATTGTTAGGCATAATTTATGGCTAATGGAGTCCAGCTCCACTCATCTAAAATGTAATAGGGTCAGCTCTTGCTTGACAAGCTTGTGAAAATGCCAAGTTTGTGGGGTGCTCAGTAAATTCCTCCTCAAGTAGCTGGGATTCTTAGCCTTCTCTTCCCACCAACTTCAGCAGGCAAAAAGAAGAGATCAGCTCTTTTGCATAGGATCATGCTTCTGACACTATAACATATACATCATCAAGGTTGTGCTATGTCACGCAGGGATCCACAAAGCCACATGGGAAATATCAGGCAACTTCCTGGAGAATCAGTTTTGGTGAGCAGTAAAAAAATATAGGGCCGGTGAGATGGCTCAGCGGTGTAAGAGCCTGTCTGGGAAGCATGAGGACCCAAGTTCGACTCCCAGAACCCACATAAGAAAAAAGAGCCAGTGATATTGCTCAGTGGCACAGGCGCCTGCTGGCACGTGAGGTCCTGAGGTTGAACCCCTGGTACCCACAAAAAAAAACACAAAAATATGTATATGTATATATAAAGCTTTATTTTTACATCAAACCAAATAGGGTTATATTATCAAATCAAGTCAAATTTTACATACATTTTGAGATAACAATAATTGTAAATACAGAGTGTTTTCTATGTGTTAAGCACCATACAACCTACCTTGCATGTGTTTCATATGAATTTTCCTAATAATGTGACAGGTACATTTTACAAACTAGGAAACAGGAAAATATCATATAATTTAGGCAATCTGAACTCAGAATCCATGCCCTTACCAACTGTGCTATATAATGAAATACAAAACTTTTAAGGAAATGCTTGATGCCTAAGAGTCAAAATTGCTATTTGCTCTCTTCTATCAAAAAGAGTTGTTCTGTGGAATAAATACCAAGACAGTGATCAAACATTAGTTTATGTGATCCTACGCTCACTCCTTTCTTTTTATTCTCAACCCAGAACTCAATAGCTCTTCCAAGAGTCATTGTCAGTTTCCTCATGAGAATCCATCTTTCGCTGGCTTCTGATACAAAACTTCAGCACATGCTACCTCAGGCCAGCATTCTTCATCTAAATAGTGACCATGTCTACCTCTCCTGTTTTTGTTCAGCTTAAACACAGATCATTTCACCTGTCCTTTCTCAATCTCTTCCAGCCAGGCAGTTTGTCCCACAGGATGCCCCTCCTTGGATCCAGGTAGGCAAAACTCTTTTTTGCATCATTCCATGAACATTTGACCTTCTGTGAGCTTATTCTAATTCCAACAAATCAACATTTTTCTTTTTTTGCTTTGCCTTGACCAAATGTATTCAAGAAAATATTTAGTGCAAAATCTCATTTTGCGACCTCAGGAAATCATGGCTCTTTTTCAGATCTGAGCTTACATTCAAATCCAAACTGTTTTCTATGAAGGAAAATCTCATTTTCATAATAAGTTTGAACCAGTTTAGCACATCTCAGTTTGAAATTGTGATTTATCTTGGGAGTTTGGTATGGATGTTAGACCCTAGCAAAAAAACGAAAGTTTCATAGGCCCTGGATCAATAGAAAATGCATTTATGGAGTTTTACATTTGTTTTCAGAAGCTGAGAAAGGGGAAACCCTGATTTATGAGTTAGGGATTAAGGGTGAGTTATAGCCAGTCAAAAAGACAGTGTTGGGTTTTACTTTTTTCTTTTTTTGAAGATGAGTCATCTCAAAAACCAAAGCAAACAGATGCCTTTTACGAAGATGAGAATGATTTTGGTGCATGAACTAAGAATCTGACATTATCTCCAACCCTTCCTAATTACATCATACAATATTTTGATTTTTAATGTGAGATTAGAGCCATGGATAATGTGAATTGCAATGCTCCAGTGATAGATAAATTACTAACTAAATTATAGTTAGTTTTATGAAAATTGGAGGGAAACTACTCTGTGATATGAGAGAGAATACAGATATCATTACCAAAACCTTAAGAAAATTAAGGCAAAAAGTTGTTCTTGAAGAAGTAGGAAAATATTTAATACTTTAAATTTTGCTTTTGGGCATTTAAAACTTCTTAACATGTATAGATAGAGCAATTATTATGCCAAAAATGTCTTCCATTCACTCAATTAAGACTACTTTGCCTTTTTGATGTGTACTTGCTGTGAAAATATTAAGGACATATACTTGGCAAAATCAACTATAACTCATCAGCTAGCTTTCTAATCCAAAATGGAGAAGAAACTATTACTTAGTACACAGTATTTTAGGGCCTGGTTATGCCATGTTCGGTAGAAGATAGGATTAAGCCTGCTGAATTATGTTTTACGACAAAAATTTTATTGGATTTATTGAAGGTAAAAGAGACTTCTTATTTAATAGTGGAGTAACAAATAAAACTCATTTTAAAGTCTTTTTTCATAGTCTACAGGAAACTTCTAAGACTCCATCCATCTAATCAGCAGGAGTACATGTATACTGTATAATCAATATTTACGCAAAGTGAAATAAGATCATGCAGTTTTGGGAAACAACCATCCATCAGGCTTTTGTCTAGTTCCTAAAAAAAAAAAATCAGCTATTCCTCCCATTACTGCCTCCACCCCCCAACCTTTATAATACAACATCACAATTTAATGTGAAGTTTACAATAAAGATGTAATGGTGTTCTCTGCTGCTTCACATGTGATGTAATATTCATAGAAGAGAGACAGTGTTTTCCTCAGATTACCCGTGGAGTATGTGAATACACTGTCTCTTCCAGGGTTATTAATATTTTTTCTGATGCTTTTGACTGGAGAAATGTAGTTTTCTACACTGTACACACGGTGATTAAATGTGATTCATCTAAGAGGAGAAAGGAGGGGATGGGACATCAGATGACCAGTCATCATTTTTGTATAAAATGCAAAAAGAATAAAGGATTTGGAGTGCTTAGCTATGACTTATATTGGGACATAACTCATATTCACACAGCTACATCTTATACCTTATTGTTCTTATCTTTACCATGAGGAAAAACAGAAGCATCACCCTTTCCATTCTTGACAATTCCTGCAGGACATAAGGACATAATCTGTGGATACATCTTGTATGTATTTTTTTTTTTTTTGTGGGTACCGGGGGTTGACCTCAGGACCTTGCGCGCCAGTAGGCGCCCGTGCCGCTGAGCGATATCACTGGCCCTTTTTTCGTATGCGTGTACCGGGAGTCGAACTCAGGACCTCGCCCTTGCCAGGCAGGCGTTTATCCCACTGAGCTATCTTACCAGCCCTAAACAATCAGTTTTTAATGCAGTGCCTACACTAATTTATACACGCAATATCTGATTCTTTGGGTTATGGGATGTTTGTAACACTGGGTTGTAACTCACTGGTTTGTAACCAGCGTGGTCTACCTTCTATAGAAATGTAGACGTGGTCAAAATCCAGGGTACTTCACAGACTAGCTCTTTCATTATCTAAATTGTCAAATTTCCAATTTAAAATATTAAGTCTCTTCAATGTGCATCTGTTTTTAAAACTGGAACTTGTTTTCAGTAAATAACTTAACTACCATTGATGTGGTCTCTACATGCACAGAATCCTTCAAGAATCCTCCTGAGGATCCAAGGTCAGTATTGATGAATCCAAACGTGGAGTGTCATTTTTCCAAAATAAATAAGATCTTAGACCCCTGGAACTATCATACTGTTCTTTAACTGTAAAGTATGTAGATACAACCTATGAACAAAATCAGATAAACTGAACAGAAAGCCCAATTTGACAACTGAATAAATATGCCAAGTGTTACATTACACTGAATATTGAGAATTGCTCTTGTTATTCACTCTTTCTTTCAAGGTTTATTTTTCTTAAAGTGATTATTTTAGATCACAATTATGTAAGCAGACACAACACTCTTACTGACTTCTCAGCTAGACTCTGGATGTTGTTAATCAGTTTTTAAAAATCAGTGTTGTAATCTACGTGTGCATAAGTCACATTTAATCAAAGTATAACAATTAGTGCTGAGCCATATGACCAGATCCCATATATATGCTCTCTCATAACTAGAATATTTGGGCAATACAGTTGAAAGAAAGGAAATACTTTTACATTTATAATTTTTTTAAAATTTATTATGCATTATTAACTAAAATAGCAGCAAAATATTTCATATATATAAATATACCTCTGTTCACAAGCTTAATTCTTTCAATGATTCTGGTTGCAAACTGAATTAGATGAGAAATGAATTTATTGTTTAGGTTCAATGTTGACCTTATCCAGAAATTTGATTCAGTTCTTATCCAATTTAGTTTGCAAACAGCATCCTGGAAAGAATTGAGTTTGTGAACCGAGGTACCACTGTACTATTCAGTGATATTTTTAAAACTGGTATTAAGAGTATAACCTTACTTTTTTGTGTGTGTGGGTACCAGGGGTTGACCTCAGGACCTCACGTGCCAGCAGGCACCTGTGCCGCTGAGTGATATCACTGGCCCTTTTTTTCGTATGTGGTTACTGGGAGTCAAACTCAGGACCTTGCACTTGCCAGGCAGGCACTCATGCCACTGAGCTATCTCACCGGCCCCTAATCTTACTTTAAAATGGAATATAAAACAGAAGACCCATTTATTTTATAACAAATTCAAATTAGTGATGTTATGGTGGACATGAACCAGTTGAGGCAAGTGCATAGGCACTAACTCATAACCTCCTAAGTCTGGAAGTAACCCCAAAGAACTGTCTTCTTGGTAAATCTTCAAGGTTCTGTGTGCAGTAATTTTTGATCTAAATAATTATCTTAGGAATATGTGCTGCTATCTCAGAGGAAGTTGACCTTGAGTGATGTGGCAATTTGCCTGTTTATATATCAGAAATACTGATTTTTCTAAATCCAGAGAGTACTTTGGTCTACCGGTTAAATTATTGCTACATTGTAATTAAATCTAGATCACCATAGAAAAAGTTAGCATAGATGATTGTTGAATGATCAAATGTACTTAATTTGGCATAATGATTTCAGAAACACCTGGGAGTGCTTTTGGACATAGGAAATATTGCAAATCGAGATCCTACAAGCAACCCTCTAATAGCCTTCTCTGGATCATTTTCTGAGTTGAAGGAAGTAAGAATAAATACAACAATTTCTAGCTGTAGAGTCTAATCTCCACGTGCATCCTCTGGTCAATTTCATTGGTTCTATATACATTGTGTACTTTTGTGCTTGTCACTGGCTAATCTACTTTGTATAGATCAGCTTTGCACCCATATAACTTCCAGTTAATGAACATTATAACACCACCAATTTGTGGGAAGAAAAAAAAATTCAGTATATTTAATCATTCACAGTTATATGGAAAATTCAATAGAGCATGAGATTTTTAAAACTTTATCCTGTATCCTTCCCTGTTTTTTAAACCAATGTAGTATTTCAGTTCAAAGAGCTAAAGAAAATAATCAAAGTACTTGGAAAAAAGATAACCTAATGATTTCATTATATACATGATTTAAGGAACCTGATATGGTGGAGTAGAAAAAAGATAAATGTATTTGGAACTCCTGATGTTGCAATTTTTGTCTCAAAGGTGTTTATAACTACCTGCTCCTGTAAGATTATAAGATTGGTTCCAATATTTTAGGTTATATCAACTATTTAGTTCTAAAGTACTGGTTAAGTACCAAATAATTATTTTTAGTCTTCTTCTTTCAGGAAAATGAGGTTAATGAAACTTTCCTTAGGGAATTAGAATATATTAAATTATTCAAAATGTATTTATTAAAAACCCTGTTGTACACCAAGTGCTATGGTAGGAGTATGAGAAACAAGAAATAAAGAAAAAGGAGTCCCCTCAAATCCACAGTCTAATGTGTGGGGATTAATAGCCCCAAACAGTAAACATCAAACATTGCTACTAAAAATATTGCTTTTGGAGAACTAATCATCTATCTTTGTCTGTGGTTTTCTTGCTGTCTTCTTTCAAGCAGATTGCCTAGCAGAAGTTGGATGTGATTCCTGAAACTATGAAAGGGAATGATGTGTCTTACTAATAATGGCCATGGTCTCAGGAAAGGAACCCGCAGGCAGTAGAACCTGGGAGGAGAATGGCAGTGTGGCATGTGTAGAGAGCCAGGGCAATTTTCCCAAATTACCCTCTGCCTTTAGCATGATGCAGAAGATGCAGCAGGGACATGCTGAGAATAGTGATGTCACATGATGTGAAGCATCTTCCCTATAATTTCTGGTTAAGGGGGTAGAACCCTAAAATTTCACGCTATTATCCTAAGAGCTCTGGAGTTCTTGGGGTAGAAAACTTAAAACAGGGGTAAATTTCTAATCATCTAAACAGTGTAGATGTGTAAGTTCATAATTAAATTGAGAAAGAGGAAAATAACTTTGGCGTATATTTTACACCTCAAATTGAAATGCATATCTATACAGCAGAAGCTTTATTGTAAGTTCTATGAAAAATGCCGATTATCTGATTAAGAAAGTCTTTCTGTGTAGTGATGATTAACCTGAGGACTTGGTGTATGAAGTGTTGAATAGAGAACACTTCAGACAAGCATCGGATTGATGGGGAAAAACTCACCACCACTCTATCCATATGGCCCTCTAATAGTCCATATGAGTGCTCTGTTGGTATGTCGATGTTTAAACATAAAATCATGCTTCTGAGCTGGACTTGGGGGGCCATTTCAGACTTCCCCTCTGTGAAGGTTAGTTGTATTTGTTAACTTGACTGGGCTAAGGGATGCCAAGATATCTGCTAAAACATTATTTCTTAATGTGTATGTGAGAGTATTTTTTTTTAGACGTTGGCATTTGGATCAGTAGACCAAGTATGATTTGCCCTTATCACTGTGGGAGTTCACCATCCAATCCACTGGCGACTTTTATGGAATAGAGGCAGAGAAAGGGGAAATACGGTCTCTTCTGGAAGTGGGACACTCATCTTTCTCTATTTTTGGACATCAGAGCTCTAGGGTCTTGGGTTTTCAAATTCCAGAACTTATATCAGTGACCCCAGTGCTCCTCAGGATTTTGGCTACAGTTACACCATTGAGTCATTTGTCCTTAGAGTTTCAAACTCGGACTGGACTTCCACAATAACTGTCTTTGTTTTCCAGCTTGCATTTGGCATATTGTATGATTCTTAATCTGCATAACCAGGTAAGCCAGTACCCATAATAAATCTCCTGTAGAGTTGTAAGTGTCTTTTTAAGTCTGTTTCCCTGGAAAACCCTGACTAATCCAATCCCCAAATACCTTTCCATGCTCGTATGAGGCCACCCTTACTCACGCTTTACACCCCGCTGCACTGAGGTGGTGATGGGTCCTGAAACACATGACACTCTTTCATTTCTAAAGGCTTTGCATGCTAAGATTCTCTATGTCTCAAATCCCTTGTGAAATTCTTACACACTCATCCAAATGAAAAACCTTAGTTCTCTTTTACCCACCCATAACATCAGCACTGACTTACTTAGACATCTGTGCTCTCCAATGGCTCATAAGTAGTTTAGCAGAAAGGGAATGGTAATACACAGGGAAATAGTATTAGTAGTAGAAATAGTTCATCTGATAATCTAACCCAGATTGACTCTGTTAAGAAAGTGAAGAACAATGCTTAGCACCTACAGATTACTGAGATCTTGCTAATTTCTTATAAACTCTCCACTCTTTGTATCATAAGAGTCTGGGCCTGAGTTCAAAATGGATATACACCATCCTCACTGCCTTAAAAACAACAGATATTCAATCCTTTCATAGTGTCTAGAATTATACACATTATGTTTGTCATTATTTATTTTAATTTTAAAGAGAAAAAAGGTAAACAATGAAACAGAGTTTCAAAACAGGTTAGTAGGATAGTTACAGTAGTTGATACATTGCTTATTGTCATCTTCGTAGTCGTTATTCAGAGTACAGGATACAGGCATGATATCTTGTCTAAGCAATATTAGCACAAAACATTCTTTTCAAGAAACTAAGAAGCTAGCTGTATAACTATCTTAACTATATTGTGTATACATATTTTTTTTTCTTTTTCCCTTTCTTCCTTTCCCCTTTCCTCCATCAGAGTTTGTCTTTTCTTTTGAACATCTTCTTCCCAATTCACAATATCTATCCTACATTTCAGATCCTATTTACTTCTTCAGTTTCTCACGCTAGTGAGACAATACGATTTTTACCCATATGGGACTATTTATTTCACTTATAAGTATGGTCTCAAGTTGCATCTGTTTACCTATAAAAGTCTCCAGTTTATTCTTCTTTATGACTGAGTGGTACTCCATTATATATATATATCATATCTTTTATATCCATTCCTCTGTTAATGGGCATTTGGGTTGTTTCCAAGATTTAGCTATTACAAATTGTGCTACTATAAACATGGATGCACATATATAGCTGTGGTATGATGTTTTTAATTTTTCTAGGAAAATACCCAGAAGGGGAATAACTGGGTTGAATGGTACCTGTAGTCCTAGTTTTTCTGAGGAATCTCCACACTGATTTCCACAGTGGTTGCACAAGTCTACAATCCCACCAACAGTGAAGAAGTGTTCCTTTTTCCCCACAGACCCACCAGCATTTGCTATTGGTTAATTTCTTGATGATGCCATTCTTGCTGAGGTGAGATGTAATGTTGTTTTAATTTGCATTTCTTGAATGACCAATGATGTTGAGCATTTTTCATGTATTTATTTGCCATTTGTATTTCTTCATCTGAGAAGTGTGTATTCATCTCAGATGACCATTTTTGAATTGGGTCTTTGAATTTGGGGGACCTGATTTTTTTCAATCTTTATATGTTCTAGATATAAGTCCTTTGTGTGAGGGACTGTTGGCTAAAATTTTTTCCCACTCTGTGGGTTTTCTTTTCATCATGTTGGTGATTTCTTTTCATGTGCAAAAACTTTTTAAAGATGAGTTCCCAGTTGTTGATTTTTGAAGTACTTCCCATGCAGTTTGTTCTTTGTTCATGAACTCTCTACCTACCCCTACGTCTTCCAGATTTCTACCTACTTTGTCTTCCAGTAGATTTATTGTTTTTGTTTTATTTACTTTTTTTTTTTTTTGTGGGTACCGGGGGTCGAACTCAGGACCTCGTGCTTGCCAGGCAGGCGCTTATGCCACTGAGCTATCTCATCGGTCCTGTTTCTGTTTTAATATTTAGATCTTTGATCCATTTTTACTTTAGTGCATGGTGACAGACATGTGTCTAGTTTTAGTCTTCAGCATGTGGAGAGCCAATTTTTCCAGCACCACTTATTAAAGAGGCTAACTTTCTTCCAGCGAACATGTTTGGCCCCTTTGTCAAAGATAAGGTGGCTGAGTGTGTTTGGCGATGTGTCTTCATCTTCTCATCTCTTCCACTGATCCTCAGGCCTGTTGTTTTGCCAATACCATGTTGATTTTATCCTTTTCTACCTCTTCCTCAACATGATACAACCCAACGTTCTCTGCTCTCTCGTTATATTCTGGGTGTTTTATGGTGTGGCTTAAATCCCTGTCTTGTGCTGGAGCCCCCTCACATAGCTCCTGGAGGTACATGCACACATCTCGTCCTGCCTCTGCTTTCTCTGACCCTATCAGCGTGTTGAAGTCTTCTGTAGTGAGGTTACTGCACCGTGGAAATCAGAAAATGATACAAGTCAGAGAGGCTGAGTCAGAAATATAAAAATAGAGCTAGATAGAGTCAGAGCTAGAGACCAAAGGAGAATGAGAGATCAAAAGTGCTGAACTAAACCTCAAAAAGGTTTGGAAATTTGCTGAAGGTCATGTAAATACCAGAGCTAGAATTTAACCACAGATATGTCTGTTACCTTGCATCCTGCAGACATTCTCTCATTTCTCAGTAGGCCTTTCACATTTCCATTTTCCCAGAACACACGACCATTCATCCACAACCTGTCCCAAGCTTGCATTATTCTAATTTTCCAGAAGTAAGCTCAGAATGAGATTCGAAGCCCAAATCATGTACTGAACAGTTCAGAAGAAGGCAGTAGTAATTACTCGAAGGGATTGCTTTAGTGAGCCTTTGCCCAAGGCCACTGAACAAATACTGAGTTTTCACTTAGTAATAATCTGATAGCCACACCCAGTCACATTGTAGACATACATCTTGACTCCAGCGTTTTTCATTATGAAGTTGAATGGACTCCAAGAGCTGGGAGGTGTGACAACCACATCAAAAAATATAGCGAGACCCTGTCTCAAACGAACAAACAACCACAACAAAAAAGTGGCTGGTTGTTACCTTTAAACCTAAAATTTGCCTGGCCATGAACTATGAATTATATTTGGATGACACATATGTGCTAGAGATAACCTGAGTCTCATTTTTACATACTTTTTTCAAAAAGAGAGTACAGATACTTGATTGACTGTATTGTACAATCCATTTATCTTGATTGACCAGAAATACCCTCTTTGGATGTGCCCTTAAGGCTTGGTGGCATTTATCAGAGCAGAGTACAGGGGAGTCCGAGTGCCAGAAATCTTGGTTTGTAGCAGCTCCTCTTTGGAAGTCATTTCTAAACACTTTGTGTGCTTCTAAATCAAGTCTTAAAGCAATGACTTCAGGCTGGTGTCAAAGAAACGCTTTGCACTTTTAAGATAAGAAAGTAGAGCGTCTGAGGTAAGTTGCTTATGATACCCTCATGATTCAGTAATATTAACCAAGAAAACAAATAGATTCTCCTGTAACCTTTCATGGGGATGGAGGATTTTATCATAACTGCTAATAAGGACAGACTTGCAAAAGTAGAAAACAGGTACCAACTTCCAAGTTCCCACCAATTTCCTCAAACCTTAAATTTGAACATTTCCAACAGGCACTAAAAAGAGAAATAAAAATAACCTTTTCATTTGGGTAATTAACTAGGAATCATACTGTTAAAATATTAGAATAGAAATCTTTCTCTGGGAAGAGCATAGTTTAGTAAGGTTCTTCCAGGAATTGAAAGCTTGGCTCTCTGCATCTGCACAGGAGCTTATGAAGTATATCCATGTGTATTTTAAGTGAGAAAAAATACAAATACTGCATTGGCAAATATGTTCTCATTTCTTGTCAATATTCACCCTTCCCACTATCCCTTTTTGACAGGACTGATTTGCAAAAAGGTTTAATGTTACAAACACCTTTTCATCAATTTAAAAATTGAGGTGAGTCAATATTTACAGCATGTTGCTGATCTTTAAAGTACATACCCTGTTTTCTGTCCTAATAAATACCCGTCACTCTGTTCGTCATCAGAGCTTCGCTTCAAGGAGGTTGGCATACTCAGTTCTCCCTGCATTCTGAGAACAATCTAATATTTCAGGGCTCTCATGTGACAGCAGGTCGATTTCTTTCTCTCACTCCTTCATATTGGTTTCCAATGACAGTCCTTATAAAACCATTAGGTCTGCTTAGGGAGGAAAAAGAATCCATAAGCATCTTGGGTTTATCTGTCTCCAGAAATGCACACAGTCTAATGGTTAATGAGAGAAGATATGCAGCATGTTTGCCATCCATTTTATTATGTAATTTTCAGGGCATAACACACTAGATGAACTTATTATTTTCTGATTCCTTACCAATGAAAAGGAGTAAATAATACCAAACTGGAGAAGAGCTTTCTATCCTTTAGCTAGGGGGCTCGTAACCATAGCTCACAGTCTCCCTTCACTCTCTAAGTGCTCTCACCAGTTCTTGGATAAGTTAATTTGGGGTTTATTCAAGGCACAATTCCTCCAAAGGAGCCACACTAACCACAGAGGAATTTCAAGATTACTGTATTTTATTTTATTTTATTTTTGTTAAGTTTTTTTTTTTTCTGTTACTGGTTTTTACCTTTCAAAATCACTGATATGGTTCAGAAGGACAGAGGCATCTAGAGCAGAAATAAGCACTCTTTCATTGGGACCATCTCACATTGCAGAAAGCCAAGCTCAAAGAGCCTGGTAAGTATCCTTTTAAAAATGAAGGCAAAAATGCTTCAAGAAATACAGATGTGTAAAATATTGCAGGAAATTTCTATTTCCAAAGGTGGATTAAGGACTCTGAAAGTAAGAACAGTGAGGGTATGGACTCTGTCCCTACCTTCATTTCACAAGATAAAAATAAGAAAGTGTAGCCCCAAGGCAGATGTCCTTCCCCTGTACTTGTCTGCTTCCCTTGGCATATACAATAAGAGGCGAACTATGTGTACTCAAAGGAAGCATGCAGCATAGGGTTGAGGGGTATTTGTTTACAATGATGTAATTATAAATGTGATTTCTGTTCCAACTGTGTAGGTGCATGTACGAGAGTGTATCTGTGTGTGTGTGTGTGTGTGTGTGTGTGTGTGTGACAGAGATAGAGAAAAGGAGAGAGAGAGATAGAGGTAGGGAGACAAGGACAGAGTGACAGAGACAAATACAGAGACAGTGACAGAAAAGCCAGACTTAATTCAGTAACAAAATACAATGATACATTTGCATTGGTTATTGGACTCAAATATGCTTACATTTCAATGCGTGGTTATTAAGACTAGATAAGCATAATCATTTCAGTATCCACAGGTTCAAATAAGACAAACCTGAGGAGAGTATGAGCAAAGCTCAACCCCTTATTACACCTAACGTCCAACTGTGAGCTCTGTACCTGCTATGGTTTCACTGATGGTGTTCCCTTCAAACGTCATGTTGAAACTAAACCTAAATCATGACTGTGTTTATATTTGTAGCCTTGGGAGGTGATTAAATTTCTGAAATGGGATTAGTACTCTTACTAAAAGGTTTGAGGTTAAAGGCATTTCCCTCTTACCCTTCTATCTTTTAAGAACACAATAAAAGCTTTGTTTTTCCTTCTATTCTTTTTTTTTTTCATTTTCCATCCTTCTTTCCCCCCCCTCCATTTTTTCCCTTCCCATTTTAATATTTTCTTTTTGCTTCCCAATATTGATTACACATTTTGGGCCTTATTTACTCTTTTGGTTTCTTACACCAGAGAAAAAATGGCATATTTAAATATGCATGTCTAATTTATTTGAGTATGGTCTCAGTGTGTGTCCATTTACCTAGAAATGTCTCATGTTTACCCTTCTTTATGACAGAGTAGTACTCCACTGTATAAAAAATGGAAGCAAAGCTTTTGTAAATAAAGACAGAAAGAGGGGTTGAAGGGAGGGGAGAGGACAGGAGGAAAAGAATCAAGATGTATTATGTACAGGTACAAATCCCCTATGATGCATGTGATCATTATATATATATATATAATATAATATATATATAAGGCATATCAACAAAATTAATCTTAAAAAAAGAAAAAAAAAGAACATAATAACAAGTCACCATTTCGGAAGTAGACAGTATTCTTCACCAGAAATCGATCTCATCCACACCTTAATCTTAGACTTTCCAGTCATCAGAACCATAAAAAAAATTTTATTTGTTTATAAATTATCCAGTCTGTGGTATTTTGTTCAAGTGGCACAAATGGACTAAGACAGTACCTCAAACTGAAGTTCAGTGAAGAAATACTTTCATGTGGTAGATTAGTCACCTCTTGCCAGGTATTAGACATCGGAAGGTAGTTTTGAGCCTGTGTGGTTACAAATGACATCGAAAGTCATTTTTGATGGCTTTAGTGATAACAGTGCACAAATAACCAAAATGAAAAAAGTATCCTACAAATAGATCTGCAGAAGATAAAAATCCTCAAATGGAAGTGGAAACATCACGAATTATAAATTATATTGATATATATTCAATAATTAATCAGGCTATTGATTGATCAACAACCAGATCAATTGCAGCCCCTGACCATATATTTTTTCTTGTAAAAGAGAACAAAGTTCCTTCTGCTGCCTTTCACCATGAAGCTGGTAAAAAAAAAAAAATTATAGATCTAACCACTGTTAGTGTCTAATTTTGTTTGGTTTTGTTTGGTTTGGTTTTTCGCTTGGCATAGTAGACTAGCCATTAGGTGAAGTGTTTTTTATTATTTTATTTCTACAGTGTAAGAAGAAGTGAAGTAAACAATGACAGAGTATTTTAAAGCAAGATGGGATTATATGAAACCTTTAAAAAATAGATGGGAAAGGCAGTCTCCCAAAGAGAATTTGGTCTGGCTCCAAAGGTAACAATCCTATCAAAGGTACCACGGGTTTTATTCATGATCCGGAGTAGAGGGGCTCTTAGTATTCAATCTTAGCCACCGCACAGAACCTTGAAACAACAGGAAGCTTCTCAGCCTTGGCATGTGATCCATCCTATCTCGCAGGGAAGCCCTCTTTGCTTCAGGGCTAGCATCATTTTTGTACATTAACTCTGCTTTATTTTGACTTTCTAAAAGTTGGAGTTCGGTTCATTTTCACTTCTACTTTGGAGATGTTCTTAGAGACGTCATGCATACACTTCAAATAAAAATAGTTTTGTTCTTTTATTTAAAATCTTCACTTTAAAGAGTTTGGTGGATTAATGATGGTCACAGGACTGGGAAGTCTAAATTCTCATTCTGTTTGGGGTTAGATCAGTAGCGTGAGCAGAGGTGACTTCATTTGAAATGCAATCTACTCTGACCTCAAGAGACTGTCGCTGCAAAAATCAGTTGTCAAGTGTGTATGAGTGATTCCAGATGAAAGAGAGGCCCCACAATCAACTTGATAAATAGAGCACATAAAGTCCCATATTCTTAAATATCTGAAATTTTAAAAATGCTAAATAACTGAACTATTTTACTTTTAAGAGTGCAAGAAAGTATTAACTGAACTATTTTACTTTTAAGAGTTCAAGAAAGTATTGTCTTCTATGTGTCGTAGTAGATACCACACAACAGTTCAAAGAAGGGAGCCAATTTATAGGAATCTTTTTCCTTCTCTAGTACTCACTGGCCCTATCTTCATCATTATAATAATGGTCACTATCACACTAACTCCTATTACAAACATCAATTAAGGAGGAAATTGCTCGGTATTCTACATACATCCATTGCCCTGAACACTTCCAGGAAAAAATACAAGGTGGATATTATTATCACTATTGCTTTTAACAAATGCTCAGGCTGAAACCTCAGGTCAAACACTTTGTCCACGAGACTTATCTGGATCTTGAATCCAGTCTTCTATTTAATGCTATATTATTTTTTATGATATATTCTGTGGGTTCTCAATAAAAATACATTTCTGAAAACCTTGAGTTTCTTAAGAATTCCCAAACAAACTCAATTAAATTTTAAGAGCTGAGCTGTTGATTCTCTTACCTCAGCTTTTCACCAAGATGATTGTCTTCAGAGTAAAAGTTAAAGATAGATGAGTACTTCCCCACCTTCATTTCCATGCACACTTTCACTGCACCCCTCTTCATTCATGCTGCTCCATAGCCAGCAAAACAAATGGGATCAAGCAGTAAATCCTTTCCTTGAACCAATACATCAGGCCAAGGAGAAAAACAATTTAAATTAACCCTGTGCTGTGAAGGTAAGCAAAAGGGCAAGAGAGATTAAGTGAAAATCTAACAAGGACATAAACACCATGTTCTCCAAATAGCATGCACAGATAATTAAGGACTCATAGGAAAACCCAGGTGACAGACCCACATCTCCAGCATAAAAACAATGTTGCAATCATATCTGTGACCATATATTCATTTGTGATTAGCTTTTCTTATTCTTATACATATTTGTGAAGAAATAAGTTTTCAGTGCTCAGTCTTTGCTTACTTTATAAAGAGTTGATACATCTTTTCATCATCTTGTCAGTTCAGGGGCAGTTTACCCAATTTCATCTTTTAGTCTCACTTCACGGTATATTACCTAAGCTCAGGAGGGAAATTTCCAGCTCAGAGTCAGGTGCCCTTGACAGAGATGCTGGTTGAACTCTGTGTGTGTGTGTGTGTGTGTGTGTGTGTGCACGCCAAATGACTTATTTTTCAATAAGATCCATGGTGTGGCATGGTGGCCATATGGTACTTTCTCTCCAAAAAGCCCACAGGCCACAGGGATAACTTTTGCAGTGCTGTGCATCAGGGCTGCAAGACATGGATGGTGGGTGAAAGAGGCTTACAAGAGACCCAGGACAGAACAAAGAGAGCAGCAGACAGGTGTCACTTCCATGTGCTTTAAAGATATCTTGGTCATCAATACGAATATCAGACAAAGAAGAAACTCAGTGCTGGGAGGAAGAACCATAATTCCAGTAACTCATTGCTCCTGTGTGTTTATAGAACTTTGTTACTGGACAAGTTGTTAAACTGGTAACATAATGACATGCATTGTGGCCAAGTTATGGTTGTTGTAAGAAGCGTTAGTCTGGTCTTTCTGACTTGCTTTCCACCAGTTTTGTTAGAAGAATTGGATACAATTTTATATAAAAAATGTGCAATGTGAAGATATATTTCACCAGTAAAGAAACACTGCTCTGCTTTACCCTGCTGCTGAAGGATGTGCTTTGCAGAAAGAGAGAAATATAATCGGATGTCAGATTCTGAAGAAAATACATACTCCAGAATTTTTAATGAATCTCTCTCTCCTGGCTAATTGAATAGCTAGTTCAAATTTATAGTCATTATTGCAAAGGTTGATTCCATTAGAACTTCTGAAAATTCATTAATGAATAGGCTTTAGGGATTTAAGAAATTATATTTCTATTAAATCTAGCAAATAAGTAAAGTGTTGGTCTTTGGGGTAAGTGGTTATCTTATTGTTTTTCTGGCCAATACTTCCAATATTTGATTTCCTTTGTGTTAAAGCACAACTGATTTGTCATATAATTTTACTCTCAACATCTACTATCAGTCTTACCTATCATAAATATTTTCTGAATGTACTGAAATTTATAAGCCACCGCTTTTTAGCAAGGCATGTACTCAAGCCTAGGTGTAATTATTGCACAACACAGATAGGTTGCATTTGGTCTTCTGCTAAATTTATTTTAGACTATTAAAAACTTCTATAAACTTATGTTATTTCTAGTTTGGAGTTTTAAATTTATACTACAATCTTGGACTTATATAAAGCAGTTTAAATGTGGAAGCTCAGCAAATAGTTGTAAAACTTCTTGAAAGAAATACATATTTAGGACACTCTCTGAAAGACATAAATGATAAAATCCTACTGTTTCTCTACATCAACTTATGTCTATAGCTACTAGCTCTATGTGGTTGTTGAGTACATGAAATGTGTCTAGCTTGAATTGAAGTATATCAAAAATATAAAATGTGCAGAGTACTTTTTAAAGATTTACACAAAAGAAATAATGCAAATTACCACATAAACAATTTACGTATTTATTACCTATTGAAATGATACCATATTTCGGATTAACTAATATATATTACTAAAATTAATTTCATATGCTTTCATCTGCTTCTTAATGTGGCAACTTGAAAATTTTAAATTACATATTTAGTATTCTGTCTGTGGTTCACTTTATTTTTCACAAGTGTTGTTCTAGACTGAGCGTCAGTCAGTGATAGCCCTTTGGCCAATCCAAATCAGATCACTGTTTACAAATAAACCTTCATCCAAATACAGTTATATCCATTTATTTATTTGTTTTAAATATAGCTATGTCTTACTATTGTTTTGGCAGAGTTCAGTAGTTGAGACGCATGACTTGGAAACCATATCAGTTTAACTGTAAAATATTTGTGGACTATTGACTAGATTCTAAGCTTATACAGGACATTATTTGCAAACAGTCTAAAGCAAATGTTTATTTTTAAAAATGGCTTGAAAAATCTGTAACATACAGAGAAGCTATATTTTGGTATTTTGAGAAAAACTGCTATACAAAATAAGTTATTTTCAAATAGTACTCTTACTTATGTAAATGAGAAAACTAATGTAAATGAGACATACAATGGATAGTTGACTGAATAGTCAATAACTTTCATTTCAAAATTATATAGAATTATACTGAAATTTATCTCTTGGGTGTTATAATTAAAAATATCATTTCTGCCATATTCTAAGAGCATATTTAGTAAAGAGTGTTTTATAAAATGCTAGTCTTAATTGTTTTTATAAGTATTACCCAAAACAATGTTGTATGATCAACAAAATTTATTTTTCTTGTCTGTTCAGCAATGTTTAATGTGTTCATTATAGAATTTTCCTGATTATTCAAAATATAAGAAATACCAAGGAAAATAAACTTGTATAGCATATGTTCCAAAAGTATTTGACCACAGATTCTTTATTTTTAAATTGACAATGACTGTCATGAGATGTGGGTGGATATTACATAATGGCACTTATGATGGTTACGTGACAATTTAATGAACCACAGTGCCAAATGTTTGGCTGAACACATCATTCTTAAAATTTGTTTGAAAATGTTTTATTGGTTGTGACTGCCTTATAAATCACTGGGTGAAGAGTAAATTGTTCTTCCTAATGTGGATGTGCCTCATGGAATGAGTTGATGGCATGAACAGAACAAAACTGACCCGGTCTGGACATGAAGAAAATTTTCCATTAAATGGCCTTGGATTTAGGTGGTAAAATTGGCTCTTCCCTGATTCTCCACTCTGCCAGGCAGCTCTGCATATTTTGGACCTAATAGCCTCTGTAATCATATAGGCCAAGTTTTTAAAACAGAATTCTCTGTCTCTTCATATTCTATTGGCTTTATTTCTCTTGAAAACAATTGTATAGTGCATAAGACCTGAGATTTAAAACTGTCACTTTAAGTATTTGTTCACTCAAACTGCTATTGATTCTGCTTAGACCTCAGCACATAAGGAAAATGCTGTCATAAACAAAGAAGCTATTTCTAGAATTTTCAATTTTTAACAGAATGTCAATGTTTTGCTGATTTCTATTTAATACCTATGAGGAAGGCATGTATATTAATAAAAGATGTGTTCTTTACTATCTACCAACAAACATATATCCAATGTACGTTTGAAAAATAGTGAGGACTTTGAGGTTTTACCATTTTTCAAACTAACAGGTTAATCTGTCACAGTCTGATGGATGCTATCAATAGACAATGGAGCACCAGTGTTAGAGACAAAGGTTTTTCTTACTCAAAACAATAGCGGTAGTCAGAATCTCCACATTTTCTATCATTGGCTCCCTGATCCTTAGTTACCACAAGGTGACAAGCAGAAGGAAAGGTAATGTTTGCCGTGGTTGCACTATAGGTAAAGACCCCAGATGTTAGTGAAGAAGAGTTTTATAACAGCATAAGCATGCCTTCCTTGCATTCCAAAAGGAGACTTTCTTTATCTTCCAATCTCTGCTGCGTGCACTTCTTTGACAAACCACTACAACCAAAGCGTTCAGTGTCTCTACTCACAAGATGTCCTAAAATGATAAATAATCATGGCTATATATCTCTCCACAATAAACAAGTAAATAAATAATTGTATACATGAACACAATGTACATTTATTTATTTTTTTGTGTGTGTGGGTACCGGGGGTCGACCTCAGGACCTCGCGCGCCAGCAGGCGCCCATGCCGCTGAGCGATATCACCGGTCCTTTTTTCGTATGTGGGTTCCGGGAGCCGAACTCGGGCCCTCGCGCTTGCCAGGCAGACGCGTAGGCCGCTGAGCCATCTCACCGGCCCTGTACATTTATTTTTAATCCCCTTGTTAACTCAAGAGTAGCAGAAAAAAACATAGGCGATCCCAATGCAACAGGCTGGTAACTTTTCTAAAATATATTTATTAATTTATATTCTAATAATACAACTTTACTGTTTTAATCCAAAGACCACTCACATAAAGATCACCTCTGATTATTATATAAAGAAACTTTGAAATGATATTTATTCCATGGATCCATAATTATATTATGACAACTTGTTAAATTCCTTACAAATAGCATCAAGAAAGAGCTTCTCCCTTGTATGACTGTTAAGGTTTCTTTAACATAAGTATTATTCAACCTGTTAAATTTCTCTTTCTTGTTTGGTCTTAAAACTGGATTTTAATCTCAGTCCCAATTACATTATAATAATGTTCATTAATTGTTCATTCAGCCAGAACTAAAGTAAAATAAGCAAACAAGAAACGAAGTTTAGATAGGTATCTTCCTCTGGTGGGCAAACAAAAAGTACTGTCACCAAAAAGCTCCTTGAGAATTTGCATCAAACCATGGCAGTAAAGAAAAACAGCAATAGACAAATGAGATGAAAGACATAAGAAACTGTCAAAGTTTCTGCTTTTAAGGAATTGCGATCATTTATGATATGCCTCCTTTTTGCTGTCATTGAATCAACCTCTCATTGACCTATTTTCTATTTGAGTGTTATTTTTCTATTCTCTCTCTTTGTGTTTGTTTTATTTTCCTTATTCACATCTTCTACTATGCTTTTCACATTCTCAAGGAAACACTATTTCCTGGAAGGTTCGTTTTAAATCAATTATTCATCATTTATCTAAACTAAACATCATGTACTCAACACGCTATAGCATTTGATTCATTATATAACTATCTCTCTGGAAGCTAACATCTTCTTTACCTAACAATGTAAATCCAAAATTTTCTTATAACCAAAATTATACTAGTAGAACCTATGTATTTATTTATTCATTCATTAAAGAATTGAGAAACAGATCAATCTATTGACTATGAATGAGTAAATCATAAAAACAATCTGAAATCTAAAATAATTTTCTTCAACATTTAAACTATAAAGAAATACCTAATCTTACAAATGAAAATAAATTTTTATTTTGAACATAAAATGTGAAAGCTTGAAAGTATCAGTAGAATGTACTATTAAAAATTAGTATTGGTAGTCAGAGATAGCCTTTGTAGACATCTAAAAAAAGGATTAAAAACCACATTAAGAATATTGCATACATACTAATTTTTGATCCCTAGACTACTGCCAGTACATGTATTTTGATAAACACTTACATCAACTTTACAGAAATTCCCTGTCCTACACTGTGGCCTTGCAAATGTGACAGGTTGGTTTCTTCAGCAGCATTTGATTATACAGAATTTAGGGAGAAAGATATTTGTTAGAGACCATCTATGAAAAGAAAGGGCAAAAACAGGATTAGAGAAAATGAAAAGTGCAAAGCAGCAACCAGTGGTGAAACCAGGAAACTATTTCCCATCAAAGTATCCTACACTGGGTGAAAGTCTGTTAGCTTTCATATCTCTGCTTTGCTCAGTGACCATCAAAGGGTACTCTGGGTGGAATGCACCATCAGTCAAGGCAGCTTTCTGCAGCTGAGGACCTGGGATTTTGAAAATGTTAAAGGCCCACACTTTCTGCATCTGTACAGAATGACCTTCTTTGTGGGGATGTCTTTAGGACTATCACAGTCCACCTCTTGAACCTCTCAGATCTGTTTTATATATATATTCATGAGACAGTACATCTCTCTTACTGAGGGGGGAGCTTTAAAAGAGAAAATGTCTCAAAACAAACTGCTACATACACTGTTGCAGGTGGTCTTCAGGCTATGGCAGATACTCTATTTTCCTTCCACCACAATCTAATCTGGATTCTTTGTCCCAGGAAAGTTATGAGCTGAGCCAAGACACCTCTCATAAGTTGAGGTTGGAAGACCACACCCCACAGTTGGGTAACAACTCCTTGCTTGAAGAGTGAGATAGTTAAGATCAATTGTCAATTTGGTTGCCTTGGGAGCCAGCTGGCAGACTGGTGGAGTACTCATCTTGGTGTGTCTAAATTGGTCACAGAATTTTATCTTGGGTATTATATCTGGTCCCTGAGCACTTCCTCTCTGTTTCTGTTCTACTACTCTGTTTCCTAGTCACCATGAATTCTGCAACTTTACCTCTGTCATGCCCTTTTGTCATTATTCTTCCCCTGAAACCATGAGCCAAATTGAAACTCTCCTCCTTTAAGTATGGATATGTGCTATTGTGTCCCACTGATAGGAGAGCTAGATACAAAGAGGGATTTAAGAAGGCTGTGACTGCCATGGTAAGCACTCATATAGAACATGGATATGCATGCAAACACACACACAGATGAGGACAGCAAACCTTAAGAACTGACCTCTTAATCCATAATGAGACAAGAGAAACCTACTTTTTCCCACATCTCTCCTCGATCTTAACTACATTGCTTTTCAAAGTTCGAGATTTTAATGACTGTCATTCACTACCTGTTAGACTGATGAAGAATCAGCAAAGTGATTAAGTTTTTGGCTGGAGACGTGAATAAAGTTGTCCATACGGATCGATGTCATCCTGCCACTGTTCAGCAACACGACAGTGATCACTGACTGCCTCCAGGGAGCCTGCTCAAATGCAGCTTTTACCACAGGAGCCAGGCTGCCCAGAGCACGCCTCATGCCTTCCTTTCATAGGCCTAAAATGCCCCCTGATTTCTATAACAATAAGCAGATTGCTTCTAACAGAGCAGTCAGACAGGCTTATTTATTATCATAAATTTGCAAAATTTTGGGGTCTTTATTTCATGATTTTTTCAAAAGTAGCAATCACATATTTTGATGCCTCAATTTTAGGCACTGGAGAGAAACTAGGGATGTAATTCTTCTCTGCACCAGGCGCAACTAATAGGACTGCAGCTGTGATATAACTAAAGATCACGTGGCTCTTTTTTTCTCAAGTGAACTAAAAATAATTAAAATAGCTGTAACTTCTTAAATGAGACTATATGCCAAGAACTTTATATATTCTATCCGTTTTGATTTTAGAAAAAACACCCGGATGTATTTATGGCCATGGAGGGCTCGACCCCCGAGGGTGTTTCCTGAGTTGTATAAGAGAAGAGCAGAGAGCCCCTGACCTGCCTGTCTGCAAACCAAGTCTCAGCCAGGTAAAACCTTTGCATTTGGAGCAGAAAGCAAAGCACATTGAGATTAAATGGTGTGCTTGCTTTCGCTTTATAATATTAATCCCTACAAAGATCCTTTATTTTGGGTGAACTATTTTTTGATATTTATTTCTTGGTACATGTTTACAGTACACAGTGTTTACATTCCTTGCGTTGAGTTGGTACATATACATAAAACATCTTAATTCCTTTTTTCGTCCCTTTTCCACCCTTCCTCCCCACCTCCCTCTATCCCTGGAAGAATTTTATCCCCTTTTTAAACAAGATGAATTCAAAGTTCATAGGATCAAAATGACTTACAAAAGATAATATGGTTAGTAACCTGAAGATATGGAAATTGAATCCAAATGTGTGTATTTTATTTGCTTTTCCTTTTTTCTTTTCCAAACAGGCAATCACGAATGTTATGTACGAAAATATTGAATGAAAGCATTTAATAACAACAAGTCTAAATCTCATATTGCCAAACTATACTAACAATGTTCCACAAATAATGAGTTCTGTTTGAAGAAATTAAAATGTGGTTTAATAGAAAGGACATGCAGCTGAGCATTAATGCCTGAATTTCAGGCACAGTTTATTTCCCAAATCCAATCATGACTGAACTTCTCCTGCCATCGTTTCTTCTATAGCTGTAAACAGCAATAATCTATTACAGACCTCTTATCCCCTGCTCAGTATTTAGCTCCATATTTCCTGCATGCTGTCATGTTGTACCTCAGAAATGCCTACTAAGTTAAGAATGATCATTCCCACCTTTTACGTAGGAAAATAGAACCCTATAGCATTTCTTTGCCTAGACCCAAAAATGAAGCTAGTAATTTAATGCCCCATGCTTTGAAATCATACTCAGGTAGGAATATATACCAACTCAGCCATCTGCCAGTTGTGTGCACTTGGATAAGTCATTTAATTTATACCTACCATCAGTTGAAAATTGAAAGATTTGTACCAGATCATCCTTAAGAATCCATCTGACTCAGGGTCTCTGATTTGTTTTAGGCAGGCCTTACTCTTAGGCTCCCATGAAGCCTCTAGCATTTAACTACATACACCACCACATCAGGGGTTTGCATTAGAAATTAATCTCAATATCTTCACATTTCACGTCCCACATATGAAACCTCTTCTTCTAGAAGTAACTATAATGACACTAAGAACAATCAGAAGTCACCTTTCTGTGCAGAAGAAAACAGTGATGTGAGAGTCATATGGTTTTCAGTGTAAGAGAGACGCGATTAAATATCACACATGTTTGCCCTCTCTGAGGCTTCATTGGCCACCTGTATCCATTCTTATAGGTTCATGGGCTCAGTAATTTTTCTCATTTTTATTGGATTTAAGCTTTCTTTTCTTTTCTTTTCTTTTTATTTTATTTTTGTGTGTGTGTGTGGATACCAGGGGTCGAACTCAGGACCTCGCACTTGCCAGGCAGGCGCTTATGCCGCTGAGCTATCTCACCGGCCCCTGAGCTTTATTTTCTGTTAAGAAGCTCTATAAGAAGCATGAAGAAGAATATAAAAAAGACTGATAAAGGAAAACTTACAGAAGATTATTGATCATTTTACAAATTATTGCCTTTCTGCTTTCAGTAAAATTCATAAAATCACTTAGAAATTATAAGGCTTAAAAGTTGTTCATTTTTTGATTACTAAACACACAGTGCATTCATCTCAGTGAAATCTGTGGAAACAGATTTTGAAATATTTTAATCCCACATAATGAAAGGGGATTATATGTGTATTTTAGTAATATGCTAAAAACATAAAAAAATTTAATATGTATATATTACATTCCAAAATTTTAAAATGATCTCCACAGAAAATTCTTGGTATATTGAAAAGGGCTTGAGTTTACAAGGGCTAAATTTCAGTCCAATCTCTAATACTCACTGATGTGTGACCTTAAGAAAATTACTTATTCTCTCTGAGACTCTCTAGTGGCATAGCATAACAATATTTATATTCAAAAGTTTTCATGAGGATTAAATAGGGTAATATTTATAAAGTCTCTCACGCAGAGTATGATACAATGAGGCTCCTAATAATTGTTGGCTTCCTTCATTAAAGACAAGTGAAATCTAACTTTTGGTTCCACATTTCCCAGTGAATGAGAACTGAAGGGTGATATTTATGTTGGAAAGAATAATACTCTTGGCTAACCTTGAGTAAAAAGGGAGCTGTGCTTCTCTTCTATTTAAAATTGCTTGTGCCAGGAATTACTGGACAGATCCATTTGACATAGGAACTTCCATACCTGAGCGACGGCCCAGAAATTATGGCACCACTTCAGGGAAGTTTTGATAACACTTTGAATTTACTTTCCAGAGTTGCTTTGTATTCCATGCTGCTGGGCTCCCTGCACACCCATGACTTGGCTGGAGCTAAGGCTGGCTGTGCCAGTATATTTTCAACCTGATCAAGGCAGAGAGCCCTGAAATTTTCATGAGATTCTGTTTTTGTGAAATTTCCAGATCTATACCAAGTTTTTCAAGATCCCAAAGGAATGCATAATTCAGGAAAATATAATAAAAGTCTACTAATTCTAAGATGCACCAGCTGACTTGTAATACAGGATAAATTAGGGGCTAGTTGAGAGTGTGACTTGTTATTTTACCTTTAGTGGGGAAGAGTTTTCATTGTTTTATAGGATGTCTTTTCAAATTTAACAATAATAGAAAATTCTTAAAAGTTGGAAGGGATTAATCACTGAAACACTAATAAAGAGTTTTATTCAAGTCTGGTACTGATCCATACTAGTTGCGTGCTCTTTTGGATTCACCATATATGTGCTTACTTTCACAGTGTACTACCCAAGAAATAAAGGCTCAATTTTTTTCAGCAATATATCAGATATTTGTTTAATAGTGTAGTCTTTCTTATTTCACTTTTCTATTGCTTTAATGCATTTGTATAAAATATATGTAACCACCAATAATAATACAATTTACTGTTTTCTTTTTCCAATCACTACTAGAAAGACTTTTCTACACAACTTATATTTTGTAACAACCAATCCATTTCTTTCTTCTTAATCATCGTAAGTATCAAACAGAATTTCTGTGCAACATGAAGCATCCGACATGCCACATGAATCTGGTTGAACACTAGGCAAAAGGAAAAAGAAACAAGATGATTTAGTTAACCTAGAGCAATAGCATTGTAGAGAAAAGTTCCATCTCTATCAGACTTCTAAAAATATTGAAAACAAAAAATCTGTGTGATTTTCTTTGCTGATTCATAATTAGCGTTTCCAGGCTGAGGAATATTATTCACTCACTCCTCATACAACTTTTGACTGTGTATCATATAACTGATGTTAAATGAAGGTACAATATATCCATTATTTAATATTATCAATATAGATTCACAGATTCACTAAAGGATGAATCTTACATAAATATTCCAAAGAATGGATTCAATTCTCATGAGAGTAAAATATTCTCCTTTGAATCACTAGATAAAACTAAAGTTTTATATACTGTTAAAATGCATTATTAGTTGCATCATTAGTTGTGTGGATATTATAGAGTATACCCACACAAACTAACACAGGTAAACATTACTAAGCAATATAATCTTATGGAACCACCATTATACGTGTTATCAGTTGTTAACTAAAATCTTGTAATACGGTGTATGGCCATGTATGTTACCAGTTGAGGCACTGATTTCTCCAAATTATATATGCTCTTCTTACATGGAAAGGAAAAAATGTTTGTTGACTACTGTCTTTTCAAAATATAAATTTAAACTATCAGAATATGGATATAAAATTTGGTATGGATCAGGTTAGTCTCACTGTAAACTAAGGTAGGCAGATAGCAATATGATGAAAAAAACACATCTCCCTCCGCACTTACGTGGTCATGATCACTGTACTCAATTCTTATGATCTATTGTCCTCTAAAATTCTTCATATGAGATTATTCAACTAAGGGGATACAAAATGACTGAGTGTCAGTAGAAGTTTAAAAGGCAATGACGTCACTTTTCCAACAAATGTTAGGAAGACGGTGAGTCCTTTCCACTAGCATTGATTAGTTGATCACATCTGGCCTTGACAGCTGGGATACAAGATTTTATCTTCTGCAATCAGGAGACAGAATGATCCAGGGAACAAGGCCAACATTTGGAGCTAAGTGAGCTAGAGTTGGGTTTTAACTCCATCAATTACTAGCTCATGCATTTGGACAAGTCGTTTACTCTTTTCAAGCCTTACAATCCTTCTTTATAAAATAAAGACAATGTAAATATCTATCCTATCAGAGTTTCAGACTCAGAGCTCAGAAATATTATCATGTGAATATTGACCAAATCAAGGGTTATTAAAAAAAAATGGGTTCCCCTGAGGAAGGGCAGAATAAGTGGAGAGACTATATAAGCTTTATCCATCTGAGTAACATTAGGTACTAAAACATGTAAACCCCGGAAGCTGAGGAGCTTATCATAATATAATTATATTATTTTCTAATGACAAAACCCAAAGATATCTAGAGAGAGAGAAGAAAGAAAATTCTGCTCTAAGAGGTATTGCTGGTTCCTGGGAACATACAGTTCTGTGACAGATTCTCTGTATTTGGTTTTACAGTGAGTGAAAAGAAAGAATCTCAATGAGAAAAAAATTTCACATGAATTCGAGATCTAGACCTGAAGTTGTATATATCCATTCTGCCCACTTTCTGCTTTCTAGAAAAAATCTTTCTAGAGATTTCATAGAAAACAATTTACATTTCTGACTCCTTTTGATAAATGAGTGAACTCACACCTCTGAGTCAAAATTTCCGGAGTCAAGTGGCAGGATTACATGGGAAGTGCACTCCGTCCTTCACTGAGACTCCACTACTAATTATTTACTCAACACCGGAGTCCTGTATTACCAAGTACCATTCCCCACCTGATCTAATTTACTCACTTGTCACTTTGGTGGTCCCTGGAGACTTCTGAGTTTGTCACCACTCTCCAAGACACTAAAATGGGCAATCAACCCAGGTCTAGAAATTGAAAATTTGATGCTTCATTTTCTATCCCTGTGGATTTATGAAAGTAAATTTTGCTATCATATCCTTATTGGTTAAAAACACATGTGATTAATTATGTGTTATGGTACTGTTTCTTTAACATATAATGAAATACCTGAAGGACTTCGGGCATATTGTGTTTCATAAGAGATGTTCCATAAGTAAACTCTATTTCTTTTCCAAAATTTTCCTACTAGCTTGAAATATGGTAAAGATTATAGGGGAATTAAATTGCTGCACTTTTCAAAATGCTTAGTAGCTTTAGCAATGACTATTTTAATCAACTCTAGCTTATCCATGAGATTTACATCAATTCAAAAATCAGTTGTTAATAATAATAATGGCCAACACTTATCAAGTATATGTTGTGTAACAGCAACTATTTAAACACAGGAACACCTTTAAAATGTTAAATAATGAAATTTTTGTGTGTTTTAGAAAAAAGATCACACGGTATAATAGATGAACTCTATGATTTCCTGATATTCTTGCATGGATAAAATCACAATAGAGTTTGGTAGAGGGAGGAGAGGGGGCATCGAGTTCATTTAAAGTCCACCCAAAGAGAAAAAAAGTCACATAAACTAGCACCTGACATATCTGCACTTGTACATAAGAAATGTACGATTGTCATGTAATAGTCATTCAGAAATACCACTTAAGGAGGGTTATAGCCAACTAGCTTATTGCCACCTTTAGAATTCCAATTCTGAGTTTTAACAGGTGCTAACACAAAGAGGTTTTACAAATCCAATACGCTGTGCTAATTGCCAAGCTGTCATTTTGTAGCTTCTCCCTTATGAGAGTATTTCTCTTGAGGCCTTTCTTTGGACAGTGCTACTTTACACTGAGAATGTTACCTGTACAGCACACCTGTTTCATCCAGGAGGCAAGTGGATTAAAAGAGCAAATGTACCAGGTCCTTGTGACATTTTGTTAAACAATGAGTCATGCTAACCAAATCTTTTATGGCTCATGAAACCTTGCTAATAAGGCAGATGTCCTCTGTACAACTCCTTGGGGCCTAAAATGCAAATATTGATATGCTGATAATCACTGGACCCTAGTTTTAGTAATTGTTTCCATCTTCATTATCTCCTATTATTCTCCATAAAAAATTTTATTCTCAGTCAAGGAGTCTGATGCATAGAATATAACTGATATCAAAGCTTTAATGGCCTCATCATCAATAAATTGAATTAAATATCTCTTAATTGGTAATGATTCTTCACAAGGAGCAACAGGTAATAAGATTGTAGCAACAGAACATTCAGAGATAAAGCCTTCAGATGGAATCTTAATATTGTTGCTAATTGGTCATTGCTATCTATTCATTTAGACACATTGGATATGTTTCCTCTTAAATATCACAATTCTAGTTCACTTGCTTCAAGAAAAAATTTTATTGGCAACCTGAAACCTCATTAAACCATACAGTAGGGCATCATCTTTCATCTTAAATGATGCCAAAAATCCATTGAGCCAAATGGTCTCACCAAGTTCCTCTTTGGTAACAATAAATCTAAAAGACAAATTTTGACTGTGAGAATACCAACTGTCCTTTCTTTTACAAGACTTAGTCTTGAGCATTTTTTTCATCTGTTTTCCCTCAGTTTTTAGTTGTTTTTTTAAATTATGTACCAATGAAGACTGTCTTTCTCATCATTATATTATTTAATAATAATAACAATAATAATATGCAATTTGTTTTTGTAATAAAAACTAGTAAGAGAGAGTAGTTTGAAGGAACTACTGAAAAGCTAGATTCTGGCAGTGAAATGAAAGTTTGCTGCCATCTATAGGCTGCCAGTAAAGTTCATGGCCAAGGCCAGGCTTACCTACATGGTGTAAGTAGAGGGACAGGTGTTCCCTGACGATTAAGACCCTGGGCTTTTTCAGGATAAAGTGTGGTCAATATCACTTTACTTAATATTTCTCTATGTTGAGATTTTTACTTCATATGAACACCTGAACAGAGATTGCAAGTTTAAAGCAATATTAGGATAGGAAGTCTTTTTAATCAAATATATTTTTCTGTGAACTGGCTGTCAGTAACATTTTTGTTTTGTTTTGTTTTGAACCGGGAATCGAACTCAGGACCTTGTGTGTGGCAGGCAGGGTAACTTTTTTTATAAAAACAAAAATGAGAATATAGTATTAGGAAAGATTTATGACGGCACTTGAGATAAATTTGAAAGTCACACATAACTTACTCTTTGCTATTCCGTATTCTCTAGCTAGTGATAAAATTCTCTTACCTTTACATGCTATCTATTCTCCCCCCTAAATTCAATAATCATAGTTAATATCTATAATCACTAAATAAGAGATTGAATTTTGAAACAGTGCTTTGAAAGAGTAAACATGTACATATTCACAGATTTTTTTTCCTTTTGCCATAAATACCTGAGCCTCTGTGAATTCAAGTTTTGACAAGAGCTCTGACCTATACAGGTTTTCGCAAATCATTCATCCTTCATCACTCTTCCGCCTCTGCATTTAAGAGGTGGTACTGGACCCTGCGCAGAGCTCCCCAGAGGCACTGCCTGCAGAAAGGGGGCCAATTTGGTCTGGCCCAGACAGCATTTCTTCAAATATTGAAATGCAAAGTACCTAGAAAAGGCGATGCTGCAGGTCTTGCTACAGGCTTGCTGAGGGGCTCTGTAGCAGTTGCCACTACAGGTGGTTTCCAAAGACATCCCAGAGGAAGGACACAAATTAGTCACTAATCATTTTATTTCACTGTTGCTGTTAACACGTGTTGTCTGAAAGACCCTCCCAGCTATGCTTTGCCACCTTGAATTGGAAATGCAGGGATGTAATACTTACATTTGCTGGAGTATCAACTACTACTTATTGTTCTGTGGACCTACAATGTTTTGAGTTTATTAAAAAGAATAGGTTGTTATTGCATAGTTGAAAAGATTGAGAAGCTGAATACTGCCATTGTGAATTAAAATGTAAAAAATGCTCATTAAGTCACGGTCAAGAACATGAAATAGATTGTTTCTACTCCTCTCCCACATCCTGTGCAAAAGCATAAAGTGTATAAACCTTTGTAGTTAAGAATCCATACCTGGGCTGCACATGGTGGTACATGGCTGTAATCTCAGCATGGAGGCTGAGACAGGAAAACAGCAATTTGGAGCCTACGGCAGGCACTTTAGAATCTTAGGGAAGCCCTGTCTCAAAATATAAACTAAAAATTAAGCTGAGCATGGACTTCAGGGCAAAGGCCCTAAATTCAACTCCTACTCCTAAAAAGAAAAAAAGAAGGACATATCTGCCCAACCTTTATCATTTACCTTTGTTTACCTTCTCTGTGTTGTTTACCCCAAGCTCTTAGAATTTGCCAAACACCAGTATAATGATAGTAACAATGAATAACAGCATTCAAGTGTGTATCTAAGACTGTAACTACTTCTAGAAACACGAGAATGGATGCAGAAGTTTACTCCATCTAATTCAGTCCACACATGATCCAGTGTGTAAGGTGTGTACCGAATCCTACCTGCAGGGTGTGACTTTAACTCTTGTACCTAATTCCCACACAACCCTGCCATAGAAAGTCTTCTGGCTGAGAAGTTAGGAAAACTACATCCAGTCATGGTTCTTACACTTACCAAATGTGGTTTTGGTAAATCATACGACTGCATTAAGCTTAGTTTCTGTGTATATTTTAAGGAGCTAATGCTTTTTCCAAGTGTTCTTTAAAACTATGTTAATGTACAGGGAAGCAGTGTGTATAACATAAATTACTATGCAAAAATATGTGGATCAATAGTTATTATTGCTTCTGGTTTAATACTGAAAAATGAGTGAGGTAACGGATATTGCAACCAGATCGCATTTGTAACATCATTACAATGCCCACTTCTGGCTGAAAACCCCCTTTCAAAAGTCTTTAATTCAGTTAGCCTAAATCAGTACTACTTACTTCTTTGGACCTTTCTCTGAGTCTTTATTTAAAATTCCCTAATATTCCAGTTTTCCTGACTTGTTCACTAAGTAAAAGAAAGCACTTCTCATATGTAGTGTTAATATATAGTACGGTCAATGGAAGACCCAGTACAAAATACTATAGAGATAAATACATGAACACAATCTTACCAGGAACATGGTCTCCGTATGAAATACCTCTTGTGCCTCACTTCAAAAACAACTTGTTCCACCGTGTATTAGTCGGCTTTCCTGTTCCTGGACACCATCAATGAGAACCGTAACTTAAAGGGAGAGAGGTTTATTTGGCTTACATTTCAGGGGATTCATTCCATGGCATACAGGCTCCAAGTCAGAAATATCAAGGTGGAAGGACATAGTGGAACAAAGCTAGTCAGTACATGATAGCCAGGAAGCAGAGCAGGGAAACAGTGCCCGAGAGGAATGGGTTAGGGATCATATATAGTACCCAAGGTCATTCCTCCATGACTCACCCAGACACACCCAAAAATATGCTTTTCTAATCTGCTAGGTACTTCTTAATACAATGAAGTTGACATATCAGGTTAATTGTAACATACCTTTTAATTCAGTCATGGCTGCCAAGGTCAGTTTCCCAATGGCTTCTCTTCTAGCAGATACTGCCTTTGCCTAAGGCTGAAGAGGTTCCTACCTCTTTCCTGGGTTGGTGGGGGGCTTCATCTCTTACATCTAAGCAGCTAAATTGTGTGTGTCTGTATGACAAAGAGAGAGAGAGAGAGATGGGGGATGTGTGATGCTGGTGGGACCATTTTTTATCCCCTGTGGTGAAATCAAGCAGGCAAATATTTCAATCTTTCATCCCTGGAGCAATGTTCTAAAATGTACTCCTGAAGCCTTCTCAAAAGGCCCCTACAGCATCAGACTGGATAACTGTCTTAGTTACTTTTCTTGTTCCTGAGACAAAATACACAACACCCAAAGTTCAAAGAGGAAAGGATTATTTTAGCTTAGAGTTTGTAGAGGTTTCAGTCTATATTTGGCTGGCTCCAAGGCAAAGCAGCATGGCAGAGGGGCATAGCAGGGGAGAAACAGTCCATGGCAGAGCAGGCAGAAAGCAGGAAGCAGCCACCCTCCCTTTTCCTTTATATTCTATCCAGGCTACAAGCCTATTGATTAGTGTCACCCATACTGAGTGCGGCTTCCATTATCCACACCCTGAACTATGCGAAACCAGTTGGTGGAATAATTTAGTTATTACACACCCTTAATCCATGTTCACACACCCTAGTTATAGCCGTCTCTGAAAAGCCCAACCTATGAGTACACACAGAGGTACAAGCCGTAACAATAATGAATGGGTACAGCCTCATAAATGGTCAGTGCCTTTGCTGTAGTTTCTTCTCTGTTTTCACTCTGTTGTCCTGTATTTCTGTCTCTGGGAGTATATTACCAAACATGCTACTGAAATTTAAGCTTTAGCTTCAGGCTCTGTTCTGAGGGAATCCTGATTCAGGGACCATCTCTAAGACTTCCAAATGGCACACACCTCAGGGAAGTAAATTTTGACCCTTCTTTCCTTCTGTTTTTTGCCTTCAAGTCCTAATGTGAGTCTGTATCTTATTATAGACTGAATATATGATCATGAGGGAAATTAATACCCAGCTTTAAAAATACATGAACAGGTTAGGCACTCTATTCAGTCTGGGCTTGTGCTAAATCAAACAAGTATGGGTCTGCAATTTCACAGAGTTTGGACGATAAATCAGACAACACCCTTGCTAAGTGATTCTCAACTTTCTGTGCCCAACCCTCTGAGATAGAGTAGAATGATGGCATGTCACTCACTACATGGCGGGGACACAGGGCTTTGCTTACAGCCTTTATAGGCACTGGAAAAACAATCTGGTAAATGAAAACAAAACAAGTAAAACTTGAATTTTCATGTTTTTACACAACTTCTTTCTCCCTTGTTTTACTTTCGTGCCACAAAATTTAATTCATGAGGATTATGGTAGAATGAATCAGATTTCCTACTTCAGGCACCCCACTCAGGTATCTCACCAGTACTATTTTTGAAATGAACCCCATGTTCATTGCAGTCTAAGGGCTGTACCCTAGTAATAGATACTTTCCCTGATAGGACTTGTAATAATAACTATGACAATAATAATAATAATAATGATCAGAATTTATCATGTACCAAAAACTTAGATTTTATATAATCAAAAAAAAAAAAATGAGGTCAGTTATCATTCACTCTCTACTTCCACCATTACCACTACCAAGGAAAAATAGCACACCATGCCTCAAGGATCATGAGCTTTTCCCCCAGGGTCATCAAGCAGGGAAATGACAAGTTAGAATTTGAATTCAGATATAGTTGATTTTAATGACATCAAATTTGACTATAGGATATTTATCCACAGTGGAGGAGAAGTAGTAAATATTCCTTAATAATCTTTGTTGTCAAGGTGCTTACAAAGGGAACAGAGAGGAAATGAGCCTCAAAAGCACTCACTGAAACCAGTCAGTCGCTGAAACAATCAGACACTGTTTTTCTGCAAATTCACCTGTGTTCCTTCAAGTCCTGGGGTCAGGAATTGATTAAGCCTTCCTTGTTATTGAGTGGGCTGTGGGGAGCAAAGGTGGAGTGGAGATGGAACCTTCTGATTACCCTTCCAGTCACTCTTTCTTCTCTTGCATGGTGCTACTCTATTTGCCTGAAAGCTGTCTCATTACCTGTAACATGGTGTTCTGCTAAGGCTTCATCTGACTACTTAGCAAGCCAGCCAGTCTCTTTGGACCACACCTAGGCCACGTTCCACTCAGAGCTTTGCTATCCTCTAAACCCAGCTTGCAGGCCCTTCTGGGCTGCCATGGCAATAGCACACAGGTGCCAATGAGCTCCCTAATGTGTTATGTTGTCAGAATAGAAAAAGGCACTGAGCTAGAGTGACGCTGTGCACTGATCTCAGCTTATGCTTACTTCAGTGTAAGTAACTCAGGAGCCAAAAGACAAATATTTGTATCTACACACACCTTCACCTTTTGCTCTGATGATAAAGAAAAAACACAGTTGTATACCAGTTTCTTTCCAATTTTAAATAATGGACCTGTGACTCAGGGTTGATGTTTATTCAAAGTAAACTGAGCCATTTCTAGTCAAAGCATTTAAAATTGGGTCCTAGGAATTTTTGTGTTAAAATGTGATTCGGATATATTGAATGAGAATCATATATGAGAAACACTAATTTATAGATATGTTCACAAGAGACCCTCAAACTTAAGATGCCCATACAAAGCAAGCCCCAGAAAGAGTAGATGTGTCATACTTATTAAAGGAGTCTAGAATGACAAGTACCAGTTTGTCTTGTGCATGTTACATGGCAAGTCCCATGTTCAGACCCAGAAATTTAAGAATGATCTCAAGAAAGCACAAACCAGAACGTGTTGTAACATACATAAAATCCGGACAGGCTAACTGCAAAGAAATTGGTCATATAACGAGTTAAATATGTCTTTTATGGAAGCTGAGAAAAGATTAAGATCAGTGAATTCTGGAATACTCTTCTGTGGTACTCATAGGAGGATTCTAAAGGTAATGGATCACATGGAGAATTCTGGGTTTTACATGGATGGGGCTACCCAATTGTACAGCAACATGTGGAAGTGACTGATTGAACAGTGTATCAGAGCAGAGTTTATGGAAATTTTCTATTATTATGCCACATAATTCTTCAGCACTTTGCTGGCCTCCTCACCATATTATTAAATAACTCAGGAAGGATCTAGATAAGGTGATGTGACCAATAGGACAGATGCTAGTTGCAAAATGGTAAGGATACAAAAAGACCATAGGAGTCAGGTTTAATTTCATTAATAAATGTAAGTTCCTGTTTGAGGGAATCTAAGAAAGTTTATGGGAAAATTTGCACATTTTCTAGTATTGTTTTTTATTAGCAATTTTAGTAATTATTTTGTGCTCCTAATAAAAAAAGAAGTGTACAAAAAGCAAAATGAACTCTGTGTGGAGTTGCAAGTCCAGCGTGTAAGACTTGCTTTTGGACCAAAACTGTAATTAATTTAATTAATTTAATGATAAACATTATAATGATTGGATTCAAAACTTCTCTTAGTGTTAGAAGCTTATGCCTTAAAAATGACGGAGAAGAACGATGATCATTCCTTGGTTTTGGCTAGCCACCATGTAAAATAAAACCTACCTGTCTCCCTAGTACATAAATACATTGTGGTGGATTAAGTAATGGTCAACTTGTAACCTCTAGCTGAACTGAATTAGCGTGGTGGTGGGTGTGGATTGTTGAGGATTGCTGCCAACAGCATAAAAGGAGAACTGGAGAGGAAGATGGTGTGCTGTTGATTCTCCTGGAGAAGCTTGTCATGCTGGCTTTCCTGATATGAACTCAGCTGTTCTCTTCATCGGAGGAGCTCAGGTCCTTGCTGTCCCTGAGAATGGTTGCAGTTCTCTTTGGGGGAGCTCTGGTCCTTAGCTTGAGCATCACTTCCTGGCTCCAGTGCAGATCCCTCAGCCTGCTGGCACAGATCCTTCATCCCACTGGCACAGAATTTCTAGCTTCCACCATTGACCTTTGGGCCTTCCCAGGGCAGATCCTTGATACAGACTTGCATAAGACGTTATCGTGGGCTCCAGGCCTCCAGCTGGACTCGTGGAGGACATTGCCATGGGCTCTTGGTCTTCAGCTGGACTCATGCAGGACATTGCTGTGGGATCCAGGCCCTCAGCTGGGTTCTTTGAGTCTCTAGTGTGTGGACAGATCTCTAGCACTCTTTTACATTTGACTCTTCAGGTGAATATTGTGAAACAATCCTATAGATTACTTGTCCCATATTAAATTCTTTCTCTTGTAAACCCTGACTACAACATGCATGCAACCATAATATTGTTGAACATATTTAGTAAACTTTTGGACCAATTTGCTAGTGAAGCATCATATAAAATAGCTGCTATTAAAAGAATAACTGACACCAAATTTTCAGTGGCTTAACCAAATATATGTTTACTTTTGCTCATACAATACACCTGTGCAAGTGTTCCTGCTCCTGACTTTCTTCCAGGTGGTGCTTTGAAGATGTAAATTTCCATTCAGTGTCTCCTCCTTGGTCTTCCAGGGCTTCAGTGCTTTTCACAACCTTCTAAGGAATAACAAGTGGTATGGAGGAGGGACCTCTAGTTCATAACTACCTTGACTCGGGAATGATGCTCACGATGCCCTCTCATACTACTTAGATAAAAACTAAGGACTTGGTCCCATTTTGATTACAAGGCCAGCTGGGAAATGTTTTTGACCATGTGGCCATTTTCAACTAAACACTATGGGAACAGGAACCCAAACTTTAATATATAACAGTCTCTGTCACAAATCTCAACTTAAACTTCAAGACAGGATATTGAATTTTGACATCCATGATCATGTCCCATAAAAATAAAAAATAGCCAGAAAGAAAATATGAAAAATGCAAATACTAATCATTTTAGGAATGAGAACCTATTTTCATCTTCTGCAATAATTTGAATTTATGCAGAGGGTCTTGTCCTTTTTGATGGCAAGTAATTTTTTCCTTCCAAAACATGATTTCCCTTGAATAATAAATGGAAACTAGAGGTTAATAGTTATATAAGTGCAGAGTACCTGGAAAAATTTGTTGCCATGACAATGTAATTCATATTATTAATAACTTTTACATGTTTATTCCCTTTCCAAATGGATGACGTTTAATAAAGGCATAAAATAATCTCCAAAACACCAGAAAACCAGGAAACTTTCATTAGAATCATAAATAGTCATGTTTTTACCACTTGAAAATGATTAGAAATAAAAATAAATAAAATTTTCCTCTAGTCAGCCTAGCTGCACACAGAGTTTTTTCAAACACCCGTGAGCACTGTGCTCAAACACATATGTGAAGCAGTTCATGTTTAGGTTTCTCTGAGTATGTCAAATATAAGTTTTCATATTTCATGCATTGCTTTGAATAAAGAAGAGGATAGTAAAATAAAATATCAATGATTACAGTGTTCAGAATGCTGTTTGACTTAATTCAGGAATTACGGGAAAAGATATTAATTTTGTAGTGGTTAATTTAAAATATTTCTTTTTGTATTTGGTTCCTATATAGTAAATTACACTATTATTGTGCCAATTTGAGACTCTAGAATGCTAGGGGATTTATGCAGTAAATCCTAATACTTACACACACACACACACACACACACACACACGTGCGCGTTAGATTCCTAATAGTACATCAATGATCCTAGTTCATGAATTTCATTTGATTTCGCCTCCGTATTTGACCTCTAGCTTCCTTCTCCACAAAATATTAAAATCTGTATTTTAAAAACAATCAGAATGCATAGACAGAGAAAATCGATTGTATTCCTTGCTGCCACCTCTCTCACTTTAAATCCTGCTTGCTTCACTATGCAGAGCTGCTGAAGAAATTTTATGTGCGAGAATGAATTTCTTGCACATGGCATTTTATCCCCTCACAAAGTTTATAGGTAGAATATGAAAACAATTTTTTAGTGTTTAGTAAATATTACTTTTAGCAAAACTAAATAGATTTGTGATTCTTTTTGCTTGTTTTCTTTTTAATTTTTATTTTTCATTTCTTTTTTTTTTTTTTTTTTGTGGGTACCGGGGTGTCGACCTCAGGACCTCGCGCGCCAACAGGCACCCGTGCCTCTGAGCGATATCACCGGCCCCTTTTTCGTATGTGGGTTCCGGGAGTTGAACTCGGGCCCTTGCGCTTGCAAGGCAGGCGCTTACGCCGCTGAGCCATCTCACCGGCCCCTATTTTTCATTTCTTATTTGTAGTTCATAATGGTTACAATCTTCATGTGGAGCTGGTACATGTACCTAACACATTTTAGTTCTTTTTAAGGTCCCTTCCCCTCTTTGCACTCCCCATCCTTCCTTCTTGTTTGTTTTCTTAGCAGCAGGACTAGTACTTATCAATATGACTTATGAACCTTTAGGAAAAGGGATGTAATATTTAAAGGTAGCTCACGATTATTTATAAAGGAACCCTTTTCCCAAAACATCTTACAATATTAATGTTCAGCAAAATATTTTCTGAGAAATGGAACATAAACTCTCACATAGGTTCTCAGGGACATCGTTAAATGGATGCAACCCCTATGATCTCATTAAGTTTATTCTCTATTATTGCTTAACCTGAGCTCGGTGTTTAAGAGTAAGCTGTTCTCCATCCCACTTCAGACTTCTTTCATAAAAGCTAATACGTACACACTGTGCCGCATAAAACGAGCAATTTTTCCTTAGGGTAGAAGAGCAGAAAACATGACCTGCTCCTCCCACTCATCTTTGGCTTTCAACATGTTTTGGTTCTCTTCTACTTCAATCAATATAAGTTTGAAGGGCAAGAAATTATTTTTCCAATACCAATTATATAGCTGTGAGACTATGGGCTCTCTAACATTCAATCCATCGGAAGACAGAAAAGAAAGCACATTATATAACAAATAGAAAAGGAGCACTTCCAGAATCCTTTAATTTTAACAGTTAATTTTTAGACCATTTTAAATTTACACAGGAGTTACAAACATAATACAGATAATTTCTGTTTTTCTTTGTTCTGCTTCACTTATGTAGATATCTTACGTGTTCATAAAATTTTATCCAAACTAAGAAATTAACCTGGGGCAATACTATTAAGTAAATCATTTGAATTTCATTGGAATTTCTGCTTACATCTTCTGTCTAATGTTCAGGATACAAATTAAGTTGCAGCGTGACAGTAAGTCATCACCTTGTGATGTAAGGTTTAAAGGTCCTGTCCAAAAATTCATGTTGAAGTTTTATTGCCACTGTGAAGGTATTAAGAGGTGGGACCTTTAAGAGATTAGATCATGAAGGACCTGCGCTCTTGGATGGATTATGTTGTTGTTCCTGAAGTTGGTTATTGTGGAGTGGGATTCTGACTGAAGGGTGAGTTTGATTCCATTATCTCTAACCCACAAGTGCACTTGCCTTTCTACCTTCTGCCAAGGGATGGTTCAGAATGAAGCCCACCAACAGATGCCAGTGTCATCTTCTTGTTCATCCCTGGCCTCCAGAACCGTGAGCCAAGTCAATCTCTGATCTTTGTAAATTGTTCAGTCTCAGGTATCTGCATAGCAGAAGAAAATGTACTAAAACACTTTGCACTCTCACAGGTCATCCTCAGTCTTTGCTTGTCTTCCATGACTTTGGAATTTTTGGAAAGCACTAGTCAGTTATTTTGTGCAATATCTCTTGATTTTAGTTTGATATTTTCTTATTATTCAATTGAGGTTAGGCATTTTTAAAAAGGATACCACAATGCTGATGTGACTTTTCAGTGAATTTGAACAAGGAGTTAAAAATATTTGTATAAACATCATTGGCATTAACCTTGGTTTACATGGATTGGATAAGACTGTTGAACTGGCGTTTTTCTGTTTTTCTCCATTGTAAATTTATTTCTTTTTCTTTGTAGTTACTATTTTTGCAGGATATATTTTGATCCTATGCAAATATCCATTTTCTGTAATTTTTGTTCACATATTCTAACATCCATTAGTGGTTTTTATCTATGGAAATTATGACTGTGGAATTCTAAATGTTATTTCCTAATTCCTTAAATTCCTCCAGTTATTAATTGAAACCCTCTCGTAAAAAAAAAGTTGTTGCTTCTCTTTCATTTATTTATTCAATATTAATTTACATAAATATGAATTCAAGGATATTTAATTCTTTGGGTTATAATCCAATACTATAGTTATTTATTGTGCTGCTCCAGTTATTCCAAGCAGAAGCTTTTAATAAGCATTAATTAAAACTAATTATGTCATCTCTCATAGAGTAGTTTACTGTTTTGCATTTATAATGGATCAAATACAGTGAGGAAGAGATGGAAAGAGTTTGCTCTGGAAACCATTCTTCTTTGGTTCTATTATGTGTATAATGAAAGACAGTTGTATTCATACCAGTATTATTCTATTCTGTGGTTCCCTTTGCCCTGTTAATCTACCGAGCCAGATGAGCTGACCACCAGCAAAAATTATTCTAAACAGTTGCTGCTCTGTGTACATAATAAACCTGTGGTTTAGACTTTGCTCACTGTTGAATGGTGGTCATCTAGCAGGCTGATAAAACATTCTCTTTTCTGGATACAGAATTTGTTCTTCTTTTTGCAATTATGTTTCTATCTAGCAAAATGAATAAATAAGATAATAATGACAAATAGACTTCTCCAATCCATTAGAGAGAAGAAGAGTACCATTTAAACTAGAATTACTTTTCTTTGGCCAATAACTAATTTTGCGTGTCAAATAGATGCTATGATTTGTACATGGTTCATGTGTTGAGAGCGTGATCCTCAGTGTGTTACTGTAATAAGTGCTCATTGCCATATTTAAGAGGTAGAGCCTAGTAAGTGGTAGTTTAATCAGTGAGGCAGAAATTGGTGTACTTCTTGTGGAACCCTGATTACCTTTCTCAAGGATTATTATTAAGGAGGAATTCAGATCACCGTATGATCCCTGCCTCTTAAATGTGTTCTTACCACTGTCCTACCATGAGGTCCTCTCCAGAGCTGAGTCAATGGCACTGCCCTTTCAGAATTGTAAGGTAAATAAACTTTTTTTTTTCTTTATAAAGTACTCACCCTTTGGTACTTCGTTACATTATCAGAAAATGGGAATAATACAGTGTGCACGTCCATTTAATGTTAGAGCTAGGAATCATTAATGCATTCACCAATTTAGGTAAATCCACTGAAACAACATTCTGGGAAGAGTTGATTTTGGATATTGATTTAAGCCTAGGGAGTGAGAACCAGTTTACTTTTTTGTATTATTTTGAGGTTTCATAAAATTCTTCATTCTTTGGATAGAACAAATATCAAAAGGTGAGACAATCTGAGTAAGTTTATCAAAGAACATTTTGAGCAGTGGTACCTTGCTCTAATGGAACAAGAAGAACCATATAAGCTAGGATCTATTCTTGGGACCTTGTATATATTCATTCATATAGACCTCTAGTTATTTTATTATATATATATCTATATATATAGATATAGATATAGATATAGATATATACTATTATTTCAGCAATCTTACAAATATGGAAACAAAATATAAGAAATTGTACATGGTTACACAGCAGCCATGGGTGGTGTTCATAGCTTTGAATTTGAGGCTTGACATTTTAACTATTGTCATATTATAATTCTCAGCTATAAATTTTACAGTATAGGCAACCTTAGACAAATTTTTCTCTGAACTGGTTTCATAACTTGGATGTCTATAATAATGTCAGTGTTTCAGGTTTCTACCACAGAATAGGGACAGTACATGAAAAAGATTAATCCAGTAACTATCACATTGTAGATACTTAATAAATAGCATGTCCTCCTGATTCTGTACTCTTAACCACTAACATACCTCTTAGTAATCAATATATAACATGAGTTGTATTTTCCTGATTATTCTGTCTTGCTTTGCTGTTCTATCACAAATGCTTACACAGCAAGGAAAGAGGGAAAAAGAGAAGAAATATATCTCATGTAGTACTTGATAAATGTTTAAGAATGTATACATTCATCTCATCTTTCTATATTCCTTGGGAGTTAGATACTAGTATTAGTGTTAATTTGAAGAATATTCAACCAAGACACCAGAAATTAAGTATCTTGTAAACAATCTCACACTAGCTACTAAGTAGCAGAACTGAACTTTGAATAAACAAAGTCTGATTTCAAAGAATTGCCTCTGTGACCATTGTGTTCTAGGTTACAAGCATGTCTTGAACTTTGAATAAACGAAGTCTGATTTCAAAGAATTGCCTCTGTGACCATTGTGTTCTAGGTTACAAGCATGTCTTAGTCAGTGATATTCCTGTGTGTTAATTTAGAATCTGGTTTTCTCATTCATTCCTTTATTTACCAATTACTGATATTCACCTTGCATTAAGCCTATGCCAAATGTGGGGGGAGGGAAGAATTGGAGATTAAATACAAAATTAAGACAATTTCTTCGATCTACAAGAAGGGAAAATAACACTTTAAAAATGAAATCGTCACAATTGCTATTACTAAATAAATGATCGAAAAGGTACTTTGAGAATGCTGGAAGAGCGCAACTTACTATGACTCAAGAACTAGATAAGGCTTCATGGAAGAGGTAAAATATCCTTGGTGTATGGAAAGCTGAATAGAGGATAACTCAGCATGCATTGCACGTGGGAGCCACAACTCCCTGCAAGCACAATCTAATGTGTTGTAGAAAAATTACTGTGGGAGGCTGGAAGCGGCTGGAGTTAAGAGTCCTTCCTGAATGTAGGTGAGGGAAATGGGAAGGCACAATGAAAAGAAATAGAACTGGAGCAGCAGACAAGTTTCAACAGACCTGGAAGCCCATGCAGTGGAATTTGGATGTTTTCTTTTGGTGAACAGAAGTCATTGCTAGTGCAAGGAAAGAAACTCAACAGAAACTAGCTGGACTGTGTATCAGTACACATATGCTTTGTCCCTGGCTTACCTGTAAACAAGCTCTCTGGAACTGTCTATTCTGAATGTTAGTTACCACTCTACAAAGTGAAAACCTCTGCTCATGTTAATTTTAAAGAATCCCTTCCAGATCTAAAAGAATATCTATTTCCATAATTGTTCAACTTGTTGCCTTTGTAGAGGAAGTGGTTGGAAACTCACAGGGAAATAAAAAGCATCATGAGATCACAACCAGTTGGCAGGAGCTTTTGCAGGTAATTGGTAGCATCCATCACAGAGCATCACCTCCAGACACCTCCAGTAGAGATTCTGCTACTGCTGCATAGACTTGGATACCTCAGTGCTGCCCAGGATTTATCCCTTGCATTTCTTCAAATTGCTACCCTATTGCCTACAGGGATCAACTTTCATAGTTGCAGGCCACTCTTTCACATGGCTATTTGGCACATAGTACCTTCATTCTTGGACCAACTACTTTATTTGGCCTCAAGATTCACATGGGAAGAAGGAAAGATGGAGTTTCTCTGGGTTTGGCTGCCTAACATAGTACCTGGACAGAAAAGAATGTCACACTTTATTCTTTTATATTCTTTTAGTACCTATAGCTAGTTACTTTCTGAAATAGTCTCCTTTCTCTCTCTCTCTTGCTCTCTCTCTCTCTCTCTCTCTCTATATATATATATATATATACACACACACACACACATTGCAATCAACAAATATTTAATGAATTATTTTAGGGAACACTTGAACACACACAGGAGAGAGACTGAGAGAGACAGATGGTGGGGGGAGGACCAAATATAAAGCTTTATCTTTCTCAGGGAAAATAACTGAAATAGGTCCTGTACCTGCAGCTGCTGTGGTGGATGTTTTTTTCCTCTTGGGCCGTATGTAAGTAGGTATCTATAAAATCAAAACGCCTAGGAGACTTTCCCTGCTCCCTTTGCTTTCTGCTCTTTTAGTGAAAAATTCTGCCAGGAAGTGAGAAAATATTAGAGGATGCCAAGAAAAATTGCTCCTTGTTCAACTCCTGTGAATTTGAGAGCGATCACCTAAGACTACCTCCCTCCTTGGGACACCAGATCTGCAGAGCAGAGGTTAAAGGTGACCTTATATGTGCAGTGAGTTTGAACATCCACCAGGCCGGCCTGGTGTAGCTATTATGATAATCTGTTTGGGGAAAACAGAACTCGATACCACATCTACGATTTCACTAACAAGACACATTAGAATCATTTTCTGGTTATTCTACTGTTTAAGTTTAGTCAATATTTTCCCCAGCCTTGCCTTTGGTCCTGTGTGTGACTTCCTGCCCTGCAAGTGATGGGGACCTACACCTACAAGTTCTTCAGCTGATCGGTGCGTGCTTTCTTTGTTCTTTTATGTGCTATGCTGGAGTCCTTTCCATTTGTACCTAGTTTGTTTAGCTCGCTCTCAGCTCTGTAGCCCTCTGTTAAGGTGATAGGTACTTCATAAATTCATTACCAAGGTTCCTGATTATTTCATTTATGTGGGTGGGAGGCAAATATTAACACTCAAGCTTACTTTCTGCTGGTCATAGGACAAAGAAAAGCAAATTTTGTTTTCCTCCATCCTATTTTTGCTCTTCTCCAATAAGCTCTAATAAAGGAAAGATATTATAATAAAATACAAACTCTCAATAATCACACTTGTATAAATGGGACAAATATATTGCCTAAATTAAATCTGGGCTTAAATGTGTATTTTGTTTTCTGCACAGCACTGTACATCTACCACACAATTAATCATATTTCAAATCGTAGCTCCAGGTCTTTCCTTTGACCTTGACATCTTCAGAGCACTTTCCTCTGGGAGGCTCCAGCATGAGGACTGCAGTTCATAACATGTGCTTTCGAGGTGCTACCCTGTCTCTTTCCCATAATGAGCTCCGTCTTCCTCCAGTGCAGGGATTGTGCCTCGTGCCAGCTGTGTTCAAAACCTACAGTGTGTTATTTGGCCAACTAGAAAACACTCAAAACATAATAACTGGCTCTGTAAGTAAATGAATGAGGTGTAGGTGGATCAGTGATCAGTAGGAGACAATTTGTACTTTTTCCAGATCTGAAAAATCTTATTTGTACATAATTGGATGAATTATACATCGTATTTCTGTCTTCTTTTGAAAGAGTGAAAGTAATGAACTCCAAAAACTGTAACTCTTTTTCTTTCTCCTAATAAAGGCCTCCAAAATGGGTCTCTGTACAATTATCATACTTAGGCTGGGCTCAAAACACTGACTTCTGGGAAATTCAGTCATCATTCACTCCATTTTATTTTATTTAAGGTGTTTTTTGTTTTGGTTTGGTTTGGTTTGATTTTTTTTTTTTTGTTAACCTAAATCAGGGCTTTGTTTCCAGGCAATTTTAGAAATTAAGTAAAAACATCTAAAGTTCACTCTTCTCTTTCCGGTAAGAATTATTTTCAGCAGACTTGAGCCTTTGTGTGTGGCTGAAGAGTGCATAGCTATTCCTGAGACTAGCAATGTGGATACACAGGAGAGCAACAGTAGTTAAAAGGATTGCACAGGGGCAGAGGGTCTGTGACCATCTCTCTCGTGTGTTCCTTCTCCCTTCAAATACTCCAGACTCCTAACCATGGTCTCCAGCAGCAATTTTTTCATGTCAGTGCCTCACGATCTCCTCAGACCTTCCTTGCAACGCAGTTTGCAAAGCCTCTGTCTCACTTTGACCTCTGCATTTCACATAAGCACCCGGGTCCTTCTAAGTGGGTATTTTCCTTTCCTGTGTGGCACTGCTCTGTTCCCTAATGTACCAAGGCAGAAATCAAAAGCATTTTTGGTCTTCATGTCTCTGTATCAATCTTTCAATCACTTTCCTCAGGGCTAAAACTCTTTAGACCATTTGTACTTTCATTTCTCCTTCTCTTTCACCTTTCAAAACACTATCTCCTATTCTCTATTGTCAGACCCACAACCTATTTCCCATTATGTCCCAGATTTTTGAAGAAATTGAAAAACTCTTCACATCATCATTATAAAACTATGATCTCTAACTTAAAAAAAAAACTCAAAGCCCCTTTTTTCTTAATTCTTTCTCCCTTCCTCCCTTCCTTCCCTCTCCCTTTCTTCCTTCTCCCTCCCTTCCTTCTTTTCTTCCTTCCTTCATTTTCCCCCTTCCTTCATCCCACCCCCCTTTCTTTCTTTTTCTTTCTAAAAATAATTTGATTTTTTTCCTCACTTTTCCCCAGGGAGGACCTTCTTAATATTCCTAAAATTTCTCAGTTCTCCCCTGGCCCCTGTCACAAAACTTGAACCTGATTCCCACCATCTCTAAAAACATAGAAAGATTTTGCCAAGATGGAGTTTTCTTATTTACCCTTTTCTATTCCTCCAATGTTAAACAAATTTATTTAGGATGCTTGGCTGCCCTCTCATCTTCTTAGATATTCTCTTATAGACAGTTCTGAAAAGTCTCTAATGAAAAATTTTCTTCTTTAAAAACTCACTTATTGATTTAGAACTTAAGTGGAAAGATGTCTAGACATTTTACCTCTTTCTTCTTCACTTGAACTTTAACATTTCTGCTTTATCCTTTCACTTCGCTCATTCATTCATTAATCTCCTGCCTTGTTCTCTCAGCCACTATAATGAAACTGCTTTGATTAAAGTTACCAATAATAACTGAAGGGTTAAATGCCAATCTCAGTAAAGAATTTAGGCTGTTTGATCATTGTAGAATGAAACTTAAACAATTTGAAAATCTCACATCTCTGCGGTTTACATAACATAACTGACATTTCTACTCTTTGACCATTCCTTCACGTGACAGAGATTTTTGGAATTCCCTACCTAAGTGCACCACATCTTCATGGACACACAAATAAGCACCACTTGTCAATACCCCTGCAATTACATATACCTCCATGCCTCGATTCTGGTACTAAAATATGAGTGGAAGTTATAAGAGGCACTGATAAACCTCAGATATAAAAATCTCAATATGTAATTGTTACTTTTTCTCTATGCAACATCAAATGGAGTGGTACCTCAGGAGATAAAAAAGGATGTGTTAGTCAGCTATTTGTTGCTACAACAAAACACTCAAGCCCAGTTAAGTTTATAAAGAAAACATTCTTTTTTATTTAAAGTTTTGGAGGTTCACAAGTGAAGATCAAGTTGCACCATGGTTTTGACATTTGGTAATAGTGTTCCAATGTGGCTCTGGGTGTTACCCAAGAAAACCTAGTGCACCTATGTGTCTGTGTCTGTGAGAAATCACTTCCTAGTCTTATAAAACTACTAGGATTCAATCATCAGTGTCTACCCTGTGACCTTCTCCAATCACTTCACCTTGGAACACTGTGTGTCTTAGTTACTTTTCTCTCATTGCTGAGACAAAATACCTGAAGCCCAAAATTAAGGAAGGAAATGTTTATTTAGCTCACAGTTTGTTATGGTTTCAGTCCATACTCAGCTGGCTCCAAGGCACGGTGGCGTGGCACAGGGACAACCGTTCATGGTGGCAGAAGGCAGCAAGAGAAAAAGGGAGGAGCACAAGAGAGCAAGCCTCTTTCCCTCCCTTATATTGTATGCAGGCTGCCCGCCCCAGGGTTAGTGTAGCACTCACGCTCATAATCCCAGCATTGGACCATGGATCAATCACAAACTCTAGAAGCCCGCCCCCATGACTGCATGAGGCTTTGGGGGGACATCTAGACACAAACCATAACACCGTAGATGAAAGATTAAGTTTCCACTCTCTAGTACCTTTAATAAACTACTTTGGGGATTCAACTCTGCATTTGGCTGGATGAACCATATTCAAATCATATCCAGAGTAATGCCACAAAAGAAAAGAGGACATGTCCCTGAGTGACACTGTCAAGTGGAGTACCCCTATTGGTCTGTATTGGATTCTGTCACGAGCAGTTTTTTCAACAAATGTGCCTGAAAGATTACACCCATGTGTCATGGTGATCACACAGGTTTTTGAAACACCATAGGCTTCATGTTTGAATTCTAACAGTGCATGAGAATTTTCAGAAACTCTGAATTACATATAAAAAATAAAAAAATATATAAATTTGTTTGATAACCTATTCTCCAAATATATTGGAACATGAAATACAGCTGTGATATAATACCCAATAGTACTTAGTCTCCACCGTAGAAAATACCAACATAAAGTTAAAATAAGCTGCTTACCATTCTCTGGATATGAAGTGATTTTTCCCCTTGCACCTGGACCTGAGCAATGATCGTCCCCTTCCCCCGAGACCCTCTTACCCTAATCTCTACCTGCTCAATGCATCTGTAATCAAGACTTTGGATCCTGCCTAGTTCTGCCACTTTCTGGCTTTATAACTTGGAGAATTATTTAAACCTGAGGTTCTCTATCTTCTTTGCACCAGAGCTCAGTTTCATGTAAAACAATTTGTCCATAAATGTGAGGGGAGGAGGGATGGTTTCAGGATTAGATTCTCACAGAGTGCTCAACTTAAATCTCTTCTATGCATAGTCCACGAAAGTGTTCACAATCCCGATGAGATTCTAATACCACCACTGGTCTGACAGGGACAGAGCTCAGGAGGTAATGGAAGTGATGGGGAGGGGCTGTAAAAATGGACAGAGTTTTGCTAGCTCACCTGCTAGTCCCCTCCTTCTGTGTGGCCCCAGTTTGTACAAGCCATAGGCCAGTACAGGTGCATGGTCCAGAGGATGGGGACCCTTGGTTTAAACTCTCAAAGTTTCTTTCCTCATCTCTGAAATTTGCAATAATAATATCTGTCCAACTGGGTGATAGTGAAGTTTAATAAGATAATGTTCTCAGGTGCCAAGCACATAGTTTCCAATACATATACTTCCATTCCTTTGTAGTAATAAGCAGGCCATGTGGGGGAGGATTAAAGGAGATTCACAAAGCACACGGTGACCCTCTAAATGTACTAAACACTTTTTAAAAAATGTTTCTTAGGGCCGGTGAGATAGCTTAGCGGCACAAGCGCCTGCCTGGCAAGTGCGAGATCCTGAGTTTGACTCTCGGAACCCACATAAAGGAAAAAAAAGGGGGCCGGTGATACTGCTCAGCGGCACAGGCGCCTGCTGGAGTGCAAGGTCCTGAGTTCGACCCCTGGTACTCACAAAAATAAAATAAAATAAAATAAATGTTTCTTAGATGTTGGAGTGTTCTTTTGTAGCCAAATGTAACAATAGTCACACTCCCCTCCTATAAACTCAGTCTAAACAAGTGTAGGACAGATCTTGAAACTTCAGAATAAAACCCTTCAGTGAGCATATATTTTTATCTTAATACAATGCAAACCATTCAGCATGGGTTACAAGGCCCTTTGTGATGTGACAGGAGGGTGACAGGTGTGCTAAGATACTGATTCCTCCTACTTGCATAGTCTGGAGTAGCCTAATATAGTGGTGATGAACCTATGCCACATATGTTGTTTTCCTTTTTCAGACAAAAGATATTAATGTATGAATTGCTTTTTCTAAACTAAAATCTCAGTATTCAGGTTTAACTGCAGTGTTGGTCTGCCCTATAGACCCCAGGTATCTTGAGGTCAGGGCTGATCTATTCCATGTTACGTCCCCAGCACTTAGCCCAGAACCTGCCTGTGGGCCAGTAGTACTTGTGATCAGTGCTCAAAGTATTGTTGTTAAATGAATCAATACATAGAAAGTATATTTGTAGTTTCAAAAGAAGGAAGGATATTTTTAACCCAAAGCAATCCAGAAACATAGCAACCTGAGGAAAAGTAATTGAAACAGATTCCAGGGCAGAAGCAGTAATCAGACCTCTTATTTTTTAGCAAAATAATGCACTTGAGATGATTTTTTTCCAGTGTTAGCATTTGGAGGAAGGGCCATTCACATGGATGTGCTTTCTGTATATTTCATATAGTAACCTATTGAGGTCTTTCTATCTTAAAGTTTACATTATTATTATTATTATTTATTTTTTTTGTAAAATTAAACAGGAAACATTTTAGGCCTTGCTGACTATATGGTCCATTACAACTACTCAATCCTGCCATTGTAGCTAAAAAGAAAAAGAAATCCATAGATGATACATTAACAAATAAGCATGTCTGTGTTCCAATAAAATTTTAATATCCATAGGGGGTCAGAATTGGTTTCGTAGATCTACGCAGCTCTAGATGAAAGGTTCTCAGTGTACAAATAGAAGGAGCTGCTTTATTGTTCCCCACTAAGGCCCCAAACAGTTTGTATAGTCACTACTTTCTGCCTGAAAAACTAATTGGTATTTTTCTCCATTGTCACAGTTGAGCATGTTGCACACTGTAAATATCATTTGTATAACTCTTCCTTACAGACGTACACAGCCAGCTATTCACTGGTCACGCAGTAACTCAGAGAGCGACAAACTAGAGAATCAGGCAAAAATGCTGCATTAGCTCCACAGTTAGGATCTTAGGCTTAGACCTTCTGGGTAAGTTTGTTCTGAGGCATAACATGTTGTTTTCTTAATGAGAAAACTAGTGTGAGTGTGAAAATATCTCACTACACCTGAATTCCTTAGGGAGATAATGTATTTTAGAAGGACCTGGCAGTTAGGAGAAAGAATTCCTGAAGAGAATTGCTAATGCATTGTAAGCACCTCCTGTTTACAGCAAAGAGGGGCCTTGCTACTTTCCAGCCCTGAGCTAATGTACAGATGGAGTAGCAAATGGAACACTCCAAAAATTCTCAAGTGTACTTCTTGCATTGAGGAGACTCAGAAGTCATAGGGAAAGTCTTATGAGAAAGCTAAACCACACTGTGGATGCAGATCAAACTTCCACTTGGAAATCCAAGGACTCCTAGGTTCATAGGTTGGGAAGGAAATCTAGGGCAGTGCCATGGTCCTAGGGCTCCTGCTCTCTGGAAGTTTGTCAAGGAAGAGGTGTCGAAGTGTTTCTTGTTCATTTGAAATCACAGGGGCCCACTCTGGAGGAACTAATTGTGCAATCTTTGGATTGTGTCCATAGTCTGCTGGAGGTGCTGAAAGAGATGCAGCAGGAAGCAGAAGGGGAGTTTCCCAGAAATTTAGAACTGAAAATGTAGAGCCACTGTAGGGAAGGGCCTTGTGTGGAACTACGGAAGATCCCACCACCTTGTTAATCTGTGTGTCCTAGAAAGGAGGAAGGATGGTGAGGTAAACTGGGCATCCTTCGATCCTACCCGCTTAATGTAGGTGTACACTTAGAAAGGAAAATCAGGAACTTACCAGGAAGGCAGGAGGTGAGCGGGAAATGACAAGAGAGGCCACCTGGGGCTTCTGATTGAAACTGAATCTGTTCTGAGTTGTGGAAGGAAGTGTTTAGAGTTACATCAAGTTCAAGCTTTAATTCTTCCTCTCAAATGGACAGTCTAACTACTTCTTTGAGGCTATGATTTACTGTATTGACAGGACGTAGTAGTCGTGGAAAACAGTCATAGGATCCTTTGGAGTTTTTATTCTGGACCTGGAGAAAATTGCCTCCACTGAACACCTCAATAAAATTTCAAAGATATTAAGAGACAGGTAAAAAAAATAGCTTTTGATCATATATATATATATATATATATATATATATATATTTATTTATTTATTTATTTATTATTACTGTGCTATTGCACATTTCTTTGGAGAGATAATTTTCAAATAAAAATTTATCTATTACTATTGTGGCTAATCAACCTGTGTTGAGCATGCATTTGCACACACTGTATTAGAATCCCGGGAAAGTACAAAGAATTGCATATGAACCCTACCCTCCACCAGGGTTAATAATATAGCGGGAGTGATTAAATATATTAGTAAAAAGGATCATAAGAAATTGGATTTTTTCCTCCAGTTCCTAAACTCTTTGAAGGTCAGAAACATATGTGTCTCAACTCCAACTAGGACAATGACCAAAAGAATGTAATAAACAGACAAGGGATGCTTTAAAAAAAGAACAAGTAAGTGTTAGTCCTACAAGAGATTTTAAAATTGTTTAAAATAAAAGGTAATGGAAATCTTGGAGTTATAGTACAGTTCCCTAAAAACAGATGTTTAGTTTCAAAGACATGTGATTTTTATTTCTTACTTGTAGATAATGGACCAAAAAAACTTTGGGATTTTGCATGATAAAAGCTCATATTAAGAGTCATTTACACAAAATTGGCCTTTTAACAAAGACATTTTTTTTAAATATAAATTTCTAAAATATTATCTTTTCTTTTTTTTTTTTTTTTTTAAGAAAAAGAGTGATTATGAATTGCTTTTCCTTAGGGAATTACCATTTATCTCATCACACTATTTACTCTCTTTTTATAAGTTACTATTTCCTTATTGCTGAAGAAAGTGTTCAAAATCTCAACTGCATGAAAATAACTGTTGATTTTTACAAAAAAAAATGATTATATATAATGGCATCCACAGTTCTAGTGGTTTTCCTCATTTGATGTTAGAAAAATGTCAGTGTCAAGGGTCTTGGAGTTTATTGCTCTATGCTGTCATTCACTGTTTAAGGCCTGATAGATAATTAGCTCCAATCCTTCTTCTTCCTTTACAGTCGCATTGCTACAGCACCTAATATTTAACTCCATTTGCCATCTCAGAAGAGGCCCTGTGAAGAAAAATAATTGTAAAAAAGAATCCAGTAAAAAGCAAAAGAAAAATAATCCTCCCCAAACACCTCTATACAAGGCAGGGTGAAGAATGTGAGCTCTGGCCTGACGATACTCGAAGGAAAGGGGGAAAGGTCTGAAGATAAACACATCCATTTAGATGCAGCTGGAAAAACGAAGTCAGGTTGAGAAGGCCTCACTCCAAAGAAAATAAGTTTTTAAAACTTCTCTGGGGAATCTTGTCTGTGCTCAACACTAAGCTGTGTATCTTGTACATCTGCCTCTCTCGATTAGCAGATGATGGGAACAGGGCAGCAGGAAAAATACCCTCTTCTGCCTGCTGAGAAGGACATGGTATGGACTTGTTCAGCTCCTGGTCGACCCAGGACATGGCTAACAGTTACTTCCTAAAAAATCAATGGATTTAGCCAGTGGTGTAGGAATTTTTCATTAAAGAGAAATGAATTCTCAACTAGCTTTTGCTTCTCTGTTGATGAAAGATTTAGGGATACATTAATGTATAACAGCAACTCTAAGGCATAAATACAATTGAAAAAAAAATTTTGTTTGTAAAAGATGCTCAAACATAACAGTACTAGCAGTTGCTGAGGAGCTTTTATGTTCTATGCATAGTTCCAGATAGTTTCCATTAGCTTTTTAGTTCTTGCAAGAACAGTATGATATAGAGACTATTACTCACATTTTTGGAAGGAGAAACTAAGGGACCAGAGATTTAATACACAGCCAAGGTCATAAAGCTAGTAAGTGGCAGAGTGAGCATTTGAACTAGCTCTGCTATTCTGGCTTCACAATCCATTGTTTTATTCTCTATATTTAATATAATTACTCACAAATTTAATGTCAGGCTGTTAAATTTCATGATAACACAGCTGACATTCTGACGTCCTCGTGGTCAGCAACATAACTGACATATCGCCCTTTATTGGTCTGGCGTATGAATTAAATCACTCATCTTTTAATTACCAACTGATATATTTTAAGGCCCCTATCAGGCCTATCAGGCCTCAGGGAGAATTTTTTTTTTCCTTTCCAAGTCAATTCTATTCCCCAGGACACAAAGGAACACAATTCAGTCTTGAGCAGGGCTCCCCTTTGAACATAATCAGTAGCATGATCTGGAAACTCAGTGCTATTAAAAATCCCCATCAAGGAGTGACTTCCTTCAGAACAGGACTCTCACCTTGTTCCTTCAAAACAGGATTCTCAACTGTGGAAAAACCTATGTATCTTCACCGAAAAACTGTGAACAGTGACATGGAGTTCACCATGACAGAACCAAGTGAGATCCACCTGGGGTGCATGAGGGCTAGAAGTCACAAATTCCCATCTTATGAGCATTATTGATGAAGCAAGTTGACTTCAGGTATGGTACTACTGGGTTCACGCTTTTGCTGAAGTCACTGTGTCTCTCGCGAACAGGTCAGCAATAAAGAAAAGGCTCTGTTCCTCAGTTATGCCACACTGAGCTCTTCCCATGATTCTGGTTCTTTTATTATGCTACTTTATTTAAATTTATATGCACTGACAGTAATGACAAAGTATGGCCATAGTACCAAATGGCTAGGTTAAGAGCATCAGCAATTCTCCATGATTATCAAGCCCAGATGTAAAGCTTGGGTCAACAATTCAAGCTACTCAATCATTTGCTACTAAGTTTTCTTTTGAGAAAGATCCATGGAAATTAAAGTCTTTTATTGCTCACTGCATTTACTTAGGACGATTCAATCATTAGACAGGTTCTATCAATCATAATGCTCAGGAAGGAAAGGAATGGCAGCCTGGAGAGTCTGTTATCTCAGGAGGCTTCCCTGAGTCCCAGGCAGTTGAACCTGTCTTTCTAAGTATCCTTGGGTTTCTGCATACCAAGTGTGTCAGCTTTCCATTAGTGTAAAAAAATACTAAGACATTCAACTTATAACGAGAGAGGGTTTATTTTGGATCACAGTTTTAGAGCTTTCAGTCCATGATCTATTGGCCCTATTGCTTTAGGTCACTGGCAGACCAGCACATCATGACATAAATATGTGGTGAAGCATAGCTGCTTTCCTCATGGTCAGGATATGAAAGAGAGAAGAGAAGGGGCTGGAGTTCCACCATCCCCTTCATGAACATACTCCCAGGACTACTACCGTGACTAGAAGGCCTCCCATAAGGCTCTATCTCTTTTATCTTTTCTTAAACAGGGTCTCACTATGTAGTTCAGGCTGGTTTTGAATTCACTACATAGCCCAGGTTGGCCTCCAACTTGCCATGATCCTCCTGTCTCAGCTTCCTGAGTTCTGGGACAGGCGTGCACCACCATGCCCAGGTAAGGCTCCACATCTTCACATCTCCATCACCTCAAAGAATGCCAAGCTTGGGACCAAGCCTTTAACACATGGGTCTTTGGGGACATTCTCTGTCAAAACTATAGCATCAAGCCATTAGAAAGTCATGGTTTCACCTGTCAACATGTACATGTGATCGGTTTTGATAGAAATCTTCTCTAAGAGCACAGATAACTACTTTAAGGAATGTTTATAATTTGGGGGGAAATAGACTGAGTTTTGAGATTTGTTTCTTGGCTAATAAATATCAGCTATTTGTAATATAGTAAAATGCTTTAGGCTACACTGTTGGGAGAAGAAAAAGCAGGTAGTCACTCTGCTGAAGTGAGTGTAGACATGGCGCCCAATAAATCTTTATCATTAATGACTTGTTTTTTACTTGATTTTCCCAGTGACGATGAGAAATTTTAAAATTATGCCTGTGTTATGCTGATCACGTCAAGATACTCTCCTCCTTTACCTCTGCTCTTCTTCCTCTCTTTCTTACATTATGATTGTTTGTGTGTACTTAGAGTCACAGGCTAAAAAATAACTTGAGAAATGATCTGCTGTTTCATCAGTGTGTAATCAAGACCCCGATGAATTGTTCAACCTGTATTTTGTGCCCAGGTGGGAAATGACTGAGTGAGGGCAGCCTCCAGGTCTTCAGAATCAGCCTGAAAAGCATCCCTGTATGTGGACAGCTGCTCAGTTATTTGCATCAGTTACATTTGTCCTAATGATGCTGCTACAAACTGCAAGAACCTGAGGGATTTACTCAGTTGTCAGCATCCTTGATACTCTCTCTACCTGAGCCCTGGTTTGGAAAGTAGATTTCTGCTAAGTGCTTGGAATGCTCTGCTAAGTGGCTCATGAAAAACAGATCATGTGTCAACAGTCAGCAGAAAGTCTGATGGTACGTCTAATCTACTCATGTCGCAGTTCAGCCTAACATGCAAGTTATAACAGACTGAGTTCTCAGCCTTGCAAAGTTGGAAGATATACCCTATTTCCCTTGGAGATAATCCACAAGGCTTTCTGTGCTTACAGGGAAAATTTGGACATGGTGACTTAGTTTCAAATTTGAGATACACCTGTAAATTTTTGTTACAAGATTCATCATAGTCTCAAGTTCCACAACTGGAATAATGGATAATACTTGATTTTTTTATGAGTACTGAGGCACAGTAGGGGAATATCACTATTATTTCAACATGTCAAGGTTAGCAGTTGTTATTCCCATTCTTATAAGAAAAAATATCTGAGAAAACTGAAAATCACCAACGCCATCTTAAATCCATCAAAGAACTGAGGTCATAAGGCTAACATCCACCCTAAAACTTGAAGAAACAGGAGGATTTAGAAAAATCACATCTTGCTAGGTGTAGGAGCCCTTAGCAGTAGCCAATATCTACAGAAATAATTTAAACTGTAATTGATGAATTATGGGATACTCAGTGTGGGCTCAAGGGAGCTCAGTCCTGGGGGGAGCCCTATCCCTATGAAATTTACCTCCAAGGATCCTACCAAAATTCTCACTATCAAGAAAATCCTATTAGGCTTCCAGAAGGGGAAGAGGAAAAGTGACCTCTCTGAAATACTTAGATGGTTCTGTTTGCCTTAACAAGGTCTACCCTGGAGGGAAGTCCCAACTAACCAAACTATGGGAAAGGAACTATGCAATTCCAATTCTTTTTAATCTTGCATGTAGTAGAAAGGGAAGATGAACTCTATCCTGTTCTAGCCTTCTACAGGGGGAATGTGGATTACCAACTCAGGCTCCCTGAAAGCCTGAAACCTAATGACAAAATTACAGAATTGTGGGCCGGTGAGATAGCTTAGGGGCACAAGCGCCTGCCTGGCAAGCACAGGGTCCTGAGGTCGACCCCCGGGATCCACAAAAAAAAAAAAAAAAAAAAAAAAAAAAATTACAGAATTCTTTCCCTCTTTTAAAACCCTCCTAGTACAACAGTAGGGGTCCTATGTCATAACAGAGGGTTACAGGTATAGAAACTATTACTCTGTTTAAGGAATATTAAGGAAAACACACATACACATACACACACACATAGACAAAGGAAGACAAAGACAAGGACACGGGGGCAATTTCGGTCTCTGACCCCAAAGTTTCCAACTGTAGTGAATGCACACTAACTCCTGGCCAGCTAATTTAAGATCTCACACATATACCTGATCTCCACTTCAGGTTCAGGCCTATGTTTACAGTGTGCCTCTTCCTGGTATCCATCACAGTAGGTAGAAGAGTGTCCTCCTAAAATTTATGTCTACTCCGAACCTCAAAATGACCTCATTTACATAGTGCCTTTGAAAACTCAATTACTTAAGATGAAATCATACTGGTTAGGGAGGGCCTTAAATCCAATGCCTGGTGTCTTTATAAAAAAAGGAGATATGCAGACACTGAGACACAGAGATTCATTAGGACGGTCGTGAGAAGATGAAGGCAGAGATTGGAGTAGTGTGCTGTAAGATAAGGAACACCAGTGATTGGGGGAGCCACGAGAAGCTAGAAAGGGTCAAGGATGCTTCCCCAGAATCTCCAGAGAGAGAAAGAGAGAGAGAAAGAGAAAGAATGATTCTGCCAATAACTTGATTTTATACTTCTAGCCGAAGAAAACGAATTTCTATTGCATTGAGCCACTCCATGTGTGCTGTTTTGTTACAACATTCACCAGAATTGTTCATATGCAAAACGAATTTTCTATAAATGTAAATGTAGACTCAAGAGATGCCAGAAAGAACTTGAGAATCTTCAGTTATATACATTTACTTATTCCACGAAATACTTACTAAGTGCTGCAGGGAAGATTTCAGAGAGTTGTATTTATAACATTATGAGCGTGGAAAATGAGATGATATTAGAGCAAATTGGAAGCTTTGGAGGATTTTTCAGAGAATATGCATAGGATTAGCTATTTGTCATTTGAAGTGAACAGAGGCAGAGAGAGAAAGGAGAAAGAAACATTTCAGGAAATAGAGTTTAGGGAGCAGAAGCTCACCTCTTGACCATGATTTGGTTAAAAGCATGCAATAAACCACAGAAAAAAATTAGTACCAGCAAGGGTGACCTGGCTTGAAGAGTGCCTTGATTATTACATTTTAAAAACAAATGCTTATACATGCACTCACTTTGGCAGCATAAATACTAAAATTGGAACAATACAGAGAAAATTAGCATGACCCCTGTGCAAAAAGAACACAAATTTGTGACATGTTCCATAACTTTTAAGTGAAGTAAGCCAGCTTTTTTTTAAGTGAAGTTACATATGTCATGGTTTCTCTTATATGAAAAACTCAAAATATGAATAAATTAAAGAACTTTTAGAAAGGAGAGATGGTGAGAAACAGAAAGGTAGATGTCTTGGTGATGGAGTGGGGAGAAGAGGAATGGGGGAAAGGGATGAAAGGGAGGGGAAAGAAAGGATATCAAAAATGATCAAAATACTATATATATAATTACATAAAATTATATATACATATAATTTAATTTTATAATTTTCCTAAAGCAAATGTCATTATTATCCATCCCCAACACGTACCAATTACATAAAAATAGTTTAAACTTTTAGAAATCCTTCTACATTAAATAACTTACAGGTATCAAACCAACAATAGACTGTTAGGTCTATAATTGAGATTTAGGAAGAATCGTATGAAATAAAACCTAACTCTGCCACCTTTCTAGTAGTCTTGGAATAGATGTCCTATGAAATCAATGCTGGAGGTGAAAGATATGGGTCTCAGTCCTACCAATTGTTGTGTTGCTATGTTACCCATCTTGCTTCTAAAAATGGCACATTTTTCCCAGTTCGATCCTGATAACCTCCTCTCTAAGAGTAGGGTAAACTACCGGAAATGAGGGATCACTGCAGCTCACCCGTGGCGTGAGAGATCATCAGCAGTGCATCTGACACTAGCCACATCCATTTCAAGGAAGAACTTAACTGGGAGGAGAGCATTCCTTCCTAGAGGAATGAGCAACTGTCAACTAAGACTCATTTCGCAAATCTTTAACGATAATCCCTACTTTTTCTTTTGTGTTCATGTTAACAGCATTCAACTGGGTCACACAAATCAAAAACATTGGAAGGAGTTTTAGAAAAGTCAGTCCATGTTCATAGCATTGCAGAAATCATTCACTAAACAGATTTCTAAGGGATCCCTGGCATATTTGTATGCACTAGTGATTTAATAAATAAATAAAATCATTCTAGTTGAATGAGTTTGCACAAATAGATGCTTTATTTAGCGAGAGAAGAATAGCTGTCCCAGAGCAGAATACATGGGCAAGATATGATAACACCTTGAGTCAAATGGCCCATAGAGATTCAGTTTAGGAAGGATCCCATGTTTTTCTCCACAGTTGTCGTAACCCTTTCTCTCCACTAGTGTTCATGGGAACCCATATTTCAGTCATCCACTTACCAGGTTCCTTCACAGTTTATAAAGTGTGATAAGCATAGTGTTTTTGAGGATAGGCAGGCCTACACTTTCTTTCTAGTTGACCCTGGAACTACAGCTCTTAGATTAACAACCGGGTTCTCTAATTGACTGTCTGAAATTCAATTCTGGCTACGTCACTATTGGCTTTGAAACTTAGAGCAAGTGTCTGCTCTTCCGAGTCACTGCTCACTGGAAAATTAGAACAATTTGGTTTTCTTAGCATTATTGGGAAGATTAGTTGTACCTGCATATAAATAAAACGTAAGACTGCGTGGGCCACTCAATAAATGTAAGTATCATGATGATGAAAGAGAGAATGATGACAATGACGATGATGATGTAGGCTTTTCTGAGATGAGTCATTAAAACCAATCATTAAACTCTTTCAGACCCAGCCCCTTTAGCTGTAAGATTAGAGACAACACTACTTATCACAGAGAATGACTTTTTGATACCATGAAACACAGTAATTGAAGCTTCATAAAACGCAAAAGGCTACTTAAGTGGAAAATGCTATTTTATGCTTTTTTAAAATTTTTTTCTTCTTCTAGCTTTATAAGCCCATTTGACAGTCCAAAGTGGTGACCCTCCTTGAAGGTCAGAAGCTGCAATTCACTTATAAGAGAATACTGCAACATGCCTTTGATGGTCAACTGTGGTGATGTTTTGTGAGAAAATAGGAATACATATTTTTGCAAAAACCATTTCCTGCCTTCTTTTCCTATTTTAAATATTGGTACTCAAGTCAAACTGAGGAATAAACAAAACAAGCTTCAGTATCCTCAATAAGCCATGGGTTTCTGGTACCCACCTCTCTTTTAAACAGAATATTAGGCCTGTAAGCAGATATATAAACATTTATCTTATGCATCATATATGAAGCAGGAATAAATAGAAGGCAGATACAAGGTTACAAGTCCTTGAGCCAAGTAAGAACAGGGCATATAATTTTGTATTCCTGAGGGCTGGTACATGGTAGTCACTAGTTATTCATTGAAACTATCATAGAATTCAATCTAGACACCATAATTTAGAAATTCAAAAAATAAAGACTATCAGTGAAGAACACATAAAGAGCTTGAAACTAACTAAAATATTCTAAAAACTTTTCTGACATCTCTTTGTTTCCTCCTTCATTTTTCCACTTGACATTCACCTGCTATCCACTATGTGTCAAGTAATGAGCTAAAAGGTAGGTTACTAGGTGGTGTTTGTCATGTACAATAGCAGCAAAAATCAGTGTGGTTGAAGAGGAGACAGCTGAAATGTGTTTGCTTGGTTAGAGCCTTGGAGACAATTGAAAGAGCTTTCTTTTTTGTGTTTGTTTGTTTGTTTGTTTTCTAAATGATATGGGATGCCACTGGGAAGTTTAGGGGGTAGGGTTAAGCATGTTTGAAGAGAAGCACATTATCCCTGCTCATGAAATTAGTACAAGGCTGTAAGCAGACCACAGCAACAAGATCATTTTTCAGAAATGCACACAGCAGCGAAGAAGATTCGGAAAAATGTGGCAGCAGTAGAGGTGGGATGATGAATTTACTCTTAAAGTATTGTCATCAGAATTGGCCAATAAATTGGATGTGAGAAGTAACTGAAAGAAGAGAGAATGAACAAAGACCACAGTATATTTTATCTGCACAGTTGGAGAACTGGGCTTCCCACACTGCCACGGAAAAGGCTACAGGAAGTGCAAGTTTAAGGGTTGAAATCAGTTTCAGCATGTTCAATTTGATATGCCTATTAGTTATCCAAGTGGTGATGTCAAGTAGGCAGCTGGATATATGAGTCTGGAGGTCAAGGAAAAGGTCTGGGGTGGAGGTATTAATTTGAGAATTGTTATCGTACAGACAGCGTTTAAAGTCATGAGGCAGAATGATATCACCTGCAGCGAGTATAGATGCAAACAGAAGAGATCCAAACCCGAGTCCTGTCTCTGCTCTTCCACCAGGCTGATCCACGTTAATGCTTATGCTACAATGTAATAGTGATAAATAAGCATTTTAAACTGCAGCCTTTTGTGAGTCTAAAGGGAATATTGTAACATCTTAAGATGTAAGCAATTTGGTGACACAGCATTCTTTATTCCGTTGCAAATGTTACAAGAAATGGCATATGGAGAAAAGATGAAAGTAAGCTTGCTTATTTTAGAATAAATTTATTTTCCTGTCTCCCTTGACACACAAATGGAGAACTGGGAGTAATATTTTTTCTAACCATTCTTAATCTCTGAAACTCTAAGGCATTAGCATTGTACTTGAATATAAAGTGGATGTTTTCTGAGTTATAGAGGTCTTTTAAGAACTGAGAAAATGGTGGCAGTTTTCCACATGTTTAATTTTCCTGTCACAGAGGTATTTTAGACCTGAATCTTGAATATGATAATTTTAAAAAAGAAAAATTGAATCTCACCATCAGTACATTCAAAGCTAAATCCTTGCTTCCTGTTAGTTTTAATCGAAGTATTAACACAATAACAAGATTTTCTGAATGAACTTTATTCCACCCTGTTTTAATCTCTGTGGATGACTATGAAGAAAATAATTAAATTTCTTATGGAAATTAGAAATTTTCCATAATATACAAAGGAATAGAGTATTGCCTTCTAATCTTTAAGTCAGTATAGTTGACATTCTGTTTCACCCTTTTCTTTTTTGTGTGTGTGTGTGTGTACCGGGGGGTCGACCTCAGGACCTCGCGCGCCAATAGGCACCCGTGCCGCTGAGCGATATCACCGGCCCCTTTTTCGTATGTGGGATCCAGGAGTCGAACTCGGGCCCTCACGCTTGCAAGGCAGGCGCTTACGCCACTGAGCCATCTCACCGGCCCTGTTTCACCCTTTTCTAATTTGTATTTGTAATAAGAATAAATGCTTTTAATTAACATTCGCAAAGCATAAAAATTAGAAACGTGAAATCAAAAATAGAAAATTACCCAAACTACAAAACTTAGCATATTAAAAACTGAATTCAGAAATTTAGTATAAAAGATTTTATGTGATTTTCTCAAAACTGAGCAATATCTCATTAATATAATACTCTCAGCATGGAGTGAGGGAGAGAAAAATCTATGGTGCTTTCCACTCCCCCTCAATTACTTTAGTAGAATAAATGTGACTGCCAATCCACTTGACAAAACTCCCTGAACAGAAAATGGTGTTGATCAGAACTGTTCCTTAAATCATATATGGAGCTAAAATATACCACAGGAAGGTAATGAGAGAGGACATGAAGAGGTAACGAGATGGACTTTTTATAGGTACTGCAATGTGGATCATTTTAAATATGGTAACGAAAACTATTTTAAAGCTGAAAATGCATTAACTCCTAGCCCTAAGAGTTCATGGAAACCTGAATGTTTACACTCGTTGCGCACCACATTCCTCATTTCCTTCTTGCACCAGTCACTGAGGAGGGGGACGGAGCTTGACCTGACAACAAAGCTGTCTTTTTCATTTCTGGAGGCCCCATCAGGAAAGAGCAGGGATTAGGGTTGGGATTTGAGCTTGTCAGTTCCGCCACACCTACCTAAAACAGAGTAAAAATACTTACTTTGTTTATATTTCATTAACAGTCATACTTCCCCTTTTCTCACACTTAATCAAGGCCCTTTATACATTCAGGGACAGAGGAAGGCTTATAAATCATTTTTCTCCTGTGTGATGTGCTCAGAATCCTCAGTTAACATGACCTGCTGATTTATGTGAACTATTTTAAGTCAACATGGAAGGCCTCCTGGCTCTCTTATTGACCAATACTCTGATTTGCAGATTTATTGCCATTTCTGTGTGCATCAGGAGCTTATTTTCTCAGTACTTTCTTTTTGAAGAGTAGGCATTTCTTAAAATTTGTATTTCACTAAGAATACAATTTGAGTCCTCTTCTGTTGACTTCCCTCATAAAAGATTATTTTTGTTATTTTTCAGGAACATGATTCCAGATTTTAAAAAAACAATAAGAAGAAATATTTTCTTAGGGCAGCTGTTTTAGACAGTCCTGGTTGCTATAACAAAATGCCATACAACGGTGGTTCAAACAACATTTATCTCACACAGTTATACAGGCTGCAAAGTCCAAGATCAAGGTATAGGAATATCTGTTATCTGGCAAGTGCTTTCTTTCTGGTTTGCAGAGGGTTTCTTCTTATACCTTCGTGCAGCCTGTAGAGAAACCATCTCTGTCCTTTCTCTTCTTGTAAATGAGAATATCTCATGAACCTTATCCCACTCACAAGAGCTCTATCTCTATGAGCAAATTACATCCCAATCTCCCACTTCCCCACACAATCACCTGGGGCTAGGATTTCAACATATAAATCTTGAGGAACCATACATATTCAGCTGAATACACCTCCCCTTTTGTGCATTTTCCAGAAGGAACCTTTGGGATATGCAGGCTAAACTTGCTTCATTTTCTTGCAGTAAGGTTAAAAGCACAGCTTTCAAGACTAGACAAATCTGGGTTCAAAACCCACCCCTACCCCAACTTTACTCATCCTGTAGTTTCATTTCCCTGACCCTCAGTGTCTTCATTATGAAAGAGGAAAAAGTAAAAGTCTTGGAGACAGCTATGGTTAGGGAACAATTTTCTGACACCCATAAAGCAAGCAAGCTTAAAGAGTTACCATATAATAAATAGGTGCTCAGTGTTAGTTCTGTGCCCTCTAGAATCCTAGTATTCTTTAAAATCGTTCTAATGGATCCTCTAACATGCATCATGCCTATGCTAGGCCAATAGTAGATCTAGCTATGCTAAGGACTATGTAAAGCATAGATAATATCTTCTATTGCTAACAAACCTTTCTAAAGAAGACATAAGTACCTAAGCTTTCAGAGCAGAAAGCAGAGGCTAAGAATGTTTAAATAACTTGTCAAACCTACAAAACTGGCCAGTGGATAAGTCTTCAAGCACCTGATGATGGAATGTCAGGAACGCTGCGGATGTACTTGCTGATGCCCAGGTACAATACTAGAGATCAAGTATTTGGAGCTGTGTGGTCCTTATGGATCTGAAATGGGCATCTCAATTCACTGAACTTAACTTCTATTTGCACTGGCAATATCTGTGGTGTATTAAAAAATTATAAAAACTGCAAGAGTTCAGTAATCTCTAGCCCCAGTTTCAAGACAGATTTGTGTTATGATAAATTTCAAGGTAAAAATGAATGAGTATATTTCTAATAATAGTAAAAATTCTGTTAGGCAACATTAGTTTACTAAAAATGTAGTAAATTTGAGCAGCATCAGTTTCGGTTGTATTCCTATATACATTCTTGTGCAGGGTAAGAAAGGTGTAGATGACAGCTAGCCTATTTCACCTGGAGCCTTGATCCTCATAGGGTTTATGCTTAAAACCCCAGGCCTCCCATGGAGAACAGCACTCCTTTCTTGTTACTGAGAAAACCAAGGCCGGGAGCTTCTGGTATGCACTATAAATGGAAGGGAGTGATTTTCTGTGTTTCCTGTTGATACCTTTAGATATTTACTGAGCTGTTAACCTAAAACATAAACTTAAAATAAGTTTTGATAGAATTCCTTCTAAAACTTCTGTGATGGTTAATTTTATTTGTGAACTGGACTGAGATTTAGATTTAGATTTGTGAAATGCCTGAGATTTAGACATTTTTCCTGGATGTGTCTGTCAGAGTATTTTCGAAAGAGATCAGCATTTGAGTGGTGAACTGTGTAAATTAGATCGCTCTTCCTAAAGTAGCTGGGCATCTTCCAACTCATTGGGAAACAATCAACTTAAAAAAAAAAAAAGGGCAGTGAAAACCTGAGCTTTCTTTCTCTCTGTCTGACTGAAATGTGACATCAGTCTCTTGCTGCTCTTCAACAAGGAACTACGTCATAAGCACTTCTGGTTTCAAGCTTTCAGGTTTAATTTGGAATTTATACCACCAGTTTGCCTTAGTATCAAGCTCTCACACTGCAGATCTTGGGACTTCTCGGCTTCCCATAATTCTATACTGATGGAGCCAGTATTTTATAATAAATCTCATTATGTATGCATAAATCTCATGAGTACAGTGTCCTGTTCCTCTACAGAACACTAACCTTTATACCCTCCATACATTGTAATAAAACTGAGTAAGAAAACCATTGAAAGAAACAAAGTAGATGTTCCTACCTTACCTCAGTACAAATTTGTTTATCTATGAAATCTCTGATATTTGATATAAATAAAAGAATAAAATATCTATCTAATGATAAGCAACCTGAATGTTATTTAGAATGTCCAACAATGAATACCTCTTAATAGATCCAAGAGGTATACAAATATGTTCTGGGTTATTTATCAAATAAATGGCTTTCTCTTTATATCACACGGACTATTCATTTCCCAACCTGGGCCTTGAGTGTTTGCTAGGTGTTACGGTTTAAATGAAAAAATCTCTCCCTGAAAGTTCATTTGTTCAGAGGTGAAGATTTTGGGAAATAATTAGATTATAGACACCAAGCTCATCAATGGATTAGTCCACTGATGTATTCATAACTGATAGTGATGGCAGGAGACGGAGCTTGACCTGGAAGGGTATATTCTCGGCCTTTTCTCCTTCCTCTCTTTCTCTTTCTCCAGCTCCTTCCAGCCTTCTCTGTTTGCTGTCTGAGAAGCACGAGATGAGCAACTTTCCTTTGCCATACTCTTCCACCATGATATTTCCTCCTTGAGGCCAACAAACCATGAACTAAAATGTCTGTACCTGTAACTGATATAGTTTTTTTTTTTTTTCTCTTCAGCTGTGTATGGCTGGTATTTTGTCTCTGCAAAATAAAGGTGACTAATATACCAGGCTTGATGCAGGTGGGCAGACATACAGGGACAGGGTGAGCAGGCTCAGAGCAGATTCCATAAATTTCAGGGTAGCTTTATAGTGTTTGTTTGCTTTTTGAATCATCATCACCTCATTTTCAATAATAACATTTTTAAAGTGAATCTTAATGCTAGTATAATATGAGCAAACATATTTGTAAGCATTTAGAAATAGAATAAGGCTAAACTTGCAAGTAAGTCACCAAATGAATAAAAACATAAGTTGCTTAAAAGAGCTAGATAGTTTCTAAATATCCTTTTCAAAAGAGGTCAAGAGACTAAAATTTAGAATCTCAGAAAAGAGGAGATACATAATCATGGTGATGATTTTAATGAGAAAAATTATCAGTTGGAGAATGACATAGGGAAAAATTAACAAGACCAGACTCGCTTTGACATTTTGAAAAATTTTCTAAATAAAATTATTATGCCATGTCCAATTTATCGCTCATCTCTCACAGTTTTAAATACTTGAGACAAGATCACATTGTTTTTCACCTGCCAAATCAGCTCTTGGATCGACCTATTTCAATTTGACTTCAGATACAAACAACGGATTTTAAATGAAATGACACCCTCAGATCCTTGGTCTTACAACTGCTGCCTGATCTAAGCCCTAAATTTCATTTCTGTCTTATGATTTTTGTAAATATTCTGCTTTTTAAATATAAAAGCATTGTTACCTTGAAATTATTCCAGATAATCTCACCACAAGAGCTGAATGTCGGGGCAGGTGAGATGGCTCAGCGGCGAAGGCGCCTGCCTGGCAAGCGTGAGGGCCCGAGTTCGACTCCTGGAACCCACATGCGAAAAAATGGCCAGTGATATCGCTCAGCGGCACGGGCGCCTGCTGGCCTGCGAGGTCCTGAGGTCGACCCCCGGTACCCACAAAAAAAAAAAAAGAGCTGAATGTCGTAGTTTTAGCTCTGTGGGTGTAGGAAAAGACATACCATTGGAGAAAATTCAAGTTCAAACTGGAGTCTGGTGGAGGGAAATCTCAACCTCTGGAGCAGGAAACCTCTGGACCCCTGGATGAGTCATTTCTTGAGGGTACTGGCTTCAGTCTACACCAGCACGAGGTCCAGAGGATATACTGTGCAATTTTGGAGACTGCTGAGTAATATTTTCTGCATTGAGGAACCTAATAATATGAAAAGCAATCAATAAATAATGAAAAGGGCTAAGTATCATTGGTAACAAGTATAATTTCCAGGTCTGTTCAAGAACCCATTCTTTTTTGCCAGGAATTTTAAATTTACTTCAATAGAACATAATCTCTCTCTCTCTCTCTCTCTCTCTCTGTGTGTGTGTGTGTGTGAAAACTGTATTTCTAGGAGATCTCTACTTCGTGTGCATAATGTGGCACCTATTCATACTTCCAGAACACATTTAAAAAGACTAGGAAAAGCTTCTTATTAATTTTGAATAATAAATTATTCATAATTCTATCTTTGTTCTTTTTCACTTCCTTCCCCCTTTTATCTTCTTCTCCTTCCTCTTACCCTAATCATTTTTAATCTCTCTGTTACTTTAACACCACTGGGAGAGGGCAATCAGAGAAAGGGTGAGTAGGTGAAGCTTCAATGTATTCATATGACAGCTGTAAGTATAACACCATTCTTCTGCCCTTCCCTCTCCCTCTCCTATTACTCCTTCTTCATTTTGTTTCAGACTAGGGAAAACTGAGAACAGGGAGCAGGAGATATACAAAGCAGTATCTACAGATTTTAATACAGTTACTCTCCACCGCATATCAGTTCAAAGTATTTAATTATCATCTCTGTCACTTGCTGGACAAATCATCTCTGTCACTTCATTTACAAAATACAAAATACAATTCAAAAATACACGCACTTCTTAAGGTGTTTTCTGGTGTTCAAATAAGATCATATAGTAAATAAGCACATTACACTCATTACAGTTACTTTAAACATTAAAAGTTGTTGGTATCTTGTAATTCATCATTATCATTCATTCACGTAAGAATTTAAGAAACTCAACTTAAGTTTTACACCAAAATTTAATTCTTTAGTATAAACTTTCTGAGTTGATCTACATCTCTGGATTGTACAAAGAAAAGTAGACAATGGTGCATTTAAATTCCAGCACTGTCTTGTCTTTAGCTCTAAGTGAAAATTTAAATTTGTTTAATGATAATAGGCACATGTGCTATGGAGTATATTTTAATCACTGAGAAGCCTGATTGTTTTCCATAGCATCTTCTTGGCTTTATTACATTGCTCCAATGTGCAACATAAACTGCACCTGCTTCTATAAAAAGTAAATCCATATTCAAGAATTAAAATACTAACATATGTTCAAATTATTCATTTATGGGCTATTCTAAAAATAAGGTATATTTTGGGTACAAATGCAGTGAATAGGCAATATTCAACTTAAAATGCAATAAAAAGACAAATTGATCTTGCTTTAAGGAGGTAAAAGTATTCCTAAAAATGTTGGATATTTTACCAACTCTATTCCACTGGCCAAATTCAATATTATGTTAATGCAGCTGCACATTTGAACTCATGTCATCAGGGACAATGCCATTCTGTGTCCCGGAAACAAGTTAAAGGATAATGCTTAGTATTCACGCTCTACTCATTTTACACTCCATTGGTAGAGTTGTGTTCCACATTCCCACTAGGAAATATTTTAATTAAAATAATTGTTACATTTCCTTGATTTTATTTGCAATGATCAGCCAGTTACTGTGAAATACTTTAAGAATAGAAATGGCACACCTAAAATTGATCGTCACTTAAATATATTTTACATTCAATGAAAGTACAATACTGATTTATTCTCCAGAGTTATGCATATATTCAAAACTCACCAAATGAAAGACATATAAGAAAAGCCTAGCATATGTAAAATAATTTATTCATTGATAGTATTAGTATCTATTAAATACTAGAAACTTTTTAAAATGGGGAATCCAAAAGTGGATATAACTCAATCTCTGCCTTCCAGAGAAGACACACAAAGTTAGGAACACAAAGCCATAGTATATATAGTATTTAGTTACAGAGCATGCATATGATTATATGCATGCATAAATAACCACACCACACACCTAAATATGTTCATATTAGTGTGATGCTGTATGATGTCAGTTTAAAGAACTACATTGATATGGAAGAGGAGGGCTTTTACTGCTTAGAGAGCTCATAGAATGATCCTTTGCAGCAAATGTCAGGTAAGTAATGAGTTACCATGATATTTAAGGAGTATAATTTCTATTCTACCAATGCAGATGTTGCTATTTGTAGTAGTACTATCCTTACAAGCTTGAAGTATTTAATATACTTATGTATTTCAGTTACATAATTACCATTAATAATAGGCATCACTGAGGCTTTATACTTTACTAGACACTGCTAGTTCTTTTTCCATATATTATATTTAATATTTTAACAATCCCTGATATGAGGAGCATGGTACTATGTTAAAGGTATATTAGTAGTAACACAATGCCATAGATGAGTAAGTCATAAAGAAAAGAGATATATTTTGGCTCACAGCTCTAAAAGTGCAAGATTGAGGGACCCATGTGGGGATGGATTTCTTTCTGGCAGATTCTCTGGAGAGGCAGGAGCAGAAGTGTGTGTATGCGTCTGTGTGTGTGTGTGTGTGTGTGTGTGTGTGTGTGTGTCCTGGTTCCTCTCCCACCTCTCATCAAGTCATCAGCGATGGGACTCCACTCTACTGATCTTATCTAATCCCAATCCTTTTCCAAAGGTTCCACCTCTAAACACCATAATGAAATTAAGTTTCCACTCTTAAAACCTCACCATGGGGACTAAGTTTCAACACAAGAAGGAGGACACCCTAAAATAATATCAAAACTGGAGCAATAAGTGAAGAAACTCAGGTTCAGAGCAGTCAAATTACAGCACCAGGGACATCAGCTAGGAAGGGGCAGGCTAGCATTCAAAGGAAGGATTCAAAGCGTGACTTCAAAATCCAGAATCTTAGCATCAGAGTTATGCAGCCTCCCATCATACAGTCATACAAAGCTCTTATTCAATAACTAGTTGAACAATTGCCTTTTAAATTCAATATATACATATATAAGAATGACTCAGTCTCCCAATGACAGATTTCGACATCTTTATTCATTGCAAAGTGTACCTGTTCCCTTTCCACTTGCTGCTGGCTGGGTTACCTGCTACTGTCTCGCTGGAGACCTTCCTATATGGCATGTGGTTTTGGTTAACCAGGAAATAAAAGAATGACTTAGGAGAAACAGTCTGCATCTGTACTTTAGGCTGTAACTCTGGTAGAAAAATCCTACAAGAATGGAGTCTTATTCCTTAATTAAATGAGTCACAAGGTATCTAAGCTTAAAGTGTAGCAAAAGAAACCCAGCACACAAGAATACGTAATTAAATCAATAGTCAAATTTTACCTTGCACTCAGAGGATTAACTTTGCCTATTAAAGAGAAGATTTAAGTCAAGTGATATAAAATAAATGATCTAAAAATAGAATAAAAATATTAAAGCCTCTTCATGATATTCCCCAACCTTTATTTGGAACTTGTGAACTTCTCAGATATAAGAAATACTATATTTCTTCCATAATGCGAAAGCAAGAAAAAGCTTAGAAAAATAACAATTTTCTATTTAAGGCGTATGCAGTGAACAGAGAATCTTTAATAACAGGAATACTAATACCATTCTATTCTTCACTTCCCACCTCAGTGATGTCTTTAGGTGTCTCATCTACAGTTTAAAATCAGTGCAATCTTTTTTGCCCTGCCTGATTCAGGGCTGTTTAAAGAATTAAATGAGAATCCTTGGTGTAAAATGTTTGGGAGTAATAAAACATAGCATATAAATTCAAGTTATCTCTACATTATTGTAATTCCAGCAACTCCATATTTACTTCGTATTTATTCAGCTTTAGAAATAAGTATTTTTGTAAATTTGGATCATAGTAATTTCGTTAGTAATACTGTGAAAAATACAGATTGTGCCATATTATGCCCTCATCTTTCTGCACACAAAATAGTTTCCCCTCTCTCTTCTGCTCTAGAATGAATTAAAGCCTAAATATACTTCCTACTGCTCAGGAGGCCCTTTTCTATTCTATTTTCTCAACAGTACTGCCAGAAAATAATTTTTATGTACTTAATTATTAAAATATTAAATTCACATATCTTCACAGTGTTTAGAAACAAATAACAAATGGTTGTTTCTCCTTTTTACTTCATTAAATCTAATTTTTGCTTCCTAAAATAATCATTTTCATTTTTTCTAATATGTCAATATCTACCTGGATGTATTTTTTAAAGTATGGTTGCATCTATGCTTCTTGAGTTTCAGCTTAATCTCTTGATTCCACTAATCAACTAATGAAATATAGGTATCTTCCCCCACCATAGTACCCTCCACCCACACCTCACAAATCCACACATCCATTTCACTCAATCAGATTTTCAGAGAACTTACACTGTACTACAACGTGCTAGGATCAATAATATTTATTTCATAATAATGAAAAGCAAGGCCCTTAATATGATTGTTTTCCTTTTCTGAATAGGTTTTTGCTTTTCCTGAAGTTATAAACTATTTTATTCTACAACTTTCTATATAGTTACCATTAAACTCTCTCCAACTTGCATAACTTTCCTCTCAATACACTTACACTCATCAAGGATTTGAGGACATCTTCTGGGGAGGTTTTGCCCGGAGGGTTTAAACTTTTTTAGTCAGAACTGTCCCCTTGGACATCCCTTCACTACCCTCTCTCCTCTTCACATCCATCCCATCTTTCCTGTCCTCCATACCTTTTAGTTTCTTGGTTTAATTTCTTCTTTCGGTGGACAAATTCCTCTACAGTTTCTTAAAAAAGGATACATAGAAGATAATTTACGGTCTTGAATTGTGTAAATGATTTTAATTCTACCTTACACTTTATTGTTGGGTATCTATCCAGTTAGGAAATCAACTTTCCTCAGATCTGTGAACATATCCCTTCCTTATTTTTTAGCCTACAGAATAGCTATGAAATATTCAATTTTAGTGTGACTCTTTATATATGACATTTGTCTTTTTCTTTTCTTCCTGAAAGAATGTGGTGTTTCATGTCAATGACATAACTTGCTATGAGCCTTATGCTGGATACCACTTTTTTAAATAACAAAATGTGTGCTTCAGTTCTGAGTCAGCTTTTCTCTGGTGATTTCTTCTCCCTTTTTTTCCATGTTCTTTCCTGTCACTGCTAATTTGGATAGTGACTATCCTAGATGGGTCTTCCCATTTAATTTTACTTTCCCAATAATTTTAATTGTTGGATTTTCTTGACATGGTTTCTGAGAAATTCCTTCGATTTTATGTTCCAACTCTACTTTGTTTGTCAATAAATATAGTAATTCATTTAAAAATCTTGCAATTCATTATTTGAATTTTCGTGTTTGATTTATTTCTACACTTTTTATTTAATTGAATTTGTTGGTACATTTCAGGTATAATGTTCACATTCATCACAGGGAATTTGTATCTGTACATGATATAACTTGATTCTTTTTTTTCCCATTCCCCTACCATCCCTTCAACCCTTCTTCCCCTCCTTATTTACAAAAGATTTCTTTTCATTTTTTTCTTCTTTTATGGTTTATTTTTCCCTTCCTTCCTTTCTCTCTCCCCACTCCCTAGTACCCCTTCCCATTTGAATATTTTCTTCCTATTTCACAATATCTATTTTAGATTTTGGTCTATCATTTTTATCAATTCTCTGACTATTCCCATCTTCTATGCCATTCTTTATCTCTTTGTTATGATAGATAGATGATAGATAGAGCAATAGAGAGATAGATTTCCAACCAACTTATTCTCTGATTTTGTTCAAGATAAAAAAAATAAATCCATTACATTGATTTGTCTTTTGTATTTGATCTCATAGTATTGGTTATAAAAGATAAAAAAAAACAGCTGCTAAAAAACAAAGCTGCAAAATGCCATAACATAAAGAATATAGAGTACAATAAGTGCTAGGAATCATCTTGGGGTGAGAAATGTTGGTTAGTGGCCTGGCTCTGCTCTGAGGTGTCGCTTGGGATCCAGGTTCCATCCGTTGTCGTGCTGTCCTTTCCCCTGGACATTCATTCTCGTGTGTGCTGTCGGTGTTCAGCCTTGTGCAGCTGGGAAGTCTGCGTTCTTTCTATCAGGTAAAGATAATGAGAGAAATGTCACGAATACAACTCATTCGACCCACCTGAGGTTGACGCTTTGTCAATTATTTGGACATCTAAATGAACGTTTCACTTAGTTTACAGTTAACCCCAGCTGCCAGAGAACTCACCTATAAATTTAAATTCTATGTTTATGGAAGAAGGGAAGAATAGAATTTTGGGGACAACTAAATGTCTTCATACAGAGGCATTCCTAAAAGACGAGAGATGTTGGATGCCTTGCTAACTTAGATTACCAGTGACTTTGTACACGGAGGTGTTTTTCTGTTCCAGTTTTGACTACAGGTTTAACAGATTGTTGTTGTTTTATGGGAACTCTTCTGTCTTTCTCTTAGGCTGCCCATGTACTTAATACATTTTGTTTTCCTGACTGAATGTCCTGTGACTTGCTGACTTTGTATGGGAGCCTGTAAGTGATCAACGCTATGTGAAACTTGCACTTAAATATCTTTTATTTAGTACTGTGACCCATCCACAAACATATCTGGCATACTTCATTCAGTGCATAGGCTTTCTAGATAACAACAATCTTGCTGTCTTTAAAAATGTGGGAGGAATACTGACTTTGTAGCGCTAGGAAAAAATGCTGGGGTTCTAACGCCTTCATGCTCAGACAGTATTGTATTACAGTGCATTGCATTGTATTGCATTGTATTGTGTTGCACTGTGTTGCATTTGGATCATTTGTGATCTATCTGGCATTGCCTCTCCCCCCAGCCTGTCTCCCATCCTTTGTGGGCTATGTGTTAGGCTACTGGTCTTTTAATTTTTTGTTAGTTTCACCTAGTGTAGTGACTAGTACAGAGTGTGTATTCCAGAATATTTGTGGAATACATTATAGTATTCTGTAGGTATACATTATTTAGGAAAGTGGGTATTTGGGTTAGAATGGTATATTTTTATTTTAAAACATATTACTAATTATATAATTATACATATTATATAATTAAACATATATATCCCGAGTACCCATTGCGTATAGTGTTAAGTCCCTCCTGTGGTTTAGATATTAAAGGTTCCCCAAAAGCCCATGTGTTGATTTTTTGTCCCCTAGTGCATCAGTGTTCAGAGGCGGGGTCTTGGGAGGTGACATCATCAGCAGACTAATCCTTTTATGCATTCATAACTTCTTGGGCCACTGGGAGACTGTGGAATCTTTAGGAGTGGGATCTAGTGGGACCTGCCCTTGAAGGGAATAGTTTGGGTCTTGTTTCTTTCTCTTTCTACTTCCCGACGGCCATGCTTACCATGAGGCGAGGAGCTTCCTCTGCCACGTGCTCCTGTGGCCACAACACTGTGGCTCGGCCTACACCCAAGAGTGGCAGGGTGGATGTAGACTGGGACTTCTGAAACTCAGCCAGAATAAACCTTTCCTTCTTCAAGATGATTTTCTCAGGCCGGTGAGATGGCTCAGTGGCGTAAGCACCTGCATGGCAAGTGCAAGGGCCCGAGTTCGACTCCTGGAACCCACATACGAAGAAAGGGCCAGTGATATCACTCAGCGGCACGGGCACCTGCTGGCGCGCGAGGTCCTGAGGTCGACCCCCGGTACCCACAAAAAAAAAAAAAAGATGATTTTCTCAAGTATTTTGTCACAGTAACAGGAATCCTATATACATAATCTCTAATACCAGTTAACCTCCTTGGTATATTGTTTTACTTAAGGTGAGTAGAAATTACAACCCATATTCTAAGTACCATAAATAATGGCTGAATGGATTCTTCATGTTGTCAAAAATCATTAGTAGTGTCTCATCTTCTCTCTCTCTCTCTCTCTCTCTCTCTCTCTCTCTCTCTTCCCCCTCACTCACAGAGAAAGAGACGCTGCTTTGGTTCTGTCGCTCCTAGTCTCTGTGACATTGAATGAAAGGAGAATTAGCATTTATCTTGAAGCCAAAGTGACAAGAGCTGAAATCATAGCCTGTCACTGACTAGCTAACCACAAGAAAGTCTTGGCATCATGAGACAGTGATAGTAAAATCGACTTTATCGTTATTGAGGGATAAATCGCTGTAGTCTGAGGTTGCTCCACCTTGCTCTAAATTCCATGATAGTGAGGACACTCTCTTTTATTCATTTCTGCTGTATCCTCAGCTCTAGTGAACTTTTAATAAATATCCACTGCATAAAAAATGAGTGGGTGAATTAATTAATACCTCATATGTTTTAATTTCAATCACGGTAAAGAGGAGGAAAAATAATTATGCATTTCTTCTATTTCTTACATTTTTTCTTCATTCCTAAACTCTTTTGTTACTTTCTACCAGAATATTTTCCTTTTACCTTCCCTACCTCCCTCTCCAATTAATTTCTTCTTTTCTGTTCTTCTCTCTCCTTTCCTCCCTGTCTGTCCTCTCTCCCTGCTTTCTTCTTTTTTTCTTTCATTTCTGCATTCTATCCTGTATAAAAATGTTTTCCTCTAATTATTCCCAGCAATGTACTATAAATTAATGGGTCTACATGGGGTCAGTAAAATAATGAAATATTGTACATTATCCCAGTAGGAAAAGTAGAAATGCAAGACATAATTTATTTTTATTGTCTACATAATACATTACTATATCAACTCTATTCATTTCTTCTAGGTCCTAGATATCATTTCTAGGGTATTATCTTGTGACAGAGTTTTATGATATTGCATGTGCTCTGACCGACAATGTTTTTAATCAATAAAAACTATTTTCATTTTAAAGATAGGAAAGAAATACTCTTGAAAAATATGATCACCAAGTTAATTTATACACTTTCTTTAAGGGGCTTCTTGTATACTCTGCAGTTACTAAGCATCCATTCTGGGCCAACGCATTATATTCATCATCTTACTCATTCCAGGCAGCAGTCCTACAAGCTAGATGTGATTCTACTTATGCCGAGTAAAGAATAAAAACGAGATTCAGGGAGCTTAAAAGTTCCTTGCACAAGGAATGTTTCAGAACTAAGTGCTAGAATCAGTATGCAAATTCAGCATTTTCTAAGAAGCTCACGTTCTCCCCCCTACACACCGGGCTCTCTCTCTTGACAGACTGTCTCGACAAAAAGCAATCTGGCTTCCTTGACTGAACTTCTCATCTACTCTTGCTTTGGCATAATTATGGTCTGGCTTTCTCAAACACCTGGACAGAAATGTGCTGCCAAGTAATGTGAAAGGAAAAAAAAAAAAAAAAACTATGTGCCCCATAATTTTCATAATACAGCAATGTTGATGTATTCAGCAGCTGCTGCTTCGCATGGGGCATGCAGAATAAAGCCAACCGTAGGTAAGTGGGCCAAGCATCGGCGGCTCTCTGAGGTTTTAAAGTCCTCCCTGAATCCATAGTTAAAGAGGACTCTGAATCCCAGCTCATCTTAATATTGTGTGTTATATTAAATTGCTAGATAAAGAGATATTTGAGAAGCATTTCCTCAGGAGAAAAGGTTCATACCTTAATTACTTGTGATCCATTTGTTTGTCCAGACCTTGTTTTTTAATTTTATTTCTGCTGAATTTCATTTCCTCACATTTCATTTCTAAATTTTTTTTTCTTTCTTTCCATACTCACTGGCATTGTTAAGTTTGGGATTGTATTTCTGATTTTTTTTTTCTTTTATTAAAGCAACCTTAGCCAGGCATAGTGGCTGTAATCCTGGTGTTCTGGAGGCTGAGGCAGGAGGATCTCTGCAAGTTTGAGCACAGCCTGAACTACACAGTGAGTTCAAGGCCACCCTGGAATATACAGCGAGAACTTGTCTCAAAAAAACATAAAAATGATTAAGTAACTTGTAACTCATTTTTCTACTTCTAGACTAATAGTTTTATTAGTTTACTGTTTAGTCTGTAACAAATTACCAAAAACTCTATGGCTTAAAACCACTCACATTTATTATTTTAAAGTTCAGAGGTCAGAAGTCAGAACCTGGTTTGACTGGCCAAAAACCAAGGTGTGATGGCTCTGTGTTCTTCAGGAGGCACTGGGAAAGAACCCCTCTCCCAGCTTTGCCCGGCTTCTAGAATCCACTCATATTCTTTCCTTGCTTTGTTACTCCAGCTTCAAAGCCAATCACCCAGGGATGAATCTGCCACATGCTGCCTTCTTTTTGGCTGCTTTTTCCCCTTCTGCATCCATTCTCTACATTAAAAGACTCGTGATTCAATTTCACCTACCTGGAAAATCTCCCTGATTCTATATCCTCCTCCACCCAATCCCATTTGCAAAGTCCCTCTGCCATCTGTACAAGGTCTTATTGGCACATTCTGGGCTTTAGGATGTAGGTATCTTTTTTTCCTTTATGTGGGTACCGGGAGTCGAATTCAGGTCCTCACGCTTGCCATGCAGGCGCTTATGCCACTGAGCCATCTCACCAGCCCGGGGTGTAGGTATCTTAACTCCTTACTTTGTCTACAATGATCTGACTTCTCCCAACCTTAAGAACCTTAAGAATCTTATCTCTCTATCCCTCCCCAAATGTGTAGAACCCAGGGCAAATGCTACCTGATCACTTTGCTTCAGTCAATATATATATATATAATAGGAGCATTAATAGTTTTTTAAACAAGTTTGCTGTTATAAAATTCCTCTCGTTCTAAATTTTTTTCTAGTTTGTATTAATGTGGATAATTCTGTCCCTTATATTTTTAAATTTTTCTATTTCATAAGCTACCCTCTAGGCTCATGGAATTATTTAAAATATACTAATTGGAATTAAGCAGAATTAAAAATTCAGCCCTTCCATCATCTTAGCCACATTTGAAGTGCTGGCTGGTGACTCTTATATTGGGAAGCATATAAAACATTTCCTTCATGACAGAAGTTCAATTAGACTCTCCCTTAAAATATTATCATATAATATTAGATTCACCTGCATGAAATTACTCTCTCTGTAAGTCCCAAGCAATCAAACAGTGGCAACACGGTATGGTTTATAGAAACTTCTCATGGATTCTAGTCACTGCAAGTTCAGCCCATTCAGGAGCTTCCCTGTTAGCATGAAAACTGAGCAGTTAAAATTAATACGAACCCAAGCCTGCCTTATGCCTTTACTCTAGCTCATACACAGAAACATGATCAGCAGTTTCCAAATTGGGTTTATACATTGGCCTTGAAAAAAATACTCAAAGAGTATTTTTTCTATAAAGCAATAAATGTGTCCTGAAGTTGAAACATGGCCTCTTAAAAACTGACTTGCATTTTGCACCTGTTTAGGAGTTTTCTGTATTTTTATTGAATACATGTGTTAAGCATTTCTAAAGAATTCTTCCCAACTTGGCTGTCTCTTCTACTTTAATAGGTATGGGTGTGGTGACAACTATAGGGAAAAATAAAAAAATAAAGACAATTTTTGATCATGTAATGGGGGCATCTAAACCCACATTTTGTATGACTGCATGTCTATAAAATTTTATGATGCCTCCTATTAAGTAATCATCAGATAATGGAAACATTCTGCTCAGAATTGGGATCCCAGTCCCTGATTCCACACTTAGTTATAAAATAGTGGTCACCCAGCTGGTACTGCTGCAGACCAAGGGGAAGACACTGGAATGAAAATACCACACACATAGGAGTATTTATTGTTTGATTGCTAGATCCTCAGTTTCTGATACCATATCTCACTCATACAATAGTGCTCAATAAATAGCAGTGACTAACACATTATATCTTTTACTTATTTTATTTTTATTTGTATTAGTACATGTTTTCAGCACACAATGATTACATTCATTGTGAGGGGATGGTACATGGACATAACAGAGCTTAATTTTTTTTTCATTCCTGTCCCTTCCCTCCCTCCCCCTTCCCTCCATCTCTTAGTCCACCTCCCTTTTGCAAAAAAAAAAAAAAACCCTACTTCTTCCCTATTATCTATCTTTTATTTTGTTCTTCAATTTATTTATATTTTGGATTTCTCATACAAGAGAAACCATGTGATATTTTCAACTTGTGTATCTGATTTATTTTACTTAACATTATGGTATCAAGATACATACATTTTATATTTTTATTAAGTAATGAAAAGGATCATCATTAATTAAATCACATGAGCACTTGCACACTGCATGATATAAAGTATAAAAGCATGCATATTCATACTGGTATGTTTTAGAGTGACAGTTAAAGATGGCATTTTATCTTTAAAGTTACAATATCCTCATTTGACAGATAAACAACAGATTCCAAAAATGAGCCTGATTTTCTTTTAGTGGATGTAAATGAATTTAAAGATAGCAACAGCAAAACCATTTGTCAAATTTAATAACAGGAAAGGATAAGATTTTTTTTTTTAGCACTATTGTAGGCTGAGGCAGGAGGATCACAAGTTCAAGCCTAGCCTGGGAAACTTAGTGATTTAGCAAGACTCTGTTTCAAAATAAAAAATAAAAAGGGTTGGGGTGTAGTTCAGTGCAAAGACACTGGGTTGAGGGCTAACATTTATATGGCACTGACCAGGTAGTAGAAACTGTGCTAGTGACTTTAAATATGTTAACAATTTTAATCCTCATAATGACCCTGTGAGGCAGATGCTTGATTACACTCATTTCCCAGATGAGAAAACTGACAGCCAGAGAGGTGAAATGACTTCAAGTTTGGTCACCTGCAACAAAGCTAGGAAGTATAGTTCAGAAAACTTTATTCTTAAACATTAACTAGCCATGCTATTTATATATAAAATAAATTAACTCCAGTATGTTATTTGTTTGGGCAGATCCATAGTTCATTTCAGAAACTCCTGATCTCTTTTCTCTAGGAAACCTAGGCAAAAGGTTAGAGCAACTGCACAAGCAAGTGAAGTCTGAGTATCTGATTTGGATAATGGAGGAGAAATTGCTCTACTCGATCAAGTAATAGAGTTTGGGGTTAGGACTTCTTGGCTCCAGACAGCCAAGTTTGCAGTTTCTAATATTTTTACTCTCTCCCACATCCCTGACATTGAAGATCACAAGAGAGAACATCAGTGTCCATGCCACAGTTCTGCTCTTCAGTTGCTTTCTCACCTTAATTCAGCACCTTGGTTCTGCGGGCAACGCCTGTGCGCCTGCAGCAGGGAAGAGGGGTCCCCTGGGTTGGGGAGGGTTTCCCTCCACTGCAAGTAGCAGTGGACCAGAGCAGACGAATCCTCTCTGAGCCTGAGATACCCTTGCGGAATGGAACTTGATTTTCCTTTAAACACGGAAAATTCTCGACTTCGAAGGCCTACAGTTAGCAAAGAGTTTCCAGGCATAGCTCTGGAAGATTGAATGAGCATAGTCTTTCTTCTGGGCATGGCAAATACGTCTGTCCAAACCCTCTCATTAGCAGTCAGGCGCTATTTTAATAAGGAAAGAAACTACAAACTAATACGAAGAATTACCATTTATCCAAATAAAAGGTTAAATTTTTGTTTGTTTTCTTAAAATTTTCCTCATTCCTTCCTTCTACAAAGCAGAGTGACCAGCTTTCTTTTCATAGGCCAGGAATGAGGATGGTACATGTTTTTCTATATAAAGTTAAAATTCCTTATTTAAGAGCAATCTTTCCAAACTTTCAGAAACACCGAACAAACTCGAATCCAATGACAAAAACAATGGGAAACAGTCCTTAACTACCGAAGCACACATCCCTTCAGTTCTTTGAAGTTCGTAATTTGAACACGAGTGTAATTTATTCTCTTTTTTATTTCATAACTAGACTTAACTCTCTGTTTGGTCAATAACAATGTGTGGAAAATATTTTGTATTTGGTATCAGTTAAAGCTCAATACTTCCTTATCAATTAAGTAGCTTCTAAAGATATGATTTTTATTTTTTTCAGATGTCTGGCATTAGCACTTCTGCCTTGAGGCCATTTCTTCCAGGTGCGAGAGGTTCTTTCATTCTCATCTCTGAGCTTCAGGCTGTGCCTTAGAAGGCAGCTGTGGTTCCCTGTGTGTTCTAGATAAATAAATGATTACAATATGTTCAATTAGGCCAGAGCTACCCTAGGAAAAGAGAGGCAAGGCCTGCACAACAACAACAACAACTGTTCCTTTTTAATGTTTATAAAATACCATGATTGCTTGGGACGCTGTACTCCCTTGTAGTATTTCTTGGCCTGTGCATAATGGTACTACAAACAAACGTCTGCCTTGCGTAGTTCCTTGTATCAGGTACCTAATACCAAAATGCCATTGCTTCAGGGAAAACCAAAAGAATCTCTGTGATCTCAAACAATATTCCTGATGGCCTATATGTTTGAATTGTAATATGGTCAGCTCTGTTGATCTTGACTAGGCACAGTTAAAGGAAGGCCAGCCGCTGGCTGTTGGTTGAACAAGGTTGGCTTTGTTTGGGATGGTGGGGGGTTACTCATTCCACACCCTGTGTTGCTCATCCTTCAGGTTAGCTGAGGTACAAGCTACTGCTGAAGGCAGAAGTGACCCAGCCTGCCCAAGAACGGATCCAGGTAGGGAGGAGAATTGAGAATGTCTCTAGAATCTACCACTGTTAACATTCAGAGAGAAAAGAAGTAAGATTGCAATTCTAGTCAGCAATGAGACTAGACAATGCTTGCAAAGGATCACATGTTATCTTTAAGTAATAGACTGAAAAACTAGACTAGTAAATGTCAATATGCTGAAAACACCAGTGTTCGCCTGTGGTTTGAGTCTTAGCTAAACACTACGATGACATATTGAGGATGTTTGCGGTGAAATAAGCAGAATATATAAGAGTAAAAAAAGAACAGTACTTTTTATTTATTTTATTTTCAGACAGAGTGTCGCTAAGTTTCCCAGGCTGTGCTGGAACATGCCTCAGCCTCAGGCTCAGCCTCCCAGAGTGCTGGAACTACAGGCATGCACAGCCGGCACCTGGCTCCACATTCTCTTATTGAAAGAAAACCTCCATTTAAAATCTCCTCCAAGAAGTCTTTTCTGAGGACCCTACTTAAAGCAGCACTTCCCCATCCTGTGCAGATAACTCAATCATCTGTGTGGCCTTCTCAGCACCTACCCCCCACATGGGATTGTTCAGCTTGTCCTGTACAGGCCTTATGCCCCTCTTCACCCAAAGTTTTGTAAGGTCACTGAATCAGTGACAGTGGCCAATCACACCTTTCTATACAGTGATACCTCAGTTGTCAAACTCGGTTTGTTCCAAATTTGTGTTTGAGCACTGGAAAGTTTGAGAATCGAACATATTTTTCCCACAAGAAATAATGGAGAGCCGGTGAGATAGCTCAGCGGCATAAGCGCCTGCCTGGCAAGCGTGAGGTCCTGAGTTCACCTCCCGGTAGCCACATAAGAAAAAAGGGTCGGTGATATTGCTCAGCGGCATGGGTGCCTGCTGGCGTACGAGGTCCTGATTTCGACCCCTGGTACCCACATTAAAAAAAAAAAAAATAGAAATAACGGAAAGTCAAATAATTGGTTCTAAGGCCCCAAAACTACACTTATGAATTCATTTTCCAGGACACCAACAAATTTCACAATGAATTCTTCTTTTAACTCTATTGTGGTTCTCACAGTTTTCCTCTTACCTTTCCTGCTATTATGACTATCTCTCTTCAGAGCCATGGTACGATATTTTATGCAAATAAAGCACACACACACACACAGAGCACAATGACAGATGTTTTAATGCCCTAACAAAAGCACTACGTGTTGTCGGGTGAGAGCGGTCACTTAGACCGAAGTGTCACCCTTGGTGTACGCAGCGAGATGCAACGTGTGACTCACTGTTGACCTCTACAGGTTTTTTTCAAGTTTAATTTTTGGTTCGGCCATTGAGCAGTTTTGAACACCGAGCAGGTTTTTTTTTCAAACTTTGCTGTTCAAGAAGTGGAAAATCTGAGCTTGGAGCCATTCAACAACAGCAATATCACTTTATGTCAATATTTGCAATAATCTGGGAAAGTCATATATGCTACCCCCAATTTTTTAGGAGAACTGACTGACTCACTAAAAAAGTGAATATTAAGTAATTAAAATGGCCTCTCCATCCTACTATTGAATATCCTATATATTTACCTATTAAAGAGATGTGTCCACTTACTGCTTTTATCTTTGAAAGATGTGTACCTTTAATCTATTTTTCTTTAGTTACCATGGCTCTTCAGATTTATTTTATAGTAGCTTTTTCTTTTCCATTCACATTTATCTTAAGAGTTTCCCCCAGTATTAGAAATCAGGATTAACCTATATGGTTACTTAGCATGTAGTTGAGTCAGGAGGGCAATCCTATTCAAATGTGGCTGTACTGAATTATATGTAAATAATAAAAATATAGTAAAAATAAATGGTGTCTACATAAGTTGTTACAGTGACTTACAATAAAAATAGTGGTTGTGTATTATATAACATGCTTTATATTAAATACATTCAAAATTACAAAATGCAAAGTTGTGTTCATTCGTTCTAAATACATAAAGTGTATTTTTTTACAAAATTGTATCTTTGTGTGGAAAATATTTTTTGAAGTCTCAAGGTGAATTACACTTTGAGAGCTAGGGCCACTTAACCTTCCAAGAGACGTAAAATGTTAGCATATTAAAAGTGCTGAGAGGTCTCTCAGCATAGCAAATGTTTTCTTGAAGTCAGAAGTTTCCAAACTAATTTGATCATATATCTTCAGAGTGATTCATCTGCTTGCTGCCTTATTAGTTGCTTTCTCACTTGTTTGCATTTATATAGTAATTTACATATTCAGTGAAATGTATTCAAGGAGAGATTTTTCTAATACCATATGCATTTGCTTGCTTATATAACTCTAATGTCTTGTTTAAAAATAGAATGATTTTCTAAAAAGAGTTCAAGCCTTCATCCTGCATTCCTCTTTAGGAGCCTTAGAATATTAGTCACTCAAGTGCCCAACATAAATCCCACAAGTTTAGTTCTCGAGTCAGCCTTGGAGTCATTCTTACAGAAAATATTCAAGGTTGATATAGAGGATTGTTATGGTTTGTGTCTAGATGTCCCCCCAAAGCCTCATGCAGTCATGGAGGCGGCCTTCTAGAGTTTATGACTGATTCATGGTCTAATGCTGGGATTATGGGCGTGACTGCTACACCCATCCTGGGGCGGGGAGCCTGCATGTAATATAAGGGAGGGAAAGAGGTTGCTCTCTCTCTTGCTTGTGTACGCTCCTCCCTTTTGCTCTTGCTGCTTTTGCTGTCTTCCGCCGCCATGAACTGTTGCCCTCTGCCATGTGCCACTCTGCCTTGGAGCCAGCTGATTATGGATTGAAACCTCCACAAACTGTGAGCCAAATAAACCTTTCCTTCCTTAATTTTGGGTGTCCGGTATTTTGTCCCAGCAACGAGAGAAAAATAACCGAGACAAGGATGGAGGTCAGATTTTGGGTAAAGTGAGGTTCAGAGAAATGATTGTGCTGGATACTCTCTTCGTTCTTGTCCATCAACTCTACCCTCTTTTACTTTGTCCTCTGTTCTGGAAGGAAGATCGGGATGGACTTCATCACAGAACCTCCTTGTCTTCTGGCTTCTGCCTGTGGTCACAAATAGGCAACAGGACTGGGTGATTTGATGCACCAGAGAGTAAAGAACTGGTAGAAAGTTGGCAATGCTTTTTCAATGCTTTCCAAACAGCCTCTCTCTTTCTCTATTTCTCTTTCTCTTTTTCTCTCCTTTCATATCCAATGATCCAATGACTATTTCTTCTTTTGCTCCTTCAGCTAGTACCTGAAATAGTCTCAAGTTTTCTAATCCTAATGTTTCACCATCTCTCCTTGACTTGCTCTAATCTAATCTTGACTCTACTTTTGAAAAGAATCTCTTTATCGAGCCCACCTCAATCCTAAGAGTGTGTGGACCATCTCTTTCCTTCTGGAATCGTGACTAAAACAAATGACTTGCATAAATTTCCATAGTTAAAGAGGAAGGCAACCAGATTCAGAGCTTGGGTCTGTCTCTTCCAAGATCTGCTATATTTATCAGTACTCTAAATTTTATCCAAGCTGAAGATACTGGTATATTGGTAAATTAGAGTTTCTATTTCTTATATGAGCAATGATAACATCTACAGCTCCAAAGGAAATACAACTAATAGCAATTAGGGTTTGCTTATTATATGTCAAATATTATTTAAGATTATTTAAATAAACATTAACTCCTTTAAATCTCACCATAATTCTATGAAGTAGATAATATTATGGACTTTTATTTCCAAATGAAGGAGACGAGATTGGGTCACACTGAGTTCTTGCTTATCATACAACTAGTGAAGGAAATATGACCTAAGGAAGCCTGGGGCTAAGGAATGAATTTCCAGTCACTATCACCTACTGCTTATAGCACTGTAATAATCCACAGCAGGGCAGGGGCTCAGTAGGAACATTCTTACTATAACACCCACATTTCTCTTCTCCCAGTCCACTATGTCAATGTCTCAAGTATCTTTTAGTATGAGTAGTGCATGCATAGCAGGCTAAACAATTTTCCTAATCATTTAGGAAGTGCAAACGAATTGAGAAAAATAGACACACAGGAAAAGTTGGAGCACAAGAGAAAGTACATGTCTGTTATTTTAAAATTTAATGAAATGCAGCAAACAGTATTTTATCTGTGATCCTGGGTAAAGATGTCAAAAAGGATCATTATCAAGTGACATTTAGGCACTGGCATATTTTTGCTACCTGTCATCTTGCTTCTTCTCACCTGTATAATGGCATTTATCTCTGTTGACATCCTGATTATAATGTTATCACTGCTTTTCAGTTATTTCTACTACCCTATGACAGGTTGCTTTATTCATATGCCATTCATTTGGCATTTATTTGCTGTCCTTAATTTGTGTTTAAATATGAATTCCTCAAATCTGCTTTGATTATATGTTGCAGTTAGCTGATATCACTCATTACTTCTGAGATTATTCTCAACGCAAGGTAGCTGATGGTAGTCTTTCACCTTTTAAGTAGGTTCAAGGATGAATGAACAAAAGGTACTGTCTTGGGCAGGGTTTTCAAGTTCTAAGTTTGACGATATCAGAATCAGTGGCTAGCACCACCTCCCCACTTCATGCAAGTGGATTGTCATCATATTGTGACTTTTGGAATTCTGACCTGGAGGAGAATTGAAATGTTTAGATTACCTTTTGACAAAAGCATTCTATCCCTGTGCATGTGATGGTTAGCTGTATATGTCAGCTTGATAGCTACACGTACTGGATACCTGGTTAAGTGTTACTTCTGAACATGTTTGTGAGAGTGTTTATGGATGGGATTAGTGTTTGAATCAGTAGGTTCTGTAAAGCAAATGGTCTGTCCTAGTGTGGGTGGGCATCATCCAACCCATTGAGTGCTTGAACAACAGAGGTGGAGGAAGGTTGTATACATTCTGCCCGACCGTTGGACTGAGACACACTCTGTCCTCCTTGTTCTCAGACAGGAATCTGTACTGATGGTCCTCTGGCTCTCAGCCTGTAAACTACACCGCTGGCTTTCCTGGCTCTCAAGTTTGCAGATGGCTGATCATGAGACTTCTCTAGTACCATGCAATATGTTTGTTTATGTATGTAGTAATGTGTAATATATACTGTATTGTTTCTCTGGAGAATCATACACAATATGATTTTGGATTGACATTCAACAACAAAACTACATGCAAGATGATCATTCATGAAAGTGGGTGATATATCTAGATTGAGAGGAGCAAAAGGGAGAAGAAAGCTACAGCAGACTGAATCTAAAAATGAATGACAGAGAACAGAAAGGATACCAGGCTTGGACCCTGGACAGAAACCTGTATAGAACCTGATACAAGACTAAAGAGTACACTAGGTTCTTCCCCTTAACAGGTTTAATAAATAATTGCAAGGAACACATGAGAAAATTTATTGAGCAGTATGTCTTTCATAAGAACATGCCTAAACAATCTACTATCACTATGAAAATTCTGTGGTGGTAGTGTAAATCTATAAAATATCATAGAAACTTTAGGTTGAATGAATCAAAAATTGTCATATTTTAGTTGAAAAATTATTGAATATGGTCTATGTGATGTGGTTTGACTTACTATTATTTGTTATAATTAACATGTACTTTATTAATATAATCACTGCTATTTGGGCTAATGGCAATGATCATGAAGAGAAAGAACTTCTCTTTGTAATGAAAGAGATGAATTCTTTTTTAAATGTTAGGTTTGCCTTGCTATGCTATTCAGCCTTACAAAGAAAGAAAACCTATATTTGGGAGAGTAATAGAGAAAACGTTACTCAAATTCATTGCTTAATGAAATGTGAATATATGTCACCTCTTTTGAAAAGTAAATTCCCAAAATTTATTTTCCTGATTGTCCCCTTGTACAATTTTCAACTTTTTCTATTATTACCACAGAGCATACATACAAATTTGCATGGTGGGGGTATAATGTGATACAGAAAAAGCAGAATAAAAATGAAAATGAAGAAATCAAAAATTAATAGATTGTATGCTATCATCCCAATGAAGTATTTATATAAAATTTTATGTAAAAACATTTTACTTTAAAAGTATAAGTTTTCATTTGCAAATGGGAAGGGGAGCAAGAGATAGAGGGGGGAAAGGAAGGTGGAGAACAGGATATGAAAAGAATTCAGATGTGGGGCCGGTGAGATGGCTCAGCGGCATAAGCGCCTGCCTTGCAAGCGCGAGGGCCCGAGTTCGACTCCCGGATCCCACATACGAAAAAGGGGCCGGTGATATCGCTCAGCGGCACGGGTGCCTGTTGGCGCACGAGGTCCTGAGGTCGACCCCCCGGTACCCACAAAAAAAAAAAATAAAAAGAATTCAGATGTGTTATGTGCACATGACAAATGTGATCATTATGTACTGCAAACATGTGCAAATAAAAGTTTTTAAAAGAATACTACAATGGAAGATTCATTGCCAAGAGTAACAAGTTAAGTATGTTTGAAACAAATTGTGACATTTTGAGTTTTTAAGGGATATTAATAGTTATGTATTTTTATTGTAATAAAAATTTTAATTTAAATATTCACTGTTTTTGTGATCACCCCTCCCTGATCAACCATTCATGATGATTTCTGTAAAAAAAAAAAAAAAAAAAAAAAAAACAAGCAAAAAAAACACTCAAATGTCCATTTTATTCCCTGGATCTGGCACTGGAGATTTAAGGCTCTTCCCCAAATTCAAAATGACCATGAAAGGTAAATACTTTGAATTGATTCAGGTCATCCAGGCAACCAGGACAGTGCAACTAAAGACACTTCTGAGACAGGACTTCCAGAACTGCTTCAGAATTCACAAGAACAATGAAATACATGTGTTCAAATTGAGGGAGAGTATTTTGGGGAGGGTTATAACAATGTGTCTTTTACTGTAAAAATTATTTTTAAATTAAAAAATATATATATATGTTTTAAGTTCTAATGCATTTCTGATTCATTCACATATTCATTCAATAACATATTACAAGTTATTTTCTCTGACCCCATTACCTCTAGTAGTTAAAGTTTAGTAATACCCAGAAATAACACTGAAGAATTTCCTATGTTTTCTGACCACAATCTAAAAATGTCTAGACAATGATTCTCCCACCTTTTAAATATTCATTGAAATCAATCTTCAACAACTATGGAACAACTTTTTCATTTGACTTTAGTCTTTCAAATTCATTTTTTAATTAGTATAATTGTCTGGGCTGCCCCAGGCACCTTCAAGTTCATGAAGACACTTCTCTTGGCTTTCCCCAAAGTAAATGATCGATATGCAATAAAGCTATGCTTGATCTCTGGTAAGCTGAATTATGCTGAGTTCCACGCCACGTCTCATGTCCCTAAAGTTGGATTATTTTCCATGCAAAGTCCCATCAGGCAAGAAGAATCTGGAAAAGTAATTTATATCCATACATAGTCAGACAACATCTTAGTTAAGTAAATCACTCTTACTCGGTTTTGATAATAGATAATTTCTCCAAAAATACTCTCTAAAGGTTTTATTTAAATGTTGGAGAAAGTAAACTCACTCAGAAAAAAAAAAATTTTTTTCTTTATGTGGGTACCAGGAACTGAACTCAGGACCTTGCACTTGCCAGGAAGACACTTATATCACTGAGCTATATCACCGGCCAAGAAATTGTATATTTTTACAAATCAACTCCTCAATGTTCTGTCTACCTGAGGACTTTTGTTTTCAAAAATAGATCCTACTTGTTTGAAAACGCAGATTTAGACTAATAGTGTGTACCTGATAAAATTGGATTCCATACTTGCTATCGTATTTCAAGTTATCCTAAAAATATATAAATCATGAAACTTATCATTGAAAACTGTAAAGTTTTGTCTCTAACAAAAGGGAAATTGTACCTTTTCAAGTACACAAGACAGATCAAATATATCTTTAAAGGGAAAAAGTATACACCAGGAATAGTAAGTAGAATCATTTGATATATGCTTGGCTAACAGTTCCTTTATATCATATTTTTGTATAACAGCAAAATCTCCACCTTTGCTAGGACTGAGTAGGTATCATCACAGCATATGACAGAACCCTAAAATCCCACACTCAGATACCCAGTATTTTACTTAGATACCATTAGGTCATACAGTTGTATATTGTTAAGAAGTGTTACAGTAAGTGGCACATTGCCAAGGACAATGGGACAAGTGTATTTGTCTCACTCCAACACATAGAATGCACACTTTCTACTCATTATGAAAGATTATGGTTTCCTAAGATCAAGATTTCTTTCCTGAAATGCAACTCATTGCGTGAAGAGGCCACATGTCGTCCACTTTACATCAGCCAGTGGGAACTGGGGTCTGGGGAATCAACACAAAAGTACAATATTACTGCTATTGTTGTTGAGTAATAAACTGTCTTCTACACACCATGCAACTAGAGGCTAAGTTGTTCATTTGAAAGTAGGGTAAAAATCTTACACAATTTTCAATTCTTGAAATTAATGTTGCTCTTCCAGCCTAGGAAAGAATATGGCTAAAATTACTCAGTGTATCCTCTGTCTTTCTGAAGAAGTTAGTGTCTATGCCATGCAGCCTAATACTGAGGATGCACATTCTTCTTTTAATGCATAATCCAGGGCTTTTTAATCTTTGGAAATTAAGATTATGCCATAATGCTAAAGTGCTGAAATAATTATTTACTTGATTTTTAAAACTCAATTTGTTTTAATTTAAAATGTATTTAAAATAATATAAGAAATATCACTGATAATTTAAAAGCCCATACAAATTAACATAGGTATCGATTATGAAATTAAATGACATCAGACACAAAAAATAGTAGACTACTACATAAAATCATCCCAATTATCCCTCAGTCAACACTAATCTACATAATAGGCAAGGGTCTCAGAATGAGAGCCAGTAACTCCCAGGAATCCAGCTGTCCCTGGAGTGCTCCACCAGAATTGATAAAGCTCAGAATTTTGAGCTTAAGGAAGTAAGGAGCATCTCTATTCTTCCAGGCAAATTCCTAAATAGGAAAAGAATCTCATTTGAGATAGGGAAAGTGAAGTCACCCTTTTAAAAAACACTGGATTGTAGTTGGTACAAACAGGAAGTTTTCCCTTAGGGACAGTCTTAAATAAAGCGAATCAGAAAGGAAGAGTTTTAGAGAAGAAATAAAGACCTTGCTCTTTCTATGGCTCTGATGCTAAGCACACAGGAAGTAATAGCTGAGTAACTATAAGTTTTGTGGATAAATAAGTAAAATGGGAGAACCAGTTCACCAAAATTATTTGTAAACAAGCAGGAAGAAAAGTGATAGTGTTGTCGTTTTTGATTCACGTGACTGAGAGGATGCTGGTGTGTATGGGGGAGCATAAAGTACAGGCATAGCAGATGCAGTGGGGGCCAATGACAACCGTTTCTCTCTTCCATCCCTCTTTATCTCTCTGAAGCCATGTTCAGCACACCATTTCACTGTTTCACTGGCAGCCATTTAACTCTGCGCCTTGGTGACTCTTCCTGCCTGCCATGGGATAAGCAGCTGTTTCTCCACCGGGCACTTCGACTGTGCCCTTTCTGCCTTAGAGCCATGTACTTTAAACTGAACCTAATGGAAAGTGTGAGCAAAATAAACCTCTCCCAGTTTAAATTCAAAGTATTAGGTATTTCGTTCTACAGATGGAGTCTTAGTCACTTTCTCATCACTGGGACAGAATACTTGACTCCCACAATTTAAGAGGAGAGGTTTTTTTGGCTCACATTTTCTGAGGTCTTAGTCCATGCATGGTCAACACTTAGTAGAATGCACTAATTTCAACTATACAATTTGAAGATGATCAATAAATGTATTCATTCATCATAATCAAGATAGGAAATATTTCACTATGTCTTTTATAATTCTTTCTAATCAATTCCCAGCCTGAAGCAACCAAGGAGGAATAATTTTAAGTATTTCCAATTTCTCTCACAATCATTCCTTTACTGGTTCTTGGCCACAAGAACAATAAAGGAAAAAAATGCAGAATGGAAAGAAGGAAGGAAGTAAGGAAGGAAGGAAAGGTGAATGAAGAAAAAAAGAAAAGAGATGTATGGACTTCTTCGACTCCATATAAAGTTTGCAAAATTCATGTTTTTACAGATATTGGTAATTGATTCTTTTTTACTATGGAGTAAAATTCCACCATGTAAATAAATAACTAATTTTATATTCATTTTCTCAAAACCATTAGGTTTTTCCAGTTTTGTGCTATTTTGAGTAAAAGTATAATGAAAATATAAGCACAAATCTAAGTCTAGGCACATATTTTTATTTCTCTTGGGAAAATATTTGATTGGAAATGTTGGTAAGTTGGTCATATGGTAAGTGTATACTGAACATTATAAGAAATTGGCCAATATTTTCTAAAATGGTTGTATATCACCAATAATGTCTTAATTCTGGTTCTTATACATTTTCTCCAACATTTGGTGTTTTAGTGTTTAATTTCAGCCACGCTAATGGCTAAAGAAGTGGCTAAAAAGAGTGGTAGCTCTTTGTACTTTTAAATTGCGATTCTGTGATGAGGAAACTATGTGGGACATTTTTCAAGGGCTTATTAGCCATTTGTATGTGTTGTTTGTGGAAGTGTCCATTCAAATTTTTTGCATCTTATCATTTATTTGCTTGTCTTTTCATTATTAATCTATGGGAGGCCTTTGAAAACATTCTTTTTTATTTTTATTTTTATTTTTTTATTTTTTTATTTTTTTGTGAGTACCGGGGGTCGACCTCAGGACCTCACGTGCCAGCAGGCGCCCATGCTGCTGAGCGATATCACCGGCCCTTTTTTCGTATGTGGGTTCCAGGAGTCGAACTCGGGCCCTCGCACTTGCCAGGCAGGCGCTTATGCTGCTGAGCCATCTCACCAGCCCTGAAAACATTCTTTTTTTAAGTCCTTCAGATATATACATTGTACATATCTTCTCATTATGTACTTATATTTTCAGTTTCTCAACATCTTTTGATGAGTAAAGTCTTTTAATTTAGGTGAAATCCAATTTATTTTTTTGTTCTTTTTTCACTTGTTAGCACTTTCTTATGTAATTTTCAAAATGTCATTGCCTAAGTCAAGGTTGTGAAAATCATCAATATGTTTCTTTCTACAAGTTTATAGTACCAACTTTTAAGTTTCAGTCTACAACCTGGACTATATTATTTTTATGTGTATGAAGTGACACAGAAGTTGAAGATCATCTTCCCTACACAGGTAGTTAGTTTCCTTACCCTCTTTCCCTTCACACACACACACACACACACACACACACACACAAACACACATCCAGAGGTATTTTTTTGTTTTGTTTTGTTTTGTTTTTATGTGGGTACTGGGAGTCGAACTCAGGACCTCACGCGGCAGGCGCTTACGCCGCTGAGCCATCTCACCAGCCCACACCCAGAGATTTGGAAGAGTTTTTGTTCACCATTAAATTGACTTGAAATCTTGTTTGAAAATCAAGTGATTGAAGTAAGAAAGACTATTCCTGCTTTGTCAATTTTGCCTCACTGATGTTTATTCACATGACAACACTGTTTTGACAGCAATAGCCTTATGATCAGTCTTAAAATCCATAGTGTGCCAACAGACATTGTTCTTTAAGATTGCTTTGCCTATTTTACTATTTTTCCATTTTCATATAAAATTTAAAATTAGCTTTTCAACATCTACTAAAAAAGGGTGTTTCAATTTTGGTTAAGATTTTATGAACTCATACTTTGATTTTGTTGAGAACTGACATCCTCTAATTCGGGAAGGTTACTTATGTCTCATTTCTTTATTAGTTTTATTTCTTTCAGTGACTTTCATTATTTTCTTTGCAGTAATCTTGGATATGTATTGTTAATGTATTCCTAAGGATTTTTTACGTGATTGAGAAATATTTTTTTTAGATTTTATTTTCTACTACTATATAATACGGTTTTTTATATTTGTTGCCCATCAACTTAGGGTTCTTTTGCTCAATTTAGATGAAATTATGAATTGGTCAAGTTCAGCTCTGCTAGCTGTCCTGATGTGACTCCAGGTAATGCAGGATGGCTAATGACTGACATAGCTGCTGGTCAATATCCCTGCCAGCTGTCACCCTCTGATGCCAGCTTGTGTCAGACACTGTAGGTTTCTTCTGCCAGGTGCCAGGTTACTGCCACTGGTTTTTACCAGCTGCTGGTCTTGTTGGCTGCTGGTCTGCAGCTCTTCAGCGTTAACAGCTCTGTTTATCCACTCTGTCACAATACTCAGGATAAAAATCCTGAGCAGAATTGTAGGACTTTTGGATACCACACTATCTGAGAAATAAATCACAAGCAGATTTATAGGAACATCAAAGTGAGTCCTTATTTTAACAGGACCTGTGCTATCACGCAGCATGGGTAGTAAACAGGAAGGAGTCCACCTAAACCAAAAGCCAAGGAATGCCTAGAAAGTGCTACTTATGTAGTGACTTGCAGGCCTGTTTCAGTGAGAACAAGGGCTGAAACCAGGGGATCTTTTGAAAGTCTTGCTGTGAATGCTGGGTATGCAAATAAGGGCCCCAAATCCCTTCCTCCCTGATCATAGCTACTTGGGTGCCCTTTCTGTTCTCAAAAATCCAACACTATCCACTGACATGGCTAGAGTTGGGGAGGGGCCCCACAATGACTGTCTAGCTGCACTCATGTTGCAGCAGAAAATGGAGATTTGATAGCCAGGGAGAACACTGAAACGAATTGTCCCAGTCCACCAGGGTATAAGGGGAGCAAAGAGGAGCAATGGGGAGGGTCATGCTGGCCGTCAGCGAAGTCATTTCCCCCATAGCCAGCACAGGGATAAATGAGAGAGACAAGCACTTCTTTTCTGTCTCATATTGACCTTATGTACTATGACCTTGATAAACCCTTGATAAACCCAAGCATTCTTTACCAATTATTTGACACATGCTTATTATTTTCTATGTAAATTTTCATTAATCTGAGATATTTTATCACTTCTTTTCCAGTATCTTGGTCTATACTATTTTTGTGTGTGTGTGTGGGTAACGGGGGTCGAACTTAGGACCTCACATGCCAGCAGGCACCTGTGCTGCTGAGTGATATCACCGGCCCTTTTTTTCATATGTGGGTTCCGGGAGTCAAACTCAGGACCTCGTTCTTGCCAGGCAGTCACTTACACTGCTGAGCATATGTTTATGCTGGCCCTATACTTATTTTTCTTACTTTATTTCATTAGGTGGAATCTCAAGCACCATGTTGAATTATGTGGTAAGAGCAAATATCTTTGCTTTATTCTCAGCTTCCATGATTTCCACTTAGAAAATGTCCTATTAGAGGTGATATTAACTTTGAATTTCAATGATAAACTTTGTCAGATTAAAGAGGAACGCTGCTGTTCTGTTTGTCTTGATTTTTTTTTTTTTGTGGGTACCGGGGGGTCGACCTCAGGACCTCACACGCCAGCAAGTGCCCGTGCCGCTGAGTGATATCACCGGCCCCTTTTTGGTACCTTTTTGGTATGTGGGTTCCGGGAGTCGAACTTGGGCCCTCACGCTTGCCGGGCAGGCGCTTAAGCCGCTGAGCCATCTCACCGGCCCTGTCTTGATATTTTTAAGTCATAAAATGCATTAATTTTTGTCAAATGCATGCAAAATGGAGATTGTAAAGTATTATCCTTTTTATAGTAAATTAAATGTTAAACTAACTTTGTATGCCTTATATTCTTTAATTAAACAACTTGATAATCCTAACTCTTTCATGACTATTTCTCAATTCTGCTGGTTAATAATTTTAGAGGATCATGTATGTTCAAAGATGTTGATATGTAATTTCTTTTTTAAAAATGTTTTTGTAAATCTTTTTAGTTTAGTTTATGCTGGTTTCATAAAATAAGTTGAGAAATATTAATGTCTCTATTCTGAAAGAAGTTGGATAAGATTGACAATGTTTTATTCTTAAATGCTTGAAAGAACTCAACAATGAAACAGTCTGGTTCTGACATTTTCTTTAAGAAGGTTTTAAAGATATTTTTGATTTCATTTAAGCCAGGAAAATTACTGCATAAATTTGTTCATAATATTCTTTTTATAGTTTTAATATCTGATCATTAGCAATATAATGCTTTTTGTATGTACTAGTTTTTTTGGTTCTGATGGTTGACAGCTTTTATCAAAATTGGTGACTGTTGTCCTTTATCATATAAAATGATTTTCTATCTCACTTTTTCCTTTACTTTAAGAATTCCAATTTGATATAATTTAGTTTGCTTTGTATCTTCCTAAAAGTCATTTGGGCTGTGCTTAATTTCTCTGTTCTTAGACCAGAAAGTTTTTATTGATTTGGTTTCAAGAACATTTTCTGTTAAATTTGTAAGGCGAAATTTTCAATGTAGATACTGTAGTTTTCAGGTCTAGAATAGCCATTTGTTTATTTTTTATAGTTTTCATTTTCCTGACATTCTCCATTAATTCACTCATTATGATCCACTTTTTGTTTCTGTTTTAATCATTTTTATATAAGTGCTTTAAAAAATCTCTTCTGCTAATTACTGGTCATCTTGGTTTCTATTTTTCATTGATTGCTGTATCTCTAAGACTATGGGTAGCGATTGTTTCTTTACTAGTCTAGTAATTTATATGTATATAGGACACTAAGGATGTTATGTTTATAGGGACTTTTGATTTTATTTTCCTTTAAAGTAAATCTATTTTTATTCTAGCTACTGACTTTCTCGATTTAATTTACTGGGATTTTGTTTCATGCTTTGTTATGACAATAGTTTTGTCCACAGTTGTAAACTTCATAATTCTGAGACTTCATTTATTCTTTTGAATTGAGACACTTAGAGAATTTTAGAGAAAATCCAGAAGTTTACCCAGGTCATCGACTTAGGGTAAATCTCAGCTTTAAACTTCGCGTTTTGTGCTGGAGGGGGGCAGCTGAAATCTCTGCTCAGCTTTTCATCCTTGCTTCCTATGTCTTGGGATCTCCCCACATACGTACAGTTTGAAGCATAGTCAAGCCGTAAGTTAGCTCCTTTTCTGTAGCTCTTACCCAGGATTACTCCAATTCCCAGCCTGCCCAGCAGCCCAAAGGTCCATTCTCTTTTACCTCCGAAGAATAAAGCTGCCGCTTTCTGCTTGAGTTCTAGCCAAGCTGCACTACACACACACGAAGAAATACCCTCAAGGGAGGAACTCTGTGTCCACACTTGCCTTTCGTCAGAGTCAGATTCCATTTTCTGACTGCTTTGGTTTGCTTTTCTGTACCTTTGTTTTATTTGTTTTTCAATATCTTGTCCAGATTTATGATTGTCATCAAAGAGAATGCCCTGTCATTACTTGAACCAGAATTCTTCCATAATGATTTTGTAAAGTATGGCACATATCCTGCACCTTCACTTCTTAAAACTTGCTGCTAACATCTTCTTTTACTTGGAATAAAATCTTAGCACATGGTTTATATTAGGGCTTCTTAACCTTGGCAGCACATTGAATTACACAAAGAACCAACTGATTCTCTCCTTACATGCACCCCAGAGATTTTTTTTTAAAACATTCCTGGTAACTCTGGGAACCACAGTTTAAAAACACCACCTTACATAATTTACCACTGCCAAATTCTCCTACACTTCCTCAATCACCTTCCTTACTATACCAGTACACTGACTTTCTTTCTGTTTCTCACAGCACAATTTCTGTGAATGTATTCTTTCCACTTACTGAAATTCTCTGCCTTTTCATCGTTTTCATTAGTGTTTTCATTTAAATGTTACCTTCTGGGAGAGTTTGTTTTATGTGCCAGTTTGTGACAATTTTATGTATTACGGTGTCCAGGTATTTTTTGATCAAACATTTTTCGGGTATTTCCATGAGGATGTTTGGTGATGGATTAACATTTCAAGTGGTGGGCATCGCATAAAGCACAGTATCTTCTATTAAGTGAGTAGGGCTCATCCAGTCATTTGAAGGCCTGAGCAGAACAAAGGGCTGACTTTACTGAGAAAGGAGAAATTCTGCGTTAGATACCCCTTGAAGTTGAACTGAGCCAGGTGGTCTCTGGTCTCACGCCTGCCAGCACTCAGGCTTGAGACTCAGCATCACATTTTTTTTGGCCTTTGGATTTGAACTACAACATGAACTCCTCCCTGGGTCTCCAGCCTATTGTCATACCCTGTAGATTTTGGATTTGCCAGCCTCTATTTTTGCTCAAACCAATAATTTAAACCTCTCGTCTTTTATGCCTATGACATTAGCATTTTCATGCAAATAATTGTTAAGTAAAATATAAAATATAAAATATAATGAAATAAAAAAATGGCTGACAGTATGTACTATAAATGAGGATCAGAAAATTGCAATGGAGGGTCCTATTCCTAAGCCAACCACCCAGGCCATATTAAACCATCCTTTTTCAAAGGATTTCTTTGTCCTAGTTTTACTGTTGTTTGTATATGTAAAGAAATTAAAGTCCTGAGATTGAATGAAGTTGATACAACTCCATATCACATATTTCTCATTTAGTACCTACTATATTATATTTGGATTAAATGTTCAATTAGGTCATCCTGGTGTCAATGGTTCCACTGGGACTCTGAGAAAAATCTGTTTTCTCTTTATTCAACAATTTCTTCAAAACCCTTCCTTGAAAGAGACGGTTGTAGAGATCATATTGAACAATACCTCATGATGCCTGATTCAGGCTTCAGCACAATTGGAACAAATTAGATGTCTAAAATCAGACATGAAATTCTAAATGTTCTATTTTCCAATGCTTGAAAGTACCAAAGATATCTCTGAAAGATCTTTCTCTAGCTTTGTACATAAAATGAGGATCAATAAATTCATAATCTCATCAACAGTTATATCTTCAGGCTGCAAGGAAGCTCCTTCATGTGCTGATGTTAAAAATTCCTTCTTCATAATCTTCATCTATTGGCCCTAGCTTTGATGTGGACAGCAGAGAAGGAAAATCTTCATACACATGGTCATTTCTTAGTTCTATGAGGTAGTGTAGTATGGTTTGAGGTACCTGTGTAGTATGTCTTGTTTTCTTTTCCCCTATAGTAACTTCGTCAAGATTATTCAAGAGATCCGGATCGTAGGTAGATTCCAGATTCTTGACCTTCATGATTGCTCTTTCTGCTTTCACTGTGATGACCGACACTTAGCATGGTTGCCCCACAAACTCTCCCTGAGATCTGCCCTCAGATCTGAACATGTATTTACTCCAATTGATTGTTGAAGCTACAGCCACCCTCATTGTGAGAGAAAGGTGGGTTTTCTTTACATTCAGCACAAGAAAATATCAGTAACCACATAATTTTATTGTTTAACTCATTACATCTGTGCCTTGCAGAGTAATTTGATCTTCATTCTGTAATGGGATAGAAAGCAAATATCCCTAAATAGCTAGAAAACAACACACGAGCTGCCTGCTGCACTGATGGGCCCCTGGTATTCCATTGTCTAAGGATAAATAACTAAAGTTGGGAATAAAAGTAGAGCAACCCAGATATTCAAACCGACTAACTGAATATGAAGAAAACATGTAGCCACTCCCTAAGGTCTTTAATGTATATTTATTTTACTATTTTTAATAAGGACTGGGGGACAAATTGATGTTTCCATCAGAAATAAAGTGCCTTTTAAGTGGAAGACATTGTTCAGAAACCCCTTCCAACACCAGGACCAATAAGATCACTAGAAGAAGGATTGTTTAACCAAAGGAGATCATTATCTGTCTTTGGGATTTCTCATCACTGAACAAGCAATTAGTCTGCCAAGGATGGACTGAGTTTTTAAAACGAATGTCTAAAAGATGCTTACAACTTCTCTTGGTGTTCCCAACAAACAGAATGATTGGTTTTTATGTAACAGCAAAGTTGTGGCCGTTTGTTTCCATGAAAAAAATAAATAGTCTTTGGAAAACCTTTCATATTTATTTGATTTATCTTTGGTTTAATTTTTTTCATATTTTAGGCCAATTCAATACGTATTTCTTTTTCCTCATTAACTGATGTTTTGAGGCAGAATTGCAATAGACACATTAATATCCATCTCTGTCCAAACAGATGAACACCAAATAAATATATAAAGAGACATGCCCTACTTTACAATGGAGATTCTGGTCATTCTTGCCATTAGTTTTAAGATCAGTTGCATTAAATTGACTACATTGGCCCCTGAACTTGCAAAGAATGATTGAAAGAAGATAAATGTAAGAAAGAGAGGTACAGTTCAGCCCACTCAGTTAGAAGCAAAGATTGTCTCCACTAGAATTGGATTGAACTCTGGGTGGAACTAATCAGATTTTTCTCAGATTAACAGTTAACTGGATAAACAGACAAAGGTTACTGTTAAGATAAATGTTCTTAATATCAACTCCATAACATGGTAAAAGCAATCTACTGCATTCACACACACACACACACACACACACACACACACACACACACACTGTCAAACCATCATAAATTACCTATGGATTTTTTTCAAGAAAAATGAGGCATTTACAAGTTTAGTAAATCTAAACTTTCATTTTAAATGTTTTGGAAAGCACTTCAGATTTATTTCTTCTATTTCAAATAATGTTCTAGTAACATCCCTGTACATGTAGCCTGACGCACATGTGTAAGTTGTTTTTTGGACATTGGATACCCAACTGTGATCTGTGGAAGTCTGGGCACCTTGAGGGCTTTCGAGAGATTGGCAAGTCAAAATCTTTTGGGTGGGAATCATGCTGAGACCTTGTCCCTTCACTTTCATGCCCTTCAATGTTCATAATGAGGACTTCCAAAGACTATCGGCATGGTATGACATACTCACGGCTAATAGAATATGTGTTTGGGAACTGTATTTTCAAGATTTCTCAGTTTTAATTTTGAATGCAACAGTCATCAGTATATAAAACTTACATATAAAAGTGTTTGTTGCTCTCAATAAATTTCTGAGTGTGAAGTCATCCTAACAACAAAACTTCTGAAAACTATTTAAAAAAGCAGTTTATGCAGAAGTATCTATAGAGGGCCGGTGAGATGGCTCAGTGGCGTAAGCGCCTGCCTGACAAGCACGACAGCCCAAGTTCGACTCCCAGAACCAACATACAAAAAAAGGGCCGGTGATATCCCTCAGCTGCATGGGCACTTGCTGGCACCTGAGGTCCTGAGGTTGACCCCCGGTACCCATAAAAAAAAAAAAAAAAGAACTATCTATACAGATTTTATAACACTGACAAAGTACTTTCCAATAGTATTTGTACTCCTTTGCATGTCCAAAAGAAATTATCCTTATCCTTATTCCCTACTAGGTATTCTGGAACTTTTTGGACAAATAATAAAAGAAAATATCCCAAAGATTTATCTACTTTTAAATTTTATTTCTAATAGTTAAATATTAAAAAACAGAAAGGAATATAATAACCATGTATCTATCCCCACAGCTTTCCATAGTTATTTTCTGACAAACTTCAAAACATTTAAAGGAAACAAAAGTGGTTTTAGAAAAAGATTTACTATCTTCCTAACCATGCTTTTCTTTCATATTTAAAAATTAAAAATAAAGTGTTCTATAACATCTGAAATATTCCTGATGGGTTCCTGTTGCCTATATTGGAAGTGTGAATTCCTCAGCAATGTGAATTCCTCAGATGTCTCCTTTTACATAAATTCTTGATGGATAAATGTGGGAATTTGAATTCCAATACCATTTCTTCAAATAATTTCCTTCAAAAGACCTCCAGATGCCTGTAGAAATATAAGGGTTGTTTATAGCCAACGATACACAATTGTATATACCAAGCGTTTGTCTCCAAGAATAAATAATAAATGCTCTATAAAGAAATTACATGATATAAAAAGTACATTTTTCTGTTTTTCTGCAACTGCTATTTCTGCTTTAAACACAATAATAATACACTTAAAAGGTCTATTTTAAAAATCTACCAACAAAGATTAAAATCAAGATGAATTCAAGAAGAAAAAACTTATATTCCACGTTTATTGGATTCCAATGATGGTTCTGAAAAATGGTGGGCAGTTGAAATTTTACACACTTACAGTGCAAGAATAACCGATGAGCTACAAACATACCTGAAAAGGACATATTCTAGCCCATCCAATGCTCAGTCTTATAAAATGCCTTTTCCAAATACACAAAAATAAAAATACATTTTTTCTAATTTATTATTTTCACTTAATATATGGTCATTATGTCTCTTGAATAATTTCCATGTTTCTCAAATGGTGTTGAACTCCTCTTTATTAATATTATTTTCTTTCCTAGTTGTTCACTCTTCAATTAAGTCCTACTTCTTTTTATACTTACTATTTTTTGAATATTTTATTTTCTGAATGCTGCCTTGCACTTCTCTCTGAGACCTAAAAACAATTACTTCCGAAAAGAATTTGTGTTAGAATGCCATCAAATTAACCTCTGTCTTTATTCTTTTGCCAAAGCACTTAATCTGAAAGACAAAAGTTAAATTCATAAAAGGGACTGTAAAGTGTAAATCTAGCAGTAAGAAATGTTCCCACTTTAATGAAAAATAAACTTCGTGACCATATTCTTATAAATGGTGGGAGAAATTCCTCTCGGACATATCCTATCTTATCCACTTCTTTAGAGAGAAAATATAAATCACAGTAATTTAATTGAAGCCAGAGACATTTCCTGGGTAAAAGAGAGAGAGTGCATTAAAAATTATGTAGCTGGATAATTTGTAGAAGTACTAATTTCTTTTCTATTCTCATTGTATGGGAACTTTAATGAAAGGAGGGGAAAAGTGTCGCTCTTCTCTAGCTGGGAGAATCAACCTTTGGTGCTTAAAGATTGAGTTTCTTTATTTAAATATATTTTTTAAGGAACTGGGCTACAATGTACTTCTAAGATCATGAATGAGGCATCTGCTCTCTTTAGAAAGGAGCAATAAGCAATACGGAGAAGGATGACTCTCTAAAGACAGGAAATGTAACATTAAAGCAGGTGATCCCTGAAGGGAAGGAGTTGTTTGCACTGAGAAGCAAAACCCAGGAAATTGGAGTTTTAGTGTTGCGAATTGGAAGTCTTCATCAAAACCTTTGGATCCAAAGTTAGCACAGAAACAATTAAGCTAAATTATTTTAATGACCAGTAATGACTTTGAATTGGAAGCAATAAAGTCATCAAAGAGATAGAGGAGACCGAACACCCTTTCTAAAATATTTGAGCTTGCTAAACTAAAAATGTATCCAAATGACATGTTCTTATTTGATTTTCTTAACATAATATTTCCTTTCTCTAACCATTGAAGAACAAATGCACATCTTCCCACCTGGCTTTGAAGTGTGATGCTGCCCGCTGCTAAGGGAATCAGGAAAGAACAAGTGCAGGCTATATAGGACTGGGAAGCCATCATTTGTAATGACGTGGCCAGAGCCTTGCTCTTTGGATAACTATTCTTTCCTCACTAGCTTGAACTGTGGAAAGCATGATTAGTGGTTAACTATTGGTATATCCTCAGTACGATCCTTCCAAACTCCTGGCTTCCATTTTGTGTATTCATCATGACCAAACTATTCTTAACATTCCTTTTGGGTTCACTAAACATTAGATAGGTTTCTTCTTGACTAGAAAAATCTGCAGTCCCTTTTGTACAGTGTTTATTTCAGAAAACCTAAAATTGTATATTCTTTCTCTGTTCCTTTGTGAAACTTGAAAAACAGGAAACTTCAAAAGGAAGATGCTTGCTGATTTTAGAACACAAGAATGTCTTTCTCAAGGACCAGGGAGGATCCATTAAAAAAAGGTAATCATTTCATTATCATTTCAATCATTATGAAAGATAGAGGCCCTGTCTGTCAATCTCCCTGGAAGGGTGCTATCCTACTGTTATAAATGGCAGTTAACAATATAGAGGGTTTCATCCCATTGACCAACCTCCCCACTAACATGCTGCGGTGTTTTTCTATTAGCTCATCCCAACACTAACCTCCTCACACACCTATTATTTCAAGAGTTGAATTCTATCTCTCTCCTCTACTGCAGCAGTCTTGAGTGATGTCTTTCTTGTCTGCTTCACTCCATCTGCTGCTACCCAATTTCTCTGAAAATGAACCTAAAATAGAAAATAAACTTCAGCTGTAATTAATAACCATGGCAATAGCAGAAAATTATACTTCACTATTCTCTTGCTCAGGGGCTACTCTGTAATGGCAGATAAGGCAAGGATGGGCTGATTGGGACTGGCATTCGGATCCCGTGTTAAGTCTTATTTGGGGGGAAACATAGCATTTTGCTTTGACAAGTCCTCTCTACTTTCAGTTAATACAGCACAGGTTGAGCTAATTTAAAGGGCACTGAGAAGTGGCAGTTAAGGCTGCAGATCCTCGTAATACTACTAAACCCTTTCCATCAAGCCGTGGCCAAAGCAAGAACTACTCTTGGGCTCCTCATAAGTGAAAAGCAATCTATTTTATCTTTTGTTGAATCCATTTATTGTTAAGAGGTTTTGTGTTTTGTTTCATCTTGCTTTGCTTTTTATTTTACATCTGAAACATATGCATCCAAATTGTTAGTTGGCCAATAATTAAGGAAAACTAGTCCTCACTTTTAGGGAAATTAAAAATAAAAATGTGTACAAGGAGAGTCCACAGATTGCCAATCATTTCAGGGTTCTTTTGCTTGATTCAGATAGAAATCATGAACTGGCAAAGTGCAGCACTGCTAGCAGTCCTGATGTTACCAGGTTACACCAGGTAATGAGGGATGTCAGCGGTTAACATAGCAAGCTGCTGATCGTTGTCGCTACCAGCTGCCGCCATTGTGTTGATTTGTGCCAGACACCATAAGTCAGTTCTGTGTGGTGCTGGTCTCTGTTGCTGTTAATTGTCAGCTACTGGTCTGTATCTAGAACTCTTCAGCTAATATCCCCTAAAGCTTTTTCTTCTTTCTTTTGCGAAGACCACTTTATACACACTACTCAGGATAGGGATCCTTAGTAGATTTATAGGACTTTTGGAGCCCGCACCACCAGAGAGATAAATCCTGAGCCAATTTACAAGACCACCAAAGCAAGTCTTTATTTTAACAGGCCCTGAGCTGTAACACAGGGAGATCAGTGCACTGAAGGGACCCCTCCAATAATAACCAGAGAAGTATGTGGGGAATGATGCTTTCATAGCAGCTGCAGGCCTGTGACCCAAATACAGGCCTGTGATTGGTCCAAGTGGGTACAAGGCTCCAGGACAGCCTCAGCTTTAGGGGCAACAATTCAGTAAGGGGGCAGGGCTGAAACCAGGGAATGTTCTGGAAGACTAGCTGTGAGGGGCTGGGGATGTTGACAATGGCTCCAGATCCCTCCCTCCCTGATATTAGCCAAGCCAAGGTGTCTCCCCCCCCTTCTTCAAAGAGGCAGCAGCTAGACTTAAGTGGAGAAGGGCACTGGTCTGAGAGTCCAGTTGCACTCATGTTGGAGAGGTTTACAGGAGAGTGGGCCCTAGGTTACTAGGGAGGACGCTGAAGAAGTTGTCCCAGCCCATATGGGGAGAGGAGGACTAAGAAGAAAAGAGGGTAGGGGCACAGCAGCGAAGTCCCTCTCTGGCCAACAATGGAAAAAACAGGATATCTGTCTCATAGGAGGACCCCTGTTTATGAGTCCACAGCCTCCCCTCTTCCATTACCCTGCACAGTCCTTTTTAGTTTATGATAAGAACAAGCCAAAAGAAACATTAACTCTATCTGCTGATGCTCAGGATGTTTCTTGAGCCCAATCTTGGAGGAATTCAGAGTGAAAACAATGCCTGAGGTAAATGAAAGAATTTTACACAGAGGAGGATGGAGCTTTATGCTGTGATCCTTGAAGAATAGGGTGCTTAAAAGAGGTGGGTATGGTGATTAGAAAGAAGGAAGGCCTTCTAAAGTGTCCATCTTAGAGTGTCCTTATATTTTAGATATATTCTCATGTGACAGTCAAGAAAAAAGGCCATGTTCTTTCTTCATAATTCTCTTATGTGATTGCCCTAAATCTCTCATAAGAAGTTTGTCCAACTTCTATGGCTTGCATAGTCTAGCACGTTGGTTTCTAGAAAACAGGGAGAAATGCGTGGGCTGTCGATCTGTTCTCACAGCTCCAAGATGATAAAGGGAAGATATGTAATGAAGGAGTCTTGAGTTCATGGTACTGAAGGAGTAATAAAATTCTTTACGGTGGACAGCCCGTGAGAATTCAGAAAATATCAAAATGTTTGTGAATGTATAGCAGTGTCCTGGAGAAGCAAGAGATAAGCAGGACAACAGAACCAAATCTTCTCATTCTCCTGAATTAACAGTTGACAGTTTTAGAGAGGGGTCCAACCTAGCTCCTCGATTATATCTATAGGAGAGTTTGAAGATCAGCACAAGGAAAGAAAATGTGAAATTATTTTAACTCTGTAATTTTGGCTTAATACATATGTAGAATACAACTATATCGAGAGAAAAATAAAATCTTTTTATAATCTTCTTGAGAAAATGGATAATTTTGTTTTACGTTGTCTGATCCGATTAACATGTCTTCAAAAAGGGGAATTCATAGAGGAATTTCATGTGAAGTTTCCTAGCATCCTAGTTAAATTGTGATTTATAAGGCAAGCAACACTCTACTTTCTTGCACCCTATAAACACAAATTTAGCACACTCTAATTTAATTGCTTCTATTTCTAGTGATTCTCTCTAAGCCCTTAAATGTAATGTAGGATTTTCTTGAGATTGAGGGGAGAAGAAAAAACAACTGGCATAAGAAAGAATAAAGACATAAAGACCATATACTACTCTGCCTTCTTCAAAAAGCTCCTCCTGCAGCTTTTTAAAATATAACTTTAATTTAGCAAACAGCAAAACATGTCACTGGTGTTGAAGCTAAATTTTTAAAAAGCAGTCCTAAGAATGTTCATATTTAATTATGGCTGCACATAATTAAGTGTGGCAATCTGGTGATAAAACCTTTAAGTAATGACTCATAAAGAGATAAAAATGGAGCATGTGTTTAATCAGTTCACAGCCTTCCTCAGAAGCTGGCACCGCTCAGGTGCTAATGAGACACCTGTTGCTGGGGACACCAGAGAGAGCATGCAAATCAGTCAAGGGACAGAGAAGAGGCACAGTCACTGCTGGCAAAGGCAGGTGGCTTCGCCGAGACAACTGTCAGGAGGCCTGAGCTCTGATAAGACATCTGAATAAACTATTCACTAGTTTTGTTAAGGGGAAAAGTGAGAGAAAAGAAATATACGTCTTCCTCCATTTTACTTATTCATTGTGGAATAATCCTTTAAATTTTTTTTTTTTTTATGGGTACCGGGGGTCAACCTCAGGACCTCACGGGCCAGCAGGCACCTGTGCTGCTGAGCGTTATCACCAGCCCTTTTTTCGTATGTGGGTTCCAGGAGTCAAACTCAGACCCTCGCGCTTGCCAGGCAGGCGCTTACGCCCCGAGCCATCTCACCGGCCCAATCCTTTAATTTTTAAATTGTAAGAGACTCATGTCCTCAATTGCCGATATATGCAATTGTTCTTTTCTTCACGGTTTTTTCAAGCAACTGTGTTGTGTGCATTAAAAAATATAGTGTGCACTTGTGTCTTACTCCTTCCTGCAATGTTAAGGAATTATTTTTAGTCTTCAGAAATGAGTATGGAATTATTAGCATATGATGTGATGAAAGAGAAGAAAACTTGCCTTCCACTGAGCATTGTGCTCCCCTTACTGGCCATGTCGTCTGTCATCTAAGGGGTTAAAGACATGAAGATGTATATTTTTTTCATTCCAACAAGGAGAAATGTAATGTTAGTGTCTGGTTTCCTATGGAACTTAGCAGTGTCTTACAATTTGACAAACCTAATGGCACAATGATGAGAAATGCAGACAGTACCCATACCTCCTCAAAGGTGAAGATTCTGCTAACATTTTCTTCTCTGGAGGACTTTGTCACAGGACAACCTCCTTCACGTTAAGAAATATTCTCTATGGCCTATTCAATCTTTCTCTATGATCAAAAAACCTCCACCGAGGAGCTATTTGGCACTGATTTTAAATAAACACATTCTATACTAAAACAGTCTTTAATATCTCAGAAGGATGACTTGCTATTTCTGGAAATTGAAATTGCTTTAGTGCTTTTGGGTGCATCAGGAGTTTTGGAAGTTTGAAGTTAGAGTTAAATATACAGACTTGTATTAAACATAGGCAGAGGCAAAACTAAATAACGAGCAAAGGGGCAATGAATAATCCTTTCAGAGGCAAGACAGATATGCTGATATACTTGGAAGGTTGAATAGTGATTGAGAGTTTAGGCTGGCTGAATGCTAGCTGGAGTAGTGACAGTACTGATAACAATTCCACAGTGACCGTTTGCCATGCAGACTTGGCCAGCACAAACAGACTTGTGTCGCATCCCAACTGGGGAACTCCAGCAATTTCAACAAAGACTGCTTATTCTAAATCCAGTGCATTTGTGGCCAAAATAAATGCAGCTCTCAAATGCCACATCTGATACCCAGCCCTTCAAAAAGCCACGACACAATATTCAGGCAATGAGGTGAATTATTATCTCATAAATGACCTGTGATTGATAAATCCACCAGAGAATTATTCAGTTTTCCATTTAATTTTGACTTTTTGGTTGCGTGTTTCTTTATTTGAAAATATTTTGAATGTCTACATTTTAGATCATTAAATGAATGATGTTTTATTGTTTTGCATGAACAATGAAAGAGCCTTGAATTCAAAAAAACATTAACTTCATATTCTAAAAATTTTAATTTCATATTCTATATGAGAAATGGTTTGGGCTTATGTAAAATGTTTATAAGTGCTTGTGAAAATTTACACTAACGGTTTACTTAAAACTTTTAAAGAATATATTAATTCTATAAAATAATTTTAACTTTACTAGGCATTATTAATGATATTTATTTATTTATTTATTTATATTTACCTAAAATTTGTATATGAATTTTATGGTTTGCATTAATTTTATCTTTTTAGGTCGATTATTTAATTTCTACACAAGAATCCCACAGCATGCTTTTAGCAACTGTCTATTTTCTGCCATGCTCTTTTAAGTGAAATACCAAAGTATAAAACCAGAAGTATTAACAGACATTTGCAGAAAGGGCTGGGGGAGACAGTGAAAGCATGAAAGTGATGTTAGATGGGAAAGAAGAGGTTGGACTACCTGGTCTATTACTTTATAAACAGATTTTGCCCCTTTCAAGGGATTTACTGTAAATTTTTAACTTTAAAACTTGTCAGAATTGAGAACTCTGGAAGAGAGGAAAAAAACTAAGCCAATGTCTTAATTTAAAAAAAAAAAAAAATTAGACTTGAGAGTGTCTGTGTCAGATCTGAATCACTTCACCAAGGTACCTTTCAGCAGACAGCCTTGCCTCGATTTCGGGGCACGGACCCGCTTTGCCAGTGGTTGGTCTGCACGGGAGGAAGAGTGAGCCCTGCCACATGCTCTTTCCACTCCTCGCTAACTCTGCTGGAGGGGCTGCCACCTCTGGTACAAAGGGCATCTATGGCAAGGGGACTTGGAAGATAGATGCTCCTCTTTGGGTTTGTTGGGCAAAGAGGAGGGTGGTTGTTGACAGTTCTGCTTTTACTACATTTCATTCTTTCACTACATTTCAGATTTTTACAATCCAAGTTATGATTTGTACCTTTCTGAAGGCTGGTTGCATAATCGCTCATTTCCTGTTCCAGCTGGAGATTCCTGCTCAGGCACTCTCTCTTCCTAGGGTAAAAATTATATTTTAATAGCCTTTTAAACAACAATTAAAATAATAACCATTTGTCCTTTCTCATTAAAACGTATACACTATTACCTACTGTTACATTGTCTTTACATCCATTGTACTGTGATGTGTATTCTTACTTCACAGCAGATGACATTAAGTAAGGAATTTCTGAAAATAATATGAGCATGAACTCTAATGTAACAAAAACTTAAGTTTCTCAACATTAATTTTACCATTCCTTTTGGAGATATTTGTTGTTAATTTTCTCCTTTTTCCACTTCTATATAGATATAATAAGAATTCTGTTTCCTTTTGAAATCAAAACATAACAAAGCAAAATAACCCATTAATCAATGTAATTGTACAGAAAACATTAAAAGTCTAGAAAGCTTTCTGACATTTTAAAAAAGCTTCAAATATTACCTCTAATACATTTCTAAGAAGCAAATTAAGATGCATTGATCTCTAATTTTTCTTTATTCTTTTCTTTTTAAAATAAGTACATGATTTATAAACTGACACTCAAATTATAATTCTAGTACATTACGTTAGACATAGTGCGGAAATTGTGTATCTGTCATTTTTGGATCTCTGCTTTTTGTGTGACACAGAGAAAGATGGGAGGATTAAGGAAATCACTATAAGATTGAATATGTATCCTTGATAAAGTAGGACATAATTAAAATTATTTTCATTCACTTAAAAAAGCAATTTGGAGCAATGGTAGATTGAATATTTGTTCTCAGTGAACATGAATATTACCCAATCTGGAACCACTTATACATTGAATGTTCAGAACAGCTTGCTGCTTAAATATTTAATGGGCAAGTAAGGGAAAAGCATTTCTGGTTAAGAAAAAAAGAAGGTGAAAAAGGGCTTGAGAGTCAAGGAACAGTGAATAATTCTACGTGGTCTTTGAAAAGGGAAGGCGGTGCTGAGAGGTGAAACAGCTATAGCAGTAAGTGCAGTCCAGACCATGAGCACCTCCATCTCCAAGCTAAGCAGATGCCTCCAACATACAGCTGCTCAATACGACCAAGAAAGAAAATAACTCATTCTAGGTTTTAGGAAAGGAACAAAACGATGTTTGAAAAAATCAGAAATGAAATTCTTAACTCTACACATGATTACTTTTTCTTGCTTTATTTTGAACTCCTTTCTTCTACGTGTCTTCTTTTCTTCATTTTCTTTTTCCTTTTACTTTCCTTCTTTCCAATAAATAAAAAGAAACTGACTGGCCCTTGTGTACTTTGGAATCCCTGCCCCAAGTGGGTAAGTCTTTGTATAAAAGACTGACAAAAGCTGAAAGGAAGGGAGGGAAGAAGAATTCTGATCAAAACCCTCACTGCCAGCACATTTCTCTTCAATCTCTTTCTCTTTCCCAATGCTCATTCTTCTCCCCACCAACCCCTCATCTTTTACCACATTCTCCACGGTTTACACCCAACAGCCTCAGCTGAAAACTTAGTGCCTGTGATCCCTCCTCAAGCTCTCCACTATTTAAGCCAGCACAAAATATACCTCCCTGAGCCCTTCAACTGCTCCACCAGTGACTCTATTCCTGCTTATGCCCATCTCCTTTTCTGCATCATAAACGTCCAGAAACTTCTCTGGAAAGGCTCAGAGGATTCTTAATGCCTGGGGAAACTGAGGAGAAAGAACATTCTCCATGTATGGTTTTGGAGGTGGAGAGCTGAGAATATTTACACACAAATTAGGTTTTCTTGTCATTGTGGTTTAGTTAAAAAATAAATTTCTTACTTCCCCCAAGACTTACTTGTACATTTATAGCTCATTTCTTTCTGGCTAAAATAATACCAGTCTGGAAAAATACTGCTATTTGCTTTTTGCCAAGATATGGAAGAGTTAGGATATGATTACGTTAAAAAAGGGGAAAAAAACTTCTCTGAGCTACAGGATTATGTGTATTGCTGCTCAGTTTGGTACATTTAATGTGCGGAAGGATTTTTTGGTGACTATTCGTGTAATAGAAGTTCTCAAATGGTGTTAATACAGAAATCCATATCCATTATTTTGATATTCTTAGTGAGCTGAGAGAAGTTGAAGAAGGTGAACCTTATGAGTAATTGAATGAGCGTCCAGGGACTTGTGTAGAAGATAGCTTCATCAAGTGGTTTGGATGATGACTCAGGTGGAGGCTGCCTCCAATTTCAGGCCTATTATGGCTCCAGAGCAATGATAATGTGCACATAAAAGATACAGATTGGTCCAGAGTGGGTACTATAAAGAGAACCTTTTCCTAATCATGTCACCATTTTGTGTCTGCTGGCTTGGATTACAGCCTGGATATTCATGGAAAATATCGAAAAGTATGTCATCGTGAGCCAGAGAGATCGTTAAAAAACAGTAAACAGATCACCTCCATCCCCAGTGTAAAAACCTTCAATGGCTTCCTAGGTGTTAAAGCAAATATCCTTCGAACTGAATTAAAAGGCTGTCCCTGACTGGGCTCCTGCCTTCCTCTACACAGCTATCTTCTGCAGGTCCCTCTACTCACCTAACAGAGCCTCCTGGTCTTTGCTCTGGCGAAGCAACTGCCGAACTCCTTCCTGCTTTATGACTTTGCGCTGTACTTCCTGTCTGGAATGATTTCTCAAATGGTCTTCCCACTGGGGAGGGGATATCATTCACAGCCCTACTGTTTCTATTAGCTGCTTAGCAATTAAAATTGTCAAGCATTTTCTTCTCTCTCAGTCTCTGGCTCTGTGTCTGTCTTTCTGTGTGTCTCTCATTCTCTTTCTCTCTCTCTGTCTCACCATTCCCCACACCTCTTCTCCACACCCCCTGATCCATGAACTTTTCTCTTCTTCCATCCCTGAATCTACCTTATTCATGATCAAAAAAATAGTAGCAGTCTTCTAGGAATACATGCCCTTCTCGTTCATTTTTGTATGAGGGTGAGAGTGTAAAAACTGATCAAACAAGACATTTTAATGTTTTTAATATTCTCTAAACTCTAGGTAGGATTTCTGAGCAACATAGTTTCATCTTGTTCTCCCTGGAGCAGCACAACAAAGCTGTGCCAACAAATGAATTCCCTGGACTGACCCTGACATTTCCTTCTGAACCTGTTTTGTCAGGGTGTCAAAGGCGCACTGCTCAGATGCCTCGACCATAGATAGCCCTGCAAGGGCTTGGTCCTGCCCCGGGAGCTCTGTCTAGGAAAGGATTAATTCTTACATGCCCCTGCGGATGTTTTGTTAGATGTTTTTTTTCATATCTCTGTGATGACTACGACAGCTTGTTTTCCCCACTGAGGGAGCATCTGGCTATTTGTCTAAGAGAAGATGCTAAGGAAATTATTGTCAGTCTCATTTTAAATCTTCCTTCATCTGAATTTGCAGGGAAATTGCATCTATGAGCACAGTAAACACTCAGTGAGAATCAAGCTCAAGATAAAATCATGCATATATCAGGATAAGAGTAAGTCGATATTATGGTTGTTCTTCTTTTTGCTCTGATAATTAGTATGTGTTATACATTACACAATAAATTTGGTAAAGGATGCAATATACACAAGCACATTTTAATTGATAGAGTTACAATCCAGAAAGTTGAGAAAAAGAAAATATTTAATTTTCTTTATGAATCATTTCGTTCTTAGCATTTTTTTTTTAACCAGTGTATTTCATCAATGTGGGAGATCAAACCCAGAGCCATGTCCCAGCTTAGCACACCCATCAGCACTGAGCAATGCCCCAGCCCTGGTACCAGTGTTTTTATCTGAGCAATTTTGCATGTGTTTGTGTACGTATGCATGTATGTGTATGCTCTGTAACTTTAAGAAAATAATTGGCTTCATACTTCAAATATCTTTTAACATTTTGTATTTTTATTTAATATCAGGTATTTTATCTTATAATTTTTGTAAGAGTTTTAGTTACTGTCATTTTTAAGGACCTCAACATTTCATCAAGGGAGTAAGTTAAAATTTGCTAAATCACCCCACTATTAATGTTATTGTTCCATATTTGAATTCTTAATGATTTTCTAACCAGCTTTTTTCAATATTTATGATAACTAATTACATTTAAATACATAGGAAATATTAGCTCATAAAACATAAATAGATATGTGGACCAGAACTTAAATTATTTAAAATTGTTGGAAATGCAATGGCCATTATATTTTGAGTAGTGACAATTTTGTTATCAAGTTATATAGAATTATTTTGACATCGAAATGCTGTAATACAGATATATCTACAAATGAAAGGAGACATTTTTTCAAAGAAAAATTACTATTCCTACCTTTTCAGAAAAATAAAATGCTTCACTTTAAAAGTCTCTTCTTATGTTTAAGAAATCTTGAGAAATTTAATGAATCATAATGTCAAAAACAGTTTTGGTTAAGAAAGATAAAATGATCAACAGAAATGAAATGGTTAATCTTAACCATCAACTTGAAGTGACGAGCACTCTGGAACTCACATCCCACTACCATGTGCCTTAGATGACAGAAATGAAGCTACAGGACCTAATGCTGGCTATTCTGGGTTTTGGCCTTGCTTTGGACCTATTCCTTTCTACCCCATTCATCCCTTTCAAAATGGCTATGTTTATCCTGTGCCATTGTAGGTTGAAATTATGCAACATATTTTTTTTAAAGGAGTTTACAGGTAAGAGTTTGCTGTAAATCTCAGAGGAGACTTTGATTGGATTTTTAGCAATTCTGGGACTGTGGAGACTTTGGGGAAGGGGTCGTTGTTTTTTGGTTGTACATGAAAAAGTTATATCTAGTTAGGCGGAATTTTTTTTTATCAAGTTTTTATTTTAGAAAAAGTATGGCCTAAGGAAATGTGTTTGGGTATCAAGTTGACAAGGGGTAAGATGTGACAGCTAAGGTTAATTATTAATTTGATTGGCTTCAGAGCCACCCGAAAGATTAGTAAAGCACACTTGTTGGTGTATCTGGTAGGCCATGGAGGTGTATTCCTGGGTTGTGTATCTGGTTCCTCACCCCTTCTTCTCAGTCACTGTTCCCCTACTCTGCTTCCTGGCCACCATTAACTAAGCATATTTGCCCTACCAGACCATTTTCTCCTCTCTCCCTCAATGATGTTAGTGCCTTGGAGCCAGCCAACTGTGGACTGAATTGCCTGAAGCCATGAGCCAAATCAAACCTCTCCTCCTCGAAATTGTAGGTATCAGGTATTGTGTTGCAGTATTGGAAAACTTGACTAATACAGGCAAAATATTGCTAGTACTTACCCATCCTAAAGAATTAAAAAATGTGAAACCCCATATCCCTTCTTGTGATACTTGTATCTTCTTAATTGAATTCACTGTGAACATTTCATGTGGGTTTTAATGAAGAATCATCTACAGTTTCAGCTTTTTAGACATACTACACCCTGAAGTGGTGTTGGCTGTGTTTTTTTCTTTATAATAGCTTCTTTGTGCTGAGTGGAGCTAAGTGGAGGCTACCCCTCAGAAGTCCCACTTACCATAATCCATACCTTCCACATATTTCCCGCGTGCTTGTCTTTGAGTTTGATAATTGATAATTTCCATAGATTCTATAATGTAGAACACTGAAACACAGAGAAATTTATGATTGGACTGCTTAAAAGGTTAGCCAATAACAGAGCCAAACTAAATTTTGAACTCAAAAATCTCCTGATTTCAGTATCCATACAATTAAAATGTTATTGTTCTTGTATAAAATTCATTATTTTAAATGAGCATTTTTGAGCATGTACTATGTGTCAGGATGTGCTTCAGGTGTGTGATGGACAATAGTAATCAAGACAATAACTCCTGCTGTTTTGCAGATTATATTATAATGTCTAATGTATGAATATCAAATAATGCACATGCCAGTGCTTTAGGTGAGTGAGGAATCGATGCCTATCTCAACTTCAAAAAAGTTACTGTAGTGAAAAAGGAGGGCAAAACATGCCAAGGATGTGATGCTGAGAGTAAGAGTGTGACATGACATGTAGGGGCAGAAAAGTCCAATATCTTTCTTCACTACTCATGAGTTGCCACTAACGCTCTTAACCAAAGAGAGGTTAATAAGGGAAAAAGCATAACAGTTTTATTAAAAGTTTCATGTGACATGAGAACCTTCAGAAATGAAGTACCAAAGTGGTAGAGAAAACATGCTATTTTTATGCTTAGATTTGGTGTAACATGCAGTCATATAGAATTGTGATTGGATGAGAAAGGTCAGATCATTGTTAATAAGGTAAGATGGTTAACACAGCAAGGCCTGTCTATTGGGATTCTACTTGGCTTGTCTGTGTCACCTCCAACCCTTCTGGCTACAGAACAGGACTCCTGGAATAAGGACCTTATAATCGGCTTCCAGACAAGATGTCATAGAACTTCTATATTGTAAGCTCCTACATGGAAAAGAGGGAGAGGTTGGAGTAGTATTTCCAGATTTTATGGCTGGCTCTATGATCCATCTTTGGTATTAAAAAATGCTTGTTTCTATGGCAAAAGTGGAAGACAGGAGAAAGACAAGAGATTAGAAAGGGACTTCGCTTCTGAGCCCTTTCTAATGTACTTTAGTTCAAAGTACTCAGGATGTCAACGAGCCATACTTTGGAGTATTGCTTTCTGGGCCACAATATACAAGAGAATGTGTTTTGAGATGAAAGATTTTCTTGAGCCAGGTGCTTCAGAGAAAAACTGGTGGGTAAGATAGATGACAAAGAACAAGGTATTTAAGAGGAAGAAACCTAGAAACCTTGTTGCTTCTAATTTTGCATAGCTCCTTTGTTTTTCTTTTGTTGTCCTGTCTGGAAGTTGTTAGTAAAATTGTGCATTTCTATTCCAATTTGCAACCTTGAACGATAAACCTTTGCGAAGTTCACCAATCACGGTGTTATTGGTAATGATATTTCAACACCAGTGTTGCTATTAATGATATTTCAGCAACCTAATGAAAGGGTCAATTAAACAGACGCTGCTCTCAAATAATATGAGTAGATGAAATGAGAGCAAATCACACAAGTATAGGTAAGAGTTGTCAAAACTAGGGCCGGTGACATAGCTCAGTGGCATAAGCGCCTGCCTGGCAAGTGCAAAGTCCTGAGTTTGACTCCCAGTACCTGCATATAAAAAAAAAAAAAAAAAGTTGTCAAAACTAATACTTTCTGATAATAATAAAGATAGTTGTTTCCTTTACTCAAGGATAGGTGGCGACTGTGACAGACCATGAGAGTGCTTCTGGGTGCTGCTAATGTTTTGTTCTTGATATGGGTGCTATTTCCACAGTTGTATTTGGTTTACAGAAAATTATTCATGCTATAACTGTAACATATTTGTGCTTTTCGTATGTATATGAAGTAAGTAAGCTTAAACTATAAATAAAATAAAAACTGAAAATAAACTATGCAGACATTAATGGTATTAAAAAAAAGAAAAATATTTCTCAAAGAAAAGGAGGCCTTTAAATACTTTAAGGAGGTCCTAAAAGAATGGATCAATTTGTCATAGATGGAGACACAGAGTTGCAGCCAGTGGGAGTCATATGTCATGAGGAAAAGCAAAACAAATGCATGGATCCAAAATGAGCCAGGATGAGCTACTCATTGACCTGATCATCTTGGGACCTGGTAATTCAGAGCCTGTAAAGATCCTCACCTGGAATTTATATGCCTAAGGACCCAAATCTTAATCATTGGTGAATTTTAGTTTTTCATTTTCTTTTTGTTGTTTGTTAACCCCTTCTATACCCTTGTCCTAGAACAGTGGTTCTCAAACTTGAGCATGACTGAGGACCACCAATTTGATTTATTTTTTTAAATATACTTTTTATTAGCAACTACTAATTTTACAAAATATTGGGTTTCAACGTGTAAAGGTAGTTTGGTCATACTCATCCTCTTACTATCCTCCCTTACTGACTTCCTCAGGTCTAATAACAGTCTCCCTTCTACTTTCATGACATCTTTCTTAGATTCTACATATTAGGGAGCACATACAATTCTTGTCCTTCTGAGTGTGGCTTAGTTAGCTGATGTCTCAGTCACTTTCCTCAACTCTGGGACACAATACCCCACACATAAAACTTGAAGGAGAAAAGGTTTATTTCACAGTTTGCAGAGACTTCAGTCTATAATTGGCTGGCTCCATGGCAGGATGGCATGGCTGAGGGGCATAGCAGAGGGAAACTACTCATGGCATGGAAGGCAGGAGGCAGAGAGAGAGGAAGGAAGGAAGCAGGGAGGGAGATACACCCTTTTAGGCAATATCCCCAGCAACCCACCTCCTTAGATCAGCCTTCAGCTTCCAACATCAAATTTAGCTGCAAACTCATCAGTTGACTAGTCCGCTGATGGCTATCATATCTCTGTGATCCAGTCACCTCCCCCAAACCCCACTTATGAGCAGATACTTTTTTGGGTGGGAGATATCTAGATATAAAATATAACAGCTAAACATGATGGTCCAGGAAGCCTCAATAAGACGTAAGTTACTGGGCCCACTACACAAAGGATGGGGTCTGGGAGTTTAAGTTCATAATGAGAGTCCAGATGGTATTGATGCTGTAGGTTTGGGGAGCATATTTGGAGAACTAACACCCAGAAGAATATTCTTGGTCTTTCTTGTTACTTTATCTAACATTTCCTTATTTTCTTACTCAAAAGAAAATACACAAATCTCCAGTTTGCAAGAGACCTTAATGATTATTTAATCCAATCTCTCCAAGTGTTGGTCATCATCGACAACGATATCGCTCACTTCTCTTTCCTGTTTATTTCATTCTTAATAATCTCTGAAGGTTTATTTCAAGTTGCATAAGTTGGGACAAACTTTCTGTTCTTCCTCTGAATATCTGAAACACTTACAAATCCCCAGGTAACACTGGTCATCTAGCCTTTGTATTATTTGTCTGTACATCTCTCTCCACACTTATATTTTAATCTAATCTACAAACGCACCACAACCCCCCAATTTGGAAGTTTGTAATGATCTTTTCTTATATGTCTACTGAGTGTCAGTCATATATTTAGTCATGTAGTTTATGACTTTTTAATTTTTCACAGTGGTCTTTGATAGTACTTCACAACTCCCCAAACCAAGCAGAGCAATTTTTATATAGTGAATGTTGAATACCTGAGGGCAGAGATTGATTTGTATTTATGTGGATTCCCCAGAACTTATTTCAATATCTGGAACATATTTTATGCTTAAAAACTGTTTACTGGGCCAGTGAGATGGCTCAGCGGCATAAGCGCCTGCCTTGCAAGCGCGAGGGCCCGAGTTCGACTCCCGGATCCCACATACGAAAAAGGGGCCGGTGATATCGCTCAGCGGCACGGGTGCCTGTTGGCGCCTGAGGTCCTGAGGTTGACCCCCTGGTACCCACGAAAAAAAAAAACAAAAAAAAACTGTTTACTGAATAACTGAATGATGTAGAGTTCAGTTTTGTCAGAGAAGTAGTGGATTTCTGATACATCTCTAAACATACAACCTGCAGACGATATTGTAGACTAGTGTTAATGTAAGTAAGAATTTAAACTGCCTTTTCTATTCAAAACAAATCATATAATGGCATTGAGCATGTACCTACAGTTCAGCCAAGCATTATCACTTCAATTTTCCAAATTCAACTACAACTGTAATGTTCAGGGCCACGTTCTATCCTTACATAAGTTTCCGGTTTGAATCATATAATTCTCCCACCTATCCTCCTCCAGACATTTTGTCTTTCAGAATTGTATTTTCGAGTGCTTCACATGAGAGAAAAACTCAAAATTAACTTTTTTGCTTTGGTTTATAAATGCTTGCTTTCCAATAGATGTAGCACCGGCTTGTTGAAAATAGAACTAGAAAATAGAATAGAGCTTCCAGATGCCACATGTGAGGAAACAACACATAGGGCTACTTGGTGAACTTTTAGAATTTGTCCTGCTATTCTTCATATATTCTCTTTTCATTATCTATAATACCTGCCCTATAATTCAGCCCTAATATCAAATTCAGTGGCTTAACTATCAATCTACTACAGTAAGTCAGCACTAATTCAGTTTTTTAACAAACCATTTATTCAATGTATTATGTATAACAGGCATAATTCTATGTACTAGCAGTATAATATTTCAAAATGTAGACATGATCCTGCCATCATTTATTATCTATTCTAGTGAAGAGGCAGACAACTAAATATACATACATACAAATAAATGTGTAATGGATAATTTCAGGTAATGACACATATGAGGAGGGGAAAAAAGATCCATACAAGAGAATGTTGCAATGAGCTACTTAGATTGTGCTTTAGTTACTTTCTCGTTGTTGGGACAAAATACCCAACACCCACAAGTTAAAGGAGGGAGGGTTTATTTTAGCTTACATTTTGTAGAGGTTTCAGTACATAGTCAGCTGGTTCCAAGGCAGCGCAGCATGGTGGAGGGACATGGCTGAGGAGAAACACTCCATGGCATGGCAGGCAGGAAGAAGCACTATTTCCTTCTTCTTTCTTTTCCTTTTTATTCCACCTAGGATACAAGCCTAATGGTTGGTGCCATGCATACCCAGATGGTCTCTTAGTAAAGGTAATATTTGATCTGAGATGTAAATATCAAGAAGGTATCTACAATGCATGATATAGGAATTAACATTCTAGGCAAAGGAAAGAGAAAATGGAAAATTATCCAGGAAATCTTGAGAGTTTACAGTGCATTGTACTCTAACATTATTGAATTTCTAAGAAATTTCTTTTTGTTTCTAAACAAATCAAGATTAAAATGTACTCAATAGGGAGAAAAGAAATGAGGGGGTGAACATTTCAGACCTGCAGCAACAGTTATTTTTCTTGAAGGAATTCCAATAATGAAGGTGTTTCTTAATCTCTAAGTAGGGCTGGCATTCAAAATATTTAACATCAAAACAGAATGGACACTGGCAGACAGGCTGCTTAGAAGTCAGCTCTAGGAATATTGCTGTAAACATAACATCAATACAGCATGGGCTGGAAATTGTTCTGCAAAAGAATGCATTTCGTATCCTATCAGCATCAGAGCTACTACCCTAAGCTCCATGATTTTTAATGCTCTTTGTCACTTCTTTCATCTATTACTATAAAAAAAAGCTACCAAGAAAGAACCTAGTTTAAAGTTGTCAATTCCCTCTCCATCATATGAGAGGGAATCTCATAACTCCTAATTCATCTCCTAACTCCCAATTTCATCTCCTAACTCCTTGGGAGTTCTAGATGGGAATTCCAGTATTAGTCTGGATATTACAAATTACATTCTGTAATCAGTTAGGTAATTGCCAATTTTGTTAACAAATATCACTATATTTGTAAAGTCCCTATTATGGGATAAGCCCTGTTCTAAAAATTAGGATTTCAGTAGTGAACAAAGACTATAAAAATTACCATCTTTATATCATTTATAATGTGATAATGGAGACCAACAATAAATAAGATACATGGAGGAAGTGAAAAGAATTTCATGCGATGATAAACAAAATAAGTAAATGAAGAACTGAGATTATGAATTCTCAAAGAGAGAAGAAAAGTTTAAGTAGGTTGTCTTTGCTGAAAGGATGAGTTTAGAACCAAGAATCACAAGGAGATAAGGAGTCCAGTTGTACATTTGTTTGTGAGAGGAACTTGCGAGTCCAATCAGAGGGACTTGCACGTGCCTTCGCCCTGGAGCAGGGAAGAAACAAATGTGCCAGTGTGACTTTATCACTAATGAAGACAAAGACAGGGCACGTGAGTGAGATCAACAGGAAGTGATTCAACAGAACAAGGGTGAAACAATTCATCCATTCCTTGAACAGGCAACAGAGCCCTTAGCTTTAATTCTGAGTAGAACAGGAAGCCAGTGGAGGTTCTGAGTAGACTAACAATATGGTAAGGTTATGTTCTAATAGGATGATTATGCATAGAATTCTGTGGATTTGGGAACCATGAGTATCTCTATCTTCCCTTTCTTTCTTTGAAAGAATCTGCGTCATCATAACAAAAGTGATGTACTTTCATGCGTCTTTCTACACTCCCTAAATACAATACTCAGGATAGTTTGTTGTTTCCATGGCATTTATCTGAAAAATATGATTTGAATACTCTCATCATCCATTCTCGTTTCCTTTTTGATTTCAGCAGTTCTTTGTCACCAGGCATTATTGGTAGCTATTCACATGTACCAACTCCATACAAGGAATGTAAACATATACTGCAAACACGAACAAAAAGAGGAAAGAGATCAAGATAAGAGTGAAGAGGAGAGGGAGGGAAGGGAAAATGGATGAAAAAAAAGTAATTAACATGTGTTATATAAATGTGCCAATTTCCCACAAGGAATGTAAACATTATGTACTATACATAGGTACTAATAAACTAAAATTAAAAAAAGAAACACTTGATCCAGGCAAGAGTTCTAATTGAAACAAAAATTCTAACTCAAATTTTAATGATTATTCTTTGCAGGTTCCCTTCTAGATACAGAATTTAGAGGAATATAAAAATTCTAAAACCTGTAAATGTACACTCCATATAGCATAAATATTGACAAATTCCTTTTGCAATTTTTACATGATGATTCCACAGGGGCAAGGAGTGTGGATTTGCTGCCCCCACTCATATAGAAGACTGATCTCCTCGGAAACAGTCTTCGGGGACTTGACCAAGTGGCAATCCCATAAAAATATAACAGCAGAAACAACACAAGTCACAGAAGAAAGCCTAACTGAACTAAGTAGTAATAACAACCATCATAATAATGATTGTGTGGAGAAAAACACAAATTTTTAATTTACCAAAAAATCTATTCTGAAATTGCAAAGAAGAAGAAAAATTTAAAATACATGTAGGCAGAAAGAGGTACTTCTATGCAGGAGAAATCATAGACTGGCTTCATATGTCTTTGCAACTCTAAATTATGGAAGGTTCTAGAATTAATTTTAATGAGTAAAAGTAACCCCTGAAGTGGTTATTCTTATGTGACTGTGAGTGAATGATGTTTCAGAAAGAAAACTAGCTTTGTGGCATTTTGGTACATGATGGCAGGGGATGCATAAGATGTAAGTAAATTTGGGCCGGTGAGATGGCTCAGCGGCATAAGCGCCTGCCTGGCAAGTGTGAGACCCTGAGTTCAACTCCCGGTACCCGCATATGAAAAAAAGGGCCGGTGATATCGCTCAGCGGCACGGGCGCCTGCTGGTGTGCGAGGTCCTGAGTTCGGCCCCCGGTACCCACAAAAAAAAAAAAAAAAAAAAAGATGTAAGTAAATTTTCCTCAAAAAGAGGTGGATAAAACAGAAACTATCAGGTGTTGCTATAAAATGGCCAGCAGTAAGTGAACAGTAAAACATAGAATTTAGACAAAGCATAGTTATAAAATGTAATAAAAATCTTAAAAATATATAATATGGAAAACATTTCCATTTCTATTTCTAAACTTCCCATAATCCGGATACTGATAACCTAGCAAATGGGGCACAAAAATACAACTTCAGAAAACTCTGACTTTTAAGTTTAGATGTGAAATGTAAATAAAATGCTAACAAATCAAATTCAGAATAATATTTAAAATAATATATTGTAAAGGTAGCGTTTATTACAAGAATGCACAATTTGGGCCAGTGAGATAGCTCAGCGGCACAAGCGCCTGCTGGCAAGTGCAAGGTCCTGAGTTGGACTCCTGGTACCCACATTAAAAAAAGAAAAAGAATGCACAATTTGTTTAATATTAGAAAATCTAATAATATAAAAGTAAACCTATTTTTTTACTTCAAAAGATCCTACAATGTTTAATAAAACTCAAAATCTAGGCCCAAGCAAACTTTGGAAATGAAGAATCCAGTGAATTTCTTTAACACAATAAAGAATAACTCTGTCAAGCTACCAACAAACACTGATTCTCCATTACACAACAATATTGATTTAACAGATGTTTACTAAGATCCACCTAGAGCTTAGGAAAAGTCAAAAAGGACAGTCTCTGTCTTTCATGGAGTTTACATGAAACGGAGGGTAAGGTTTGAATAAAGACTCACAGTGAGGTGAAACACCTAGTTGTGTTTTTGTGGGATGAATGTTCTAGGCACAGGTTGAAGACAGTAAAGTAGAATTGATAACTGAATTAAATGTTAGTCATTTCTAATAGTCAGAAACCAGGTTTCTATCATTTAGACTACTCTCCTTCCCTACTGTCTTCAACGCTCTGGAAGTTCCAGTTCATGCAGTTGGAGGAGAAAAAGGAGGAAAAGGAAGACGGAAAGGAGGAAGAAGAGAAGGAGGAGGGGGGAGAAAGGAGAAAGAGAGGGAGATGGAGAAAGGAGCAAAAGGAGGAGGGGTAGGAGAAAGAAGAGGAAAGAGAAAGGAAGGTGGAAGGAGATGAGGAAGGGAAAGGAAATAAATGAAGTAAAAAAGTTCAAAAGATAAAAAATGAGAACTAATTGCAGGTTATATAATTGTATATTTAGATTAAAAAGTAACTAATAAAATTTGCATAATGTTTAGGTAGATAGGCAGTTACAAATAAACATTTTTAAAAATTAACAATTTGTGTGAACTAGTGAAAATTTTTTTAAAACCTTAATGTAAAATAAATTCTCTTGTCAAAACTAACCAAATTATGACATATTTATAAATAAATGTGGAAAAAAATTTAGGAAACTGTTGAAAAAATATACAAACCGAACTAAAGAACACAAGAATATCTTAATAAATAAAGAATTATGGGGCCGGTGAGATGGCTCAGCGGCCTATGCACCTGCCTGGCCAGCGCGAGGGCCCGAGTTCGACTCCCAGATCCCACATACGAAAAAAGGGGCCGGTGATATCGCTCAGCGGCATGGGTGCCAGCTGGCGCGCCAGGCCCTGAGGTCGACCCCTGGTACCCACAGAAAAAAAAAATTATGAAGATATCCTGAAGAAAGGACTCGAATTGAGAATTTAATTTAGAAGTCAAGAGAGTAGAATATGATGATTTGTAAGTTTAACTTGAATAATTAAATAAGTGAATACATATCAGACAATTTGGAAAACAAGACTGAAGGAACTCAGAGTATTAGATATCATAACAATCTATAATAACACAAATTAATACTGCTAATACAACAGAAAATTTAAATTACTGTGATCAAAGTCTTGCCTTGACTTAAAAATATATAGGAATGAAGAAAAGTAAAATATTTTAAACTCAGGATTTAGATGCTACAAAAAGTAGTGGAAGAAGAGAAATCCATAAATTGACAGAAAAAACATTATGAAAACTAAAAATGATTTATTTTTGACTCCTATAACAGGCCTCAGAATTTTGTAGATAGTTTCTGATAACTGAAGTAGTTCCTATTCTAAAGCACTAAAACAATTCCAGAAATTCCCATTGCAATTATTTCTGTAATCTTAGGTTTTACTCTGCATGTTGAACACAATTCTTTAATATGGAAGTCTTGGTTTCCTGGTTTTCTAGTGGAAAACATGACATGAGTGAAGGCTCGGGCATTTCTAAAAACCTGGAATCAAATCTTGAACACAACATTGGTATACATGTAATCTTGGAAAAATTTACATTTCATAACTTCAACTACCTTGTTAATATAGTCATGCTACTTATATCTACTTTTGAGTATATAGAACATGAAATTCATTTAAAACCTAGAAAAACAGCAAGCTTTTTTTCAATTTACCTCTAGTGACTTGCAATTTCTAATCCAAATGTTAATGCCTCCTCCCCTTATTTAAGAGCTTGTCTCATTATTATAGGTGTTGATGTCAAATTTTCTTCACTGATAATCAGTATTATCTCTGCTCTTTATTTCTGAATTCCCGGGGCCAAAATCTTCAAACCCATATAGCAGATTTCCTTGTCAGCAGAATCATATTTATTCCACTGGTAAGAGGCATCCCATGAAATTCTGACAATGGAAAAGAAGAAACCATCCCACCAGCCACAGCAATAGGTAGACTTGTGCTCAGGGGCACACTGAGGTTGACCTTGACTTCCAGTTAAGACAAGAACTATGACCTTCAGTGTTATGGGTAACTGAGAATCAACATAAGTAGTTTGCTGTGGGTCCAATAAATTTCATTTCCTTAAATTAAAAACAATTTTCCATGACTTTTAGCAAATCAAATGCATAGTATTTGGGTGAGTTCCTAGTAGTATAACTTAATTCTGTCAAAACTCTATTCTCATGATTGTTCAATATTTTTAAAAAATCTGTTTTTCAAATATACTAACCTACATCTCTCTCATACTTAATGACCCTGCATTTGATGATGAATGTTCTCTACTTCCTTGGACTTTCTCATCCCTTAATTTGTCTAAGACCAAGACGCTGAAACACTGTCAACTTTTCTGGTTGTAATTTTCTCATTATCTCCCCTAGTTTCTTTGTGCTTTTTTGAAAGGTATACACGTTTCATCCTTTCTAGTTTCCTAACGAAAGAGCATTTGTACTCAACTTGAACTGCAGCCAATTCTACTGAAGCCTCCCAACTTGCTGATTTTAAGCAATTAAAGAGAGATGTAAATATCTACATCTGCCAATCAATTGATTTTTTACATGCTGGTATATTTTGTAGGTTTAATGGGTGCAGTTTTTCTCTCCCCGCAGACTGCAGCTGCGAATTTGCAACTTTTGAATTTCTGTTCATTTGCCATTTGAAAAATTTAGAAAAATTAAAACTTTTTGTGCTGGGGGAAAAAAATCAGTCAGCATTCTCCATAAGTACTATACAAGACAAGGATATGCAGCAGAAAGAGCAGTGCTGTAGTCAGTACGAACAGCCAGACATTAAACCCACCCTGCCCAACTATTCCTCTACTCTGACGCTTGCATGTATGAGCCTGGTTGTGGCACTGGAATTGCTCTAAAGCATTGAAATTTAAATGTCTTAAAAAGAACCTTCTTTATGCCTAATCGTATATTTAGAATTTATACTCATATGCCTATATGTGAATACTTTATCAATATTTAACAAAACTTTGGTTTTGTTTCTGGATTTATTTTAAAAATCTATAGATCTTAGCTGAGACTTGGTCATGTATATACCTTTCCCACTGCCAAGGTATTGCTCCTGTAATCAAAAAAAAAAAATTTTTTTTTTGCTTCACATGCCAGTGTTCTAGTGTAGTAAACAAGATATAGGCCCTGACAGTCACATTATACTTATTTCATGCTTAAATCATCTATCTCACAAATGCTTTCTTTATGCACTGTTGTACGGTTTGTTTTCACCATTTTCTACCCTCAAAGGACATATTTTGTGGTTGCTATCATATGGTCTTAAGATAAAGAAGGGGCTTGAAAGATCAGAGTTCCTTTATACTCTTCATGTTGAAATGAAGCCTAGAAAGAAGTGGTCCTAGGAAAGAAGGGGAAAAGACAAGGTTATTAGCAAACTGACTAGTTTAGATTCTTTAAGTATTGTTGGAAAACAGATAAATACAGCTATAAGAAAGGTCTCATAGTACAAATCACATCAAAATCAGGAATTAGATCTAATCCATGAGCAGAAATTCATACACAAATTGTGTCTAATCCTAAAGGGCAGCCATTGTCTTTTCATTTTATTCAGCTATATTGTCCCATTGCAGAAAATTCTATCCCAGTTAAAGCAACGTAGCTCATATTCTTTCAGGATCTCCTCACTGTACGTGAGGAAGGAGAGACACCTAGGGTTTGACTAGGGATGCATGCTCATTTGGCTGCCTAGTTCATAATCAAAATGCTGTGGGAATAAGGTGCTCATCAACACCAAATACCTGTAGAGAGAGATCTGAGAGACTCAAGAAAAGTGATCAGCAAAAAAAAAAAAAAACCACACAAGTAGCAATCCTGATATAGCAACTGGCAAAAATCAGGTAAAACAACACATTTTCAAGAAATAGAAGACAGAGGAATGAATATCAAGAGGGGAAATGAGGCTTCCTTGATAACACTACCCAGAGAGGACACAATATCGGGGTGCAGAAGGAGTTATTAACCTTGATGACTGTGAAAAGAAAGTAATGGGCTTGGAAGTTTGGACACAGAGCTAGACTCCCAGTCCACAGGAAGAATAAATTCTTTCCAACATAGAATTGCCTGTTTGATTTGTTTTTGTAGCCTGAAAATAAAATATACCATATGTTTTTGATTGTGAGTGAAATGGAGGGGAAAATAAAACATCCCACTTTCAAAGTGGAATCCAAATATTCTCAAATGTCTCCTTCTGTGGAAGGGTATTCTATTATGGTCTTGAGAAATAAAGAATGTGTACAGGTGTCTGAACAATATGATTAGCTTTTGAAGGATATCTAAACTCTTCTAATTTTTACCTAACGAAGCACATTTTTAAAATATTTGGACATAGGGCCGTTGAGATGGCTGAGCGGCATAAGCGCCTGCCTGGCAAGCGCAAGGTCCTGAGTTTGACTCCCAGAACCCACACACGAAAAAAGGGCCAGTGATATCGCTCAGCGGCACAGGCGCCTGCTGGCGCGCGAGGTCCTGAGGTCAACCCCTGGTACCCACACACACAAAAAAAATTTTTTTGGACATAAATTGATTGCATATAATGTTAAATTTAAGAATTGTGATGGCTAAAACCTAACATTATTATACAAAAGTCAAATTTCACCTAGTACCTTATGCTTAGGAAATGAGAGAAAAATACAGGAAAATGTTGAGACAACAGAAAGTGTCTGACATATCTATTTACCTTTCACCTTCAACTATATTTTAAATTTGATTTTAAAAAATTAATACAGGAAATTGGAGGGGGAAGACTTAATTATATTTTAATACGTATATTTCTTAAAATTCTATTGTAGCTAAAGATATTATAAGCAACTTTCTATTCCAAGATTGTCTAAGCACTAGCCCACAATTTCTTGTTATTTTTATGGATTGCATTCTTATATAAATAACTCATCTTAAAAATATTCTGTTGAATGAAACGTGGGGAGACCCTAATTTTTTTTTTCTAACTGGCAAGAATGTCCAGTACAATTGAATAATTTTCCTTGGTTGTACGATCGTATCAGATGTCGGTTAATATATTTCAGGGAATATTTCCAAGCTGCTACTATTAATTAATACAATAATCTGGCTGTTGATTCTCAGGTCTTCACTACATTCTATTTGGTTTCATTTGATAGTGTTTCTTAATATCTCATTGAAGAAGTCTCCCTGCATTATCTTTTTCAATTATGTGTTTCCTCAGAGCTTTATTAGATATATTGTTTTCCAAATTTATATAGGATGAAATTAAATTAAATTATATAAATTGGCTAAAAAATGCCACCACCAGGATGATCTCCTGCTGCTCTGCTGTACGTGGGACTATTCTACATTAGTTCTTTTCTGCCTGGGACTCTCTTCCCCCAGAATGGACAAAGCTTGTCCTTTCGATATTCCATGTCTTTAATCAAATGTCATCGTTTCATAAAAAGCTTTCCTAGCTACAAATTGTCTAATAGCAGCATGCCCTCATGCTTCATCCCCTTTATCTTATTTTTATTCAGGGCAATTATAACTACTTGACTTCTCTTTTATAGACATACGTAACTTTCGGTTTTTCCACAAAAATTCAATCTCCATGAGAAGAGGAATTTTGCCTGCTTACAGCTCATTTCTCAACTTTTAGAAAAACGCCCGGATCATGGAAAATTCTTAATAAGAATCTCGCTAAAGAATAAATGATTAAACTTAAATGCCCCCTACATTCACCAGCCTGTGATTATCAAACAAGATTCTTGTAATCATTACATCCACAGTCTTCACTTTTCCAATAACAATTCCCTAAATCTTTTCTTGGATTATTTCTCTGTGCGGAATATGAAATGGGGACTGGTTTCACATTTATTCACTGCTTACAATTCACACACCTTCCACTCCACTTAACTCTCCTACCATTCTTAAGAGCCTGTGTCTCTTTCCACACTAATCTAGGAGTGAGCATTTTCTTCTAATTGCTTCCAAAAGCCCTTCATGAATTTCAAAACAATAAAGTAATGCTTACAAAGAATTACCAGGGTCCCATATCATACTGAGAGATATAAATAGTGTTCTTTGATTTTCACAACAATCCTGCCAGATAGGTTGTATCAACTCCCATATTGTTGAATGGAAAATCACAGAATAGAAATCAGTTGTCCAAGGTGAAATAATTATTAGGGGCGGATCCAAGATTTGGACATAATTAACTTCAAGGCCCTCTCTCTCTCTCTCGCTCTCTCTCTCTTTTTAACTCTGTCTGCAAAATGATTGTGTACTTATAAACTTCACATTCAGGGACTCCACAGAATGAAAATCAGTTTAAATGATTTACTCTAAGAACCCACAAAACTGACTGAAAGCTATTATATTCATATTTACCATTTATTGCAGAGAAAGAATTTAGATGAAAATCAACAGAAGAAAGAAACATACAGGAAACACCGAGGGAGGGTTTGAAATACAAAAGTTCCATTGTCTCCTCTGTGAAGAGAAGATTCATTATCCTCACAGCAGTGATGTGTGACACCACTCAGAGAATATCACCACCAGGGAAACACCACAGCCAGAATTTCCATGGCCGGAATTTTTATTGGAGATTCATGACCTAGGCATGATGGCTTAATTGATTGCCTATGTGGTCAAACTCAGCCTTGAGGTTCATTGATTTGCTGTGGTCCCCAACCCTTTTCCCAAATCCCATGGCTACCTTTCTTGGTGAGGTCAGACACTACTCTAACATTGTCAGCTATGATTCGCCCCACTCTAAGATCCTATGTAGCAAGTCCTTGCCCTAAACAAAAGCCTCCTATAGGGTACAAAACTACCTCCTAAAACTGAGGCCAAAAGCCAGACTTCTCTTGGGGCAAGTCCAAATCCTTTACTGCATAAAACCTGAATCACTTATACAGCCTTCAACATCTTGTGAAGACAATCTGACCCCTTACCATGGCCAGGATGCTTTGCCAAGTTACACAAACAAACTTAAACTCGTAAACCCAGGGAAATTCTGCAGCAGACCGGAGACGGGCTGACACACACAGCACAGATCTGATCTGAGCATCATGTCAGTCCAAGTGCAGTGCTGCAGCTCTCTAAGCTTCTTACAGACCTGGCAGGATTTTATAGTACTAAGCTGTGAAAAAGCTCAGCTGACAGTGAAAGTGAAACATCAGGACTGTAAACTGCTAATTGCCAATTCCATATGTTTGCAAGGCAAATAACAGCAAGAATATCAGTGGTGAGAAATTGCTGAAGTTTGTACTTACATAACTAGCAGAAAAATAGAACGATATAAAATTGTCTGTCTCACTAATTCTGTCCCTGTTCTCAAATCAAGAATCTTTAATATAAACAGTAAGGACCCCTGACTTTGAATCCTAACACTTCTATTTGTCTGTATGTTTATGGAGGCTGTTTAACTTTATCTCTATGCTTTGGGGACTGATGAACAAGGTGACATTATATATTACAAAATAATTAATTTAGACTCCAAACTCGTATTGCCTGATGTTCAATTTCAAGTTCTGATCATGTTCTTAGGCACAATGTTCAATCTTTCCAATGCTCACATTTTTCATCTATAATATACCAAATTCTTAAGATCTTCATCACTGAATAATTGATCAATGTGTTATTAATTCTATCTTTACTAAAGTATTGGGGTGAAGTGAAATCTAGTTAAAATGTTTTTAGTATTAAATCCAGCTAATGCAAAATAGTTTACTTTCAAGTAGTTTTAAATCAGCCAAGATTACAATGACCAGCTAGGCTTTTCTTCAATTTAATGGTATCTGTTATTTTGAAGACACTTTGAAAGTTTCTGGTGACAAGATTTCCTTTTTGAGCAAACCTCCCTCAGGTTCCTCTGAGCTCTGCTTTTGAATACAGCAGGGCTTGGGCTCTGTCCTTCCTTGAACTCCAGTTCTAGCAAGAATCCTGTAAATCAGTTTATCCAGACTCTCATGGACACATTTGAGATCAGATTACCCTGGACATCTGATCAGCCTCCTCACCTCGCATAATCACCTATTGATGATCACCTATTGTCTTCAACAAGTTTCCTGTTAGATCAATTTAGCCAGAACTCACCACTCCCAATCCCAATGGTCCTTCTTAGTAATTTGCCACCCACCCAGTCCCTCTACCCTGCTCATGGCTATAAATTCCACTCTGTTTCTCAGGTTGTACTCAGAATGGAGCCTAGTTATATACTGAGGTTTCCTGCTCCCCACTGCAATAGTTTTGCTGGGCAAAATCTGTTCTAACCACTTCACTATCCAACTCTGCTTTTTCTTTAACAGTAACTCAGAAAATAGATGTGAAAATGTTTACCACTCTGACAGATCAGTGACCACAAATAAATGAGGCCTTAGTTCTCTAATTAATAGGCCACGATCTTATTGCTTCTCCATGTGCTTATGACTAGCTCTAAGGCCTAAGTCAAGTTACATGATTCCTCTATATTTGGGATTCATCGTCAGTAATGAAGTAAATTAAATTTGCATTACCGTACATCTGTAAATAACATTAAATATATTATAACGCTGAGAACCTTAGGCATATTTGTTCAACAGTTTGCCATTATTACTCCAATGCCTTCCTTTCAAAAAGGGCACTGTATCATCACACGGTAGAATGCAAGCAGCATTAGCAGTTACCCAAGAGACAACTAAGAAGAGCCAGAACCCAAAATCTGCCCTGACCTCATTTCTTGCAGAATTTCATTTGATCTTATTTGAGTATGTAATTTGGTCCGCCGCAAAGGCCTTATTAACATTGATTTCTTATTGATCTGTCACATGCCAATGTTCACTTTTAATGCACTTGACATCTGGCTGTCATAAAAAAGGGAACTGGCAAATATGTATCAGTTTAACTTTTGACCAAAACACTATGTAGTTGAAGAAGAAAGCGATGTTAACATTATGCATTTGATTCCAGTTCTTGTGCTCAATGGACTAACATTTTTTAGCACAACCCTTAAAATTCTAATGCATGTCAAATCAATATGTAAATACCAGCAATTCTGGAGAGATTTGCAATGTAGAACCTTATGCTAATGAGCAATATTCCAAGAAGTGGTTTTTTCTTTCCTTCTAAAATGTGAACCAGGGGGCCAGTGAGCGGCGTAAGCGCCTGCCTGGCAAGAACGAGGGGCCGAGTTGGACTCCCAGAACCCACATAGGAAGAAAGGGCCAGTGATATCGCTCAGTGGCATGGGCGCCTGCTGGCACACGAGGTCCTGAGGTCCCCGGTACCCACAAAAAATAAAAATAAAAATAAATAAATAAATAAATAAAATGTGAACCAGAAAATTAGAAAGCAGGTCAACTTACAAAGTAGCTTGGTGACTAACAGTTAATAGAAGTACAGTACCTAGACCAGGGCCTAGAATCATATTCCATGGATGAGAACAAATGAATGTTAGTTCCTTGCACTTCCACAAGCTTATCTTTAATGATAACAAAACAAAAACAAAACCATTGATTCCCAGGCGATGACAACATTGACAAGGACCTAGATTCAGAGGTGACTAAGAGAAACATAAAATATGCAAACTTTATATTTAAATGCAGCAAAGTGTTCTTATTCAGCCTATTTTGGAAAGTTCTACATTTAGAGATGAAAATGTCCTTGTCATGTTTACAAAAGCGTGGCTTGATGTTTGTCCTTGACCTTTACTTGTGAACAAGTAAAGGAGGGTAGCATCTTTGATTATGATACCATGTTAAGTCTGCTTTCTTATTCATTATAATTCATTCACAATAATTTCTTTTTAGAGTAACTGATTGCTGATTGTTATATTCTTACTAAAGTACTCAGGAGAGGTGCGAGCGTTGCAGAAAGAACCATCCTGGTCTAACCTCTCCTAATAGGCTCTAGTCCTACTACTATTTAGTATTTATTTACTACGTAAAATTTCTTAGGCTCTACGTACTATAAAAAGGAATAGGACAATACTCATCCTTCTAAATGTTATCACAAGAACTAAATGTAAAATGTTTTAGCAACAGCCAAGCACTGTGTAGATAGAGGTAATGCTGTCGACAACATCATTCATCTTTTTGCTACAGAATAAGTAACACTGTGCCTCCTGCAAACATTGGAAGGCAACCTGTCCTCAGTCAATAGGAATAAAAGGGTTCCTTCACATTTAAATTATGTTTTTAAAGCAGCCTATTAAAAAGTGCCTTTGAAAAGTTTACATTGCAGTTTCTTTTGCATATATGGATCTTTGCCTTTTGTAAAAGCCCCAGACATTTCAAATAAGGAAAGGTCATTTACCTCATCAATTCGATTATAGTTGTGATCCATTTCCCCAGTGAGAACCAAGGGAAACGTTTCTCAATATCTATCAGGGGAAAAAAACAAAAAAACAAAAAAACTCTGAGACCATAAGGACTAAAGCATTGCATCTGCCACAAGCACTAGGCACCTAATTTCATCACAGATGATTGATGACTCTGCCATCCGGGCTGAATCAGGCCCAGGACACTGGGACTCAGGGCTTCAATAGGGTGGCAGGTTCACTGCAGCCTTCATCTAGTTTAAAAAAAATATTTTATTGGCACATAGAGCATTCAGAGTCATAAAAATATATCATGTTTATCACTGCTTTTATGGCATGCATAGATATGACACAGGGGCATTGAGCCATACAGCATTAGACAAGAGTTTATTTCACCCTGAGCTGCTACAAAGAATGCATAGCTCAGCTTCTATCCTCCAAGCTGAACCAACAGGACAGATTTCATCAGAAATAAGCATTTAAGAAAAACACAAAAATCAATGGAGATGCATATATTACCTAAATGTCCTGATTCGGTTTTTCTATGTGCTAAACAAGCTTGTTAGTAATAATACACCAATGCAGTTTTCTGCCAAAGGCATCAGATTGCTAAACTGGAGATTTTGAAAAATGATCATATTTCATGGAAATGGGAATACAGCCAGCGAGTTTACCTTTAAGCACTTTCACTAACACCTATAGTTTATGATTACATTATCACTTAGACTCTTATACACAAACTTATGAAGAGCTGTTTGCAGGAGAATCATGATACCAGACATTTGGTTTTTAAGTTACCGAGTGGAAAAATAACTAAGTATGGATTTAGATTTAGCAAAAGCCCAAGTTCTCCATTATCGGAAGCCAGGTTAAGGCATAGTTTGAAGGGCAAAGGAAGGGTCAGAGAGGAGAAAGATATTTTCATATAAATGGCAAAGTTAAGTAAGTGGAAAGGAAGCATTAAGAAATTTGCATCTAATTTAAGCTTTGTCCTTATTCAGCAGAATGCACTTGTCACAACTTGTTGGGCTGTGTTAGAAAGGTAGTCCAAAGTGGGACAATGTTGGAAGAGATGGAGGGAAATGAAGTCTTTATAAACAGGGACATGCGAATCCCTCAAGTGCTCAAAGAAAGTTTTAAGACCTTCTCACAGAGTGCTACACCCTGACCTGGCTACCTGCTCAGCTCATCAGGAAACATAGAAAGTCTTCCTTAACTTTACCCTCCTCTCACTTCTCTTTGCCTCCTAAAATGATATTATTTTTCTTAGGAAACACTACCTTGGTTTTCTTTGTTTCTATGTCATGTATATGACATTTTTTATGCACTCTCAATACCTTAAGACTAGTGGTAGTAAACATGCCTATACCTTAATACCAAAAAAGAAAGCAAGAAAAGATTTATTGTCACGAAACATAAAGATTCATATTCTTTTATTTTATGGTATTTAAAATCTGTTGTCAGATGCTATATAATGAGCTAGACAAGAGCTAGTAACCCGGGAAGCATATTGAATTCTCTTCTGTATTCCTAAGTAGAGTCCTGTGGAAGGAGCAGTTGGGCTCCTTCGCACTATGGAGTCATTTACTCGTTCAGGACGGCTTGCTGGAGAATTGTAAAGAGTTGCAGACATGCACATTCCCCTAGGTGGAGAAACTGCTCATACGGAGTTGAACTTGTCTCAATATCTTCCCAGATACTTCCGAAGTGTTGTTTAGTGGAGAAAAAAAAATTGTCTTCAACAAAGATGTATAAGAAAAGGAAGCAAAAATGGTGTATGCTTCATCCCATCTAATCTTCCCTCTTTAAAGCAGCAGTATTTAAAGAGGAGTTTCTAACCACACATCCCCTAGCACCTTAAGTGACAGTATGCAAAGTGGTATCAGGAAGCAGCTGTGGCCTTCGCTGCCAGTGAAACATTGGTTAAATTACTCCTCTGTTGTCTCAAATTCTTCAGCCATAAAGGAGAGACTAAAAAACTTATTCCTGAAAAATAAGTTGACACAAGTAAAGCTCTTACAACAGTGTTTTTCCCTTAGTAAGTAGGCTGTGTGTTAAGTACTATTCCTAGGGACAAAAAAGTAGTTTAGGGGTCTTGGGATAAATGTTCTTTTTCTGCCTCTTTTGCACCCAGCTCATTCAAGCTCTTCTTTTTAACACAACTACTGCCATTCTCACCCAGTGTAAAATTCCTTTGCTCTCACTTTGGTTCCTCTTAAATAATGAGCATCCATTATCTGATAGAGAATGGCATTTACTTACTATTCACCTAAAACATATTCCATGGGATATCACTCCTTGCTGGATGAAATTCCAGCTCCTTCAGCTCGTATTCTAGTGTACCCAACTCTTAACATAGTAGGCTTTCCTTTCCCATACTTTATTTCCTGCTGCCTCCAGCCACTTCCTATGAGCTATAGCCAATACTGACTACTTAACATTCTCTAAACGTACTCCGTACTCTGTGTGCCGTGACCTCTGTGCGTTGCACCTGGCATGACTTTCTTTTCCAGTTATATTGGTCCAAGTCTTGCCTTTCCTTCAAAACAAAACTTATATGTTACTTCCTTTGACAGTTTGCCCCTGATTCAATCAAGTAGAAAGAATCAGTTTCCCTTCAGATTTTGATGTCATCTTTTCATAACTTCTAAATGAAGGATTTTATTCTTATTTACACAACCTTCCTGAGAATTGAAACTGAAATAAATGGCATTATTTTTGCCCATAATAGAAACTTGGTATACATATCATAATTAAGTAAATCTGCCTACCTACCATACAGAGACATGGACTTAACAAAACTGCCCATTCATAATGCAAGAAGTAAAGATGTCTTGTGAAGTTTATTCATTGACTACTTATTATCAAATATTATCAGGATTTGAGATTAAAAATCTCTGAATTTAAGGGCTCTGCTACACTCAAAGCCTCTCTTTAAGAGTATATTTAAGTGGAGAAATTATAGCTTAGTATTACCTTGTGCCAATGATCCATAGATCTTAGTAAATATGACTAAAGAGCATTTCCACTGGCTTAAGAAGAGAGATAGGATTTAGATTAAATCCTAGGGAAATTTTCTAGATGAAGTGTCTGAAAATGGTAGGAACGGTAATGAAGTAATAAGAACAATCAAATGTGCCAGGTTATGAAAGGAATTGGTAAATAATAATTGCAAGAATAATTGGGATCAGACATTTTTATGTGTCAAGTACTAAAGTAAACTCTTTAATCATTACCATAAACTTAGGAACCAGGCAAAAATATTTTTCTCATTTTACTAAAGAAACTGTCGTGTGTTAGTCAGAATTCTATAGAGAAATAGAGCAATAAAATATATGTATATTCATATGTGGGGAGGGAGAGGGTGAGCGAGAAAGAGACTGAGATTTAAGAAATTGGCTCGAGTGACTGTGAACTTGGCTGGCAACTCCAAACTTTGTGGGGTAGGCTGGCAGGATAGAGAGCCATGGAAAAGTTTCAATTCCAGCTTGAAGGCAGTGTGCTGGCAGAAATCCCTCTTCTTCAGGGAGGTCAATCTTTTTTCCTAAAGCCTTCAACTGATTGGATGTGACTTACCCATATTTGGATGGAAGTCTACCAATTTAATTCTTAATCATATCAAAATGACCTTCATAGAAACATCTATAGTAGTGTCTGACCAAGTATCTTGGTACTTTGGCCTAGCCATGGACCCAAGATTAAAATCTACATTTGACCAGTAGAGATCACATTATCTACAGGTTCATATAGTGACCCTGGAAGAGCTGGTATTCAAACTTCTACTTTATCTTGCTTAGTTTGCAGATGCAAAAACAGGCTAAATATCTAAAAAGGACTTGTGAGTCACATTCAAGCCAGGTTCCTTAAGGCAAAGCAGAGTCAGAAAATGAAAGTTTAGTTACAACTGCCAAGTTGTTAGGCCAAAAGTAGGTAGCCAAACAGAAACAGAATCAATGTAGGAACAGGTGTTGAACAAGTATAAGCTTTGCAGAGCTTAATCACCTCCTTGGGCATTTGAGTCCGTGGATGCATAGATGTATTAACTTGGATTATAGGAAAAATAGACTGAAGACAGGCTGATGAAAGCCTGCCAGACAGTCAAGATTGTTGTGATAACCCAGGCCTCAAATGATAGGAACCCAGCTAAGGATAATCACAAGATAGGTAAGTAGATATGGAAGAAGTCAAGTTCAAGTTCACACAGCTCACAAATGATAGAAATTTTGCTCTTATTTTGCAATTATACCTAATTAGTTAATAGTCGCCAGGTACTAAGGGTCATGGCATATGAAATAAGGACAGAGGAGCAAAAAGGCATTAGAAGCATTCAGAAAAAAAATTTTCAAGGAAGATATTCAGTGAGGGATGTTAGATAATAGCAATAGTGTCATGCAAATAAATCTGTAAGTATTGGAAGCCTTGCAAATATATACGAGGAAAACTATTAGCTACCCCTGAAAGGTATCCCATCGCATGCTGAAGGAAGAAAATTTCATAGATAATATAAATAATGACTAATATAAAGTTGAAAGTAACTTCATTGATTAGCAAGGATTGTACTATGCTCCTTGGATATGTAACCAAATTTAATTCATCAGATATTATAAAAAATAGATGTTTGCATCCTTTGTACTTGAGAAAGATTAATTAGCTTGCCTAAGGATCCAGATAATAGCTGGTGATAATAGATATGGCAAGTGAGCCCTTGGATGGTTGTTTCCAAATCCCACGCTATTTTCATTTCATTAGGGTCACCTTCTGGCAGAAGAATATGCCAGGCATATTGTTATCAGAGTTATGAGCAGATGTCTTGTCATAAACTCTATTTCCATAACAAGCTCTGCCCTAGGGCTCAGGGAACTTTGGAAAACATCAAGGCCACCTATGTCCAGAACATTAGTCCCATAGATACAAAGTTTCACAAATGTGTTCCCTCTCTAGAACTTATCCAAACTGAGGAATACCCACCACTATCCATGTTGTCTCCTTCTACCAGTAGAGAAATTGAGGGCTACCCTAAGGATCTTACCCCATTTTTTACACTCCTGTTTCTTTTCACAGATGGTTCTCCTGGCAAAGATCTGATTGGAAGTCTTTCTGGTTGCAGGCTAGCTGTTTCATATGTGGGGGCTACAAATGGCAGCATCAGATTGATGAGTTACTGCTGGCCTTCTAGGTCCTGATGAACTAGGGTGAGTCAGAGAGCAACTTCCCATTGCATTCTACTTAATCAGAGAACAAAATACTGATATACACAGTCTGCTGTGTAGATCATTTATATCCCAAGCCAACCTTAAAAGCCCAGGTAAACAGTTCAATAAATTTAAGGAAATTGTAATTGCTCATAAACTATAAACACTTCAGCTGTCTCTATATTTTCTATCAGCATATAAACAACTTGATAAATGTGATGAAACTGATTATTTTATAAACCATAATATGTTAATATAGTTAGTGAATTACTGAAAACTATTTAAACTTCCAAGCTAACTGATAGGGAACTACTAAAGAAAATCATGTATTCATACATTCTTAAAATTTTTTGTTAATACTTAATATTGCTTTCCATATATTAAACATTTCTTTTCTGTGTTTGCATTGTTTGTTTATGTCATAAAAAGTTCTGTGTACCTATAAAATACCAGCAAAGGTAAAATGATCTTTCTCTATTGTATCTTCAGGATAAGAAAAGAGAAATATATGTGTATTTACACACTCATCATATCCAAAGACTAGCAGCTGAAGCGTTACTTAGCAAATAATTTTGGAACATGTAATATGCATTGGATTCAAAGTGATGACGATATATATTACCTATGACAGAGGCAAAATACATAAGTAAATAGTCAAGAGGTCAGTTTTATGCATACAACCAGAACAATAAATACAAAAAGAAAATAACTGAAAGAATGAATGGATATATATATAATGGATGGATGAGTGGATGCTAGTTCGTGTTATGTATGGAGCCGTACCCTTCCAAAATTCAAATCTTGAAGCCCTAACTCTTAATGTGACTATATCTGAGGATAGGCCCTTGTAGGAGGTAATTAAGGTAAAATGATGGTGGGGTTTTAACTCCATAGGACCAGGATCCTTCTAAGAAAAAGGAAAGACACCCAACAATATGCATACTCTCTCTCCCTTGTGTGAATGTGTGTGCATATGTGAAAAAAAAAAAAAAAAGCAATATCAGGATAACAGAGAGAAAGTAACCATCCACAAACCAGGAAGAGAGGACTAGTCAGAAACTAACCTGCCAGGACCTTAATCTTGAACTTTTGCCCCCTTTCTTGGAACTGTGAGGAAAGGCCTGTTGTTGAAGCCACCCAGGCTATGGTGTCTTGTTATGGAGGCCTGAGCTGACTAATGCAGATGGATAGATAGCATCTGGCTTTAGAGGATCACTGTTCATTTTAAATTGGAATTGCAGTACATACTTGTATATTTACAATAATATAGAAATATATAAAACTTTAAAACATGCAAATGCTGTACTTGTTTCCATCTCTTCATAAGAAGGCATTCTTAAAGAGCTCACTGTATTTCCAGACCATTTCAAGACAGCTGATTTGCAAGGGAGGAAGAGCCTTCTCTATGAGATACCAGAAGGGAGAGCAGATGGAGCCTAACGAAAGGCCTGTGCAAACCTGAGAGGGAAAACCAAGGGAGAATGAAGAGAATCTTTCACTCGCCGTTCTGTGGAGGTTTGTGGGCTGCATTTAGTGTGCACCAGGTCATCGCTTTACCCAAATGGCAAGTACCAAATTGTGAAGGCCTTATATGGAAAGTTGAAACAGATAGTCCAGTCCATAGACAAAGAAAAACAGTTCATAAATATAGGAACAGATCCTCAGCTTCACTCAAAATTAGAAAAATGCAAATTAAAGCTGCACTAAGATACAATTTTTCATCTTTTTGATTGGCAATGGTCCAAAATTTTACAAAATACTCTCTTGATGAGGCTGTGTGAATTAGCACTGTTAGACATTGCTGCAGGGAATGAAAAATAGTGTAATCTTATAAAGAGAACTGACAGTATGTAGTAAAATTATGTAGGCAATTAGCCGTTGACCTAGCATTTCTACCTGTTGGAAAATATCACAAAAATCCTCTGGTACCACATGAGAATATACATACACAAGGGATTCAAGATAGTACTCTTGTAAATGCAGAATACTGACAATCCTCTAAGTATCTGCCAATGAATGATGGTTCAAGAAACAGCTATGGTACATTCATGTAGTGGAACACTCTGCAGCTACAAAGGAAGTGAAGAAAAATTCTATAGAACACTATGAAGTGATCATGAGGATATGCAGTACTAACAACTTAAAAGCAAAGGGAGTTTAGAGTATGTCGAGGGTGAGTGCACATGTACCAGATGCACACACACACAGACACACACACGTACACACGCATACTTACATTGAAAAAAGAAAACAATAAACCAAAAAATTATTCAAGTGGCTAAAAAAAAGAAAGTCTTTGAAAGAGTATAAAAGGCACTGGCATAGAAGGTAGATTTTTAGGAATAAAACTTCTGAAGTTTGACTTAGGAAATATGTAAATATTTCACATTAATATAAAAAATAGCTTACAAATATTGAAAGAAAAATGAAATAAAAAAAACAATTATATATAAAGGCAGCTCTCAAACCTGCACAAAATGGAACTATTCCTAGTCACTTTAAAATCAATAATTTAACTTAGCATCTATAATGATATAAACATATATATGTACATGTATGTGTACATATATATGTATGTTTTTATTTGACAGAAATTGCCATGAACATTTTGAATGGATTCAGGATATCCAGGAAGCCACAAGGAGATGCTCACAAAAGAGAACTTACAAAACTGCTTCAGAGCAATGGGACAAGTGTTCTCATAGCAAAGGGGAGTATTTTGAGGAGGGTTAATGGCAATAGGTTTTTTACTGTAATAATTTTTGTTTTAAATACTCTCTTTACTTTTTAATTATCCCTTATATTCCACCTTCAGGTGCTTTCCAAACCAAGCCATGATGTTTCCTTGAATTCTCTTTTACTTGACTTTCTGTTTTTATTTTTAAGGCATACTATGGTTCTCCCATTCATTGGACTTGAAAACTTGATTCACTCCTCTTTCATAATTTCCTTCCTATACCAAAATCCTAAGTCTGACTATTTTACCATAGCAATATCATAAAAACACATATCTTCATTCCCATTCTCTCTCTCAGCTCCACATTTTAAACCACATAATCAAGTCCCCAGTCTTGGGCCCAACGTTATATGGGGTTCTGATTTACCTCTCCTCTGGACATATAATTAGCCCTAAGATGGAAATTTCCAAAACTAAAGAAATTTGCACATCTGAATGTCCCACACTCTAGAGCATGATGAGGGTATTCAGATCGCTAAATTACCTAGCCCAAATGGCTCAAAGTCCATTTCCCTGAGTTACCCTCCCCAAAACAGACCATGCTGCTTGACTTAGTTGTTGGAACTTGTTCCAAACTTACTTTGGAATGTGACCTTAGATACCCACAGCGTCCAGAGGCCCTTTGTGGTAGGGATGGAGTCTGGGATAAAGGAGAAGGAGAATGTATAAGAGATTTGGTGTCTCCTGAGCTCTAGTTCTAGCTCTGAAAATGTTATAAACAAGCTTGCCCACCATCTGGTGAGATGCATTAACTTCCCACATGAATACTACAGTAATCTTAAAATTGGTCATCCATTCCCTAGAAACTTGGTTCACTCACTTGAAAATCTGAATTTTAATCTAAGAATGACCTGATGTCTGAAGCAGCATCTCTATAGTAGGGACTTGGAATCTTCACATGTTATAGCTTCCTGGTGATCATTCTGCATGTTGAAGTATGCGGCACAGCATGTCCTTTTTCCAGTACAATCTATACCCTTTGGCCAAATCAGTACTAGTAAAACTCAGGTCTAGGCACATCGTCTCCTTCTCAGCACCTTACAGTGTTTCTCCATTTCTTTAAAAATTAAATAAAGCCTTCTGAATTTGCTGGTCATGAGTACCAATTTACACATTTATACTTTTCTAGGACAATCAATTTAGATATCAGTTTATCTTAGAGTTTATGGATCTGCACACTATTTCTGTAAAGATACAGAAAATTAGGCATTTCAGACTATACAGTCAGTCAGTCACAACTACTCAAGTCTCCAAAAAAATTCACAGGCAATAGTTAACAAGTGAATGTGCAGCTATGTTCTAATAAAAATGTATTTACAAAACAGAATTTGGCCCAAAGCCATACTTGTTGACTCCTGATAGTTTAATTCGCTTGGTCTCTTATGAATACCCTTCATTTCTATATGTTACCCTCCCATTTCTGCATGCCCATACCACAGTGAGGAAGGATTAGCTCCTTCATCGATCAGTGTCCTCCTGAGCGAACTGAGACAGGTTCCCTGCAGTATCTATAACATACTGCTTTAGAGATTTCACTGACTCGGATGGTAGTTATACATAGATACACTTGATCAGTTCTCCAGTGTGACAGCCTAAGGACAGAGATGCCTCTCTTTACCTTGTAGCATATGGGGTTTTGTTTTTGTTTTTGTTTGTTCTTGTTATTTTCTTTTTTTTTTTTTGAGACAGGGTCTCGTTATGTAGTTCAGACTGACCTTGAACCCACTATGTAGCCCAGGCTGACCTCGAATGCCATGTCCTGCACAGCTCTTGAAACTTCAGAGAGAGGATGATGGGGATGAAGAAAGACAGGAATCAATATACAAAAGCTGAGGTCAGGTGGAGCCCCTTTCTCCTGATGGGAGAAAGCGAACTGCCCAGTACCCGCAGTGTGTTTATTTACACAATCAGCATAGGAATAAGCTCATGAAGAGTTTGAGGGGCGGGTAGGATCTGACACAGGAAGAATATCTAATCTGTAACAGTATGTCTTGGTGGCTTCACAGGGACAAGAGAAAACTGTATTATCTCAAGCGAACGTCAATTCACTACGTGCATCAGCTCCCTGAGCTGTGCACACTTCTCATGGGGCCCTGCCAAACTCATGAGAGGCAGTGGCCTTGTCCTAGATATCCGAGGTACAGGCAGCTTCGCTTCCAACACTCAGACTCACAGTGATCCTCCTGCCTCAGCCTCCCAAGTGCTGGGATTACAGGCATGAGCTACCTGTTCTTGTTTTCCTTAATTTTTTCTTACTTGCTTCTACATTTTAGTATAAATGTCACAGATATAGTGAAAATGTCTTGCTTATGCTTACCAGGATCAATTCACCATTCCACTGAAGGACCAACGTTCTCTCATTCAGTGCCCATGTTCCTCAGACAGTCCACTGTACCCTCAAGACACGTGTTCACCTGCACGGATGATTGTGTGTGGGGGGTGTGCATGGGATTGTACTGGGCCTACTGACACAATACCACTTCCTCATTCCACCCGGTTCCAGCACGATGGATTTAGGCCTACAGGTGCCCAAAGTTATTCAACCAAACAAAGGAGACTAAGAAGGAAGCCAACATAAACTAAAACAGTCAAACTGGTTAGAAAGAGAGGTTCCTAGAGAAATAAAAATTTACTAATATCTAAAAATGCCCCAAATTTGTTCTTACCCTCCGATGTGCCCACACCTTTATTCTTTTCTTCTATGTGAGGCAATAAATTTCCGCTTTTTAAAACACTTTGGGTTTGGTTTTATTCATTTACTACAAAAAAAAAAATCACTGTTTGATAAAGTAGGTTATCTTTAAACATCAGAGGAATAATTTAAATCATAATGCTTAAAGGATATTTTGATCAATTTCTCAAAATAGGCAACTCTCTTTCCTGTATTCAGATATGACCAAAAAGAATTACTATTTGGTATAATTTTTCAGCATTCACATTTATTTCAAATCATTCCGAAGATTTGGAGAAAGGAAAGAATTGGTATTTTGAAGATCATTTCTGAGGTCAGCAATAGGTATGACTTTTTTCTTTTATAAGGTTTCCTGGGTGAAAGCAATGATTTAGTATGTTTGAGGCATTCTCTTGGAAGGCATGACACTTGTTTCAAACAAACAGACAAACAAACAAAACACAGAAAGAGAGGAGGGAAAGAGGCCAAGGACAAACTTTTCAGTGAGTAGAATCCAAGGTGACAAAATGCTAGTACAGAAAGGAAAGTAGCTGCCCCTAGTCAGTCCCTGAGCCACAGAGTACTCAAAATAAAACTGCCTTTTAAAGTGTTGTTTTTAGCTGTCTTAAAAGTGATGCTTATTCTTGTTCATTTCAGGATATTTCGTGTCTAAAAAGTGGTCTCACCATAAAAATCATTGTTAACACTGGAGAGCTAATATCAGCCTCATCATGAGATAATAAACACTGCTTAAACATTATTTATCAACATAAATGATCTCACATATCTGACACATTTTATGCGGAAAAAGAGTAATAGATCCTTGTTTTTATATCACAGTGCCCTGTAACTCGTGACATTTTTGCAAAACAATTTTGTGCTCCTAACAATTTTATGAGGAAACTAATGTTTTCAGTGATGAATGGATAGTCAAAAAGTAAATGCATAAATAGAAGGCTGACTTTCTGTGGCTAACAGCTTCTCAATGAGCAAATACCACTCCTACTGTTTTAAGGAGTATTGTTCTCTGAGTGGTAATAGAACCTCTTACACTTTACTCAATGGGTTTTATGTGAATTTTCTAAGATGTATTTCCAAGTACATTGATTTATTTTGTTACATATGTGTATATTCTATAATGATTTCTTTAAATATGGACAAGTTGAAAGAGAATTCTAAGTGGATCACTCTGTGTTGAATGGCAATATCTCTTAAGTTCATTACTCTTTGCTCTTTAAATATCTTAAAACTCATTGATCATAACTTCAAAGCAGAAAAAATAGCAACTGAACCAAATAATTCTACTGTTTTTGTTTTGATTTGTTTTTGTTATTATCTAGGGTGTTTCTTCTCAAGTTGGAACCCCTCCACACCCCAAAACACCCTTGGCAATGTTTGTAGATATCTGTGGCCATCACACGGGATAAAGGTGTTACTGGCATCTATCAGGTAGAAGCCAGAGATGCTGCTGAACATCCGGAATGTTCAGGACAATCCACACAGCACTTAATGATCAAGTCTTAAATGTCTTCAGTGCTGACCAAGTGTTGACAAAAGGGGAATATAAAATCTCAACTTAATGAAAATTGCTGATTTCATTTTCTCACTTATACTCAGCCAAATTCTTGATTCTTTACAAAAACACGAGCAATCCTGATCATGATGCTAACAGAAAGTGTGTTCCTACCCCCAGTCCTCAGCCCCAGTTGCCATGCAGTTCTTTGCTTCTCAGCTAGTAGGCTGCTTACATAGTGGTCGCAGTCTCTGTGACTGAGGCAATAGTATTTAAAAGGTCACCAGACGTGTTCATGGGATTGGTCGCAGACACACTATGGCAACATCTGGACTGCCACCTGGGATTTGGGCAATGTGGGCAATGCAGGGGAATTTCATAATGTTCCTTCTCATCTACTTAAGGTATGGAAAAGCTGATTCATGAGCTGAAACAGAGAGTGAAAGCTATAAAAGATTACAATTTAGAATTCAATTCATGGCTTTAAACCACTATTTTCTGCACTGTAATAATTACTATACAGGAAGAGGCAATTTCCCACTTGTTTCCAAAGTACGTTGGTTCTATCTGAATAGAGGAAAGAATATTATATAGAATGTAATAACAAAATACCAGTCACTTTAAGATCTAAAATATGATTTCAGTGCTTGGCTCACAGAGTAGGTAAATGTGCCATTTTACATTGGCTGACACTTCTGTGCAGAGCTCCAGAACAGTACCATTTGGTCACAGCTCTGGCAGATTGCTATCACCCAGAAGCCTCTTTATAAGACTGAAGTTGAACAGAGCAACGTGAAATCTACCACATTATTGGATCACATAGAGGTACCCGGTGGTCTGGAGCATTATGAGGTAAAATCTACTTCCAAGGTTAAATTGCTGCCACGCTGAGATGAATGGAAAAATACCAATAGCTTCTTCCAATCTTGGAATGACCTATTCTTATGGCACAAAAAAATTGTGTGTGAAGTATTGCTCTGATTCCCAAACAGGCTACTAGAGTAGGGGTTGTCCTTACAGGAAATGAAATAAGTTACTCTAATAGCACTAGAAATGTGCATATTCATAGACATCACCCTCTGAAAAACTAAACTCCCTGCAGAAGTTAATGGATGAAAAGGAAAGTCAATGCTTAGGGGTACATTATTATTTGAAAGAGATTTTTGCTCTATTTCAAACATTCTGGGAGACCACATTTTATGCATATGTCACCATTGGACTAAAACCTGAAAAACGTTCAGCTCTAAGGTGAATTAAGTAGCTGATGTGAGTTACTAGATAATTTAAAACAGTATGGTTTCACTTTAAGGGAATAGCAAACATTTTTAAAATACTTATTTTCTATGAACTATTTTGGTTTTGAGTACAGAACCATCATGTGAGCATTTTTTCCTTCTGAAAATCATAATTTGATTTTTTAATAAAAATTAAAATTGTGAAAAGTGATACAGAGAACTAAAATGTTATTATGAGGGATAAATGTGAAAAACAATTTATTTGAGTCATCTAGTAATGATATTTTATTCCTAAAACTTCTATAAACATCATTTCCATCATGTACTCACTCAGATAAAGCATTCCATTTTAACTCCTTTTTTGCTATAAATTATGATAACAGTTATGGACAGCACTATATGATACAAACATTTTCAAATCATTTTTACAAGATGGAGAATATTTCCCTTAATTATAAATATTTCTAAGATGAATAACTCCCTGAAGTTACATTTTCTATTGAAGGCTATATTTTACCTTCACTTTTCCTAAAAACATAAAATGTTAGTTTTCTTCACCTGAACTGTCCTTATTCATTTATTAAAAATCTTGTACTCGGTGCTTCTTAACTGAAAGATATTCTACTAAATATGATTTATCATACGGTAGCTCCTATAACTATTTTTAGCCTGAGATTATGGCATAAAGGAAGAGAAATTTTTAAAAACAAAAAAATTTCAGAGAAAAGTAAGTTTCATGTTGGATTCTACATGTTACTTTGTATTTCATGACAAATGATCTTGAGTCCCTAACTGAGTTCTTGCTGTTTAAAATCTTATATGCAAATGAAAGCAACAGGAAAAAATTTCATTTATTTCTGCTAAAACATTACTAGTATTTGAAACATGAGAATATTGAAACTCATCTGAGGAATAATTGTAGGTAGCAGAAACCACATATATTTAACATGGATAATATTAGTTACAACCCACTGAAAACATTCTGAATAGGCACATTTAAAAGATGGTATAACATCTGAATAAAATCAAAGGAAAAAACAAAAAGGAGTCATTAAGATAGAAAAAGAAGGGCCGGTGAGATGGCTCAGTGGCATAAGCGCCTGCCTTGCAAGCGTGAGGGCCCGAGTTCGACTCCCGGATCCCACATACGAAAAAGGGGCCAGTGATATCGCTCAGCGGCACGGGTGCCTGTTGGCAAGCGAGGTCCTGAGGAAGACCCCCCGGTACCCACAAAAAAAAAAAAAAAGATAGAAAAAGAAGATGGGGAAACTAACAGTGCCCACAGATAAAATAACAGTTTATATTTTATTACTGATTTATAAGAATATTACATTATTATTATTATTATTATTATTATTGTGTTGAGGATTAAACCTAGGATCTCTTGCATGCTAATCATGTACTGTACAACAGGACCCTAAAATATTATTTTTATTTAAGTATTTCAATTGTAAACCTATCAATCTGAAGACTACTATCTATAAAATCATGGAATTAACTATCTTAGAAATAGAATTGTGATCTCATCCAAATATCTTGATACTTTACTTTATATGAAGAAATGAGCCAGGAATTTGTTTAATTATGTCTTTACTACCTCAAGGGTTTGAAGTGATTCAACCTAAATCAGAACTGAATCACCCCAATGAGATCTGATATTTAGGAATCACATGAAATGTAAAGCAAACGACAGGGAATGAAATAATCTACTGATGTTTGGGGCAAAGTAGTGGTAAAAAAAATTGACATATTGGACATCTAAGAATGTATCTTTCATTGCAATACTAAGTTGACATTATTTTGAAATATAAAAGCTAGGTTAGCCTGTATCCATGTATTACTAAATGATTCAGGCATTGATATCCTAACTTGAATAATTTTTGAGTACATTCACAGGGTTGGGAGTTTGATGTGGTTGAGAGGAAATTCACTGAGATAAAAGTGGACTTCAATGATCGTCAGGGGAGGCCCTCTTTGCCATTATATAAATGAACCAAACTCTAGAAAATAGTTCTAGTACATCTGTTTATAATGGCATTTGGCATTTGAAACAAGATTATTCAGATCATCTGCTATATCTTAACGATGATCCAGTTCCCAGTTTGCCAATAATTCATGAACTTCAGTATAGAAAAATACAACTTGTGTGCAGAAGTAAATAACATGTTTTATTTTACTATGGGATGAATATTGTGATAAATAACCCTAAAGGTTTTTTTTTTTCCCCTACTAATACACCCTGAATTTCCTGAGTACTTTAAGTAAATGAATTTTACTAGGATGCAAGCCCAGTCAACATTTTACGTATAGCTAAAATCCACGTGATTTAGGATTAAGATGAGGAAACCTGAATCGTCACTTGATTAGAAAGTTAACAAAATTCAGACAGAAAGATCTCAGAAGTAAAGGTTTTTTAAAGGAAAGTAATGACAATCAGTAGTTTGTAAGTGATCCAAACAGAAAGCATGTCTTTGACTTTAATCTTGGGCAACTACTGTTCATTAATAATTAATCCCATATGGTGGGCCCCAATCTGGCTCATGATGGGAAATACCTAGGCCCTACCACACCTACTAAACAATGATATCTGGGAAATATTTCAAAATCTGTGTTTTTTTGGGGGGTTTTTTGTTTTTCAGAAGCTCTCCAAATGCATTTGATGATCCATCAGGCTTAGGTACTACTGTTCAGGGTGAATTTATTAAGGAAACAAATTTTCAGAAAAACTAAAACTCAAATTCACTTTGTTGTAAAATGAAATACAGTATATAAAATTTTAGATATCATGTGATCTCCACATAAATATGAGCTACCATATATATAGATAAATTAGTAAATAATTTATTTTCTTCTGTAATCTACTGTATTGATAAGCTCGGGGATTTGTTTGGGATAAAAGTTTTCCATAATACAGAGATAATTTGTACTGGATCCTAAAACTTAATAAAGAATCTCTCACTTTTCATTGAAGAATTTATTATATTAAATTAAATCATCTAAACCTCCAATTTATGGCCAAGGGAGTTGACTCAGTTTGTATTTGGTTTGGCATTCCCTGAGCTTTGACCACAGATAAGCTACTAAACCTTTTATCTCTGTTTTATGTTTACTTTGTTTATACCCAAGAATTTAACAAACACATAACAATTGTTCAAGATTCAAGGTGACAAAAAAAAAGATTCAAGGTGACTTTGAAATGATTTCATTCAATAAACATTTATTAATAGAGTATTTTGTGCCAGGACCTGATTTGTCTGATAAGGTAAAACTCTTTTATTAGTTTAACATCCATTAAAGCCATAACAAATCACTTACTGATTTTTTTATAGACATAGAAGTATCAGGTATCAAAAGTGTAAGAATTGGAATGATTGAATTATCATGTATGAAATACCAGTAATGCATTGCTGGCTTTTCACTGTAACTTCTGTTTCATTCAAAATCATTTATTTTACTGCTGTGATGTTCTAGGCATTGGCTAAGGGTTAGAAGTACAAAGGAGACCCTGCATTCTGTTAGTTCACACTATAAAGTGAAAATATCAATAGCCTAAAGAGCTGGTACTTATTTATGTCTCTTCAGTATATCACAAACTATCTTTTGATTTAAAGAAGAATAAAAGGGAATATCTATCAATAGAGATATGCCAAAGGAATCTTTCAGTGAAAAGTATGAAAATCGTATGTGAAAATAAAGTATGCATTGCTTAAGGAAAACATTTTACTCAGTGTATTTACATTCTCTTTTAAGACAGTATTGAGTTTAGTCAGAAGTGATGGCTACATTTAGGAATTTAACTTGCACATTTACATATATATTGAGGTCAGAGCTTCTGGCACGTTGCATACCATTGATGAAACCAGCTTTTAATAATGATTTTGTGTTACCTTGATAAGTAATTATTCCTGATAGATATTCAGTTTGACTAAACCCATTTTAATTTTACAGCTATTGTTTAATAGCTATAAAAGATTCAAATATTATATAATGCCTTATTTTTACTATATTTTGACCCAGTTTAAATTTTTTATGATTTTAAATGTCAATAGAAGAAGAAAAAAGACATTTGGTATATGTGTTTAGTTTCTCAAACTGGTTTTTCTTACTTAAAAAACATATTTCCAGCTGTAAAATCCCCATCCTTCATGTCTTCACTGATCTTGGTATAGTCAAAAACACAAGTAAAATTACATTTTGACTAAGAGATCTCCCATCTCTCAAAAATCAGATCATCCCATGGCAACTAGAAATCCAAAATCCTCCCCAAAATTTGGTGCAAATTCTCAAAGGATTATGGGCTTAAAATAGGAGATGGGACAACACTGACAAACTGGGTAAAATGTGTCAAAGTTCATAAAAATCCAGAGGACACACACACAGAACAAAGGACCTAAAATGATTCCATCGCTCCTGAGCACTGTAGGTGGATCCAGTCAGAAAAGAATATTTTCTTCCTTCATTTGAATCCAGTGCCATTCTTAGGACCAATCAGAAAGGTGCTCTTTTCAGTTCTTCATTTACATCTGGTAGGAACCCAAGCAAGTCTTTCAATAAGACAGTTTAAATTTGGCATGATGTCAAGTGAGTTTTTGATTAGGACAAATATCCCAGTGCCTTATCTGCATGAAGGGGAAGCCAACACAGGAACTTTGGATGCAGAAGACCTTCCCCTTATCCCTCGGGACCTATTCATCAGCCCCTGCTCTCACCCTGAAGAACAATCTTCTTTCCTTAAATGTACACCTTCAGTGTCTTTTCTGTATGTCTTATGCAATTCTCTGTTCAGGACACCAAGAACCTGGAAAGAATCCTCACAGGACTCTCCATCTAGTAACAGCCCCACAGTCTTGCTGGCACCCATGCGCCTCTGCCTTCTCATATGTAGCCTCTTGTTTGTTCTGTGTTGCTCTACATATGGGATTCATTTCAAAACTGACAGCAAAAATGTGTACAGTAACAGAAAATATGGAAAACTTTTCCAAAGATTTAAAGAGAGAGACACGGAAATGGGTTACCCTTATACGAATTTCTCTGTTTCTTACCAGGAGTCTCCGTCTTCTTCCATAGCACCCCGTGTGCTTTCAGTGGCACCATGTCGGATCTCACGCTCTTGGCTGGACTGACTGGTGGAATGGTCTGCATTGTGCTAATCAAGCTTAATGGAACCAATACAGGATCTTGCCTGAAAAGACTCTTTTCTCCTAGCTTTCTACCTAGAAACCCCGAGAAGCCATCCCGTAACATGGAAAAAGGAAACCAACACAGAGGAAATGAATAAAGAAATACTTCCTCCTTACCTACTTTAACCTTAAGGTCAGCCAACCTGCCTCATGTCTTGCAAAGATGTGAGGCAGGCAATTTCACTTTTAATCTGTTAGTTTATTTTCCCATTTGCACCTGAATGATTCCTAATTGATACAAAAACTGAAGGCATTGCCAACTCTATGATTCATTAATAGGAAAATTGCTTTAAAGCATTCACAAGCTGGGGGAAATTGGTTATTGTTCCTTAATTAAGGAAACTAAAACTAAGTGATATACCATATTTCATTTTTATATTGGTTACCATAATTAAAGCAATAATTTAATCCTGGGTTCCAGTACACTAAACATCTTTGCCTAGATTGGAGTACAGTTATCTATCCACAATCTTATTTCCTCTCCCTCTACATTTTATTTTTATTTTATTTTAATTTTGTTCCCACTGAGCCAATATTTTTCATAGAAAACTACTTTAATGGCAAATTTTAATAGTTCAAATGAAAAGAAATAATGTAGATTTCTCCATTATTGAATTAGGAAATCCTACTTCAGAAGTAGCATTTTCAATAATATTGAAACTTTACACCAAATAATGAGCATTTTGATTTTTAAAAGTAACACTAGTTTTACAGGTAAATCAGATTGTTAAAATTTTCAGTGAAATTATTCAGAATTATGGGGATGGGATCAAAAGATAACTGTACAAAATTAGTTCATGGGTTTTCAGTGGATAATTTAACACAAACAGGTTTTTCTGGATTAATGATTGATTATTATAGTGTGATTGAACAATTGATCTACAGTGTTGTAGTCATATACACATTTGTATGTTTATGTTTATATTTAAACATACTGTACCTCTATTCCACATAGATAAATGGTTTTTATTTTCCAAACCACTGAAAAAAAATAGAATCATCCCTCTAGGAATAAAGAGGTTTAAAAGAATGCTTGAGTTCCCTTCTGGACTCTCCCTTAACTATGTGTACTGAGGAGGTAAATCACAGGAGAAGCAATTTTTAAATAGCAGTATCAGTTGCAAATTTAATTCCTGGAAAGTAGAATAATTTGAGAGTCTCTTACTGTGTTGATAGATTAAACTCTGATGATGAGAACAGTGCCTAAAATTCTAAAATAAAGGGGAATGATACAATTCAAGCAATAGAAACACAATGTGGGGAAATTCAACACAATGATTTTATTGAAAAGAAAAAAGATATTCAGAAAATATATCGAAAGATGTACACAATTAGAACTTCAACAAAACTAGGACCTGTTCAGAGGACTGGTGTAATAAGAATAAATGGCCAACCTTTCCCTTTAGAATGTGCAGAAGGGATGAATAAACATCATCGGTTTGTCCTTATGCCACTTAGCTGCAGACTGATAATTCCAGGACAGACTTTGATGGCTGAACTTTACTCACTTGCTGACCCTTGGTTATGAGAGGTCAAGAATCTGATTGGTAACATTTCCAAGAGCACATACACTGACAGACTCAGTGTCCCAAGCGACTATCGGTGCTGCTTTCAAAAGCAATAGAGAAGGATATTGATTAGGACATCACAACAAATTAGGCACCAATCCAAAATAGTCCAGAGAGAGAGAGAGGTAGTGAGGACTGACTGGCAGGAGAAAGAGGCAAAACCCATCAACTTCAGTAAAATATTCTGAGCAAATGCTATAAGTACTTTTTCTGAAAACAAGTCATAAATTACGGTTTATGATATTGTATTTGTGGATAGTTATGTCTAAGGGGAGAACAAATCAATTTTTCCTTTCCCAGGAAGGAAGCAAACAAACTCTTCTAAAACATGCAAGCCTAAAACAATGTTGCTTTCTTCTGACCCAGTTGGTAATACCACTTCTAATGTTTTCTGTTTATGTCACTTCTTAAGCCTTTGTCTTTTTTTTTTTTTTTTTTTTTTTTTTCTAGCAGCATATAAGATAGTCTTGTTGCCCTGTGAGCCTCACTAGTCCCAGGTATGGTTTCCTTATGCTTGAGTTGTGCTAACACAGGCATGTCTTTGAAGTTGGAATATGGAATATGAATGGGCAGCAAGGGCATCATACAATTTCTCTTTGAAGAGTGTGTGCCAGTTCTGACATGTATCTTAGGATTTGAAGCTTAAATAATTTAACAGAATTCTGTTTCTATGACAAGGCAGTATCCTTTAGTGATCTGATCTTAATATTTTTATGACAAAGTTGTATCATAGTTACATCAGAAATGTATTAGCTTTAGGAGCTAATCGCTTTCGCAACTGATTTTTTTCCTTCATCGTTAAGAATAGACATTATGGGCCGGTGAGACGGCTCAGCGGCTTAAGCGCCTGCCTTGCAAGCGCGAAGGCCCGAGTTCGACTCCCGGAGCCCACATACGAGGAAGGGGCCGGTGATATCGCTCAGCGGCACGGGTGCCTGTTGGCACGTGAGGTCCTGAGGTCGTCCCCCCGGTACCCACAAAAAAAAAAAAAAAAAGAATAGACATTACATTTTTCTATTGAATACATGAAGTGTATTGCTTTTATTCATGATTTGTGAGTGGTTTTAATAGATTCACAAAGTTATGCAACCATCATGCCTATCTAATTTCAGAACATTTCCATGGTCCCACATAGAAACCTGCACCTACAAGTAGTTATTCTTAACCCCCATTCTTCTGATACTATCTGGCTCTTGGTATGTGGTAATAAAATTCCTGGCTATATTAATATGACTTTTCTGAATGTTTAAAAATTTCCACAATTATTAATGGAATAGTATAACATGGGACCTTTTTGTGAAAAATAATTCTAACAGTACTGACTTGCAGATTTTCAAATGTGAAAATTTCATAGTGAAATTTCACGGGACATTATGTCCATGTTGACTTTGTGCCCACTTATATACACAATTTAAATTTTGTTTTTTCAATAAATAAATAAAAATCTATTTATACTCTAAAAAGGGGAAATCTCTTGAGCATAACTTTAGAAGGTTTTCATAGGATGAGAACAAATAGAGTTTTAAGTTCTTTTCATTGATTTTATTTAAATTTTAAGTGTTTTAAACTCTCAGATGCAATTTTTTTTCAGATGCAATCATTATAGACCAAAGATTTTCATTCTTTATAGTCAAGTGGAAAAATTATGGACAATTACATAGTCAGGGATTTAAACTCAAACAAATTCTTAAATATAAATTATCCATTTTATGAATAGTATCAGAATAACAAGAATTTTACAAAATAAGTCAAACAGTACCAGATATACTTCTGACCACTTTATAGAACCATTTACTGAATTTAATATGCTAATTTCTACTGGTTGTGCTTCAAAATGATGTACATCGAACACAATACTTAACCAGATTCCATTGAATGCTGCAAGAGGAAAGGAGGTAGATTTTGTGGATGTAAATATATTTTCAAAATGATTTTCAAAAAAGCTCTTTATTTACAAATAAGACTCTGCATTCATTTGTTATAAACATTTCCAAAGTGGATGAAAAGCTTTAAAAGTTTGTTAATGTTACTAGTGTCAAATACAACAATCAGTGTATATGAAGTACTCTATGATACTCTAGCTATCATTACAGAAGATGATTTTTTCTAAGATTATGAAAAAAAATTTTTATTTTAAGGCAACAACAAAGAAATAGACATTTACAGGGTTTTGGATTCAACTGAAGTCTAGCCTCTTAAGATACCTCTCTGAATTCACTCTTATGGATATTATAAATACTAAGTACTACCAAGTACTAAAAGTTCATTTTAATTGCATTCTTTGCTTCGCATTGTGGGGCTCTATCCATTATCAATGAACATTTTACAGAAAAAAAATATGATGCTATTGCCTAAACTAAATGATAACAAAGTCCTTTAAATATTCTAGAAATGGGTCCAGTTATAAAGATAGCACAGTGAACCAAAAGAAAACATTTAGTTTTTGCTAAGAAAAGATGTGTTCTATTATCTATGTCATGTAACTTGTATGTTATAAAGAACAGGAAGATTGTTATATGAGAATAAGGAAATTATTATATGAGAATAAGAGCTCTACATTAGGGTTGCATACTAGTCTACCACCAAAATTTGTGAAGCTCTGCACTCTGCTCTTGCCTGCTGTGTACCCCTGGTAAATTTTTAACTCCCGTGTGCATAATTTTCTCATCTATAAAATAATAACAGTATTATCTATATGATAGAATGCTAAGTAAAGGAAGTGCTCAACATATAAGATGTGATATTTTTAAAAAGGAAAAATGTTTACTGTGGAGTAGAAGACTGAATTAGTTCGAAGGCTCCAAGGTTAATGTCAAGTCCCTGACGTGGGACGTCAATAGGAAGTGAAACTTACTCTTCAGGGAAGTTTAGTGAAAAGTTCAGGATTTTAAAAACAGTGTTGGAGGGATTGAATTTTCCTCCATATTCCAGGCACAATCCTCAGGTGATCTGTAGTATTTCCAATAGGCTCGCAAATATGTACCACTTTCAAAGATCTCTGCTCTGAAGAGGCTTCCTTGAAGTCTTGATATCCCACAGGAAGTAGTCTCCAACCAAAAGAGGAGAGTGACGGACAGCAGATTATTCCAACCTGACCCACAGCTTCCAGAGAGAGGTTTGCAAGAAGACCCTATATTCTGACATATACATCACCCAGAAATAGAGAAACCTTACAACCAAAAAAAATTACAACATAGTGGTCAAGACTCATGACTAGGTGAGAATTCCTCTCCTACTTACTAGCTATATAATTTTGGCTGTGCCCCAAGTTTCCTTCTGTATAAAAAATAATTATGGTAATAAAATCATAAGGATCATTGTGAGCCTTCCATGATATTATGCAATGAAATTACTTAGTGCAGTGACAGGCACATTATACACACACACACTGTATATTGACGTAGTAATAAACTATTAGTAGTAAAGATTATTACACACACTAAGATTGTTAACAATATATATGAAGGAAATGCCCTCACTGAAATATACCATAAAACTGTGGTGAAATATTTGCATGAGGAGGTTAATTAAACATTTGTTGCAAATGTCTATGATGCCAAAAAGTTTCTGGTTATGATCCATAAGAGTTCATAACTGTAATATAAAATATGCAAAGTGCAAAATTCTGGAAGTGTAATATTCTAAACCATGTACAAAAAAATAACATTTAGCAAGAAAGTGAAACATACCAACATTATTATAAAAAAAATGTGAATTTCAGTACATCAATGGCAAGTAGACTGTCATAAAAAAAAATAATAACCCAGTTGTACTGATCAGCTTTTCCATCACTGGGCCAAAATACCCAATACCAACAATATAGAGAAGGAGAGATATAATTTACCTCAGAGTTCTGGAGGATTAGGTTGATAATAGGCTGGCTGCAAGGCAGAAATGACATGCTGGAAAGGCATGGCAAAGGAAAACTGCTCAACCCGTGGCAACGCAGAAGCAGATGAAGGGAAGAAGCAGGGAGAATAATACACCATTTTAGATCATGGTCCTAGGGATCTACCCCCTCCAACCTGGCCCCACCTCCTAATAGCACATTTGGCTATGAACTCTGCAATGGATGAATCTACTAATGAATATGGCACCCCATGATCCAATCACCTTCCAAACAGATGAGATTTTATTAGGGACTTCAGACATAAACCTTAACACTGCACTCCCTACCACCCTAAAGATGGGTGTTCATTTCCTCATGCAAAATGTGTTCAGGCCATCTTTAAGAGTCACCAAATTATTAATAGTTCCAGCATTGCTGAAAAGTCCAAGTCTAAAGTCTTCTCTGAAGTCAAGGGCAACTCTTAGCTGTGGGACCCTGTGAAAGTAAAAAAGAAATTAAATATTTTCATCCCACAATAACCCAGGATAAATATTTCCATTCCAAGAGTGAGGAACAGGAGGAAATAAAGCAATCTGACCAAAGAAAGATCAAAACATAGCAGGGCACATATTAAATCTTGTAACTACACATCCAGCACCCAGGGCAGGTTGTGGTGAGGTGTGAGTTTCAAAGGGCCTGGATAGCCTTGCCCCAACATCATTACTGGTTGCAGCTCTGGTTTGAAGTGGCTCCACTCACTACCTGTAGGTTTCCTGGACAAATATTTCAGGATCTGTCATTTGCAAATGGTGGGAGTTGCCACTACACTTTTGTCTTCACTCTCACAGCTTCCTGCCCTCTCAGAAGCACTGTCTGGACTTCTAGGCTTTCCTTTCAAATCTGGGTGGAATCCTCCCTGACCAACAACTCTTTGATTTTAAGTGCCTGGAAAACCAGCATAATGTGGATGATGCCAAGATGTGCCACGAGCTCAAAACATAGCCAGGCCTCCTTCAACCATGGCTGCAGAGCCCTGTGCATGCCTGGGTGGCTGAGCATTGTGAAATGAATTCTGAGGAACTAAGACAGCCTTTGTAGAACATGGACAGAGAAGATCTTTTACCAAAATGCAAGCTTTACAATTTTGCATACTTGAGCCTGCAAAGTGTGAGGCCTTACTGATTTCTGAGATGCCCTCAAGCCATTTTTCCTATTGTCCTCATGCACAATACTTGGCTACATTTTAGTGGTGCTAATCTTTTACACAACCATATCTACACATACCGCATAAATGTGGTCCTGTTGGAGCCAAAATTTAAATTCATCAATGTTTTTCTTCTCTGCTTTTGCCCCCAGTTCCCATTATAAAACTGACCAAAAGCACACAGCAGTATCTATACCACAGTCTGAATTTTGGGCAGTCTTGAATTTCCTCCTCCAGATTAACTACTCTACTGCCCTAATCTCAGTCTCCTACTAATTCTCAGGACATGATCAAAATGTAGACAAATTTCTGTCAGAAATACACAGGACCCTACTTCAATTGCCAGTGGAGTCTGTTATAGCTTGTGCCTAGATGTCCCCCCAAAGTTTCATGTGGTCATAGGTAGGGCTTTTTGGAGGTGGCTGGATCTAGTGTTTGTAATACTGGGATTAAGGATGTGATGCTAGGATTAAGGGTGCAAGGATAGGATTAAGGGCGACCCATCATGGGTGTGAGTGCTACCAGCCCAAGGGCCGATAGCCTAGATAGAATGCAAGGTACAGAAAGAAGGCTTGCTGCTGCTTTTACTGCTTCTGCTGCTTTTCTGCTCTGTTTTGCTGCCTTCTGCTGGGCCTGCTTTCCCGTGGTCTGTTTCTCCTCCGGAATCCCTCTGCCACACCACCCCGCCTTGGAGCCAGCCTACTATGGAGTGAAACCTCTACACACTGTGAGCCCAAGAAAACTTTTCCTCCTTTAATTTTGGGTGTTGGGTATTTTGTCTCAGCAATGAGAAAAGTGACTAAGACACAGTCCTTGTTCCTACTAGGAACCTGCTGATCCTAACCTTTTTTTTTTTTTCCTTAGTGCTCCTTTATTATTTCACTCTTGAAATAGCTCTTGTTTTTATCTCTAAGAGTTGTACTTTTGCACAAAAGTATGACAAAATGAATTGACAGTAAACATTTTTCTCTAGACCTCATCTTTACCGTATGTATTCCTATCAACATTCTATTCTTCTGAGCACCAAATAGAATCACCCACCGGGGTGGGGTGCCTTGTTTATACCACCCTCAGGCTTCTCTAGGCAGCATTGTCAAACCTTTCCAAACTTCTTGGGTACAGACTGTGATAGTTAATCGTGGTATAAATTTGAATAAGAAACACTTAGTGGATTAGATTAGCACAGTTCTGCGTGTGTCTGGATGATTTGGAAGAGGGAAGACCCACCCTGGATGTGGGTGGCACCGAGAAATACACTTAGAGTCTGTATGGAATAAAAAGGGAAAGAATAAGAAACCATTGCTTTTTATTTCTTTGGAGGAGCTCCAGTCTCTGCCATCACCTTTGGATGTCCAAGTCTAGGTTCTAGACAAGATTCTTCAGCCTTCTAACTCAGGCCATTCAGCTTCCTGATACAGATTCACAAAGGACACTGCAGTGAGCTCCAGGTCTTTGATTTTTTAGTGGATCCTCCAGCTCTCAGTGATACAGATGGCCCTTTTGCATTCTTCTTCCCCTGCCTCTGTAGGTGGCCACTATAAGCTTAACTTTAAATCCCATATATGTTAAATATATTCTTTCAGTGAACCTTATCAACAGAAGCACACAATGATCCCACTTCACTGATACCAATTTTCTATATTTGTCAGATTTCCTGTCACTGGGACAAAATGCCCAAAACCAAAAACTTGAACATCAGAGTTTAATTTGTTTCATGGTTTTGGTTGATTCAGTCCATTGTCAGCTGCCTGCAAGGCATAAATAGCGTGGCGGAAGAGCAAAATGGAGGTAAACTGCTCAACCTTTGAGAGCTAGGAAGCATAGAGAGAAAGAGAAGCAATGGGGACAAGAATACACCCTTCCAGACTGTGCCCCTAGTGACCTCCCTTCTCCACTGAAGCTCCATATCATAGTGCCACATTCAGCCATGGATTTTTCAATGGATGAATCTGACGGGTATAGTACTCCAATAATTCAATCGCCTTCTACACACATGAGACTTTGGGGGATATTTTAGCTCTAAACCATAACACAAATCCTATTTCAAAGAAGTTGCCTCAGAAACCAGCATGATTAAGAAAAAAGAGTGGCCGAAGATTAGTTTGACATGTACACAGTTTTAGTGGACGATAGCCAAAGTAGACAAACCTAGAATGGGAAGAATCTAAAAGTGTGTTCTATATTGTGTTCAGGGTAGCTCAACCAGTGTTGAGTAGTGATATTAAGAGATGTCCTGAAAATATAAATAGAGATTAATCACTTTTCTTAAAGACAACAGAAGAAGCATACATTTTGGTGGAAATTGATTAGGGATCAATTTCCACTTTAGGCAGTTACTACAGTTTTGATATTATGTGCTGGAAGTACTGCAAATGTGTTCTCCGGTAGAGTGATGTTAAGAGGTTGGGAATCTTTAAGGGCTGGAGTTTAAAGGGAAATGGTTAGGTCATGGAAGTAGCTCAGCAAGGATTGTGTTCTCATAGAGTGGATTTACTCCTGTGAATGTGCTTCGTTATAAAGCAAACCTATGGCATAAACATAACCCTTTTTTTTTTTAATGTGGGTACCAGGAGTCGACCTCAGGACCTGGTACTTGCCAGCAAGCGGTTGTGCTGCTGAGCAATATCACCGGCCCTTTTTTTTCCTTTATGTGGGTTCCGGGAGTCAAACTCAGGACCTTGCGTTTGCCAGGCAGGCACTTATGCCGCTGACCTATCTCACTGGCCCCAAACATACCCTTTTGCATGTGGCTGGTTCCTGTTCTGCTTTACTGTGTTATGAAGGATTTAGTGGAATCCTTTCCAGAACAGTAGCACAGTGCCCTTGAGCCTCCAGAATTCTGAGGTAAATATACTTTTTTACTTTATAAAGTGCTCAACTTCAGATATTTACTTACAGCAACATAGAATGGACAAAAACATCAATATAACTGGGGTAAGTCTGATTTCAGGATATGATTGCCAGATAAAATTAAAGATGCTCAGTTAAATTTTAATTATGTATAAATAAATAATTTTTATTTATGTGTAATATTCAACATTTGGGTCATACTTAAAATATAAAAATTTGACCAATACTTATTGGAAATTCAATTTTAATTGGGCATCCTTTATATTTATACTTAATCTGGCTACTTAAATGTGAACCATAATGAGCTGTAAATGTTAAATGGATTAATGCATGCTAAACATTTAGAACTATGTCCAACATAAGGAAATATTTAATTAATGTTACTTTTTATTAAAGTCACTAGTTTTGTTATACTAATGTGAATATAAAATACTGTTTAATGAATTGAGAAATGACAGCTTTTCTCATGTACAATTATTTGGTCATTCATATATCCAAAAGTTCAAACCACTCCTTGCACATAATTTTTCAGTCTAATTTCATGCTATTTGAGCTCTACCTCTTACATAAGTGAACATACCATGTTTACCTCATTTATAGCTTTTGTTTGCTAACGCAACCCTTTAAGAATTGATTTTTTCTACTTAGGGTATCTATTCCATAATTTGGTTTTCTGCAATTTAGAGAAAAACAGAAATATGATACCTACCTTTACAAAATTGACACATAAATGGGTCAACTCTTTCCAGACACCAATGGATGAAAAGAAGTTCCCCTAATTCAAGGTATTTTTCACTTATTTGCTAATAAAAGAAATATAAAGGGCTAATACTTTAAAGTGTTTGTGTATGCATATTATACTCTCTGTCCTCCGATTCCTTTTACTCTGCTATAGCATCTCTAATTTGTCCAAGAAGATCTTGTCTTAAAGGAAACTTGCTCAGACAGAACCATTATCTGCATCAGTTTTATGGGTTTATTTGGGTAACATCTATAGTATTAATACAATTTAAAGAATTCATGACTTAATTATGGATACGATTTGGGAAAACCCGTGTCTAATTCTCAAACACATAGAAGGGAAAAAATTGCCACCCAGCTCATCTTTGGTGACTAGAATGTCACCAACAGGAAACCATGAGTTTGGAGAACCAGAGTGGTCTTAAACCACTAGATAAGGTAAAGATTATATAACCAGAGACTAAGTAACAAACTGGACATTTCTACAGATACCATCATAAAGAAATTCAACCCAATGACCTGGTGTGATCTTTTGTGTCCTCCTCCACCTCAAAAGAATGCCTCTCCAGTGAGAAGAGAGAGGAAAAATCATTTACATTGTTTAGTTTTCTTCTTGAGTCAAGAGAAACAGGAATGGCTGAGTTATCATAGATGGGGTGAAAGTTTAGGTGATAAGAAAATTGATTTGTTATAGACAAATAAACTTATGTTTCTCATCCAAACTTCAGAACTGTGGTGCAGGAACTGCCTTGAAGATTTATGTTTGCCTTTAATAATTATAAAATGACTAGTAGTCTAAATACTGCCAATATAGAACAGAAGCTTAATAAATGTATGAGAAGGTTTAAATGAATAACTGTATATACAGCAATGTTTATACAGAAGTTAATAGGAACATTGGTTGAGCACCTACTATGTGCCAGGCACCATATTTGTGTTTTGTAAATAAATTTAATTTGCCCTATGTCATAACATTAAGAGATGGACTTCTTTACAAGTGTTAAACTGGAAGTGCAAAGGCACAGAGTAATTTGAAAAACATCTCAGACAATGTGTAAGTGGTAAGGGATGGATTTGCATGAAATTCACTCACTTCAAAGTAGAAGCTATTTGGGACATTAGAGTACAAACTGACCCTGCTCAGCATCATTTGTTATTAGTCTCTGTTAGACTTAACCATGAAGAGCCCAATGAAATTTATAGGGCTTTTCTCCTGTCTCATTTCCATTTAAAGAATCTAAAGCCCTGGTGAGTACCACTTTCCTGCAGAAGTAACTGCCGCTCTCTTTGGCAGCTTTGGGCCTAAGATAACATTGCAGTAAGAAATTTTCAATGTTATATCACAATCTGAAAAATGAAAACACAGAAAAACATGTTTTATTCACTCCTTTTAAGAGGAGAAATATCAAACTGGATTTTTGACCAAAAAAAAACCCTTGGGTTAGTAAAAATATCAATTGCAGACTGCCCATGATACATCACCTAATTTTCTCATGAAAACCAGTGACACTGAAAGTGCCTTTGGAATTGGCTTTAAGTGGTGGCTGTATGCAATCCTTCTCCCAATATTAAGTTCAAGGGATGTCCTTTGGGGTACTCTTGTTGTCAATCAATTTATTCCTGATTGTGTTCTTTTTAAGTACTCTCTTAATCGTAGGCCATTGCTCTAGCAACTTGTACAAAACATTTAACAGTAACAACATATTCTTAACTATTTTCCTTAAGTTTGAATGTAGTATTTTTTTTCATAGACATATCAGTAAGAAGCATTGAAAGAAATGCCTCTAACATTTTAGCTCACTTCACTTTTTTTCACAAAGTTCCTCAGCAATTAATTTGTAATCTATAGTGTCTGTTTTGCTACAAGTGCATTTCTTTAATTAGGCTTTGAGAAAAGACATTCATTTTTTAAAATACTGCCTTGAGAACACTATTTCAGGCTCACCACTGCCTAGGAAAAATGAAATGCTCCCTGTAGAATAGAGAGAAAAGAATCTCAGGAGGTATTATTTCAATGTTAAGCACAGTTTGACAAAACAGATTAAATTAAATTGCACATATTAAAGTAGCTCTCCTCTTGCTACCAAAGCTAAGAAATGGATTGGTTGAAATATTTTGATAAAATAGTCACAAAATGTAAATTTTATCATGCACACAAATTACTTGTCATAAATGAAACTGTAATCCATGTTTCACATATCACCTTTAAGGCAAGCTCATGAATAGTCTATTTTGATACCATACTGTTATTGATCCAAAACAGTCCCAGAACTTTTAAAACATATCTTGGATGCACTATCTACATTTTTCAACTTACAAAATCAGGGAGAGATAGAAGATTGAAGGCATAATCTATGAAAGAGAGAATTAGTAAAGTGGACTTCATTAAAATTAATCCTTGTTCTGTGAAATACACTATCAAGACAAAGAAAGAACAAGCCACGGACTGGGGAAAGGTATTTTCAAAAGAAACACCTGAGAAAGGAGAGTCACCCCAAATTTATAAGAACATTCAAAATCAAAAATAGAAACATAAACATCTTAAAAAGACAAATGGGCCACAGACTGCCTTAATCATCTCAACAAAGACCATATACAGAGGGCAAATAAACATATAAATTGATGCCCCACATCATATGCCATCAGGCAAATGCATAATAAAACAAGTGAGATAATGCTGTCTGTCTCTAGAATGACTCAAATCCAGAACACTGACCCAAAAGCTGGTCAAGATGTGGAGCAATAGCAATAGCAGAGGGACAACAGTTCCTGGTGGCAGAAGACAGCAAAGGCAACAAGGGGGTGAGATAAGACTCTTTCTGTCCCTTATATTGTATGCAGGCTACCCACATTAAGGCGGGGTTAGCACTGACACCCTTAATCCTAGCCAGAACTATGCCAAACCAATCAGTGGGCTGATTTACTAATCACACACCCTTAATCCCAGCACCACACAGTCTAGAGTCAGCTGCCTCTAAAAAAGCCCTGTGACCGCATGAGGCTTTGGGGGACATCTAGACACAAACCATAATACTGTATCTTCCCATGACAGAAAGAACTTTCTGATGTCTTTTCTTACAAAAACACTAATGACATGAGATCAAGACCTTACCCTTATAATCTTTTCCTCAGTGGCCCAATATAGTTCCTTTAGTTACCTTCCTAAATTTCATCCCAATATAGGATGAAACCATCAATATATGATTTTGGGGGAAGTACAAACATTCAGGTCACAACTACAGTATTTCTTATTTCCCTATTACACTTGACTGGAAACAAATAAAAAAGAAAAGAAAAGAGTAATGAAAATTTTATTTTCATAAAATATGAAAAATTTTTCTTATCATGATAAAATATGATACAAGGATAGATGAATGGAAGTGGATGCTTAGATGAGAAATGGGCAGTTTCTAGTGAAGAGTTAATGGAAAATATATCACATATAAACTGTTTTCCAAATGAGGACAGATTTTGAGTGAAAGATCATTTTGAATAATTTCAGAATGGGCCAAGCCCATGGGAACCCATCTCAGGGATTTGATACCTGTGTGGTGTCATTTGGTCTTACTGACAAATGGAAGGTAAAAGAGAAAAGCAGCAAGGAGGGTTCTCTGCACTGAAATCAGTAGGGATTAGGAGTCAAATTGCAAGTAAACAGAAGCCTCCAAGCTTCAAAAGAAGGAGAGCTATGATCAGAGCTGGGCTTCCCTAGGACAAGTAAGGAAGGAGTGTACAGGGAATATATTCACTGGCTTTAATAGAGGATGCTGATGGAAACCACAAATATGAGGAGAGATGTAGAGACAGAGCCGACCTAACATAGGGGTTGGTGGCCAGTGGTTTGCGGGCTCAGGTGTAGAAGATGCAAATTTCCCACTGTTCATATGCCCATTGTTCTTTGCCCTTTCTTTGGGCTTAGAAATGAATATTCAAAACCACCCTTTAGGGCAGGGGATATAGCTCAGTGGCACAGCGCTTGCCTGGCAAACGCAAGTTCGTGAGTTCGACTCCCGGTGCCGCCTGCCTGACAGGTTTGAGGTCTTGAGTTCAATTCCCAGTACCAAAAAACAAAAACAAAAACAAAAACAAAAAACACCCTTTATACCTAGGAAGTAGGTTTTAAGTTCCAAATATCATGAAATGCTGTCACCTGAATGGAAAGCTCTGTGGGTGAGCAGTCTGCTCAGGTGACCTCTCAAAGATAATCTTTTCTTATGCCACTAACGCATACCCAGTGTGTAAAAGGAATAATATATTGGACACTGTCCTGCTTGAGGGATCTTCCAAAAGCCTCCAGATATTTCCTAGCTGAGACCTCTTCATTCTTCAAAATTAAAATAAAAAGCAGTACAGCCTGGGAATTAAACTGTGTCTAAGATTTCTTATGCTGCCCTTTCACAATAGAGTTGGGTAAGTTTTAGATAAGAAAAGTAAATGGATTTTATGTTATAAAACATAAGCTATATAATTAAAAAATCCTTGGGCCGGTGAGACGGCTCAGCGGCGTAAGCACCTGCCTTGCAAGCGCGAGGGCCCGAGTTCGACTCCCGGAACCCACATACGAAAAAGGGGCCGGTGATATCGCTCAGCGGCATCGGTGCCTATTGGCGCGTGAGGTCCTGAGGTCGACCCCGTGGTACCCACAAAAAAAAAAAAAAAAATCCTTACTGTGAGTACAAAAGCAAGCAGATCACTCTTCCCTATTCCTCATACTCTACACACATTCTCATCCTCTTGCATGAAAATTCATTTCAAAAGTTGTAAGGTTACCTAGAAAATATTTAGAGTTTGCATTTTAATTTAAAAGCTGAGGAAAACTACATCATAGAAAACTTTGTTACCTGATCAGATCTTAGTGTTATCCATTTTTGTCATACACAGCAGCTGTGAAATATTTATTCTGAAACTTTTTTGCATTACATGGACTGGGATATGGTAGAGTTTTTTTCCTTTCTTCTTGCTGCATGCCAGAAAGGTACTTAGGAATGATTTTCGGGGAGGTTAACATTATCTACGGACCTGCAGGCAAAAACCTCTTCCTCGAAAAAGAACTGCTGCACAGACCTTCTGCAGATTTACAAAGGAGTTAGTATTCAGTTGTTATAATCACAAGCTTCAGAATAACTTATGGAGATACCATTTAATTTTAACAATTTATGACAGTCATTTGCCTCTGAATCTATTGCTATGCCCCGGTCATGCTCAGAAATCATTAATTCTCAAGCTGATGAAAGCTGCCACCTCCTCTTCCAGGTGGGGAATGAGTGTATCTCTTTGTCCTGGGCTATGAATATACTTTTCAGGCAAAATAAATGGGAAACATAGGCAGGAAGAGAAAATAACCCAAGGATACATCAAGAAATTACAAAGACCTGGAAAAATGTAACAAACATTTCAGAAAAGTCAGATCTTCCCATGAGATGAAATGTGTATGTTTAGAATATTCTGGAGAGATCTGAAACCATTTCAACTTTAATCATAAAATCATTGATTTCTTTGAGGATGTGCCAAGGGCAAATGAAGTACCAGAAAGTCACAGGAATTAGAAAGTTATGTAAAGGAACAAAAACAAAGTCAACACAAGGTTGCTAGGTGACTCAAATATGATTTCAATACATTATTTCAGATGAAAATGGTTTAGGTAATAAACAGCTGTCGGAGTGGGCTCCCTCAGAATACAGGCTATCTGTTGCAGGACATAAAACAATTAATACAAAAATAAGATGTCACAGATTGTGACTGAATCATGTGCAGAGCAAAAGTTCAAAAGTCAAGGTTAAGTGACTCAGTGGATGCTGAGAAAAACCGGATGGGCATTTTCCTCAGAGGAAATGAGGTGAAGTTTCATTCGTTGTGTCAAATTTGAGCTGGGTGTCTAGAGCGGGGAAGGAAATGATGACAATCTGATGACTGTGGGAAGAAAAATATGAAAAAATAAAGATTTATCCTCTATCCTGAGACCTCATGGTGTGTATATTTACAGGTCTTTGGGCTTAAATTCTAAGAATGAGTGTTTAATTTGTAGAGAAGTATGATGGTGAACATGAGCCCAGAAAATCCAAAATAAAGTGAAGAGTCTACACAGCAAAAAATATGCATGGAGTTTAAAACTTAGATATGAGGTGTTCTATACCCTGACTGACAGATACAGAAGAAAACACGATACTTTCGTGAGAGAGACTATACAGAGATAAAGAGAAATGGGAGAATCATAAGCAATACCTGTGATTAGATATCGGGATGTGGAAGAAGATCAAGCTAATGAGTCAGAGGGGAGAGGTGAGAGGATTGGGTGTAATGAAATTATGTAAATATAAATTAAATTTAAGGAACTAATATACTTGATCTTAGCTAAAAAGCTGAGAAGTAATAGATTTAAGGAAATAATAAATGAGTCATTTTCAGCAACCACAAAAGCATGCCGTTCATGTTATATTGTTTATGAAGAGTTACTTCAGGGTGTGAGCTAAAGTGAGGGAGGAAGTCTTATTTTAGCATCTTCTCCTCCCATTTCAAATTTGTAATGTAAAAATTTGAAAAACAAACCAACTGTTCTCTTCAGGGTAGCCAGGAGAATTTGTGAGGAGGGTCAAGGAAGACAGTGAGGGTGAAATATGTTCTCCTTGAACGAGAGCCTCTGAACTGTCTTTTGTCAATGAAGCCCTGACCCTTGGGGATCCTTGCTCATTTTTCTGTTATCCAATTTTAGTAAAATTCTAGTCAGTTCACCAAGAATCTCACGTGTAATATCTGATCACCCTGACACTTATTCCTCCACCATCAGTCAGTAGGTGTCTGTTTACTCTGATCTGCCTTTAGCAAGAGTCTTTTTAGGTCAGTCTAGCCCCCGTCCTACTTACCCCTGTGCACTTACAATAATTTCCCACCCATTGAAACGCCACTCCACCCAGCCCAGCCCACTATAAATCCCTACTTGTTATAGTTTAGATCCAAAATGTTCCCCCAAATCTCATGTGTTCAGAAGCAGGGCTTTCTGAGGATAATTGAAGCATGGGAGTGCTTTGCTCATCAGTGGATTAACTCACTATTGAGTGCACAGCTGAATGTATTGGGGGAGCAGCTGGAGGAGGGTGGTCTTTGCAGGGTTAGCTCTAGCTCTGGCTCTTCTCTGGCTCTCTGCTCCTGGCTGCCATGAGGTAAAGAGCTTTGCTCCACCATGCTCTTCCACCATGACCTTCTGCTTTAGAGCCAGCTTACTGAAACCTCTGAAACTGCACTAAATTAAACATCTTCTCTTTTAATTTGTGGGCTTCAGGTACTTTGTTCCCTCAAAAGGAAAGCTGGGGCCGGTGAGATAGCTCAGCAGCCTAAGCGCCTGCCTAGCAAGCGCGAGTTCCTGAGTTCGACTCCCGGTACCCACATACGACAAAAGGGTCGGTGATATCGCTCAGCAGCATGGGCGCCTGCTGGTGCACGAGTTCCTAAGTTCAACCCCAGGTACCCACAAAAAAAAAAAAAAAGGAAAGCGGACTTGTACAGCTCTTTTCCTTGTTGTATTGGGACTTTTGAGTATGAGCGAGCTCTTCTTCCTTATCACAAAACCCCATTATAGTAGCCCCCTGTCTTAGGAACTCAAGAAAACACCAGCCTCACACAACTTAAAGTAGGAGAGGAAGGGATCACAGATTCAGGAGTTTCCATTCATAATGAGCAGGTTCCACAGCAGAGAGGCATGGCAGAGGAAAATGTGCTCACCCCAGGGCAGCCAGGAGTAAGAGAGCAAAGTGAATAGTGAGGTAGAAGATATTGCATTTCAGGTCATGTCCCAGTGACTCACCTCTTCCAAGCTGGCCTCAGCACCTGATAACACATTTAACTCTGAATTCACCTGTTAATTACTGATGACTATAGTGCTCCCATGATCCAATCATCTATCAAAAGCCCCACCTCTGAACACGTGAGCCATTTGTGGGATACTCACGATAGAAACCATCACACTTTCCACCGTGACTTACTGTTCTTTAGCAAGTCCCATAAACAATTTTTTTCTATAAAAAAAAGATATAACCAAATTTGGAAAAGCACTGGCAATAAGGATTTCAGAAGCAAATACATGTAAGAATAGGAAGACTAAAAACGAAGCTACACAGGACTAAACTAAGGGTCCACAAACATTCGTGTGCATACATGAAATCCACTTATGTTTGCTAAAATGCAATTGGATAAGCTCCGCCTCTTGAGATTCTGATTTAAATGCAAGGAACTAGATTGAATCTGCAGTTTCCCAACTCCACCCTTGTATATTGGTGCGAGTATTTTCTTAGCCCAAATTTGAGAAAGTCTTTTAAAAATAAGGAATGAAGCACTACAAAGAACATGCAAAAAATCTTTGAGAATTAGAAAGCATTCAGGTCAATTCTTAAATGCAATCTAGTAGGTTATAACACAACCCCAAAATGTTAAAGAGGATGAGGATACTATCAGAAACACCAGTGACTTAATGAAAGGCAAAGAGACAGATTCGCACAGGAAAAAATGCATCTCTTGAATTAAACTTGTTATTTATAGCCCATTTGAAGCTTTCGAATTGTCAGCAACCCTTCTTCCTCCTTAATGCAAAAGTGATACTTAAAGTAGACCATTATATTTTAAAGGCAGAAGCTGAAAAGCAAAAATGAGAAAAGGACCATTTAGTTGATTACAGTATATACAATGAAAAACCCTGTTATAATTCTAGATGATTGCTACTGGTAAGGAATTATACAAGGAAAATAAATGAAATTCTGCTTTCTATTATTTTACAATTACTGACCACTAAACTAAATAGACTAAAGACACAATAGTCTTAACGTTAAGAGGGTTGTTCCAAAGAAGTTTTCTCTCTGCCCATGCTGAGGACCCGGAAGCTTTTGGTCATAAAAGTGTGCATCAGAATCATCTAAGGGGGCCGGTGAGATGGCTCAGCGGCGTAAGCGCCTGCCTTGCAAGCGCGAGGGCCCGAGTTCGACTCCCGGATCCCACATATGAAAAAAGGGTCCGGTGATATCGCTCAGCGGCACGGGCGCCTGTTGGCGCACGAGGTTCTGAGGTCGACCCCCGGTACCCACAAAAAAAAAAAAAAAAAAAAAGAATCATCTAAGGGGCTTGTACAAAGCCTGATTTCCTGGGATTCACTCACATCCACTACTCCAGATCTGCATTGTTTGGGTGGTGAATATTTGCCATTTATGTATGTTTTCCAGGACAACCTGATGCTCCTGAAGTTTGAGAACCAACACTATGCTTCTTTTTGAAGCTTCTCAACCCCATAAATCAGCAGTCTTCAAGAAAGAACAAAGCTGGTAAAACAAGTTAATAAAATATTGAATTGTACCTTAAGTAAATAGCATCTTCCTTCCCCCACATAGAGTGGCAGTATCAGTGCACAAACAACCACCTTTGTTGCAAGTCTGACCTTGGGACACTTCTGTTTCCCCATATTTGTAAACTGAAATATAATAATTTGGAGAGCCAGGGCTAAGGAATCCCTTCCCAGAGCTACAGCTGGTGTTCTTTCTGATTGGACAGTGAACATGCCCCAAGGCTTATTAGTTTTATTTAGCATCATCTCAAATCCTTATAGATTATACATGGGAAAGTTTTTCCTTTTTTAAATAAAAATTCCCCAGACTCACCTTTGTTGTAGATTTTGATATGGGAATTCTAAGCATTTTACCCAATGTCTATATATCCCCAGGAAGTTAACAGGTGACTATGGAGATCACCCAGGTTTAGCAAGCAAGTTCTCATTACTCGAAGTGCCTTCTATGCACTAGATATCAATGCCTCCCAGGAGCTGGTAGGAAATGTGAAATCTGAGGCCTTCAGCAGATAGCTGAATCAGAATCTGCATTTCAAAAAATGTCCTCATAATTTTTATGCATGATCGAATTTGAAAAGGACTGAGCTACTGTACTTTACAAATGTATTGAAGTAGGTCAGTGATGCCCAGATAAAGATTTTGTCACAAAAGAGAAAAAGAAGCAAGAATTGAGCTAAAGACTTAGCCTATGGTTTTATAGAAAAGAAAAGAAAGCAAGCTTGAAATGGCCTCCAGATAACAGTATATTTTAGGACTCATCATTTTCCCTTTGAGAGAAATGAGTTTCCCTGGTCCTTAAAGGACCTATTGGACAGCAGGTTTATTTTGATTTTATTGGTATTAAGTAGCTAGACATGATATTCTCTATGTCAACTTTGAGAGTCTGAGATTAAGAACCTTTGGCCTCCCAGTGTTGTTTCAGTAGTCACTGTAGTTGTTTTAGTTGCTTAACAGACACCTTAGGTGCCTTACCCCATATTGTCTAGCATTACTAGAAGTAATCACATTCAAATAAGTTGTCTCTCATTTATGTCTTTCTCTCTTTACTTTCTTCAGTGCATCTACTGAAAAGCAGTGAGGCATAGCAGGAACATCTCTGAACAGCAAAGCAAAAGACTGAGGTTACAAAACACACCTTTTGCACACTGTATTAAGAGTCACAGTACGTTGAACTGAGATGTGCCTGGAACTTCAAATAAGTCTAGAAAGGAAACTATTTCCAACTGAAGAATAAGGGAATTAAAACTAAGCCTGCAAGCTTTTTTTGTTTTTGTTTTTTGTTTTTTGTTTTTTTTTTCCTTTGGAATAAATCTTGTACGAAATCACACTTCTGTTTAAGTGGCAGCTGAAAATTGGGACACTATCCGTCTAAACTCAAATTTCAGGTCTCATTACAACTCTGCAGTAGTAAGGACATAGTATTGGCATCAGGATAGAGACACCAAGTGATGTGATGGAACCAAGTCTAGAAAGAGAATCAGACATACACAGTTAATTGGTTTTGGACAAAAGAACAAAAATAATTCAGTGGAGAAAGAATAGTCTATTCAAAAAATGATATTTGGACAATTAGATAGTTTTATGTGAAATACAGAGATAGAATGGAAGATAAAGAAATTTGATTCCTCAACTCTATTATATACAAAAGTCAGTCAAAAATTTATCATAGACTTAAATTCATATTCTAAATGTAAAAAACCTCTGAAATATGTTTTCTTTCTCTTTAACCTCATACTTGGAAAGATTTCTTAATTAGAATGCCAAAGTATGGCATTTTTATAAAAGAAAATGAAGATAAATTTTATCCTCTCAAAATTAAGAATTTCTGTATTTGAAAAAAGACTGTTAAGACAGTAAAAAGACAAGCCACATAAAAGATGAAAATATTTGCTAATCATATATCCAAGAAAAGTCTTGTATCCAGAATATATTTTTAGAAACTTAAAACTCAATGATAAACAATCCAATTTAGAAAAGAGCAAACGCATTAAACAGCGACTTCTTCAAGAAAATATACAACAATAAACACATGAAAAGATTATCAATGCCATAGCAAATTCAAATTAAAACCACATTGAGTTACCACTTTAGGTTTATTAGATCACCTGACATCAAATATCTGTCCCCATCTAGTGCTGATAACAATGAGGAAACATTGAATGTCTTATTCACTGCAGACAGGAATGGGAAATATTAATAAGATGTAAAAAAAAAAGTTTGGCACTTTTTTGCAAAGTTAAACATACTTACTAGTCATTCATTTAATCTTAGGTGTTTACCTGAGAGAGAGATAAAAGTAAAAGTTCATAACACTGTATTATCATAGCTGCTTTATTTATAATACCTAAACCTGGAAACAGACCCAATATCTATCAGCAGGATGGTAAATGAACTGTGGTCTAATTCTTCATGAAGTAATACCCAACACGAAAAAACAAACAAAAAAGGACTATAGAAACTTGTGTGCATTTAAAATCAATACACGAGTAAAAGAAGTCAAACAAAGGAGATGCAGTATGTGATTTTGTTTATATAAAATTCTAGAAAATACCAACTAACCTCTAGTGACAGATGATCACTGATTGGTGACAGGTGGTAAGAGGGACAGGAAAGCTAAATTTCAAAGGAGGAGAAGGACACCTTGCTGGGCAAAGATTATCTTGAGTATGGCGATAGTTTCATGATGCATATGTATGTCAAAAACATATCAAATTATAGACTTATAATATGTACATTTTATTTTTGCCCATTATTAGGACATATAATATATTTTCATTATATATATATATATATTCAAAGGTAACATAATAATATAATGTAAATATACGGATACCTCAATAAAGCTTTTTTGTTTAAAGCAGCATAGGACGTTAGCATTCTCTCTTCCTTAAAGTTTGGTAGAATTCATTTGTTACTACTTTCATATTTTTTTCATTTTTTGGCAAGAAGGTAACTTAGTTATGTGAAGTGGTTTATATATTATTTTACGTTTCCATAAGTTCTAAAGAGTAATCATTTTATTTATTTTTCTGGAATTATAGTGTTGATATCTTTTGACCCAAATTAGTAGCAAACAAACACGAATTGTGATCAGGTTAGCTAAGCAGAGGTGAAAAAAAGAAAAATTTCAGTATTTAAAGCAAAATAAGAAGTATTTTTTAACTTGTATATAAAATTAAGGGGAAAATTTGGTAATATTTCTACTTGAGGTAAATCATAGAACAAATACTGGTTTGTAAATATATATACATATATATACATATATATATCATATTATAGTAATGACACAAATAGTTTTTCAAGGTTTGGGTTTATTTTCCAACTTAAAACAATTAAAAAATAGTATGCACTAACTAAATGCCCTATAGCTATTTCATTGCTCAAATTAGTATGTATTGCTTCCAATAAGTGTTTAAAATCACAAATGTAACAATTATATAGTCAAGTAATTAAGTTGTAATCGGTTTATAAAAGCAGGTTAAATTCTAATGATGTTATAAGTCATAGTAACTCAATCCCCTTGTACTATCTCAGTAAAAACTGCTGTCATGTCTGACAGAAATACCTGGTTGCAAGCATAATATTAATACATACACAACTTTGTTTTTTGCTTTTATACCTGTGGAGTGACTGTTAGGTAACAGGCTAGAATGGATGGACAGAAACATTGGGTCATATCAGTGTACATGTTCATATTCCCCACTTTAAGAATTCTAAAATGAATACATGCTACCGGATGGAAATAAATCACATGTGCTGTTTCACTGGAACTCCGCAGCTCCAATCAGTGCTTACATACGACAGATTGCCCTTTGCCCATCTCCAAATTTTTCCTGTGTCCAAGGAGGAACCGAAGCTCATTGTTGGGTTAGAGGTTGTAGCTATGATGGATGGAGTGAACTGCTTCTTGAAGTATTTGCAAAAATATGTAAAAGAAAATCAAATGGATATAGTACGATTTGTTTGCTTATTGACAAAAGGAAAGTAATTGTATCTTAAAGCAAAGCTACCTCTGTGGCAGAAGATGAAAAAAGGTAGTAAATAGCACAGCTAGGCTGTAGGAAATTTGAAGGGCGATGATGTTTATTTGCCTTGCAATGACTGAGTTTGAGAAAGCATTAAAATGTGTAGGTTTGACAATGCCATTTCCATGTTTATGGGTTCATTCATAATATGAAATACTGACTTATTAATACAGAAAAATATTAAATCAGTTTAAAAAAATTGGCAATAAAACAACTACTAAGTTTATTTTCTGTTGAAATTTTTTTTAAAAAGCACTGGTATCTTTAGTGTATTTTGCTTGGATAACAAACTCTCTCTATTTAAATAAAAACTGTTATTTTTTCCTTTGTTGCATGCTTCCAAATAACTATCTATCAATCATCTATCTATTTACAATATACAAACCAGAGTGAACCCAGGGTCTTTACACTGAACTACACTCCCTTTTGATTTTGAGAAGTGGTCTCACTAAGTTGCTGAAGCTAAAATTGAACTTGTGACCTTCCTGCCTCAGCCTCCCAGATTGCTGGGATTAAAAATGCACTTGGTTTTAAATTGTGTAACAATTCACTTCTAGAACATTCACTTCTAGAGAGTCTAAAAAAAATGTTTTGAAAATAATATTAGGGACCTGAGAAAAAAGGGAGGGAGATGAAAAGAAAGGAGGAAAAGGGAGAGAAGAGAAGGAGAAGGAGAAAAGTAGGGAGGGAGAGGAAGAAAGGAGGGGGAGAGTGAAGGAGAGAGAGAGAGTCGAGATCTTAAAAATCTTTACTATTTGATGCTGTTTAATCACCTCAAACCTTGTCTTACACACCTATGACTGATGCTGCTTTTGATAATGCCTTTTCAAGTTCAAGCTCCAAGTTCACAGCAATAAAATCTCTTTTCCATTCCACGTATCCCTATTGCTGGGGTTTCCCAAGCTGCTCCTGGGCTATGCCAAAGATAATATTATTTATTTTCCAAAAGGAAAAGGTTTGGAATAAATAGTTATGTTTGATATTTTTCATGCTTATAATTTACTTAACGTTATTGTTAGGGCTGCCCTGTGCATCAAACTAATAATATGAGAAAAGCTGCAAAAATTAAAAGAGCAATTTAACCTTTCCAGGTTAATTATATGCAACAAAATAATGTCTGTAAGAATGTATTTACTCTAGTGTGTGTTCTTCATGTACAATAGAGATAAAATCATGTCCATGTGCAAAAATTGGTGGAAAATTCTGCACATTTATTTAAAAATGTTTGGCATCTAAATTTAAGTAGACATTATTCATGAGCAGTCTTCAGGCAAGTTTTCCTACCCTGGGAGTCATGCAATTAGAAATGATGGTACCTACTTTGCTCTTGACTTTAGATGACATCATCAATGAAATAACCTCAGCCCTGAATGGCATTCAAGTCAGCTCTAACTCACTGGCCAGGGCTATTTTGGATGACAGAATGGGTCCAGATTTCCTCTTGGTATGCCAAGGTATAACCTATATAATTGCTGATACATCCTAATGCATCTTGATTAATGCCTTGGACCAAGTGGAAACGTCAATACAAAAAATTTAAGTAAAATGCCACCTGCTTTTGTTAGGTAGACTCTGATGGTTTATGGGATTTATTCAGCTGGCTGGGTTAACCCACGACCCTGGCTGAGTTGAAATTAATACTGTGGATTAGCTTCATCCTGCTGCTTGGAGCCTTGCTGATGGGAGACTTCTTTAAACACTGTATGAGACAAAATAGGTTTGTTCCCGGAATCTATGGCCTGAATTAATTAGAGTGGCTGCCAATCTCCCCTTTGTGATAGAAGCCAGAATGTCTCAGAAAGGAAGAGTAGATTTTTTGGGAAGACAAATCTCCACCTATGTCTTTTAGTTGTGTACATGTCTTCAGCAAAGCACAAGCTACTCACTGACTGTGAGCTGTCTTTTCAAGATTGTTCATGCAGCAGAACCTTGGAGAAAGAAAGAGAGAATGTCTCACTCAAAATTCAAGCAGATTTGTTTATTGTCCCATAAAAGAAGAGTAAGTGTTCCCTCTGGTACAAATGGTAGGCTCATTTGCAGTTTATTTGAATAGATTTGGGCATTTTAAGCTGTCATACAATCCCATTACAGATTAGCATTTACCAGTATCCATTTGTCCTACCCCATGAATCTTGAGTACACAAGGAACTGGCAAAACATGAAGCCCTTAATTTCCATGCTACGAGTAGCACAGTCCTTTGTCTCTGACCAAGGAAAATTGCTTCCTCTATTTGCCTCCCTAAAATAGTGGCAAGTTAGAAAGTAAGCTTGCAAGTAAGGGTAAAAATATCAGACATTTCATGGTTCTTGATACTGTTCAATTCCCTTCAAAAGTACTAAGATCATGAGAGACAAAGAAAATCTAGGCATTGTTTCAAATTAAGAGACGACAGAAGCCTGATAATCAAATGCAACGTATCACCCTGGATTAAAATGCAACGTATCACCCTGGATTAAATCTCAGACAAGGTAAAATATTAGTGAGAAACTTGAAAAACTGATATAAGGCGTGAATTAGTTAATAGTATTGCATCAGTGAAGATTTCCCAAACGGGATCACTGTTCTATGGCCTTATGGAAAAATGCAATGACATAATTTGAGGTAAAGAGGAATTGTTTTTGTGACTTACTGTAACTTTTTCTGCAAGTATCAGAAAACATATAAAAACAAGCAAAGAGAGAAAAAAAGAAAGATGTAAGGATCATAAAACTAGTGTGGTAATTATATTGGGAAATTTGGATGAACAGTATATAGGAGTTTCTTATATTATTTTTAAAACATTCTTGTAAGTTTAAATCAGTTTTAAATAAAAACTAAATACACTTTGGGAAGTGCCAAAGGGGGAAAAAACAACAAAATTTCTTCTATAAATAAACTACAAGGAGAAAAATAATGCTAAAGGAGTCCGTTGCTTAAAAGTAACTCAAGAGATTCATCAATTATATCAGCATCATTAAATCTTAATTCAAATACAGAATAGAAATGTTTTAAAAACATGATGCAAACAGGTAAATTTGAACTTGATTAGATATCTGATATTAAAGAAAATCTAAGTGTAATATTCTCTTATAGATATATGCAAAAATTATCTTTTTTCGGCATGTATACACAAAAACATGTACAGATGAAATTATATGATGTGTGGTTTGTATGTAAATAATGCTGTGGTGGGAGAAAATAGATGCAGGTGTAAATGGAGCAAAAGTGACCATAAATTCATAAGTGCCTACTTGGGGTAATGGGCCTATTCAGGTCATACTGCTATTTGCTTAATTTTGCATCTGCTTGAAAATTTGTACACTATATTAAATTAAATACCTTTATAAGGAATGCAGAAGGGTAAAAAAGTCAACATTATCTATAAGACAATTTATTAGGATACATTTTGTTGGATGGCAAAATTTGTAAAGATAACTCATTAAAACAGTTAGACATTGATATGACAATAGATTAGATAGATAGATAGATAGATAGATAGATAGATAGATAGATATCAAGAAACAGTTCTTCCATATAGAGATAAGTGATAGATGCAAAAATAGCCCTGAGAAACAGTTGGTTAAAGCCTGTTTTCTCAGCAAATGTTATAAGGTATAGGTTAACTGAATATCCATATGGGAAAAAAATATATTTTACTCCCACCTTGTAATAGACATCAAAGTAAATTCAAGTAAAAAATAGATATAAATATGTATGTTGTGGATTGTATCTAGATGTTCCCCCCAAAGCCTCATGCATTCATAGGTGAGGCTTTTCAAAGGTGGCTGGATATAGGGTGCATGAATGTGGATTAATTGTGTGACACTGGGATTAAGGGTGTATGATACTAAATTAGTCCACTGATTGTAATTAGCATAGTTCTGGGTATGGATAATGGAAGCCTCACCATGGATGTGGGTGGCACTAATCAATAGAACTGCAACTTGGATGGAATATAAAGGGACAAAATGAAGGCAGACTTGCTGCTGCTGCTGCTGCTGCTGCTGCTGCTGCTTGCTGCTTTGCTGACTACTGCCTGCTGTGCTATGGACTGTTTCTCTTCTGCAATGCCCCTCTTCCATTCCACCCTACCTTGGAGCCAGCTGACTATGAATTGAAACATCTATGAACTGTGAAATAAACCTTTCCTTGTGGGTGTCAAGTATTTTATCCTATTAATGAGAAAAATAACTAAGACAGTGTAACGGTAAAAGTAAAAACTGTAAAAGATAACAGGATAATATCTACACAATCTCGAGGCAGTAAGATAAATGAAAAAATTGATTAATTGAATTATGTTAAAATTCAGAACATATATCAAATAACACTGCTAACAGTGAATAGATAAGCCTGAAGTTGGTGGAATACATACAATACTTTAATCAAAATAAACTTTTATCAAGTATTTCTAAGAAACAAAAGAAAAAAGGATAATGTAACAGAAATGAATAATATTTGAAATAGGAGATTTAAAAAAACAAGGTACTCAAGTATTCATTAAATATAGCAAAAGATGTCTAACTTGGTTATCAGGAAAATGAACATTCAGACCATCAATAAAGTACCTCCACACATTCATCAGAATTGTTAAAATGAAAACAACTGGTAACACTAAGTGTGAACACACACGTAAAACAAAGAAAATTTAAATACACTGTTACTGAAATAGTCTATCACTACTAAAACTTTGCAAAATATATCAGCCCCTATCAAGGTTGAGTATACATTCTATTTTATTCTTAGAAACATGAGCACATGCTTACCAGAATACAGTACAAGAATGTTCATATGATTTATAAAACAGCTAAAACCTGGAAAGAGCTCAAATGTCTATCAGCATTAAAATAAGTAATTGATACAAAAGAATATCGTCCAACAATAAATTTAAGATGCTGCCTCAAACAAATGCTTACAAGGACCTTATGACTTGAGTAAAAATAACCAGAAACAATTTAATGTCTGTTATATATGATTGCAGTTTACAAACACCACAAACCTAGGAAATAAAATTTAGAGAGCAAGAAGTGAGGTCAGTGAGGGAAGATGGTCATGAGGGACGATGGGAGGCTTAGTAATCAGGAAGGGCGTGAAAGACCTCTTAGGTACTTGGGTCACTAGTCCATGATGTAGATGGTGGTTACATAGACATGTTTGTTACTTTGTGGCGATCCATTGAGGGGTATGCTCATGAATTGTTTGATTTTCTAGATGTGTGTTGTAATTAAGTAATGAAATTAAATACATGCTATGTATAAACATATGAACACCACTCAAAATTCCAGCTCTTTTCTCCTTCAATTTCAGGATGAAAAGGCTTTGTAGGAGGAAATGACTAAGGTTGCCAGTTTTTGTCCTGGCAGAATCCCCACAATAGAGCACTATAGTATTGATAATATGAAAATTGCTAATATTTATTATTAACAATTTTGAAAATAGTAAATGTTTGTGAGCATATACTAAGCACCAATACTCTTACTTAGATTATCTCAGTCAGTCCCCTGTATTCTAAATGCAAATAACATAATGATGTACCTCATTTTCAAATAGAGATACTGAGTCTTAAATTACATATGGCTAAGTCATCATCATAAATCTGACAGAGAGTAGAGCCACAGATCCACTGAGAGGGAAAAGTTTGAGAAGTAAATGCATAGAATTTCTCCAAAGCTAAATCAGACTGAGTGTTAAGAAGCAGTTGCTAAGAAAAAGGGTATTAGGAGCAACATTTTCTTTTTAACAAGAGCAGGAGTACACATCTGGTTGGAACAGGTCATTAAGCTCAAGCAAAAATTCACTGAAGCAAAGGCACCTATTGCTTATCTCACAAAATAACTGGAGGCTTTTCCAGAAAGAGTGGAGCAAAAGGTAAATTACTTAGTGGAAATGTCAGCAGGACAGGACTGCACACTAGGGTCTTTTTCATGTGCAATTCACAATAGCTAAAAATAAATTGAACCTGGCAAAGGCTCCCCATGTTCCTGTGGCCCCAGGGTGCTACTTTCATTTTAATAAATGGTTGAACAAAGTATTTAACTTCTTTCTCTTTTCAGACTGATATTCAGGGGCATAAAAAGCATTTTTTTCTGCCTTGGTTTTAGGTAAAAGGCTGTCCTTAAGAACTAGTAGTAAAGGACCATGTTGGCTTACCACTAGGAGTAGAGGAAGTTTGAGTGCATTACCATTGCAAGTGAGGGCCCGTCCTGTACCATTCATGTCTCATCCACACTCCCAGTGACAGAAGTAAGGAAAGGACTTCTGGCCAAGGGAAAGGTGCACAGACTGTGATCATAAAATAAAATTAAGCAACACCTATGAGAAATGATTTTGTGATGGTGCGAAGCAGCCATGAGTTGGAAGATAAATAGGAAGGAGAAGGCAATAAGTTAACATTGAAAAACAATATTGTCCTGTGAGAAGTTGAAACCAAAATAATAAACACCAAGTGCTTCTGGGGTCCATTAAAAAAAGGAGAGCATTAAGAAAAGACAGAAGAAATTTTGGTTTTAAGTTACTCAAAGATCCATATGCAATTCATTCTATTTGTGTTTTTCATTCCACAGTGTTAGCACAAATATTTTATGACATCAAACTGAATCAATATCTTATTCTTTAACTATTATCTGTTGTAGGTAATTTAAAGAAGTATAATATTAATATTAAATAGAAAGCTGTTATTTCTCATCCTACAACCACATACTGTGCTAAGGGCTTTATGTCTATGCCTGCAATTAATTCCCACAATATGTGAGGTACTATTGTTACCCAAATTTTATAAATAAGAAAGAAACTCACAGAGGTAATAAATTTTTGAAAACAAACAAGTAAGTACCAAAGCTGCGATTTGAACCAGTTCTCTTATACTCTCAGATCCTCTTAAGATGGTCATCAAATACATGCTGAGTACATTATAGTTTTTTGTCCAAGTTGGGAAAATATAGGGATACTAGCAGAAGATGTTTGATGATAGTTTTAGAAAGTCCAACTGGCATTTTAGAAACTGACCTAATAGGAATGAAATGTTTGGTGGGGTTTGGACTATCGTTTTCATACAATATGTCCAGAATAATATATCAAGGAAATATTAATAGGAAAAGACTCCAAGTACTAGAATTACAGTGTAATCTGTTACAAGTAATTGTCAAAGCAATTTTTTTTATTTCCTAAGAATCACCTGTAAGACTACAATGAAAGATAGTCAGATAAAATTATTTTTATTATTTTTGTTAGGGAATACTTAAATACATAGTATATGCAGGAACTTGGAAAACATAGATGAAAATGACAAATACTGGAAAATTGTTTATTTATATTGAAAGATGAGCTCTCCTATAAGAAATTTACATTGAAATTAAGGAGACATTTGAGAAAAGAATAGAGGCTAATTCAAAAAACAAAAACGAAAAACAATAACAAAGTAGATAAACATGGAAAATCAGATTTGGGATGTTTTAACACAAAAACCCTGCATAGCAGGCGTACTACTTGTTGGTGTGTTTCAGACATGTGATTAATGGGAATCTGAATATAATACATGATGATTCTGTATTTTAGTCTTTAGAGGGCAACTATGGCTAAGAATAGTAAGTCCTAGGAGGGAAGTAACAATGGAGAAAAAGCTATAAAATAAGGAACAACAGATACACTCTATGCTAGAAATTAAGGAGGACAAATACCTCTAGAAAGTGTTACAGAGGGCCGGTGAGATGGCTCAGCGGTGTAAGCGCCTGCTTGGCAAGCGCAAGGTCCTGAGTTCGACTCCTGGTACCCACGTAAAGGAAAAAAAAGAGCCGGTGATATCGCTCAGTGGCACAAGCGCCTGCTGGCAAGCACGAGGTCCTGAGTTCGACTCCCGGTACCGACATTAAAAAAAAGTTACACATTCTTGAAAAAACATTTCACTGAATTAAGAAGTATGGGTCTAGTCCCATGTGCTAGCTATGCCTTCAGCCAATCGTTTTGCTTTTCCAGGCTTCATGTTTCTATGAGTAAAATGGCAATGTTTGATTATTTCATTTCTATGTCTTTTCCACCTCTTCTCTACATCATAGTCTACATTTGTGAGTGGGAGAGTTCAGGAGCATTCAGTGCTCTAAAGGCAGAAAAGAAGTTGTAGCATGCTCAATTGAATTAGAAAGAAAGACCTTATGATCTCCTTAAAAATGTCTAATTGACAATACTAAAATGAAATAGCACACCATCTATCTATTAGCGTTTGGGATACTCTCTGCTAAAATGTGCTAAAGACTGAATCTATACAGAGGTCAATATGATATGTCAGGAGGTCAATCCAGGAGACCAAGGGTAAATATGACAACATCATAAAGGAGCATGTACAAAGGATGCCAAGGAGGTAGCAATGTGGGATGGAAGGAAATCGAGAAGAGAATCAAGACAAGCAACGAGGAGACTTCGATTTAAATCAGATTTCGTGCTTGCCTGTGCAAAATCACAAGATGCGTAGCTATGGACTGAAACAGGCTACTGGCCTAAATAGCAACTATCCAACGCATTCTCTATCCAAATTTTCAGAGGCCTTTTCTTGCACACAGAGCCTGAAACATGACCAGAACTCCAGAAATACCAAGTTATATATCACAACTCCTCAAGATCCACTGGGGCAAAGAAGCTGTCCCTGGTGATAGCCTGGCATAAGTTCATGTTTTGCAAAATTGCACAGTATGTTCTGTTGTGTTCTGTAAATTCCCTTTTTAAAAAGCAGAGAAAACACACTAATGTAGTTTAGAAAGTCTTTTTTAAAATGTTAATTATTTTAAAGTTTCATAACAAGATAGTGACCTCTGGCCATCTGGAAAATTAAATTAGGTGGAACACATCATGATGCAGAAACGAGACACTACACAAATTATATCTTCTGCAGCATCAAGAGTTGATTTCCACAAAATTTCACAAGGCACTGCCAAATTCACCTGAATTTCTTCACCCACAAATAAACATATCACTGAAAGTTTACCTTGTGCCTATTTGGGTGTTTTCTATTTGGTATGCAACTATATCTCTATCTCCTGCGATAGTTATTCACAGGCTGTTGCATACCGATTTTCATATGCTTTCTTCCTGCCTCAGACCAATGAAGCAATAAATAAGGAGGAAAAAAAGAAGGTAAGACTCTAAACAGCATCAGAGCAGCAGTGCAAGAAATAGAAAGCAACTCCCTGAAGGAGCAAATGCATTCATAGCAAATTCCACCAACAAACGAGTATCATCCAGCTAATTATATGTAATTGTCCCCTATATTGAAACAATAAATAATGTGGGAGGCCAGTGCTGCTTGTTGGAGATTACAACTCCATATAAATAGAAGGAAAACAAATGAGGAAAAACTGGAAATAGGTGGTACATATTAAAATCATTGCCATAGGCATTTTATAGTACTTCCTGCTGGCATAAAATTTTCTACACATAAAAATGAGTACCACGTGTAGGCACACCAAAAGTAGGAATAGAAATTGTATATTTTACAAATCTTAGGATGACTCTCAGAATAAGTAAACAACAAATACCGCTGTTAATATTTGGACCTTAATAACATAGCCACCTAATTGGGGTTAACAAGATATCAGAATTTCTCAGACACTTAAAAAGATGCACAAATTGGCTTAAAACATAGGCCAAAACATCAGTGAGCCCTTTCCCATCATCACTGTGACCAGGACGTTCACTGTTATCATCTGGCAAGTCATTCATATGCTGAAGGAATCTCTGCAATTTAGAACACAAAAATCCAAATGAGAGCAACAAATCCACTAACTCTACGTTACTGCTACCAATGCCGATTATAAAACACTACCTGCCCTTCCTATAACTCACTCAGAGCTGCCCAAATCGATATCTTTATTCATCAGAGAGATAGCTCCTCTCCTGTCACACAACTTCAATATATGCACTGGCACGTCTTTCCCTATTCGTCTTATACCTAGTATAATTTTTCCTTTGTTTAGGGCAAAACCCTGAGTTCTTTCTATTCTTTTCTAATCCCACTAGAACAAGGCCAAGATTTCAACCATGCAGTTAAAGAAGCACAGCCCATCAGTTGCTTTTATTCAAAGAAAATAGAAGAGAGTACTCAAGACTCAAGTTGCCAGAGTCAGGTAGACTAGGCTCTCTGTAATGGTCACATTTTATTTTTTTTTTATTTTTGCACCCATCGTTGATGATGTCAGTAGTGCTTATATAGAAATATTTGTTTATTCTCAAGTATATACATCCATCTAGCCACTTGCTTATTTGCCCCATCATTCAAAGACTGCGTGTTAAGCATCTAAAGCACAGTAGGTCCACGGTAGCCTGTAGAGATACAAAGACAAATAAAACATGGCATCTCCCCTGAATGAGCTTTTAGGCCAAAGAAAACGAATTGACAATTCTCTCACTGACAATTCAAGCCGCTATTTGTAATAATTCAGAAATTAGATGTAAGGAGGAAAGAGATAATCAGAACTATTTAAATCAAGATCTGTGTATTCATACAGCTTATATTTGTAATGATAAAAGCCAAATAAAATGGTATATGATAAAATAATTAAATAAAATAAATATGAAATATGTAGACTTTTATTCTCAGTGGTTAGCAAACCTTTCATCTAATATCTGGGTCTTCCTGAAATAACTGTAGGCAGTGGGTGAAGGGATGAGACTACAAAAGTTGGTGCAATGAGAATCATTTCCTGTGACTAAAAATTTGTCTCATTTGCTCTTGTAAATCTTCTCTTCGATACCTTACTAGCCTAGCCAGGCCAGATATTTATAACCCATGTCAGGCAAGGAAGGCTCCTGGGAGCCTTCCCAGGTTGGATGATTTCACCATATGTCTATCATCATGTTGTTGGCAAATACCCCAAAGATGCTAGTTGCAAATCTGGACATACTTCTCTGGAGTGTTCTTCTTTGTCATCAAATCAGTATCAGATAGTCTGTATTCTTCATTTGCAGAAATAATTTATTCTTGGAATTGTTATGAAAATATGTGTTCTCCTCCAAAATTCTTATGTGAAAGTAATAAACACAAAAGAGGTTTTGTGTTTTTGTTTGCTCTATAAGTTTAGGAAATTGGCTGAGAAGAATGTGAATTCTGTCTATATATTTTTAATTTAGCAAAACTAAAAAAACGTAATGTTGTTACTCTATATTTGATGAATGTTGTATGAATGCTTACTATGGGAAAAAATAATAAAGGTAGAACATGATTGACAATAATAAAGCCAATAATTCCATGAATAGGTAGCTATAAATTTGCCATGATAAATGGTTGGAGGGTCCTTCTTCAAAAATTGTATCTTCCTGTATGTAAAATGTCTCTCTGTCTGTCATTAAGATTTATTTCTTTTGAGGAATATTTAGCCATATGATGTAGTGTAAACGAGGATCAAGTTCATAAATATGACTGGCTGACGACTGACTCACTTTAAAACTGGTGGTCTTTGCACCAGTGTCACCTGTACTTAGTCAAAACCCTCTACTTGAGAGCTAATAATAGAGTAATAAAGTATCCAAAATGAGGAAGAATGGTAGAATGAACAAAATAAATATAGTAATATCAGCAAGATAAAGCAAGAAAAAGCATGCCCCAGTAGAAATATACAAAGATTCTAGATCAGTTACATATAAGGTACACAAAATACCCTAAGTAGCAACAATTTCTTTAAGAAGTATTCTTATAAAAGGTGGATTTGAAGTGTATTTTTAAAAACCTGGGGAAACACAAAATGGTAGATGGCAATGCATGGGCTTTGCCCCATAGTGTTTTCCTTTTATACATGAGTACCTTTAAAAATAGCCTGGTGGCCCACAAGCCCTAGGAACTCTCTGTTCATAGCTAATTATCCAAAGACTTGAAGAAGCCAAGCTGTGCAAAGTTAGTTCAACTTTACCTAGTACAGCCTGAGCTACTTTAGTTAAACCTTTGTCACGGTGTTTCTAATGAAAGGGGCAAAAAAGAATAAAAATTGCAAACCCAATTCAGTGTAAGTGAATGAAATTGTAATAGGTAAAGGCACACAGCAGTCAATAATTAAGACAACTAGTACTATTCTTTTTCTAGAAGCTTGGGCTGTAAAAGAGATTAATTGTTTTATATTTACTTCAAAGATAAAACTCATTTGATTAGTATGCATACTTGCAGCTTACTCCAATTGATATTACCCTTTGCACATAAAGAAATCATGCTACCTTAACACTGAGCATAAAAAACTAAATTTCTACTAACAATTAATATGTTGATGATTTTATTTTCACATAATTAAGACATGGAAAAATGCTCACAATATATCATTAAATAAAAAATAATATAAAAAGGTAAAAAAAAAACACTGACTTTTTCCTACTAAAACAAATTTGGTCTTGGCTCTATTGAATACCTATTCTGTCCTCAACTGAGGTCTTGAGGTGACAGCATTCGTTTCTTTGGGGGCTCAGTGGCCACCTGTGGCAAGCTAACTGCTAGACTATTTTATTACTAAGGTGGCAACAATTTCCCTGATTTACTAGAATACTCATATATTCTGGATATTCATTTGCTTTCATTCTCTGTAATCCTTCTGCTGGTTTATAAACATACAGAACATTTTTCTCACTATTACGATATTCTTTATGACATTACTTCTGATCTGAGCAGCACGTAATCAACCAAGAAGCATGACAGTAGGTTTGTGCCTACAGAATTTACTGTATTACCATGGACCTCCTCCCCTAGGAGGAGCTGACCTGACACAGTAATTAAATGGCCTGTCAAAGACACAGATAGAGTACAAGTAGGGATAATATCAGTGATATATTGCAGAATGAGTCATTTGCATTGAATAAGTAATCAATGGATTTTTTTTTGCCTAGCCATAATACATACCTAAGTAGAGAAGCCAAACAACTGTGGAAGTAGAAATAGTATCTGTCATTCTGATGCCTAAAAATCCACTTCTATTTTGATATATTTTCCAGAAAGCTTAGGTGCTTATAGGTTAGATTCCCTTAGCTTTTATGGCTAGAATGCTGTGAACAGGTGATGTGAAGTCATCTCTGGAATTGAAAGATGAGACTCATACCTGAGTTTTGGGTTTCTTGCTTCATCAGATAAATAGGGATTAGCTGATGAAAGGATCCTGCTTAAGGAAAAACTGAGTCATTACACACCGTATGGTCAAAGAAATCTGTCTAGAGCCCATAGTGTTCTCTAGGGTGTCTCTTCATATTTCTGTGCCCTAAGTGTGAAAGTTAAAGGAAATCTACAGCCACCCAATAAGAATAAATCTATGGAATCTATGTCAGGAATGATGATTTGACTCTACTTGTCTAGGTAAAGAACCAAGAAAATGTGATATATAAAGGAAATGTGAAATGGAAGGTAAGATAAAAAAGTTTTTCTAAAAAAAAATACAGCCTTATACTTAGCTACAGAAATGATACAAATATACCTAGTGCAAAAACTGGACACATACATTCTTTAAATTATTGTAGGAATTTTGGAGGATCTCTCATATTGACTAAAATATAATATACCAATTTTCTCTAAGTTTGTTTGCTTTTTTAAATCATAATAGTCAGTCGATGATAGTTATCTTTATAATTTAATGTTTAGGTTAAAGAACATTCAAGTCAATTTGTGACTGAACTAAAAGAAAGTTTGACCTCATTTTGCCACTTCTTTTCTATACTATTTAGACAGATCAGAGCATATCCATTTGTCCAAAGTTAAGTGTTTTATTAGGTGGAAGAAATCATCTATATTTTGTGGCATACAGATATGTGTGTATATATACATACATATATGTATATATCAATATATCTTGGTGTGTATGTATCATGATATATATTACATATGTGTGATATGTATATCATGATGTGTATATATCATATACACATATATACATATATATATATAATGATGTGTAAGGTTGCTGGGCAGACAAAAGTGTAGACTGTGATAACTTGCTTACTTATTGCCTTTTTTTAATACCAGATTCACCTCCATGACTCTGCTTTGTAAAAACAAGATGAGGCTTCTGAAAATTGCATATGAAAGATATCCTGGGTAACAGTCATACTGCTAAGTTCTCCCAGCAGAAAAAATTAGAGGGATAATGGAAGGTAGGGCAAGGAGATACTTAATTATTTAATTAGTTTATGATTACTGCCAGTGATGCTTAGTAAGTGGCTGTCGGTTTCGACAATTAGCTGCTTCTAATGCTAATGTAAACAATCTGAGTGCAGTTCCCAGTGAGACCAGGAAAAAGCTAAACGTTGCCTGTCCTCGGAATCTGATCACAAGCTTTGTGGGACTCTCTTTAGAGCTTCTGACATCCATCTGATGGTAAGCTATGCCTCTTGTGAGGTCTGAACACCTCTGGAGGGAAAAAAACCCACTCTGCACCAAAGGTCCTAGCAACTCTCAGTTAAATGGAACATGTGCCTAGTTCAGACAACAGTTACCTGAATCACTCCTGAGACTGATCATTTAATCACCAGTGCTGAATTATCCAGACTTCTTAGGCTTGCTTGCAGAGATTTTGATAAGGTTTCATGTTGAAATACAGAGCCACAAGATTTAAAGCAGCATAAACTGCCCAGTTCCCACATGGAGTTCTATTGCTCCAGAGATTTACTGGGCACATAGTGAAACCAGTGTGAATAAAGTATAAACGTAAATGTGCTAAGGCATTCAGATCTTGAAGTTATTTGTTACTGTAACATGACCTATTCTCCCATGATAAAGAAATACATACAAGGATAAATAATGTTTTACCATACCAAATGTGAAAACATGTAACATAGGCATATTGAACAGAAATGAAACTAAGAAATTCACTTGGGAAAGGCAGTGAGATACATGGAAAACAATGACTAAAGATAATACAAGTGTTTCCTATAATAACTCAAGAATGAAATGTTTTAGGAATTTATAATTCTAGGGAAAGAGACTAGGGAATAGATATTTAACAAAGTATATTGTTTGCTATTTGGTTTACCATATCAAAGGCAAAAACCTGGATAGAGAAGTAGTTGTTTAATTTATTTCTTCCAGCCAAGAGAAAGATGATTGGGTACAAACTAGTACATATATATATGTCAAGTGTTTATCATATATAAAAGTTCAAGAAATAAAAGTTGATGTATGGATAAATAATACCTGCCTTTTACCACCTATAGGCTCTCAGTTCAGAATAACCTTCTAATCTATTGTCCTTGAATGCAGGCAGTTTTCCTTAACTATGATGGCAAAAACATAAATGCCCCCATAAATAATGGATTTTTTCTCATAAATTTCACCAGATTACACAAAAACTTGCTATGTTCTGTCTACTTTTATGCTTTTAGTACTTACCTACTCTGTGAATACATGCTATTGCTCAGTGTATCTGCCCAGAGAATCTCATTTTGGTAGAGGATATAGCAACATTGCTTCTCCACTCCGATCTCAAGTAGGTAGAATTCATCTTCCAGAGAATCTGAAGCTCAGAGTAAATAATATCTTCTGCCATTTCTTGGAGTCTTCTGCTAAAAGGGATTTTTTTTTAAAAAAAGAATATATGGTCATATCTCTTCCACAAATATAAAATGAACTTGGGTCAAAGATCTCAGATTACTCATTAAGTAATGAAATTATAGTTAAGATGCAAAAAGCTATTCAAATAAATATTTGATTTATAGAAATTTTTATTATTTACTGGAAAACTTGCATTTATATAAACAAGAACTATTTTACACCCATGGATAGAAAACATTTACATTGCCATCAATTTTCTACTGGTTGACTTCCACTTCTAGGGAGTTGTAAATAATCAAGCCAGAGAACCTAGGCTTATAGAATCAGATATGTCCTACAACGTCTACTAAACAATTTCCAGCATTTCATTTAAATTAATCCCCTTTCAAAGTCTTCCGCAGTTTTTCCTAATAGATTATTAAATTTGTACCTCATCAAATCACCTGGTCCACAGAAAACATAGAGATTCAGGTGTAGCAAAAGCACTTATAGGAAAATAAATACTTGAAGATTCCACATGTAAACATATCTTTGAGTAAATTAAATTTACTGATATAGTAGCAGGAAGTAATTTTATTCTTTTTTTGATACTAACTCTTCAAATCCATTCTGTAGATTTCTTCCTGCTAATAATACTGGATATTGTATTCTTAGGCAATATCCAGTGATCATCAGGCAAAACATGAAGAATTTCCTTTTTCCCATTAATAAAATCTAGTTTCAGGAATCTTCTTTCATTCTCTATATCAGGCCTGAATTTTATTCAGAAACTTGCAGGAGGATAAAAGAATATGGTCAGTTTTAACTCTTTTTCCTGCTCTTCCTTTCAAGATAATCCAATAGGAAAAACTTTGAGTCCTAGAAGTTGAAGCTGAGGGAGACAAGTGGAAGAAGAGGTACATTTGACCCATAATAGTAGGACTCACGTATTCGTGCCTTGTGGCATCATGTGTTTAATTTTTGCATCCTGAGCTGGGGGTATTGACACTTCCAAGTAGTCACTTGAAATGTCTCTAGCTCTTGTTTTTCAGAGGTTTACACTCTTTGCAGAGTCATCCTACTTCCTAGTTATTTTAGGAAAGAGTTCCTGTCAAGGGACACAATTGGACTCTTCTCTGTCATGACCATTTCTGATTTGGTGGAAACCAATGGAATATTCAGACTTTTTTTTTTATGGTACCAGGAATCAAACTCAGGACCTTGTGCTCACCAGGCAAGCTATATTCCAGGCCCCTATTCAGACTTTTTGTACAATTCCCAGAACAAGTCTTTCTGTCTACTTTGTTCCTAGACAACATGTTTTAGCCACAGCTTTGTACTTTAAAGTGTTCAGAAAAAATTTAGGCACCAGGTTCTCTGCCTCTCAAACTCCAGGGAATGCACATCAAGCATTTGGTCTTTTTATGGCTTTTCTTTATTTGATTCTAAATGGTAAGAAAAAAATTGCCACCACAGATCTTTTAAAATTTGTGATAAAGGAATCTTCACTTTCTAATTTTCTCAACATCTACTAATACATTCTCTATATAGGAAAGAGGAGGTATCTTCTTCCCCTCTTAGGTGTACAGCTGGGGCCCCTATAACAGAAGACGTATTAACTATTACTTCCTTCAGGTGCACAGGCTTGACGGAAAGTGAGAGTGGCTGTCCTGCTTCTGCTATCTTCTCAGCTGTGAAGGTGCCATATTTTAGTGCACTGTGTTCCAAACCCCATAATCAGCATTTGCTTACATAGCGAGGTGGTAGATAATGGATCAAAGGAAAAAATAGTTTGGTGCCAAACTATTGGAGAGACGCTTTTGTTGGTGAGCTTTCCTTCACTGTAACAAAACACCTGAGAAAAATCAATCTAAAAAGAAGAAAGATTTATTTTGGCTCAGTCTGTGGTTGATTGACCCCATAACTTTCAACCTGTGGTAAAGCAGAACATCACTTTGGAGGGGAATGTGTGGCACAGCAAAGCTTCTCACCTTATGGCAACTGGGAAACAAAAGACAAGGACACGGTGAGGTCCCAATACTGCCTTTGAGGGCATAGCCCCATTGACCTAATTTCCTCAAATAGACCTTGACTCTTAAAGGTTCCACAACTTTCAATAATGCCAACATGGGGACCAAGACTTCAACACATGAAGTTTTGTTTTGTTTTGTTTTGTTTTATTTTTAATGCGGGTACCAGGAGTTGAACTCAGGACCTTCCGCTTGCCAGGCAGGCACTTATGCCACTGAGTGATATCACTGGCCCAACACATGAAGTTTTAGTGGACATTAAATAGTGAGTCTCCCTGCCTCAATCTATTTTGTTCTTGACTATTGTTAAAAGTCCTATAATAGAGAAACACTTGCATATAAAATGTTGTATGTGTTATCTCAAAAGAAGATTAGCAATCGTGTATTAGGCAGCTATATTTGTGCTCCTTTTGAGATATTTTTAGAATTAAATCTAACAAATATGCTGTTGACTTAGGTGATGAGTCCTGTAGTAACTTGCAGTATTTAAGCACAGACGAGAGGATCATATATTTGACTGTTGCACCAGGAATTAGAATGCAGAATTAGCTGATTTCCGATTCCTATACTTTATGATTATTGGTGTTGTATGATGCTATAATTTGGATCTCAAGTGTTCCCCAAAGATCCATTCCTTGAAGACTGGTTGCCAGCCCATGGTGCTATTCTGAGGAAGTGGAAACTTCAGGAGACGGGCTTACTTGGAGAAGTTACATCACTGGGGGTGTATAGTGGTACTTGTTGGCTTATTGAGACCAGCTTTTCTTCTTGTCTCTTTTCTTCCTGGCTCCCATAGAGTCAACAGCTTTCCTGCCACATGCTCATTCCTTAATGTGCTAATTTGCCACAGATCCACAAGCAACAGGGCCACCTGCCTCTGACTGAAACCTCTAAGACTGTGCTAAAACACACCTTTTGTTTATAATCTGAGCATCTCCAGAATTTCGTTACAGCAATAAAAAGTGAACTAACACAAATGTCACTTTCAAGTGCATGAAGCCAATTTACATTTTTTATGTATTAGAGATTGAACCCAAGGCCTAACATGCTAGGAAAATGTTGTACCCTTGAGCCATTTACCTGGCCCCTTCTCATTTTCCTTTGAAATGTGGCCTTGGTAAGTTGACCAGACTGGCCATGAACTTGCAATCCTCCTACCTTAGTCTGCCATACAGCTAGGATTATAGACATGTCCTACCACACTTGGCACCAACATTATTTTATTTCATTTTTCACTGATTTGGAAAGGAAAGCCTTGTGAAAGTAAGTACCAGTTAAACATACTATTTATTCAGTTATCAGTCAAAATACTTTTTGAGAGCCTAGTATGTTTTAGAAACTACACCATGTGAAAGGAAATTGGGTTAGGAAAAAAGACACCATCCTTGTGTTCATACAGCTGATAGTAGAAGAAACAAAAAAAATAACCAAAAATCTCCAGAGTATTTTCACTCCACATCAGTCTTGCCTATTTAAATTTCCTCATTTGAAATGGATCATAAACCAAAATAATTTTTGCATAGATAATTTAAAATGAAAAATCACTGGAAATTTTATGTAAATCAAGCCAGTATTAGTAATTAATTCACATGTGTCACATTTTATATACTAGAATGTAATTCACTTATTACACATGGTCAGATGCGAAGAGCTGCCTGGGTCTGCACACACAATTTCCTCTGAACTGTATCCTACCTTTATGGAAATGTTCTTTTTCCAGTCCTGGAAAAAACAGAAAGCACAGCAACATAAATTTAGACCAAATCGCTCAGAGCACAGCACGCCTAGGCCTTATCCACTTTCTATTTGCAAAGTATTCAAATGCCTTTACAAGGAAAGCGGTTAGGAAGGAAGGACTGCCTGCAGAATTAAGAGCAAGAGTGGAGCTGTATATTCTTTCTTTCAGTTGGTTAACCAAAAATCAATTTTCTATTTTAAAAGCAGACCCATCAAAGGTAAGGGTCAAATTTTAAGCTAAGCTCTACAATATTCTTTTCAATATAATGTCTTTCTGCCTCTTTCCTTTTCTCATTTCAACATCCTGTTACATATTTCCAAAACCTCGGCTTTCCTACTTGGTGTATGCTATGATTGTGTGGAATGAAAAGCTCTGAAAGGCCACAAAGAAAAGTATCACTTGGCTCATCTCTGAGAATAGGGCCCTTTGAATTAAGACTGATTCCACCTGCGAAGCCTGATTGAGCCTGAATTGATAATGCCTTCGTGTTGTGGGTTTTCTTGCTTTATTTCCTCTTACATTCTTTTTTCATTTCAGGATGCATTGTGGACCATTATCCGATCTTCATAGCAGCCTGAGTGATTACCAAAATGCTGTGAAAGAGAAACTAAATCCTTAAAAAGAGGTATTCATTGAAGGCTCCTAGGAATCATATGCCAATATTCTTTGCTGATTGTTGGAATTCAAAGCTGAATGTTGGATGCATCCAGAGGAATTTAACTTTACCTCACAAAGGTTTTTTTTTTTTTTTTTTAATTTTTCTTTTCTTAAATGCTTAGAGATCTTGACAGTAGGGGTTTTCACGTATGTTTTCACCATTGCTGCTCTTTAGCTAGATCTATAGTGTGATGTAACAAAAGGACGTGAAAAAACACTTAACATTTTTATTTAAATAACTGCTCTTTCTCCAAAATTTCTATCTATACCTTTACTTTACAAAGAATGTTGCACTTTGCCCTAAGCATATGTGAAAGGTGGTTTCGAACAACATGTGACTAAGGCAACTTGACAATAGTAAGCTCAGCATAAAAAAAATAAAAGTGACTAGAAAAGGCAAGGCTGGAAATGGAAATGCTGCCCATATAGAGGTAGAACTAACAGGCTGGGTCGTGTAAGCAGCACACAATTTTGACTGATGCTTACATAATAATCACCATTTGCCAGATACAGGTCTAGGCTATGGGCATAGACAAGTGACCATATACACTTTCTCTTCCGTTCACAAGTATAAGATAATACATCACATTCTATAAAGAAACAGGTATAAAATATTACAGAAAGAAGTGGATATTAAAGCACAATGTGAGACAACTCACATGTTTATCAATTTTTAAATGGATAAGCAGACTACTGTATATATGGTATACAGTGTGGTAGTCATACAATGGATAAATACAGCAATAATAAAAAAATAAAGTATTGATACATACAGTAAGGATGAGCCTCAGAAATGTTACAGCAGGTAAAGAAGCCAGAAACAAAAGACCACATAGTGTATGATTCTATTTATGCAAAATATCCAGAAAAGACAAATCCAGAGGGACAGAAAGTATATTCGTGGTTGTCTTAGGTTGGGGTAGAAATGGGATTATTTATAAATAAACATAGAGGGGCTTATTGGAGCAGTGAGAATGGTCTCTATATGATTATGGTATGTAGCAAATTTACTAAAACTCACTGAATTGTACCTTTTTTTTTTGGTACCAGGAATCAAACTCAGGACCTTGCTCTTGCCAGGCAGGCACTGTGCCACTGAGCCATATCCCCAGTCCTGAATTGTACAATTAACTGGGCAATTTTAAGGTGTATAAATTTTATCTCAGTAAAGTTGTTTTAAAATAAATACTAGGGCCAGTGAGATGGCTCAGCGGCGTAAGTGCCTGCCTGGCAAGCACGAGGTCCTGAGTTCGACTCCCGGTACTCACATAAAGGAAAAAAAGGGGCCGGTGATATCACTCAGAGGCACAAACACCTGGCAAGCGCAAGGTCCTGAGTTCGACACCCAGTACCCACATTAAAAAAAATAAATAAAATAAATAAAATAAATACTATACAAGAGGGAGAGAAAATGAAAAGGACAGAGGAAGACTTGTGGGAAGAGGCCTGTATTAGTTTGCTCTGACTGCTGAAAATATTTACCACACACTTAACTTAAAATGACACAAATACAGTCTCTACATTTCTGACAGCCAGGTGTCTGAAATCCTTTCACTGGTCTAAATCAAGGTGTTTGCACAGCTGGATTCTTCTGGAATCCCTGCGTAGAGAACCCATGCCTATGCCTTTTTCAGTCTCTAGACCTTCACAACTTCCTTGGCTCATGGACCTTTCTTTCATCTGCAGCATTCATGAATTATATCCACATTTCTCTCATACCGTTTTGATGATGTTTGCATCATCCCTGGGATCAGGAACATGAGAAGAAACTTAGAGCTGAAATATTACATAGACCTAAGTTACCATTTCAAGTCATGTGAAACGACCTTCAGATCAGCGCTTTGCCAAGTATGATGCCTAGAGAACTGCTACCAGTCTATACTGGGGGGAAGCAGAGAGGAATGGAAAGACACAACTGGAAAGCTACTTGTAAGACTCATGAGACTCCCACTGTAGCAGTGTCTTCTGCAAAGGCTGTATTTTTTATCTTTTAAAATTAAATAATAGATAATGCACGCACAATTTTACATATGTACATATTTGGAAGTATGAAGCAACAGTATGACCACCATAAAGGAAATACACCTCTGTAGAAGATAGAACGTATCCACAGAAATTATTAATTACCATCACATATACCTACCTACCTTTTCCATATCCCATCTACTTGTACATTTCTAAGTGGTGAATATTAGGAGCATCTATCATGCACTTATTTTTGGTGGGGGTGTACTGGGAATCAAACTCAGGACCTCATGCTTGCCAGGCAGACGCTGCATCTCTGAGCTAAATCCCTGGCCCCTCATGTGCTTATTTTATATTTATAGTGTTCCCAAGTAGGTCATGTGACCGTTTGTTTTGATATTGATAAGACTGGTATTATATTACTAGCAATCCTTTAAAAATGCTTATTTCCTTTGTTATAATTCTTATTTTTGTCTGTGAAGTTATATGTTTTACATGCAGTTATAATTCATCCATCTTTTCTGTGGTGCATTATTCTATTATGTTAACAGGCTGAACTTTATCTACTCACTAGTAGTTGTTTCAATTATTTTGCTTTCTTAAAAAATACTCTTGCCAGGGATACAGCTCAGTGACACAAATGCCTGCCCGGCAAGCGCAAAGTCCTGAGTTCGATTTCCAGTACCAAAAAAAAAATTCTTGCACACAGTTTTTGACATGCTCAGGATATTTAAGAAACGTACTCGAAGTACCAATAACATTCCTCTCAGAACTAGAGAAAATAATACTAAAATTAATATGGAAAAAGACACAATTCAGAGTAGCAAAAGAAATCTCAGGCAACAAGAGCAAAATAGGGGACATCACAATCCCAGACTTCAAGTTATGCTACAAAAATACAGTAATAAAAACAGCAAATTACTGGCAAAATAACAGACATGTGGATCAGTGGAACAGAATAAAGGATGCAGAAACAACTCCAGGCACATTCAGCTATTTGATCTTTGACAGAGTAGCCAAAAACATACACAGGAGGAAAGATAGCCTCTTTAACAAGTGGTGCTGGGAAAACTGGCTGCATACACATGTAAGATTGAATACAAATCCATATCTCTCACCATGGACTACACTAAAAGGGAAATGAATCAAAGATCTAAATATTAAAGGAGAAGCACTTAATCTGCTCAAGGACAAAACAGGTAAAACTCTTAAGACATAAGTGTAGGCAAGGACTTTCTGAACAGAGCCTCATTAAACAAGAGATAATAACAAGACATAATGGGATCACACCAAATTAAAAACTTCTACACAGCAAAGGAAACAAGCAATAGAGTGAAGATGCAACTTAAATAGTGGGAAAAAATTTGCCAGCTATTTCTTGAATAGAGTATTGCTATCTAGAATACATTAAAGAACTAAAAAGGGCTGGTGAGATGGCTCAGTGGTGTAAGTGCCTGCCTGGCAAGCGCGAGGGCCCGAGTTCGACTCCCGGAACCCACATAGAAAAAAGGGCCAGTGATATCGCTCAGCAGCACAGGCGCCTGCTGGCGCATGAGGTCCTGAGTTCGACCCCCGGTACCCACAAAAAAATAAAAATAAAAAAAAGATAAATAAAAAAATAAAAAATGAAAGAACTAAAAAATTTGGAACACCCCCAAATAAAAGACCCAACCAAAAATGAGTAACTGAAATGAATAGACACTTCTCAGAAGAAGAGGCTCAAATGGCCAATAAATACACGAAAAAAATGTTCAGCATCTCTGGCTGTTAGAGAAATGCAAATTCAAGCTACATGATCATGGCATATCTTTCCATTGTTTAGATATTCTTTTATAGAAAAATTTCTACAAAAATTACACCTTCCACCAGAAAGAATGGCTATCATTAAGAAATCAAATGCTGGCAAGGCTGAGGGGGAAAAAGGAACCCTTCTACACTGTTGGTGAGACTGTAAACTGGTACAGCCACTATGGAAATCAGTTATGGTGATTCCTCAACAAGCTAAAAATTAGAAATTCCATTTAACCCAGCTATTCCTCTTTTAGGTATCTTCCCAAAAGAGTTAAAACATCATATTACAGTGATACATATATAACTATATTTATAGCAGCACAGTTCATAATAGCTAAATCTTGAAAGTGACCTATATGTCCAACAACATGTAAAACGGAAAAGAAAATGTGTTATTTGTACACAATGAAATACTTCTCTGCCACAAGGAAGGATACATTTGAGTCATTTGTGGGAAAATGAATGCACCTTCAGACCATAATTTTAGGTGAAATGACTCAAACACACAAGCTTAAATATCACATGGTTTCGCTTTTGTAAGAAACCCAAAACACAAATAATTAAAGAACAAAATAAAAGATAATAGAAACATAGATCTTTTGCAAAGGGAAATGGGACCAAGAAATAAAGGGAGAGGGGAAGGATTGGAGAAAAAAGGGATGAAAAAAAAAATTAAGGTGCGTTATGGTACATGAGCCCACTCCCCACGACAATGTAATCATTACGTACTGCAAATTTGTACCAATAAAAATAATATATTAATAAAAAGTAATAAAGAAAATATGTCTACATTTAGGTACAAAACTGTGGGATGTACAAATGTTTAACTTTGCAAGATGTTGACTAATTATTTTCCAGAATAGTTACACCAATTCTCTATCCCAGTATCACATATAAATTCCTGTCCTTGCTAGGTCTGCTACACGGAGAGTTCATCGCACCTCTTCGCAAACACTGACTTGCCTGGTCACAGCTGGATGGTGGCAGCTGGATGAGGCAGGCTGGGATCACTGCTGGCTCACCTTCACCTACTGGTCCCTCCCAAACTGTTTCTTATCGTGTACATCCTGCTACCATTGATGTGCAAGCTGGAATCCCCAGAACTTACCACACAGGGATAGGTAGTACAATTATTTGGGAAAGTTAAAACTACAGGAAATTATCCGCACACCAAGAGGCAAAACGAAGGAAACTACAGAAAAAATTTCCTTCTTCCCAGTGCCAAGAATTACTCTGGAAAATCCAGTCTTTTTAGTCAATATTTTTCATGCACTCACTCAAACTCTGCAGGTTCACTACCATTACCAAATATTACTTGTTTTGTGAGGTTGTTTTAAAAATATGTTTAATTTTCTCATATAAATGTATTTTCTCCTTGCCACATTTCTATCCTTCCCTCACACTTGCTCTTCTGAGATTATCTCCACTTATGAAGAATTAGTAAATCAATTTTTCCTAGAGAACTCAGGCTAAGCAATAAGTAATCTTATTTTTTTCAGTGTTGTGACAATTTTTGCAGTTCATCCTTTTGTGTAACAGCAGCTTGCTCTCAAAGCTTATGATTCGATTTTTATTGGAATTCCATGACATTTATGAAGTAATTTGGAATGAAATGACAATTAATCCTACAAATCCATCAAATTCATGTCTGTTTATGATCATGGCATATCTTTCCATTTGTTTAGGTATTGTTTAATAGAAAATTTTCTACGAAAAGGGCTTTGTTACTGATTTTCTTAGGAACTTCAGTTCCTGCTGCTACTCTAAGAGTGTTCTTTATCATATTTTCTACAAATTTTTTGTTGGTATGTAGGAATGCATGTTATTTTTTCATTTCATCTAATACTCAACCATCATTCTAAAGTAATATACAAACTTACCTGGGTATGATATTTTCTTTGTGGAAATGTTTTTAAAAATCAATATCTCTGACAGAGAAATATTTAGACATTGTGATTCTACTTGATTCAAACTGTGTGTGCTGTGTTTTCTTAGGAATTGATGACTTTATTTAAATTTTCTATTATACTTGCATTGTATATGCAAAGACACATCTAGATACCTACAAAATATAATACTGTTTTAGGGAAAAACACCAGAAAATATGGAAAATATGATGAGTGTTTCTGCAACAATTCTGCATAAGCCTTTGTAATTTCCAACCACATTAATTTGGATGTAATCATTCTATTTATTCAATACATGTGTACTATGTATGATATGTATTAAAACATTCATTAGCTATAGACCCAACCTTAAAAAAGCTTACAGTTCAGTCTAAGAAAGATGAGAAATATGTCTCAAGTAACTAAAGTTTGAAATAGGAATACTACTCGGTGTGCATTTAATGGCTTAACAGTCATGCTGTGGGATAACCGTCAGATGAGAGGAATAAGAAAAATATCAGGCGTTGCTTGTTATGAATTTCCTACAGCAGTGACACAGCCCACATTTAACAGTTTCATTAGCATCACTTCTAGGCTGCGATGACTATTCACAGACAAGATGACAATGACATCAAGGTGAGGCCCTGTGGCTTCTCTGATCCAGGAAGTTTTCCACAAAGATGGACCAAAAGCAAATGTAGCCAAGCATCTCCCATAAGAAGATTTGGTGAATCCATATGTGAGCAAGGCTGGCTAAAGCATTTTAATGGAATAATTAAACCATAAAAATTATTATTTGTCAGCAGACTCCTAAAATAGTAGATTAATATTTAAAGATTAGTAATGTTAAGTGAGGACATAGAAAATGACAAGTAATAAAACAATGAAAGATAATAATTTAAATGTTTACTAATTATTGATTTGTTGCTGTGTCACAAGTGCCCTGCTAGAAATTTTATAAAAATATTTCATTTAAATAGAAAAGGGGTAGATATTATCACCATATTTTCCTAAATCAATGCATCAATCATGCTTGTCAGTTGCTAGCCCAAGAAACAAAATCTAGTTAACTAAACTAGCAAAGTGACTGGCAAAAGATAAGCAATTTACCCCAGATAATAGACAGACATGCAGACCAAGGAGACGATCCATGGCAAAGGCTGCTCCATAGCAATGGTATGGCCAAAGCCCTGGGCTCAATAGTTATGCACCTTTGCTCTAGACAACACTCAGCTCCATTGGACACCATAAAACAGCATGTTCGTTATTAGCGCTTCCTATGTATTTTTGGTACCCACTGGAGATTGATAGATGAGAGCACTGAATAACCCATATCCAACTGGAAAGAGATTTCAGTCCTCTTCAGCTCTCCAAGAGCAATCACTTTCCTAACCCCCAATCACACTATTAGAACTAGCTTTCTCCCCAAATTAGAAAACTTTTCACATGCACAGGGTAAGTACCCAGATGTTACTCTCAAGATAACTTACCTAATGAGCAGAACTACATTTTTCTGGCTCGTGTCTATCTAAATTAAAACTCCGTGATCTTTACTTCACATGCAGCTGACTAAGTGGTGATGAAGCCTGTAGAAAAGTTTACTTACAGAAAACACATGATTTTTAGGTGAATGTAGAAAGGGTAGAACTACCAGTGAGTGCCTATCTTATGCAAAAGCGTAGTGAACAAGATGAACTGAGCCATGTATCTTAATATTCTTAGAGTAAACAAGCTAATTAGGGGTCATGTATAAACGGCCCACTAATGCATAGTATTATCATTATCAAGTGAATTTCCATGTTAATAAGGGCTATGAGCATTCATCCTAGAGACACAGCGTTGATATAGGGCTAAGATATTCCAGAGAACATTCTAAGAAGAGCGTCATGTATTTAGATATGCGAAAGATGATTTTTCAGGCAAAGGAGGATTTGTTAATGCAAAAAAAATGTAGATACAGATCTGTCAGCCTATAATATAGAAGTACTTTCTGGATTAGGTGAGAGGAGTGATCATTGTAGTTACTGACTGTAAGTTAAAATCCAGGCAACAGAAGAATGGGCAAGACTGTGTGGTTTGGGAGTAACAGCCTGCTCACTAAAACCATTCATTTTCTGGAAAACAGTGAGGACTGAATACCAGGTCTGTAGTAATTCGCAATGAGCATGGAGTAACTGGGAAGAGAAATCACTTTCTCCAGCTAAGATGTGCTCTCATGGAAATTATCCACCCAGAGATCAAGATGCTGGCTAATGAGGAACATAAAAGGCTTTGGGCAAATTTAGCTGGGAGAGCTCTAAAATACAAACAAGCTCGAACTCTTGTGTTTCGTTGCTTAGGGATAGAGTTCCATTTACACTGGCTTTAACCTTATGAGAACATTGTTGGTGGCAAAAATACTAATGTTGCCTTCAGAAGTGAAGACAAAAATAAGATTTCACTAAGGAATTATAAAGCAAGCTTGACGCCAAGTGCCATTCAATCCTATCTGGGAAAATCTCCAGATGGACAAATGACACTGAATATCAAAACCCTAAAATCATCAAAGTGGAAGACTTTATTCCTTTTTAATTAACTGATTTAACTAAAATATCCTTGCTGGTAGGGAGCCCTTTGCTGGTGAATCAAAGGATGATAAACAAATAGGGACATGTTGAGAGAAGGATAAATTCTAATAAATGTAAGAGATTATTGGTTTTCCATTCAGCTTCACATATGCAGGCTTACTGTGACTTGTATCTCCTGCCTGCCCAAATCATGTGTTTGTGCAGTTGCACATGCACACAAAACACACACACACACACACACACATCTTTCATCCCTCTCCTCACATGACTCAGTCCCCCTCACAGTGCTAGCTTCTTTGTACTTTTAAATGGAAAGTCTACACATCACCTTATGGGAGCTGTCCAGCTACTCTTTGAGTTCTATTGTACCATCCTATTTATTTCCCTCAGAATCTTTATCAAATACTTACATAGTCATATGTTGCTTAATAAAAGAGATGCATTCTGAGAAATGCATCCTTAGGCAATTTTGTCATTGCGTGAAGGGCATACAGTTCTTCAAGACCATAGCTCTGGAGGAATAGGACACACCTGACTGTCAAGTAATTGCTATTACTGATATTCCACCTTTGTAGTCCTTAATACTATTTTTCTCTTTTTAAAATTTTTATTAGTACATGCTTCAAATACATAACGTTATATTCACAATGTGGAGTTGGGACATGTACATAATACAGTATATTGTAATTCTTTTTATTCCCTTCCTCTCTCTTCTCTCTTGCCTGTAACTATTAGTCCCATCTCTCCCAGTACCTCAGTCCCCTTCTTTTCTTGTGAAAGATGTAGCCGCCTGTTTCCTATTATCTACCTTTTATTTTGTCATTAATTTATTTATATTTGACTTTCTCCTATAAGAGAAATAAGGCAATATTTAAGTTTGTGCATCTGATTTATTTCACTTAACAGTGTGGTCTCAAGGTACATCCATTTTCCTACAAATGACTTGTTTACCCTTTTTTATGGCAGAGTATTACTCCATGTAGTATAAATATCACATTTTCTTCAACCATTCATCTGTTGATGAACATATAGGCTACATCCAAATTTATGAGTGTTCATGCAACACTGTAATATGATGTTTTAATTCTTTTAGGAAAGTACCTAAAAGGGGAACAGTTGAGTAAAATGGAATTTCTATATTTAGTTTGTTGAAGAATCTCCATACTGATTTTCATAGTAGTTTCACAAGTTTATATTCCCACCAACAGTGCAGAAGGCCTCCTTTGTCAGCTCTGCCTCACCACTATTTGTTATTATTTCATTTCTTGATAGTAGCCATTCTTTCTGGAATAAGATAGAATCTCAATATTGTTTTTTGTTTTGTTAATGGCCAGAAATGTTGAACATTTCTTCATCTATTGATTGGTGATTTGTACTTCTTCTGAGAAATGTGTAACTATTCATTTCAGTTGCCAATTTTTAGTAAGGTCTTTTATTTTGGGAAAAACTAGTTTTTTGAGTACTTTATGAATTCTAAATGTTATTCTTCTGTCCAAGGAATAGTTGGCAATTTTTTTTCACATTCTATGAGTGGCTTTTCACTTTTTTAGCTGTTTCCCTTGCTACACAGAAGTTTTTAATTTGATATAATCACATTTGTTGATTCTTACTGTTATTCCTTGGGCAATTGGGGTTATTTTGTATTTACTTACTTTATTAGTACAATTGCCATACATAATATTTATATTTCCTATGTGGAATTAGTACATATATATCACACATCTCATTTACTTTTGGTTTTGTGGTAAGAAAGTCCTTGCCTATGTTGTCAAGAGTTTTACCTGTTTTAACTGCCAGCAGATTAAGATTTTCTGTTTGACATTTAGATTTTTCATCCACTTTGATTTTAATGTAGTGCATGGTGAGAGATATAGGTCTAGATTCAATATTCTGCATGTATATAGCCAGTTTCCCCAGTTCCACTTGTTAATGGTGCTATCCTTCCTCCAGCATGTTTTTGGCTTCTTTGTTAAAAATCAGATAGCTGAATGTGCCTGGGGTTGTTTTTGCGTCCTGTATTCAGTTCCACTGATCCACATGTCTTTTTTTTTTTTTTTTGGCCAATACCATGCTGCTTTTATCACTGTAGCTTTGTAGCATAATTTGAAGTCTGGGATTGTGATGTCCCCTGCTTTGCTCTTGTTGCCTAGGATTGCTTTTGCTATTCTGTGTCTTACCTTGTTCCACATGAATTTTACAATTGTTTTCCCTACTTCTGTGAGGAACGTTGTTGATATTTTCATTGGTATTGCATTAAATCTTTGTATCAGTTTTGGAAATATGGCCTTTTTAACAATATTTGTTCTGCCTTTCCAGGAACAGGTGATGCAGTTTCATTTTCTGATGTACTCTTTGATCTCCTGTTTCAGAGTACTGTAGTTTTCATTGTAGAGGTCTTTTACTTCCTTGGTTTGGTTAATTCCTAAATATTTTTTTTTTGGTGGCATTGTAAATGATATTTTTCTAATTTTTTCTTGGTAAGTTCTTTATTGGTATACAGGAAGGCTATTGATTATTGTTTGTTGATTTTGTATTCTGCTACATTGTTGAATTTGATGATTAATTCTAGTAGACTTTTGGTGGAATTTTTTGGGTGTTCTGTGTAGAGGATCATGTCCTCTATAAATAATTATAATTTAATTTCTTCCTCTTCTACATGTATCCCTGTCTTTATTTCCCTTGCCTAATCGCTCTGGCTAATATTTCTACTACTATATTAAACAGGAGACACTATAGAATATTCTTGTCTTGTTCCTGATTTTAGAGGGAAAGCTTTCCATTTTTCTCCATTTAATGTGATGTGAGCAACAGTTTTGTCATAAATCACTTTTATCAGATTGAAATAAGCTCCTTCTATACCTATTTTGTTCAGAATTTTTTTTTTTTGTGGGTACCGGGGGGTCGACCTCAGGACCTCGCGCGCCAGCAGGCACCCGTGTTGCTGAGCGATATCACCGGCCCCTTTTTCGTATGTGGGATCTGGGAGTCGAACTCGGGCCCTCGCGCTTGCAAGGCAGGCGCTTATGCCACTGAGCCATCTCACCGGCCCTTGTTCAGAATTTTTATCATGAGTGGATAATGAATTTTGTCAAAGAGTCTGCGTCTATTTATGTAATTTTTGTTCTTGCTACTGTCTCTACGATATACTCCACTTATTGATTTATGTATGTTTAGCCGCCCTTGCATGCCTGACAATAAAGCCGACTTGGTCACGATGTATGCTCTTTCTGACGATGAATTCTTTTTGATGAATTCTGCTTGCCAGTGTCTCGTTGAGGATTTTTGCATCTATGTTTATTAAGGAAATTGGCCTGTAGTTTGCTTTTTCAGTTGGGTCATTTTCTGGTTGTGGAATCAAATTAATGCTAGCTTCCAGGAATTAGTTTGGAAGTACTTCATCACTTTAAATTTTATTAAGGAGTTTGAGGAGTGCAGTGTTGGCATTAGCTCTTCTCTGAAGTTCTTGTAGAATTCAGTGGGGAATCCATCATGTTCTGGCTTTTCTTAGGTGGTAGTTTTTTATTACTGCTTCAATTTTATTGCCTGTTGTTGGATTATTTGGGGCGTTTATACCCTCTTGATTCAATTTTGATGTTCACTTTTGGTTTCATTTCCAGATCACACATGGTGTAGCTTCTGGATTTTTGTACACTTAGAGGTTGTGATGTTCAAAGCAACATGAGATTAAACAGAGCACAAGAGAAAGTGGTGCAGTGAAGAGACAACAGAAAACACAACGTGTATGAAGCTGCTGCTAGCAGGTCCCATTGTTTTACAGTAAACATTTTATAAGTAGGAGTATACTCCAAAATCACAATGAAAAATACAGTATAGTAAATTAAAAAATCAATAACATAGTTGATTACAATTACAATTACGTACTGCATATTTTTATGTGATGAGTACTGTAGGTTTGCTGGCACCAGCATCATCACAAACACTTTAGTAATGCAATTGTACCTTTATTAGTAATGCAATATACTAGACATTACTATGGCTCTGACATCACTAGGGACAGTAATTTTTATAATTTTAAAATATAATGGGGCCACTGTCGTATATACAGCTTGTTATTCACCAAAACATCCTTACATGGCACATGACCATTTTTATTTGCTTATTTCCTCATTGCCTGTCCTTCTAGGCTGTGAACTCTATCAAGGATTTTTCTGATCATGTCTTATTTATTTATTGTCACATATCCAGAGTCTGGCTAAGAGAAAACACTCATTAATGATTTGTTGAATGCCCAAATACATAAGAAGTTGAAATATTTCTTGTAGCCTTCTTCAGGGTTGTCAACTCACTACTAAACAGAAACTAGTATATCTCCTGCTTTGAAGGAAATGTACCCTCAAAGGGGCATTAGAGATCTGATTTTGAGCTGCTTCATATACCTTTCTTCTTGTTTTGAAAAGAAAACATCAGAATCTCATTTGACATGGAAATGAGTATCAGACTTTCTTGTATTTTATGTAACACAGTGAGTGCTATTATCCAAGAAAGATCTATTTCAGTATCACACAGAACAGTACTTTAGATACATATGATCGGTGTTATTTATTGCATAGATATTTGAAAGATTAGATGATTACATGAATGAATGCAGATTTATGACAGATATAATAATGCACAGATTCGAGGGACTTTCTTTGGGCTATGAATCAACCAAAATGCAAATATGATGATAATTCTTGCTTTGAATCTGGCAGTCTCTAATTAATATTTATTAGGTAGGGAGTAGAGTCTCTGGTTAGGAATTTAAATTAACAAGCAGACGGTTTCTCTAATGTTTAAAGTGTAGATTGGAATTGTTTACCCTCATTAACATCAGTCAGTTCCATAGCTCCACATTCTACTTGTACTTCACACATGAAATTCGAGAATTTTGGCAACAAGTAGTACCTGGAAAGGCAGGTGGCTAAAGGCAAAGTTAACCTGCTTCTGGAGAAGAAAACTTGCAGTGCTTTATTACAGCCTAGCAGCAGCTGATTATTAGTTCTTATACTAGCAGGTAGGAATCGATTCTGCAAAAATGGATTTGTCGGCCCCACCATTGTATTCTGTATGCTAACACAATTATTTTAGCAGGAAAAATAAACCTTCAATGTGTTTCAGGATGTCATTAAAATCCTCAGAAACCAAATGTGTTGCACTCTTTTCTCAATCTAGAGGGGGGAAAAAAGTCTGATTGCTTCTAAAGTCTTCTGGAAGGCAGCATAAATTGTACCTTTATTTCAGTTTTACTAAGTATGAAAAATACCTTGTATACAATGCATGGAAAGTAGTAATCTTTTAATGTATGTAATCACTCATACATTTTAATAGTTATTTATGAAGAAATTATTATACGATAGGCATTGAATGAGAATGTTGCAGGTCTTGTATTGGTTAAACTTTATCATCACCCTGTGAGAAATAGACTATGATTATGCCTGTTCTTTTAGCTTAGAAAAGTAAGATCATGAATAATGGCACAAGTCTCTCTTATTTCAAAACCCATGCTAGTAGATGTTTTCCTTCTTAATAAGTTCACCAACTAAAACGAACTGGTACTTAAATTTTTGATTAGGAGCATTCCATTGTGACTTTATGTGGATTTGTAAAAATGACTTCTATTTTTCAGTAGTGATGAACTCCATAAGAATAAGAACTCTTGGGCCTGTAATATAGCTCAGCGGCATAAGCACCTGCCTGGCAAGCATGAGGTCCTAAGTTTGACTCCCAGTACCCACATATAAAACAAACAAACAAGCAAAAAAAGAATAAGAACTCTTTTACTCATGCCTTCATATCTTTGCCAGTCTTGAAGTACAGTCCATGTTTGATAGATTTTGGCAAGTTAGTGAATGAAGGATTAAGGAAGTAACATAGCATAAAATGCAAGATGCCACTTGTGGGGCCATCAATATCTCACAATTAGATGATCTCAGGTTGAATCTGGTGGCCACCTCTCATGGATGATCTCTGAAATAATTATAAAACCATGAGATAAATTTTCCTGTAGGAGATTAACTCAATGATTCTGACAAATTCAGTGATTATTAACTTGTTTTTACTATGGCAAGGAGTTATAATTGTATTCAACTTACTATAAAGTTACTTTTATTTGTCCTAAAATGCATGAATTAGATTATAGGAAGGAAAAAGTGTTCATGCTATTTCACCATCACCATTCTCAAACTTGAGGGCATCCTTGATTTCCCTGAATGCCGTGTTCTAATAATCTGTGCTACCTAATGGAAAGCCAATTAAGAATTTCACGTGTTACAGGAAATAGAATCTTAATTTGTTTCACCAAATAAATGTCAGAGTAAATATTCCAAGGCAGTGTGAACTATGTATCACTCATGAGCAAAAGGAGTCACTAAAGAGAGGGTAAGTTTTGGAATGATGCTTTCCAGTTGGCCTTTTGGTGTGCACACATGGAAACTTGATGGCCCATGAGAATACTGGCTGTCTTGAAATGACATGCGTGATGCTCCCACAGCCATTTTTTCTAACTGAATTGCATAAAGTGCATGTGTTGGGCTAGATTCAGGGCACTTAGTAGGAAAGCTATCCCATCCTAGAGCTACTGAAGCAGAATCTTTCCTTATAAAGCCCAGGAAACAACTTTTTATCCTCCTTTCATGTGGTTGTGAAAATCACTGTAGTCTGAAATTTGCCAGACCCAGATCATCTGGAGAAAAGGGGAAAAAAATAACAAACTCAGGCCACATATAAAGCACTATATCCCCCAATACACACAGCTGTCAATCTCCTGCTAGTCTATCTTCTCCAAACACAACCAATAAAGGGGCTTGGAAGGACAGACACACAAATACAAAGAAACAGAGAGTTTTATTTTGTTTTGTCTTGTCTTGTTTAAGGAATTGGCGCTTGCAATTTTGGGCATTGGCAAGTCTGAGGTCTTCAGTGCAGGCCAGCAGTCTGGAGAGCAAGAAAGAGTTGATACTGCAGCTCAAGTCTGAAGGTTCATTAACAACTTTTTGTTGGGGATCCTCAGTCTTCTGCAACTAAGGCTTTTAACAGCTTGGATAAGGTCCACCCACATTGTGGAGGGTAATCTGCTTTACTCACAGTCTAATAATTTAAATTTCCATCTCATATAAAAAAAATAACTTTACAGTGACATCTAGACTGGTGTTTGACCAAATATATGGGAGGCACGCCCTATTCACTCTTCTATGTGAAGTTAACCATCACACACAGCAACAGCAGAAGAGAATGATCATGGGGTTGGTTTATCATTAGAGCCCAAAAGAAAATAAATAACTGTAGACAGAGAGCCCATAGATGTACAGTTTATTATAGACGTATGTTATGCCAAAAGAAAGACCAGAGATCTCCAGTGGAAAATGACAAGATAAATCTAACAGAAACTAAACTGGCATTGTGACATTTCTGATGGTTTTAATACATACACATTTGTGTGTATAGAAAGAGAGATGAGAGCAAAAGAGACAGAGAGAGAGAGAGAGGGAAAGAGAGAGAGACAGAGAGAGGAGGAGAGGGGGAGACAAAGAGAGAGAGGGAAGGAGTTAGCTGATTACATCAGGTTCTCTCAATTGTGGTTTTGATTAGATTTTATTCCCAGCCAAAAATGGGAACAAACTAAACTTGTTCCCCAAATCATTTGACCAGAGTAAGATTTTTTTCTCTCCCTGTCCTGATTAATCATAGTTGCTGACAGGTTGGAATTCCATAAGAAAGAAAAATATCCCAGGTAATTGTATAACTCCTGGTGTTTAAGCCAGAAAGCTGAATTCTTGATTCATTGAAAAGGCAAATTTGCCACTACTCTCATGGGCCAACTAGTCTCCATGTGGACATGCCAAAACACCTTCCAGAAAGCGCCATTCCAAATCTCACCATCACTGCAGTGGCCCCTTTGGCTCATGAGGAATTCGTGGTCCATATTACCCTGGAACTTTCATCCTGGCATTTATTTGGTGGAACAAATTAAGAAGCATTAAGAGTCTATTTCCTATAACACAAGAAAATCTTTTTTTTTTTTTTTTGTGGATCCCGGGGGTCTAACAGAGGACCTTGCATGCCAGCAGGCGCCCGTGCCACTGAGCAATATCACTGGCCCTTTTTTTCATATGCCAGTACCAGGAGTCGAACTCAGGACCTCGCGCTTGCCAGGCAGGTGCTTATGCCACTGAGAAGAAAATCTTGATTGGCTTTCAGTCAAAAGCTTTCAAATCAGACTTCTGGAATTTATTAATGGGAAATGTTAAAGTACGTACATGTAATTTCTGATTAATGCCTTGTTTCTAATTTAGCAAGGACAGCAACTTCATCCATTGGAATAATTTTGTAAAACTAACCGAAGGAATTTTCATATCTGCTGATTATTTCATAAGATATGTTTTCATCAAGGGTTACCATAGAAATCTTTTCAGCATAGAGCCTGTTATGTATGCAGGAAACTTTCAACTTTATAGACTTAGCATTTTGGCTTACTTTCTGTTGATTTTACCATGTGGGTCTCACACTTATTCCTGTATTTTATGGTATTTAAATCATTGGTGGATTCAAAAACAAGTTTTAACCAAATGGATTCTCAAATTAAGACCACATGGTTGTGGATAGAGCTGGAGCCTAGACACAATAATGGTAGGACCTTATTTTCTGTCTTGAAAAAGTTGTGAGTTCTGGTGTCACTAAATAAAGACAGAATCATGGCTCCTGCTTCGTGGTTATTTCCTAGCCCCACCTCTATGGCAGTGTGCCAAAATGCAGAAGCAATAGACAGATTCCTAGATACATATGAATTACCAAATCTCAACCAAGAAGATATAAAAATCCTAAATAAACCAATAACAATCAATGAAATTGAAGATGTAATTAAAAACTTCCCAACAAAGAAAAGCCCAGGCTCTGATGGAGTCACTGCTGAATTCTACAAGAAATTTAGAGAAGACCTAACACCACTACTTCTCAAACTCTTTAATGAAATTGAAAGGGAAGCAATACTCCCAAATTCATTCCTGGAAGCAAGAATTACCCTGATACCAAAAACCAGAGAAGGACCCAACTAAGAAAGAGAACTGCAGGCCAATCTCCCTCATGAACATAGATGCAAAAATCCTCAGTAAGATACTGGCAAACAGAATGCAGCAAATCATCAAGAAGATTATACACCATGACCAAGTTGGATTCATCCCTGGGATGCAGGGATGGTTCAACATACGTAAATCAATAAATGTAATACACCATATTAACAAAACCAAGGACAAAAATCATATGATCATCTTAATAGATGCAGAAAAAGCTTTTGACAAAGTCCAGCACCCATTCATGATAAAAACCCTACAGAAAATTGGAATAGATGGTCTTTATCTCAATCTGATAAAAGCTATCTATGACAAACCAACAGTCAATATCATACGAAATGGACAAAAACAGAAAGCCTTCTCTCTAAAATCAGGAACAAGACAATGATGTCCACTGTCCCCACTCTTATTCAACATAGTCCTGGAAACTTTAGCCAGAGCAATTAGACAAGAGAAAGAAATAAAAGGAATTATGATTGGAAAGGAAGAAGTTAAATTATCATTATTTGCAGATGACATGATACTCTACATAGAAGACCCCAAAAACTCCACTAAAATATTGCTAGATTTAATAAGCAAATTCAGTAGTGTAGCTGGATACAAAGTCAACACTCAAAAATCAATAGCCTTCCTGTACACTAATAACAAACTCACTGAGAGAGAAATTAGGGAAACAACACCTTTCACAATCACATCTAAAAAAATGAAATACCTAGGAATCAACCTCACAAAGGAAGTAAAAGACCTCTACACTGAAAACTACAGTACTCTGAAAAAGGAGATTGAAGAGGATATCAGAAAATGGAAAGAAATCCCTTGCTCTTGGGTTGGAAGAACCAATATAGTGAAAATGGCCATACTTCCAAAACTGTTATACAGATTTAATGCAATTCCGATCAAAATTCCAACAACGTATCTCACAGAATTACAGAAAACAATCCTAAAATTCATCTGGAACCAGAAGAGACCCAGAATAGCAAAGGCAATTCTGGGCAACAAAAGCAAGGCAGGGGGCATCACAATCCCTGATTTGAAATTATACTATAAAGCTACTGTGATAAAAACAGCATGGTTGGGCTGGTGAGATGGCTCAGCGGCTTAAGCGCCTGCCCGGCAAGCGCGAGGGCCTGAGTTCGACTCCCGGATCCCACATACGAAAAAGGGGCTGGTGATATCGCTCAGCGGCACGGGCGCCTGCTGGCGCGCGAGGTCCTGAGGTCGACCCCCCGGTACCCACAAAAAAAAAAAAAAAAAAAAAAAAACAGCATGGTATTGGCAAAAAAACAGACCTGAAGATCAATGGAATAGAAGAGAAGATGCAGAGACATCTCCAGACATACTAAGCCACCTTATCTTTTTTTTTTTTTTTTTTTTTTTGTGGGTACCGGGGGGGGTCGACCTCAGGACCTCGCGCGCCAGCAGGCGCCCGTGCCGCTGAGCGATATCACCGGCCCCTTTTTCGTATGTGGGTTCCAGGAGTCGAACTCGGGCCCTCGCGCTTGCCGGGCAGGCGCTTAAGCCGCTGAGCCATCTCACCGGCCCAAGCCACCTTATCTTTGACAAAGGTGCCAAAGACATTCACTGGAAGAAAGATAGCCTCTTTAATAAATGGTGCTGGGAAAATTGGCTCTACACATGCTGAAGATTAAAATTAGACCCATATCTTTCACTGTGCACTAAACTAAATTCAAAATGGATCAAAGAACTAAATATTAAAACAGAAACATTAAATCTCCTGGAAAATAGACTAGGTAAAACTCTTGAAGACATTGGTGTAGGCAAAGACTTTATGAATAAAACCCCCATCGCACAGGAAGTATCACAAAGAATCAACAACTGGGATCTCATCTTATTAAAAAGCTTTTGCACAGCAAGAGAAACCACCAATGGAGTGAAGAGACAACCCACAACGTGGGAAAAAATGTTTGCCAGCTGTTCCTCAGACAAAGGATTACTATCGAGAACATACAAAGAACTCAAAAAAATCAGACCTCCCAAATTTAAAGACCCAATCCAAAAATGGTCATCTGAGATGAATAAACACTTCTCAGATGAAGAAATACAAAAGGCAAATAAATATATGAAAAAATGTTCAACATCACTAGTCATTCGAGAGATGCAAATTAAAACAACACTGAGATTCCATCTCACCCCAGAAAGAATGGCTATTATCAAGAAGTCAACTAATAACAAATGCTGCAGGGGCTGTGGGGAAAAAGAAACCCTTCTCCACTGTTGGTGGGAGTGTCAACTGGTGCAGCCACTGTGGAAATCCGTGTGGAGACTCCTCAAAACACTAGGATTGGAGGTCCCATTTGACCCAGCTATTCCCCTTCTGGGTATCTTTCCAGAAGAATTAAAAACATTGTACCACAGCGATATATGTGCACCCATGTTTATAGCAACACAGTTTGTAATAGCTAGATCGTGGAAACAACCCAAATGCCCATTAACTGAGGAATGGATAAAAAAGATGTGGTATTTCTACACAATGGAGTACTACTCAGCCATAAAGAAAGATAAACTGGAAACTTTTATAGGTAAATGGATGCAACTCGAGAAAATACTCACAAGCGAAATAAACCGGATGCACATTTGTAAACATCGTATTGTCTCCCTAGTATGAAAATGCAATTTCACTGTGCCTATTCCATTCCTTAGTCTTCTATTTTTACCTAGCTTTTACATGGCTTAATCTTATACTGAGTAATATTTTTCTCCAAAAGGTATTTGTACATTCTCTAATGCTTGAGTTTGTTAATACATAAGAATGTTTACTTGTTGTCTTTGAAAGAAAGAAAGAAAGAAAGAAAGAAAGAAAGAAAGAAAGAAAGAAAGAAAGAAAGAGAAAGAAAGAAAAAAACAAAGAAAGAAAGAAAGAAAAAGTTGTGAGTTCTGGTGTCACTAAATAAAGACAGAATCATGGCTCCTGCTTCCTGGTTATTTCCTCGCCCCACCTCTATGGCAGTGTGCAATTGCCATTCTATCATCAAAAATCAAAGTATTTAAATTCAAGGTAACATTCACTAATGAGATGATTTGATGTTTTAACAATTATAAGTAACAAGTTGCAAATTATAAGCTTTATATTTTTCTACTCACTCTCTTGGCCATGAGAAATCTCAACAGAGACTCAGCAACTGTCTTGGTGCTCTTTCTTTTCTATACTTTATGCAGAAACATAGTTTAGGAGTGAGCGTTAGCAAATAATGGCTAAGATGATGGTGAACTATCATAACTTTCAGAAATGTCCTGGAATCCTCACATTTCATGAATTAGGTTCAGAGATATAAAAATTAAATGAATATGCCCATCTAAAAATTTCAATATTATTCACGTCTGAAAAAGTGTTAAAACAATTATTTCTGGACTTATAAAGACAGCAAATTCATATTCATTCATTTATGTATTCGCTTAGTTTTGTTTGCTATCTACGACTTGGAAAGTTCTTCTCAAATATTTCAGTGGTATGGTGAGGCTCTGTAAAAGTATTCATGGCATCTATGCCATGAGGATTTTGACCTAAAGTAGCATATAACAGGAATATTTCTATCAGAAGGAGAATGGGAAAACCAGTGCCTCTTATCATGGCATCCCAAATCAATTGAAGCACCAATCTCATGCTTATGACTATTTTATCATCTACACTGGATGAAGGAAGCAAGCATTCCAAGTTAAACATCACAGAAATTGGTCTGTGACTTACAAGTAATCTAAGAGTTTTACCTTGCAATTTTTTTTTTAACAACTCCTATTTACATCAGGGATTCCCTTTAGGAACCAGGGAAGTCTAAACAACAGAGTATGTTTTTCTTCCTTTAATGTATATAATTTTAGAGCTGTTGCTCTTGAATAGTAATTTCCTTTTAAGTGTTTATGATTGGCTCCTGCTTTCCATGTCATGATAAAAATGTGTACTATTTTTTGGGAGAGTTTGGGTGTTCCTGTAAGTAATAAACAGTAATTACTCTCCACTTTAAGAAGAACGTTGGCTAAAAGAAAAGAGTTCAAAATGAAGGGCAACTTTTAAACACAGAAGGTTTACATTTTTTTTCTAGTCCTAATTCCAATGATTCTGCCTGGGAAAATCTTGAGAAAATCTGTTCATCTGTTTAGATTGTTTACAAAAGCTCCATGGTTTCAACTGTGAACATACATCTGGCCGACAAAGATTTTGTCATATTTTTTTTAGATACCTTTACTCTTAGTAGATCAATAGACAATTTTCAGAAAATACTTTTTTTCTAGCTTAATATAAATTGCAAGTGATCTTCCCAGAAAATGTAATGATGGGAACACAGGGTGACTTATTTTTTTCTTAAAACATGGCATTGATATCTAAGTATTAGTGATTGATAGTTATGGTGGTGTGTTGCTGCTTAGTTTTGTTGGTAAGTTACTCTCTGGAATGAGGCCACACAGTCCCCATATGCTGAGGTCATAAGCTATATTAGAGATGCAAGGTAATGCTAAAAATTAATGCTATTTCTGGAGTTATATTTTATCCAGAAAGCTGTATGAAAAAGTAAGTAATTACCTGAAGAACAAAACTCCATTTATGAAAGGCTTCCATTTTCTTTGTACCTGTTTCTAAATGTCAGAATTTGAGGAAATAGAAAACAATTTAAAATTTTAAATTTGAAATATGGCTGGTTCATAGTAACACAACCTGAAACGTTCTTAGTTAAAAATCTAAAAATAACTTTTAATCTTTGAATAAGGGCATATTGTAAATTTTGTACCACCAGGAAATTGACTGAACTCCAAAATATTCTAGGAGGAGTCGCAGATTAGAAATATGGATTAAAAATCAGGGCCGGTGAGACGGCTCAGCGGCTTAAGCGCCTGCCTTGCAAGCGCGAAGGCCCGAGTTCGACTCCCGGAACCCACATACGAAAAAGGGGCCGGTGATATCGCTCAGCGGCATGGGTGCCTGTTGGTGCGCGAGGTCCTGAGGTCGCCCCCCGGTACCCACAAAAAAAAAAAAAAAAAAAAAAAAAAAATCAATAAACTAAGATTCAATAAACAATGATCTATCCAAAACTATCACCAAATATACATGAATTTAATAGAAAGAAATCATAATTTTAAAATTTATTTCACAGAAAATATCTTTTATTTCAGAAATATCTGAAAGGGTGAGACAAAAAGACATATGAAAGTAGAGATGAGAACGATGATATATTTTACACACAAAGGTCAAAATAATGTGAATGATTTAAAATCAATGCACATTTGATATTTTAAACAGTGACCATGAAGGATATTTTCATGCATCAATTAATATTATAGTTTAGAAATCTCTGCCATATTTTTAATTATTTAGATATAATCAAATTGCATCACACCTGAATGTCTTAGCCTTCTGATAAGTAAACCTCTTAGCTTCCTCCAATATATCCTGTACAATGTGACCAGAATAATCCTTCTAAAAAGCGAAACTATATTGTTCACTTCAAAGCCTTCAAGGATGACTAACCCCATAGGCTGAAGTTCAAAACTACCAAAAAAAAAAAAAATAGAAAAGATCATGTTGTATGATCTTTAACTTCCTAACTATGACCTCTACAGCTCCCAACATTATCCAGTTCCAGCAACAGTGGCCAAGATAAAACCTACACTGGTTACCCTCAAGCACAAGGTCTTCAGTCATGAGCCAATGTCTTTTTTTTTCTTTAGCTTCTCCAGTACCCCTCCATTCCTTGGTCTTCACCTTCCAGCTATAACAACACTTGCCACTTTTTCTCTCATCATGCTACTTCATTCCTATGAGCTTGGTTCATGTTTTCCCTTGGAGTTTCCAGCCTATCCCATTCTTTATCAGACTAATTCATACTTATGTTGTCCTCCAAGAAGCTTCTCCCATCTTCTCTGTGATTTCTCTATCTGCACTCTCGCAGCACTCAGTCAAATTTGATTACATGAAGCTTGCTTCATTAATTTGAAAATACGCATTAAAATGTGTTTTCTTAGAATAGAAACTACATGAGGGCAGAGCTTGGTTCTCCTATCTCTTAGGTACTATTAACCCCAGCTGACAAAGGAAAGATGAGAGGAAATAGATGAACCAGGGATGACAATATACGAATTGATGCTGACACTCAGGTATTTGGAGACTCATTCTACTGCCTATACTATGCAAGGGTATAAAGATTTTCATAATAAATAATTTGAAAAGATACCACCACAGAGTTAGGAAAAAAATTTACTACATGCCCATTTCACCTTCCTCTCTTCCTTTGATTTTCATCACTATTGCTTATATATATGAGTGGAGAGCAACCTGCTTGTTGATAGGAATAGGAAAATTACAGAATAATCCCAAGTCGTATACAAATTCCCTTTCACATTGTTTCCATCTAGAATTTCTTTGTTCTTCAAACTCTGCCAAGACATTTAATGGTATTTTTGGTTGCTAATATGGGATGAACTGGAATGAACTGAAAAATCTCCCTCTGCAACTCTCCAATCTCTCCATTCTGGAAGTTAAAGTCCAAATCCTCTTCTCCAAACCTCCCCAGTTTCACCCTTGAAGGCCGTTCTGTCAGCCAGCTGCACCACTGAGGTGTCAAAAATATTCTTCAGTTCCACAAGAAGCAGGGGCTTCCTTTCTGAAAGTTTCTTCTTGGATATGGTATTAAAGATTTTTTATTCAAGTGTACATTTAGTTTAGCATCATGGTGTGCACATATAATTCCAGCACTCTCGGAGGTTGAGCCCAGCCTGAGCAATTTAGTGAAAAGCTTATCTCAGAAAAAACAAAACAACAAAAAAAAGAGTTTAAAGGCTGGGAATGTAGCTCAATGCAAAGGCCTTGGATTCAACCTCAGGTATTACCACCAGGAAAACAATTCTTCAGCAGGCATTTCAAAGTGATTTTGGAAAGTCCTTCCCCATCCTCTCATTGGTGTAGGGTCTTTGGCATGAAAGCATCATAAACCACCTATATGTATTAAATATATTTATCCTTTCTGACATAGTCAAGACTTTTGCAGTCTTCCCCAGGGATTGCAGTAGTGTATCTAAGCCCCTTGCTCCAGCCCATTTTCAGTCTAGTAAGTCAAACAAACCGTAATGTTCCCTTGCCTCCTCAATAATTCAGTTTCATATCATTTTAACTACATTTTTATCTTCCTCTCTCTCTCTAAGTCTATTGATCTTTCTATTTGCTGCCCTTTAAAATATTTTCAAAACCATTTCTCCTCGAAGCTTATATAAATCAACCTAAAAAGGCATATGTGGAAAAAACAAAATGAAGAAATACTTATGAATTTTAAATACTAACTCAAGCATGAATTTTCATTTCTCCAGATTTCCAAAAGATTTATTCCCAGGAAAATATCCATGTGACTTTTTACTACATTTCTTAACAATTTTTATATTATTGTATTTTTTTCTGGAAGATCTTAACTGGATCAATGAGTTATTGATTTCTACTAAAATGTGATTATTCCTTTCTTATTGGCATTCTTATTAATATTCAAGAGTAATAGCCCCAATTTTCGGACCATTTGTGAAATGCCCAGTGCGCTGTTGGTGCTCTCACATGCATTATATTAGCTGAGAGTCACCAGCATCCTCTAAATGCAAATAGTACTATCAGCACTGGACAGATGGAGAGACAGACTCGAAAAGTTAAATTAGGTGGAATAATCCTTTCACAGCTATGACAGGTGAAAATCAAACACTAGTTCATCTGCATCTGAAGCCTATGCTTTTAAGGACAGCTCTATCAATTGTTTCTAATATTTAGAGATTATTGGATTTCTTTTTTTTTTTTTGTATCACTAACACAAGTAGAATGTTCACCATGGAAAACTTTGTATGAACAAAGTTTGAAAACAATCAAGGCCTTTCTTTCAGTCTCACAGAGGGTAGACATGAAAATCGGAGAAGGGCATGCATGGTATTTGTCTGGGAGCACTAAAAAAGTTGTTAAATTAGTCTCTGTCCAATTAAGCACAACCACTGTGGCTATGCTTAAGGTTCTCTGTGTAATTTACATTGAGAGTGTTAATCTACCAAAAACATGCCAGTAACTTAATTTACTGAGTGCTTACTATGTGCCAGATGCTGTTCTAAATGCTTTGCATGTTTATATCTATTCCCTGTTTTCATTGCCCACACTTTTCAGGTGAGGATATAGGTACAAAGAGTTAAGCAAATCTTTGAGATGATATGGTTGGAAAAATATTTGATTTTTGAATTTTAAAAGCCATGACTGGTGATGCACACTGGTAATCTCAGCACTCAGGAGACTCAGGCAGGAGGATTGCTGTGAGTTCAAGGCCAGCTTGGGCTACAAAGTGAGTTCAAGGACAGCCTGAACTGCATAATGAAACCCTGTCTCAAAAAGACAATAAATAAATAAATAAGCAAATAAGTAAATAAATAAATAAATAAATGCCATGACTACCTTCTGGAAAATACAAAGACAGAAAAAAAAAAAAAAAGTCAGAGAGTGTTGCAGAGGAAATGGGTAAGAAGGAAAAGGAAAAAGCAAAACCTTTAAGATTATTTTTGAAGTAAATTTAGACTATTAGCCTATAAATAAAAAGCATTTCAGAGCAGATTTATATTAATTAGATATTGTTTTCAGCTTCTACCAATGGAAACTTAAGTATATTGTTTTAGACAGGTTAGATTTTACTCACTTATGTAACAGCATTATGAGAAGATCGATCCAAAGTTATGATGGTTTTGATGGCTCCACTTACTAGTACTTCTTATAATTTTCTGCTTCCATGCACATTTTCTATGATAAAATAACCTCATACTCTATAATAGCTGCAGGGACTCCAGCCATTAACCAGAAATCTAGCAGCACCAAATAATAAGGTAGAGAGTAACCTACCTTCCTCAGATTTTTTAACCTTCCAAGAAGGACCAAGCGACTTCTGCTTAGATCACATTGGCCAGGCTTTAGTACCATGGCAAAACCTGTTTTTGAAAAGTTTGGGAAATATACTCATTTAGTGGGCTTCACTCTCTGTTCAAAGGCTGAAAATTTACTATTTAGCCAGAAAAGCCAAAACCAGACAATGTAAATCTCACTTTAAAAAAATCTAACAAAGGGAAGAGGAAGCAGAACCATCCAGAGTAGAAAGTTTATCTTGGGTTTAGCATCAATTCTTAACCACAAGTCATTTTAATTTGATTACTTTCAAGTTTCTGGTATATAGCTTACATTCAAAGTTGTAGATTCAATTCTTTCCCCCTTTCCCACCACTAGCAACAAAAAAATAATTAAGAGATAGATGAATGTCATAAATAATTTGATATTGGTCCCTGATCGAGGGTAAAATCCCTTTATTAAAAGTACATTGCATTTAAGTTCCAATATCTCAGGGCATTTTTGTCTTTAGCATAACTCAGTTTGGACTTTTCTTCTTGTCTGGTTTTTCTGCTTTCTTTTCAAACAATGAATTGATTGAAAGCTGTTACATGTCACTGCAACCTTGATTTCACTCATATTTTTGTTAAAGTTAATGAACTCCCACCATTCATTTCTATATCTAATTATCTATGCTAATGGACATATTTCACCTACAGCCATTGTTCTAAGACCCAAGTAGAGACAACATTAAATATGCCTCACCCTTAATGGACCCCTTTGGTAGAAAGACTCACAACACACCCCAACTGGTTTGTGGCTCTTCATCATATTACTTTTACTCATAATTCCCATATTGCAAGTAAAAACTGTGATTTTTTATGCTCTGGCCTCCAAAGGTTTCATTTATTTAATTATGTGAGCTAAAACTCTAAAGGAATTACTTTACCACAAGTATCAAGTGGAAAGAATCCAAAGAAAAGGAAGGTGAATGGAAAAATTAAGAGTTACAATGAAAATAAAAAAGAGCAAGGAAAACTATTCTGAAGAATCCAGGAAACACTATCTTAGTCTATAACTATAATGTTAATCTTTAGATTTGGGAGAAATTAGGTCTTTGACAAGATCTGCATTCAAAAAATGAACAGAGAGAAAAGGAGTGACAATATGACTCTCCTGTCCTTACTTAAACTGCTTTATCAACCACTTCCCTGAATTCTGGATATAGTTCTGTAAACACAGAGCTCATTTTGCAAGGTACGTGCTATAGAATTTACATTCTGCAATATGGTCTTCAGAGTTTCATTTTGTTTTCTAAAACAAACCAAATTCCCCTCTCCACCCATGTCAACCTTTCTTAGGGATTGGAAATCCCAGTAATAGAAAGATCTGAAGGAACAAAAAGTCTGGCTTTTTGGCATTTGGCGATAGAGGCCCAAGAGATAAATAGTGCAACTACCCCATGAAAAGATATCAAAGCCAAAACTCAGCACTGATATACTTCAGAAAAAGTCAAACTACTTGATATGCAAACATAAGCACTTCTCAGATCCAGAAGTGGAAAGTAATGTCTCCTGCCTTGAAAACATTTGTAGAAAGGAAAACAGTAGGGGGAAAAGAGAAGCCAACATATGGCAGGTGTGACCAGCAGAGATGCAAGCGTTGCCAACCCAAACGTCCAAAATAAACCGTCCTTGCCTCTTTTCATCTCCTTGAATATTTTCACATGTGTCTCACCCATGACTATGTCAGATCACAAAACAGTTGAAGTTCTCTTTAATTATATTTAAGTATAATCATATGGAAGAGTATTTAGAAAGATATATCCAGATGAAGTACATGTTATTCTCAACCAAATGTTTTGTCAAAGGATTAAGCTCTCTTTCAAGAGAAGTATAAAAAATAAGTTTTTAACTAGGAAACAAGGATAATTTTATAACAAGCAAAATACAATGTTGGAAGTGCATAATTCAGAAGAAACTGTAAAAATCTTACTGTCAAACATGATCGCCTATGACTCGTTCTTTCATAATGAATAGAAAGTGTAGGAAGCAGATTTTAATAATGTACTCAACGTATTTCCAAATTGGCATCAAATGATTCTCATTTCACTCATGATAGATACACAGATATACAGATAGAGCATTTACTGCAGTTCCAGTTTAGCACAGCAGGTATTGAAAATTTCATGACAACAAAAGATATTTAATTTCTATTTTTTTTAAACATAAACTTCATTATTATGTAAGCATGACAAGACCAACATATTGGAAGATGATTGCTACTGAAAAGACAGTTTGTTAGACTCACAAATGACAAAAGGGTTCAACCCATATCATGAGGGACCATACGACGAAGCACTCAGGAGTAGAAGGAGTTGGGAAAATGTGAGCAAGAGCCTTGACTGTGCTTTCCAGGAGAAGGGGCAGGTGAGGCAGAGTAAGCAGGCTGAAGACTGACTGGTTTGAAGGATTTCAGCAGGCTGTGAACGTGGGAACCTTCCCTAGTTGTCTGGGAGCAGGCCGTGGATATAGGACCTCTTCCTAGGTGTCTGAGAGCAGGTTGTAAGGTGAGTAGTGCAGGTAAATGATGGTCCTGAGTGTGAGCCAAAAAGAGGAGGTGGTTGGAGATGCTGATGTGGATTAGTTGACTTCCATCTGAAAGGCACTACAAGTAGAGATGTTCCTTTACCTACAATGGAGCTAGAGCTGAATAAACCCACTGTAAGATCAAAATGTTACAAGCAAAGATTACACTTGATACACAAAACCTGCTGTATTAGGGTTATGTAGAGGAGCGTAATCTGTAGAAATATATGTATAACTAAGCAAGGCAAGTGATTAGGTAGTCTTACAGGATCAGAGGCAGAAGTGTCCACAAGCTCCATCTGCAGGATCTGAGGTGGAGGAATGCACAGTGTCTGGCTGTGCACTGGAGGGTTGGAGGATCCACTAGCAATTGAATGTTGGAGGTCTGGAAGCTCATGGTAGAGTCACTGGTACAGTCCGTGTTGGAAGCTGAAGAAAATGGAGACCAAAATCCAAAGCCAATGCGAAGACTGGAGAGTGTCTGAAAGACACAAAGAGTGTCTTTCTCTTTTTATTCTGTCCAAGCTACAAGCTTATTGTTGGTGCCACCTACATCTGGGGTGGTTCTTCTCCCCTCAGTTTACTGGCCTACATGTCAGTCATCCATTGACATTATTAATCTGCTAGATGGTTCTTATTCAAGTCAAGTTGACATAGCACAACTACCAAACATTTTAATTTAGCAACATAATATATTGGAGAATATCTGTTGTTTACTTTCACGGTGGAGGAGCCAATTGGAACCTATGGCTGTCTGCTGCCCAGCATCAAGAGTTACGTACTGTGTATCACTAGCTCTGGAAGACATCAAAATTCAAAATTTGAAGTATGGTTTCTACTGAATGCTTATCACTTTGCCATCATCATAAAGTAAAAAACTACTAAGACAAACTATCATAAATTAGGGGCCATCTGTACTTTATATTTTCTAGGAATCAACTAACCAAGAGAAGGCCCATCTCTGTAGCAATAACAATATTCCATATGTCACAGCATCAAAATACATAGGGCCAGGTATGTAGCTCAGTGGCACAGCACCTGCCTGGCAAGCACAATGTCCTGAGTTCAATTCCCAGTACCAAAATAATAATAATAATAATAATAATATAATAATAATATTAATAATAAAATAAAAAGATGTGGCTAATACATCTATCTGCAAGGGTTTTGCTACTAGGAGAAAGTAAGAAAATAAACTAGGGAATATAAAATTACCAGAGAATACAGTAGTGGAAATGATGGAGAATTCTATATGAAATTTATAGAACAGGGACCTAATCTAGACCTGCAATCAGAGAATATTTCCTTAAAATAATGTCTCCACTGAGTCTGGAGGAGCTCAGGAGTGAAAGGTGGGACAAAGACCCACTAGAGAGAGACAGAGTTCAGTACCTCCTGTAACCCATACCCATGAGTATGTTTGGGAAGATTGGTGTCAGAAAGATTTTTGATAAGACTGGAGTACTGTGTTAGTAAGTTTTCCATTGCTGTGATAAAAGGTACCTGAGAACAACCACTTAAAGAAGGAAAGGTTTATTTTGGCTTATAGTTTCAAAGGATGTAATTCATGGTTATTTGTTTTAGATCTGTAGGAAGGCAGAACGGAATGGTAGAACGGCACAGTGAATGAAAGCTTCTCACCTATTGGTGGTCAGGAAGCAGAGAGAAAGGGAAAAAGAATCAGCAAGAAGACACATCCTCCCATGTTACACCTCCGGAGACCTACTTCCTCCAGCTGGGATCCACCTAATAGTGCATTTGGCTATGAACTCCTCAGTGGACTAATCCAATGTGTTAGCAATCTCATAATCTATTTACCTTCCAAAAGCCACACCTCTGAATACATGAGCATTTTGGGGGACACGTGTTATCCAAAATGTAAGAAATCCACAGAAATGGGTAGATTAACTAAAAAGACTGATCAGACCTTAAATATCTACTTAACATCTCCTAGATATCAGCTGCAGTATGAACTAGAAGTTGATGAAGTGGGAAGACTGTAACTGTAGATAGCCTTGGAATTCCTGGAAATAAGCTCAAATTTTCTTCTAAATGCAAATGGAATCCATCAAGTGTTTCCCAGGATCTTCTCAAAGAGGGTGAGGAAAAGGGGCAGGCAATGTTGCAAATTATAATTCAATATTATCATATAATTCTTATCCAGAGTAAATGCTGAGATTCATTGAGGAAAAAAAAAGAAAGCTCTACTTTGAAGAGCTTTGAATTTCTTGATTACATGTTTTGAAAACTGCAGACTGTATAGTTTCTTTCACAATATGTTTCAGGAGAGCTTGAGCTGGGCAATAAGCCATCATTGTAGCCACTGTTGTCTCAGCAAATGAATTGTTTTACCTGCTCTTTCTTTGTGTTAACACATTCTCAGTTCGAGTGGGAAATGGTATATTAAAAAACATTTTTCAAGGTTGTGAAACTGATCATTACCTATTTTGCAGTGATGTTATCTATCTCTGTTAATTTTTTGTAGGAAGGAAGCAATTGCATCCAATGCTTGAAAATTGCTAAAGGCATGGGTTTGGATGTTTGCTGTTGAAGTATCTAAGTGGATTTGTCTCCGATAACTATAGGCTAACAACCACTTGTTGAGAGCTATGAAGGATTTTAAATGTATTATCACATTCATCTTCTGTGCAACTCTATAAGGGGGTTAAAGGATAAGAATAACAATTCAGTAACAGAAATTAATGGGGATTAAAAAGTATGCCCAAGATGAACAGTTCAGTTGAGAAACCTGGGATGCAAACCTCATTTCATCTGATATCAAAACCCAGGCTATCAACAAACACATTATAGTCATTGAGACCACAGTCCCACACCCACCTTGCTGCTCTGTATATCACACAGTCCATAGTTAAGAAAAAAACACATGGCTAGTTAAGAAAAAATACATTAGGCCTTCTGATACAATTTAAACACTCACTGAGGGCATCTGTTAAGGGACAAAGCAGCTGCTGGTCTCATCATTCTTACCATGATAAATTTAATTGGTTCTTTCCAGAAGCAGGTATCTCATTTGGACCTTTGTAAGCATAATCCAGTTGCCTGTACAAGCCTCTGTCCATTCCACCCAGACGAATAGGCACTGTTAAATAGGACTGCTGGGATAAGCCAAGTGATGCAAAAGCAGTCTTCCCAACCTTGTAAAAGTTTCACGTGACACCCTAGAGCTCATCATATTTCTTGATTTCCACTGGACACAAAAAAGTATATTTAAAAGATTTATTTTCAGACACTCAAATGACACTCATTCTTCAATTCCAATGCCCTTTGTGGGGTGACAAATAGCCAGATTATCATAAAAGAAATTAAAATCCTGGGGAAATAAATAATCCCTACTAGAAAATGGCATTTAGTATGCCAGAGTACTAAATCATAAAGGCAGCAATTAGCTACCATTCATGCTTTTAAACATTTCAAAATAGAGTTTACCTGTTCTTTGTTACAATCACTACAGGAATGTTATGGAAATGGACAAATTATAAGAACTAAAAGGAGGAATAGAAAGAATAATCCATTTCTAAAATATTTATTTCTACAATTTATAAAGTAAAATTTCATTGACTCATATTACTCCGGCAGAAAATATACCTATATAATTTACCTAAAATTAACAGTCATATGGAATAATCACCTGCTTTTGGAAAGAGTCCAGCTAATAAATAATTCCACTAGCTCAAAATCCTTGCTGTGATGATGGTCAAGGTGACTGGATTAAGGGATATCCAGATGGCTAGGAAGCATTGTTTCTGGTTTGTCCGTGAGGCTGCTTCTGGGTGAGATAGGTGTGTAAATTGGGCGAAATGAGTGAGGAAGATCCACCCTCAATTTAGTTGCCCACCATCCAGTGTGTTGTGAACCCGGGTAGAACAAAAAGCAAGGAAAAATGAATTTACTCTCCCTCTCTTTGCTGGAATGGAGACACCCTTCTTCTCCTCCATTTTAGAAAAGAACTCCAGGTTCTCTGGCCTTTGGACTCCAAGACTTGTATCAGGAACCCATCCCACACCCTCAGATCCTTAGGTGGCTGACTTTGGACTGAATGTTGCACCATCAACATAATTTGTTTTGAAGATTTTGGACTGAATTATGCTTTTAGCATCCCTGGGTCTCTAGTTGTAAACAGCATATCATGGGACTTAGCCTCTACAACACTGTGAGCCAGTTCCCCTACAACTTTCTCTCTCTCTCTCTCTCTCTCTCTCTCTCTCTCTTTCCATCTCTCATTGACGTCCTCTGTCTCTGAAGAACCCTGAGTTGTAGTAGTGCACCTACCCAAATGCGCAGACACAGATCTTAGATCTTAATATCTTGTACTCTAATTTGGCAGATCACATTCTAAAAAGCACCACTTAAAAATGCACTGGTGACCCCTCAGACTATGTATCACTAACTACTTCCGATCCTGTCCCTCTTGACTGTCTGCAGTTCCTAATGATATTAAGTTGAAAGGGAAATTAAAATTTTAAATAAAGCCTGCCAAGAATTCCCTCCCAAACCAGGCAGACTCGTCGGGACAGGCCTGATAAAAGAACATTTCTTTCATTGTGTAACCTCTGTCTTTACTGCCTTTGTATAACTGATGGCCTTACTATGTGACTTACAGTGTAACAGGACATTTCTTCCTTTGTATAACCCATGCTTTGTATAATGGATGGCCTTACAATGTAACTTGAAATGTTTAAATCCCCTCCCCAACCCGTGATGTCACCCAACCCTCCAATCATAATGCACTAAATCTGCCTCTGTACCTCCCCCTTGATCTCCCAATAAAAGCCCCAAAACCCCATCAGGCAGGGCTCTGACTCTTTGGGAGAGATCCCAGTCAAGCCCACTGGTGTAATAAACTGCCTACTAAACCTTCTTGGTGCCGTTTCTTCCCGTGTTTGGTCTGTTTTCCATAACAAAGTCTCTGCTTGTACATGATCTCCAACCAAAAGCAGGTAGGGGCAACCTGCTTCCACCTTACTTCCTACTCGAGCTGCACAGTTCAGCCTTCTAGCACCCCTGCTGATGGGATGGTGAAGTTGTGGATGTCAACAAGAAAGATCTCTTGAAGATTGCATGACCTCAATCTGGAAGTTCTAGGAACTTTACAGGTGACCAATGGGGTGAAATGTTGACTGGGAGAGATGGGAACAGGATACTTCTTCTCCCACAACTCAGTGCACTGAGATGAAGCAACATCTTGAAGAACAGATCTCAGGATCCAGCAATCAGACACACCCTGCTGGGACTCTTCTTCCTTCCCTGTGCCTCCCACTTTATCCCCACTCCTGTTCCACAAGGCTGTGACTCCTACTTGAGCAATAGCCCATAATACTGCCTTGGGCACCACTTTTTGGAGAATCCAGACTCAGACAGACACTTTCATGAATTCTTTCACTTATTTATATACATATAGTGTGTTTACAGTTTACTAAAATACTTTCAGAATAATATTTCATTGAAATTTTTAAAATGAGGTTCTGGAAAAAAAATAAATGAGAATAACAAATTCATGCCCATGATAAACTATAAACCAATTATGCAAAATGGACAACTTCAAACTTTTCAAATTTATGCCTGTATAATCCAGGTAGCTTTCTCTGGGCTCCAGCTACTAAGCCTTTCTTTTTCTAGGTATTCTGCTAAGATCTTGACAGCATAGTATTTAAAATAAGAATATGTGCTCATTTCTCATCATTTCTGTTTTCATTTGTTTTCTTCTCTTTCTCATCTTTTCCATATATTTTTCAAAGAACTTTTGTATTCTCTTATTTTATTCTCAATGTCCTAGACATATGCCTATGATATATGTTGGTTATAGCCATGGGTATGAAGAAAAGACTACCTGGTCTCACAATTGCTGTTCTGCTATTAGCAAACTTTGTGGCATCATAAAAGTTCCTTAATTTCCCTTGACTTTTTGGTCATCTGTAAAGTTAGGATTAAAACAGTACCTATGTTGTTAAGATTACATAAAACACAAAGAGTGAATTTCATTAGAACAATTCCCTGAAAATATTAAACATAGAACCATAGATTTATTGACTTCTTTCACTTTTGCTACTATATAATTCTTTGAAGATAGAAAATAATCACTTTAAATTTAGAAGGAATTGTACTGAAACCTTAGGGCCACAAATAGTGAGTTGCTGGATCTAAGCAAGTGGTTTCACTGACTCTCCAAGTCTATACAATATTTTGGAGTTTTTTTCCCTTATTGAATCTCCTTGCATTAGCATGTGTTCAGTAATTAAAAACTGGTCTTATGTTAAAAATATTTTAAGATATACATACAGTATATATAAAGTAACACTCCCACTAAAGACTGAGATATCTTCTAGAAATCAAACATAATATTTCTACTGAAAACTTTGTGAAAAATATATATGAGGAAGCATATATCAGAACATCTAAAGAGGCCTACACTAAATCAAATTATGTTTTACCACTAAACAAACTTACATATGTTTGCAATAAAATTTTGTTTCCTGATTTTTTGGTATTCATAAATGAGGAAAAAAAAAACAGAGTGGAACTGAATTTCCAATGGCCATCATACACAAGTCCTTTAATAGTAATTGGCCCAATCATTAAGATGCATTTCCTTCTAAACCCTTCCTTCCTTCTTTCCTTATATTTCCCATGGTGCCTGTGGGTGAGGGCAGCTTCTGCTTGCAAATAGTACTGCTCAACTGAGGACTACCACTTTCTTTACTCAGGTACTTATCTAGAACTTACATAAGCATTTGTCCAGCATTTATAATATACAAGATAGAATAGAAAACAAAAGGCAAACATAGTATCAAAGGACAGGTTTTACAACCTAAGAGACAGAAACATATAAAACATACATAGATGTGCTGCTAGATTATGTCTTCCTTTCTCCATTACTCTCCCTACTAAGCCATTTGAGAAATATGATGTTCTTACTCAAATAGCAGTAAATTATTGTCATGAAATTCTAGAAAATTTATTCTTTTTGAATACTATAAATTTTCAAGCAATGATTTCTTTTAAGAAATCTTTGAGGTTCTATGTTTTAACAAATAAAATATAACAATTAACTACCCGATATAATTTACTTTCTCTTTGGCATGAAAATACAATGGGAAACTTTTTATGTCTTTGTAGGCACTAAAAGGAGAGATCATTCTTGCCACTTGGGCCTACTTGTAGTCAAATTTCTCTGTAGGGATTCTTTTTTCATTATCTCCTGATGTAATATATTTATTTCACTAATGCCTTTAATAAAAGGCAAAAACAAAAACTTCCAGTAACTTTAAAAAATCAGTCAAGACATTACTTAGTATCTTTTAGAGATGAAAAAATGTTTTTAAGTGTTAGAGATGAAGACCATGACTAGCTGGTAAAGAGTTAGTATTCAGTGTTAAGCTCTCCACTCACATTTTCTGCAGTGTCAAAACCTGTTCCCGAGACTCGATTTTGATATTTTTTTTATTACAAATATTTACCTCTGTGTGCGATTATCACCTCGGAGATGTTCAAATATTTGCTCCATCATCATGGCCCTAAGTTGTTATTTACTGAGCACACCACCCTATCCCTGATGTGTCCCCCCAGTGCCGGGCTTGCCTCACAGTTGGGCAACGTGATTGTTCACTGTGTTTCCCTCTCCCAGATCACACGGCACCAAGAATCTTTAAAATCCCAGGCTGGTGATGTTAGTGAAATCGAAAAGATATGCATCTTTTCAATATCTGTTATTTCAGCTTCTTTTTCTCTCCATGTAAACCAGTTCAAAGGCATTCAGTTGGGTAAGCATACTAAAATGAAATGGAACAGACCCATTTGTACGAAACAACTCAACTCCAATTTTAAATGAAAAATCCACCCCATGATTGCAGCATGTCTTGCAAGCCTTTTCTTTTGAAACTCCATGAAAAAAGCTAGAGCCCAGAGATATACATTGCACATTCATCCTGTTTTAGACCTCTAGTGTCAAGGTGACGCCTGAAGCAAATATTTCAGGCAAAGTATAATCTTATCAAAAGAAGGATTTATTAAAAAATACTAACACAAAGCTGAAGATAGTGCTTGAATAATCATCTGTATTCTTTTCATTGATATTTGACAATATCCTACTCGAAGACAGCTGCTTTGTCATTGCCTTTAATGACCATAAACCAGAAATTCTTGCAAAATTCAGCAGCGATATTCTGAAGGACCTCTGTTTGAAGATGTCTGCTTTGCTGCTCAGCTTTGTATCCCAGGGATTTCTTGACTAACCGGTGCATTATCACACATATCAACGATGGACTGAGTAAGCAGCACCGTGATTCAGTGTGTACAGCCAGATGATAACTACCATAAAGAAATGAACTTTCTTAAGCAAGGAAAAATAGAGAACCATTTAACTTGCCCAAATGCATTTAAACTCATGTTTTAGGGAAGACAATTAGGATTCTGAACCAGTGTGTATGGTTCAGTCTCAAGCCTCCTCAATCTTCAATCCAATCATCACACTGCTTTTTTTGTTCACAGACAAGACTACTTAGGGCAATATTAGCTTACCCTTTGCAGATTTGTACTATTTCTGAATTAATTCATATTAATTCATACTGGGAGTTTTTTAAAGTACAGATTCATGTTGAGAAATTGTCCATTGAGCCAAAAGGAAAATTAAACTATGATTTCACCTACAAACTTCCCACAGTCACAATAAGGACAAATTGAAACCTTGATATAAAATCTAATCCTGGTTAGATATCTAATTCCTGGCCTTTTGAACACAACTTGTCTTTGAAATTTTAGTACTAAACCTGGAAGTTGTGATTGCAAAAAGACTTTATTATACACGTGCATTTTGAGAACTATAGAAAGGTAGGAGAACAAACATTGACACATTTAAAAGTATATAGGATGTGGAATCGTGCACAATGTGCAGATATTTTCTATACAAAATGTGAAACGTTAAGCTGCCAAGCCATGCACCCACAAATAAGTCAGTAATTTAATCCCAACAGCTGCCCCAGGTGACCTCAGACTCATCCCTTGGGTTTGATGGATACGATAACAATTCCACCTACTATTTATCACAAGGACTTGTAAGAATCAAATGGAATGATGTAGGATATATTTAGAAAAGGATATTGTCCTATATAGTAGTAGACTAAGGCTGTCACTGATGAAGTAGATGTTTTATTGAGGAATAAAATTGCTTTTCGTGATTACCTCTCTTTCAGATGAAGTCCTTCTTTGAGCCGTCTCTTAGTATTAGATTTCAGCAACCTTGGTTCTGGTTCCTGTAGCACCCTCTCCTGGATTCCCTCTCCAGTCTTCTAGCACCTTAAGTCTTTCCAAGATCTACCAGTGGTGACTCTGATCACATCCTTCCCATTCTACTGACCTTTATTAGGAGCTCACTTCCACTAAAACTCACAAGATATGGCATTAATTCAGTAGAATGTTAGTCATTGACTGTGGTGGATTAACTAGTGATCAACTTGTAACACCCAGCTGAACTGAATCAATGTAGTGCTGGGTCTGGAAGGCCCACCTGATGATTGTTGCCAACAGCATAAAAGGAGAACTAGAGGGGAAGGTGGTGTGCTGTTGATTCTCTTGGAGAAGCTTGTCACACTGGTTTTTCTGATATGAACTTGGCTCTTCTCATCGTTGGAGGAGCTCAGGTCCTCACTGTCATTGAGGATGGGCATGGTTCTCTTTGGGGGAGCTCTGGTCCTTACTTTGAGTGTCGCTTCCTGGCTCCGGTGCAGATCCCTCAGCCTGCTGGCACAAATCCTTCATCAGACTGCTGCAGACTTTCTAGCTTCTACCGCTGGCCTTTGGGCCTTCCCAGGACAGATCCTTGAAACAGACTTGCATGAGACATGGTTGTGGGCTCTAGACCTCCAGCTGGACTCGTGGAGGACATTGCGATGGGATCCAGGCCCTCAGCTGGATTCTTTGGGTCTCCAGTGCGGGGACAGATCTCTTGCACTCTTCTGCATGTGACTTTTTGGGTGAATATTATAAAATAATCCTATAAATTATGTGTCCCATATTAAATATATTCCCTTGCAAACCCTGACTACAACATTGACTTATCACATACAGCCTTTGTCAGGTTGCAGAACATGTAACCTCTTCAGAGATTTTATTACAAAAGGATGTTGAATTTAATGCATTCCATTTCTGCATTTATTCAGATAAGAAGCTCACTATCAAGATACACTACCCACCCCGTTAGTTTCTTTGTAAGGCTCTATCTCCTTTGCTTATCCTATCTTCCTGTGTTTTCGCATGGTCTTCTGTCTGCAAAATTCTCCTTCTTCTAAGGACACAGGTCACACTGGACTCGGGTCTACTCTAATGAACTATTTTTTAACTTAATTACCTCTTTGAAGTCCTATCTCCAAATACATTCACATTCTGAGGTTTTATTGCCTAGAATTTCCACATATGAATTTTGGGCAGGCAAAACTCAACTTACAACAATTTGTTTTTGTCATAAACTGTTGGGCTTGAGGAGTTAAGTAACTAGTTCTTTTGAACTTTTTCAAGTTCAAGTCAAGTCAAGTTGAAAAACTTGGACCTGTACATGTCTGAATTGTCTTCAGTTATTTGACACCTTTTGGGAAATCCACTTACTCCCTGTACATGTCTGAATTGTCTTCAGTTATTTGACACCTTTTGGGAAATCCACTTACTCCCTCAGTGACTCAGTACTGTCTTCTGTACCATGGAGATAATAAAAATATCAAATTTACGAGGCTGTTTTAATGACTAAATAAAAAAATATGGCATGTTTAAAACAAATAGTATTTGTAATTATTGATATTATCACTTATTGAATCAATGATGAAATGAAAGAATCAATAGGACTAATTTTATTCTCTCATTTATAGAGGACTACATTAAAAGCAAGGAAATTTCAATGGCATTCTTGTCATCCAGCTTTTCAGAGGTAGTACCTTAATAAGAACTCAAGTGCCAACACCTAATTTTTTTCCTTCTACTACATCATGATTTTAAAGAACAACTTCACAAATTTTCACTAAAGTGTGACTTCTACGTAGGTATGCAATTATTATAGAGAAAATACTTTTGATATTTCTGAATTAAAAATGAATTCACATCACTCTCTTTCAATTATTGAGTCTCTGTGTATTTGTATGTGGTTGATTTTAATTTAGTTTGAACTACTGTTCAATTAAGTTCATTAAGTATTTAATAAATACCTAATTGGGCTGAGTATGTTGTTGAAAATATGTCACATGACTGACACTGAGATAAAGTTATCATGACCTAGTTTAAACCAATTTGATCATACCCACCTATTAGGTTCCATTTCCTGGGTCTTTTGTTTTGTTTTTTTTTTTTTTTTGGTGGGTAACAGGGTCGAACTCAGGATCTCGTGTGCCAACAGGTGCCCATGCTGCTGAGCGATATCACCGGCCCTTTTTTCATATGTGGGCACTGGGAGTCAAACTCAGGACCTCGCACTTGCCAGGCAGGTGCTTATGCCACTGAGCCATCTCATCAGCCTGTTTCTTGGGTCTTAGACACCAGTAATTATAGGTTAGTGAAAGTGAGCTGCTCTTCCACAAGACTTGGTTCCAAGTTTCTGTAAAAGATAACCTAATTGCATGGCCTATAAAACACTCAAACATTTTATAATGAATAGGAATAAACAGTCATGCAATCTTGTTTGTAAGTTCAACGAAGTTCCATGTCTCTCTGTTTTCCAGATCCCAAAACACTTTGCATGAAAGAGACAAGGAATCGAATGCCAGATTACGCCAAAACTTTCTCATTGTCAGGCATCTTAGAACCCTCCACAACACTGTCCGGACTCAAGATGATTTGGGGATCAAAGCCAGAGTATGTTCCTTTAGGACTAAGGGTAAACGGTCTGCTGGATTTTATACCTACCTGTTCATGCAAAGAAGGGAGCTTTTCTAAAATAATTTTGTCAATTCACATATTGGAATACCACTGATTTCATCATGTTGCATCTTTCTGGCACTTGTGGTGCTGATTGTGGTCTCAGATAAAGGAATTTTAAATAATTCTTTTAGAGTAGCAGCTTCTGTGTATGGTCATTCTGATTAATGGCAGAGGGACTAGTTGGATATGAATCGTTAATATGGCCAATTAACTGACCCTAGCTGTAGAATAAAAATAGTATATACAGTTCTACCACACTCTTCATACTAAAGTGTTTTAAAATAAATTGCAAATGTAACACCTATATTGCTATAACCTGGCCTATATGAAATTTATAGAAATGGTCTCTAGAAAATGTAGCCACACTGCATGATTTTCTCTCAGAAGATGGTACTAACAGATTTGTTTCATTAGAGAAAATGAAAGTATAAGTCTGAAAAATGCGAAATTTCTCTGAGAGTAAAGATGAATGTACATCTATATATGTTCACACATGCATACACATATATATATATAAATATTACATGTTCATGAGACTACTCTGCAATTTTTCTTCTTGATAGAAGCATATATCATTTGTTACAATAGCAAATTTCTCACCTTTATTTGTAGAATTTTATGCTGCAAAGTGTATTCAAAATATATTTAGAGATCTATTAAATAGATAATCACCCCAAAGATCTAAAAATAGTATTTATTTTTTTTTTATTTATTTTTTTTTTTGTGGGTACCGGGGGGACGACCTCAGGACCTCGCGCGCCAACAGGCACCCGTGCCACTGAGCGATATCACCGGCCCCTTTTTCGTATGTGGGTTCCGGGAGTCGAACTCGGGCCTTCGCGCTTGCAAGGCAGGCGCTTACGCCGCTGAGCCATCTCACCGGCCCAGTATTTATTAAAAATTAGAGAACTTTAGATGCATTACAAGCTAGCTATGGGCTATTGTGTAGTATAATATTTAGATGTTCTCAGAAAATTAGATATTAAGGGACTTAAAAGGTATTTGAGTTGAGTTTTGGAAAATAATCCATTTAACAACAAAAACTTGCATAATCCCTTCACTTATATAATAAGCACTTCAAAGCCTCCTACTCTCTTGTAGGTGGAATGCATTATGGATATATTCTAAGAACAGAGGAGGCACTGTTAATGCAAAGCTCTAAGATACCTTCTTGAATCATCATAAAAGTCATTGTTAATATTACCAGTAAGGGATGAGGATGACTCAGGTTGTATCAGAATATAGCCCCTTTAGACGTTTTACCCTTTTGGTTGGAGGCACATGTACCACAAAATATCTAGTGTGTGTTTCCTACATATGAAGAAGTAGGGACTCTTGTTTCTACAATTTGATAATGATGGTACAAATTCTAATCTCAGGTCACAGAGTTTCTGATTAGGATGGGAATGTCAAAGACAAGAGAGAAACATGTGTGGCGGTACCTCCAGAAGTGTGATTGTACTTCCTGAAATTAGGCACTGTGGGGTTTCTGTTGCTCAGACAAATACCTGATATGAACGACTTAAAAGGAGGAAAGAATGATTTGCACTCTTGATTTCAGTCCATGGGCATTTGGCTCTGTTGTTTATGGGTCTGTGGTGAGGCAGAATGTCAAAGTGGGGAGCATATCGTCGAGTAAATATGCTCACCCCATGGTGGTCAGGAAGCAATAGGCAGAGCAAAGGGTAGGAGATAAAATATAACCTTCAAGGCTGTGCCTGTGGTGACTCACTTCCTCCAACACAGCCCCACAATTGATGAGTTTACAGCCTTCAAGATCGAAAGGTTCCACCTCTGATCACCGCTGTACTGGGGACCAAGTCTTCAAAGCATGAGTTTTGGGGGGACATTTCAGATCCAAACCATAACAGGAATCATAACTATTTTGAACACTATGATGTCATTTTCCTTATTCTTAATACAGGGGGCGATTTTAGAGCCCTGGAATGGAGGATGTCAAGGGAATGCTCGAGGCTATCTGATCCAGTGTTTCATCGCTTATTTGGCTTGTTATGTTCTGTTTTTCAGCAGTGAAAAACTTCTTTTAAGTGAAGCTAAAGCTTCATAATAATATTTAAATATTTGAATCATGATTTTGGTGGATCTTAAGGGCTGACCAAAGTGGTAGAGTTGGTGGAAGATAGTCCATTTAAAGCCTATTATTAGGCAATGAGGTTGAAGAAAATAACATGAATTCAAGAGAGTTAAAAGTTAGACGAAGCATCTGGGAATAAAGGAAAATATTGTTTGAATCCTAGATTTCCAGCTTGGGCAACCAGTAGATAATGACAGAGAATTATATTTCCACAGGAAGAAAATCCATTTGGGAGAGTAAAACTGAGGTCAAATATAGTAAGTTAGAGCTATCTGTGCTAGTTTTGAGAAGTGTACCAAAAATGCAAAAAGATGACTTCAGTTCTTGTCAGGACATCTTCTCTTGTCCTGATTCACACAGAAACTCAATGATTTAATCTTATAGTGAGTTCTTAAAATAAGAATTGTCAAGTGGAAGAAGAGAAACTAAATGCATGGTTCCTAACACCTGTCTTTTGACTAGCATGTGAACTTGTTTCCAACATTCCTCTGTAAGCAGATTTCACTGTAGGTTCATGATTGGTTAACACACCTACTTCTTTTGTGCATATGTCTTTTAAAATGTTTCTCACTTATTTACTTACAGAAAAAAAAATAAAACAGATTTTTACCAACTTACTGGGTCAGACTGAAGCCAACTTAGTAGTTGATTTTGTAGGCAACATTTATTACCTAGTCTCTCAAGAATCAATCCTACAAAGCCATCCTAACTCAGATCCAAATGGTCAGTAGTCATTTGATTAAGAGCTTGAAATGTTACATAAATAAATAAATAAATAAACAGATTGGTCGATTTTCCTTTGGAATTATTAGATCAGGGAATTCTATTCACACTATTTGATTAACAAAGCCATAACCTCTGATCCCTTTCTTAAACTGGACCCTCAATAATGTGAAAGAGTACTTTCAGGCATCACAGACAAAAGACTATGTTCTAGGCCTTTTGATTTGGTTGTCCCACTGGGATATCACTTCCTGATTCTGGCCCAAGCAGAGGTAATTTCTGTCAAAAATTATTTTTTGTTTCTCCATTTAAATTGAAAGTAATTAGAATTATTACTTTGTCTCACTCCTTCTTGGAAAAATTATCTACGCTTATTTAAAGGAGAAGAAATAAGTGAGACACACAGGCTGGGCCATAATTTCTTAGCAGTTTTAGTGAAAGTGTCAGGGAAAGAAGTTAGGCTTTGCTTTAAGATTTTTAAATAGTTACAGAGAAAGAAGAAAATGAATAATAAAGGTCTGGAACTCAGCAATATTGTCAGTCTAGACATACAGATTATTCTTCACCAAGATATAACCCTAAAATTAAGAGTAGGTGAGGTTGGGCTGGTGAGATGGCTCAGTGCCATAAGCGCCTGCCTGGCAAGCGCGAGGTCCTGAGTTCAACTCCTGGAACCCACATAAAGGAAAAAAAAGGGCCGGTGATATCACTCAGCGGCACAGCCGCTTGCTGGCAAGTTCGAGGTCCTGAGTTTGACTCCCGGTACCCACATTAAAAAAAAAAAAAGAGTAGGTAAGGTTATCCAGCTACTTTTAAGCTAATCCAGCTACTTGAAGTTGATCAATAATTGGTGGCTAGAACCATGACAATAGAAACAACCACTTGGAACTTCTGTCATTTCCAGCCATGTTCATGATTATAGTGTTGTAGAGTGAATTGAATTTGAGAAATGGAAACTCTGATTAATCAAACATTTGGTTAAGGGAGATAAAATATAATATGATAATTACAAAAAGGTGCAAAGTTAAGTAAAATATTTTGCTTAATGTTTGTATACACATGTGTCTATTTCTTTTTTATTTGTAACTGAAGCACAAATATAACAGCTGTACATATTAATTAGTTACTATGTATCGTTTGACATGTGAGTATATTGCATAATGTTTAAATCAGGCAGCAGGATAAATATCTTCTCTTCAAAGGTTTATTACTTATTATTTCTTTGTGGTGAACACTTACCAGATGATTTGTTTGTTTGTTTGTTTAAATCACAGTACATAATTGTTATCTATAATCATCCTACCAGGCAAATCATCCCAGAGCTTCCTGCTCCCATCTACATGTAACTTAGTACACAATGATCAAACTCAAATTTTCCTCTTCTTTTCCACCCTCCCACTGTCCCAAGCCTCTGGTAATCTTATTTTATTTTCAACTTTCACAAGATCAATATTGTTAGATTCCACATATAAGTGTGATCACTTACCTTTCTGTGCCTGCTTGACTTACTGCAGTTAACATAGTAATATCCATTTCCATCCATATTGCCACAAAAAGCAGAATTTCATCCTTTTATGACTGAATAGTATTCCATATTTAAATCTTTAATTTATTTTGAATTGATATTTGCAAATGCTAAGAGATAGGGTTCTAAATATATTGTTTATTATGTGGATATTCAATTCAACACCATTTATTGAAAAGACTCTCCTTTCTCCAATGTGTTTTGGCACCTTTGTCAAAACTCAGCTGGTCTAAATGTGTGAATTTACTTGTAGGCTCTCTATTCTGTTTCATTTGTCAGTGCATCTATTTTTAGAGCAATACCACAATGTTTTCATATCTACAGATTTTAGTATGTTTTGAATTCAGGTAGCATAATGTCTCCTGCTTTGTTCTTTTGCTCAGAATTGCTTTGGTTCTTCAGGTTTTTCTGTGGCCCCATATAACTTTTAAAATTATTTCATCGTTTTTTTTTTTTTTTTTTTTTTTGTGGGTACCGGGGTCGACCTCAGGACCTGGTGTGCCAGCAGGCGCCTGTGCCACTGAGCGATATCACCGGCCCTTTTTTCGTATGTGGGTTCCGGGAGTCGAACTCGGGCCCTCGCGCTTGCCAGGCAGGCGCTTACGCCGCTGAGCCATCTCACTGGCCCTAAAATTATTTATCTTATTCTGAGGAATGCAATTGGTATTTTGATAGGGATTTGCTGCATCTACAAATTGCTTTGGGCAGTACTGACATTTTAACAATATTGTTTCTTCTAACACATGAATACAGCATGTTTTTCTACTTTTTTATGCCTTCAACTTCTTTCATCAATGTTTTATAATTTTTTATAAAGTTCTTTTACTTCATTGGCTAAATTTATTCCCAAGTACTTCCTCCTCCTCCTCCTCCTCTTCCTCTCCCTCATTCTCCTTCTTTTCATCTCGCTCCTTCACTGATTTGTGTGTTAATTCTGTATCCTGCAACCTTGCTGAATTCATTTACTAGTTCTAACAGTTTTTGGTGGAATTTTGGAGTTTTTTATATAAGATCATGTCGTTTGTGACAATGACAGTTTGATTTCTTCTTCTCCAATTTGGATGCCCTTTATCTCATTTTCTTGCCTTATTGATCTGTCTAGTTCTTCTAGCAATATGCTCAATAAAATTGATAAAATTGTACATCCTTGTCTTCCTCTAGATCATAGAGGAAAATTTTTCAGCTGCTTCTCATTTCATATAATGTTAGTTGTTGGCTCATTGTAAATGGACTTTATTATGTGATAGTGCATATGTTCCTGTATAGCTAACCTATTTTGTCCAGTACTTTTTATCATGAATGTACATTGAACGCTATCAAATGCCTTTTCTATATCACTTGAGATGATCGTATGACTTTTCCCCTTCTTTCTGTTGATATGGTGTGTCACATTCATTGCTTGAATATGTTGAACCATCTTTGCATCTCTGAGCTGAATCCCACTTTCTCATGTTGAAGAATCTTTTTAATGTGCTGCTGCACTCAGTTTTAGTATTATGTTGAAAACTTCATCTATGTTCACCAAGGATTTTGGTCTGTAGTTTTCTCTGTTGTTGTTGTGTCCTTTCTGTTTATTTTCAGCTCTTGAGGTTGGAAATCCAAGATAAAGATATTTCCCTTGGTTTCTTCTGAGGTTTCTCTCCTTGGTATCCATGTGGCCACTTTTTCTCTCTGTCCTCAGGAGTACTGTTCCCTGTATTCACATCCTTGATGTCTCTCTGTGTGTCTAAGTATCCCCTCCTTATAAGGATACTGGTCAATTTGATTAGTACCCACTCTAATGGTTTCTTTTCATTTTAATTATTTATTTTAAAAACTTATCTCCAAATACAATCACATCCTGAGATACTAGAGGTTAGAATTCCAATATATGATTTGCGGGGGTGATACAACTGAACATAGAACATTGATGGAAGAGAATGCTGGGGTAGCTTTGTGAGGAAAGAAAAAGATCTTATCTGGAAAGGTTCAGCTACCTGAAATTGGTCAATATTTGGTGATGGGAATAATGACAATAGAAAAAAGTTGTTCTGACTTTTTGTCATTTCCAGTAGAATATTCTCCTCCTCATACTTTAAATATCTGGGTCTTACTTTTATTCTGTAACATCTTTCAAAGCCTTGGACCCCCATATTCTCTGAATCTAGAGTGATTATTCCCAATTTCTGTCAACAAATTATTGTCAAACACCTATAGCAGTGCTAAACAATGAAATTTTTGTGAAAATGGAATCTCAACTTATTTAAAGTTTGACATGAAGTTAAACTTGTTATCTTTAACCTATTTGACTTTTCCTTGTCTCTGTTGTTAAGTGCTAAGTATCTTTATTCTTACGTTTATAGATTACTGTCAAGGGGCCAGTGAGATGGCTCAGCGGCATAAGCGCCTGCCTTGCAAGCGCGAGGGCCCGAGTTTGACTCCCGGAACCCACATACGAAAAAGGGGCCGGTGATATCGCTCAGCGGCACGGGTGCCTGTTGGCACGTGAGGTCCTGAGGTCGACCCCCTGGTACTCACAAGAAAAAAAAAATAAATAAATAGATTACTGTCAAAATTTTGTGCTAAATAAAAAATAAAGTATATGTTAAGGTTAATAAGTTATGGAAAAATATTAGACTATGTTTCTTTTGACTCTTTCCAGCCTGACACCTATAACTGTTGGTGGCTTCTGTCATTATTTGCATCATTTACTGAGCTCTGGTCCCCTCTTAAAAAACCCAAATGCTCAATATTTTTAACAATCACACCTATTATTTAGTTAGGAGAGGTATATGTGATACCAAATACATAAATTTAATGACAATTGCATATATATATATATATATATATATATAACCAATCAGATCAGAATTTAAGGATTTTTATGATATGGTAGGCTTTTTGATTTCCTAGTTAGAACATTAGTAGCATTAAGATATACTTGAAATATTTATAACAAGAGTAAAATACAAGATCATTAACTTCATCCACTATCATGAATCTTACACACTTTGTGAATAAAAAACACTGAAATCAGATCTCTTCAGTAACCAAGAGTCATTAATTCTTTGTTAATGCAGCACACTTTTGCTCTTTTGGTGTTGTTATAATGAAGAACTATGTTTTACAAAAGCAAGTCAAGCAAATACATTAAATCATGACCTCTTTACTTTGCAGTACTCTAGTTTAAGAGCCCTGAAATGAACTTTTTAGCTAATTAGCATTCTTCTGTTTGTCACTTTAAGTAATTACTCTTCTCAATTTAACTGAAGTGTTATATGTGAGGTGTTAAGAGCTTGGAAACAGACCCACCTGATGAATTAAGTTCATGAGGAACAAAGCAGATAGTTGCATTCAGGAGTCAGAGAAGTAGCCTGTTGGGAGGTGGGAGTCAAGTAATGGAAATAATTAACATTGCTTGCTCCAATAATTGCATTGGAAAGATGGATTTCAAATACCCAATTAATTTAAGTGATCTTTATTCCATCATTAAGCAAACTGCATATTTGGCACCAGCTTTGCATATATTTAGCACAAATAGACCACATAGACATGTTGTGCGTGTGCCCTTGGGAGTAATTCTTAGAGGAAGCTTAGGAGCTCTTTGCATCTGTGCCTCTTGTGCCTGATGTTGCAACCAGCGATGGCTGATCACTGGGCAAGGTCTTAGGGGCACTGCTATTTCTCTGGAGAACAGAAATTAAGTTTTTCAAAACCTCTTAAAGCTGAAAACTCAAGCTCTGTTTGTTCAAGGGTAATCTGTCCCTGAGAAAATTGCTTTGTACCATTTAAACTCATCCAAGTCCAAATTTTCAACTTAATAATTCATAAATAAAAGTGTCATACTTGCTTGTGTCTCAGCAGCATGGTCCTCTGACCGCATATTTTAACATATTTGAAATTGGACTGCCTCTTACAGTTTCCTTTTTTATCCCCTTGCAAATATATTGTTAAGAGACTAATTGGTGTTAAAGTTGTTTAAATCTTAGAGATTAAGAAACTGAGCCTCAATTACATGAGGCTCATGCCGTGAGCTGACACATTTGTTCTTCTCCTATGTATGCCTTCTCATGTGTCAAATGAGGTAGCAGGTGTTTTTACTTGCCTCATCTCATATAGCCTTCTCCTTTTCACATAGTTCATATATGAACTATAGTTCTCCTTCTCTTCTTCATATAGTTTTCTTTGCTTAGCTGAATAGTGTAGAGCTGAGAAATATCAAATCTATATTTACTCGTTCATTCACTGATGTAGTCAATCAACCCCTTTATTAAGCACCTGCAATAGGGAATAAATATAATAAAACTATCACACACACACACACACACACACACACACACATTGAGTAATCATTATGGGTTAGCCACTGTATAAGGTAAGTAAAGAAAATGGTGGCCAATAATGGTCCTATCTTCAAACACAGTTCTGACTGACTCAAAACATGGACTCTGAGCCCACGATGGTTGGAGAAGCCAAATTAAAATGAAGATGTATAGCTGCTGACAAAGTTCCCACAACTAAAATAATTTCTAGGATAAAATTTACTGATCTGGTCTGATATACAAATATCCTCTGATGAAAATTCTGAAGACAAAGACAGTTTTGTTTTTTTTTCAAATTCAGACTTTGGCTCTTTTTTTTTTTTTTTTGTGGGTACCGGGGGGTCGACCTCAGGACCTCGTGCGCCAACAGGCGCCTGTGCCACTGAGCGATATCACTGGCCCCTTTTTCTTATGTGGGACCCAGGAGTCGAACTCGGGCCCTCGCGCTTGCAAGGCAGGCACTTACGCCACTGAGCCATCTCACCGGCCCAGACTTTGGCTCTTATTGACCCCAAAATATTCAGTCCATCAATTTACCTTCTGAAGATTGTATCTCCATCTAAAAAATATTTCCCATGGCCATGTGTTCCAGTTCCAGTTCATGTTATTTTTCATAAAATAATAAAAAAAAACAATTTTGCCTTCCTTTGAGACTATAGCACATAGAAATGTCTTCCCTCTAGGTTTTTGTTGTTATTGCATCTAGAAAATATATACTAAAATCTGAAGATCCACTCATTATAGAAACTCATTAATTGAGAATGATATTGATCTGCATTGTCTGAAATATAAATAGTATTTTCTTCATGAAAAATACTATGCCTTTTAAACTTGGATTTAAAAAGATTTAAAGAGTGACATCATTAGACCTGATAGAAGACCCCCAATGAGTATGATGTTTTAAAATCTAGTTAATTATTGTCTGAGTTATTTTTCATTGCTGAGACAAAATACCCAGTGCCCAAAGTTAAACAAGGAAATGTTTGTTTTGACTCAAAATTTGTAGAAGTTTTTGTTCATGGTTGACTGGCTGTGAGACAAGTGCCATGGCAGATGGGAGTCACAGAGAAGAAACAGTTCATGGAGGCAGTAGGTAGCAAAACAGTGAAGTAGCAAAGTACCAAACAGCAACAGCCTGCCTCTCCCTTTTATTTCTTCCAAACTACCTGGCTTTTGGGTGTTGCCATCCATACACAGGGTGGTGCACTCTTAACCCCAGCATCACATCCTTAATCCCACCATCACTGGCCCTAGATACAACCACCTCCAAAAAGCCCAACCTATGACTGCATGAGGCTTTAGGAGGACATCTAGGTATAAGACATAATATTGTGCCCATGGCCCCCAAAAGAATCATGCACATCCCTTTATGCAAAAGGCTTTTTGTCCATCTCGAAGAGTTGTCAAAGTCCTAACAGTTGTAGCATTGCCGAAAAGTCCAAGTTGAAAATCTCTTCTGAGATTTAACGCAAACCATTAGCTGTCAGCCCCTGTACAGATGAAAAGAAAGCTCAGTGCTTCAAACATACAGTGGCACAAGATAAACATTAACATTCCAAAAGGTACAAACAGGGGCATAGAGAAGAATGAGACCAAAGCAAGTCCAAAATCCAGCAGGGCAATCATTGTGTCCTGTTATTTCATGTCCAGCATCTGAGGCAATCTGTGGCAAGATGTGAACTCCAAAGGGCTTGGGTGGGGCTACCCCTATGGCACTTCCAGGGGCTATAGTTCCCATGGCTCCTTTCTTGGGCTGGCTTTGCTTATTCCTTGAAGCTTTTGTCAGATGGTCCACATTCCTGGTTTCTCCAACATTTTGGGTTCTCCACTCACCTTTGGCTTCACACTCACAGTTTCACCTGCTTCCCTTTCAGGAGCACACCACCTGGCTTCCTAGGCTTTCCTATGAAATCTGGGTAGAAACCTTCCTGACCCACCCTACAGTTCTTGCATTCTGCATGCATCTGAAACCAGCACCATGTGGATGATACCAAAGTCTTCCACAAGCTGGAGCAGTATAGGCTTCCTTGTCTCTTGGCTATAGGGGCAGAGTGCCTGGATTGCCAACCACTAGGAAACAAATACTGAGAAAGAACTTCTGTAAGTTGCTGCCATACTGCAACATGGTACTCTGGGCCTTTCTTCTAAAGCAAAGTCTTTCACCCTTGCAACTTTGACGCTACAAAGGCTGGAGTTCTGCTGGTTCTCCTGATGTTCTCAGGCCACTTTTTTTTTACTGTCCTGTTCCTTCTCAGCAACCAAGTTCTGTCCTTCTCCACTTCTGTGGTCTGCATCTTTACCAGTGCTTCCTTTCTTGCTAAACAACATTTTAAATCATTCTACTGGGTCTTTGCTTTTGATTCTCAACATAGATCTGGCTAAAAGCCACCAACAGTAGCCATGTGACCAACTCAACATTAGACTGCCTTAAAATTTCTTCTGCTAGATTATTTAGTCTGCTACATTTAATCTCAGTCTTTGGCAGTCCCTGGACAAGAGCTAAATGTAGACAAATTTTCTGACAAACTATAGCACACATGCTATGGATTCCAACAGCCGATGCAGTCCTTCTTCCCAACAGAAACCTCCTGAGCCTGGACCCTACCTGTTGCATTTCTATCAGCATTCTTGTCTTCTAAGCTCTGATTAGAATCTCCCATCAAGTACATCTTAAAGCTTTTGAGACTTGCTTCTTCAGGCAGCATCTCTAAAATTTTCTAAACTCTCCACAAGCCAGTTCCAAATGTTCCTGAACCACATGGTCAGGCAGTGTCACACCAGCAACCTCACTGTTGGTAGCAAAACCTGTATCAGTCAGTGCATATTAGAGAATTATTTGATGCAAGATATACAAATACATAACAGTTTACAAGATTGGCTTACACTAGCTGCCCACAGAGTTAGGTATAGAAGGATGCAAAAGTTCTGTCTGCTTGCTGGAGATCAAAAGGATCCAGTTAAAGGCCTGGAGCTAATTGTAGTGTCCCATGCAAGTCCGTATCAGGAGGGCAAAGGGTCTGAACTGGAAGGCTGAGGGGTTTCTGCTGGAGGATGAAGAGTCTGTGCTGCCAGGAGACAATGTCCAGGTGAAGACTGAAGTTCCTCCAAAGAAATAGAAGCAAGCCTTCCTCTTCCTTTCACTTTTATACCATTTATACCCTGTGAATCCCAGAAAATCTTCAGTAAATCACACCAAGAACTATGCTGATGCAACTTAGTTGGGCATTTCTTACTTGAGTTGATGCAACCAGTTAACTATCTCAGTTATCATGCCTTTACCTTACATGAAAGCATTACTATACATTGTTAAATATACAATATATAGTATGACAGATAGATGAATAGATAGAATATTAAAATGTTAATCACTATATCACACAATCATTCTGATGAAACCAAAATGAGAAATTTTGACTGGATCCAGCACTACCACGTAATTTATTTACAAAATTTTATAGATAAATACAAATCCCCTAACATGCCATATTTCTATTGACTTCCAGGCGCCCGTGCCGCTGAGCAATATCATCAACCCTTTTTTCGTATGTGGGTTCTGGCAGTCGAACTTGGGCCCTTGCGCTTGCCAGGCAGGTGCTTACGCCACTGAGCCATCTCACCGGCCCTGGCGTGTTTTGATGAGCATATCTCTATACTGTTTTTCTTCTGCTTTTTCTTACTTCCACATCATCACTTTTCCCTTTTAACTACTTGCTTTGTCAAATTTTGTCTATAGCTATAGCTATAGCTATAGATATAGATATACAGATATACAAAGTCCATCCAAAACTAATACATAGGAAAATAAAACTTGTAGAAATATGTTAATCCTAAATGTATTGGCCAGTGAGATAGTTCAGTGGCATAAGCGCCTGCCTGGCAAGCATGAGGTCCTGAGTTTGACTCCTGGTACCCACATACGAAAAAAAGGCAGGTGATATCGCTCAGCAGCACGGGCACCTGCTGGCGCATGAGATCCTGAATTCAAACCCTGCTACCCACCAAAAAAAAATAATAATAATAATAAATAAATAAATTTATTGAGACATCATGAGATTAATACAAGTTACATTTAGCCTCTACAATTACAGGAGGTGCTCACAATGGTGGCCACTAGCTTCTAGACATTTATTAATATGGCAAACTACTGAAGCATGTATACATTTTTTAGTGATATATCTATCTATTTATCTATCTATATATATATATATAGATAGATATATGGAGAGAGAGAGAGAGAGAGAGATCAGTTTATTTTAGGAGTTAGAGTATAAAAGGAATTCTTAAAATGTAAGCCCGTGACTCTACAGTGGAGAAGACTGACGCAGACTACAGGTGATTACATTTTGATACTGTATTCTCTTGACAAGACAGGATAATGATGGCATTTTACTCTCACGATGTTCTTCTAAAAATCCATGCACCAGGGTAATTATGAGAAAAACATGAAACAAATCCTGACTAAGAGGTATTTGACCTCTGACAAGTAAACTTTGGAACTGTCAAGGCCAGAGAAATTGAAAACAGGAAAAAGTCTAACATACTATCACAGAAAAGAGGAGCCTTGGAAACTTGAATGAAAATAATGCAGGATTTTTTTTTTTTTTTGTACCGGGAATCAAACTCACAACCTCGCACTTGCCAGGCAGGCGCTGTGCCGCTGAGCTAGCTCCCCGGCCCAGGATCTTTGATATGATTCTGAAACACAAAAAAATGACCTAGGCAAAACTAGAGAAATTTGAGTAAAAGATAAATTTTAGTTAGTAATCATCAGTATTAATTAATTTTGACACATAAACTGTTCTTACTTGAGATGATAATTACAGGACGAACTGAGTGTGGGATATATATCATCTTCATAACATTTTCTGCAAATCTAAAAGTGTTCTAAAATATAAAATTATTAGACTAAAAACAAAATACTCATAATATTAAATGTATGAATGATTGGGTGAAATACTATACATAGTATGGCTTGGGACACTATGAAATACATGAAATATATACTTCTTGTCTGTGTACATGACCTGTGAAAACAGATGACAGATGATTTTTCCTGACCAAGCTTGTTCAGAAAATTGCATTGGAGAGGGCATGAAATGTAAACTGAGAATGGTTCTCTTACACAGCCTGCTTTTCACATATTCCTGACATGAAACCTTTTATAAAGGAAGATAAACAACTCAGGAAATGAAGGTGTTGTGGCTTGTGTCTAGATGTCCCCTTAAAGCCTCGAGTGGTCATAGTTTGGGCTTTTTCAGAAGTGGCTGGATCTAGAGTGTATGATGCTGGGATTAAGGGTGTGTGAGATTACTAAATTAGTCCACTGATTGGTTTGGCATAGTTTTGGGTGTGAGTACTCCCTGCTCTAAGGGTAGGTAGACTACACAGAATATAAAGGGAGAGAAACAAGCTGCTAGGGTGACTTGTTCCCTGCTTTGCTGCCTTCTGCCTTCAACCTGCCATGAACAGTTTCTCCTCTGCCAAGCCCCTCTGCCATACAACCTTGCCTTGGAGCCAGCCAACTATGAACAGAAACCTCTACAAACTGTGAGCCAAATAAACCTTTCCTACTTTAACTTTGGGTCTCTGGTATTTTGTCTCAACAATGAAAAAAGTAACCAAGATAGAAGGAAAGAGAAACTAATGAATAGTAAACATCCTCTTCCCTTAAATCTTGCCAATTTTCCTTGCAGCTCTTTTTCCCAACAAAGGTAAAGCCACAAAGCCTCATTGAGAAATAGTCCTATGGTTCTTCTGCTGTATCTTTATGAGTTTTTAAGTATCTCTTCAACACAGGAAATGTACACACTTGGCTGTCATTCGGACACAGCTCCTTCACTCAGGCACAGTTTCAACACTTTCAGGTACCCTAAAGTCTGATAATGTGTCTATACATGCTTCTTCCCACAGGCAATCACATCAGCCCACTGGTTCTGATTTTGTTTGCCCAGCCTCTCTGGTCTTCTATATTGTTTGTCACCTCACAGATAAAACTTCGAATAGGTGCTAGATTACTTAGGACTGGGTTTGGCTGCAATATAGAAACAGCATAGCTGCAGTATGAATGTGATAGAAATCCATTTATCTCCTACAGAGAAGTCCAACAAAGGGTAATCTGATTAATCTGATCTGGTATGATGCCTGACATTTGCAAGATAATGATATGCCACAGCATTTTGAGCCGTTACTGTGTATTTTACCATTCATTTACTTGGAATATACTTTTGATCTACACAAACTTGCATAATGATACTCTCAGTGTTCCTTTTTTATGGATATGAAAATTGAAGATCAGAAAAGTTCACTTGCCAAGGTTATGTGCCTGGCAAGTAGTGAAGCTGAAAATTTGAACCCAGAAGTAAAAGACAAACTCAAAGTTATGATCTTTATTAATTCTTCGATGTCTAGTTCACTTAGAAGATTTTGGCAAATAACATATGATCAATTTGCCAGAAAAGCTCAAAAGAGTTATAGCACCAAGTATAGTGTAGATGCGAGAGTCTGGCAGAGTGTAGAGCTGTAAGAGATGTATAGCTTAAGAGTCAGCCTAGTCATTCCCTAACAAAATTGGGCATTGCAGAGTCAACAATGGTGGTCCAATGCCTTGGCATCAGCAAAACCCTAGAGAAATTAAACATTGGAGAACATCTCTAATTTGGTTAACTGCTCACTTTATAAACTGTTCATTTTGTCAATTAAATTTTAGTAATCTGGCCAGTATTCCAACCTCTCAACCACCACAGCCTACCTCCATGTCAGTTCTTTAAATAGTAAATGTCAGTCTTGTTTTTCACTGATGCAATTACTTTTGTGTCTGTCATTAATACTCTACACATGTCATTGTAATTAACAGTGAAGATCCATCAGGCCAAAGGAGTAGGATCCAGAAGTGATTAGTTGACAGCTGCGAAACAACACAGGTTGTGTGCTACCACATGAAAACATGGAAACAAATCAAAATAATAACAATCATTTATTAAAAAAAAGAAAAAAAAAAGCTGTTCTGGCAGAATCATGAAAATGTCAGGGCATAGTGTGTTCGGGTATGATGGATCCATAGATTGAAAAGTAAAGGACATTGCCATAGGTCTAAAAATCAGAATTAGGACTAAAATATTCCAACAGCCAGAGGGATAGAGGAATGGCGGGGATGATGACAGAGCGTGTCTTTGCTGTATAATAAATGACATTTCTTGTTACAACAGTGGTGTTGCAAGGGCACTTTTCTTCCTGTTTTATAATTGATAAAACCAAAGTTTTCATGATTTGCCTTTCATTTTCTTAGTAAGACAATTTGGTTTGCTAAGTAAACTTCTCTAACCTCCACCTTATTAAATGATCATTTCCCATTTATATAAATACATAAATCACTCTCCAGTGTAGAGAAGACAATAATGATCTTATCTGTCACTTTTCAATATCCCTTAGCCATGTAACCTGGAATTCAAGCCCAAATCATTTGAACTACATAGTTTATGTTCATTACTGGTGCTGGGATGGGGCCAGAATGGATTCTTTAGCTGGCCAAAGTTCACTTGCTAAAGAAGCAGTGGTGCCCTCTTTTGTAGGAAATTTTTAAAAATATGATACAACTTTTCCTCATCTCCAGAAAGCTGAACCTTTTATCAAAGTTCTTACCAATGACCACAATGATTGTTATTAGCAGAAATCATTTTTTCTCCTTTTAATATGTTAATAAAATCTTGACAATCTTGAAATCTTGAAATTTAAAATTCTGGAGCTATCTTATCTTTCAGATTTCTCTTTATTCTTCCTCTTTTGACAAGGGGAATCACAATTTTCACATTTCTTTAATGATGGTACATTTAATAATTCTAATTTTTACATTTACTAAAAAGCATGTAGACTTTTGGGAATACAGAAGGGACAAATGGGATAAAGAAGGAAAGGGAGATGGAGGCAAGGTGATTGAAAGTGATTAAGATATGTTAAATGTATGTGCCAACTTCCCAAAGTAAGCCCTAGCATTATGCAATATTAACATGCACTCTTAAAATATACAAAATCATGTATTTATTAATTATCCCTTCTGTTTTTCACAGTACATGGCCATTTGTTGACAGACTTTATGGTTCTTCCAATAATTATTCCCTTGATCCTGGAATTTGTTTTAATTCACTCATACTGGGTTCTATGTTTGGTTTGAGGTCTTATGGAAAGAGCCTATTATGGAAACAATTAATTTTTTAAAGCTAATAATTTTTTCCAGAATCCTTTTGATTAGTTTAAAACAAGAAAATTCTAAATGTTAACAGTTACCGGTCCTCCCATCCGCCATCAGCCTATATTCTTCCTCTGTGGTCCTAGTGAAGTGAAATAACTGATGTCTTTGTCCAGCATGTGTGTGGTCACAATGTACCCATCAGAAATGCTTTCTTTTGTTCTCATGTTCTCTAGCTCAACTTCCAAAGAACAACTTTCCACATAAGGCCTAATTATCACATTAATAAGATCAATGTCAGGTATATTCGACATATTCAACAGGGTCATCTCCACATCCAGAGCTCCCACGGGACAAGGCTGGAGTTAAGGACCACAGGACAGATGGATCCACGGTGGGAATCAGAACCAGACCAGTTGCTGGAGGAGGAGCAGTCCTATTACAAGGGGCTACAGTCCTTTCTCCAGGGTCCAAAGACCAGCCCCGAAGAGGCGGCTAAACTAAAATGCAAACTCATGAGAGTGCAGTGATTTTGTAAAAAGCCCTAGGTGGCATTATATGGTTTTCATTCCTAAGTGTTCTTCAGCAAATGCTCTTAGCCTGTTTGCACTTATTAAACCTACTGACAATAATTCAGCCTGAAAATCAGATTCAGCTCTTCTCTTATCTTTGCCAATTTCCTCTGCTCTTGTGTCCTTAATGGTCCAGGAACAAATGTGTAAATATCATTCCTTGTTTTGGTAATTAAATTCCTTAAGGTCAAGACTAAGTGATAAGAATATTACCGTCATTTTATGAATAATTCATTTCTGCAGAAGATTTTTATTTATTCAGAGTTCATGGAAACGGTATCATCGTTTAAGTACACATATCTGTAACTGAATCCCAGCTCTGTCCTGATGAGCTAACTGGGTAATTTGCTTAATCTTTCTGAGCTTTTCTGTCTCCATCTAAAAGATAAATTTAATGATATTTATCTTATCTTATAAGCCCATAGAGAGACAGGACTTTAAAGAAACACATACCAGTAAAATACCGATGAATGATATAAGATGAATATATATTGTAATTACCATCTTCCCAGCTTTGAATTCAACAAACTCAGCTAAATCAGGGTATTTTCATTGAGCTAGCATTTTGCTTTAAAAAAATATGATGGTAAACTATAAATTTCCTCGGCAATTAAACAAATAAAATAGATAAACAGTAACTAGACTTTTGCTTTTAACAATTGATGGTAAGCCCCTAAATAGCCTTGGTGATTAAATGAATAAATATACACACAGGCAGATAAATAAATAAGCAAGCAGGCAGACAAAAACAACAGGATATATAACAATATAATTTAGAATTTATTATACTTAACCAGTGATAAACGCTTTTTTGTGCATTAGCCAGTCTGAACTTTATAATACTCCAATAAAATACATTAATATTTTATTATCTCCATTTAACAGTTGGGAGAACTTCTTAGAGAGGTGAAATTACTTGGCCAAAGTCACTGAGGTAATGTCAGGTTCAGGAGTGAATCTGCATGTAACAAATGAAGTTTAAGAGTCCCCACATTCGCAAGGCCCTTTAAACGCTGGCAGTGGCCCCAGCCAAGAGTTTTCATGAGCTATGTTATTGCAAAGTTTGTTGAAGTATTAGACCAGCTTTAGCAACATTACACATGCATTTGCTCCTCACCAAATACCTTCTAAGACCTTCCAGTGATATACTAAAATTGCAAACTTCCTATCTCTCTTTTATTTTTTTTGTCTTTAGCACTTATTGTGATCTAATATACATTTTAAAATTTATCTTACTTATTGTTAACTTCTTCATTAAAAAGGAAGATATAAGATATAAGAATTTTTTCACTGTTACATTCCAGTACCGACAATAGTGCCTAGGACAAACCAGCAACACTATCAAAATTTTTTTTGATGAATGAATGGAGTAAATTGGAATTCCTCAGAGCTGGATTCCAACACCAGAATCTGTGCCTGGTACAACCTTCTGTATCCTCTATGAGGATGGCAGGCACCCTCCCATCACAGATAACTCCTTTCTGTCAGTTGTATGAGACCAAAAATCAAACTTTTAAGACTTTAAATTGTCTCTGATTTCATGATAAATTGGTTTCCATTTAATCGATGTTTAAGAATTATGCGACAACATTTGAAATCTGGCAGGTACATAACAATGAAAGAAGTCCAATTAAAAGAGAAAGCGGCTTGCAATAAGAAAGTTAAAAGTGAAAGCAATGTATTTCCACAGGCTGAACACATCCCTGAAATCCATGGGAATCAGAGTTCATGTGAAAGGTTGTGCTAAAGACATTCTTTTTGATCTATCTTCCACCTTAAAACTCCTCCCTCGGGCAAGTGAGATGGCTCAGCGGCTTAAGCGCTTGCCCGGCAAGCGCGAGGGCCCGAGTTCGACTCCCAGATCCCACATACGAAAAAGGGGCCGGTGATATCGCTCAGCGGCACGGGCGCCTGCTGGCGCACGAGGTCCTAAGGTCGACCCCCGGTACCCACAAAAAAAAAAAAAAACTCATCCCTCCCCGAGAAGGAAAGGTAATTTAACATAAAATACCTTTCCTGTAAATTACTTCTCTGGTTTTAATTTCATAGGAAAATTATGCCAATTATAATAAAGATATATGTAATCATATATAAGAGCAATCACCTTTGTAAACATAAGTCACCCCATAGTTGGAATCCCCTTAGGTACATATGCACTATATTACGAGGAAAAGTGAGATCTTTGTTTACACATTAAAATCCATTTTAAAATGCAGGATTCGGGCCGGTGAGATAGCTCAGTGGCATAAGCACCTGCCTGGCAAGCGCGAGGTCCTAAGTTCAACTTCCGGTACCCACATACGATAAAAGGGCCAGTGATATCGCTCAGTGGCACGGGCGTCTGCTGGTGCGTGAGGTCCTGAGGTCGACCCCCGGTACCCACAAAAAAAAGAAAATGCAGGATTGCATTGTGATTCTATATATTAATAACTTGAATTAATTAGTTGTGTCAGAATAGTCGGATGAACTGTATGTTCTATTAAATGATTTTTTCCACAGCAAATTATATGAATTCATATTGTTAACAATTAGCAAATATTATACACTTTCAGTACATTTTTTGCCTTATTATGTATATATTGAAGATGGGAAACTGTCCTTTTAATAATCACCTGGCAGATATTCAAGGTTAAACAAATATTTAATCCTGCAGACATTTGAATGGGCATTGTCTCCAGGTTCTTCAAAGGAACTTGTTTTTGGAGGAGAATAAATCATAAACTCAGTGTTTCACTATTAGTGTAATCAATCATAGAATTTTAGATCTTAGTTTCTTCCCTTAGATTTTGAGACTCGGAGAAGATAAATTTCTTTTGCTGACATTCCACAAGTAGCTCAGGGCAGAAACAAGCCTTCAAATAGTGCATGTCTCAAATGCAACCCATATGCACCTCTTCAGAGTCCCATCTCCTAAATTTGCTGTCACTTCCCTACCCAGTAATCCTGTTCTTGCCCAGAGAGCACCCCAGTCTTCCACTCGGCTTGTGGTACGTGGCCAAGACTAAGCCAACAACCCAGATTTAGCTGCTTCCCTCACTTCTGGATCTGGAAACCCACACCCCTGAGCTTGGGTCTGGCATCTGGAGAGCAGCTGCTGATAGGGTCAGATGACGTTGTGGAACACTAATTCCCCTTGGGAGAAATGTTTATCCATGGGAAGCAGAAGATAGGAGAAAACCGGGCAGATAATTTTTCTCCTTTCTTCTCTCTCTTGGATTATGCCTGCTTTGCTCAGGTGACCTGCCTGGTGCAATGCCAACTGCCTAGCAGGTACACCTACTGATAGATCTAACCGTGTCCCTTTGTGGCTTGTTATGAATTGGTAGCCAGTGTGAAAACTGATCTCCATGCTTTGCTTAGCATCCTTCTTTGCTCATTTCTCTTCCTCTCAATCCTCACCTTCCCTCCTTGGTTTGCATTTCCAAATAAAGCATCACTTTACTAATCCCAGCCTCAGGTTCTCTTACCTGGAAAATTTTGTAAAGGTATTGAGTAATGCTTTAGACTGAATATTTGTGTCCCCTAAATTCATACCTTAGATTCCTTATATCCAACATGATGGTATAAGAAGTGGGATCTTTTGGAGGTGATTAACCATGATAGCAGAATACTAATAAACAGGATTAGTACCTTTATAAAAGAGAAACAGGGAGTCCTTTGTCCCTTCTGTCATGTGAATTAATAGCAAGAAGATGGTCATTTATGAGGCAGAAAACCCTCATTGGATACATAGTCTATTAGCATCTTGATCATAAACTTCTCAAGCTCTACAATTGTGAAAAATAAATTTATGTTACTTACAAGATACCTCGTCTACTGTATTTTATTATGGAAGACCTAACAAGACAAGTAGATTTTTTTCTTTTGTATTTAAAACTGTTTTGAAAAATAAAACCTTTTTAGCCTTAAATGTTTTAAGAAATCTGCTATTAACCCCTGTGGAAAAACATACATCAGATTTTCTCCATCTAGAAAACAAGTAAGTCTCCCTCTGATCATTTAGAACCTGCAAAAAGACCACCAAAATATGAGAATAAATGCTCCTAAGTATCTTAAGAAGATGACAACTGGGAAATATCAAGGAGCTATACTAGTTTAGTAGTAACTGACATCATTCCTTTAAAGACAAAGCTGAGAAAGGATGAATTCCAGTTATCTGCTTGTCTAGTTGGTTCTCTGGCAGGATCACCAGAACATGGGGAGTGAAGTCAAGCTTAACCATGGCATTATAGGATATTCAGAATGAAAAATCTATTTACAAGAAGACAAAGCATGGGCCGGTGAGATGGCTCAGCGGCTTAAGCGCCTGCCCGGCAGGCGCGAGGGCCCGAGTTCAACTCCCAGAACCCACATACGAAAAAGGGGCCGGTGATATGGCTCAGCGGCACGGGCGCCTGCTGGCACGCGAGGTCCTGAGGTTGACCCCCCGGTACCCACAAAAAAAAAAAAAGAAGACAAAGCTTTGTTTTTGCCTTTAAAAATGCATCCAGGGGGCCGGTGAGATGGCTCAGCGGCTTAAGCGCCTGCCCGGCAAGCACGAGGGCCCGAGTTCGACTCCCGGATCCCACATACAAAAAAGGGGCTGGTGATATCGCTCAGCGGCACGGGCGCCTGCTGGCGCACGAGGTCCTGAGGTCGACCCCCCGGTACCCACAAAAAATAATAATAATAATAAAAAGAATAGAATAAAATAAAAATGCATCCATAATTGGCCCCAAATTACAATAATTTCTTCAGCTCTACTGGGACCTAGATATCTTGATTATGTTACTAACAAGTTATTCGAAATTTGAAAAGACATTTAACATTTCTGATTTCATTTGTGTCTCTGAATCCTGTTTTCTTTATCAGATCCCTTTGGCAATACACATTTTTAGAACTGTGAACAATTTCTTTTGGAATATGCACACAAAATCTTATGCAGAAATAGTAATATTATAGAGATTATTCTGACTCTTTAGTACTCACCCATGCATTTCAAGCTACAAGCCCCTTATCTGGGTGATAATGATTACACAGTTGTATCAAAAGAGCAGAGTGTTGTTACCAGAAAAGCTCAACCTGGGATAATATATACCATCTTTGAAGTCAGTTTTGACCTCCAAGTTGACAGAACTTTTAGGAGGGAGATTAAAGGAAAGTTAAGTTCCTGAAGACAAAGAATAAAGCAACTACACAAAAGCATCCTCTCAAGCAGAGTTACTTCTAATGTCAAAGATAATATCTCAGGTTTGGATATAGTGTTTCAGTTCCCAAGGTTGCCATTGCTTCCTTTGTTCTACATAGGGTTACCTCTTGTCAATAAGAAAACTTCAGATCAATTTAGGGAAAGATATAAAATATCCTTAAGTGCTTAAATATTTGGTGCATTTTTTTTTATCTCAAAATATCCTTTTCTACAGCAGAACTTTTTTTCATACATACGTATGGAGGGAAACAATTCCAGTCTCTGAAGCTAAGCGGTACAGATGGGGGTAGGAATGTGTCTTAACCGTGGTCAGGCAAGCAGCTTTCTGGAGCAGTTGAACATTGGTTCTCTGATAGCGGGCAGAATACAAGGTAGGAAGAAGTCAAAGTGGTCAGGCCACCAGCTTAAGCGACTGTAGATATAACAACGGAGCTTTGCTTCCCAACTCCCACATTTTTACATTTCAGGAAGTTACTAAGAGCTTTATTTTCCCAGATCTAGTGTGTCAATTTCCTGAACCCCAGAAAAATTTTTCAATAGATCGTCTCGTGCCTAAGTTAAGTTGGCTGTTGCTTGCAACCCAGAACTTTAATTAAAACATCTTTATGATTTTTGCCAGAATGACTGGGATTTCCTCCAGAATAATATAATTTTCATGTAGAAAACAAAACACCAAAATTAGACTCAGATCCTCAACCAATAAATATATAACAACGGCAAGCCACAATACTGCTCATTCCTACAAAGGGGGTGTATTTTCTTCTTGGCTACCCTGTGGGTTGTTTCAAGGGTAGGGTATAGTGAGACGTCAGTGGCATTCTGTAGTTTGTGATGTCTTTGGAGATGTAGGACATACTGTGGCATTTCAGTTGATATGCATGTTATAAAGGAATTCGCAAAGAGTACAATACTAGAATTTCATTTTACTATTATTTCTGGATAGAGCAGTCATTACAGCAATGGCTGTCAACCATGATTTGGTTTTGAGACTGTTGGCAGATAAAATTCTCAATTAAATTTAAATTTCTGATGACAAGCAAACATTTTTAGTATATGTGTGTCCCAAGCATTGCACGGAACACACTTATACAAAAATTATTCACTGTTAAACTGAAACTCAAATTTAACTGGCATTCTGCGTTTTTATTTCTTAAATTTGGCAACCTTAATCTGAGAGTATTTGTGTCTAAGAGTTCAAAAAAAGTGCAATGAAAATTACATTATTGCTTCAGGTACATAAAAGGACCCAAAGGAATAATTAAATTTGCAAAATTCCTGAATAATCAGGAAGCTTTCCCTTCTTTGATTAAAATGGAGAAAGATATACTCTAATTGGTTCACTGGTAAGTTCAATTGGTTCATTTGTAGGACTTATAGGGAGGCACAAGAGAACCCATAATCAGAGGGGTAATGAGTTAACATGGTCTAGAGGCAATAATGGAAATAATTGAGTCAGAAAATGTAAATTTGTTATACTAAAATAATTAAATTAATATATGTCTATAAATATTATTTTTAAAATGGATATTTTTAAAGTTAAGACTGTTGGATAAACTCATTTACATACTTTGATTATAACAGATTATCAAATTGTCCATCCAAAAATACATATTTATCTACGATCTTGGAGATTGCCGTATTTTGCCAAGCAATATGTGAGCGGCAAAAGGATGTCTTATTGTATCTTTTGTTTGCTTTTGGAGATTCAGGAAGTGGAACCATAAATGTTTCTTTGCTCAGTCTGCCATCTTGAAAGAGGAAGACAGAATTCAAACCTGCATTAACCAAAAACTTGACTTTCAGTGATTTTGCCCACCCTGTGCCTCACTGTTGCCAAGTGCTCAGTGTTAGTGATCATAATGCCTATGTTTGTTATGCAGACTAAGTAAACATATATAAGAAAGAACAAGCTAAGCAGTGTGTCTGGGGCATAAAAGACCCCCTAAATAAATATATATATATATATATATATATATATATATCTTTCCTTCCTCTCTTTCTCTTTTTTTTTTACTTTTGCTCTTTGTTGTAATTGTCATACAGTTCTACCCAAGAATTTATCTTTTTGGCAGTTAATTTAAAATAAACAACTTGGTTTAACTATTTTAACTTCTTGTAAGAACATCATTATTTATCCTATAAAATAATAATAGGTGCTGTTATCATTTTAATGATGAAAAATAATAGTCCAATTTTTGTTCAGCTACTGAAGAAATAAAAATTACACATACTTGGGTGAATTAAGAGAAATTCACTTCTCACAGTTCTGGAGGCTAGGAAGCTGAAGATAAGTTGCTGAGAGACCTGGTATCTGCTAATGGTCCTCTTTTCTGCTTTTCAATAGGCTATCTTCTCACAAGACAGAAGATAAGGAAAAAGGAAGAAAGCTCCCTTCCATTGTCATGATTTAAATATGAAATATCCCTAAAAGACTCATATATCGAGGGCTTGAATCCAGCAGTGTCCAAAGATGGATTAATCCATTGATGAGTTTATTAATTGAATGGGCTATTAGGAGGCCAGAACTAGTTGAATGAAGTAGGTCTCAGGAGTTTTGGAAGGTATATGTTATCACCAACACCTTCCTCTCTCTGTGGGTGTTCCCTTCTCTCGCTTCTTATTGACCACCATGAGGTAAGCAGCTTTTCTGCTCTATACCCCTCCCCAAGGATGTTTCTGCCCTGGAGCCAACTGACCAAGGACAGGAGCCTCTGAAACTGTGAATTAAATGAATCTTTTCTCCTTTAAATTGTATATGTCAAGTGTCTTGTTCTAGAAGGGCAAACCTGACTGATATGTGTATCTCTTCTTATAAAAGCACTAATCCTAATGAGAGAGATTCACCCTCATGAACTAATTACCCCTCAAAGTCCCATTTCCAGTACCATTGCATTGGGGATCAGGATTTGAGCATATGAATTTTAAAAGTGATAGAAATATTCAGTTCATAGTAGACCCTAAAGGTTCTAAGCATAGGACTACAAAAAGGGAATATTTCAGGTCAAAAATATATAAAGCATACAACCACTTCCTTAGGTAATGATTAGATTGACAATCAATTTTCCACTTCTGCTTAACACCTGATAAAACAAGCTACCATGGACAGAAGCAAAACAGATTTTCAACATATGTTAGATTTTCTCTGACTAGCCAGAAATCATTTCAAGTTTTAAGTATGAAACGTGTTTAAAAACCACTTATAGTCTTTTGATCATAGAATATAAAAGAAACTGATTTGAGTCATTTCAGATCTAAAATAAATTGCTTTGAAAAAAATTAAAATTAAAAAAAATATATAAGCTCTAAATATAAGTTATTAATAGGTATAAATAATAGTAACATCAGTAAATATCACAAATGAAACACTTGGTAAGTGGTACAACTCCACACAAAACACTTTACAATGATTATTGTGGATAAACCTTAAAATACTCCTGAAAGCTATTTTTTATTATTATTCTCATTTTTTTCAAGCAGGAAGATTCCAAAAGATTACGGAAA